>CM020231.1:1250000-2500000 GCA_009819775.1 Phoenicopterus ruber ruber
TAGAGCGGCAGCAGTGTCCGGGTCCTGGTGTTTCCTCCTCGCCCCGTGTCTGAAGCCGGGTCTCGCTGACGGCGCCAGGACGGCGGCGCCTGCCCTGCTCCCATCGGCTTCGCGCACCAAGGCGGGAGACCGGCGGGCAGCACCCCTGGCCCAAGCAGACCCTTCCCCTCCGCAGCCCTTCCCGCGGTGCCTCCCCTGAGCGGGGCGGTTTGGGGGGCGAGGACCGGGTCAGCATCGCTCAGACCGGGAAGTTCATTGGGAAAAAGTTCCCGTTCCTGCCCGGCTCAGCTGGTGCCGCTTTGTAAGATTTTTCCCTGAACTGTTTGTTCGAATATATCATTAAAAAATTCCAGACACGTTGGAAGGGCAGACCATGAGGATATCTCTTCCAAACGACCCAATCTGTGATTTTTCTTTTTTCATCCGAAAGCACAGAAGGGAGGACAGCATTTTTGTACACTACTTCTTTTCCCTTTGAGTTGCAGACTTTATGCAGAGAGGGCCGGGGAGAAGATGCCTTTCACTGAACTTGTGGAAGCGCCGGGACTGCACTGGCGGCACAGCACGCTGCAGTTTGCCAGCTCCGGGGGGGAAAAAAAGCTTTAAAAGCCCCGAGCCGTGCCCAGGCTTCCTTACCGGGGCTGCGCAGAGCTCTGAGAGGACGGAACGTGCCGCCGACAGCCAGCTCTGCAGGGACCTGCCAACGCGCTGCGGTGGCGAAAGCCAGCCCCTCGCTTCCCGAAGAGAAGCGCGTGTCCGGACAAACATCGGAAATAAATCATCTTAACTGCACGTGCAACGACACCTGCCTGCGACCCGTCAGGGAGGGTTTGGGTGAAGGACATCCCCGCGCCCGGCTCTTGGTGCGCGGTGCTTTTCTTGCTGTTGGGGTCTGAATCCGACCCCGGGAGACGCCCGGCCCGACCCTCAGGAGCACGAAATCCGTCTGGGGAGCACGACTCCCTGCAAAGAGCCAAGCACGGGGTGTCCCGGCCCCGCGGCGACGCACAGCCCGGAGCCACCCCCCAGCCCGGTCCTCACGCGCCGCGTTACCGCCCCGGCACCAGCAGCCCGGCAGCCCAGGGCACGAACAGCCGCTTTGCCAGCGGGAAGGGGCAGGATCCAACCCCCCCAACACCCGCGCCGGCTGCGGTGCACGGCCGGGCGTGCGCCGGGGTGCTGGTGCTGAGGCACGGAAGAGCTACAAAATGCATCGATGTTTTTTTTTCCAGAAATAGCTGAATCATTAGAAAGGCCAATTTTAAACTAGTTAGAGGTAATTTCTTCATTTGCTGTCTTCTTGCACGAGTCGCATCTTGCAAAAGGGAGACCTGGAAGCACGGGAACGTCACCTTGCGCGGAGCTGCCTCCTGCCTGCCGGGCTGCCGGCAGCGCGGAGCTGCCTGCGCGCGAGGAACGGCCGGGAACCGCCGAGAGCCGACGAGCGGCCGAGCAAAGCGCCGATGTGAACCCACACCCGAAGGTTTTGTGTTCACCTGTGACAAGGAGAGTGCTTCTCGCTGCAAGGCTTTGGTTTCCACTAGAAATGAACGCGAGGGATCCACAAGGCAAAACAAAACGCTGAAAACGGCCCCATTTGCCGCTGCCGAGGGCCAGCGCGGCTGTGCAAAACGTGCCAATTTCCCAGTCGAGCAAACGACTTAGAAATCCCTGATGGAAAGGAGAGGTTTGTTCGTGTGCCTGTATAATCTTGCCACAAACCTCTGATAAATGAGAAAGTTTGATCTCTTCTAGGAAAGAGGGCTGAGGCTGAGAAATGTGCTTTTTGTGCATGCAGAGGGAAGGGGAGGCCGGGGGGTCCCGGGTGAGAAGCCCCCAGCTGTGGGGGGTGGCGGGGGGAGCGCTCGGCTCGGCACCGCGCCGCTTCCGTGGACCTGCTCTCGCTGCGGGGAAAGGAAAGAGGAGAAGAGGCTCGTGTCAAGGAAGCAAATATTTTATTGTGTAAAAACCAAGCAGACATCCGAATGCAGCCTCCCATCGCCACGGGCACCGCAGCGTGGCCTTGCATGCCAGCGGGACGTCCCACACGGGCAGGAGCCACGAAAGCACGTACGGCTCTGTCTTCAAGTATCTACGGAGTTATAAAAGCTACGGAGAAAGTCTCAGCCTCTGGAAACTAAAAAAATAAAAGCGTGTAAGGAGAGATGTTCTGCGACGTGCAGCTCGGTTCGACCGACCCTCCAGCTCCGCTGTTGCTGGGTGTCACACCGAGACCCAAAAGCATCCTCCGGCCATTCGGCTGCTTTTTGAGCAGCGCTACGTGGGAAGAGACAGCTGGGCTGCACCTTCTGGGATCAAAAGGTCTGGTGTTCCTCCAGCTCTTCACAGCGTGGCCTTCCCCGGCCAGCGCGGCACGTTAGCGGGCATCTACGGCAGCCGCTGGGTTTTAGTTACAGCACCAACTCCCGAGTCAAACGACTGCAGGAGAACAAGAAAGTCCCTCGTCCCCGCGGCTGGCCCTGAGCAAAGCTGCGGTTGTGGGAAACAGGGCAGGAGCATAAAGAAACCGCGGTATGTTTCAAACCAAAAAAAAGTCGCATCGTCTGTAAAACCATCCCGTGACTTTTGGGGAGCCACTTGCAGTCTCTGTTCAAATTACGCTCTCCCAAAGGAGCGGGGAAGCGGGTTGCCCGGCCGCGGCTCCTCACTCGGTGCGGCGCTGAGGCCGGTTGCTGCAGTTTATTGAAACAAAGTCTGGAGAAAAGTGGGACGTTTCATTATGCAAATTGTGCTTCCTGGAAAGAAATGTTTTATTAACACACGCTCCCTTCTTGTGTTGGCTTAGTCAATTTGGTCACAGCTTGACATCCAATAAGTTAGTCTAAAGGCAATGGTTTTACAAAATGTTTTTCTAATCTATTTTAAACACTTAATTACAGTTGTGGTGCATTCATTAGGGACTTTGCTTTCAAACCTGGATTGCAGTAATAAATCCTAATTCTCAAAGTGTCGGTTGCAATACAGAAATCGGAGCCAAGTGGTTGTCAGAGGCAGTTGCTAACTAGGGAAGCACGGCTGATCCAGGCGGGACCTCCCTCCGGAGGAGGGGGTGACCTCCAGCGTCCCCCCAAAGCGAATTTCAAATTAACCGAGCAAGCGCGGGCGCGGGGCTGAGCGCTCAGCGGGGCTCGGGAGGATGTGTCTGTTGGGCGGCCTGGGAGGAGCTGGGGACACGAGCTTTGGGAGACCCGGAGGCCGGGGGACCCCAGCGGGCTCAGAGCTGGTGTCGTGGCCACCTCTGGGGCCGTCCCCGGCGCTGGCCGTGTCCCCGTTGCCCACCCCCTGCAGCTCCGAAGGGGGCAAGGAGAGGGCAAGGGGGGCCGGTCCCCGGTGCCACACACCCCGCGGGGCATCCCCGGCACCGTCCTGGCTGCTGCAGAGCGGGGGGCACAGCCGGGCGTCGGGGCTGACGCCAGCCCAGTGCCTCCCTGGGCTGCTGTGGCCTGGCGGGGGGGCGTGGGGAAAGGGGCCACCCTGTCCCCACGCGCCCCACGGCATCGGCGCAGGCACCGCGTGGGCTGGCGGGGCAGCGGCTCGGGGCCGGCACCGCAAACCTGCCACCACTGCTCCGAGGTAGTGCCGGCCAGCGGCTCAGCACGGTTACCTTAGTCTTTTCCCAGATACTTCCTCATGATGCTGTTGACATCGTCTTCCTTCCCTTCTGCCTCCGCCCGGCTGCTCTGGGTGCTGGCTTTGCCGCTGCACCCCTCCCCGTCCCCTCTCTGGGGCCGCGGCCGGCGCTTGATGCTGTCGGCACTCCGGGAGGAGAGGACGGAGCCAGAGGATGAGGAGGAGTCGGAGAGGTCCCCAGGGTCCTCCCGGGGGGCTGGGCTGCGCTTGGCCGTGCCCTTCGTCTCGGAGGACGCCGAGCCACCCGCTATGGCCTCATCCTCGAAGCGGACGGTGAGGGGCCGGTGGCCGTCCTTTCTGTCCCTCCCGGGCTTGGCCAGGCTGCTGGTGGAGCGGGATTTGCGGATGGCCGGGAGGAAGTCGTCGAAGTCGACGTTGGTTCTCCTCTCGTAGTTGAGGGTGGGTATTCTCCAGCTGAAGGGGTCGCTGCCCGGCCCCTCGCCCGGCCCGTCGCTGGACGGCAAGCTCAGGAGCCCCCCGGAGCCCCTTCCCACCTCCATGTCTTCCACCGACGGCTCCAGGTAGCTTCTCCAGGAGCTCGGCCGCAGCGTGCCCAGCACCTCCATCCCCGCAGCCGGAGAGCTCGGCCGGCGGCCGGAGCCGTCGAGGGTTTGCAGGAGGGAATCGTAGGAGCCAAACTTCGATGCTCTCTTCAGCACCGGAGAGCGTGCCGGCTCGGCCGGCGCCGAGGCCATGCTCCGCAGGCTGGAGGAGCGCACGAGGCCGGTGCCTGCTCCTTCGCCTTCCCACGGCTGATTCCCCTCAAGCTTCCCCGGAGAATCCTCCGCCGCTGGGAAAGCCCTGCAGCGCCGCAGGGCCGCCGCGCCGGTGGTGCGGTAAATGGGGAGGGGAGAGGCGTCGCCCAGCGCCGGGCGGCCTTGCTCCCGCTCCGCTCCCCGCTGCCGCCGCAGCTCCTCCACGTACTCGGAGAGGGCGGCCGACGAGCTGGGCACCGGCCCTGCCGCCGGAGAGAGCCTTCTCCTCCTCGGCACCGTCGGAGACAGTGGGCTGGGGAACCTCCTGTCCGGGGTGGGGGAGCCTCCCCACCGCAGCGCCGATGGGGACGTCTCTCCTGTCCTATCCGCAGGCTTTTTTGGGCTCTCCACCTCCTCTTCCTCTGCCAGAGGTTTCCCGTATTCCCGTCTTCTAGCACCAAGCAAGGGACTCGCCATCCTCCCTGGATCTGCGGCGTCGATGGACCTGGCAGCGCTGCGGGAAGAAGCCGGCCGGCTCGGTGCTGGTTCCTTGGTGTCTCTGCTCACCCTAAACAAGAGATATTGGCGTTAGTTTAAGCTGCGCGATTTTCAGTGACCGTAACGTCATTCAGCAAGGACAAGGCTGAGCAGCAAAAAGGCGGTACCAGCATGGTAGTCTCAGAATAAAGTCCTGCTGCTGCAGCGAGCAGTTGGGCAATGTCCAAAGATTTTATCTTAAGTAACGCTAAGTCAGCCAACCTGGCTAAATCCGCAGCGTAGGGTGTGTGACGTGACCGACTTTAGCTCTGCCAAACCAACACGTACCTCCAAATGTCCTTTTTTCTTGACAGATTATAGCAATATGTAGGATTTATTTTATTTCTGTCAAAGCCAAAGATTATTCACTAAGATTTTATGAAACCAGCTCGCAAAGCACCCCAAATGCATCTTAACATTATTGCGGGGCGTGTTTCACCCCGGGTCCTGCTGGGGAGGGAAAACGCTTGTGCACTGCAAGAGCCAAATCACGCTTGGCCGGGGCTGAGCACGAGCAGCACGTCCTAAGGGACAAGCTGCTTTCCCGTGGGAATTGCCTTTGGCCACACCGGTCACCGTCCCCACAGGACACCGTCCCCAGAACACGCAGCCCTCACCCGGCAGGCTGACGGATGGTCCGTAGGGTTGGTTTAGCCAGAACAGGGTGCCAAACTGGGAACGGCAGCGGCTCAGCACAGGCAGCTGTTGCTCTTGCTACCGGGATCACAGCTTGTGCAGATGTGGAGCCGCAGAAAGGGCAATAATAATAATAATAATAACAACAATAATACTACGGCGTGCCCCTCTGTGCTGAGAGCAGAGCAGCACACAGCGGGTCTGTGGCTGGGACCGGCACATGGTGCCAGCCCCCGGGAGACGATGCCCAGGAGGAGCCTTGCCAGCCAGCTGCTGGTCCTCATTTAACTCCTGCTCCTTGCAGTGGGGCTGCAAGAGCTGCTCTGGGGCCGCTGTGGTGACACCGCTCCCACCCCGGCACCAGCCGCTCGCTGAGCGGGACAGGGACGGGGCGGCAGCATGGCGGGAGCAGGGATCAGCCTGCCTTCCCCCAAATCCCACCTGTCCCTCCCCAAAGCGTTCAATGGCACTGAGCGCCCGCTCTGCCAGGACAGGAGCTCGGGAGCATCTCCTCGGGCACCGCGGGATGCCGGTGCGGCGCCTGTGCAGCTGCCGAAGCCACTCCCAAGCGGCCGGATCCTGGCGCGCGCAGGCTGCAGAAAGGGCTTCTCTGCGCCAAGCCTGTCCCTCCCTTGTGCAGCCGATGCACGGCGGTGGGGAGAGGCTGCAGTCGCCAGTGGGCTCCGTGGCACTGGTGGCACTAAGCCACCGATGTGGCACTTTACATACCCCCCCCCAAGCACCTACGTTGGCTTGAAGGGCTGAAAAACTGGGGCTCTTTGCCAGGACACGTCTGAAACAAAGCGAGCTCTGCCGAGCTGCGCCGTGCCTCTCCTCGGTACATCGCTGTAGCTCACTGATAGCCAGTTACTATCTATAGGCTGCTCGTGCGCAGCCGCTTGCCGGTCAGACGGGGAGCGTAGGCGTCTGCGAGCGATGTGTTTTGACAAAGGCTGCGCCCAGTGCTGGCAGCTGCCGGCACTGCCGGCGGATTATCCCCGCTCGCGGGTACCCCCGGCGTCGCTCAGCCAAGGGGGACCTGGCACTGGCCTGAACGAGACGGCTTCCAGGGCGTGAGTTTCTCTGAGGAAGGAAGGAGGAGGGAAAACGAGAGTGAAGGGTAGAGTAACGCAGCAGAACCTAAATATAACTACGACTCCGGGAGGCCAGGAGGCTTCGGGGTGCAGGAGCCGTGGTCAAGTTTTACATTGGCAATAATGAAGCATCCTGCCCCGGGGATGCTGGGGTTGCCATGGGAACGGGGTGAGAGCGATAATCCCAGCCACCGCGCGGGACTGTTTGGACCGGGCTCCGCTGACCCGTGACATAATTTACACGCCGAGACGGGTTGAAGACAAACCCCACGGCTGGGAAACGCAAGCGATTGCAGCAGTGATGGGGTAACGGAGCGGCTTCGGGTCCCCGGCGCCCGCTGGCACAGCCCAGGGCACGGAGATGCCCGCCCAGCCCCGGCGCTCGCTGCCGTGCCGTGCGCCCACAGCTCATTGAACAACCCCAAACCGTTTGCTTATTCCATGCAAAATGAATTAACCAGAGATTTAATCTCCCTGGAATGCAGCAACCTCCAGGGCTACCCCGCGCCGCTGCACCCAACATTGCTGAGGCCTCGCAGCTGATTAATAGTTTGAGACATTTCGATAATGCTGGTTTTTAGGATCCTAAATTGCATCTTACCTAAATAGCTGGTGTAATCCTTCCATGAGAATATGTTCGGAAATTGCTCCAATCACTCTCTACGTTTCCAAATAATATTGTAAACTGACTGCTGCACGACCGGCTTTCATAAATTAAACAGCCAGCTTCAATATTTTTCTTTGGTTTTTAGGGCTGAGATAAGTGTGAGCTGGAGAGGCAAGAAACACTAATGGGCTGTGAACATGGACGGTTTACACGCTGCTATTTATTGTCCTGTGCAGCATGACAGACAGTTAGGAAAATCTTTAGAGCCTGAAAGGGAGTGAAAGGTGCAAGCGCGGGACGGTTCCTCCAGCTCCCACGGCCAGTCCGAGCCCGGGCGCCGAGGCCCCGCGGCCTCCTCTGTGTAACGGAGCCCCCGCCCCTGCGCTCCGTGCCCTGGTTTGCAGCAGAAGAGCCGGAGCCCAAGCCCACCCCCTCCAGCCGTGTCTCTCCCAGCAGTTCCGACGAGCTGCGTTCATTAAGCAAAGCCCAGCCGCGCACGCCTGGGCAGGGGCTGGCTTCCCGCGGAAGCCGCATCTCTCCGGGCACGGCTCGTCGGCGCGTGGTCTCGGCGCCAGGGTCGTGGCGCGTTAACTCCGAGCAGCATCAGCTGCCTGGCGAGCGCACATGGGGCCTGATTGGATTTTAAATGAAAATGCAAATACTGCTCGGGGTTTACACTAGCAGCAAAAAGGCACCGCGCGGTGGGGAAACACTGCAGGGATTTCTCCGCTTTTGATGCTTTTCCTCTTGCTTTCCAGCATCTCCAATGCTTGGGTCCTTCTAGCAAAATCCATTATCTTTTCCCCTCCGAGGAAGCCAAAACCTGCTTCGCCCACCTCCAGAGACCCTCCCTGCGGCGGCTCCGAGCTGCCGCCCACCCCGGCACCAGCCCCTGCTCCTGCGCCACGGGTGCGCCGAAACTACACCTCCCTTTCAATGAATGACTTTCTGCAAAAGGAGCCCGAGGGCCACAAGGTAATTTCTCCCATGTAACAGGTTGCTGATGGCTGGGCTGATAAAACGCCTCCGGGAACAAGCCCAGGGCCGGAGCTGGTGCTGCCGCATCCCGCCGGGCTGCCATCCCCCGTTGCCGGTCGAGCCGCGCCGCCGCGCCTGCACCCCGCACCACTGTACCAGCACCCCGTCCTCATCATTTGTTCCTTTAACCGTACCGTGGCGGCTAGCAAACAAAACCTGCCCCAAAGTCATGGCTAGTCTTCTCCTGGCTGTACTCGAGCCCCCTCGCAAGGCAGGGCACAAGTGCGAGACGCTCCCATCCCATCCTGCAGCATCCTCTGCTCGTCCAGAAATCCCAAGCTAAGGGCTGACGCGCTGGCAATAACTCCCAGGGCTCGGGATAACGCGAGGAGCCGCGGGCAGGGTGGGCGATGCTGCAGGAGGCAGGGCCACGAGCACGCCACGGCCGCCGAGCAAACCGCCGCTCCTTGCATCGGCGGCAGACGATTTTCCCCAGCCAAAGGCAAAAGCAGGGCCCGATGCGGAACTCGGGAGGCATCTGTAAGCCAAACGGAGTTCTGCAATATGCCATTCACACCAAAGCAAATGACATACAACAATAATTAGTGAAGATTACATAGCAATTAACATGATTACAATTCTGGTAGTTGAAATAATTTATACAATAAAATCCACGCATGCACTGCAACACATGACCAGGGATGAAAGGGGGGCTCGGAAGCTTTTCCTGGTAGCTCATAAATAAAGCCAAGACAACTCCATTTCAGGGAGAGAGAAGAGACTGGCCTAATTTCTGTCAGAACAGGATTTTCTTGTCACGCCCTCATCTACAGAAGAGCTCCCAGGTTCCCATATAATGATTTGCTTTTGACACGATAATGTATAAAAATAAACGTGTTGGATCCCCACCAGCCTTGGGACCCGGGCTCCTGATTTTGCGAGCCGAAGCCGAAGGGGAAAGGATGCCGGGGCGATGCCGGGGCCGCGGGGCGCGGGAGCCGAGAGGCAGGGCCCCGTGCTGCAGGTCCGTTCCCTGCCTGCGCCTCAGGATCAGCCCCTCCAGCGCGAGGCAACCCCGACCCGCCTGCAAAGGGGCAGAACAAACGCATAAAGTTTTGAATTGGCTTCCTAAGAAAAAACCCAATAGTTTATTCCAGCTCTGCAACGTGCTGTATTTATCGAGGCTTAGCCCTGCTGGCCAACATTTTGTACAAGCACTTAAATAGCAGAGATTTAAAGAAAACGTTAATCAAATCTCTCGTTCCTGTACATGGCGCTGGCGATAACAGCCTTCCACGCTTTCCGCTGGCTTTTGGCAGCTGTTTGTTCAGGAAATATCCCATATGTGGTGCTGAGAAGCGAATGCTAGGAAGATTCATTTTTCATTACTGGGTGCTTGTGTAAGACAAAGGAATCTTAATAAGGAAGAGCTCGTTTCGCTGATCTCATTTTTATTACCTTACCAGCCTCATCGTCTGTTTGTTTGCATTTCATATAGCCTCCTCTCCAGTATTTCCATCTTAGATTAGCTGAAGCCAAACACAGCTACGACACCAGGATTGGCAGTTCGCCTTTCCACGACCCCCAGGACGGAGGCAGATTGTCACACTATTTCCAGGTCTCGGTACAAATTGCCTCCCACAATGGCTGTGGTCAGGCCAATAAGTTATTTTTATTAATCCCCAAGCCTACATACCTGCCCTTCTATTATAAATCCAGTGTATTTCAGCTCAGAAATATGGTATTAACCATAAGTCCTGATTTTCTGCCATTTATTTATGATCAGAGCTGGGCCATTTGGACCAACCCCCCTCAGCAGCACTGAGGAATTGCTTTACTGGTGGGTGCAGGGTCCCAGCGAGCTCGGCCGGCTGCTCTCAGGGCTCCCCCCATCACCTCCCCGCAGGTCCCAGCCCTGCCTGACCACCCTTAAATTCTGCCTTGTATCAGCAATGGAGCGCTTCAAACCGCTCCAGCATACCCGGGGTGGCCGCTGCCAGAGGACTCGCTCTGCAGAAAATTAATTCTGGCAATAGTTCTTTCACTGCACAGAGCAGGAGGAGGCAGCGGGGACAGAGCTCGCCGGAATCGGAGCAGGGAGCTTCATCCTAACGCCTGCAGCGAAAGGGCAGCCTGCAAACCCTCCCAAGCGCGGCTGCCCCGGGCATCTGTCCGCGGACCTGCACGGGAGCGGGGAGCCGGCGGGTGCCCCAGCAAGCGATGCCAGGCATCAGCCCGGCCCCCGCCCTGCTTCGGGGGCGGAATGGGGGGAAAAGCTGGGAAAATAGTGATGCCCGTACCAATGCATCACCCCCGGGAAAGCAGTGTGGCGGGGAGGCCCTGAGTCAGGGGCTGCAGGCAGGGGTACTGCCAGGGCTGCAGGCAGGGGTATAGCCAAGGCTGCAGGCAGGGCTACTGCCAGGGCTGCAGGCAGGGGTACCGCCAGGGCTGCAGGCAGGGGTATAGCCAGAGCTGCAGGCAGGGGTACTGCCAGGGCTGCAGGCAGGGGTACCGCCAGGGCTGCAGGCAGGGGTATAGCCAAGGCTGCAGGCAGGGCTACTGCCAGGGCTGCAGGCAGGGGTACCGCCAGCCCTGCCCACTGTGAATTCGGCTGGGGGGTCTTCCCCCCGCGTGCACTGCCGCCACCTCGCCCCCGGGCACTCAGCGCTGCAGCTCGTGCATTACGCTGTTGTCCGTCAGGAGCTATCGCTTTGCAGACCCGCACAAGCAGAGAACCCGCCTTCCCCAGGTGGGGACGATGCTCTCTGGAGCCGCTTCGGCCCCACGCTGCTCCGGCCCCAGGACTCAAAGCTCCACTTCTGCTCACCTACGGCTCTCCTAAGCCTCCGAGGAGCCCCGACACTCCTCCCTGTCCCCCCCATCCTTCTGAGATGCAGCCACCAGACCCTGATTTACAGGGCTTCTCACAACTCAACCCATGCAACTGCTTCACACACGAAACACAAAGAACCGGTTTGTCTGTGACCCTGCGGTGCTGGGGACGGCTGTAAAACCAGGGGTTTGTTGCCGGGCTGGAGGGTCCCTTCGACGGGCACCCGGGCGCAGCGCCGAGCGCCGGGCAGCCCTGCCGCCGAGCACCCCGGGGCGGCAGCGGGAGCCGAGCCGAGGCGGTTTGGCCATGCAAGTGCTCGGGCCACTCTCCAACTCCCTCGCAGCCCATTAGCATTACCGTCAAAAATTAACATATTTTATATTAGAACTGTATAAATGCATACTGTTTCCTCAGCAGCGAAAGGCGAGCATATGGCATACAAATCCTCAAATAGGCTGCATCGCCTCTTTAAATTATCTCTAGAGAATACATCAAGGGATATTACACTGCTTGAAGCATGTTTTTGATGTAGCGACTTTCATCTAGCGTTCCACTGATCCTGGCGTGGCAGCGACTACCTTCCTCGATTTGATGTTTTGACCTTAAATACCACGAGTCCCCCCGACCTCCCTCCTGCCCGTCCCGAAAGCAGCACGGCCGGAGCGCCCGCCGCCCCCAGGCAGCATCCGCAGCACCCCGCGATGAGCCGCGGGGGCTTCCCTGTCCCCGAGCAGCTGCAGGCACTGCAGCGGTGCCACCGCCGTGCTCCTCGCTGCGCCGTGGGATCCGTCACCCATAAAGGGTGGCTTTATTTTTTCCATGGGAAAGTAAAAGCCAAAGAGAGCGCGTGGGAGCCCTCGGGCATACACAGCGCTTTGGGATGCTCGGCTCTGCTGAGGGGGTTACAGGCTGCACCCGCTGTGTGTGTCCCCCCATTCGAGGGGCCGCCGGCAGCCACAGCCCCTGGCAGGCAGGAGCCGGGAGCGCAGGCAGCGCCTGCCCGCCGGGCTGCAGGCTCGGGCCACGCAGACACCCATGACGGGCTGACAGCTCTGCCTGCTGTCCTCGACACCCCGACGGGGCAGGGGGCCCGCGGCCGCCTCTCCATGCCTGCGCGCTGGGAAATCAGCGCTGCCTGCAGCCTACTCCTGCCTCTCGCATGTTTTTTTTTTTTTTAAATAAAAATACAGGATGGTTTAAAATACCTTTGTGATGGCTTGCTCCTGCAAGGTATTTTTCCACCCTCCGTGCATCTGCAAGGTGCTGGAGCCGGCACCAAGCGCCCGTGGTTTCCCCGGAGGAAAGCTGCGGCGGGCGCTCTGTGCCGGGGGAGCAGCCGCGTGTCTGTCACCGCCGGAGGCGGCCGTGCCCGGGATGGGCTGGGGGTCCCTTACCTCGGGCCCTGGGTGCTGCGGCTGCCGACGGACTGCACCGAGAGGCTCCCAGCCACGCTGGCTCCTGCCGGGGAAGACCAGCCCGCGGACAACCCCGGCCAGGACTTGACGCTCTCTGCGGGCTCCAGGCTGAGCGTGGAGCCGACGCTGGAGCAGGCGTCCCTGCGGGGAGAGGAGAGACCCCGTTAGCTCTGCAAGCGCGGGTGGGAGGGCCGGCGGCACCGGGAAGGGCCCCTGGAGCACGTGTGAAGGTGAGGCCGGGCACAGACCGGGGGCTCCTTCACAGCTCCAGCAACGTCAGCTCCAGCTGGTGGGCTCTGCTCCGCCTGCTTTGTGGCACCGGCACAGATCGGATAAAACAAACCTTTCCAGGCAACCTGGTCCTTGTGCCATTGCTGCTGCCATTCGCTATTTCCCTCATGCTTTTATAAGTGCCCTGTGGCCTGTAGACAGCGGGCAGGAAAACCCCGCTGCTGCCGGGACCGGAGCTGCAGCGGCAGAGCCAGTGTGACCCCGGGCACCCCACTGTGCCCTACGCACCCCTGGGCTCCCCTGGGGCTGGAGCTACCCCTGCCCGCCTGCTGGGAGCCCCCACTCCAGCTGCAGCAGATGAAATCCTGTAGGATCGCAGTTTGCCTTCAAAGCCACACATCAGCTTCATATCCTCAAAGCGCAGCCCGGAGGAGTGAGAGCATCCCCCCGGTTTAACAGGCGGAGCGCAAAGGGAAAGCGAGCGGGTGGACGGGCGTGGGGGCACACAGAGCCAGCGCTCCCGAAAGCCCCCGGCAGGCTGCAGGCAGCTGGGGGTCCACAACCCATTGCGCAACCCGGTGCAGGCTCCGAGCCTTCGGCCGGCTGCTCCCCGGGGCTCACTCACGTCTCCCTCCTGGAGCAGAGCGACTCCCGCGCCGTCTGCACGCTGCAACCGAGGGACAAACAGAGAGTCAGCCGTGGCGCTGCCGGCGGCTCGCACGGCCTCCCCGAAGCCTCCGCGCAAGGCCAGCGAGATGACAAACTTCCCAGACTAACTGTGTCAAAGCTGCTCTGGCTGCCGGTACGATCAGAGCGGGGGTTTGCCAGGCAGCATTCCCCCCAACAGCCCGAGCAGAGCTGCAGCGGTGGCTGGGGCAGCAGCAGCAGTAGCCAGGGCAGCAATAGCAGTGGCCAGGGCAGCAGCAGCGGTGGCCGGGGCAGCAGCAGTGGTAGCCAGGGCAGCAGCAGCGGTGGCCGAGGCAGTAGCAGTGGCTGGGGCTGCAGTAGCGGTGGCCAGGGCAGCAGCAGTGGTAGCCAGGGCAGCAGCAGCGGTGGCCGAGGCAGTAGCAGTGGCTGGGGCTGCAGCAGCGGTGGCCGGGGCAGCAGCAGCAGTGGCCGGGGCAGCAGCGGGGACGTTCCCAGCACACTGCATGGCTAAAGACCTGCTCACCTGCTCCCCGTGCCAGTCGGGCCCTGGGCTGCGAAAGGGGCCCTGGGCTGCAAAAGGGGCCCCGGTGCACGCCCGCCCATCACAGAGACGGGTGCTGCCGCAGCGTACGTTGCGCTTGCACTCACAGAACACCTCTGCTGCGCAGGCGAAGCGCAGGGAGCAGAAACCACCGCTTTCCTGCGCGCAGCAGCTGCGGGCGTCCCTGCCGGGAGGCACTTCTCACCTCCCGCTAAGGTGTCAATTGTATTGGAAATCACTTTTTGTTTTACGAAGGAGCGAATTTCTGAGCTCACGGTTTTTATCTCACCCTGTCCTGGTTTAATCACTACATAAAGAAAACCTCTTCTCACGGCATGGTGACAAGCACATCTCTGCTTTTTTTTTTTTAAATGCATTTATCTATTTTGTCTCCATTTGTCATGATGCCCCTTTAGCGGTGTAGCAGAGGGGAAAATCGGAGGGCTGTAGAAACAACACCATTTTTTCCTAGTAAAATCCTCTACCCAATCTGCCCCGCTTCACTGGTTCCTGCAGCCCCCCAGCTCCTGTGGCTGATCAAAGCGCAGGATTTTCAATCCATAAAAGCAGCGGTGGGGCTGCCGACGTGCGGCAGCACGCCGTGCTGCTGGGGCCGGGAGCTTGCTCAGCGAATGGGGCTATTCCCACCCTTTTTGCGTACTTTAAGCTGGGCCACACAGTATGATTTTAGGGGTGACACTTTTTCGTGAAACCTTTTGCTAACATGAAGTTTCTTGTTTGTAAACATGTGCTGCTGCAGCGAAAACCCTCGAGGATGCAGACATGCAGCTCCAGCCACCGTGGCATCGCCCTTGCACAGCGCAGCATCCCTCCCCACCACAAAGCACCTGAGCCTGCCCCTCCGCAGCCCCCGCAGCCCCCGCAGCCCCCCCCAGCCCCCCGCGGCCCCCCAGCCCCCGGCGCTCCTCGCCTCACCTCTCGGCATCGCTCTCGTCGCTGGACCGCAGCTCCTCCAGGACCGCCTGCAGGTCGGCGATGCGGCGGATGGAGGTGCCCAGGTCGGCCTGCAGGACCTGCCGCACCGCCGCCAGCTCCGCCAGCTGCTGCTCCTGCGCAGACGGCACCGGGTTAGCGCCCGCACCCCGCCGCGGCACCCCGAACCGCGGAGCAGGCCCCCACGCCGGTGCGCCCTGTGCCCTGCCGGGGCTTGCTGCCTGCCGCTGCACCCTGTTGCGTGAGCAATAGCTTGTAAAATGCAAACTTCATCTTGCACGAGAAGAGGAGCAAATGAGGCTGAACCCCGCCGTGACCGACCAGCACCCCCCACAATGGAAAAAGGCTCAGAGGAGAGGAGCCAAAAATCCCGAGCGCTGGGCAGAACGTAAGGAGCCACCAGCGATTACCGTGCGGAACCTGAACTTAACTCTGGGGAGGGGAGGGTGACCTTGGTTTTAGGCACACGGCTGCGCCAGGGCATCATCAGGTTGCACAAACAGCCTTCCCGGAGGTAACTAGTAGAGAGTAATGTCTTCCTGAGCCAGCCAGACCAGCGGCGGGGAAGCCGGTAAGTGGCTCAGCCCAACATAGAGTATAAAACCTGGACGAGTAATAAAACAAACTCTGAAGAGAGCAACGGGCTTGAGCTGGCTTCAACCCCCACATCCCTTCCCGGCAGCTGGGGACGCCCAGCGCCGTGGCGGCGAGTGTATAGAGACCGGGAACGGGCATCACGTCTGGGTAGTGACTCGGGTGCTCTGTTGTGCCCGAGCCGTGATTTCAGTACACTGCTGTATCGCTCTGCTAAATCAAAATGTAATGCCAACATACCAAATGAGTAAATCTGATGTTAAACATTACCCTCCCACCCCGCATGGAACATGTAAAGGCACCCGGTGTGAGAGCACCACGTCCCTGCTGGGGACAGAGCGGGGCTCAGACCGCGGGGATGCTCCCGGGCATTTCGGGGCTGCTCCTCCATGCACACCTCCCACGCACCTGCTTGGAAACAAAGCCCTTTTCAGAAACACTGGAGCTGATAAGAAAAACCAGAAACTCAATTCGCAATTTAAACTCCAAGGACAAAAAGCCGGACGAGCGGCACAACCTGGATGGCTCCATGGACCCAGCATCGCCCGCGGCCGGGTGGCCTCGCGGCGCACAAGGATGCCGCCCCGGCACCGCCCGCCCACCGCGGCTGAGCACCAACGGATTCCGAGTCCTTTCAGCTAGGAAGGAAATCTCCGTGCCGTTTTCTAAGCCATCACACGGCAGAGAGAGAAGGAGAGGGAGCTGCAAATTCACCGCGATTGAAGCTGCCAGCTGTAAAATTGCCATCTCGGCGGTGACAAGGTGAGAGATGATGTGCAGCGCGGGCTGCGACAGGCCACGGCGCAGGAGCCGGCGGACTGTCAGAGTAAATAATGAAAGCCCTGGAATCACCAGGCGCACGGGCCTGAAGGGAAGAGCATTTCAGTTCATAAAAACATGCGAAGAAATATCCCAGTTCGGGTTGCACAACATCACAGTTGCTTCTGGAAACACGCCGATATCGGTAAAAACCTGAACGCTGCCAAGAAGCTTTCTGAAACTCAGCACTTCCGAGCCCTTTGCTTCCCTCCCGGCTCGGGCAAATGCAGAGGGTGGAAAGGACCCGTCTCATCATGGAAACTGCTGCAAGTCGCGTGGGGACGGCCCATTCCCCGGGCAGCAGTGGTGCTCCCCACGCCGGGGTCGGCCCCGCGAGCGGCTGGGGGCTTGGGAGAGGGCACGCAGTGAAACGCTGACCCCCGAGTGAAGAAAAGCCCAAGGGGAGAGAGCCCCAAGCCTCGGCTGGCTACGTGCCTGTATTCAGCCATTTGCGACTGCAAGACCAGGCAGTAAAGCAACCGCTAGATAAAAAGCTCAACCCTTCAAACCGACTGATAAGAATCTCTATTGAACTAGTTCCTCGGCTCCAGGATACAGCGCAAATTAAATACAGTTCAGTGGCTGCATTTAATTCCTTTCCTCCGTTCTGCTATTATTAACCTGACAGTGACTGGCAGGGAGGCAGCCGGGCACACAGCGGCGCGCACCCCCCCGGCACCCCGGCCCCGCTTCCTCTGGCCACTGACAAGCAAAATCCCCCGGGTGCAGCTGCGAGAGCAGCACACAGCACGTCCCGGCGGGCGCTGGGGTCCCCCCGGCCCCGCTGCCTTCCGCACGCAGCGCCGAAAGGAACGGGACCGCAGCGGGGCTGATGCCGCCAAGCTGGGGCTCCAGCCTGGCTCCCCTGAGGGACACCCTGGTCCCTGGGCACCCATGGTCCAGCGCACCCATGCTGCATGGCAGGGAGGAGCGTGGCTCCCCTCGGGGCTGCCCCTGGGCACCCACGGTCCGGGGCACCCACGCTGCGTGGCAGGGAGGAGCCCGGCAGCCTTGGGAGGGGGCTGTGCAGGGCACCGGGGGCCCTTTGGGGACTGCACAGCCGTGGGCACCACGCACCGTGGGTAACCTTGGGGTCTCCTGCCCACACGCCGCCCGAGTGGCAATTTGAACGGAAGCCTGGAAATACCTGTTTCTTGGCGCGAGCTCACACCGCGCAAGCACAGCAATGTTGCTCAGGCTCCTTCCGGCGGAGGTGCCACGGCCACCGCCGCCGCCCCGGGGGCCCGGGCTGCTGAAACGCAGAGGAAGGCGCCAGTCACGGTCAGAGAACAACCCGGGGCGGCTCCACGACTCGCACGAGCCTCTGCCCAAAGTGAATTTTAGCTCTCGGGGCTCAGGCGTTACTGTAAAATGAATTCTGGTGATATAAATCTGCAGCCAAAAGACGCAGGGAAGAGAAACAGTACCACTCAGTTTCTGTGCCCTGCCTTTCTGCATGGGCTCAGCACATCCGCAGCTCCCGAGGATGCTGCAGCCAGCGAGGAGGAGGAGGAGGAGGGGCAGAGCGAGGGGAAATGCCCCGAGTGAATGTGCTGCTCAGCAATTTGGGCTCAAATCAGCGCAAACCAGAAGGGCTCGTGCTTGCGGTGCCACAGAGCAGCTACGTGGATGAGCCCTGTGCTCCTAAGGACAACGCTGCGGTGGGGAGGAGGCTGCGAACCCCGCGTCCCGCCCGTCCCAGCGCTCGATCCCGGATCTCCTGCACGGAGGCACGTTATGTTTTACTCTGTACCATACAATTGTCTCAAGGAGGGGAATAATTATGCCAATATAATTAAATTTCAAATGCAAAAAAAGCTATTTTCATCATATAAACTGACAAGAACGGTCCCAGCACCAGGCCACTGCTGCCCAGGGAGCGATGAGACACCTTTGACACATGTTGTTTCAATCTATATGTAAATGCAAGCAGCCTTTCCCTTTCGGTACAGCCACTGCTCTGGGCATTTACATCCTGACTCAGGATGAACCACCAAGCGTTGCTGGCTTTTTGTTTCCTCTGAGCAGCAAAGGGGGGGGGAAGGGGAATGTATTTGTTGAGAAGACTCCTCACCCGCCTGCTCATGTGGCTCTGCCTGGGACAGAGACGCTGCACGGAGCGCAGTGAGCGGTGCTGCTCGCACAGCCGGGCCCTCTCCCTGTCCCGCCCGCCCCGGGGATGAGCCCGTCCTCCCCCACCCCGGGCAGCAGCCGGGTGCCGGGGAAACCACCCGGCTGCAGAGGCACCGGCGACGGCGTTGGGGGACCCCGCCAGCGCCTTCGGCCTCGGCACAGCCCCACCTCGCCCATGCACGACGGGACCTGCTCTCCCCCTCCCTGCTTCCCTGCGCGGTTGGACTCGGTGGCCACAGCCAGAGCCAGCCGGCCGCTGCCCTTCACCACGCGCAAGAAGCCACGTGTGACACCAAACGAGAGGCTGCCGGGGACCGGGGTGATGTGTCGCGCCGTGGCTGGGCCTGGGGGGATGAAAGGTGACCTGCACGTCATTTTGCCTGCGTTATTCATCGTTAATGGCCCGTTGTCGGAGCCCCAGTATTCCGGCTGGCGCTGCTGCTGCCGGGGATCCCGGATGGCTGCTGGGGGCTGCAACCAGAGGAGCCACGCTGATGAACGGGGCTTCTAAAGCCACGGCTGCCAGGGGAATCAGTCCTTCCTACCTAGCCAGGGAGGGGGCGAAGGCTGGAGCCGCTGCCCGCACGCTGCACGGTGCCTGGGGAGTAAGGCGAAATTTTCCAGCTGTTTATGAGATTTCTTCTGCTACTCTTTAGCCTCTTTATTAGGGATCCAATAGGCATTGCACAGCAGACTGACCCGCGGGGGGATTTCAGCCCTGACCACACACATGCACCGGAGCCGGGCTGCTCTTGCCAGCCCATGGCTCAGCAGGAGCAGTGCCGGGCTGCCCCGTGGGAGAAGCAGCAAGGATCGCTGCCTTCTCCCTTGCAAAGCAGCCTTGCCAAAAGCCCCAGCGCTCCTGAACGGGGCTACAGCTACTGCCACAAACCAGAGGTGGTGAAGCAGAACTAACAGTCCTCTGCTTCACGTGTATGTTGATTTTTCATTGAAAGCTCCACTAATTTCTCTCCTGCCTTGCGGCGGTTTGGAGCAGTCCTGCCCTGTCAGTCCTCCCAGCCAGCGAGGAACCTGCCCACGCACCCGGCCACGGCACGGGGCGCTTGGGGAGAGGCGGGGACGCGGCACCCGCTGCGAGCCCAGGGAAGGGTGCACCAGCTTCCCAAACTGGGCCGAGAGCGCTTCTGCTACACGGGCTGTTAAACTCCGGTCCCCGTTGGCACCGGCAGATCTGGCTCCTTCCACCAAACCAGTCAGTCACAGCAGAAACCAGCCTGACCAGCTCAGAAACCCCGGCTGATGCATATTTTATAATCGATAAATAAAATATATGTTCTGCCTGGTTTTGCATACATTTCCAAATTAGATTCTCCCGTTCACAGTGTATCGGCGGACAGATCACCCCAGAGCACGGCGCTCCCCAAACCCGACGGCACTGGTCTGCTGGCAGGTCAAAAGTATTTATTTTAGCAAGCTGAGGTTAATTTCTGCTGACGGGGAGCCTGAATTAAAGGCTCCCTCAAGACAAGGGGGACGGGAGCTCGCTCGGCAATGGCCAGCACAGAGCAAACCCACGCCGAGACGCTGGTGCTCACAGCCCGGACTCCTGCCCTCGCCCGGGGGGGCTCGCAGGAAGATGCTGCTGCACACCCGTGCTGGGAAGTCCCTGACAACATGAGTTACCCTGCAAAAAAATTCATTCCTCCTGCGAGTGTCAGAGCCGAGTGCTCAGCAGCGGGTCTGGCCTGTCAGCCGCCTTTCCCTGCGTTTCATACGGCCCCTCGGCACCCGTCCTGTCCGAAGCCCCCGCAGCCCCCAGGCCACCCGCCCCTCCCACGGCACCCCCCGCTCTCGCTGCCAGGACAGGCTGGAACGGATTCGCTGCACGGGGGAAATGTCGCTGCCCCCCGTGGGTACCCAGACCAGAGAAAGCCAAGGGAGGGGAGGTGAGGGCAGAGCCCCCAGCACTGCAGCACCCCGCCACCGGCACAGCACGGCACGGCACGGCAGCAGGGCTGTCACCCAGCAGCAGCCAGCACCACGGTGGGAGATGCCCAGACAAGCGTGGGCTCTGCCCCAGGACAGCCAGCAAGGGCAGGAGATGTGGGCTGGCAGCTCCCGGGGGTTCCCCGCTCCGGGGGGGGTGCCACCCCGCTCTGCCCAGCGCAGCCGGACAGCGAGACCCCGCTGCCCACCCTCTCCCCGAGCGTCGCTGGGGCTTCCCCCTGCGGTTCACCAGCCGTCGTTTCCAACAGCCAGAAGAAGCCGCTGGATGTGCCGCTGCTGAAGCCCTCGCAGCCCGTGCGGCGCGGGGCCACTGGCTGGCGGCTGGAGGAGCCTCAGCCCTGGCCAGAGCCCCCCGGAAAGAGGGACAAAGCCCCCCTGGCAGGGGGACGTCTCAGCTGGCAGCTCCCTACCTCCCACCCCCGGCCCCCCGTCTCTCCGCATCCTGGCTTTGCTTTCACTGCTTCTCTGGAAAAGGATCTCTAAACCCTCTTTTTCTTAAGAATTTCTTTTTTATCTAATTTTGTCTCGGAAGCATTTGAAGGTAAGTTAAAAAGAGCTAAGCAAAACCTGTGGTGAAATAATTTATGGGCCTATAAAGGATGCTGAGGCAGGCACCGCGGAGCATCCAGCACCGCGTCCTCGTCACCGTCTTTTATTTTTGTTTGTGGTTCTGCTGTCACAACATAACCTTTGCAAGCTCCCATCCACCTGAAGTGAAGTGTAATCTAATTAGTCCAATTTGGATTGCTTCTATTTGAATAATTTAGCATACACCTGCAGTATTCATCAATCATTATTACTTTTAATTAAGTAATTAACTTGCAGGTTTTCAGAAAGTTTGAAGTGACAAAATTTCCGCGGTTGAAGTCTGGAGCGAGACGGAGCGAGCGGCTCTTTCTGCGCTCGCAAACGCCGGCGTTGCCGGTAATTGGTGCGAGCAGCCAGGAGTGCTGATGATCTCCTGAAGAATTTCCGTCTTTAATGGCAAACCCGCGATCCCAGCCGCTGCACAGCGGGCCTAATGAGCGCGTACGGTCGGGTTATCGCTCCTGGCTCCTCCGCCACCCAACCTCACCTCTAAGGACTGGCTCCCTTTGACGATAATTGTCATTACACTTAGTCAAAGTCATTAGCTTCCAAAGAAAGGAGCAGCTCGGAAAGAGCCGGGAGCAGGCGGTGCCGGGGCCGAGGGCTGCGGGGACATCAGAGGGTTTGGCTGGGACCCTGCTGGGAGCTGTAGGTTTGCCCGGGCAGGAGCGCAGCATTCCCGGCTGGAGGCACAAACAGCTCCCGCTTCGCTTCGCAAGTTCACTGAAAGCACCAAAAAATCTTTAAAGCTTGCAAATGAAAAAAAATCCTAGAGATCAGGCTGTAATGTGCTACAGCGTGCCGGATTGCGTGGCGACAACAGGGCTGCATTACAAAGGAGAGCTGCCACCGTAAGAACCAGAAAAAAAGGTTATTTACACTGCGACTCTCACCTTTTTTTTAAAAAAAAACGTGTGAAGAATATCTTCACACTTCTACTTCAGTTTTCAGTAAAAATAGTTAATTATTCCGCTGATGAATTTCACAGCTTCATTAAAGAAACCTGGTTTGAAGGTAGCGCCCGCAAGCCCCCCGCGGCGTGCCCGGCGGCGGGGCCGGGGGGGCTCGCAGAGCCGCCGTCAGCCCGGGGCGGCTGGAGGGGAGCAGGAGTCCGGCGGGTCCCCGGCCCGCGCCTCTGCCAGCTGGGGCTTCCTCCCCGCAGGATCGGCTCCCCTCGTCCCTGGGCGTCCCAGCAAGGTGCCCCGGCACAGCCCGTGCTGGCGGGGGGCACCCGGCTCTCCAGGGCAGGAGGGACCCCGGGGCTCCTGCCCGCGGCGGAGCTCCCCTCCCGGAGCTCCCCTCCCAGAGCTCCCCTCCCAGCCTCCGCAGCCGCTTGATTTCTCCCACAAAATCCAAGATGTGCAGGCAGCTCAGCCACCGGCAGCACAGCCCTCGGTACCCTCCTACGGAAACATGAGCATCTGCAACCTGGTCTAGTTGGGGATGTCCCTGCTCACGGCAGGGGGTCGGACTAGATGGCCTTTAACGGTCCCTTCCAGCCCAAACCATTCTGTGATTCTATGATTCAAGCTTTTTAGCGGTTGCTTTGCACCTACTGGAAGAATTACGATCTAAAAGGTGGAGTTAGCCCATCCTGGCTTGTTAGTAGCTCTCCTCTCCCACCTCTGCTGCAGCAAACCCGCGGGTAAGGAGGGAGATGCTCCACCAGAAGCTCTGCAAAAGCAGCCCCACAAAGGCCAGGCATGGGACAGGGTCCTCACACAGCACCCCTGCCCTGCCCTGCCCTTCCCTCCCCTGCCCTGCCCCTGCCCCGCCCTGCCCTGCCCTGCCCTGCCCTCCCCTGCCCTGCCCTGCCCTGCCCCTGCCCTGCCCTGCCCCTGCCCCTGCCCAGGGCTCCCGGTGATGGATGCCCAAAGCAGCTGAGACGAGGCCTCTTGCAAACACACCCTTGCCTCCCCCACGCTCATGATGGACCGTCTACCTGCGCCAGCATCGTCTCCAGAGCACCGAAGCCAGGAGCCGTGCCCAGCACCCGGCGCCATCCTGCCCTACCAGCAGCCTCAGGAGGGAAATCCCAGCCGCCAGCCGCAGTGACGGCAGCTCATCGCCCCCCAGCCCTGCCCCACGCCTGCTCCCAGCCCCTGCTCCATCCTTCCTGCTCTGCACCAGGCACCTTCACCAGGGGACGCGGTACCGGGGCAAGCGCGAGCGCGTGTGCATACGCGATGAGCAAAGAGAGCAGGGCTTGGTTTTAAGCTCCCCAGGATTGACTCTAAGTTGGCAATCCATCTCTCGCTTCTCGCTATGACTCAGTTTCGGCTGTGGCCCGGGGAGACCAGGCGGCTGGGTCTAGCCTGTCAAGCTCTGGGTGTCAGCACAGCAGCTGAGAAACGGGAGCTGGTGCAGGCTGGGATCCAGATTTTATCGGAAGAGGAGCTACAGCTCCATGGAGGAAATCCAGTACATGCAACCAGAGCAAAGACAGAGACAACCAGGGCCAAGTACTACCCCCGCCGTTAGAAAACATGCCTCCCTCGCTGCGAAGGCACCGGGCTTGGAAAGTGTTCAAAACCCATCCTTCTTACAAAATTCATAAGGCAGAGCCATCTGCCTGGCAGCCAGCTCTCCAGCTCCCAGCCCCGTTCTCGCTGGATTTTCCCTGCTGCCTGAAAATGGCATGAGTCTGCCTCCAACTGCCCAAAGCCGGGTCGAAAACGAGGGAGGGATGAAAATAGCTGTCCCGAGCCTGGCTGAAGGTGCGAGGGCGGTGGGACGGGATTTTCAGGTGCCTGCACCACTGATAAATACGAGCTGTGAGAATAAAATACCTTATATACAGGCACCAGCTCTTAGGACCCCAGGAAACAAGGCGGGATTTCTAACCCAACCCGTACAACGAATTTTTCCCTTCAATGCATCGCTCAAACCCTGACAGTGCGCGGCGAGTCCACAACCTCGCGACTGTTCATTTAAATAAATTTTAAAGAAATTGTTAGGTGCAGACCATGACTTAAGTAACGTTAAGTGAATAATTCATGCAGTATTTATAATTGATGGGGGATTTAACAGGAGCAGAGCCGTAAGTGGCTCTCTATTAACTATTGATGCTCTCCGCCAGCCTCTCGACAAGCACGGCTGGGCTCTGCGATCACAGCCCTCCCGCGATGTTTTATTTAAGCGCTGTGAAGAGTACACACAGTCTGGGGGAAATGCCTCTGCTCCCGGGGAACGCTGCGATGCTCCGTGCGGCAGCCCCTGGCTCCCGACGCGGCCGCGGTGGGCTCACGGAGCCCCGGTGCCGGCAGAGCCATGGCTCCGACGAGCCGCCGCGCGCTGGCGGGGAGAAACCCGGGGCTGGCGCGATGAGTCTGGGGGAGCTGGCCCACTGCAGGGCTCGCTGATGCCTTCCTCCTGCCCCCGCTGCAGCAGACGCCAGGCAACCCCCAATGTCTGGGGGTCCGGGGAAACCCAGACCCCTCAGTATCGGCTTATGAGTTTGTCTGTTCATGGGTTTTTATGTCTTATTCCAGGGAGGTGCCGCTAAAATCCCTTTCAGACTTCTTTGCAAACTTCATTTGTGAGAACAGAAGCGTGCTAAGAAGACCAAGTATCTTGCTACACCCGTCATTCACATCCCCACATGAAACATTCAAAAAGCTTCTAAAAATATATGCACAAATACAAAAATACAGTTAAAAGAACCCACCCATATCCTAACAGACAGCGCATCTGTGTTCCAAAACATCGCGTTTCTAACAAAGCTGCAATAAACACACAGTTATCATAGCAACCGGAGCCGCGTCTCGCTCGGCACCCGCCGGGAAAGCAGCAGGATCCGGCCCTGGGGTGGGCAGCCCTGCAGCCCGGGGAGCCGCCTGCGCGCCCGGGGCTGGCGGGCACACGGGCTGCATCCAGCAAAGCCTCTCATTGTAAAAGCTCACGACTCCGAAGAGCATCGATGGCTGCACGACTCCGACCCCGCGGGGAGACTCATTTCGTGCCCGAGGGAGCGTGTCCCGGCAGCCAGAGCTGTGTGCGAGCACGTAGGGTTCAGGCTGCAGAGCAAGGACAAAGCCTGTTCACGGCGCAGGCAGGGGATGTGGAATAATTCACGCTAAAGCACCATTCCCTTCAGAAAGGCTGGCAGCCTCAGGGCGAAATAAATGCTGAAATCTCCTCGATTGTTAAATAAAAGATTATTGATAAAATAACTGCTTCTAATGTGGCTGCGCTGCCAGCAGAAATGCAATATCTTTCAATTACTGCTTGGGAGCAAGGCTTTCCTTTTGTTTACTGGAGAAAAACAACATAAAAGATGCTTGTAGAGGACTGTAAAATGAAGGTGAATCTATTTTTGCCGTACTCCAAATCCGGTTGGGGCTTTGCGCGCGCAGAGCGGGTTAGATGCCTGTCGGCACCGTCTGACACGCCGCCGTGCCGCAGGGGAGTTATTTGGCCGGGACCGGGAGCGCGACGAGGAGCTGGGACTTGGCTGAGCCCCGGCACGCCGGGCCACGCGGCCGGCTTTCGGCACGTGGGGGGCTGGCAGGAGGACGGGGCATTTCCCCCGTGCCGGGGGAGCGCGCGGCACCGCTGCGGCTCTGCCCGACCCGAGGAAAACCAGCACAAGGAGGTGCAGGAATGACCTGAGCAATGTCTCAGCATTGCTTAGAGCTGAGCAGGCAAAGCAACCTCCTTTGTGGAACAAAACACGGAGCAGAGGGACTGCCCAGGCCGCCAGCCTGGCTACAGAGAAATGAAACGCGAGGTGCCTCAATAACAGCTTCGGTTCAATGGTTTGGGGCTGTGGAGGGATGTGAAGCAATTCACTGCCCCTCCGAGCGCTCCCCAGCTCTGCTCGCCAGAGCCGAGCCTGACACCCCGACATCAGCGGGACCCAGGGCAGCCGTGGGGGAGCAGCCCGGGAAACACGGCTTAGCTGCGTGGGGACCAGCTAACAGCAGCTGCCCAGCTCCATCTCCAAACACAGAGCGCACAGAGCACCAAGCAGAAAATTACTTTTCCGGGGCCCTCGGGCCAGTCTGCAGGTTACGGGGAGGTAACCTGCGGCAGCAGCAACCCCCCGTGGCCCTGGGGCCGCGCGAGCCCGCAGGGGCAGCACCCCCTTACCAGCTCCATGCGCCAGCGGCTGGACTCCAGCTCCCTCTGCACCAGCTCGTCCATGTCAGCCTTCATCTCCTCCATCCTCCTCTGGTAGTACCGAGTGCTCTCTTTCTCCCGCGCCTCCGACTCAGCCGCCTTCTCCAGCTCCTCGCCCATCTTTATGATGCTGTCTCGCAAGCGCAGCACCAGCACCTGGGGAGGAGGCGAGGAGGGCACGAGGTGAAGCAACGGAGATGAAGGTGAGGAGTTATGAAGCTCTCCGTGAGCATCAAGCGATGTGGAGAGCGCTCCCTCCCCGACCCGTGCCGCAGGGCCGGTCACTATTATTATCATTATCAATCATTGCCCTGAAACCTTGCAAGCGGCGGCAGCACCCTGCGGCGGGTGCGGGCCCCGGTGACCCCAGCCCGTCCCTGCGCCCACCCCAGCAGGCTGGGTCCCCCAGGGCTGCCGGTCCTTCCATCGCTCCTGTTGGAGGAAGGGGAGCCGCGCGGGGGCCGGGGCGGTGCAGCACAGCTCACGGTGCGCCGCGTGCCATGCAGCCTCGTGGGCACCGCGCCGCGTCCCCCGGGGCTCCCACGGAGCCGGCTGCTGCTTTGGGGGCACAAGAGCATTTTCCTTCGCCCCTGGGCTGGGCTCGTTCGGGCAGCGCGACTCGGGGAAGACGTGACAGTAAAAACATATCCCGGGGCGCCAGCAGACATGCTGATTAACGGGGAGAGTGAAGTATTGCGATGGAGCCTGATGTCCTGACTTCTGGATGGTGCCAGAGCAGAGGGATGCCCATGAGAGAGGGGTTGTGAGGGATGTGCTGAGCAGTCAGCACACACCACGCTCTGTCCGGAGGCAGGACCGTATATTTCTCTGGGTGTTTATAGCACTGGACCCACTGTTGGCTTTCAATAAACACCGCAGTAAAGCATGTATAGATAACGGCAGTGGCATGAACTATACGGACTGTACACAAGCACAGGAGAGCTGGCCGAAGACCCCACCTCTCCCTCCCCACCCCTTCCCAGGTGCTTCTTCCCCGCAAAGCCGAGGCAGTGGCATCGCTGCGCCCGCCTTTCGCAAGCAAGCTGCATCTCCCCGGGGCTCTGCATCCCCTCTGCGAGCGGCGGAGAGGTGGTACCTCAAAGCGCTTCATCTGCACGGCCTGGAAGTCCAGCTGGCTCTCCAGGTCGCGGATGCGGGCTTCCTGCCGGCTGACGATGGAGCGCTCGGCCGGGCACTGCTCCAGGCGCACCACTCTTGCCTGCGCCGCCTGCAGCTGGGTGAGGACGGGCTGCGTTAGCACCTCCCGGCCCCTGACCCACGCAGACACCTCCCGGCCCCTTTCCCAGATCCCCACCAGTCCCTCTCCTTGGCGTGACGTGCACCGAGGACCTCTCACGGCTCCCGAGACAAAGTGAACGTGCGGGACCCGGCTTAGGCTGCCGGGCACTACGGAAAAGCATTCCCTGCTGTTAATACCACACAATAAATGCATGACACTAACATGCATTTTTGAATGAAAAATGTGCCAGCAAGACGACATGTGTCTGGATGCCTTTTGCTTTTCTCTTCTCAGCAAACTCTTTGAGGACAGCAGGCGTAAAAATTCAGTTTACCCCTGTGTGGAAAGCTGCCTGTCCAAGTCACTTCTTCAGCCGTTACACTGAGATCTCCAAAGCAAACTGCCCTTTTAGTGACCCCGGTACAAGTTTGGTTCAGATTTTCTAGTTGACCTAGAAGTATGGGAATTTGCCTTCTTTTATCTGGCCTATCTCTAAAGCACCACCTGCTCCACCTCGGAGGGAGTGAGCCCTGCTTCTGGTTCCTGGGCAGCTTAGCTACGCTCCAATAAAGCACTTAACTTAATGGGATTACTCATGTGTTTAAAATTAAACCCAGGCACTCCAGGAGGGCCGGTGCAGCCAAAGAGGCGAGACAGTGCAGCACCCGCCGGCACCCACCCTGAGGTCAGCCCCATCCCAGGGTCAGCCCCATCCCGGGGTCAGCCCCGTCCCAGGGTCAGCCCCATCCCAGGGTCAGTCCCATCCCGGGATCAGCCCCGTCCCAAGGTCAGCCCCGTCCCGGGGTCAGCCCCATCCCAAGGTCAGTCCCATCCCGGGGTCAGCCCCGTCCCAGCAGCTCGGGAAGGGAGGAGGGAGAAGTGGGGCTCTCCATCCCGAGCGCCTTGCCAGGGAAAGCTTTCTCCAGCCCAAGGCCATTGCCGGCAGAGCCCCGCGGCCCGTCCCGGCCCCGTCCCGCCCGCAGGGTCAGGGCTGCGGGCATGCAGCGGGCAAACAGCGGCTTCTGCACAAGGGTCTTGATCTGATTTCAGACAAGAACACGGCATCCACGACTGGCACCGGCGAGGCGCCGGGCACAGAGACGTCAGAGGACGCCCGGATGGCTCTTGCTCCTCAGCTCTGGGTGCTACAGGAATTACCTTCTCCTGAAGGCTCTGCTTTTCCTTCTTCACATCCTCCACCTGCGTCTGCAGCTCCCGGATCTGAGCGATGTCTGTTGCCGACTGTGGAAAGAGACAGCGCAGCAGTGGGAGCGGAGCCGAGGGCTTGGAGCAGAGGGCACACGCCGGGAGGAGCGCGGTGCCTGCACCTCCTACGGCGGAACCGCGAGCCGCTCCTGCGCTGGACTGAAGGAGCTTAATTCTCCTGACTGCATGCAACTTTCCTAACTTTCAAAACAAAGATTTGCAGATCAGGACAGAAACCGTGTCGTCAGGGTCATTTCTGTCCTCAGGGTCCTTTCACATACAGACTCCCGGCTCCGTAACACCACGGCAAGGGGCACCAGACTGTGAATTGTCAGTCTCGCCAGCCTAGCCCTGCTCCACCGGGAGCCTCGGAGTCCCTCAGCTCCAGGTACAATCCTTCGGGAGAGCCTGCCTTAGGCTGGATATTGCGCAGAAAGCCCCAGGGCTGTCTGTCAGCGCTTTTTAAGCTCTGCCTGAGAAAACAGCGAAAGGAAGAATACAAAAGGATCCAGACAGGGATGCTATAGGATTTCCCAACTACTGAAACTAAAGCTAAGACACCTCTTGAAAGCAGACTCAAAACTACAGGTGAGAGGAGATAGAGCATGAGCCGTTCCTTCCTCTCATCACGGCATCTGGTTCCTGGGGTCCCCAAGCTGCTGCACACTGACGGGGACCGCTGTTTGCTCCCAGCCAGGCTGCAGGGTTTTCCAGGCGCCCTCCCGGGGATGGGGATGCTGCCCAGCCTCCACTGCCCCGGCTCCTACCTGGGCGATCAGAGCCTTGTGCTTTGCCATGAGCTCGTTCAGGTCTTCCTGGTCCTCGTCGATGCGTTTCAGGAGGTCGGCTTTCTCGTGCTGCAGCTGGTACAGCTGCTCGTCCACCTGCGGGAGGACCGACGGGGCCGCTGGCTCGCGCATCCCACGGGGACCCACCGCACCGCACCGCCCGGCCCGCGGCACCCGCTGGGACACGCTGCCACCGGCCTCCGGCCCCGCGCTGGCACTGGGAGAGGCAAAGGGAGCTGCTGCGTGGCTGCAGAGGGGGGCCGTGGGATGCTGCACCCTTTTACTCCCCATTGCCGCACCCTTATCCATCCGTTAAGCCGCCCGGGGGCTGCTGTTCCCAAAGAGGCTGGGTGATGTAGTAAATATACTGGGTGATTTAGTAAATATGCTGATTATTGGTGATGTAGTAAGAAAGCTGATTATTGCTCTCCAACACGAGGAGGTAGGACTGCGCCGCTGCCCTCCCGCCTCCCCGGCCCCGGCTGTGGCTCCGCACCAGGGTCTTGTTTCTGCTGAGGGTCTCCAGCTCCGTGTGCAAGTTCTCCAGCTCCAGGGCCGCTGTCTGCTGGGAACGCTGGGCCTCCGCGCACTTTGCTTCGCTCTCTTCCAACTGGGAAAAATTGAGGGAGATCACAATTAAAGGAGCGCTCGGTGCCTGCAGAAACCACGTGCCGATTATGCTGTTCCCCTTTGCCGCACAGCCACGTCTATTTACACTTCACTCCCAGAGCACTTTCCCCTGCTAACACACGGAAACTCAACCTTTTATAATCCGTGCTGCTTTTCAGCCCGTCTGCTCCTGGTTTACAGAGAAAAGGGCTTCCTCGGCAGCTCCCGGCACACCTAACGGCGGGTCCCAACACCACCGACCGTCCTGCTGAGCGCTGAAGTAAGCGCCTCGATCTGCACATCCACCCTCTGCCTTGGCACTGCCGCGGTGAGGTAGAGCTGGGATCATTAATTTGCAAAATTATGTGAATTACATGTAATTCCTGATTAGAGCAATTCATGATTCGGAGTTTGCAAATGGGCTTTTCACGTGGCATAAATTGCATTTGCAAATACACATGAAATATCACATTTATAAATGCTAATTTGCTCTTAGTTTTTCTAGCTCAGCCATTAAGACTACAATGATCTTAAATGGGCTGCAAACATCTGGAAGATGCAGCGTCATCCCAAAACCTCACACCGCCAGGATGGAGGAGTTTACGTAGGCTGTACCTGAACATCCAGTTCCTTCCCTTCCTCGCTCGGGTTTCTACCTTTTCTTTATGAAAAAGAAAACTAAGCCCCTCCGCTCGCTGCTCGTTTCCCGTGCCCGGTCCCTGTTCCCCCGCAGAGGATGCAGAGCTCCCGGGGGCAACGGGAGTCGCTGTGCGCCACAGCGAGAGCGTGAGCATTTTAGGCTATTTTCTGAGGGTTTACTCATCTTTTTTTACTGTCTCCCTCAAAAAAAGGAGGATTATGAAGAACTGTAACTGGAGCAACCCTTGGCTCGTTTCCCTCCACTGTCTGGGGGGATTGAGACCTACTTGGAAAAGTTGAGCAGGTGATTTGCTTCCTCGGTGCCTAATCCGCAGAGGAAATGGCAGTCATTCTTCCCGGAGAGCCAATGCTTCTTTTTACACCCCCGGCAGAGCGCGATCTCGGAACAGCACTGCCCGCCCTGCCGCGGGGAGAGCCCGCGCCCCGAGGGCCGGCCACGCGTGGAGGGTGACCAGACGCTGCCACCGCAGCCAGCACCAACGGAAACCTTTCCCCCTCCGTCCCAGGGCGCGCATGGAAACGTCAGGGGGTTGTGATCTTCAGCCTCCACCTTCCTTCCTAAATTGCATCCCCTATTTTTAACCCCGTTGGTGAGAAAATGAAGCGGCGAACGCATCCTCCCTTGCCACGAGGCACAACGCTGACAGCTCCCACCGGCAACTTCGGCAAAACCTCTGGAAGCCAACAGCAAAACCTCGGGAATCTGCCCCGAGGCGCCGCCATCCCACCACCGCGGATGGGGTGGTGGCGGGTCTCTGCCTCCAGGGACCCCCACTTCCACCTCTGAGCCCTCCTGTCACCCCTGCACGAACCGAGGAACGGCCGGGAAGAAACACCCCCAGACACCTTTGGGTCTCCAGCCGCAGCGCCCGCCAGAAGCCGCTCGCCGCGGGAAAGACAAAGCTCCGGCACGGAGACGTTTAGCCTTTCGAACCCTGCCAAGCCGTTATTTAAAATGATGTGCCTGTGTCCAAACTCAGCCCGTGCTGGCGGATTGTCCAGCCGGGCTGTTCGTACATCTGCAGATGCTCACAGCGACACGCGCCGCGTTCCCCTTTCTTCCACCAGCTGAAAAATAGCCTTTGTGTTCTGCGTACAGCTCGGGCAGCCGTTACCGAAATAACCCGAGCGAGAGCTGCTGGGGGACGTTAAGGACGGCCGGACGGCCTGAGTGCCGGTGTGACGGTCCCCCCGCCCCGCCTCGGGCTCCCCCAGAAACTGCCCCATCCTCGACCACCCCCCAGGACTGACCTTTCCCTGCCACGATTACGCTAAAACTCCAGATAGCTTAATCAGAGAAATGCATCTCCAGGACCTCTCATTAAATAACGGCTTCCATTTCACTTCGTGTAATGGAATTTTCCCACTTGGGAAGAATAAATTGAAATCCCCCCCCAAAATGCATAATGTATGAACTTCGGAACGTTGGTTTGCTGTGCTGCACCATCTGTTAAATACCTGCGTAAAATGGATGCTTCAGCCTTATTAAGAAACAATGCTATACTTCTGGCCATATGGATTTTGATTAACGGAAATGTAGCATTTTAGTGAAATTTTTATTCTTGTGGAGGTCTGTGGGCTGGTGGTAGGATGTATTGGCTTTCGAGAAAGTCGTCATGAATGCCATTAGAAATTGTTTAAATTTAAAGGACGGCATAATCATGCGGCATTTTTAACGCATGCAGAGTCTCAGTGTTGGCAGCGCAGCAAAAACTCAATATTCCCGATATTAAGGCCTTCCGCTCCCCCGCTCCGAAGCGCGAGGCAGGCGGGCAGAGGCCCCCGCCAAGGCAGCGGGAGGGAGCGGGGATGGTCCGCGAGGCACCGCAGCCACCGGCAAGGAAAGCAGCGCCCAGCCGGCCTCGCTGCGGGCACCGGGCTGCGCGGCACGGGGCGGTTCTCATAGAATCACGGCAGGGTTTGGGTGGGAAGGGACCTTTCAAGGCCATCCAGTCCAACCCCCTGCCATGGGCAGGGACATCCCCAACTAGATCAGGTTGCCCAGAGCCCCGTCCAGCCTGACCTGGAATGTTTCCAGGGATGGGGCATCTCCCACCTCTCTGGGCAACCTGGGCCAGGGCCTCACCACCCTCAGTGTGAAAAACTTCTTCCTTATGTCTAGTCTAAATCTCCCCTCTTTTAGTTTAAAACCATCACCCCTTGTCCTGTCACAGCAGGCCCTGCTAAAAAGTCTGTCCCCATCTTTCCTATAAACCCCCTTTAGGGACTGGAAGCTGCTGGAAGGTCTCCCCGGAGCCTTCTCTTCTCCAGGCTGAACAACCCCAACTCTCTCAGCCTGTCTCCATAGCAGAGGGGCTCCAGCCCTCGGATCATCTTTGTGGCCTCCTCTGGCCCCAATCCAGCAGGTCCATGTCCTTCTTGTGCTGGGGCCCAGAGCTGGAGGCAGCACTGCGGGGGGGTCTCCCCAGAGCGGAGCAGAGGGGCAGAATCCCCTCCCTCGCCCTGCTGGCCCCGCTGCTGGGGATGCAGCCCAGGACACGGGTGGCTTTCTGGGCTGCGAGCGCACGTTGCCGGCTCGTGTCCAGCTTTTCATCCAGGTTTTCCCCTAGTAAGATAGGGCTGGACGCCACAGAGACGGCCACGCTCGCCGGGCAGAGCGAGAGCCCCGGCATCGCCACGGCAGCCCCGGCTGCTCCCTCTGCCGCAGTGTGGGAGGCTGTGAGCAGCTCGTGGAGCCCCTGTCCCACGGTGCTGGCACCTCGGGTACCCCACGGTGGCCGCTACCCCAGCGGGGGTTTGTCCACGGGGACTTTGAGAAAAGATCCTGGGTCTAAGCACCAGGGCTCACGTTTGCACCCTGCTGGAGAGGCAGGCGGTGCAACGCGTGGGCCGTGACTTCGCACCGAGTCCTTTTTCCTTTCCTTTAGCCAAAGAGTTGAGGGGATATTAAGTCCTCGGGGCTGCTGGCCCTGCAGGCTTGGGCACGGCTGCTTGGTGCCTCGGATCAGCACGTGGAAGGGGTCCCTCAGCATCACCCCACTGCAGCGAGCGCCGGCGCTGAGCGTAGGGCCCTGCCAAACCGCCACAAATCACCCGACTAAGAGCACCGGGGGCTGGGAAAGAGCAAGGCAGGGGCTGCGCATCCTCAGCCCCAAAGCGGGATTCAGGGAACGCTGGGGGATTAATCGTTAAGTGTGGCATTACAGCCTTAGCTCAATAATGTTTAAGAAAAAACTCATGAATGCCAAAAAAGTCCATTCCTGCTGCCTGCCCCAGCCATGGCCATCCCCTGCCCTGGCTGTCCAGGTCGGTGGCACGGGCACGGGCACGAGTATGGGCACGGCCACGGGCACGAGTATGGGCACGGGCACAGACACTCCGTCAGCCACATCAGGCCGAGCTCACCTTCCCCTTCTCCCTCGGCGCAGGTGGGAACAGCTGCTGCTCACAGATGTTATTTATGCAGAACTATTATCTCAATTATATATGTATGTAGTTGGAATCTCTCATGCCTCCCGATTAGTTTGTTTCCAGGGGAAATGTACAGTACAGATTAATTACTGAGCGGTTTCGGAGGACCGGCATCATTAGCTCAGCCCCGGCGCTCGGCATCGCGGGATGCACGTGCACGGCCAGCCTGGGGACGGACTGCCCCATGGCACCCCTGTCCCGCGGCAGGGCACCCCGCGCACCCCGAGCTCACCCCAGGGCTGAGACCCTCCCCGGCGGGCGGCGCGGTGGGCACGAGCACGGCACACGCCTGCAGCCGCGCGCGGGGCCGCTCCGTGCTGGCTGCGAACTGCGCCTAAACTACGGCAAATCCGCTGCGATCCCACTCCTGCCTCACAGCCATCCCTATGGCAACGCGTCCCGAGCACAGGCTCCTTATTACAGATAGAAAACGCGCTGAACAGAAGGTAATTAACAGGGCTGCGGGGAAAAAAAGGAAAAAAATACTTAACCACTGTTGGCTTAATCACAGAGAAGTGCCCCTTACAAGGAGACCCTCATCAGCGCAAGAGGAGGCACTTCTCGCCCTGGCCTGGGCGGCGGATGCTCGCCCCGCACAGGGTCACCGCTCGCCCCACGCACCATTAAAACCAGGAGATCTACAAGTATTTCCTGCAGCTTCCCCTCAGCCGAGGTAAAGCGTGACGCTCCAAGGGGCGGGGAGGTGCCCGCTCCCCCCAAGGCACCTACCTGCTTGCGCAGCCGCTCCAGCTCCTGGGCGCCGGCGCCGGGCTCCCCGGGGGCCGCCAGCAGCAGCTGCACGTCGGCGAGCAGGGCGCGCGTCCGCCGCAGGTCCCGCCGCAGCCGCTTCTCCACGTCGAAGTCACGGTGGCCGATCTGGGGAGGGGAGAGGGGGTGTCCTGAGCCCTGCCGCCCCGCTCCGCCCCGCAAAACCTCCGCCGGACCTCTCTGTCCCACCCCAAGGCATTCCCCACAAAATCTGGGAATAGGGAAGCATTTTGGTAATGCTGAAGTCATGATGCAAGAAGATATTAAATATCGATGTATAAACATGACAATTTTCCCCCGATCAAATAAAAATAATTTAATAGTTAAATGAAAGGGAGAAAATAAACTTTGTAAACATTAAAACTAGCAGATGCCACCAAAACACCACATTTTTCCCCACCAGAAAGGGTGTTCCTCTGAAAACATTAGCCCACCCCAGTCTCCATCAGCCACGCGCCCCCCCAGCGACCCCCCTGCGGCCAGAGGGACAGCCCGGCCGCACGAGCACGGGCACGGGCGGGCACGGCGGGTCCCCGGAGCCATAGCACCCGGTCCTCGTGGGCACCGGGCGCTGGCACCCCCCGGGAAACCACCCCGGCCGAGGGGCACGGCCAGAAGATGCGGGTCCAGTGTCCGCGCCGAGAGCTGGCGCAGAAAATGTAAAAATCATGGCGTGAAAGAAAAAAAGCCAGAAAAACCCTCTGGCCCTTTGGGGAACAGAGCGATGAAGGCAGGAGAAAGTCAGCCCGAAGGGGAAAGAGGAAAAATGGCAAAATGCTGACGAGGAAAGCTTTGTGAGGAGTTATTTACGCATCTCCAAGCAAAGCATCGGGAGCGCCCGCCAGCCGCGGGGGGACGCAGCCGACGCTGCCGCCCTGCGCGGGGGAGGCAGCAACCCCTCCTGCGAGCATCGCCCGTGGCGCCGGGGAAGGTACCGGCTGGGGGATGCTGGAGGCTGGTCCCCGGGCGGTGTGGTGCCACCGCGTCTCCCTGGAGCCTTTGAAGGAAGGGAAGTAGGAAGCACCTTAAAAAAAAAAAACCCCTCTACGCTCCCCTCTCAAGCTGAGAGCAACCATGGTTACGAGCATAAAAGAATTAGAAAAACACCAAATAAACAGGGACATGGTTTCAGTGCTTGATTCCAGACTAATTGAAGTATAAGAGCATTTTCCATTTAGTCTGTTTTCCACGGCTCTTCTTGTTTCAAACCCATTCTCCTATTTTCTGTTCACTGGCTAAAATTAATTGTGCGGATTTGACCTTGTAACCTGGTTTAGAGCTGGCTGGCATTTGCTGGAACCAGCAATCGTTGGCATCTCCATTTCCTTAATTAGTTTTCTGGGTTGGCTTTTTTTTTCCTTTTTTAATAAACTGCTCTGAAGCACACTGTCCACTGTAAATCAGGCAACACTTGTCACAGCGCTGCAGCGCGGCAGATTCGCTGCTGTCCCTGCCATCCCTACAGACTGTGGCTTGGACGCCGTTCAGCATCGTGTTCCCGTAGCTCCGGTCTCGCAGAGGACGGATTTGGTATCGTAGCTGGAAGCAGCAGGGACGGCAGCCGCCGCCGCCCCCTCCCACCACTGCGCCCCGTGCTTTTTAAGTGACAAAGCCGGGATTTTGTTTAATAGCTGCTTTCAAGGCGCCGGCTGTATTTCGCGTAGAGTACAGCGGTCCCCAGCTGCGCTGCCCTGTCTCCCCTTCCCCTCGCCCGCGTGAGTGCCCTTGGCGGGGCCGGGGCTGCGCGGCAGCGCCTGGGACAGTCCTGGGAAGGGGAAGGTGCCTTTCCGCGAGAGCCCCCCCGGCTTTGCTCCGTGCCGCTCCCGCTGCCTCCTCACCCACCTTAGCTCTCCTCCACCGAACGAGAGGGACGTGTTGGGCTGAGGGGCAGTTATAATAATGCCCTGCTTTTATACAGCAACATTTATCCTGACAGTTCCCAAAACATTTTATAAGCCGGGAACTGGGAGGACGTTATGGATAAGCCTCGTCAGACCATTTTGTGTCTCCTTGAAATATGCCCACCATTTCAGCGCTGCAAAGCTCCCAGATTCATCCCGTTTAATGAACACGTGCCATTGCGAGGGCCGGTGAAATGGTGAAATCCAGCCGGCTTGTGCCGATGGCCGGAGGACGCGCTGGTTAATTACGGCAGCTCCAGGTAACCAGCCCCTCCTCTCCCGCGCCCGCCAGGCGAGTTACAGCGCGACGGGGCTGTGCGAGGGCGGCTGGACGGCATCGGCACAAGCCCCGGGGTGCACTGGGGTGCAGCAGCACTGAGATGGCACCTCTGATACCATCCTCGGCCCCGGCAGCACCGTGGCCCCAGGAAGGGCCAGGCGGGACCTCGCTCGGTCGCCAGAGCTCCTTCAGCAGGAGCTGGGGCACGAGGCGGCCCCCAGGCCCGGCTGCTCGGGGAGGCTCAGGGATGCCCAAGCTGATAAATGCTGTTCAATGAAGCTGCGTTCAGCCCCTCGCCTTCTAATTTAACAGGGAGCAGCTGTGTGTGCTTTTCCCATTATGTGCACTTCAATCTCTGCCACAGACACATTAGAGAGTGAAAAAGGATTTGTTCAACAAATGTGTCTGGGACAGAATTCCTCTGCAAAGAGCAGAATCTGATAAACTGCTTTTCTGGGCAGTTGGAGCTGCTCCAGCGTTAGTCCTGGTCAGTTTGTCTCTCATGAAAGTACCAGCAAAAAGCAGATGCCTCCCCCTGCTTGGATAATTCTGTAGAAAGGCGAACAGTTCCCCTCCGTGGGTCCTTAGCGGGACCGGCTGTCTCCTGTGTGATGCCTGCAGTCCCGACACCCCCCGGGCACCCAGGGCCTGCTGTGGCACACGCCGCTGCTCCGACGGTGGCGTTTGGGAGAGGCGAGGGGCGGAGGGCACCGCAGCCGGCTGCACGTGCGTGAACAACCGAGCCGTTGCCCCGTCCACATGCATGCAGGCATTCACGCTCCCCTTTTTACGGGCAGCGTTTTGAGCCGGGGCACGGCCAGCGAAGCGGCTTGGCGGGCCGGGAGGCAGCAGCAAGGAGAGCGGAGCACGCTTCTCCCCGCCGGCAGCCCTGCCGGGGTGGGCACCGTCGTCTTACCTGCTCACACAGGGTGCCGATGAGCCCTTCCAGGTCCTGCTTCTCATGCAGCACCATCTGCTTCTCCTCGTACTCCTGTTCCAGCTGCATCTCCAGCTGCCGGAGCTGTATGTGGGAGACAACCCCAGCCACGCTCAGAGCCCGGCCGCCCCCTGCCAAAGCCCCACACCCCGGCAGGGCACGGCCACCACCACGACGGGGACACGGGTGGCCGGGGAGAGGGTGCGCACCGAAGCCTCCCATGGCTGCAGCCAGCGCTGGGGACCGGGACCGGGCCACGTCCCCTGCAGCACCTGCTACCCCCAGGCAGTGCAACTGCTCCTGGCCAGGAGGAGCAAGGGGAGGCCGTCCAGGAGCTTGCAGGACTTTTGGGGACACGATGGGCTGTTTGTGCCACGCCGCTGCGAGGCACGCTCAGAGGTCCCCAAGGGCTGCGCCTGCAGGTCTGGAGCAGTAACACGCAGCCTTCAGCCAAGCTAGAAGAGGGGTCGGCTCTCATCCCTCCAGGCTTCCTCAAGGCATCCCGTGGCCACGAGCCAGGCAGGCAACGCACTTCTCGCTCCAGCTTCCCACCAGCGAGGAGGTGGCCGTGGCCTCGCAGGGAAGACCGTGCCGTAAAGGCAGGATTTGTGCTGCTCCCGGGAGCAAAGGGAGCCCCAGAGCCAGCACTGAGCACAGGAGCCTGCATCCCTCTGCCTTTGCCTCTGCTCAAGCATCGCCGTCCCGCAGCGCTGCAGCAGCGGCAAGGGCTTTGCAGGAGGGAACCGGACCCGGGGCGGCATCGCAGAGCTCTGCCGCGCAGCTGTGAAAGGGCCAGCGAGTCCAGCTGGGGGTGGCGAGGGTGGCAATGTGTTAACAAAGCAAGCCAGCCCACTCCACAGCCTGCTCCTCCCCTTGCAAGCAGCTGCGCAGCTGTGCCCGCGGGAGCCGACGTGCCAGGCTGCGACCCTGGCACAGCTCCCCGGAGCCCTCCCTGCCCCAGCCGCCTCCTGCACCGCCAGCCGCTGCTCAGAAACAGGGTTATAAACGGAATGGGAGCAGGCTGCTAAATATCGATTGCTGTCCAGAGTCTCTCTGCCATTTACTCATTTGGAAAATAATACTCGGGCCACGCGGGGTGAGGGAGGTAAAGGATGAAGGACATCCTGTCGGCTGAGAGCAGCCGCAAGGCATGGCACCTCCTTTAGCGATGCTGGCAGTACCTTGCTCTCTGTGCGGGGCAGCTAAAGAGACAGAGAGGTACAGAAGGGCAGGGAGGACCCCGGGAGGAGTCCTGAGCAACGCATCCTCACAACCAGCCCAGAGCTTCTGCAAAAATGGGCCGGTGGAGAGGGCAGAGAGCGGCACTGAGCTGTGGCTGCACCATCCAGCAGACGGGCAGCACCATGGGAAGGCAGCACGGTGGGAAACGGCAGCGCCTGCACCCGATGGCAGCCCCGGGGCAGCCCCCCAGCCCTCAGAGCCTTACGGCTTGGGGCACGACTACGTGCTGACAGGAGCAGGAGGAGCAGAGATTGCCTCCTTTGCCTTCCCATTTGTCCTGCCTTCCTAAAATAGCACATGCAAAGCCCCACCGACTGCTTCATTAAGCCTCAGCAATGTTAATTCGCTATGGACAGCCAGGTACGCCCCAGGCCTAATAGGAACTGCCTCTACCACGCAGCCCCGAATCAAACACCCCGGGGATTTCGGAGAAACTGGAATTCGTGTTTCCATGCCACCAACCTCGCAGCCTTGTTGAAAGGGTATTTTCATTTCATCATCACAAAACACGAGGCCCTGGCTGGCTGGAGCTGGTGCCCTTGGTGTGGTGCTGGCATTATCGGGAGCACCGTGCCCATGCGCTGCATCGCACGTGGCCCTCGCGCACCGTCCCCAACAGCCCCTCCAGCACGGCAGGGACTCACGCCGGCCCCAGACCCTGATTTTGCACCCCGGGGCTGCGACCGGGGCTCATGCCGGGCTGCTGGTGGAGAAGCAGCGCTCGGCCGCCCCGCCGCTCCCTGGGGAGGAAGGACTCCCGGAACGGCTCCTCCTCTGCACTGCGGACAGGGCGAGCTCAGGGGGAGCACCCAGCATCGTCCCTCCACCCGGCGCCAACCTACCCTCCTCTGGCAGGACTGCCGCACGTCCTCCAGCTCCTCGTCCTTGTCCTCCAGCTCCTTCTGGTGGATCTGCTTCATCCGCTCTATCTCCAGCTCCAGCCTCTGGTGGAGCTGAAAGATGAAAGCCCAGCGGTTGCCCACAAGCCCAGAGGGACAAGGAAGGTGCAGGGGCGAGCGTCCCCGGCACGCCCAGCGCCAGCCCGGGTCGGGGCTGCATTACCTGCTCCAGGTGATCGACGGCGGCCGTTTGCCGCTCCAGCTCTTTCCGCTGCTCGGCAGCACTGGCCTCCAGGTCCCAGAGCTGCTTCCTGAGCGCGGGCACGGCGCGGGCGTCCAGGGCGCTGGGGGTGCTGAGCTCCTGCACCCGGCCGGCCAGCGCGGTCGCCCGCTGCGCCAGGCTGGCCGCCTCCGCCTCCTTCTGCTGCTCGGCAGGGGCAGAGCGGCGGGTCAGCAGCCGAGCCCCAAACCCGGGAGAGGGGCCTTGTGCACGCACCTCGCTCTTAAAAACCCAGACCGTTTCCAACGGCATCATCAGAAACACCCCGGAGCAGCAGCCGGCAGCGGCCAGCCCCCTCCTGCCCCGAGCAATCCGCTCCCTCTCGGCTTTGCTCGCTCGCTCCTGACCTCGCCTGCCTCCTTGCACGGGCCGTCCCCCCGCGGGCTCCCCGCAGCCCCCGCTGCCTGGGGGGGCCGGCAGCCACCTTGCAGCTTCCCCCCGCCCCGGCACGCCGCGTCCCTGCCGCTGCGGGGGGCTCGGCGGGCGCCCGCTGCAGCGTCGTCCCGGGGGGCACAGACCTGCGGCTTCTCGCAGGTGAGATTGCGGGTAGAGGCGTGAAGAGCACGAGTGACTTCGGTGAAAATGGGGGTGGGCCTCATTAGCTAAACCGTGGGATGGGTATAACTTGTAAAAAGTGATAGCCCTTCTTCTGGCAGAGAATGTTGTTTAAATACACCAGACACATCCTAGAACTGCGCTAACAGAAATTGGAATCAAGTTGCTGGGTTTGTGCCTGATTGCCTCTGCTATAATTGCAAAGATAATGGCTTTGCTCTGAGAGCTGCTCCCAAACCTGCACATAATGCGGCAAAATGGGACATTTTCCTCTTACCTCTAAGCTCTGCTGAAGTTTGCCCATCTCCCATCGGATGCTGGTGTTCTCCCATGTCACTTTTTCACGGAGGCTCTTCTCAAAGGCAGACTCCCCCAGGGCCTGGGCTAACTGCAGGTCAAACCTGGAGGGGAAACACGCGTGACCTCTCCCGAGCGGGTCTGCGACGGCAGCACGGCTGCCTCCTGGCCGGGGAGCTGCGCCGAGGCGGGCAGGGAGACGGCCTCGGCCAGCGGCAAGCAGCAGCTCCTGGCCCTGGACTTTCCAAGTCCTTTTGAGAGGACAAAAAAAAGAAGCCCGCTTCCTGCAAAGTGCTGCCGTCATTGTGCGAATCCCCAATCACCCACACGAGTGCCAGCCGCGGGAAGCGGACAGCGTGGAGCAGCAGCGATGGGCGCACGGGCGGTCGCCAAGAGCAGAGGGCAAAAAACTGCTGCGATCGGCTGCTACAGACCCAAAACACCCCAAAATGCGCCTCTGCCCCCGTTGCTGCAGGCAGGTCCCTCCCCAGGGCCGGCCGGGACAGAAAACCTATTTCCTTCCCGGGTACCAAACGGCAGCTTTAAAGCACTGGGGATCATTTCTCGGCTACAGGGCTCCTCTCCTCCACACCAGGTGCCCGGTTTGCCAGCAGCGCTCCCAGCGCGGGCACGTCTGCGCCGAGGGCACACCGAAGCCTGGGACACCCCGGCATGAGGGTGCCCCGCACCCAGCGGCACGGGAGCCGGCACGCTCCCCGAGCCCAGGCAGCTCTCCCCGCGATGCCACCGAGCGTTGCACGGGGAGCGATTTCTGTTACGGAAGCGTGTTACGGTCACACAGCAATGGGATGTCAAAATAACCTCCCGGCTTGGTGCGACCTCCAGCAGTCGAAGCCGATGGAAACAGCAGCCCTTCCAGGACCTCCTCACCCAAACCCCGGCGGGGACCTCCCTGCACCGAGCCTCGCGCTGCAGCAAAGCGACGAGCGTCCCTGTCCCTGCCCTCCCGCGCCGGCAGCCCCGGCGCTCCCAGGCGCTCCCGCCACCCTTACTTCTTCTGCCTCTTCTCCAGCTCGTGGCTGCGGCTCTGCTGGCTCTCGGTGAGCACCCGTGCGTCCTCCAGCTCGCAGGCCAGCTGCCTGCACCGCCGCCGCAGCTGCTGGGACACCTTCTTGGCTGCCTCGCACGCTGCCTGCACCTCGCCGAGCTGCGGGCAGAGGCGGCGGTGAGCGGCGGAGGGACCCTACGGCACACGCACCCCGCAGCCGCTCCCCGCCCGGGGCTCAGCCCCGCTCCGGCACCAGGGGATGGTTCACCCGGAGAACTTTCACCAAACAAGGACAAATGTAGGCGCCCTGACCCCTCACGCTGCGGGTACCCTCCCGTGTGCCCGCAGCATCCCAGCCCTCCTGCTGAGCCAGCGAAGCTGCCCCGGGGCAGATGCCCGAGCCCGTTTCTCTGCAAACGGCAGCGCCTGGACCGAACGAGCTGGATCCCCCAAGGATTCGCATCATGTTTGGGGCAGAGAGACGTGCAGCGCTCTCGCCAGCCAGAGAATGGAGTCATTAAGGAATGACTTTAAATAAGCAAAATCTTGCATTAATGAAGCCTGTAATTCCAAACTAACTATCTGAAAGCAAATGGGCTGGTTTGCTTTACCCAAGCTCCTAAGACCGGGCTGCTTTTCTTATTACTTTTTAATGTACCATGAATAATACTCATTTCTTTATTTATCCTTATGGGAAGAGATCTGACTCCCAGGCACTGCTCAGGGAAGCACACTGGCTTCTTCCTCCCTCATGGCAAAGCTCGGGATCTGCCAGCTCTTTACGTTAGCAGCTCTTTGCGTGACAGATGGTGCGAGCACAACCCCGTCCAGTATCCACAAGCCAGACCAGCACCAAGACCCACCACTGAGCCCCTCCCCACCCCGCAGCTTTCCACCCTGTGCTCACGCTCACGCCTGACCAAGGGTGAATTTCGCCATGTTCTGGTGCAAAAGTGACTTTTTAAGCTTGAAGGAAGCTTTGGGGTATTTATTCTCAAACCAGCAGAGAACAGCTGGTTTCCCCCGGTCAGTGAGAGCATCAGCAGCAAGCAGCTGCACTTCCAAGCCTCAGCCCCACGAAGCTTCGCCTGCCGCGGGAGTGGGGAGAGGACAACCGGCTCCAGCAGCAGCCCCGCTCCACGGCGTGACCCCGGGGAGTCCCTGTCCCCTCCAGCGCCCGGGGCCGGCAGCACTTGCCTTTTGCTCGAGCCCCGTCCTGGCGCCCAGCTCGGACTCCAGCCGCTCCTCCAGCTGCGCCAGCCGCTTCCGCAGGAAGGCGATCTCCGTCTGCGCGCAGTCGAAGCGCACTTGCCACTCGTCCTCTGCAAACGGAGGGACCCGGAGGCGCTGGGTGGGTGCTGAGGCCTGACCGGCCCGAGCGGCCGCGCCAGGGTCGGACGGGTGAATGCAGAACAGCACCGCAGCTCCCGTATGGCACAAACGCCAGCACCGAGCTCGTAGGGCGCAGCTCTGCGCTGTGCACCCAGGGCTGCCCCGGCTCGCGTAGCACATGCACCCCTGCCTTAGGCCAAGCACGCGTGCTCAGCCCAGCCCAGCCCACTTGTGTCTCAGCAGCCTCCTCATCGCTCCAAAACGTGCCTCAAACACACGCTGAGCTGCCGGGAGTGCCGGGCAGTGCCAGCAAGCGCCAGCAGCGCCCTTAGGCAGAAACCCTGCCCGCATTCCCAGCGCCGGGCAAGAGCCAGAGCTGTGTGCGACCGAGCCGGCGCTGCCAGCTCCCACCGGATGAGCAATGCAGAATGACGGGGTGCCCGAAACACACTGGGGTGGCCAGGGGCTGGAGGAGCAGAGCTGCCTGGGGGGGCAAGCCTCTGCCCATTGCAAGAGGCTTCACTGCCCCGCTGGGGTGGCCGTGCTGGCCCCGCGGGCCAGGCTGGATGCCCAGAGCATGCATCGGCCCCCAAGGGACCATCGCCCCTACCTCCTCCAGAGCCACTTATCTTCATCTCACGCAACTGAACCAGCTGCTGGGCCTCTTCCAGCTGCTTTTCCACCGACTCCAGTTTCTTCTGCACTTGGTCGTGTTTGCTCTGGGGAAACCCGGGGAAGGATGGGAGCAGCTCTACCCGGCTCCAGGGCACTCGGGTCCAGCAAGGCTGTGCCGAGAGCGTGGCATCGCCACCGGCACGGCCCGACGGCTCGGGGCTCTCCTACCTGCAGCTCCTGCAGCTCGCGGGCGCCCCGCAGCCTCTCCGCCCGCTCCCCGTCCAGGACCTGGCAGGCGACGTCGCCCTTGTACCGCTCGTCCGACAGCTCCGTCGCCAGGTCAATGATCTGGGGGGAAACACGGAGTCAGGCTGGGCATCGCCGTGCACGCCGGCTCGGGGGGGGCCCGGCCAGCCCGCACCAACCCGCGTGTCCTTACTGCTCTCCTTGGGCAGCTGCCTATGCTTAGGGGACGTGGTAAGTGCACGCCGTCACCAACCAGTGTCACCAGTGTGAGCCCAGGCTCCCACTGGCAGTGCCCAGCAAAGAGCAACCGTTGCTGGAGCCCGTGGCTGCCTGCACCCCTCGCCCGGCTGCCTGCACGGGGCTGCCTGCACGGGGCTGCCTGCACGGGGCTGCCTGCATGGGGCTGCCTGCAGTGCGCTGCGGGCAGGGGTCGTCAGACCTCTGCACCATCCTAGTTCATTAGCATTACGTTTCATTTGAAACGACAAGCAGATGAATGAAGGGGGGAATTATTAACCCAGAGAATTAATTCCACTTTCTGCAAAGCAGAGGTGAACAGGGCCTGTCCCGCTAATCTGGCCGAGCGAGGGGCTGCGGAGGCGCGGGGCCAGCAGGAACACGCAGGCTCCCAGTGCTCCTGTTCCTCCGTCTGACAGCACTTTAAGGCACTTCACATTTTGCAAGTGCCCTACACAAACTCTTCGGGGGGTCCAACAAGTTTAACTCGGTCAGTAAATTCAATAGGTTTTCTTTCCCTGGGGAGACAGTATTTTTCTGGGTCTGTCCTGAGGCGTTAGCTCAGCAGTCCCAGCCTCGTGGGCGTGATCTCATTTTCAACACGGAGCTTCAGCTAAATCCTCTTTAGTCTCTTCCCGTTGAGAAGGGGGTCCCTGGCCCACGGGGCTGTTGGTGCCGTTAGCGAGAGCTGCAGCGTTACATCCAGACCGCAGCTCAGCCGCCCCTCGCAGCCCGGCGAGCCGGACAAACCCAGGGTATTTATAGCAAACTTGGGAGCTCCTTCTTCTCCCGGTGCTTAACCAAACCCCAGCTGCAATCGCGCACGAGCCCGTGCATCCGAGGGGGGACCCCGCACAGGACCAGCCGCCGGCCGGGGATGCGCATGGTCCCCAACGTGCCTCCAAGCCCCTGCCAACACGCGCAACGAGCCGCGCCGGCTGCCCCGGCAGCTGCCGCCCCGCGAGCACCGCACCCGGCGGGGTCGTGCTCGGAGCCAGGGGACGGGCAGGACGCTTCTACTGCGTGCTGTCTCCTCAGTATTAGCATTCGTCCCATTAAACTAAGTCACTGCCGGTGTCTGCAGGGGTCAGCGAGCCCACAGCCTGGGGAGCGTAATGAGAACATGATACAGCGGTGTGTAATTTCCCATTCTAATTATACCCTTTTGTCAGCGGCAGGGATGACACTCGCACTGCTGCTTTTCAGCCTCGTACGCCGTGCCGGTGGCAGCGCGAGGTGACATCTGTCCTTGCCGGAGGGGAGATGAGGCTTTCCCTGGGGACACCCCCGGGAATGGCCCATTGCCAGGGCGTCTGGGCTGCTCTCTGGGTTGCAGACCCTGGGGGGCCCCGTTGCTCTGGCAGGCAGGATCCCACCCAGCACCAGCCCTGCAGCGATGCCGTCCCTGGGCGCTGCCGTCGGGCACCGCAGCCCGTCGGGGTCCTGCGCACGGACCCACCTCTGGCCGCGGTTACCCTGCGGCAGCTCGGCAGCTGCGCCCTGCCCAGCGCTCTGCGCATCACCGCTGCGCCCGCTCTCACATAACCGGGGCTCACGTCTATCCCCACACTGCGTAACTTCCAGCTCGGCCAAGCCGGGCTGCGGCAGAGGCTTTCTTCGGGCTCTACCTTGCTTTCCAGCTTCTCCGCGGTCTGCCTGAGCTCGCTGCATGCCTGCTCGGATTTTTCCAGCTTCCCTCTCAGCACCGCCAGCTCCTCCTAGGGAAGATTGCAAAGAAACAGACACGAAGAGCTCCAGTACCCTCAGCCTATTTTTGAAAATCTCGTTTTTCTGTTAAAAATAAGTCGGAGAGACATGTCTGCCTTATTAATAAAATTCACCAGGCAACTTTGAAGGCTGCTCACTGCAAATTGCCAGGACTACAGCTCCTAACATGAATTTCGTTGGCGGGAATGTCGGCTTTGGTGTACGTACAGAGCACGTTTTATGAGAAAGAAGCAAACCTCAAAAGCCCGGGATGAACAGCCAAACATCCGAATTTTGCTCACGGAGCGCTCCTGGGGCCCTGGCAGGCTATCACAGAGCGCTTGCAAAGGCACATTGTTTTCTGTGGTTCTTTTTCAGGCAGCCTGACTGTAACGGCAGACAGAGCTGCTCGGTGCAGCCTGGTCCTGCTTTGATGTCCGACGCTGAGCAGAAGCAGAACGTGCCGAGTTGTGATAAAAACAGAGGTTAACGGGTGATGGGGCCTGATGGGTCCCAGGCGGGTTTGGAGAGAGAAACAGAGGCTTGGGCAGCTTTTATTTCATCTGAACCAGCCTGAAAACATCTTGTTAAAACCTCACTAAGGCAAGAGGAGGAGCAGGACGCCAGAGAAGACGGACTGAGAATTTAGCACAGGTCTCAGACGGCGCAGGGGGGCGAAAGGTGCCTTTCCCAGGGCAGCGAATGCCCGTTAACGTCCCCATCACCAGTGGCAGCGCAGGTGGAAGCCAGCACGGCTCTGGTGACAGCACAGAGCAGAGTCCCCTGCGCCAGGGATGCCTTTGGCTGCTCATCATCCATCATCCCAGAGGCTGGTGTGGGGCACCTGTCCCCAGGGGCTCGGGGCAGCAGACCCAGCCCTGGCGAGCTTGCAGGGGGCACGGGGAGGGCAGCGCGGCAGCCACGGCCCTGGGACGGGGCTTCGGCTGCGGGGACACGGTGCATTTGCTGCTGTCCCTCTAAGGAAGAAGGAGGGTTATTTCTCCCTCCACAGCTCTGCAAAACACATTGCTTGGGGCAAAAAATGCAGTGTTCAACACAAATGACAACTTCTGGATGGTCAGAAAAACATCTCTGCCCTGGCAGAGGTGACTTCCAATTTGACCAACCCACCAGGCAGAGCCCCGAAAGCATCCTGTCTCATCCTGTCCCGTCCCATCCCATCCCATCCCATCCCATCCCATCCCGTCCCATCCCGTCACTTGGTGCATACTTCTTTTGCACGGAGCTGCTCCTCCGCAAGGTTAACGCTGAGCAAGGGCCGCACGCGGCTGAGCAGCTGCCACCAGGGCCAGTGCCTGACCGCCTGGAAGACCACCAGGTTCTTCTGGATGCAGCGGACGGCGAGGCGCTGGATCTGCGGGGAGACGAGGCCGGCAGTGCCCCGAGCCCAGGCACGACCGAGCCCGCCGGGAAGGACCAGGCTGGGGCACCGGGCTGGGGAGGGATGAGGGGGCGGAGGAGCTCTGCACCGCAGGGGACGGCAGCGCAGCACCGTATGGCTGACTACAGGGCAGGGCGGAGCGGGTACCCTTCAAAGGAGCAGCCTGCTCCTCTCAAAGAGCTGTAATTTGGATGCTCTGGGCCATATCACGGCAGCACCGGCCCCCTGCAGCAGCCCGAGCTCACGCTTTGGTGGGCACAGGGTGTCCATGACCCGCGGGATGGATACCTTCAACCTCTTGAATTTCTGACGGCTGAGGAAGCCCTTGCAAGCAGCCTGGAGCAGGATCATCTTCTGGGCTATCAGCTTGTCGCGTTGCTTATCCAGTCTGGAGATGACCCCCGGCTTCAGGAAAACCTGACAGCAAGCAACAGAGGTTACGGACCCGCGGGACGGGGTGTGGAACCTGCCCGCAGCCAGTGGGACCTATTTCTGGCTCACACCCGGCAGCCTCCCCCGAGACCTGTGCGAGACTGAAGGTCCTGGGACCGGACAGGACCAGTGAGTGCAACCACTGCAATCCAGCGCCCCAGCTCCATCCCACCCCCGAGCCCGGCAGCGGGACGGCTGCACATCCCGGGGAGCACCTTCCTCGCGCCCCTCCATCTCCTGCCCCGGGCATCGCTGAAACGGGCGCATGGGGCTGCCCGGGTCCCACCGACTCCCCGGGACCGGGCTGCCGGGCGCCCCGCGGGGTCCAGCCCTCGTGAAGAAGCTGCAAGTCCTTGAAACGCTTCCCTTGGGCCACGGCCCATCTCCGCCCGCGGCAGGGACGGCAGGGCTGTCCCTGCTGGACACGGCACTCCCGGCAGCGCACACACACGCGCAGACAGCAGCGAAGGTGCCAGTTTACAACAGGAAAAACAAAATTAACCACATCATTTTCTGTAACTGAACTTGTCAGGAACACCTCATAAATGATACGGTTTTGCTGATGCCATCGAATTTAGCCCGGTATCGATCTCTCAGAGTGAAAGACGTCTCTCGGTCATTGCTTGGCGAAGCTCTTGGGATACGGGATCGATCGCTCCCAAGTATTGTGCACCATTTGCATAACACAGCTTTAATAAAAACTGAATTACACGTGTGAAGCCGGTGGCATACTTGAAGAGCTGCGTTTTAAAGATGCCAAATTGAATCAAAGAACAATTCCAAGGAAACTCACTTTCTTGAGATAATGCTATGATTGCTCCACCACCTATTTGATTGTCTCATTAATGTCTGTATTAACTTCACAAGCCAGTGAGTTTTAGAAGCTAGTACAAAATCAATGCTCAAAGCGATGGCAAAACTAACTCCTCTATAACAAGATGTGACTGGAGCTGCTATCGCGCCATTGATTAAGTACAAGGGTTTCACAGAAGAGATAATTGCAAACTGCACTGTGCAGGATAAAAGAAAGTTATTTTGCTCCACAGAACCATTTCATGGATTCCTTCTTTATAGACTGTGAGAGCTGAAGGCAAGCACGCATACAAAATTAATTCTTCTTTGAGATTATTGCATTTAAGTTCAAATGTTGTTGCTGACAACTCCTGCACCCGCAGCCGCCCGGCTGAGCAGAGTGTTAACCCCAGCCCGCCAAACCCACGAGCCGCCCAAGCCCTGTCTACTCCCGCGGGACATCAAAGGTAATTAGGAACTTCAGTGCCATGAGGGGCCGGATTTCAACAATTAGGTGCACAGTTTACGCAGGGTGACGCTTTCAAACGTGAACGAGGAGCCTCCCGCTTTGATTTGCAGTGGGAGTGGTTTCCCAGCCCGCCTGGGCGCCACGGGGAGCCGCGGAGGAGAGGCCTCTCCCCAGTTTGGGAAGCTTTGGGGGCTGGCAGCGCCCGGCGCGGGGCTGGCCGTGCCCACATGCACCGGGAGCAACGGGGAAGCAGCGACCGGAGCCGCCGTACCTGGCTGCGTCCTATGGCGATGCTCTTCTTCTCCAGATCCAGCGCCTGGAAGAGCTCCTCTATAGCCTGCGGAGAAGGAGCACATCGCAGAGATGCTCAGAAAACATTTACACCCTGGCACAAGCCTGCTGAAACGGGGCGCAGAGACCCCCGCTCCTTTCGGGCACCCAGCAAGGGTGCATCCAGCTTAGGGGCAGCCAGCGAGGGTGCATCCAGCTGCGCTCTCGCTTCCTCCTCCCCATGCAAAAGTGCACCCGCTCAGCCCGAGAGCAGCCTCCGAAACGGCTGCCCCAGCCCCGAGTCCGGGTGCAAGAAGGGTTTTCTGCCCCGGAGGCTGTCGGCGGGATGGGGAGCGGAGATCTGCAGCTCCATGAGAGATTTTCCCCCTTTTGCTGCCATCCCTGGTCCGGAGGGACCCCGATGCACAGGTGGCCGCGGGAGGAGGCTGCTCAGGGGAAGGCGAGAGCCCGTCCCAGCACCGTCCAGCCAGGGTCCGACTGTGCTGCTCCGCTGCGAGCCCCCGGCGCTCCCCTCCTGCCCGGCTTGCCAACGGCTCGGGCCGTGGAGCCGAACGCAGGAGGGAAAGCACCGAGTTCCCTCCCGAGCCCACCGGCACAGAGCTGAGCCCCCACGGGGAGGCAAGCAGGAGATTAGTCCCGAGCTGTAGCAGAACCTGAACTCAATTACTCCGAGCTCTGGACCGACATGCGAACGTAACAGCCAGCAATACCGTACATTTCCCCAGGGCAGCAAACGCTATCTGGACAAATGGATGATTTGAAAACCCCAGAGCTATAGAAACTGTAACAAAAAATCCTCCACTAATACTTCACTCCACACAACATCCTCCAGCCGCCTCGCATGTCTCCTCCACAAAGGACAAACCCACGTGAGAAACATTTTGCCACGGCCCCAGGAGCCCCTTGCTGCAGCAGAAATGCACCCGTAGCCCTCGCCAGCAGCCGGGCACGCACCGGGCTGAGGCAGGGACGCAGCACGCGAGTGCACGGGGGTACAGACCACCACGGTGCACGAAACCGTGTGCCGGAGCGGAGGAAGCGTCAGCGCCGCAGCTGTGCCCCGCTCCTGCGGCACTGCTGGCACTGGGCCCGGCACAGGGCTGCACGGGACCATCCCATCCCATCCCATCCCATCCCATCCCATCCCATCCCATCCCATCCCATCCCCGACAGCGGGGTCGGCGCGAGCACCGCTGCACTGTCACCCTCGCTTCAGACAGGCACCTCTTGTGCTCCAGCGGCCGAGGCAATGCAGCTTACCGGGAAGCATTCTCCAGCTAAAACAAAACCGCGTGGCAACAAGCCCCGGGGAGGATGGGATTTTTCAAATCCCCTGCTTACACACTGCTGACGAGGCACCCTCTGCCTCCTTACAGCGTTTAATAACAATATTGACCTTTTCTGACTGTCAAACTTGTCTTATTAAATCCCGAGGTCTTAACCGAATTTGCACACACTGGCTGGCAGTTTGCACAACAGAGCACGTGCCCATGTTTAATTCATCTCCTCCCGGCTCTTCCCGGCTCTCAGTGCTTCTCGGCTCGCTCGTAGCCTGTTCCAGGGGCAGGGGCGGTTCTCCCCAGTTTTTCTACAAATTTATTATGAAACAAATAAAACTGGCAGATCTCCGCCTTCATTCCTGAGCTCCTTTGACTTTCAGGCTTCGTGGGACGAGGCGAGGAGCCGCTCTGGGCTGCTGCTTTACACATGCCTGAAGGTAGGTGATGCCCAGTCCCTGGGGAACCTCCGTGTGCTCCCTGCTCTGCTGGGTCCCTGGGAATGCTGCCTGGCTTGTCCTCAAACAGCTGGTTTTTGGGGGAGCTGGGGTGAAGGATGGGGTGCTGCCACGCCGGGCCAGAGCACTACACGGATCCTGCCCTCTGCACATGCCTCCAGTCCCGCTGTTCGTGCCCTGTCCTGCAAACCAAGACCTACCAGGCGCGCAGCAAGAGCCCCAGAGGACGGAGGCACAGCCCTCGGCGAGCACGGCCTTCACAGCCATTTCCTCTCGCGTGTTAAAAAGTAGCATTGACAGGCTTCATCTCCAGGCTGATTTCTCCAAGCCCTCTCCACGGCGCAATGACGTTGGCAAATGCAGCCCACGCCAGGCACGTTTACTGCCTTTGCAAAAACCATCCTCAGGGGGAGAAACTCCGGGACGAAGAGCCGAGCGTGGCTGCTCTGCCAGGAACAGCCGCACAGGTTGCCGGAGACCCGCGTCCCTCCGTGCTCGGGTACGCGTGGGAAGGGTGAAGGGGAGCAGGATGCAGAGCCGCCCCCCGCAACCCAGCGCTGCACGAGGCTGCACCCACGCGGGACGCGGCCCCACTGCCAGATCGCTCCTGGTCATTGCTGGGGAGCCCCGACTGCCCCGAGCCCGGACGTACACCCCGACCCCATCGCCGTTTCTCGGCAGCGCTGCGAAGGCGGGTGTGCTACCCTGAGCCTGCTGAACGTGGTTTTTCTCCTTCATCCCTAGTTCCTGAGGGCAGCCTCGCGTTTAAGAACCCCCCGGACCTGCATTGACAACCCTGCTACCAAAGCGCCTCAGCAGCTGTCCAGATGTGCGCTCCCACCCGTGGCAGGTCCTGCGGCAACAGAGCAAAGGAGCATCACCCACAGCCCCGAGCTCGGCAGCCCCCAGACCTGCGGGTGTTGACCCTCCAGCAGTCAGGGGAATAACATCAGCGACACCGAATGCCCGAGCGAGGCAGGGACGGGGAAGCGGCTCCTGTCCCAGGGCACGACCCAGCCCGTTTGGAGAGAGGACAGCCGGGCTCGCGCAGGGCACAGACGATGCCAGCGCAGGGGCTGCCTGCAGGGAGCTCCAGGAATTGCTCCTCATTGCAAAGAAAGCCCTGACCACGTTGGGGAGGGCTGGAAGAGCCCCGGCACGGGCAGAGCCCCACGTGGGGCTCTCAGCCTGCGCTCCCCGGGCCAGCCCGGCACGCACCTTGCTCTCGTCCGGCACCTCGTAGGCAGAGGTGTACTTCTTCATGACGTCCGGAGCCAGGACCTGGAAGCGCCTTCGGAACTGGGTCAGGAGGAGGCGATCCGCATACCCTGGGGGCAGACGGACATGGCTGGGGGCCGCGCCACCCCAGGGGCACGCAGCTTGCACCAGAACGCCGGGAGGGAACCGGCGGTGGGGGCTGCTGCGAAGGGTGGCACGTCCTGCCCGCAGCAAAAGGTGTCGCGGGTGGTGGGGACCAGGGGAGCTGCCCTTAGCAGGGAGGGGAAACCCCTGCAGCGAGGGCAGGGCGGAGGGAGCGGAGGAGCAGCAGAGATGAGCTTGAGGTGGCCAGACGCCATCCCAGCACCTCCTGTCGTGTAGAAGATTCCCCCGGGCCTCCTGCCCGGGTCCCTCTCCCCTGGCATGGACTGTGACCGTGGTCGGTGCAGTTCCAGCCTGATACATGGATGCTCCAAGGGGAGCACGGGGGAACCCCACCGGAGCTGCAGCCGCCGTGCTCAGGCTGTGCCGCCCGGCAGCACCGCAGGCTGTGGGCAGGAGAGGGGCTGGGAACCCCTGCAAAAAGCAGCAATAAAAACTCGGGGGCTTTCTGAAGCGGGGCTGGCGAGAGGCAGATGACGAGCAAGCGTGGAAGGGCTGAGCCGCGGGCAGGGCAGTGCCGGCAGGTGGGATCGGCACTGCACGCTGCAGCGGTGCAGGGCCGGGCGTACCGATGCGGTGCAGGCGCAGGGCGTCCAGGAGCTGGGTCCCCTCCAGCTGGGCTCGCAGGGTTGGCACGTCCAGCTGCAGGGCTGCGTCGGGCGGCGCGGGGGGCCGAGGGACTGTCCCCTCCGCCCCTGATCCTGGGACGAGGCAGTGGACAAAGTGCAGCTGGGACCGTCGGAGCAGGTTCGTGAGCGCATCCTGCTGGGCAAGCAGAGGTCAGTGGGGACGGAGGGGAGCGCGGGGCGAAGGGGCAGCACGCGGCGGCGGTGGGAAACGCTCCCCGTGCACCCTCCGCCGGGTGTCTGGGCAGGTAAAGGAGCCATCCTCAGCGCCCTCAAAGCTCATGTGCGTGTTAGGAACAACAGGCTCGGTCGGAGAGGTGAGCCCAAGGCGCTGGTTTCCGATGCTGAGCAGGACCCTTCCTCCTAATGCCCCACGGTTTTGGTTGATGGGCTACAAAATGTTACCAGGGTTGAGGGTTGCTGGGCAGGGGTTTGCAGGGACAGGCAGGACCACAAAGCTGGCCAGGGAGTCTCCGGAGCCTGAGCCTCGTCTCCTCGAGAGAGTTTAGGCACCTAATTATGGCCGAGTTCAGCAGGAGCTTGGCACGTGCCCAGCACGGAGGGCTAGTCTACTCATCTGAGAGCTTAAGAGGATTAAGCGGCGGCACAGCAAGGTGCGTGTGTAATCTGCTTTATGGTTTGTTTGCCTGGGATGCTTTCCCTGAGCGACAGCGGTGCTGGGGAGGCTTGGGGCCACCCGCGGCCAGAGCAGCATCCCGGGCCAAGAGCCCCGCGGGACACAGAGCCACGCTGGTGACCCAGTGGAAGGGACCTGCCGGGGGGTGCGGGGCTCCCCGCTAAGGAGGAGTGCGTCGAAGGCAGGGTCTCAGTGTGGGGTCAGGACACACAGCACTGCAAACACCCCGACCCGCAGCCACAAGGGTCCCGGTGCCCGCACTCACCACCTGCAGTTTGAGCTGGGCGCACACCGACCTCTTCTTCACGGCTGCGAAGCTGCTGGCGAAGGTCTTCCTCACGCAGCCGTTGCGGTGCAGGACCGCCTGGGAGCGTCCCTCCAGCCCCGCCACGGCGCGGCAGGCCAGCGGCGCCTGCGAGCGCGGCAGCACCAGCTCCTTCACCGCGTCTCTGTCGGGGAGAGCAACAAGAAGGGACGGCGGGGCTGCAGCGGTGCGGGTGCCGGGGAACCTCTGCTTCCCAGCCCCTTCAACGGGGACGCAACGCCCGGCACCCTGAATTTGGCATTGGTGCTGCTGCAGGGCACCCGGCTGCGGAGCAGAGCAGGGTGCCGAGACACCCCTCACCCCCTCTATTCCTCTCCGGTTCGGGCACCGAGCCGTTCACCGCTATTAAAACTTTCCTGAATTGAAGCCTGAAACAAAATGAGCTGGGAGTGTTTAAGCAGAAGGTTAAAATCACCCCGTGTGCAGAGATATCTGCAGCAGCTCGATTACTTTTCAATTCCAATTTAGTTTACAACGTTCCTCGAAGCGGTGGGGAAAACCTGCACGGGAAGCTGCCCTCGGCCGGCGATGTCTCGCGGCCCTGACCCACACCGAACGCCCGACCCTGCGCACTGCAGAGCCAAGGACATTATGGGGTCCCGCCGGCGCCCCCCGTCCTCCCCACAGCCCGTGCCTGCAGGAGGGGACCCCCACTGAAAGGTCACTGGCACGGATCTGCTGACTCAAAGAACCCAGACAGCTTTGATGGAAAGCTGTTCACCGCGGCATTATTCACCAGCTCGCTCCGTGCCATCTCCTGCGATCACAGCGTGTACATCTGGCTGTCAGTCAGCCCGGGGGCTCGACGGCTGTACGTCAAATCCCTTGACACTGCTCCCCCCACCTTGACTAAACCCTCAAGATCCCCACAAAGCTGGGTTGGAAGCTGTGGGTTTTCTGGTTTCCTTGCAGTTTTTCCCCCGAGCGGAGCTGGACTCCGGCAACGCAACACCGGTGTCGGCAGGTGCCTCGGGCTGCCCCGCAGACGGGACCCGCTGAGATCCGTCCCCTCCTCGCCCACCTGAGGCTGGACCAGCTCCATCCCCTGGGCCGTGCGCTGGGCAGGAGGCGGGGGGACAGGGGGGGGACCCCTTGCAGCCAGTGCCAATGCCATCACCCACCCCGGCTGCCCATGGCTCCTCTGACCTCAGCCAGGCTGTGGGTCCTCTCCCCCCCGTGGGGATGCCCCATACAGCCCCCATCTTCCTCACCACGAACCACCTCTCAAAGCTGGGCGCAGGTTTGCAACCTCCGGCCCCAGCCAGAGCAACTCTGCTCGCGGCGGGGTCACCCCAACCCGCTCCCACGGGCACGGGGATGATCGCCGGCGCCGCGCACCCGCCTCGTACTTACACCTTGGACCGCTGCAGCACGTGGATGGCGTTCTGTGCCGAGAGGTTGAGCTTGGCTTTGCTGACCCAGCCTGCGAGGTCGTAGCGCACGGGGTCCGTGCCCAGCTGGTGGGAGATCTCGAAGTGCAGCGCCTGCTCACACCTGCACAGGTAGCCGTCCCCTGCGACGGCACCCCAGAATCGCCCGAGAAGAAAAGCCCGGTGAGATATTTAATTTGCTGCACGGTTTCTTAGCTAAATGGCGATGCCAAAGGACGGGCAGCCGAGCTGACCCGCACTTACCCTCCTGATTGGGCTCCTTCGTGGCGAAGTAGGAGCACAGGCGGTCGAAGGCAGCACCATCCCCGGAGCCCGGGATCAGCACCTCCTCGTCCAGGATCCACAGCAGCCCCCTGCGATCGGCCCCCGGGCTGCCGGGCAGCGCCTGCGGCTGCCGAAGGGAGATGGCCTTTGGTGACAGGAAGGGGCAGGAGCGCTGCGGAGAGCCGGCTCCAGCCACAGCCGTGCCAGCCTGCTCCCCGCCACCGCTGCTCCACCGCGTCCCCTGCCCCAGACCAGCCACACCGGGGCCAGGAAACCCTCCTGGCCTCAGCCAGCTCCGGACATCGCCCGTGGGACCCCCGCAGTCACACCGTGTCCCAGACAGGCCAGTCCTCCCAGCTCTGCAGCCAGGCTGGGAGGGGTGCCCGGGGCGCAGGGCGCGACCAGGAAGGGTGCTTGTATTTCAAAAAGCCAAAAAGGTCCCGGTTGATGCTGCGCCCTCCCCTGCAACACCCCGGGCTGCTCTGTGCAAAACACACCGCGAGGCCCCGCTCTGCCCCTGAAATCCTCACTCCTGGAGCACGAGGATGCTTCAAGCACAGCCAGAGCCGCCAGCTCCCCCCGTGGCCACGGGGACAGGTTACCTGTGAGGGGCTCAGGTCGATGACGGACAGCGTGGCCAGTGGCGAGCGCTCTGGAAGATCAAAAGACACCTCAACATTTTCCTGGAAAACATTATTTAAAAGCTTGCTTCAGTCATGGTGTGGCATCTGAAAGGCAAGAGGAGATCTGTTTGCACGGAGGGGGAGGAGGATGGTGCGGGCTGTGCTCCCGCTTGGCTTTGCGGGGATCCAGTGCCGGCAGAGCGGAGCAGCCGCCGGAGACACCTCTGCCGTGACACAGGCACGGCCACGTCTGCCCCCGCGGGCAGGGCTGCCGGGACCACTGTGCCCAACGGGCTTCTGCGGCGCTTTGTGGATGTCAGACAAGCTGCACAAATCATGGCTATGACAACAACTGAAGACTTAACGAGAAAGCATCAAGAAAACAATCAATTATTTAATTTGCAGCTTGCAGGCATTGTTTCCCTTTCTCAACTGAGGGCTTCAGGCTGCGGACCCCCGGCTGCAGGGCTCACCCACCACCCGCGGCTCCAGCACCCCTCCCGACCCCCCGCGCCGTGCCCTGGAGCGCGGGGAGCCCCCCGGGAGGGGCAGGGTAAGCACGGCTTGCTCTCGCGCACATGTGAACCGGGGATGTTCAGCAAGAGCCGGAGCTTTAATGTCTCTCCATGGCAACACGGTGAGATTTTGCTTGGGGGTTCAGGTTTGCAGCCTGAGCGTGCAGGTGGAGCAGAAAGCAGCAGCGGGGCCCGAGTTTCTTCCTGCCAAGGGCACGTGCCACCATCACCCCCGTGTGCGACGGAGCGCTGGGAGCAGGTGGGTCACCGGGGCTCGGGCTCACCGGCGCAGCCCCACAGCTAACAGACAAACGCCTTGCACCAGGGCAGCCGTCCTCAGCCAGCGGCAAAGCCGAGGCGAGCCTGCCGAGCCCGCTGCCATTTCAGGTTCAGGCAGCAACTACATATTCATCGCTAGTGAGGAGCACATATATACTTACTCGGCGCAAGTGACGTGAATATTAAGCCATGGGAATTCAACTGTGTTCCCAGGGCTAGAGGTATTAAAGTAACTTCTGCAAGCCTAATAAGTTCATCTCCGGTGGTAGATTTATCAGCAGCTTATTTCTGCGATAATATATCATTTTCCTTTCTATTCTCTATTATTCATCACCTGAGGAAAAACTCAGCTGCACGGACAGAAGGGTGCGAAGCCTCCTGAGCTGGAACCAGCCTGCGCAAGGAGATGCCCAGACAGCCTGGCATCTCCGGCACACCACAAATACCCAAGAGGACCCGTGACTGGGGCAGCGGGGGGACGAGAGGCCCAGCTCAAGGCTACCGCTCCGTACAGACCCCTCATTTCTGCAGCACCCCTCCCATTAAAGCTGCCGAAGCGTGTTACTCGGTCACACCGTGGCAGGGCACAGGGACCCGCTGGGTCAAAGGCAGCCCCGTCCCCGGGGGCTGGGAAGCTGCTCCCTGGGACGCCGCTCCCAGCCCTCGCATCTCACCTCTCTGTACCTCTCCATTTCCGAAACAAAGGTTTTCTCGTAGAAAAGGGCCTGCAGCCGCTCGTGCACATAGTTGTGGCAGAGCTCTTCGAAAGTCGCCGCTCGCTCGCCCCGCTGGTGCCGCGGGTTGTGAAAGCCCGGAGTGTCCACCACCGCGATGGAAGCCATGGAGAGGTGCTGGGAGGAGAAAGACCTGGGGAAAGAGTCGCACACACCACCGGGCTTTACCCGCGGCCATGCCTCAGCTCTGCCGGCGGAGGTGACGCTGCCTCCCCCCCCCGACGCGCACGTCCCGGGCTGGGCACTGTCCCACGCAGCAGAGCCCAGCCCAGCGCCGCCGGTCGGGGAGACCCGCACCGCCTGGCACGGCTCGCCGGCTTCTCCCTTGTGCTTCCCCCACCTCTTCTTTGATCTGCTCAAGCCAAGCGTCTCTTCCCAGCCCGGACGGAGACACACGGCACGGGCCGCCCCTGACCTGGCTTGACGAACACTTAACAGCGGGGTGGGATGAGGTGCCGCCCTTCCCACGCTCGGCCCCATCCTGGCACTCTAGTTATTCAATGTACTAAATCTTCATCCAAATGTGTTACGTTTGATGGAAAAGTTGATTTGAAAAGCGGCTAAACCAGCACGTGATGCCCACATTGCGGACAACAGGAGCGTCCAAAGCCCCGTCTGCCGCGCCATGCCGTGCCGTGCCGTGCCGTCTGCGGCGTTGCTACAGGAGGAGCTGCCGACGTTCAGCTCCCGAGGAAACCTCTGACGGGAACCGTAGCCCGTAACACGCACGATGAGAGAAGCAGACATCAAGGGGCTTCTTGGGAGAAACAGAGATGTTGTTTACTTCTTAAAACGTTGCTTGCAGCCATTTCCAGTATTTCAGATAAGGACAGCAGGGGAGTCTGACCCTGAGAAACCTCTGAGATATTGTTTTTAATGCATATTTCTGAAACAGCCGCCACGCTGTGCTGCTTCGCTGCCCCTTGCCCGGCAGCCCCGCCGGCCGGCAGCCCGCCGCTGCTTCGGCGAGCTGGAGGAAGATGCATTCCTCCTCGGTGGTGCGGGGCACCGAGGATGCCAGCACCTCGATGAAAGCACAAAGAAACAGAAGTGTATTTTTGGATTGCTTGCAGAATTTCATAGCAGCACCCTCCTGCAGCCGGAGTTGAAAAGATTCCCATTCAGCATCGACTCACTGAGAAGCAGCATTTTCATGACGCACTGAAACACGCCTCTTCACCTGGATCATTGTTGCAATGGTTTAATGGGCTTTGGTGGGCTGGTGTGGAGAATAAATCCCGGGAAAACAAAGCTACCTTTAAAGGGAAGAGGGGACCCAGGACGCATCCCGAGTTAATGCTGTTATTCAGGAGAATCAGCAACATTTTGCCCTTCCATCAGCAATTTCCCTTTGGAGTGTGGTTGCTAGGAATTACAATAAAAATATTCAACTGCAGGTTAAAATAAACCTGCAGCAACAACAGAGTATTTTTGGGCACCAGCTTTTACGTGGATGCTGACTTCAGCGAACTGAGTTGCACATCAGAACTGAGAAAATGGAACGGTTTGGGGGCCTGATCCTCACCCCGGTGTTAAATTATTCCATTTATCCAAATAGATCAGTTCGGATTTACACCACCTGAAGAAAGAGATACGTCAGGCCACAGAGGACGTCCTTCCCGTCCGGGCTCTCCAGATGGAAACAGCAGAGTGAGGACAAGCCCCTGGGCAGAGGAAGGTGCCGCCTGCTCGGCCGCACCGGTGCCCGGCAGCGGGACGCACACGCTGCGTCCCAGGGCACCTCGGCAGCCGCTCTGGCACAGACCCTCTCACTCGTGACATCTCGGTCCTCTCCCGCGACCAAGCTTTTACCGCGAAGTGACGCCTACCCAGTGTCACTCAAGCGTCTACAGCCAGGCAGGGCTCGCTGTAGGGTTCCCTGACTGGTTTGTTGCTCTGCCCGTGCTGGTAACCTTGATTTCGGTCTGCAAAGCCACATCTATTATCAACAGGCAGCCAGGCTGCTCCTCTCGGCGCTGCGAGGCCCTGCTCGCCGCCGCCCGGTCCGGCTGCTCGCGGCGCTGCCTCCCGGCAGGCAGCTTAGCAGCTGCAGCGGTGCCCGCCGGGCGCTGCCGGTGCCGGCGCCGGGTCCCCGTGCCGGCAGGAGGGACAGGACACGTGCCGCCCCGTGCGACACCCGGATGCTGCTGCTCCGTGGGGCCCTCCGTCCCCAGGGCTGACAGCCCAGGGTCCCGCGTGCCCGTGCGCTCCCCCGGACAGAGATTTCCAGATAACCCTTTTCCAGCAGGCAGCGGTCGCCTGCTCCACGCCTCTCTCCGGAGAGCCCCCAGCAAAGGTTCCCCCTCACCAGCGGCAGGAGAAGGAGCCACCGCCCGCAGACACCCCCAGCGCGGCGCCCGGCAGCTCCCTACCTGTTGATCAGTGAGACGAGCACGGCAAAGAGCTCTTCGTAGAGACCCGAAGCCATCCCCTCCACGCACTCCGCACCCGTCATCTTCGGCCCTGGCACAGGCAGAGGGAAGAGCAGGCAAAGACACATCATACACTTCCAGCCGAGCTGAGCCCGCGCGGAGCAGAGCCGGTAACAGAAGGGTCCCTCGCTCGCTGGGCGGGATAACCGGCACGGCTCCCAGGCGCGGCATCGCGCCGGTCACACAAGCAGCGCGTATCCACCCGCCTGCCTTCCGCTCCTCCAGTGCCTCCTGCCTAACGTGTACTTAAGAAATAAAACTACTGCCATGTGAAGGCCAGTTCTGCAAGTTCTTGCTTTTACCAGAATAACTTGCAGGGGCCCGGCTGTAATTCTGCTGCCGAGGAGGAGTCGGGCGTGGAAGGGCTGACCTTAAGGCCGGGCGATATCTCACCCCCGCAAGCGTACGCTGGATCTGCCTCCATGGATTAGATCCATACATTAATTTGAGGTTTATAGTGGCTCAGCAGCACAACTCCCCGCCGAGCCCAGGTCTCCTTGCACACGCAGCACGACACCGGTGCGGCTTCATTTGTGGGCACGGGAAGGACACCCACCCTGCTGCCCTCCTGGTTTGGGGGGGGTCCCCCTTTTTCTAGGGAGAGCTCTTACAGCGTTTAAACCACATCATTTATCTGCCAGGGGCGTTATCTGAATTCGCCTGATCTTCGGGTGCCCCTAAGGAGTGACAGGCAGGGTCGGCTGTAGAGCTGAGGGCAGCTACACGACAGAGCAGTTAATAATTTAATTAATACGAACATACTTAAATGGACCTCGCTGCCTGACAGGAAGAGTCCAGAGCAGCGCAGAGCACGGCATTTCCTTATCACCCATAAGTAGAGGGAAAAGGGATGCAGCATCCCGGTACCTGCCGCGCTCTCCTCCGCCGGGGGCAGCCGGCAGCCCCGCGCCGCGACCTGCGCCAGGATCTGCTTCAGGTGGTGTTTGAAGACGGCGGTGGTGAGCTCCTCCAGGTCGCAGCCCAGCGCGTCCGCGGCGTTGCTCGCGCACTCGAATTTCATGAACTGCTTCCTGCCAACTGGGGAGGGGACGCGGGGGCACGAAGGGCTCAGGCAGAGCCAGCCCGAGCGGAGCCGGGCGCAGGCTCGGCCCCCCCGGCAAACTCCCCTGCCCACGCCCGCGGGCAACCCCCCGAAATCAAAATCAAAATCAAATAAAACAAAAAAGGACTGCTGCTTGCAGCGTGGGATGGGGAGGCGGGGGGGATGCTGTACCAGTGCACCCCAGTTTCCTTCCATCCCCCCTAAGACTGCTGGATCCGCCCTTCCCGCGCACCCCCGACGGGCAGGCTCAGGCCGGGCACGGCCCTTCCCAGCCCGCTCAGAGCACCCACCCTGCGGACCCCAGCCCGGAGCCGCCCCTGGGGCAAAGCGGGCAGGAGCCGCGCCAGCGGGCAGTGAGGGGGCCTCTGCCCCCGCATCGCTTGGGTGCTTGGCTGAGAGGGGGATGCAAAACAGCCATACATCAACCCGCACCAAAAGACGCCTTCCACCTTACGGCGTGGCTGCTAGGAAGAGTTCTGGCGTTACCTCACTGCCCGTCTGCGTAACGTCACTAACTGAGCCGAAAAGCTTTTTCCTCCTTAAAGTCCATCCGCCCCCCCCCGCAGTCCCTTCCCCTTTGGGGACAGCGCCCGTATCCCTCTCCAGGCACCGGACGGGGTCTCGGTGGCCCTCCCGGCTCCCGCTCCCCGCGGCGTGCAGCACGTGGGGCCGCCCTCCCCGCGCGTGCTTCCGCCAACAGCGGCTGTAAGGATTTTCTCAGCTTTGCAAGTTCCTTGTCATATTAAAGGCTGGCTGACTCGCGAAAGGTTGACAGATTTGTCCCTTGGGCAATCATTTGACCTAAGGGGACCTTTTCTTTTTTGGTCAGAAAATAGTTCAAAACTTTAAGGATCTCAAAGCAACGCTTTTGAACCTATTTTCCCCCACTGTAGTGCTCCCCAGGTGCTCCGAGCATCCCACCGGCCCAGCGGGACCGGGCAGAGGGGAGACCTGCTCCAGGGAGATGCTCTGAGGCAATTCAGAGCAAGTCAGGAACCCAGCGGACCGTGCGACCTGCCCAGGCGGCTGCTGCCAGCGAGGCAGCGGTAACGTGGTGCATTTCAAGAGCTTCAGTGGAGCAAACTAGCAGATGTGTTTATGGAAGCTGATGGGATTACGCACCGATCCCTCAAAATCCCGGATCACCTTCCCCAGCCCCAGCCACGTTCGCTGTCCCCGTCAGCCGAGAGCAGCGCTCCTCCCGGCGCCGTCAGCAAACAGAGCTGGCACATGTCATTTACATCCAGCAACAGCAATTCCAGCTTAGCGATTAAAATCAATGGGGAAGCAATCTGCAGGACAAATCCTTTGACAAATCCAGGAAGGAAAGGTGCTGCGGAGGCAGCCGGCCGGCTCACGCTCCGGAACACGGCGGGACGAGCAGAAACGGGAGGATGAGCAAAGTCACCCAGAGACCTCAGGGCAGCGCTTTGAGGTGGTGACTGATGAGGAGCCAGCCCGGGCACTCACAGCTAAGACGAGCCCTTAACAGACAGCAGGGGCTGGTGGCCGGGGAGAGGGTCCGGGATGGAGAGCGGGAGACGGCCACGTCCTGGCCAGCCCCATGGGGCACCGGGGTGCCCTGCTCCCAGCCGAGGTGATGCACAAAGCAGCAAAAGGCCACGTTCCCCGGGGCTGGGGGGCTGCTTCGCCGCACACCCACGAGAGTCATCCCCCCCCTTTCCCTTCCCCTTTGATTTTTTCCCATTATTTTTTATTCTGACTGAAGGACTCCAACATCAAGGGCTGTGCTGGAGCAGACAGAGGAATTGCCTCAACAATCCCGGCTTTGATTTATTTTGTTTTCACTTGTTTTCGTCTGAGCTGGCTGGACAGAGGCCGATCCCTGTCAGACAGAAGATCTCCGCACGCTGCTGCACGCTGGCGAGCAGAGGGGCTGCGGGGCCACGGCTGTCACAGACCTGCCCCGCCGGCCGGGCTCCCGCAGCCGGCATCCCACACTGCCCGCTTCGGCATCCCGCGCCAGCTACTCCAACATCCCGCACTACCCGCTCCGGCATCCCACACTGCCCTCTCCGGCATCCCACACTGCCTGCTCTGGCATCCTGCACCAGCCACTCCGGCATCCCACACAGCCCGCTCCGGCATCCCGCACCAGCCACTCCGGCATCCCGCACCAGCCACTCCGGCATCCCACACAGCCCGCTCCGGCATCCCACACCAGCCACTCCAGCATCCCACACTGCCCGCTCTGGCATCCCACGCTGCCTGCTCTGGCATCCTGCACCAGCCACTCCAGCATCCCACACTGCCTGCTCCGGCATCCCGCACCAGCTACTCCAGCATTCCATGCTGCCTGCTCTGGCATCCCACGCTGCCCACTCCAGCGTCCCACGCTGCCCACTCCAGCGTCTCACACCAGCCACTCCAGCATCCCACGCTGCCTGCTCCAGCATCCCACACCAGCCACTCCGGCATCCCACACTGCCCACTCCGGCATCCCACGCTGCCCGCTCCAGCATCCCCCGCCAGCTGCTCCGTCAGCCCCGGGATGAGCGAGGCGTTCGGCTCAGCCCAGCCTGCTGCAGCGCAAACTCCTCCTGACGGAGCAGCTGCACGTGGGGAAACCAGATGCCCGTGCCACGCTGCTCCGGCGCGGAAGACGTCCTGCTGCTCCGGGCAGAGGGATGCGGCGCCATGTCTCACACCTCCACAAAACCAAACGGTCGCTGCCTGACTGGCATGTGGTGTTGGAGGCTGGCGCGATGCTGCCCGGCGCGTCCGGACCCTCCGGACACGCTCCTTCCCCCGCTGGGGGACTGGCCCTTCGGTGCTCCCCAAACTGCGGCCGCGCGGTAAGTGGCTGGCGTGCGCTGAGTCAGCAAGTCTGGGGGCACGGCCGCTGCTGCCAACCCCGCTGTGCCCGGATCTGCCCAGCCCGCAGCCACCGGCCCCCGGCAGCCTGTCCCGGGAGAGGCCGGGCTCCGTTTCACACTTCATAAAATATAAAGAGCAGCAGCGGCGTGCAGCCCTCCTGGGTGTGATGTGACCGCTGTAAAACACGCCAGCTTTAACACCTAAAAGGTAATTACTTCGGCCCATTTAATATTTAAGAGAAGCAGCAGAAAAATACAGGGTCAGCACCACCTTCATCTGGCTCGCGTGCCCACGCGTGCTGCCCGGGCAGCAGCAGGGTTTCTATTTTCTGTTTCAATTCGGGAAGCGTGGGGAGCAGCAGGGAAGCGCAGAGGGGCTGGACCCCGTTCCCCCGTCCCCATCCCCGGGCCGGTACGTGCGAGCCGCCAGCAGTGGTGCCCGGGAGCGGGGGGAGCTGCACCCCGGGCTCGCTGCCGGGACGGGGCAGCTCGGCCTCGCCGCCAGCCCCTTGCCGTGCAACCCAGCAGCCCCGTTGTCCTGCCTTCCCGAGCCCCCTCGGCTGCTCGGGGCGCACGTCGCCAGCCTGTCCTTTTTCTTCCACTCATTTTGTCATTAAAACATTTGCACTGCTAATGGGACAAATAAAAAAGCCCATTTATTCCTCTTTATTACCCTGGGAGGGGACACGGAGGGAGAGGAGGCTCCTCCTGGCTTGAATGGTTAATTTATTTGTCCTGCACTAAATTCTCCAGTCTATTCTCTGTTGACCCATTGCCTGATGTACGACATATTAAAGCCTATATATAACAAAGGGAAGAGCTCTGTAATAGCGTGATTAAAGAAATCTGCCATTCCGGCTGCATTTCCCCGACTGTTTGTAATAAAGATGTCAGAGCGCTGAACAGATAGGGCCATAACTCGGCGTGCGGGGAGACAGCCCACCCGGACCAGGAGCCGGGATGGCAAAAACCTCCGCAAAGGAGAGGCAATGTCAACAGGAACCGGCCCCCCGCCGAGCCGGCAGCAGCAGCCGGGCTCCAGCCAGGACTCCGGCTATTCCTGGCGTTTTCTGCTCCTGCTCCCCTGGCTCTGACCCCCGGCCCGCGGTCAGGACACGGAGGAAAACCAGCTCCCACGCCGAGCGGGGACGCGCCGGGGCGCAGACCCCGCGACGCCCCGCTGCCCGCAGGGCTGGGTCTCCCTCCCGCTCCCCGCGCAGGGCTTGGCCTGCTCAAGGCACCGTTTCCAGCAAACCTCCGCGTTTTGCAGAGCCGGGCAGCTGACCACGCGGCGCTGCCCAGTCTGTGCTCCCAGCCGGGGTGCCCTTGCCCGGGGGAGCCGCATCATTCTGCCTAAATCCTCCTGCCTGGGGAAAACAAATCCTAAGGACGTCCTCCAGCGGACAGGGGCTTGGGGCTGGATGGTCACTGCACCAAGATCCAGCCCCTGGAGACCACGTCACCTCGGTTTAGGTCTTTCCCATGAAGCCGTCAGGCTTCACCAGGGCAAAACTATTGCTCCTGAGGGTGGCAATTCAAGAAGCGCAGAAAGGCACCATCCTACCGAAAACAAGACATGCAAAATCAGCTGCGCTTCGCTCTACGGCAAGAAAACCCAGGGGCCAAAGAGCAAAAGGCTTTAACAGAGAGAGAGAAAAACTGGCAAGATGGAGCGGCCAGCCCTAGTGCAATCCTTTCCAAGAATCGTTCTGCTGACGGACGCAGGAGAGCAGAGGGGCCCGGCCCGGCAGGAGCAGGGTGGCCTTTCGCTCACCCGCGGCACAGAGCTACGGCAAAGCCGGTGATTTAACTGCACCCAAGGCCATCGCTGGGCACCAGCCCCGGACAGCTGCTCTGCAAAGGAAAAGCAAAGCCAAAGCCGGGGCAGAGGCTCCCTGCGCTGGGTCCTGCTCTCCTCTTCACCTCCGACGCCAGCATGGCCATCGCAGCCAGTGCCGGGGAACACGCAAGTGGCTCTGGGCACCACGAACACAAGCCACGATGCCTGAGCTTTCCTGGCAAATCCGTGTCCTCTGCACTTACAGGGATCCCGGGGAAAGGAGGGGCTGCAGCGGGCTCCCCCCGCACAGATACGCCTCCGAGCACGCTGCAAAGCTGGTATCTGAGAGCATCGCAAGGCAGAGTTGCTGGGGCAGGAATGATTGGCGCACGGCTTCGCAATATCGCTTTATGCACTTTACTGCCCGGCGCCCTCTGTGCTCCTCTCCCGACGGCCGCGCACACGCTGCCGGAGCACCGGGCTTGGGCTGCGCCGGCAGCAGCACCGCAGCTCCGTCCCGCCCGCCGCCCTGCAGCCACCGGCGCGTTTTTCCCTCTGCAACCCTGACCGCTCCAGGCGTGGGCACGTGTCACAGAAGGGAAAGTCTGGCGCAGCGCTAATTACGGATACGCTGTTCCCTCCTCCTTTTAGCATCAGGCAGCAATAAAAAATTAGGGTAAATCTGAGCATTGAGCTTGGGTAGAACTAAGAACAAAGTGTCATTTCCACGTCAATTAAGGAAAGGTCAGTACATCTCAGAGGCTGTGAAACAGCAGCAATAATGCAGGTTTAAGGCTTTTTTCTCAGCTCTGCTGGGAAAGCAATAAGTCACCCGAGTCCACTCCTGATCGACATCCCCGCTCAGGAAGCTGCATAATTAATGCCCATCGGATCCCGCCAGGGGCTCTCCCTCTTACGTTGTGATGGACGTCCCCATTACTGCGCTTGGCTAAACGGCTTCCAGCCCTTCTGGAAACTTCCCATTTCACAAAGCCCAGAGGGTGTTCAAGGGGGTTTCAGCCCTGCCGCTCCTGCCAGCCCCATCTGCCTGCAGACCCCCGAGAGACGTGGCAGGGCACTGCGCACCCGCGCGTGGGGCCCCGGGCTCAGCCCCTCCGTCTGCTCCAGCCCCGGCACAACCCAGGCCCCTCTTGATGCCTCCGTTTCCTGGGTTTGAAACGGGGATGCTCATTCTCCTGCCTCCCGAGGGCGCGATGCTGCAGCGGTGGGGCTGTGCAGGACCCAGCCGGGCCACGGCCGGCAGCTCGGGCATTGACCCCTTGCTACTTGCTGGGGGTCTCCCCTACCGGACCCCAAAATCCCCCCCGGCTGCCTGGGTGCTGCCATCCCTCTGCCGTCGGGGCTGCTGCTGCGGGGAACCAGCCCCACCTGCGCAGCGATGCGGGAGGGCGGGTGGATGCAGGATGCTGCCGCGGGGTTTGGGGGACCTCCGCAGGGTTTGGGGGGGCTCGGAGCCTCCCCCGCCTGAGCAGCGGCTCCAGCCCCCCCTCCCGCACTTCTGCTCGTCGGGTTTTCCTCCACCTAAGCGGCTCAGGGCGCTGGTTTTGCAGCAGCCTCTGCCCGGTGCACCGGGGGCCCGGGGGGAGCCACGGCGGCTCCCGGCCACGGCGGCCCCCAGCCACGGCGCACGCCCGCCCGCGGCACCGGGAGGACTTCAGCGACCTGCAGCTGCTGGAAGCCCAGTCGTCCCTATTAGAGGCGCACGGCGGGAAGCCCGCAGGAAGCAGGGAGCTGTGAGGCTTCGTTTTTATAACAGTCAGCAAAACGGACAGCTTGAGAGCGAACTGAATGCCAACCCCCAGCTGCGCCCGAAACCTCCTTCCCGGTTAAAGAGGCAATGAATAAATGAAAATATGTAATATTCCGCAGCCCACAAAGGCGACTGGAAGCACTTAGGTGAATGGGCACCTGGGATGCCCCGCTGGCCTCTGGCTGGCAGGCTGCTTTCTCACAAAAAGCTGCTCTGACACATTTCAAAGGCAACGGGAAACGCTGGCACTGGGACGGAGCAGGCTTTTGAAATCCAACCTTTTTCTCTCGGTGTTTTTTCTAGCTGCAAACACATTTTCCACTCTCAGCCGGAGAGAGGTGGTGCTATTCCCTCCTGTTTTATTCCTGGACAAATTGAATTTGTGACAAGGTGATAGCCACCAGCAGAAGGAAAAAAAGGTGCGTTTAAGCGGCGCTGGTGCCCGGGAGCCGGAGCACGGCGCGTGCCAGGGCCGCCGCGGCGGGGGCTGCGAGGGCGGCTGCAGCGCCTGGCTGCGCTCCTGAATGCCGGTGAAAAACCAGCGATGAGGCTCCCTTTGGAGAGATTTCAAGGGGAGGATTTCGAATACACGACTTCAAAGCGCATGAAAGGGGAGGGGAAGAGATGGCTACCAGGAGACAGGTTTAACCACATTAAAAGAGTCATTGCCCCCGCTGAGACTGTTGCTCCATCCAGCTTTGATCCATTTTTTATCCATATTTCCTTTCATTTCTCCCCTTTTGTTGATCCATGATGGGGGAATCAATACCAGAGCGAGCGATGCTGAGACATGCTCTGGTTGTTAATCCCGTACCCAAGTCAGCTCTGAAGCCACAAGCCCTGCCCGGGCTCGTCATTAACACTCCTATTCACGCTGAAATAATTGCGACGAGATTTGTTGAATATAGCACTCGATTCGCTTCTAGACTGACTTTCGGGGTGCTCGGGACAGAAAGTTCAGTACGTTTGAGCAAACCAGCTCAGCTCACCCAGCAAACCCTCCGTGGCCGACACAGTGACCGTCCCTCCATCCGCCTTGGGGCTGGTCGCTCTCAAAATGAGACGCGTCTCCAAAAGCCGCTCTCCCGACAACTCTCGAGGCAGAAGGACTTTCTTTTCCCTGCCAAGAGCCTGATCACACACTTCAGCCCGAGACAGCAAGTTCATTTTTTTAAAAGTTGGAAAGGCATTAGGGGAGACGGAGACGGGGAAAGAGAACACCAGAGAGAAGGAGAAAGAGAACTCGCTGCAAGTGACGACAGCATTCATCCTTTTAAAATAATTAATGAATGATTAACGGCATAAATTACCATAAGAAGTGTTATGACATGTTGCAGAGACATTTATAAATGTCTACGGCTTAGTTTATAGCAGCCTTTATGCAGCGCTCATAAATTGAAGTGTGTAAATCAATGTGGCTGTCTCTAAAATAGGTTAGGGCACATCTTAAAATTATTTATAAGGGATAAGGCAATTTCTATATGCCTGTATTAACAAAGTCTTTATAAATACAATCTTCATCCAGACTCATCCTATCGTAATTCAGTTACTGCATTAGGCACTCAAGAGATGATAAAATTACTGCTACCTGAAGCCGTCCCTTGGCAGTGGCACTGGGGACGATGTGCCAGCAAACGAGCTGCCTACCCCGCTCCTTCCCAAAGGGCAGGTACAAGGCGACGCCTCGCAGACCCCGTCCCGCCCGCGCGCGGCCGGGGGACGGACCCGCTCCAGCACCCACCACGCAGCATCGCCCGGAGCCACCACCCACGCAACAGCCTCCGGGCGAGCATCGCTCCCCGACACCTCTTGGTGCGCAGCGCGCCGGTGTGAGCCCAAGCACCGGTCACCGCCGGGACGGGCTTTCTCGCCCCCCTCTAGCCCCCGGCACCGAGACGGGATATAAGGAAAGGAGAGGCAGGAGCCCCCTTACCTTTACAGGCCCCGGCCGCTCCCAGGTGGTAGATGCCGGCTAAGACGCGCCACACAGCCGTCTGCTCCTCCGCCGTGATGCCCAGCGTGCCCATGGCGGCCCGGAGCTGGGCGAACGCCGCCGAGGCTTTCTGCTTCTCCTCGGGCTGCAGGCGGAAAGAGACGGGAGGGGAAACGTCACTGCCTCTGCCGGAGCATCCCGGGCACTGGGGGATACACGGATACACACAGCGGGGAATGCGAAAGGGCGTGTGAAAACCTTATGGCCAGCAAGGAAAAGGCAATAAGGGGACCTTAGGAATAATTTGGACGGCAGCGGGAGAAGCCCCTGGCAGGTGCCTCCAGAGCCTGCTCTTAGGAGCAAGCCCGGGTACGTCTTCTCGTCATAGGACTACACGTAATTCCCGCTCCAGGAGTGTCTATGGAGGCGTTAAGCAGCAGCTGGAGACAGACATTCTGTATCTTCTCATTTCTCGCTAAAACACCGGCCCCGAGGTGTGCTGGGCCCAGCCGAGCAGCTTCCAGCCACCGCACGACCTCACCTGCCCGCGCCCAACACTGCGGCCCCGACCACGACTCCAGCAATTCTTTTGGCAGACGCAGCCCCGCAGCGAGACCAGGGCTCTGTCCCCCCGAACCGAGCCCGCTCCGTGCAGCCCCGTCAGCCCCAGGGCCAGACACAGCACGTGTGCTCCGGCGGGCAGGGTCCCCATCCCGGCAACGACAGCCCGCCTGGTCTAAAGGATTTTGGCTCCTGCAGAGGCCTGCGGGGTGGCTACTAATGAGAAAACACAGCCGAGGTCTGCGATTTCTCCAGACTCAAACAAATACCCCAAATACTGGTGCCACTGGTGTCACAGCAGGGCTTATCCAGCCCCCCCGGCTGCAGGGATGAAGCCTGGGAAGCCGCCAATTAGATTTTCAGTCTCAGCCTCCAAAGCAACGTTCAGAAAGAAAAAATCTGACCAATCCCCCCGAACTCCAACCGAACCCACAGGCAGCCCACCACCGCTGCAGCTTTCCTTCCGGGCTGGCTCCGGAGCAGGGCAACGAAGCGCGACCCACAGCCCCGCTCGGCCAGGCCGGGCTGCGGCGCAGGACTTCAGCCCCCCGGGAGCTTTTGGGCGGTTCATCCTCCCACCGCCCCATCCCCAGCATCCTGGGTGCTCCTCAGACAACCCCGCCGCGCTGCGCTGAACCGAAGGGCTGAGCCCAGCTTCCCAGAGACATGCATGTGCCGCAGGGAATGACGCTGGGAAGGAGGAGACGCGGCGGTGGGGACAGTGCTCGTCCTATCCCCTTTGCAGAGCTCGCGCTCCCTGGACTGAAGAGATGCTGCCTGGGGCCGGCGCTGCCCAGCTCCTGCTGAGTCTCTGCATCCCAGCGGGAAAACCCTCCGTGCTGGGGTGGGGAACGCACAGGAATTGGGAGCTGTGAAAGGAGGGTAAAACCCCATCTCTGAACCCAAATCTGCTGCTGCATCAGCAGGGCGAGGACCCGCGGTACCTCGCTGCGCCCTCCACGGCAGCCGCTGCTCCGACAGCGATTCCTTTGGCTGCCGGACCGGAGCAGGAGCTCCCTAATGAAGATTGAATATGGAATTCATCAATAGATGATGTAACTGCAAATTGCCACCATTCATCCCAGCGCTTTGGCTCAGGAGCAATCTGCCTGATCTTTGCAAACGGCTCAGACTAATAAGGAGCTGGTGCTGGAAATCAACTGCAGTACTTGGAGCCCCTAAAAAATCACATTCTGGCCTCTCCAAAGGATGCGCTCAGCCCCCAGGAGCTGCTGCCGCAGGGAAGCATCCGGGGTTGCTGGCCCCAGAGCAGCAGGATCCGTGCCCGGGTGGACGAGGGGCGTCCCAAACCCAAGCACAGACACCAGGCAGCAGCGGCCCCGGCCCCGGCAGCTCCCCTGCTCCCGCGGGGCTGTCGGAGGGGTGCTGGAGGCTGTTTGGGCAGACCCGTCCTCGCACCCCGACGTTCGCTCCCTCCCTCCACGCGCCCGAGTGGCCCAGCAGCCGAGGACCCCGCCACGTCCTCTAAGCGGGGGTGAGGAAGGCCGTGGGCTGCAGCATCCCGCCGCCGGCGGCTGCGTGGCTCCAGCATCTCTCCTACCTTCGCGAGCGGCGCCATCCCAAAGGAGTTGCTCTCAGCCACATGGTGCAAGTGCAGCATCGTCCTGGAAGTAGTTACAGAAAACAAGACTCAAGCTCCCTCCTGCCCCCGGCACCCCCCAGACCCCCTGCCCTCCCCTCGGGGAGCATCTCCGGCACCCGCAGAGCCCCTGTGCCTTTACAGCGACATCCGAGGGGGCTCGTCGGGAAAGGCTCCCGCGGCTCTGCCCTGCGCAGGGGGACGGAGCCGGCACCAGACGCGCCAGGACCCTTCGCCCGGGGCAGCCCGGGGACGAGCAGCTTGTGGGGAAAGCCAGAAGCGAGCAGGGCAAGGGACCTCTGTCTCATCTGATCAGCCCAATTTCAGTTTCAGTGAGGGGGGAAATAAAGCACCAGAAAATGCCCCTGTTTCCTAGAAAATCTCTAATGTGTAAGTGTATAAAAATCCCCGCAGCATCACTAATGTGATCACCCTCACAATCTCTTTCTTATCAGAGGGTCTCAAAAGCCACATTGCTGGAGCAAACTTGGGCATAATCGCGGGGGAGCCCCCGGCAGTGGGGGGACCCGCCAGCCGAGCTGCCAGGCGGGGAGCAGAGCCGGCCGGTGCCGTGGGAGCCGCACACCCACCTGTGTGCCGCATCCAGCCCCGCCAGCATCAGGGCGAAGACGTTGAAGTTGCTCTCTCCGGGGGGCTGCTGGGCGACGCGGCCCCTCTCCAGCAGCATGGTCTGGGGGAGGGAGCGGAGGCAGGCGTGAGCAGCAGCCCCCAGCGCGCAGGCAGGGACAGCCCCTCGGTGCAGGCAGGGTGGCCGGTGTGAGGGGACAGTGGCGCCCGGAGACGGGGAGATGCTACTGGGAGCTGTCAAGGAGGGACTGGATTTCTCCTTGCAGGGCCACGGCTGGCTTCGGAGGCTGCTCCTCCCGCCCGGGGCTGCGTGCCGCAGGGCATGCGAGCAAGAGCCGAATCGTGCCCCAGGCACACGTCAAGGGGTGACATTTCTTCTTCCAACCCAAACTGTTCTATGATTCTATTTAGACTAGATATAAGGAAGAAGTTTTTCACACTGAGGGTGGTGAGGCCCTGGCCCAGGTTGCCCAGAGAGGTGGGAGATGCCCCATCCCTGGAAACATTCCAGGTCAGGCTGGACGGGGCCCTGGGCAACCTGATCTAGTTGGGGATATCCCTGCCCATGGCAGGGGGTTGGACTGGATGGCCTTGAAAGGTCCTTTCCCACCCAAACCATTCTACAACTTTATGATTTCAGCACGTGGGTGCAACACGCACGGTCCCTCCCCGCCTCCGGATGTCTGGGCAATGCGATGGCCCTAACAGAGATGCTACAGCCTCTGGATAAGCCATTGCCGGGGCTTGAGACAAGCCTAGATCTGCCTCCAGCCTTGTCAAGGTTGTTCAGTGCCAGGACTGACACCAGGAACAAGCCCCTGCAGAGCTGGAACCCCCCCGATTGTCCCCTCCTCCCATGAGCAGCCCAGGATGGTACCAGCGCTCCCAGGGGCACGTTCCCACTCCTGCGCAAGGACGGCCCCGCTGGGCCACCAGCTCCCTGCCGGTGCACGGGGCAGAGGAGGGGCAGCAATGGGGCAGCCCCGGGAAGCCCTGGGGTTCCCCAAGACCCCACCTCCAGCCCTCTCCTCCATCCGACAAGGGCCGGGGACACGGGCAGCTCTGATTAAAGTGCCTTTGCATAACAGCCCCGATGGTGACAAAAGCCCCCAGACGCTTCTGCTCAAGGCTGACTGTAAGGTAGTGCTAATGAAATGCTGAATTATACATTTCCTCATAAACATTTCATTCCAGCGCTGTTCTGCGCTCCCTGCCAGGGGAGGGGGTGACGGGCTGCGGGGGACCCCACCACGCCGCTGGCAGAGCTCCTGCTCAGCTGCAGTCTGGGGGCACCTCTGGTCCAGGAGGAGAAGCGGAGCAGAGCATCCCTCCTTTTGCGCCCGGCCTGGCCGGGAAGCAGCACAGGGGCTGTTCGCCCCCATCCCGAGGACCCCCAGTTTCAGCCACAGCCCTCCCATTTCGCCAGGCGACGGGGCCCACGGGGTACCTGGAGGTGAGCAGCGGTTATCCGGCCGGTGGCACTGAAATCCAGCGACAGGACCATGGAGAAGCGCGTGGAGCTGCTGCTGTGGCCGGTGGTCACTGACCCGAAGGCTCCCAGGACTGTGAACATCGCTTGGATCTTCTCCACTGCAAAACCAGCACCAGCAGCCCCCTGAGCCGCCCGCGACGGCTGCAGCCCTGCATTGCTCCGGTGCTCGCCGGGAGAGAGCCAGACCCCACCGCTGCTGCCCCAGCGCAGCCTCGGGGCTGCAAACAGGCGCTGGAGGAGGCTTCTCCTCCTGGCTGCACCTCTGCCTGCTCCTCCCGGGGGTCTGTCCCAGTGCCGGGGACGCGGGGCACCGGCCGGGCATGGGGTTAGCATCCCGCACCGCGAGAGCACGTGTGTGCTGGCAGGAGGGGGATGTGCCAGCCTGCCCGCACCTCCACCCCGCTCCAGGCCGTTCGTCAGCCCTTTGCAGGAGCATGGTGTACCCCGAGCTTGCCCCGACCTCTGAAATCCAAACCTGCCCTCTAAAGCTACTGAGTGCTTAGCAGCGCTTCCTCTCACGTCACCAGTAACTCGATCAGATGAGAAAAGTGCTGCCCCAAGCATGCAAGTAATTCCCTTCTGGTGCTTACTCGGGTGTTTATCAAAATAGCAAATCTGTTGGGTCTGGGACGGGTAAGAGGCAGCGGCTCTCGCAGCCCCGCCGCTCGCCTGCCTTCCCCGGCTGCGGCCCCGCGGCCCTGCCAGCCCGTGCTGCGCTTGCACAGCCGCACGGAGCCACCCCGACGGGGCACGAGCCAGACCGGGCATGGGTCAAATGGGGGCCGTCGATGGAAACAGCATCGCCTTCGCGTTTGCATGCACTGCCCAGCCTGCATGGACGCTCTCTGTGCACTGACTCTGCCCGGCACCAAGCACCCCGCAGCCTCGCTGCCGGGGCTCGCTGCACCGCTGCCGGGGCTCGGAGCGCGCAGTGGCTGCCTGCCGTGCCCCGTACCTGAGACCCTGCCCTCCACGCTGCCCACCGTGCCCCGTACCTGAGACCATCCCATCCACGCTGCCCACCGTGCCCCGTACCTGAGACCATCCCATCCACGCTGCCCACCGTGCCCCGTACCTGAGACCCTGCCCTCCACGCTGCCCGCCGTGCCCACCAGGTACTCCAGGGCGCTCTGGCAGCACGTCGTCTTCCCGGCCCCGCTGCGCCCCAGGGGCACGATGGCCTGATCCTGCCGCTGCATCAGCAGGTTCCTGTAGGCTCTCTGCGCCACCGAGCAGACGTGCGGGGCCATGCTGTCCCGCTTCCCCTTGAATGCCTGTGGGCAGGGAGAAAGTGGGAGCGCACATCCCCAAACAGCCTTCTTGTAGAGAAAATCCCGAAGACACTCACACGCAGGGCAACGGTCTCTCCCCAGGGTGCAGAACCCCCCGAGATTCCCAGGGGAAGGGGCAATGCCGCCCAGGCCGCCCAGCCTAGCCTCGCCGCACCGGCACCGCAGAGAGGGCTGGGGACCGACCCAGGGAACACGCAGCAGGACCCGCTCCAGCTTGCCCGTGGGCAAGAGCTCTGCCAGGCACCGCCCCGGGCCCATGCCCTCCCCGGCCCTGGCACCCCCAGACTCCTCGGGGGGTGCAGTCACAGCCACACAGCGATTTTCTCCTGGAAACCAGGAAAACTTCTGTGCCGGGAGCAGTGCCTGGCTGCAAGCATCCCTGGCCCCGAGTGACCCCAGCCCCGAGCATCCTCAGAACATCCCCAGCCCTCAGCGTCCTCAGAGCACCCCCCCCACGAGCAGCCCCGGTCACGGGTGTCCTCAAAGCCCCCCGCCCCGAGCAGCCCCGGTCCCGAGTGTCCTCGGAGCCCCCCCCAGCAGCCCGGCTGCGCTGTGACGGTCCCACGGTGCCATCTGCCGGCACCGCCGCGCCCGGCGCCCTCCGCCACTGTCCCCACGAGGGTCGGTGACCGCTTCCCACGGGAGATCCCGCCCGCCCCACGCTCCCCCCTCACCTTCCCCGGGCCGCTGCCGGCGGCGAAGCCGGGCCTGATGGCCACCAGGCTGGGCCCGGCGTAGGTGCAGGGGAGCCGGGAGCGGTAGCGCTGCTGCAGCGTGTTCAGGGCGCTGCACTCGTTGAGGCTGACGAGCGCGGCCAGGTCCTCGGCGTGATCCAGGCTGGGGGGGTTGGTCTGCAGGAAGAGAGCCAGAGCCCCCCCCGAGCTCTGCCATGGCGGTACGGGCTGTGCCAGACCCCTCCGGCACCCCGGCACCCTGGCCCCATCCAGCCTGGGACGATGGCCTGGGCAGCGGGGCTGCCCCGGGTCTAATCCTGCCTGGGCACTGCCATGCTGCGGGCAGGGCTCCCATCCTGCGCCAGCCCAAACCGAGGAGGGGGCTCACCCGCTGCACGCTGTCCTCGTCCACCTCGGTGACGCTGCCGTCCGCCTCCCGGCGCACCCTCACCCTCCCCGCCGGCAGCTCGGGCGTCCCCACGTCCGGCTTCAGCTGCGTGGCTGCAACGAGAGGCCGGTGAGTCCCTCCGGCACGGCACGGCCGAGGCAGCTCCGGGGAGAGCCGGCTGCAGCACGGGGAGCTGCCGAGGGGCCACCTCCGACCGCAGCCCTGCTGGGGCATGGCCGTGGCACGGTGCCGGAGCAGCACCCGGTGCCCACCCACTCCTGACCCAGAGCCAGCCTGGAGACACCTCTTATCCACAGCCCTGGAAGCGAGGGCAGAGGAAGGCAAGTTACCGAGCGTGAACCCGTCCTGCTGGAGGAGCCAGACCTTCTCCGCTTCGTACCAAACATCCCTCGGAGCCTGCAGGGAGGAGAGAGGGGAATCGTGCAGGAACCGGTGGAAAACTGAGCTGGAAAAACTGCACTTGCCCCATGGACAGCAACACTCCCAGGCAGAACCCCTGCCCGCCTGGCCGGCCCCGGGGGCACCTTCCCCCCGGCCCCCGGCTGAGCCCACGGGAACGGGAAGAGCTGCATGAAACCAGAAAATGGGATCAGTGCTCCAAGACACGGGTAACAGCCCGGCAGATCTGCAGACACATTACCTGGTCCTTGTCCGTGCTCTCGCGTGTCTCTTTGCTCTCTCCTGGTGCCTCTTTACCCTCTCCACGCTCTTCCTTCGCCTTCCTGACCCCCTTTGCCACATCTTCTGACTTTTCTTGGATCCCTCCCGGCTCCCCCTTGGGCCCCTCTGACTTGTTTGTAGTTTTTCCAGGCTTTTTCATTTCCCTTGGCTCCTTCTTGCCACCTCCGACATCTTTCTTCATCTTCTCCGTCTCTTTCCTGGCCGGCCCCGGCTCCCTCTTGGCTCTCGCCTCGGCTGGAGGCTCCTCGTTGCTCAGGGGTGCCCCCTTCTCCTTCTTGGTGCTCTCGGGGCCCGTCCCCTTGGGCACGTCCCCCTCCTTCGCTGGGACTTTGCTGCAGCACTGGGGGCCCTTGCTGGGAGCGGGGGCTGGAGCTGGGGGGCAGACCCCTGCGTGGGGGTCCTTGGGGCTCTTCTCCGGACACAACGGCTTCGCCGCCTTGGGAGCCTGCGGGCGAGGGGTCTCCACTGGTTTGGGGGCAGCCGCTGCCAGACCGGCCGTGGGGGACGGGGCTTTGCTGCGGATGGTCCCCGGTGCAGCGCTCCCGGGTGGCAGCTCCTTGTGTGGGGAGGCCGGGACCCCCTCGCCCCCCTGCTCCTCCGCGTGCAGCCCGTTCTGCAGCGGCTGCCCCTCGCTGGCCACCTCTCCTCCGGCGGCCGGGGCCTCGCCGTCCTCCCCCGCGGGCTGCCAAGCAAAGGAGAGGAGCCGGGTCTGACAGGGACAGGGCGAAGGACCTGACCCCAGCCCCGGCCCCAGGAGCTGCAGCCCCGTCCGGGATGCCCGTGCTGAGCACAGCCCGGCGGGACACGCAGCTCCAGCCCTGACCCGCTCGCCCTCGGCACGGCCGATGGCCACGGGTGGCTGCCTGGACCTGGCTGCACGGTTGCAGTCGGTGGCCGCCTCCTCCTCCTCCTCCTCTTCCTCCTCCCCCCTCCCGCTTGGCCACCTCCACATCCCAGGTCACCGCTTGGTGCCGTGCCTGGGGATGCCTCATGCGCTCCCCTTCCTGCGCTCCGTAAGCTGAACCGGAGAACCTTGTGCTCCACTTAATTATTCACCTTCCAATTAAGCAAGTCAGGAATGGCAAGTTGCATTAATGAAGTCTCCAGCATTAATTGCCCAAGGCTGGTGGCTGGCTGGGGCCATGGCGTGCTGCAGCTGACAGCGTGCTGCGAGCCCGGGCCTCGCCGGGGCCGGCACCATGGGGCCCTGCAGCCCCCAGGGAGCCGCTTTGCGCTGGGGACGGATGGGGACACCCAGCCAGCACCAAGGCAGGACGCCCCGGCGCTGCGTGGGGTTCGTCACCGCTCACCTCCTCTTTCACGCTCGCCTTGGTTTCCTTCTTCAGTTTCGCCGCCTTGGCCTCCTTCTCGGTCTCCCGCACAAGCTGCTTGATGAACCCCCCGGGGATGACCGACAGGAGCAGGGGGGGCGCAGACGGGGGCGGCCCCCGGTCCTCGTCCCGTATCTGTTTGCAGGAGCAGAGGCTGGGTTACGGGGCACGGCGCAGGGACGGGCGCCCCGGCAAAGCCAGCCCCGCGGGCACGTTAGCAGCACGAGCAGCGGAGCATCAGCACCCCGCTCTGCCGGCGGGGCCAGCCGTGGTCGCAGGCATCTTGCAGGCTGCCAGCGAGGCCGCGGGCCACCCGCGAGCACCAGGCTGGTTCGGAGATGCTGTGGCGAGCAGGAGAAGCACCGAAAAGAAAAGCCCCGCAGAGAAGCACCGAGGTTTCTGCGTGGCAGCAAAGGCTGGGTGCTGCAGGGAGCCCACGTGCGCTGCCGGCTCTGCCTGGTGCCCAGCAGCTCTGGCACGGCCACGGGAGGAACCGTCCCGGCTACAGCAAGTGAAGAAGCAGCTCCCGGCACCACTGCGGCCACATGCAGACCGGCGGGTGCCTCCAGGCCAGGCTCCAAGCCGAAACCCAGCCCCACTTCCCACAGCAAATGGTTTTCCCAGCCGTGCCACCGCGCAGCAGCGCCAGCACCAAGCCCTGCAGACTCCCGCAAGGCTCGGCCCTGCAGGGACCCAACCGCGTGCCCCCAACAGCGGCAAAATCGCTCAAACTAGAACATTCAGGCTGCAAAGGTGCTCGGAGCCGGCAGGGTGGGACGCAGCAGGAGCAACGTGCGCGGGGAGCCAAGGGGACGCCGACCCCGGAGGCGTGCGGCAGGCTGGCTGCGGTGCGTCCCCCCGCCCGGCACCGAGCCCCCGGGCAGCCCACGAGCATCCAGCCCCGAAACACCGCTGGTGCCACCCCGGACCGAGACTTTCCTTCTGCTCCCAGAGCGCGAGGCGCGAGGAGATGGCCATGGCTGCGGCGAGGCGGGACGGTGCTGTACGGAGAGCTGCGGGGCCGCGCCGGGCACACGAGGCGGAGAGAGAGGAGAGAGTTAGCCAGGGGCTCCTGCTGGCCCCAGGGCCACGCCGGGGGCTGTGCCGGGGCCGGCAGCACCGTGACCTTGCCGGGCATTGCCCCAGTCTGATCCTGCGGCACTGGCTGGAGTGCAGCAGCCCGGGCACGGAGGGGACGGGTCATCTGGCAGCGCTGGGGAGGGCACGGCCACCAGCAGCCACCTCCAGCCCCCGGCACGGCGCGGCGAGGGGCCAGGAGGTGTGGGGAGGCGGGGGTACAGGGCGTCGGTGGCACCAGGGTGGTGCCAGGACCCTGCTGCCCTGGGCTGGGAGCCTGCCCGTGCCCCATTTCGGGCTGACCCCAGCTTCACCTGTCGAGATCATTCATGCACCGAGCGGGTCGGGGCTCGTCTGGCCCTGCCGCTCGATCCGGCAGCCGCATCTCCTTGTACAGTAAAGGGCAGGAGCACCGGGAGCGGCCAGGAGCCGGCTGAGGAATGTCATTTGCCTTCTCGGGCGGCAGCCCCGGGCGCCACGTGCCCTCGCTCCCGTTGGGGACCGGCACTGCCCCCACGCTGTCCCCCCAGCCAGGGCTCTGCGGCCATGGGGGAGAGCTGGCCCCGAACGGCACCCCCTGGGCCCTGAGCCCGGAGGGTGCCCGCAACAGGCCACCACGCACCCGCAGCCGGAGCTGGATCCTCAGTCCCTGCTCGGCACGTGGGGAAACTGAGGCACGGGGGGGGACATGCCTCAACCAAGCACACAGCATGGCATGAACAAGGGCCGAGGACCACCACCACCACTCTGGCTCCCCCCACCCAGGGAGCAGGATGCGGCCCCGTTTGGGTCTGGTCCCCACGCAGGAGCCGGCCGGGGACTCACTCCTGCTGCCACCCAGGACACGCTGCCATGCCGGTGGGTGCCTTCAAGGGGTCCCCGGCCACCCTCCTGCATGGGGCAGGGAGCACTGTCCCCGTTCCTGTCCCCGCTCCCATCGCAGCCCTCCCATGCACCTCTCCCCGGCGCAGACCGGTGGCTGGAAGCCGCCCCCGAAGCCGGGGCTGCCGCTATCGCCATCCATTCCCACCTAAAAATAGCCCTTCCTGCCGAGGGGCCCCCGGCCTGGCCACGAGCACACCCAAAAACCTCCATTCAGCCCCTGACCCCGGCCCCCCGCCCCGAAGGCCCCCCCAGAGCGCCCGTACCTGGTTGGGGGACTGCAGGCACAGGGGGCTGTGGGCCCACGCCGGCACCGGGCTCTGCCACCGGTGCGGGACCCCAGCGAGCCGGAGAGCGAAGGCGGCGGGCGGGCAAGCGGCAGCAGCGGGACAGCGTGCGCCTCCCCCCGCCACCCCCCTGCCGCGGCGGCAGCTGAGGTGACACATGTCACTGCTAAAAATACCCGCGGCGGTGGCACCGGGGCCTCGGCTGGGGAGAGGCGACGGCACCGCGGGGCCCCCCCATTCCCCGGCCTCTCTGCACCGCCCGGCACACGCGTGTGCCGCCCGCGCCCTCCCCGGCACGCGTGCTTGCGCCCGTCCCGGTGCACGCGTTTGCACCCCGCAGGAGCGGGGGAACCGCCGTGGGTTGAGATGAGCCAGCCCAGGGCTGTCACAAGAGGGGACCCCAGGCTGTCCCCAGCCCCCCAGGTTGGAGCTCCGGCACGGGGCTCCCCAGAGCACCCCGGCTCCCCCCGCCAGCCCCAGCCCTGAGCTGGGGGGGCTGAGCTGGGGGGGACCTGAGAGCAGCACTCAAAATAGCCTCCGGTCAGTGGAAAGAAAACGTCACCGCGGCGCTAACGCCAGCGTGGTCAGCAGCCCGGCCGGGGCACGTGGGGAGGGAATGGGCAGCTTGGGGGGGCCCCCCTGCCCCGGGGCACCACCATCCCCGGGCTCACCTCCCCGCAGAGCTCTGCTGGGGACGGAGCACACGGAGGGGCCATCGGGTGACCCCCGGGGACGGGCAGGACCCGCATCCCGGCCACGCCAGCCCAGCCCAGCCACCACCAGCGCTCTCCCGGCTGCGTGCTCCTGCCCCGCTCATCGGCGCACGGCTGCGCCCGACACCCAGCCAGGGGTGCAGGGCGCGGGGTCCGGCCAAGCCCAGCCGCAAAGGTGAAACCCGCTCTCCGCCGCCCCACATCCCCCCCAAAGAGCTCCAGGGACGCGCCCAGGGCACTGGCAGCTGGAAAAGCTCCGTCAGTAAGGAAGGAAATAGGGTGGTCAGTCTGCAGTTCCCCGGCACCAGACCGAGAGTTGCCCCAGGCGTCTCACCAGCACCGGTTAAAACACACCCCATTTCCAGCCGGGAACGGCACGAGGACGCGCGGTTTCGGATGATGCTTCGCGTGGTCCCCGACGGCACCCCAGCCTCGGGGGAGCCTGGCTGTGCGCGGGGCTCGCTGCCGGGGCCCCCCGCGGCTCCGAGCGCCGGGGTCCCCCCCGGCTTTGGGAAAGCCACCATTTGTCACCCGTAACACACCTCGCAGTCCCCGCCAGGGCCGCTGCTGCTCTGGCTCACCAGGCTGAGGATGACCCCCAGGACCTTCCTCCCCGCAGCGGGGACCGTCCCATCCCAGGGCGCAGCCGGCGCGTCCCCCAGCAGCCACCCGTGGAAAAAGCACGTGAGCAGCGGCTCCTCCAGCAAGCAAAGGGACTTACCTCTGCGCAGAGCGGCGGGCGATGCGGCGCAGGGCTCCCCTCTCCCGGCGGGCAGCCCGGCACAGCCTCGCCGGCCCCGCGGGACGGGCAGGAGAGACCGAAAGAACCAGGCGGCAGCACACACGCAAAGGACGGTTTTTATTGGGGTTCTCGTCGTATGAGAGCAGTTGTACTGACCAACACACAGAAGCAGCTTAGCTGTGCCAAAATAATCCTTTAAAAAAATAATGGCGGAATGAACTAAGTGTGGCACATCAGTCACAAATCGCCGAGGACTGTAAACTCTGGAGATAGTCTCTGGGAGAAGCACTACCGGAACGTGCAGCAGCATACACCGGCAAGGGGCACCCCCTCCTCTGCACAATAAATATGAAAAGAGCCAAGTACATAAAACAAAGAATGATTCTCATAGATACAATATCTAAAGTTATTTACAGATACTGGCTTTTCTTACCATTAAATTACACATTGAAAACAGGTTCTCTTTCAATATATTTCTTTAAATCACTAGTAGCTATTCGTGTGATTCTGCTCCTTTTTTTTTTAAGGACCGAATGTAGTCACTGAAACAGTGCTCATAAAAACGCCTCTCTTAGGATGCTCTCGCTTTATTCTGTTTTTCAGACTCATGTTTATTTGCCATCTCACCTGCTCCCTGATCTCTCCCTTTCCTTAAGGAAAAGGTGCCTGCTACAGCCGGGAAAGCCTCTTCCCAGCCCCGCGTCCATCCGAGCCCGCAGCTACACCTGCACTGCCTCCTCTTCCAGCCTGCCAGTACGGCCAGTTACGCAAACCCGGATAAATCCCGACCCTGGACCAACAGCCAGCCCTCTGACCCTGTCCCAGGTTTTCTAACCAAGCCCTGCTCGGGCACGCGGCAGGTTTGCGGCGCTGGGCTCGCAGTATCCCCATCACGGCGTGTTTCTGGCGGGTGACGCCGAGAAACCGCGATGCCACCGGCACCGGCGCGTTTCCCGCCGGCCTTTCCTCCCTCCAGGTGCTCTCGGGCCGAGCAGCTCAACGCCGCAGCTCACTCCTCAGCCGCAGAAATAAAACACGATCAGGCAGGCGAGGGAACGGGAAAACGGAAAACAAGGCAAGAAGTCGAACAGGGGGAAAAGCAGCCGCCCGCTCCCCGCGAGAGGAGGCGGCTTCGGCAGCACGGCCGGCAAAAGCCACGTTTCGCCCTCGAGATGCCACTCGGTTAAACCCTGAAGAGCAGGTACTTCAAGCTCCACCACAGTGGAAATTAAAAGCACGTGCGCTAATACCTTGAGTATTCCTCAAACCGCAGAGGCCGTGACTGCAACTGGACTTATTTTTAGCACATGAGTTATCTGATGAATTTCGTGCTATTTTTGTACCTTGCTCGGGACAGAGCCGCCGGCTCGGTTACCTGCAGATGTGCCCAGCGGCAGCGGCGCTCCCGCAAACACCTCCGCAGGCAGGGCGAGACGCCGGCTCTCCCGCTCAGCGGGCCGGGCCGGGGAGGGCGGCAGCGTGGCCGAGCCCCGCTCCCGCCCGGCCGAGCCTGCGCCACGGCCACTCGCGGCCAGGGGCTGCTCGCGAGGCCGTGCCAGCTCGGGGAGCGCGGGATCGCCTTCCCGACACCCCCGAGGGACGGTCGCTGCGGGGGCCCGGGGGTGCCCGCTCCCCTCCTCGGCCGCGGCGCGACGAGCACAGTCCTGCGCCACGGCCGGGCATCCGCCCTGCCCGCCGCGCTGCCGGACACCTCTCCTGTCGGCACGGGCTCTGGACTATTTTTAAGGACCAAGCAATCACCGCGAAACAGCAAGAGTCATTTCCAGACACCTCTGCAGACGCGGATGCCAGGCAGCCGGTCTCTGCCCTAACGCCGGACCAGCCCGACGCAGGGCCCCGCTCCTGGCCTGCTCCCGCGCTCCAGCCATCGGCCTCCAGCCATCGGCCTCCGCGGGCTCTGCCGCCCACCCCTCGTTAACCTTGGAATTACAGAGCTGCGCGAACACCCGAGCTGGTGTCCGAGCTTTCTCAAATATCAGGCCGATTCCCAATTTAAGGTCATTAATTCTCGTTAACCCAGCGCAGACTCGTGGGAACAAAAGCTCGCTGCCTGGAACGCCGAGGAATAAAGGGGAAATTTAGAAATACCGCTCAGACGGAAGGTTTGACTGCCGGAGTTTCTCGGATGTTTCTGCATTCAGGAGCCCCTGCACTTCGAGCTGGTCCCGACAGAAGGGCCAGCTGGACAGGCTGACGGCAACCATCTCGACTTTATTATGAAAAACAGAATAAAGCTGACTGATCCTGCTTGAAAGGAACTGCCATTTCTATACATAAACGGAGCAGAAATTCTGTGGAATGTCAGAAGTCGGAGAAACATGTATTTAATAAATAATATAAAATGCTTTTTTGTTAAAATAGAATTCTTGGTTTTATACCTACATAGCATAGCAACCTTTACATAAACAAAATAAAGCCGAGTCTGTGATGATTAGTTTAACACAAAATAAAAATACAATTTAACAATAGTATTAAAACAGCCCATGTTCAATCCACACAATATGTACACCAGGGAATAGAAATCAACAGAAAACAAAAGTAGATTATCTTGAAATTCCTCAGACATTTGGATATACATATGTTCTCTGTATATTTTAGATATTTTCCTTTTTTTTTTACAATATTAAAATTAATACTATGCTTTTTCAAAATATGCTTTTCAGATTTTTTAATTTGTAGAATTGACTCATTCCTTATATTAGTCAACACCACTAGAATTATTTACTTTCTACTGTACACTTCAAAATAGTCCTTCCTCCATCGACACTTCGAGAGCGAGCAGTTCAGAGCTAAGTAACCGTGTCGTTGCCACCTGCTGTGCGGGAACAGCGAGACCGGCGTGCGATCGCCACGTCTGCAGGACGTAGGCATGTACGTGGTTTTCAAGAAGAATCTAGTCCTAAAACTGACCAGCTGCCGGGCAAAGAGCAGCGCACAGAGCTCCAGGTATCTCACGTCCCACGAGCTCGTTCGCTGTAAAGCTACAGAACATTAACGCGCAAGTCGTGGCGGCAGCGCCGCTGCACGGAATCCACACCCGGGCGGTTCCACCGGACACAACGGCATCCACTGGGACAAGACCACGACTTTACAGATAAACACGGCTGCTTTTAGCACCAAATACGCAACGTTTCCTATTATCTACGCGCTGGACTGCAAACACCTGCATTTACACTAATAACAAAACCAACCCGATCATCCCGTTTCCTTTTCCCCCCTCGAGAGAAGCGGGAGCAGAACAACTTCTGCTGCGTTCCTAAAGGAGAGCTGTTGAGATTAAGGACGATTCGACCGCACTAAGCTGAGGCGTATCTCCGTCGCCCCGGCACAGGGAGCACAGCGCTGACCCTACCTGCCAGGTTTCCCTTCCGCACACCCCACCGTTACTAGCGTGCTCGGAGTCTTTGTTTTTGAAGCCTAACAGAGGGGAACATACCGGGAACGTCAACGCCAGCGGGATCAGCTCCAGCGTTGGCACCAGCAGGGCTTATCCCACAGCAGCGGTTTGAGAAGCAACTCGTGAGACCGCAGCCGTAGACCTTGCTGGACCCGCGGCAAGACACAGCTCAAACATTGCTAATACGAAGCAGCTTTTATACTTAGTAAACTGGGTAGCCTACAGTTAGATTAAGGATTTAAAAAAAAACATTAGTACATGTTCCTTTGTTTCATGAATTTGCAAAATAATTACCAAATAAATCTGAATGCTAAAAATGGCCTAATTTATACCTGCAATGACGGGACATCTTGGGTGACGTGGTGTCCAGGGAACGCTTTACAGCACCGGCCAAGCCCATGCCCAGCTCCAAAGGGTTCCACAGCTACACTCTGCTTGCAGCAGGAATAACTGGTGCTTTGCTTCTCCCGCACTTAAATTTCAACTCATAAAAGTCTGGTTTTGGCAAGAATTTGCTGACTCCCTATCTTGAAACAAGACATTAATTTAGAGCAACTCCCACATACCACAAACGCCACCCGACCTCAGAGGGGAGGGAAAGGGGAAGGACAAGCACGGAGCGGAGCTGCAGCTCCCCACCACGTCACCGGGACCCCCGGGGCCAGCGCCTGCAGAAACCGCACAGCCCTCCCCACCACGTCGCTCAGGCGCCTGCTTTCCAGGCCTGGTCTTACTGCATTTGTCAGCTTGTACGTCAGAGACAAAGAATAATTAGAAAATAATCCCTGCAGCACTGAAGGCATGTGGATGTGTCAGGGGAGTGTTTAATAGGGCTCTGTCTGGCATGTAATTCTCTATTTTGAAATATAAGAAACAATTCCCGTACATGCTCAAATCTTCAGTACGGCTGATTTTGTTTTAAAGGACTTTTAGATAATTTGTATAAAAATCTGTGTTTAATCATTCACTCGGCTCTGGTGATGCCTGAAGCTCTAATTTCTTTTATCTTTACTTCCCTGAACATTTTAAAAAAAAAAAAAAAGAAGTCATACAAATGTCGTCAAAACGCGTAAAAGACAACGCCGTGCCTTACATTCTCTGCCGTCAACAAGATTTTCTACACGTACAGCTAAAGACCCTCATGTAAAATAACACCATCAAGAATCTTTGTCCAAAAAAACAACTTCGGAGCATCTGGTACCTAAACCAGGAACGGTCCGTTCGGAGCAGGGCGGAATTCCAGCTCTCCCTCCACACCAGCAGATCCAGTCCCCTCCACACAGAACCCCCCGTGTTACTGGGATCACAACCTCCCCCGGACCTACGGGAGTTTTCCGCTACGGTGACCTCTCCTTCTCTCCTGACAGCACAGCCGTATGCAAGTCACAACTACAAAGCTGTTCTAAATTGTCGATAAACCAGTTGCCTAAAGAAAAACAAATCTTTTCCTGCTCCGCTCCCGTCCGACGTCGGGGAGCGGTGCCGACCGACGGCTCAGCTCAGCAGCCGTGTGCCCGGACGGGGCAGCGAGGACCATGCCAACGAGCGTGTTCCAGGGCCATCCCAACTCCGTGACACTTCGAAATACGCCTGTTTCCCTAAGTCAATACACAGCCTTCATTTCATATGAAATCTATGGGTCTGAGGCACAACTTCCCAACTGCAGACCTGTCCCTCCCCTCCTCACAGACACCAGCGCCCGCAATCTGTGGTGTGCTGCAGCAGAAACCGCAAAACTCTGCCAACGAGGATTTAGCAGCGTAAAAAGCAACCGTGGAAAACAACTAAGAGAGAAGAATGGAACCGATAATGAACTAAGAAAGTATCAACAAATTACATGAGAACTAAGAGCAGTTTTTATCACAATCTGAGGTTTTTTTCCAAATCAAGAAGAAAAAGAAGAGCATTCCATGGTATTACAGGAAAAGCTTAACAACGCCCCGTGCACAGCCAGCGCCAGCAAGATGAGACATTTTCTGTGCCACACCTCGGTAAGTGCCACCACTACTCCTTCCAGAGGATGCCGAGATGCTAAACATCACTTACCAGTAAGAATGCCAGAGAAGCTGGTACTCTTTTTACAGAGTCATTTGAAAAATAAATGGGAAAAAGTCATTAAAAGGTATCACCTGACTCACACGGGGTACCTTCCAAAATGCACTTGTCCTTTTATGCTGCACCAGACGGCGAGACCGAGTCCGCGCAGCTGTGCCAGCACATGCTATGCAGAGGTGAGCCTCTCCCACTGCTAGAAGCAAATACATCCGATTCTATTACAAGTGCGTTCAGGACGAACAAATACTTTCAAAACAATTCTCCCATTTTTGCCAATTTGTGCTTTTCTACGAGGAAAGAGGCCTAGAACTCTGTGGTTACCTGTCAGCAACACGGGCTGGACAAACCGCGCACGCCAGGAGGGCAGGGCGAGCTGCCGGTGCAACCCCTGTTCCCGTTTACGCAGATGCAATTCCCATCGTCTCTGGGGACCATGGGAGTTGTACCACCGTAACTGGGCACAAGGTATTCTCTAAGGCGTTTACTGAATCAGAAAAAAGCTTAAATTAAGCCTTGACCCATCTCTTACAAACCATCACAACCAGGGCAAGGCTGACTTCACATGCTTAAAGCTGTCTAACGGTTAAGAGATTGTATCTGTACTTTAGCAAGAGTTTCCACGTGACATGACTGATGTCTCAAGTAGAATTAATATAAATCTGGCATTTGATCAGCTCGTTTTGTCAGTTCCATCCTCGGCATTCTCAGACTGTTTTCAATGTGGACAGTTTGAACTCTCTAGAAAATAAAATTAAAAATCCTTTTGCAAGCCGAGCCGTGTGATGTGTGCACGAGCCTCCTGAGCTGAGCTACAGCGAGAGTCTGGGATATCTACGCTATGAGAACACACTTGCTTCATGTTTTTGTGTACAACAGAGAAGGATCCACAAGTCCCATAATTGGAGAGTGATCCAGAATACGTACCGAGGTACCCAGACACTTTAACCCAGTACATGCACTAGAATGCATTGGATTTGAGTAATTTCTTTTTAATTTTTAAAAAGTGCAGTTGACCTGAAATGGAAAAGAACTGTCTTTATGTTCACTGTAAACTTGTCAAAAGGAATCTGCTCTTTAAAAACTGTGCTAAAATAGTCAATTTATACAACAGAGCACTAGATGAAGCTACCATAAATTCCTCTTCACCAATTATTACTCTATTGTGTCAGTTATAGTACTGCATATACGTAGAAGAAGCAAAACGGTGGTAGCTACTATTAGTGAGTACAACAAACCAAGGGAATAATTTTGAGTTCAATGCTTCCATGAAGTAGCAATAACATTTAAACCACAGGACAGTTAGAATTCAGTACTTTGAAGTGCATAAGAGTCACACTGTTGACCATCAGCAGTATGGAGAAAGGTTATTATAAAGTCAGCAGTAATGGTCGGAAAGAACATGGCAACACGACAGATTAAAGGTTATCCCACATGGCAAGTCTGCAGCTCCTTCCACAGTCGAGGGGTTTGTCGGTATCGCACACGCGAGTGCGATCCTAGCCAGCAGTAACCGTTTCAGCCTCCAGGCTTGGGACGCACCAAACAAGGGTATTGCAGAGAAAACGGGATCTTCCTTCCATCAGTAGTTCTAGAGTAACGGACCACGTTTGAGACACCGCCAGGGTCGGGAACGCGTGGGAGCAACACGCAGCCTCGACGCTTGGTAATTTCCACCGCTGCGAGGAGCATGAATTCACTTGCCATTGTTCCAGTCTTCACAACCTCCAGAGACAGAGTTCTGACATTATCCCACGCTGTAAACATCTAATTCTTCCTCTTCTAAGCACATCCCGCGTCCAGGATTGCACAAAGTAATTCATAAGGATTCTGTGAAACTCAACATGTTCACAAAGTAGCTTTCCCTAAGTGAACTTTGTTCTCGGTTTCTCCTACAGCCCATTGCTATTCCTGTGGCTGAGCGGTGGTTTGGAAAGCTCTACAACTGTTGAGCGAGATTTATTGAGAAACTTTGGAGCCCGACGCAGCAACCTCTGTGCCTCAGTAAAAGCTTCCGTCAGCTCTTTTTTCCACTGAACAAATTCTGGGTCACTCTGAAAGAGATACAGAAGTAGTTTGGCACTTCATAGTAAACTGCCAATAGCGTCTTCTCTCTTAGATAGCACTTTAAGCAACTTATTTTCCGAAGGAACGAGTAACTTTGGATATTGACAACGTGCAGCCCTTTGCCTCTCCGTCACCCTGCCGAAGCCGGGCAAGGCAGCAGCACCTACAGCCGGCCAGAACGTCTGAGGCCTTGAGGACCTCCTCCCTCGCAAACACAGCAGCTACCAACAACTACCTGCAGTGAGACACGTGCCAACGAGGCCTTCGAAGCCCACGGAGGTTGAGAAGGTTTGAAGTTTTTAGCTATTTATTAAACTGAACTCATTTTGGCCCAAACACCACTGAAATCCATGACAGAAACTGCCATAGCTGCAGGTTTCCTGCATTCAAAATTCAAGTGTGATAAAAACTTCCCGGTTTTGCTTAGGTTCAGCTTTGCTTCACAAAGTACGCTTAAGTCAATACATAACAGGAGGACCCAAAACGCTTTTCAATCATTTTATCACAGGCAAAACAATCTGATTAACAGTTATTGAAAAACAAGCGTCTCACCTCACACTGTAGGACGAACTGTTTTCCTCCTTTAATTCTCAGCAAGATGCATTTCTTATCTTTAATTTGCGTTTCTTCAACAGACACTATTTGTTCCATTGTCAGTAGGTTTTGCTGTAGCATTTGCAAAAATAAAGCAGAGAGATGACGCAAAAAACCCTGTTGCTCATCAAATAAAGCCACTATCTAATTTGTCTGGACTACCCACATAAATCAGGTTAGGAACATTAGCAGTCGTTACACAAACATTTCTTTATTTCTGAAGACTGGGTCATGAACTAAAGATAGATTATAAGGTAAGAGAGAGATTTAGCAAGGGGCTTGGCTGCTTCAACAGGAACAATGAAATACAAGCTAGGGAAGCCAGTAATGACAGCATGAAATAAGAATCTACAAATAGGTGTGTCTACAAACAAAATATTCACTATTTTCCCTCAAGAGAGTTGCATATAATTTCATATATTTTCCAAGTATTACGGCTGTTAAAAAAAAAAAAGGGACAATCTTACTGCCTATTTCAAAGAGCTGAGAGGGAATATTTAAGCACTATGTACTTAGAAAGAAGCAAACATACACAACGGTTTGCAGAAAAGCTTTCCCTATAGACTGTAAGAGAACAATGTTTTGAAGTTCCAAAACCTTACTTAACTAAATATACAAATGATCTGCCTAGCACATGATCACAGCTGGGCTAAACTAAAGTTACAATAGCATTTTCTTTGAAATAAAATGCTATAGCATTTATGACCTTACCAGTTTATGTTTTTTTGTACAAATAGTCCAGAGGTCCTAAATGAAAAACAACACCATGAACTACCAAATTCCTTTAAAAACGTAGCAAAACAAAGTAAACAGGTTTCTCAAGTCAACTTTGCGTTTCCTCGGTGCAGTGTAGCTACCCATTAACTAAAGTGATAGTCGAGATAAGTTACTCAAATCCGCTGGTCATTGACTCGGACAGAACTCTACGGCCACGGGAGGAACGCCTGCGTACGAGTTCACGGATCTGCCTCAGCACCCACCTGCCGCTCACGCCCTCGGAAGCTGCTGCTCGCTAGAGGAACCTCACTTACCCGTGACTCTCCTTCTCCTCGCCATTCAAGTCGGTTTGGGAAGAGGTAAAAGTAACGACGCTGCCACTGAGTCAAGAAGGGGTTCCCCAATTTCAGCATGTATCCATGCATAATGCAGTCTTTCCCAAGTGCATAATCTATAGAACAAGAGGAAACATTAGCACGCAAACGCAGGTACTGCCCAAAAGCATTCTGCACGTGTGCTGCGCTGAGAAAGGACGGAGTCCTGGACACAGCGCGACTCGAAGCGCGCTCACCAGCCTTGCAGTAGTGCTGCTATGAGCACAGGCACACAGAGCCAGTTCTGCCTTAATTACACGAGCTGCTGCGGCTGCCGTCGAGTAACCAAGAACAGAATTGGGTTCTTAAAAACCTCTCTCATTAACTATTAAAAGAATTGGATATTTCTACCCAAAGTTCAGAGTTCGTGATGCAACATCCTCGTGCAAACAAGTGAAGTTTGCTGTAAAGGACCTCCTGGTCTCCTTCCCCGCTTCTTTGTCATGAAATCAAATCCCACATACTCTTTTCTGAGCATACACCATAAACAAAAACGATGAAAGGCTGTACACGATAATCTTTAAAAGAGAGTACAAAAGATTTTCCAAAACAGTATGTCATCATACAGCATTTCAAAACATTAAGAAACATCTTAAGAAACACGATACAGACTAAATGAATTCTAACAATTACTGGTGAATGACAGTAATATGAGAGTCTGTTGTGTGGAACTTCAAACACACGGATTACTATCTAGCAGCAAAAGATGGAGAGAAGTGTATTTGACAGATTACCTTCCTCGTGGCCAAGTTGCTTATTTTTAGCCCTTTTTCTGGCCTCAATTTTATCTGTGTCTGCATTTACTGCATCATAAACCGTTTCTGCTACTTCTTGCTGCCAGCGCTCCGATATTACCAGAGGGAAGTTCTTATATAATTCCTGGTCACTATCAAGCAACTTGCAAGAGAAAAACAACATAAAAACCCAACATTTTAATAACTTTTACTATTCTTATCCCCAATAGTTAATAGTTACCCCTATAACAGTATTAGTTTAAAAGATATATTGAACTTTAACCTTACCAGAACAAACAAGTGCAAACAAGAGAAACCACAGATACTAATTTAAGCAAAGATATTCATTTCTATACAGAGAACAGGCCACCTATTCAAAACCTGTTTGGTTTGCTAGCTCTAAAAGCCTTACTCCACATTGTCTCATAATGTTCTCTAGACTTTACATTTAAATAATTACGTAAATGTAAGCAGCGGTATTTGTAACTTTGTTGCATCACCAGTGTTAACAAAATGTCTAATTGCGTTAAAAACTTTCTCAGCACAAAAATTCTGTGCATAAATGAAGATACCACTTACACAATGATGCCTTCCATGCTTCCACAGCTTAATTCTACATTCTTAATAATTAACCTTCAAAATTCAGCAGTGCGTGCTGCAGACCTCAATTTTCCTGTTATATAGATTCTTTTCTCCCCTAATCCTTAACTACAGTACTTGAACTGAATTACACTGAAGGAAACTAAAATTACTGGATCTTCAGGAAGGACTGTTTGTTGCTTGACGCAGCCATATTCTGGGTTTAGCCACGAGGCGCTTTGGTGCGGTACAAAAAGCGATCGATGTTTCCCTGTAACTTTGAAGGTTTTCATTTGGGGATGAGTTTAAACTCTCTCCAGCCACCCCTCGGTTGCTCCCGTTTCTGTCAATCGGTAGAGAAACCAGAGCTTGCTTTCAGAGGGCAGAAGAGGCGTCCTTCGCGGCGCTCAGAAGGCAGCGAGCCCCTGGGCTCCCTGCGGGGCCGCGGGCCGGCGCTGCAGCAGGGCCAGGGCAGGCAGACCCCGACCGAAGGGCACAGGCGCCGCTGCTCGGAGCAAACCCAGCGGCTCCAGCGCGCAGCAGTGGCAGGAGCAGGAGAGGAAAGCCTTCCTTAATTCCCCTTCTGCAGCCAGGCCAGGCACTCCCAGAGCAGATACTCTCCTCCTTTTCAGAGATCCATAGCCGTGTCACAGCAGGAAAACACACGCTGGATCTGAAGCCAGAAGACTTCTCTGCAATTCTGCGTTAAGTGGCTTGCAGGGACTGCTTACGGCATCCGAGTAAGGGGGGAAAGCCACGGGCATCCACTGTTGGCTTTCCAGTTTGTAACCTCAAAGAACACGTGTTCTTCTCGGTGTCACAGGACGCTCTGCAGTGTAAATACAACCCGCAGGGGCAACGGAGGAGAGCAAGGCACTCAAAACTGGCATCCTCACGGGCAGAGACGGCTCCTGACACCTTAATGGCAGCTCCGACTGCAGCTGACTCAGAGCCACGAATTATTCAGTCCCTTCTAAGAGACTGTGACAGCCCAGCGAAAGTGCAAAGCAACGAAGCTGTACATGATATCCCTCACTGACTCATGACTATGGATAAATTTATCTTATAGGCAGTCTGAACAAAGATGACATGGAAGTGATTTGGCTGTATGATGTACAGGCCTTGCCGAGACTATCTGATCCTCTCAATAAATAAAAAGACCACCCCGTTCCTCCTTGCAAAATGTGCCTCTGAATTACGGGATTCCAGAACTGCAGGGAACTGGAATCCTGTTAGACTAACACTGATGCTGGATGCGGAGTTTTCTGGGAAAAAGAACATCTTGGGTTCTCTGCATTTCTCTTGAAACACGTAAAATCTTCTCTGTGCCAACTTCTGTAATTACAGCAGGTGACACTGACAGACAAGCTCCTTTTTAGACACAGCGAGTACTTAACATGTTTTTTTGCTTATAAAGTTTAGAGCAATTAGTTTCTCTCCTGACTCACTTCTGTAATAACAAGAATAAAGTCTGATCTACTGAAGAAATGTACGATAAAAATAACGAATGGGACAGACCCAAGACAAGCGCCAATTCCCCTGTTCTCTCAAGGCACCAGGGAAGCTTCAGAGAGGGGATGAATACGCAGGGTACGTCACACCACCTCCAGGCAAGTCAGAAACGGGCCAGCAGCTTTAAACTCTCATTTTTTCCATAACATTGTTTTCATTAGATTTTGGATAATATCAGGACCTGAAAGTTTCTTTTATCACTTTTGTAACTTACAAAGTTGCTACCATTAATACACAGTTTGTCATTTTAAAGAGTTTTCCACTGCACTCTCTGATCATGAGGTTACACTATTAAAATAAGGTTTAGTTCAATTTATTCAAGCTACCAGAAACAAATTACAATTTTGAAAACTACAAACCATTAAGTATTCTTGAAAATCTGAGGATTTCCCAAAAGTTGTCTGACCATTTGAAATATTTGCTTTATCATAGAAAACTTTTGATAGGAAGGCAGATTTCAGTCAATCTAAAAAATAAAACATAAGGACTTGGCAAGCAACAACAAACCAGCCAACCAGCCCAAGCCACCTCTTCCTAACAGCATGGATTACGTTTCCAAACCTGAAAGCGACTCCTTGCACATTCAGTAGCCCCTGAAGCAAGGGAATGGCACGCACACGTGGAAAGTTAAGCACAGCAGTCACGGTGCCGTTCTCTACCTCTCATTTAAAGCTGCGTACCTTAATGCCTTTAGTGTCCTCTTCATCAAACGACCCAATATCAAAAGCATCTGCTGCATTTACTTCTCCCCGGGGAGGAATCAATGGTGGAGGATACTAGAAATGAAAAGCAGCATAATTAAAGACAAATTAATGGACATTATTTAAATCCATTCTGTAGATATATATGGCCTTTTTATTTTTTGCACAAATTACACATGACTGTGCAAAAGTATGTCCCTTGAAATTAAACTTTAGCGCAAAGAAGTTCTCCACTCCTTTAATAAATGGTCCTCCAAAAATTTGGGGAATGAACTCTACAGGTTAGAGACAGCTAAGCAGAAGAAATCATGCAGTCATTTGACCCTGAAAAAGCAGTAATTCAGTACAACCAACCAGGAGGACTTGTAGGAATGAATATACAGCATTTTTCATCGACAATCCTCCACGTATTCGTGCAGATGAGTGCACGTGCTGGGGACTGGAACCCTGAAGTTTTCTGCCCATTACCTGTTTAGGCTTATTTTCTTTTTACTGCTTTACCAAGTAAGCTAAGGTTACTATCTTAATCCCTTACCTTTTGTAAATAGACTTGCTGCCAATCAATGCCTTTGAAGAAAGCATGTTCTTTTACTTCTTGTGCACTGCAAAATACAAGTAACTGAAGTCAACAAAATAAAGGGGCTTTTCAAATGTATTTGAGAAATATAAAGCCTTCAAAGGTCACATTTCTATCACTTGAAAATATCGGTAAAATGTTCTTTTTTTTTCAAGGAGAAAAAACGTCTTCCTAAGTAAACAACAGAAGACTTTCATGTGGAAACACTGGAAATAGCGCTGTAGGTCTGGCAAGCGCTCGCTCTTGTTTTGCTGTGGCATTCCATCACTTCAAACAACAAACAATACTCGCCTGTTGTCAGCCCCCATGCACTACTTCTAGGTAACAAGCTGACTCCAACCATTTCATACTACACGTATTTTATGGCAAAATAAGCAACTACTCCTGATAGGCCCAAGGCTGAAAGGCAATCTCAGGTCATTATCGCAGAGGGCTCCAGGATAAAAACCCCTCGAGCATCTCACTGGAATTAGAGCCAGCCCCAGTCTCAGGTGTGACGACCAATTAACTGTTATCACACATTGCCAATGGTTTCTCAACAGTTATTTACTCCTCTCACAGTTTTCTCTCCTAGTCTCACACGAGGCACACAATGGCTTTTTAAATAGGTGATAACAACAATTTCAGGGAACAGCTATAAGCAAGGTAAGGTTGGCAGGAGCAAGTAGTGGTCTGTAGACAATAAACAAAAAAATGCCCTTTTCCTTAGAATTATGAAATGAAACAGGTACATCTGGAAACAGAGGCAACCCAAAATGAAGCAAGTATTCACAGCTTCTGTGCTTGGTGGTTTGGGCTTGGGAATTTTGTGTGTAATATGCTCATATCATTACAATATAAGCCATAAATTTTAGCTATCAGTATGTCTGAGTCAAGTAATATGACTTCATGCCAAAACCGATCAGGCAAAACCATAAAAACACCAGAGAGATGAAAAGGATGAATACCACCCAACGTAAGCACGACTGCAGAGAGCTCGGGGAAGTCTTTAATGAAGATGTTGTCCAAAAATTTGTCCAAACCAAAGGAAGTTGAAATGTAATTCCATGCAACAGCACTTTTTAATGTTCTCTTTCCAAAATTAAAATCATCACAACAGGAAGCAGATTTTTACTTGAAATGAATTCATTCATTTACAGCGAAGTGGAAATTTTTAAAGGCAGTGGTCCAAGGAGAAGACAACACCTACCTTCTTCCTTGGCATCCAAGTCTCTTGCTAACATCCCGCTGCAGGAGCCCTTCCAAAAGGGACTTCAGTTCAGGAGAAAATGAATCTGGTAGCTCCACATTCTATGAAAAAAAAAGAAGTACAAAAAGAGACATTTAATTACAGGAGTAGTGTGATCTGCTTTCCCCACATAGGAGAGTAGCTTTTCTTTGATAGCGTTTGTAAACAACTCTTCCATGTGCAAATACAGCTTTCTCAGAAAGCAGACTATGGGAAATGGGGGTTTACCAAACAAGAGGAATGTAACCGCAACTGTCACCAGGATCCTTACCACGGTGAGCGTCATCCGGTCGATCTCATGCTTATCTTTGGTTTTGTGCTGTCTGAAAGGACTGTGACTGTAGAAATAAGAAAATGCACTAATAAATGTAAAGCCATAACATATCAGGTTATTTCAGCTGTGGCAACCCCAGGAGAGAGTGTAGCATCCTGTTAGTCCCATCCTTTCACCTCATCAATCCCGTCCTGCAGAGCAATAAAACAAGTAGTAAAGCATTTAACATTTACAATGGAAAATGAGACTTCACACACTAGCATACTGTGGCTACCAGCTACCTCAAAAATATCAATGTTCCATCTCTTACAACTTTGTTTTCTTTCCTTACTAGAAAGAGCTGCACCACTTTGCAAGAAAGTTTATCCTTTCTGGCTTCAGTACAATTGCACGTGGTGGACATCAACATCAACTTCAGAGAAAAGCAACCATTCAATTTCTTTAAAGACTACACACAGACATCCCCGAGGATTATCAAACTCGGGGAAATCTCATCTAGTTACTCCATATAAAGGCATGCAGAAGGTTAGTTTATTCTTAAATGCAGTGATCCGTCCTTAGAGATGGTGTTTCAAATGCCTGACCAATTACATCTATGTCTCCCAAACCCCAGAACAGTTTCATCCAACAAGAAACCCCTGAACTGCTATCACAGCACAGGTATTTAACAACACTGATCTATATGCGGAAACTGAGTACGACCTACAGAACTTACCGCTCATCTATACGGGAAGAAAGAAGCAAGATCTTAAAGTAAGCAGATGAAACAGAAGATAATCACAGATACCACAACAGGAGTGACTGGGAAGATATTTGATGATATCTGGTAAATTATCACCTTTATCCCTTTCCTGCTTTATAATTCTGTTTTGAGTTTGAACTTTTCCTTTTAGCTATAGAAGACCTTAGAACAGTACAGATTTACCATGCAGTACTTAAACAACAGCATGAAAAAAAGCAGAAACATTTTAGTATGAGATTTTTTAATTAGATTTCAGATATATTCCCTGTGTCTTTGTTTTCTTCAAAACCTTGAGGGAATGGTATTTTTCAAAATAAAAATGTTATTTGCTAATCAATACATTAATTAGCTATTATAAAGCATTTTGTCTTGCCACATGGCAGCGTGTACTAGCTTGTTTCAACTGGGGACCTGCTACTCAAGAGTTATTTCCCTTTCATCCTCAAAAATGTTTCTGATGAATGGATCTGATGGACAGGCCAGGAATTCCATTTTGCTATTTTTGAGCATGGTAGGTACGAAGGCAAGAGTAAATGGCTAACATACAGCCTCATATACTTTGACAATGAGGCTCTGAGTAGGTGAGGGAAGCAAATGATTCACCGTGGACTTATGGGCAGATTTTATGCCAGACTAAATTTACTAAACACCAAGAAATGGCACCATGTGCCCATCCCTTGTTTGGGGATGTGAGCTGTTTAATTGGCTTCAGAACAGATGAGGAAGGATAGTGCACAATGAATAACGCTTTGGCTCTGGCCGCCCACCGATACCGCCCCGCACGGCTCTGTCAGGAAGAATCGCAGCCCGTAGACTGAGATCTCCCCGCCCGCGAGTCGGAGTTCCCACGGTAAACGGGACCATTCGCCCATAGGTGCTGGTTCTTTCATCCCACAGCTTCAGTCCTGGGAAGGAGGAACCGTGCCAGGGGCAGCGGGACGCCCTAATCCGCTGAGCCCAAGTGACTCCAAAGGAAAAGGTCCCAAAAGGAAAGACAAGGAGTCCACAATGGTCCCGCGTGTGAAAGACGCTCTCCGCTCTCCTCCTGGCAAACCCAAACCCTTGTGTGTCTTTCTACCTACAGAATTCTTCAGTGAGTGTTTAGAGAGAGGGACTACTGCTCACAGCTGCACGATGCTGTCCATACTGAGGAATACTTTTTTTTTTTCAATTTAAACACCATTTCTTTCTTTATTTGCACACTTACATTTAGTCTATTTTGTTAACAATTAATGTTAAATTTATACCTCAATTCAGAAGTCACATGCTTGCCTGCCTTTGTACAGTGTCTGGGACAGAGGTAAGAGCTTATAATTATGTGCGAGGACACAGGACGATCCAACTAATGATCAATCTTTACAGAGAAGCACTCTGAAAAGCTTGGAAGATTTCTCCTGTTTTGCCATTAACACTGAGGATGCTATTTTCAGCAAACACTTGCCAATCAGCGCTTAGTGACTGTTCAGATAAATCCCTTAGTCTTAATAAATTCAACATAAGTTTACTGAGAAGGTAATAGCTGACAAGGCTGTAATTATCACATACTTCTGTACACCAGTATGGCTGCAGGCCAGATTCAGCAACTGGAAGCATCCACACTTTGTAACTCACCCAACCACCACAGAAGGAAGGAGCGAGTATCGCGCTAAAAAGGCAACAACGCAGCAAAGAGTTTCACCACAACAGCAGGTCTTAAGCATAAAACAAAGTCCGTAATTTCACAGGGCTGCTAGGGTATTTAAGCAATGAATAACATCCTATCACTTAAAATACTAACAATTGCCAAGAGATGAGTAAATGGCCTACCGGTAGAAGTCAAAAGAGCGGATAGAGCATCTGCCGCCCTCGCTGCCCCACACCTGTACCTACTAAAGGAAGCAGGGCTTGTGTTTTGCTGGTTTTGGAAGCAAAACCAGCCTGGTTTAGTCTCACACGCAGATGTGGTCTAAGCTGCAGAGATGGCAGTAAGATACCATTTTAGATAACGCATAATACATCACGTATTAGTATTTCAAGGGACAGACAATGACGAGGCCCAGGTGAAACAAAAGAGCACACAGGCCACGAAACGTCACTCACCCTCTCAGAAGTTTGAAAAGCATGCAGCCTAAGGAGAACCAGTCTGCGCTGCTATCGTACGCGGTTCCCTTCTGGAGCACCTCGGGAGCCATGTACCCGTGGGTACCTCTGAGAAGCGGAAAGGAACAACATCTCGATTACAGCCAAAACTATCGTTAGGAGAAAAGGTATCTGCATTTTCTCAGTAAGATAGCCTAATTTAAAAAGAACTAACTTTAAACATTATTTTATCTTGCTTTTTCTTTGGCCGTACATACAGATGCAAGTTTTCTGTTTCTATAAATCTGCTGAGGAAATACCTTACAACATAAACAACAGAACAACAGAAATGATCAGGCAAACTGAAGAGCTACAGCGAGATTTAGCAGAATCAGTACAGGGGTCGCTATGTAGCCTTCTCTCTCAGAGCGGGACACAAAAGAGAGGTGGAAAAGTCACGTACTCCGTCCACTCGGTTTAGAGGACAGACAGACATCAGGACACGGTCAGGGGTCCGGGTGTTTTGGACAGATCGCTCCAGCCCTGGGCCTGGCACGACTGAGCCCCGCTCTCGCCCACAGCCCCAGCGAGCAGGCGAGCAGAGCTGGCTTGTGCTCTCCCGGTGCGTTCCCGTGTCTCCCTCCAGCTAACACCCGTGTGCCAGGTTAGCAACAGGACACCTCCTCCAGAAGTCCTCGCTGGCCACCGCTAGGAAGCGGTCACCACGTACTGCTTTTACCCCTGACGTAATTGGAACGTATGAACTTTTTTAAGAAGCTACTGAATTGCAAATCTTTTAAGATATGACAGGATGAAGCTTTCCTTTTTGCATAAATTCTGAGGCTAAATCGGGGCAAACGAGGACCTAAGAATAAAACGTGCCAGATAGGACGTGGAATCCACACACAACCCAAGAAATTCAGATCCCAGTTACGACCTGATGCCAAGAGGCAGAAAGGAACACAACTTGCCTCTAGTTCTACAACGATCCAGAAAGAGAAAGACACAATAAATCCTGGTTTTTAGTCACTTTCAGAATATTTAATTATCCATTTAGGACAATTAAAACAATCTGGTACTTTAACTCAGTCAGGTTCTTATCTTCTCTGAACAGTGAATCATCTCGAAATAATGTGTCATCTTCCCGCCATGCCTACACATCAGCTGCTACAACCGCGCAGGAAAACAGACAGAGGAGACTGAAAAACCTTATTAGAGTATCCAGCTTCGCTGTGCTATAAAGCAAGCCTGTGCCACACAAGTGTTTTTTTTTTCCTTCAGGCAATTACAAAGACACATAAAAGACTTATTTAGCAATAACTGTATGTGCAGCAAAGCTCCCACACATAGTACTTACACACTAGCGTGTGGCTTCTTTTTGGAGAAATCACAAGCCAGCCCAAGGTCTGATATCCTCACGTGCCCATGTTCATCCAACAAGATATTTGCAGGCTAGAAATGCACAGACACAGAAAGGTTACTGCGTGGTATTTTCCAATTGACAGAACTACAAATTCTCAGAACACAGTTAACTCATTCTCAAACATCAATACTCTCCCATCATTGGTAATTGCCTTTTTTTTTTTTTACATCAATATAACAGACACTTTCTAGATAAAATCTACATTCTAATGGAGCACTACCATCAACTCCAGAGGAGATTATGAAATACTGAAGAGTAACAGAAAGAAAACAAGTAAGGTTTGAAATGGAAAGCACATGAGAGAATAAATCTGTTTTAGCCTCAAGTCCACATCGTTTTTGGTTCTTTCACAGAAGGGTCTGTGCGTGGCTCTTACATCCTTTACTTGCGTTCTACACTCTGCGCTCTCTGTGCAGATTTTTTTGCCACTTTTGCTGTCACCTGGCTCACGGACGCCTGTCTTGGAGCTGTCCCCAGCTTCCCAGTCGTCCGTGAAACACCCCCGAGCAACCGTCTTCCTATTATTAGTCTCCCATCACACACACTCCTCTTTCAGAGCTCTCAGAAATATAGTACATTCTCTAAATTAATAGCATCATTAAGATGGTAAGTGAGATGGATAACACGGCACAGGATCTATTCTGACCCCAAGAAAGCATCTCCCGGGCCAGTTAAACCAGATAATAGCACAAACTAGAACTATGTTGAAAAATGATTAGAAAAATCAGCCAAAGATAAACAAATAATCTGTACTCTTCCCAAGAAAAGGTTTCAGGAAAGATGCTTCATTTAACTGTCAGTATCTCTGGATTGTTTGCTGCTATCTAACAGCCAGCTGTGTGAACGCAGTCGCTACGTTAACCGTTACCTTTAGGTCTCTGTATACAACAAAGCGATTGTGCATGTGTTCTAAACCCAGGATGATTTCAGTAGCATAAAACCTCATTTCTTTTTCAGAAAACACTCCATGCTGGGAGAGGTGGTAGTGCAAATCTCCTCCTAAAATTAGAAGAATTGAGATGCAATTAAAAGAACTGTAAAATCTCGCCTCACAAGCAGAGAGCATGGTGTAGGGGGGGAACAGCATAGCATTTGTAGGTTCTTATCATCTGTGGAGCATGCAGGAACCCAGACATACATACCTGAGAAAGTTAATTTGATCAATCTGAAACGCTGTTTTAAAAATACATTTACTTCATATACATTTGAATTCAGTGACTAATCCAGCAACTGAGTCTTAACGCAAAGGATTTCCACAGCAAGTAAAATGCAGTCACATACACAGGGTTTCCGGAGAATGGAATAGATTAGCATATGGAACAGCCCAGGCTGGAAGGGACCTCGAGAGGTCATCTGGGCCAAAATATTCAAATATTAATGCTGGGGATGTTTTCACACTTTCCTAATCAAAGAACAGGCACAATACATCACTCTGTGAGCTAATCCATCCCATCAACACATCAAATTGTGAATATCCCTAGAAAACTGTTTCTGATCAAGCTACAGATTTAAAATAATCAACCAGTTACTTGAATTTGACCTACAGTTCAGATTTTAATGAGAATCTTCACTTGCAAAACATCAAAACCGGTCTCTTACTTACAGGATATGAGCTGTACTTCTCAATTAAATGTCGAGCTTTGCAACACGTACGTGCAGATGTGTCCAACATCTTTCGGTGCTCACTGCAGGACCACAGTCAGTTCGAGACTAAGCCCCCCAAGTGCTGAGCATCCTCAGCAAATAAGGGCACTGCACTCTCTTCTCCCCCTTAACTCTGCCGGTTTCTCTGTGTGTTCTCATAGGAGTTATGCTAAGGCTTCCAGGTATAATTTCCTTCCTTTGAGGAATGCTTCCCCCATCGATTTTCTTTGCAGAGCTCTTTATCGTAGCCCTTTTATTTTTATTCTGAAAGCTGTGTCCCTGATCTCCTCACACGTTTCTCCACACGACCATCATTTCCTTAAGCTTCCAGTCTAGCAGGCCCTTTGATATCTTTATTTAAATATGCTAATGTTATAAGGTAACAGAGATTTTTCAGTCTGCTCTACACATTCCTGGTTTAGATCATTTTACCCTTCCTGCTCGCAGGCCGATGCCTCACGCCTCGGTTTATTTTTCCCTCATTCTCCTCATGATCTCAGCAAGTCCTCCTGCCAGTATTTCTGCAATACCGTCACCATCGGCACGAGCCTTGCTTACCATTCATCAGGTCCAGAATGAAACAGAGCTTGTCAGGGGTGTGGAAGGCGTAGGTCATACACACTATAAAAGGACAGTCCTAGAAGGAAAGGAGCAAAGAGTTCGTATCAGACAATAAGCACAGTACTACTTAGAGAAGCTAAAAATACATGTGATATTTTTCCTATGATATTTGCCAATATTCATAATAATTTTCTAAAGCAATTTGTGTACTGATCTACATACTCCGATGTTTCACTTACAGTTTAGAGGTCTTAGAGTTTTCTATCTCATTTCAATACAAAAATAAAAAAAGCTGTCACAAGCCAAAGGTTTAAAAAATGCAGGTCGCATCTCTATCTTCTGAAGACTTTCAACTACAGCAAGCTAGAAATATTCTAAAAATATTTATGTGGGTTTCCACTAGATTTACGTGAAGGATACGTTAAAGCTAACAAGCTTTAGGCCAGCTCAGAAAAAAATAAAGCCGTTCCCATGAAGTGTAAAGGATACGCACTATTTCCCACGACTGCACGGCGAACGTCCAGCTGTCGGAACGCCGGCCGAGAATCTGAGTCACATCACGTACAAACTCCCAAAGGAAAGAAAGTTTTACCCTCACCTATAGGTTGAAGGCAGCTACGCCGGTACCACCCCGCACGCGGCGCTGACCCCCCGCAGAGCTGCAGCGAGGGGTCCTGCCACCCGCTGCCGCCCGCCCGCTCCCCAGCAGCGCCGGCAACGGACGGCTACGAGGAACAAAACACACTAGGAAGGAAGTCACGGCCCCGACGCACGCGTAACGCACGGGAAGCAAGGGCAGCAAGGTCCAGATTATGAAAAACCCAGAAAAGCAGCACGGTGGGGCGCAGGTTTACGAACGCCGCTGCAGAGCAGCCAGGCGCAGGGACGGATGGCATGGGGCACGTTCCCCCTTCTTGATGCGCTTTAACCTCAATTCACACAGGTGTTTAAGACAAGCAGCCACCAAAAAGTACCGCTGGAAAAACACCTCTGTACTGCCAACGGTCTGTTCAACGTGCTGGTACCTCTGTAACGCCACGGCGGAGTCGGCAGGCCCCTCTCTTCATTAGGCCTATACTGGATGTAAGTGGCTAATTAAAAGGAGATGGCTATTACCTTCTCCAAAGCCGTAGGAAACCCGGGCTGTTCGGTCAGTCTCCAACAAAACCGAGGGAACGGCTGCGCTACCGAACAGGCCGGACCGCACCGTAATACCGACAGCCGAGGGTCCAACCCAAAGCGCGGCGGCTGACAGAAGACGAGCTAAGACGAGCTTAACCGCTGACGAGCCAGGGCAGCGCGCAGGAAGCACGAACGTGACCTGGCGTGACTCAAACAATGTGTTAATCGTCGCAGTATTGATAGTGAAAGCTCTGGGAATCTGTCACAGGAACTCGCTTCCTTCCCAATTTAGAAGCAGCAAAACACGGCGGCCTTGGGCAGAGCTCGAGGTGCCGCCTCGCCGAGCAGGAAAGGAGGGAGCGGCAGCACCGTCCTCACCCGCCGGCCCGGGCAGCTCACGTCGGTTCATCCTTCCACGAGGCAAAACCACGTCGGGTTGAAATATAACACTTTAGATACTCGACTGTAATCCCAAAGGACGCCCGCGCCAGGGGGACTGATCCTGCAGCACCCTTCAAACCCAGCTGTATTTTACTGCTCACTGTGCAAATACCAATTCCAGGCACACCTCTGCCCAACGCAGGCACGCGCCTGCAACGCCCTGCGAAACACACGGGAAACCTGCCTCATCGCTACCTGGCCCTAGAAAGGAGGAGACTATAGGCAAGGCAGTACGGCATCTAACAAAAGATACTGCCCCGCGTTGTGAACCTCTATTGCTCCTAACTGCCGACTGTGGTAGTTACCACTTAACTTCAGAACAAAAGCCTTAGCAGAATTATTAACTTAATTTTCTGAATCAACTGGGTAATTCAGAGGTGGCCCCAAGCAGGCTTCCTAAAACCTTAGAGCAATCTAATTACCCAGGATTTAGTGTTAGAATTTAAACACCATACGCAGAAAAATAAAAGGATGTTTCCATACCAGAACATAGTATGCCTATATTTTTATAGACCTCATTTTTTTAAAAGAAAATAAGTCTGCAAGTGTAAATGTGATACATAATTCATTTTCATGTAAGCCTTCCTAATTTCATCACTACCCTCTCACCGTCTAACAGAGGGGAGAAATTGTAGTACCGCGATATTTTTCTGACACAAAAACCACTGCAAAAGAGTATTTTCCAGCATAAAAATAAAAAAAAACTATAGGTATTTTTTTTAAATGAAACATAAAGCAATAAAGCAAATTTCCCAAGAGAGTAATACTTTGTTGCAGTCAAGCTTCTACTCCGAAAAAAATAAGCAACACTATGACAATAATGTGTGAAATAAGAATAGTTTGGAAACAATTCCTTACGTCCAAACAACCCTGGATTAAATCCAAAAATGGCAGAAGACAAATCTCTGGTAATAAATCACGTGGAAGGAAAAAAAAAATCAGAATAACTATAAAAAATTGTAGGAATGTAATGTTTTAAAGAAATTAGTGTACTAGCAACTACTTTAGAAGGAAATCCTTGATTCTGACTCTTCCCCATAACCCGAGCACGACCGCAGAAATGACAGCAAGCAGGTGAAAACGGGCTCGGCGTGCAGAGCAGCTGGGCGGCCTCCTTGCCCGCAGAGGAGCTCGGAGCGATGAGCGAGCCGCCGCTTGCAACACCGAGCCACCACCTGCCGTTCCCACAGACGGTCCCTCAAGGGACTACCGAGATTTGGGAATAGATTCCGGTTTTCGAGCGAAACGCAGACTCCTACAAATCTCGGTACACGTGACAACAAAGTACCTGTTCTTCTCAGAAAAAAAAATACTTGATTATTGATCTCAGACGATTTATTGTTCAGCGTGTCCGCTTTTGCTGTACCTTGAGGGAATCGTGAATCCAGTCTTTAGCGGAATTATCTCAAAAGAGCTCAGCAGGACAGCTGAACTGCCTAGTTTTTTTCGGAACGAGAGAACGAGAAGACAGGGTGGAGCGGAGCCACAGCCCTGCAAGGCCCCCGGTCTTGCGACAGGCTGCCGGAACGACCACCTCCTGCCCGCCAGGAAAGGGTTTATCAAAGTACCCCTTCCTTCCACAACCAGCACCTTTGGCAGATCGTTTTTATACAGTCCATCAGCAGCGACGGTCATGGGGATTTCAACGTTCCACTTTTGAATGTTAGGCAAATATGGCTATTACGGAAAATAAATATTTATTTTCTTTGAACAGCAAGTAAAATATTTCCCCTACTATGCGATCTTCTAAGAACTTCAACGTGCATCTCCAGCCTCCAGCCTGAACGTCTCTGTGGGAGAGGAAGACAGAGCCTGTATCTTGCCGAAGAGGAAACACAAACCTCAGCAACGGTTTGTCCGTGTTACACCAACAGTCAGTGACAAAGCAGATACACCAACGGAGAACCTGAGTAACGCAGAGCCCACGTTTTGTGTTTTCAGGCCAATCCAAGCAGTTCCCCGCGCTCTGCAGAGGTGTCCGTCGTCCTTCTGAGCTGCGCCGATTCGAAACGTTACCATAAAACCTATTCTCACAAGGCGGCCACGATGTACTCAAATTTGGGAGCTCCCTATTCAAGAAGTAGTTGTGAATGCCAAAATTTTAGGTGGATTAACAAAAATGATTACACAAACGTATGTGTAATCTGCACAGCTGTTATTATGTATTTCACGGAGACATCTGGATTCCCAGTTAAATGACTAATTGTACCACGATGAACTTCCCAGTTCCATTGTGTTCCAGGCAGCACATAAATCCTGTCATTGGGGAAGGCACGCGCCAGTCAAACCTAACAGCTTATACTCAGGAATGAAATCAATTACCTTATTCCACCATTTTCAAACCTATTTAATTCTGCATATTCAAAACGCTCCAGTATCTCCGCACCGGCAGGTGCATCTGACCTGACTGGATAGCATGTTGCACAAAATCTCTCTTTTCAAACTCTCTTTCAAACTTCTGAGACTCTAAAAGAAGTTACGCTCTAATGAGCTGATAATCTGTAATGAAAAAACCAAATGGTTTGTCTCGCCTTTCTGTTGCTAAATGACTAGCTGTGCGCTGTCATACAAGAAAACTAGCTCCACCATTAGCAGCCTTGTGAACAATTTTCTTTTTGAATCGCTAGACATGAAAATTCACATTCAGTACTGGAGCAACAGAATCACAAATTGAAGTTAATAGGACAATTATTACCGATTTGCCTACGTTTCTTGTCTAGTCTCCACTACAGAACTTCACCCCACTGGCTCTCAAGACTCCTGACACTTCTGCACAAGCTGCAACTTATCTTTGACGAAAAAAGCTAACTTCATTAAAAAATCTAACCAATAAATCCCAACTGTTCATTTCACAGACAAAAGAACAAAGAAATACTTCCCAGTCCCTTGTCTATCTTTATGTTCCAGGCAAACATGAATGCAATTCTGCGTTAAGGGAAATGCGCTGACTTTTAATTTCAGTGCCTGCCTGCCCTTCTCCAGCGAAAGGCTGATGCGGGGAGGAGTTTCCAGTGAAAGGCACAAGAAGAAATACCTCGTCCTTCCTTCCGAGCTTCGCTCCGAAAAAGTTCAACCTTATGATGACACCTTGATGTGCAGCTCCCCTAACTTCTGGTTTAAGATTTGCCTTACCAGGGTACTTCTAGCAGCGGAGGACAATGATCTGATGGGTAGCAAGAACAGTTCAAAGCGAATCTTCTAGGGACAAAAAATGCAATCGGCTTTCCCGTTCTGTCAATCCGCACAAGAGAGCACCTCACATGCCGATCGTGAGGCTGCAAAGTACCAAGGGTTGTCTGACTCACAGTGTTTTCACTTGGCGATGAAAGGGCGCTGTTTAGCAATTATAATTCTGTATTTAGATGTAAGCCCTGAAAAACACATCTCCATTTTTTAAAGGCAAGTTTGCGGACAACACGGGCCACCGCAGCACGGGCAGTCCTCCAGCAGCTGCGCCTACGAGCAATGCAGCGCCAAGTCCCAGACCACCTGCGGGCAGAAGGCAGCCCACCCCGAAGCCCGACCAGACTGATGGGTCCCCTGAACAGAAGGCAGCGAGGATGCTGCGTGTGTGCTTGAAGGGCAGATTGATGCTGAATGCATCACAAGTGAGATTTTTTATAAAGAAACCACCTGGGTGATGCAGAACCAAACCCAGGATTTACCTAATCTCTGCAAGACACAGATCCTGTCTCTGAGAGCGCAGCGGGGTCTTTGCCCTCAGCCATCTTGTAAGCCAAAGCGGTAATCCTCCTGCACCGCAGGCACGATGCGATGGGCACACCGGTTGCACGAGCCTAGAACAAAGTCATGCGCAATTCCTTCTCGTGCTTGAACTGCGCTGGGACAAGGGGATGCGCTCACTCTGAGCCGCAAACTGCGTGTTTAACGCGTACACCACCATAGTCATAACGAAAATTAACCTTTTTACCAGCATCGCATGTAACCATGGTGATACGAGCCAATTTCAAGTTTTGATGAACGAGGCCAATGCACTTGGAACGCTCCGGCACTGCAAAGCCTGCTGTGAAGCCGGCTGAGTGCAACACACTGCGGCCACTGCCCAACGTCTCTGCAGGCAACGACACACGGCCTGGTGAAACCAGCGCGGCTGGGGACTTCTCATGCACATCAGTGACACTTCTAACTTCAAATAGACTTGTATGCTGATGGGTAGATTTGCTTGGAACACCTTGATAGGTACTCAGCTAAAGTACAGAAAAAACGAACCGGAAAAATTGGGTAAGCGAACATCAGTCACAGGAAAAGGAGGACGCACGGGTAACTGAAGTTGTTTCCTGAAATAGCATCTTATATTCTACAAAAGTACTACAGCAGAAAAGGAAAGTTTTTTACAAGACAGAATAATGTTTTGGAAAAGTTTCAAATATAAATACTTGAGAAAGGAATATTTAAAAAATTGGGGGGGGGGGGGGTGGGGGGGGGGGGGCGGACACAGGACACAGAGAATGAATTACTAAGAAATGGGAACCTCCTCAAGCCTCTTTAGCCGAGATGCTCACTGCTGTAAGCACCCAAACTGAAAAGCCAGCTTGCTTTTCCATTCTTATCTCAGACACATTGCTAGAATCGAGGGGAAGGTTCCAGGGAGGGTTAGCTTCTGCATGTCACCCAACTGAATTGGTGGAATATGTATTACATGTAACAGCTTTTAGATTATATGCAAAACAAACAAACAAACAAAAACCCCAAAGAATAACAAATCAATGATACTTACTCCTGTACTGACAAGAGACAGCATAATTCTTTCATTTAAGGCTAATGTTTCTCCTTGCTTCATCTTGATTCTCTTCTTATCTAAACATTTCATTGCATACCTGAAAATATTAACAGTTCAGGAAAAGCACCAGAAAAAATTTCCTCCTATACTCAGTATTATTCACTAGCAGTTAGGCCATGCGTCTTTACAGTATCCTGTAAGCAAGCTCTTTAAAGACTTAAACCCGGTACTAAAACATCATTACACAACTATACAAGAAAACCTCCAAAATCTCACAGAATTAGAACACTTTCAACAGAAGCCTCCTAACAGAGAAATGTGCTTTAGCAAGTAACTCTGTGTCCAAACAACCACAGTGATATAGGAATTACACATCATATGTTCATTTGTTAATACCTACAAGCAAGGATTTGCAGTATGAACTAAGTATCAGTGACTCTATTACGGTTCCATTTAATTCTAACAGTTTCAACTCTACCAGGAAAGCAGTATCTTGAACACACACTGAGCTTTATATATTTTTTTTTTAAGTTTTCCTTCTACTGAAAAAAAGGTCAGATATACACAAGAAAGCTTTTTTAATCTTCTACCATCTGTATTACACAAATTAGTAAAATTTTGCTCAAAAAAGAATGTTACCCTAACAACCATCAAACAAGAGGAGGACATAATACAGTCTGTGGATATTTTTTGAAAACCTTAGGTGAGCCTACTATTGGAGAACAGCGGAGGAGGGCACGTGTGTTCCTCCATGGACGATTTCTGGCCATGGGCAGCCGTGGATTTTTAGGCCACTGGTTTTAAAATATGCTCAGGCAAACACCACGTTACAGCACTGCCTCAACGCTAATCCACTGCCTACGCTGCGACAGCTCTGTACAGGAACGGGGCCTCGTGTCACCTTCGCTTCACACGCCCCAGAAAAGCCACGTCATTCCTTGCCATGCATGTGGGGTGAGTGGGGGAAGAGTGAGCGTGAACATACAGGAATCTTAAGTTTCCAAACTGAGGAATGTATTCACAGCACGTGCTCTTGCTGAGAAGTCTGTAAACGGTGACTATAAATAACATTCCACACGTTACCCTTTATTTATGCTTTGACATCGCTGATCAAAGTGAGTGACTGGGGCCGTTTAAGGCTGATCGAAACCAAGTATCTGGTTCTCACATCGAGCTGCGTGCTCAAAAAGCACTGCTATGCCTCCCGCTTTGGACTGCTGTCTGATTGTACTCCTGGCCCCTATCCAGGTGTCCCTGAAGGAGGTGATGTGAAAGAAGCCTCAGGTGTATCTTTGTGGGTTAGTGAAACACCGATGGCATTTACCTTGGAGGGGTGGCTTCCCAAGCTCCTTGCAGGCAGTAAGTGCAGCAGAGGCAGCCATCTAGAGTGGACGGGATCTGGATTAGGGATGGGTAAACAGGTTTGGATTAAGAAAGAACTAAACCAAACCTCTACCCAGAAACTGACCCTAATCTAAAGTTTTGCTTCAAATTTGAAAAAGGTTGGTTCTCCCACATGTCACTTCCCTTTACTCTATTTATATTTGATAAAAACTGTCCTTTGCTTCCCTTGCTAGTCCCAAGGTTTATCCACCTCCTGCCAGAGCAAAACTCAGACATGAAAACGACTGGGACCCTGAGCACTACCTCGCCAGGGTGGACGCCTGCTTAGTGTGGCTCAAGCTAAATAAAATGTTTATTTTTGTACATGGACAAATTAATGAATTGTACATGGACAAAAAAGTACCAAAGCAAGAATAAAGACAGTATTGTTAGTAACAGTATTAATATAAATACTTAAGGTCACTGCAAAAATACTGAGCCCAATAGCAACATTAAGATGTCTTCCACTTGTTAATAGTTCAGAAGTTTATTATTATCAAGGATGCCAAGCACACGCAATTGCCAGTGAAGCCAGCTGTAACTGCAGAGACTTGGCACTTCACACACGCCATGCTTACGTAGAAGAGAAACGTTTAAGGATGGTCCCTGGACTAAAATTGTTAGAAGAGCAAGATGAAAGGGGGGTGTAAATAAATAAATAAATAAATATTGAGAACAATTTGTTAAATCAATGCCCAGATGTTCAAAACAGGACATAATGGGACAATTATGCCTAGAAATTGAAATCTGTTGATTAGGAGAAGTGTGTGAATGGTAAGACCAGAAAAAGAAGAAAACCACACAGGTTGATCTTGGAGTTCCCACCGAGAGCTCTGTCACTCAGAGGTTCAACACTGCAACTATATTCTTCCAAACGTAAGCAAGGATCACTGCTCTCGCCAGTGAAACGTGCTCGTCAGGGCAGAGACGTATGCAACTGTACAAATCTGGAATGCCATACTCCGAGTCCGCCCAGGCATGACCCTACAGACTGAACAGCACTGAGGTCGTGTCCCTACGCCATCCTCTAGCCCTGCGTCAGCACCGGCTGCGTGACAGCTTTGTTGCGAGAAGAGCAGCCTTCAGCAGATGAGAGGTAACACCTCACACAATCGCCACGCTTTGCACAGGAACATCGTTCTGCACTGTCAGGCTCTGATCCAGGGAATCATTTAGGCACATGCCTAATTCTAAACACATGTGCAGTCTCCATTCATTTTGACAAGACCATTTAAATGAACGATGTGCCCAAGAGCTCTGCTAGACTGAAGCTCCACTGCATGGCACATAACAGGATCAAATATCAAACTAAGCTTAAAGACGATCCAGAAATCAGAACCTCTTGGGATAAAATTTAATTACAAAGAACTATACAGTAATGCGACGCTGCTTTCCAGTGATTTGGTAAGAAATGACTGGAAGGATTTCCTTACTAGTTCAGAGTTTACAATTACCTCTAAAATAAAGCGTGTATATACTCACATTTTTCCAGTGTCTGCTTTTCTGCAACCATAAACTTCACCAAATCCCCCTCTTCCTATTATTCTATGTACACTAAAATCATTCATGGTCAGCTGTAAATGCAAAAAAACAAAACAAAACCAGACTTCATTTTTCAGCATTAAAAAACTTACTGTAAAAACATCTACATAAGCTATTAATGTGTTAAGATACTTAACTACTGTAATTCATATAGCACTTATTGTTTTGGAAAGAGGAGCCCCTTGGTTTGTATTTCACCGTCCTCGCAAGCGCTACAGTCTGAAGTACAAAGGAGAGGAACGAGACCGGGGTTGCCAAGGACTGACGGACTCATTCACGCTGCGGACCGCAGCAGAGCAGGGCTATTTTCGCAGCCAAAGCTGCGGAAGAGCAGTGCAGGGGCAGAAAAGCCGCGGTAAGGAGTGCTGGGGGCAACGTCAGAACCGCAGCGGGGAAGGGAGGCAGACGGTGGGGGTGTTACAGGGGAGCAACCCTGGCAGTCGGTTTCCTCCAGCTATTATAAAAACCAAAAAGCTATTAAGGCGAGACAGGGAGAAGGGCCGTCCAGAAAGGAATCGTTAGGACTGCACGTCTAAGAATGGAAGAGCAGATCAGTAACGTTCACCGCACTCCTTAATAAGGCCTTTTCAGAAGCAGCGTTCAAAACTGAACATTTTCCCTCCTGCATCAGCCTTTGACAAGATAAATATACTTGTAAGTACTTACATGAATATTTAGTTCTACGTTTTTCCATTGACAAAATCTAGTAAACTTGTCACTGCAGAAAAAAAAGTTTAAAAGTTGTCTGAGACGACTGTGTAACATATTATAGAAAACATCAAGACTCTGATATTTAACATAAAGTTTGCGCTAGGGCGTGCTTGATATGTAGTAAGTGACAGCCTTCCCTTCAAACAGTTGTAATCTTACCCCCACCAAGAAAAACGATTACTAGGCAGCGCACACTTCATATTTTACATCCTTATAAGAGAAAGATATCAGATAATCTTACGCCTGGAATTGCAAGTGCTCAGTATGTCCTCACGTCTCTCTTTCAGACTGTTTTTAATTTTTAAAAACAACTAACTAAGTTTGGAACTAACAAACATTCAAATTACAAAAAGAGGAATATAGTTATAAGAAAACAGAGGCAGCTCGATTTATGTTAATGAACCTCCGTATACCCCAAGGAACACTTTAAACTCATTTTATCTTAAAATAGGAAAAACATCAATAATACCACAAGCTGCTGCCAAAAAATGAGTTTCTCATTTCTACATAAATAATTAAGCATTTATTTTCAGAGTAAGAAATGACAGTTCTACGGGGGCATTTCCACAACTGCTTCGGGCGGGCTGCAGCGCAGCACCGTGCCGTTTCTCCGGGGGCTGGCGGCCGCCGGAGGAGAGCCGGGCTTCCCCGACCCTGCCCGCGGCAGCAGGCCCGCCGGGGCTAAGGGGCTGCTCGCCTGAACCGCCTCTGTGCCTTGTATTCTTCACTGGGCCCTTTCCGCCTAACTGCAAGGGGTCCAGACACAAACCAGAATGACCGGGTGCTTCGGTCGCACCAAGAGATGGTTACGCACGAGACCACCCCAGCAGAACACAGCTCTGCGTTTTTAAACCTTTAAGATCAAACCGCAATCTATTATCGCTGCTACACAGAGCAACAGAGAAACCCATCATCTTTACAGTTTTTCCACTCATACATCCTGACATTAATTGTGATATACAACAAGGGTCGGCATTTGCAGAAGCTTGCTGATAATACACTATTAATTGAATGAAGTCTATTAAACATTTTTAGCCTTATTTTACAGCAATACTTAAGGGACCCGGCTTCCTGCTACGTTAGGTAGAAGGTTCGGATAATACGTCATGTCCATACCTTTCCATAAACTTTTGAAATATTTTTCCTCGGAGACTATCACAAATTTCTTCTATATATGGCTAAAAAGGGTTAAGAAACACAATTAGTATTTAAGCATACATCAAACTGATTACGCAATACTACCCATTACCTATAGCTCAGGTTGGCCCTATAAAACCACAGCATTTACTGCGTTTCCCTTGAAGAAGGCTTATGAAGCGTTCAAGCTTCATTTAGCTTTTGGAATCTGAGCAGGTGCCCTGAAGTCAAATATAAAATATTTTCATGAGCTAGAAAACCTTAAATGCTCGCCGTGGGGGGCTGTACAAAACCCGTGTCGGCACCTGCCTATGGGCAAGTCTGGCAAAACAATCACGGTGCAGTTCTTCTTTCAAACACGTTTAAACCCAAGAGACGGCCGCTCCTGCGGAGAGCGACTTCCCAGAGCTGCTGGCACGCTTCGTCCCTTTGGTGCTTCTCTCCGCTCTGGCCTTGCTGAGAAACCGGCACCCGCAACTCCGCCGAGACCCCGGCCCCGGCCCCGTCAGCGGGGAGCGGGAACCCAAGCAGCGGGGTTCCCAATCTCAGTTCACCTAACCGCAGCATTAAAAACCCTGCACCGAGCAGTACGAAAAATCAAGCGGGGGCAATCTTACATTTTTGCAATATATAAAGATTTACGTCAAAGACATCTAAGCTTACAAAGCCTCCCCCGACCGGTGAGGTTCATGATGGGCAAACCCGCGCTGGTTCACGCACCCAGCCAGAGCCCAGCACGCAGCTGAACTGCGCCTCTTGGCTCAGCGTACACCAGAGCTCTACCAATACCAGAAATATGCCACTTCTCATTATTTTCTAAAGTAAATAACAACACAGAAGATGTATAATTTGGGAAATGAGCCAGGGTACCATTTATTTTTATATTCAAATGGAGGATATGCAAATCCCATACTTCCTTTTAACAATTCAGGATTTTAGAAAGCTTAAAAAAACCACCACAATTTTAATAGTGCAGAAACTCCTCTTTAGAAAGGTAACTTTTGATTGCGTTTTGTCTTGTGGAGAGACAGAAAAATGTGAGATGGTACAAATGCTTAATTCCACACCACCATCGACTAGGAATTAATATACCTTACAATTAAAGAAAAAGGAAAAATGTTTTCAAGGAGTTCACATCACTGAAACATTAAGGCAATTTCCCCACTATGCAGTTTGTTTTATCCTGACAGGATGTGTATCCTCCTCATGTAAAGTAATTTACTCTAAATTACTTAATGTCTTAAAATTACATGAATTTAAAAACTATTCTGCTCATATACCAAGGTACAGCTTGCTTTCAGAAATGCGCTTTAAAATATTTTCGGTAAAAAGAGTAATTTGTAATTTTTATTTGACTTAGAAAAGCATTCTAATATCACTATCACAGCAAAGAATATGTACCAGTACCATTTCATTCCATCTCCTTAGATAATAAGTACAAAGTCACTTACTGTCAAATAAGCGAAGAAAACTTGACCATTCAGACTGTCTTAACCTCACCTGAAAAAGGCTGGCTGGCACTTGTTTCTTGACTAAATGTGTCTGTACATGATCTACAGCTTGTTTTGAGAAAGGCTTTTGAAAAAGAAAAAGAAAGATTTCAAACAGTTGGAGACGTAAGAAGCTTCATTTAAGTCTACAGCACTTGTTCTTTCACCCGCATGAAAAATACATACGCCTCAGGAAGAATGCAACGGACCTTCCCCTGCGTGTTTTACTGTGAAACGTGCAGAACGATGCAGCAAAACGGGTGTTCTGAAGGTGAAGGCAGAGAGGGGACGAGGAGGAGGAGAAAGGGGAATATAGACGGGCCAGATGATGCTCCTTTAACAAAATTCATGAAAAACCCCACGTGCAGGGACAGCTCTGGAGACAGACGCCGACAAGGACGTTTCACCACCGCAGAGCCAGTAACGCACGCTTAACAAAAACTGCTTAAACCCGTCACCCAAAGAACCGTGCCACGGGCGTAAAACACACTGCAATTTTCTTCTTTAAAACAAGAGCAACTGAAACTTAAATACAGACCAGCGGGCCAAAACTTCAGCTGGAGGAAACGTGTGTTTTCACTGACTTGGACAAAGCTGCATCTGTCAGAACACGGCCCCACGCCTTTCGCTTGCCACACTGCAGCTAAAAAGTGCATTGTCTCTAGTACGGTAGGAGAGGCTGCTTTACGGGCAAAGAACACGAATAAAAAAATCCTTGTGCCATCAGTTTTAGACAAAATCTCAAACTCTGAGCTTTCAGAGATGCCGAAGTTCAACACCCAAACTGTCCCACAGAGCCCCTGGCAGCTCCCGTTTCTTTGAGTTTTTGGGGCAGGGTTGTTGCTGGGTTGGGGGGGTTGGTTAATGTATGTTTATTTGTGCATGTATATATACACACAAACTGCACTCATATTTTAAAATGGAGATTTAGTTTAAAGAAATATAAACCAGATAAATCTCCAAATATTTCCTTTGTGTACCACCAAGTTTAATAAAAATTGGCACACACCACTAATCTTTACAGCTCATTACTGACAAAAAAAAAAAAAAATGCTGAATTTAGCCAAACCCAGTCCCACAGACTTCAAACAGCACTACAAGTATTTGTCGTAACAATTCCTTCAGCAATAGTCTTAACTGTTCTCTGAACCAAACAGCACTTATTTTGAGTTATCACTGCTGTCAAGCTACTCAAAGCAAAGAGCAACGTGAAATTTGGATGATACTCACATGGGAGCAGGACAGGAGCTCCTTCATGATGTACGTGTCGTAAATCTGCCGACTGCGGGTCAGACGCTCATCCTCAGAATCCAGTTTCTCGTATTCTTTTATCTGCAATGCAAGAGAGAAGGGTCCATTAGTTGAGCACATTTCTAATCATTTTTCACTCATTTCCTAAAAACAAGACTTTGGCTGAAATTTTATTTTACTTTATTATTTTCTTAATTAAGACTTAAAGAAAAACCACATGCAGTACCATAGTTACAGCTGACCTTAGATTTCCCTCCTATCTTAGAATTTTTATGCAAGGAAACCGATTTGCTTAAAATCACTACAAAGCTTTGTTTTCTAAAATTTGGAAAGGACTGAGCTGAAGCAGCGTGTTTTCCATCTACCATTTGCCAGAGCGTGAATCCGTGCAGGGGACGTCAGAAGCTACCTGCGTGAGAGGCCTGGGCCGTGCAAGGAGAGCGAGACGAGCAAACGTGCGCAGCAACGTTCCTGAAGGTTTTCCTCCCCTCTGCTCGGCTCACAGATGGAGAGCACTGACTCGCTCCTCTAACACTCAAGAGTTGACCCCTTTCTCAGATTATAGAATCATAGAAGGGTTTGGGTTGGAAGGGACCTTAAAGACCATCCAGTTCCACCCCCCTGCCATGGACAGGGACACCTTCCACTACACCAGGTTGCTCCAAGCCCCGTCCAGCCTGGCCTTGAACCCTTCCAGGGATGGGGCAGCCACAGCTTCTCTGGGCAACCTCTGCCAGGGCCTCACCACCCTCATGGGGAAGAATTTCTTCCTTAGATCTCATCTAAATCTGCCCTCTCTCAGTTTGAACCCATCATCCCTTGTCCTCTCACTCCATGCCCTTGGCAAAAGTCCCTCTCCAGCTTTCTCGTAGCCCCTTTAGGGACTGGAAGCTGCTGGAAGGTCTCCCCGGAGCCTTCTCTTCTCCAGGCTGAACAACCCCAACTCTCTCAGCCTGTCCCCATAGCAGAGGGGCTCCAGCCCTCGGATCATCTCCGTGGCCTCCTCTGGCCCCGCTCCAGCAGGTCCATGTCCTTCTTGTGCTGGGGCCCAGAGCTGGAGGCAGCACTGCAGGGGGGTCTCACCAGAGCGGAGCAGAGGGGCAGAATCCCCTCCCTCGCCCTGCTGGCCACGCTGCTGGGGATGCAGCCCAGGGCACGGGTGGCTTTCTGGGCTGCGAGCGCACATTATTTCACTCGATGCTCTGGACTATCCACAGGACGCCAAAGCGCGGCCCTTCCCCGGCTCCCGGGGCTAGCGGAAGGGCTGTAATGTTGTACAGGCAGCACAGCCATTGCCCAGTGACGGCCCTCGGCTGCCAGCGCAGCGCCCAGCGTCCTGCCCGAGGGCGATTACAGCACCTTAAGTACAGGTGTCCAAGAAAGAATATAAAGCACATTTCAAAATGTTCACGTAGTTCAGCTACATGTTGAATCTGAGTCCTAAAGGTGGCTAGAAAGACAGTTTCACAAAATATATCAAGTTTCTTCAGGTGCGACAGAGGAGGTCAGTGTGTTCCAGGTGAAAGAACAGCAATGCCATACGGTTAATTTACAGAACAAAACCTGATAACCTGTTCCAGAAGAAAAACCTCACCAAGTCCAAGGGTCCTTAGGAGCATATTTAGGGAATGAGTTCTTCCAGGACTGACAGAATGTAAAAAAACATACAAAATCTTCAGGGAAAAGTCTCAGCTCTCACTGCTGGACCTTCCCAGGATCAGGCCACGAGACCCCAGGATCCAAAGGGATGTAAACATGCAGACCTGCTCTGGATCCCTGCAGCGACTCACGAAAACCAAAGCAGAGTGAGACCCAGCTGGATCTCATCCCGTGCCTGTTTGAGCAGGAACGGGCCGTATCGGCGCTGTCTGTACTTTCAGCCTACAGAACCAACCCCGCGCAAGCGACGCAGCAGAGCCTCTCCCCGGAGGCAGGGAGGACATCCCGGCTGGCCCCAGGGACAAAAGCAGGGCTCCGCTGCTCCTGCCAGCCACGCTTTAACAGCAAGAGCAGCACCAGGGTGAACAGAAAGCACGTTGTTGAGGACCTTTAAAAGTAAAGATTTTAAAAACCTGTGTTTTGCCTCTATTTCACAATATAATTCATTTTTTTCCCCTCATTCAGAGGCTGCGCCTTTTACAGGATGAGCTGTACTTCACAGCTCTTCAACAGGTCTCCACGTGACAAACCCAGACCAAGCTACCTGTGAAGGCGGAACACCGTAATTAAACTCGGTATCTTTCTGGCTGTAGCCCTCTTGTTTGCTGACTACGATAAGGCAACAGTTCCACCAGGATTTGCCATCTGTGACTACTTCCCCCTGGGTACCAACTTATAATTAAAATGACTCAAAACATCTTTGCCAAAGAAACATTTTTTAATTAATGCAATGCCACAAAATAATTAGAAGTACAGGAGAAAGCCCGATGCATATCATATTGTCTTACGTGAATGCGACCTCCTGCCCTTCAATATTTGTTTTTTTAAACCACCTAACTCCGCACCCAAAGCGGAGGGGCCTCTTGCAACAGCCCCCCAGCCACGCTGGCACCAGGTCCGCATCTCCCCAGCCTGCCTGTACAGGGGGCTTTTTAACCAAAGTCCCTTTGTCTCGTAAAGGTTCGGAGAACAGGACAGGGGTGGCGGGAGTCCCTGCGGGGACACGCTCCCGGGCAGGCCGGCCTGCTCCCCCGCGCCGGGAGGACGCCCGCCGGCCGCTGCCCGACACCCCTCACCGCGCGGGCGATGCGATGAGACACCTCCGCCGTGACCACACGTAACACACACGCCTGACATACTCGCAAGCTAATTTTACATGTTTATTTAATAGAACATCACTGTCCCACGCCAAAAAAATACAGCGGTAGGCAGAGCTAAACACGGAACCTGTCCCCGCGAGCAGCAGCACCCTCAGCGCTGCTCCTCGCCCAGGCGTAACGTCCTGTGCCGTCATGTATTTCAGCGCTTCCCCGGCAAACTTCAGCTCACCTCAAGAAAAGTGTCTAACAAAGTATCTTTTCAAAAATCGAAATCAGAATGCGTTAGTTTTCAAGCACCCAGAAGTTCTTTTTCTTGTTTTTCTTTTTTTTTTTCTTTTTTTTGAAACCGATCTGGATGAATCACTCATCCAGTTAAATGCTTGATCGTGACTTAAGCTGCAGTAATATGAAATCCCTGGAGTACGGAGCCCTTCTACATCAAGCGATTTTTAATGTAGCAATGTACTCAAATTATTCTACATGCAATAAATGCAGTAAGTAAATCAAAAATATAAAAAAAATAAATGCTTCTGAATCCAGTATGTCACAGAAGAAAGCGCAATGAACCTCTCTTTAAATATCTTTAATGGGATTTTTCGAAAAGTACATGACAAAGCATTTAAATTCTTTTTAGGCAACACTTTGCTAATAACCTAAAAATAGAATTTCAAATTGTTTCAGAGATAAAGAGGCAGCTAAAAATATCTTGCTAAACAATCTGTTACAACGTGCCTTTTTGATTACTTACGACAGTGATATCTTCAGTATGTAAAAAGATGGAAACGGCAGAAAAAGATGATTCTTTATTGATAGCGAGTATCTAATTTGAGTGGGGGAAGTGTATCTTGCGAAGGACTTATCTCCAAACTGATAACCGGCTTAGCCTATTTTGTGCCGTCAGCCCACTAGCAAGAAATATTTTAAATCGTCAGCTTAAGAGTAATCCCGACAAAAGGTTATCTCAGGCAGCATTTCTAATTAATCCTGAGCAATACAGGCTGCCTTTTAAAGCACATGTGTGCGTTTTAACTGAAACCAGTGATAGGATTAACTACAGTCTTATATTTAGAGCGTCACAAATACAACAAGGAATGAATGGAGCGGTGAGGCTCATCAGGTTTCCGAGCGGCCCTTGCAGAGGCGCTGACGGAGCCCTCCCCGCCACGGAGGGCCTGAAACAGCAAATCCTTCCGGATGCGCGCCCGCCGCGGGCACGCCGCCTGCTAGCTCCCCCGTCGGTTCTCCCCTGACAAGGGAGCACAACTGACCCTGTCGATCTCAAGCCACCTCCCGTGCCGCTCGCCGGAGGATCCCCTCGCCCACCGGCAGCACTCGACGGGGCTGATCTGCAGCCCTGCCACAGGGACGCGCAGGAAAGCTCCGAAGCCGGCGCCAGCCTCGGCTGCGCTCACGTCCCTCATGCGATGCCACGGACACCTGCACTCTGTTGTCTTTTCCACAGGTAAAAGGATGCTAGCGAAAGGCGTGAAGCATTTGAGAGTGCGATCCAAACACCGGTAACTTCAGCTGCACTTCTACAAGCCCAGGCAGCTGCTCAGAATCGGTTCCAGACAACAGGGTTCTGGGTCCGGGTGGGTGCTACAGAGCCAGAGGTGCCCGGGGCTGCAGGCACCGTGTTTGGGCATCTCACGGAAGCACGGAGGGCACGGGGACGGGTTCGGGGAGCGAGACGAGGGATGCGGAGGACCAGGCACGCCGACCGCTCCGGTGGATGACGCGGAGCCGAGCCAGAAGCTGGCTGTGATCCGCACAGCACCAGCCGCAGGGACGGAGAGCAACTGCCTCCGGAACCACCCTCCGTTTTCTGCTTTTGCTCTTTGGGACAGTGTAAGATGAATTTGCTTATTTTAGCCTTTCTGCCTTTAAGGAAAATCTTCACTCTGTGCAATAGATACAAATCCATGTCCCACGTCAGCTATAATAATAAAAAGCACTGGTTTGGCTTCCAGGTCTTTTTGAAAGAAGGAATCCACTGTTGTAATTCCCCTGAGAGCTGGCAAACGTTACCTAATTTAACTTCATCTCTGTTTTGTCGCAGAACTAAGACTTACCATCATCTTCACAAGTGAAGATCAAAAGCTTATCCCATTTCTCAAGAACATACCTGGCTTAACTTAAGGTATCGGAGATATTTAACAAGTAGAGACTGAGACGAACCAAATTTCAACTCATTTCTTACGAATATTTCAAATGAACCATAGTCAAAGAGTGTACCTTATGATAAAAAATATTAATACACTTAAAGATATTTTAATCCCTAATAGTACTCCTCGCCTTTCCACCATTGTCTCAGTATTTTCCAAGTTATCTTTTGACACGTGAATGTGGTGAAGGAACATTTGGTTAAGTGGCTGCTCAGGTAACTTTCTTCCACTGTTTTGTTTTCAACACATTCTGCCTCAAAACCAAACATACTTAACTCTTGACAGACAAAAACTGTAACAGTAGCTTTTTAAATGCTTTGTTAGCTTATGTTTAACAAAAAGACACAGGTTTAGTATATGCAAATAAAAGCAATGTTAGAAGTTGAGCTAATTAGATTTTTCCTGCAAACATTCGATTTTCTACATCTTACATATTTGCCCAGTAAGAGGGAAAAAAATCATCTACGCAACTCTCATAACATACGCTGTAAGAGTACCGTACCAAATTACCAACTCGTACCAATAGTTGCATTGCTATTTTTAAGTCTCCTGAACTTGTTTAAAATGCTAGTTTTGTCCCTTTGAGATGCAAGCGTTACTATATAAAATATTGTCTCTAATGAATCAACCATTCCACGACGAAGCTGCAACGACTCAGAAGAACCCGCGCCCTCGCGCGCCTCTCCCGCCCCTCGGCATCCCCTGCCCCAGGACTAGCGGGACAGCCGTCCTCTGCCTCGCGCCCCGCACACCCCCAAAACTCCATCAACGGCCGCTTACCTCTTCGTAAAACTTCAGTTGAGGGACAGCTTCATCAATCTCGTTCATGCAATAGTCTTTAAAAAGCAAAAATCCTGGAAAGAAAAAAGTAAAAAAGAAAAAATCAGAAAAAACGTATCATGACTATGATAACTTGTAAAAAGGGATACAACCCCCCCGGGTAATGTCACGGATTGTATAGACCCGTGGAAGCACCCCCAGCTGCCAAGGCTTAGCAATCCCGATCATCAGGCGGCTCTACAGCACTCTGAACAGAGAAGGACCATCAACCTCACTCACCTCCCACCCGTCTATTGAGCATATTCCAATTTCTACCTGCTGAGAATTTTACAAGATGTTTACACAATGCACCGAAATATCCCACTCCTCTTCACGGATCAGATCTCGGGGATTTTTCAGAGTAAAAACTAGACACTACTCACATTATTTTGGATTTTTTTTAACAGATTTACATACATTTTATTGCTAAAAAGCAACCTCTTCTACATTCCAATTTTAGAATTACTGGTTAACGTTACCTCTAATAGGTTTTATAGCGCAATAAATTACATCAGGATCTTTATAGTTCCTTTGCAAGCAATTTAAAGCACGAGCTCTGCAGCCTGCTGATGAGTATTTTCCATTCGAAGCATTTTAACGCTTCGGCTCAGGGAAGAACCGTCTTTGCGTGCACCCGAGCGGGTACCTGCTACCCTTTCCCTTCACGTGGGTGGCTCTGGCTGGGTTACCTGCAAGCCCCGCAGAGCCGCAAGCCAACGTGCTTTCAGTCCACCACAGCAGGCAATACCTTTCCTGATTTAGAATTACCGCGTACTCGCTGAAATCACACCCAGCTTTTGGGGGTAGTACCACAAAAATGTAAACTGAAACGACAAAGCGGGCAAGAGGAGGCAGAGCAGCTACGCCGAGGGCTGGCGCTGGCTGGGAACCGCTCTGTCCCGCTCCCTGCTCCTCTCCTCTCCCACCAGGGCAGCACAGCAAGATATAAAATGCCCCTTTTCAACTTAAATCATGTATATATATATATACACACACACGAGACATAATTTTTTTAATTAAAATGTCATCGTAGTTTGAACTTACAGCAAAATTGTATTACCAAAAAACGTTGCACATCACCGAACACTCAACCAAGAAACTATACAACCACCTACGACACCTCATGTTTTCCAGAGTACACTACCTTTAAAAAAACGCACCCCCACTTCATGTGCCAAACCGTAATGTCGCTGCGGTACGTACAGGAGAGCATTTCACTGTCAGTTACGAACATCGTGTCCTTCCAGCTCACTATCATCTAATTTTATCAAAGACCTAAGAAAAAAAACCCACCAACTACTCAGAAGCAAACCCACGAGTCGCAGCGGACAAAGCAACGCCAATCAGGCAAACAAAAGCTCTAATTTCTGTATAATGAAAACATTTATCAGCTTCTGGGTAGCCCCTCTAGCTGTGTCTGCATCCCAAGTTCAGTTTCCTCCTGGAAGCTCTCGTTTTCCCGGGGTGCCCTGGATTTATTTGGTCACCCTCAGAATACCAGAAAGGGCTTGTGACCAGACAACTCCTGTACCTCGCTTTTAGCTGATTAGGATGATATTTCGAAGATTATAGAAACTGGGTTTTGTTCTCTAAATAAGGACCGAAATCTAATTAAGAGATTCTCTTATGAGATTCTCCAAACTTTCCAATTCTCAACAAAAAGAATCATTCTTGAAATGTTTTATAAACAAATGTGCTTTTTTGAAAACAAACAAACAAACAAACCCCAAGTTTTCTATTTCTTAAAAGCAATTTGCAATTAGAGTGCTTTCTTTTCTTTCTCCTTTTTTTTAAGGGCTTTTCTTAGTTCCTATTTTGCTGGAAATATTCTTAATAAGTTGTCTTCCTTCATTGCAGAGGCGACAGGAGTGAAGCACCGGAGCAGCCCCGGCAATGCCCGTGCCTCGTACGAAGGACGGGGTTCCCAGCCACGCATGGAATCGCGAGTCCCCATGTCACAGCCAGGGACACGAGCAGGTACCCGGGGACACGAGCAAGTCACGGGCTGTCCCCACCGCTGCCGAAGCCACCCCGAGTCGCCCACCCCCGGGACGGACAAGCTGCACCTCTAGCGAGCGCGAATCCCCCTTCGCGCCCCTGCCCGAGCAGTAAACGTGGCACGGAGCCGGTCTGGAGAACAAAACCTGCTGCTCGTGGAACGGACCCTAATTCATTAACTCTTATTTTACACATGATCGAAACAGCGGCAGCACCGAGCAAAATAATGCTGAATTGGCTGAACTTTTATTTGGACAATGAACCAAAGAAGATTACAGTCATGTAATCAAGAGACTAAAGAGTAGCACAAACAGCCATGAATGCAGTGAAAGAAAACTCCCTGGCGTGGTCCCAGCTACTGGCTGTTTACCAAAAAAACCCACAAACAACAAAAACACCCCACAAAGACAACTGTGGGAGGAGTGTGAAAATATACCAACACAAATTTTCAACAATGCCATGCCAAACATTGTAGCCCCGTTTAATATTTTCCAAACTTTTTAATTGAATTATGGCAGGGAAAGAAAAGGCTCGCAAGAGCAGAGAACAAGGAACAAGAGCAGGCTTATGCTGCCGGCGTTACGCAGCCCGCTGCTCACCGAGCCCCGCTTTTAAACTGCATCGCTATGCAAAAGCTAGAGACGTCCAAAACAAGAAGTTAAAAACTTTTATAGATGTCTGAAATAGTCACAACAAGTTACAGCCGTATGAATCAATACCAAGAAAATGCTGTTAGTCAGGTTCCAGTGAAGACGAGCAGAATTATTACAGCAGCATTATAAAATGTACAATAAAAAAAAAAACGGTTAAAAAATACTGCAGCAAAATAAATTGTATCACGAAACCTCTCTTCTCCATGACGTTAGCAACGCTGTAATTACTCACTAGTAGGACACCCCAGACGCCTGCACGCCTGTTGTAGCCAGACCCCTCCGGTGGGTCTCGCAGCTCCGTGTCACCCTGAAGCAGGGGGCATGGGGAGGGACGGTGGGAGACGGGGCGGCCCCTGGTCCCGGCGGGGGGGCACCGTGCACAGGGCTGATCCGGACCCCCGAGCCCCGTCCCGCTCCTCGCCCTGCGCACAGCCGTGTTTGCTACAGCAGGAGGTCACACCGAAACTCCCTCGTAGCCAGAAAAATGGTTAAGATTTTTTTTTTTACTGTAATTTTTACAAGGGGGGGGGGGGGGGGAACACTTGAAAAGGTCAGTGGCGTCCAAGAACAACATTATTCTAACACTTGGGGAGAGTTTAACACATAAATTAGAGCCTCAGCTTTCATCAACTATTCACCATTGTCTTTTCAGAAAAAAACAAACAAACCAACCATTCCTTGTAAGAAATTCCTTGTAAGAGAAGCTCAGCATGACCCGGCACTGTGCGCTCGCAGCCCAGAAAGCCACCCGTGCCCTGGGCTGCATCCCCAGCAGCGTGGCCAGCAGGGCGAGGGAGGGGATTCTGCCCCTCTGCTCCGCTCTGGGGAGACCCCCCTGCAGTGCTGCCTCCAGCTCTGGGCCCCAGCACAAGAAGGACATGGACCTGCTGGAGCGGGGCCAGAGGAGGCCACGGAGATGATCCGAGGGCTGGAGCCCCTCTGCTATGGAGACAGGCTGAGAGAGTTGGGGTTGTTCAGCCTGGGGAAGAGAAGGCTCCAGGGAGTCCTTCCAGCAGCTTCCAGTCCCTAAAGGGGCTACGAGGAAGCTGGAGAGGGACTTTTGCCAAGGGCATGGAGTGACCCGACAAGGGGTGATGGGTTCAAACTGAGAGAGGGCAGATTTAGATGAGATCTAAGGAAGAAATTCTTCCCCATGAGGGGGGTGAGGCCCTGGCACAGGTTGCCCAGAGAAGCTGTGGCTGCCCCATCCCTGGAAGGGTTCAAGGCCAGGCTGGACGGGGCTTGGAGCAACCTGGTGTGGTGGGAGGTGTCCCTGCCCATGGCAGGGGGTTGGAACTGGATGGTCTTTAAGGTCCCTTCCAACCCAAACCATTCTGTGATTCTATGAAATGCCGTTTGATACCAGTTAGGTTGACATAAAAATGGGTATTTCAAGTTTCCTTTGAAGAACCTATGGACTGGGAGCATTTATGTACGTATGTTAAGATATACTGTATACATACATGCAGCTTATGTAGTCATGAAAAAACCTGGATGTCACATGGACCAACTTCCCTTGCCAGAAAGGTTTCCAGTACTATTTTTTAAAAGATACGCTCTAACCAAACCAGGAGAAGGATTCTAATACCATAAGCTTTCCAAGCAACAGTTCAGAAAGCCAGACACATGCACGGCTCGGCAAGTAAGTACCAGGCTATTTCCTCCTCCGAGTTCTCCATGTGACTGTCGGTACAGATCCATACCTTGCAGCCAAAACCTACGTATTTTGAATACCACCAAGAACACATCTCTAACCACTATGTGATGGTGCCCGCGCTGGTCACTGAACTGCTGTCTGGAAAAATACTCTAGAACCGAAAGTGGAAGCCAGCTGCAGAATTCATTACTGCTTCCGCGGTGGCAAGGGACCAGCAGCCGCCGGCGAAGGGGCCCAGGTGCTGCGAGCCCTCTCCCTGCGCGGGGGAAACGCGCTTCCTCCCGACCACGGCATTTTACACGTGACTGACAAGAATCAGGTTCTTTCGGAGGTTTTAAGTACATCCTAATGCTCGGCTAGCACCAGGCAACCCTGAGTGCCGCTCTTAAAATTATCAGCAACACAGACGTCAGAGAAAATTTTGTGAGTGTCCAGCACAACCTTTTTCTTTGGCAGGCTGCATCTGGGGAAGGATAAGCTGAGGGATGGAGTTCTTTTTAAATAATTGATAATCTCGTGATTAATGAGATTTTTTTTTTCACTTGTCTCATGAAAACAGGGGGAAAGGGTGTCAACTCAGGCATTTTCTCTGTCGAAACGACAGTAATGTCAGACAGCAAAACGCAGGCAGCGGAACGCATCCCTCCTGGCCCTGCCCGGACGGAGAGCCGCTCCTCCGCGCAGGTTCCGTGCCGGCTGGCTGGAGAGCGGCTGCGTCCCACGGCTGCGGCTGGAGGAGGCGGATCGCCGCCCCGGTGCCAGCAAGACGGGAGGTCTGCGGGAAAGCTTTATTTCCAGGGATGATTGATCAGAGGCTGATGGTTAGGGACAAGGAATGAAGAAGGATCTTGGACTGTAAGAGGCTCTTGCAGAGCCCGGAGGACAGAGACGTTAAGGAAAAAATCTTTGGGGAAGCCAAGAAACAAAAACAGATTGCAAAGCGATGAGGGTGGTTTTCAGTGACTTGTAATTACTTCACTGGAGATTTACAACAGAGGAAAGCAGAATCAGAATCTCCACTACCCAGCCCAGAGTATCGCTTGAAAGGATCTAAAACACCTAAGTATGAAGAAAAATTCAAAAGATGTTGTGTGTAAATTCTTCATTTAAGAAGTCCTATTCTCTGATTTTTATCTTTTTTTGAATGATTGGCCTTAAACCATCAGCTCTTTGACAGCACAACCACAAATGCAAACATACTGCTGCTCTTGCGTTTTCAGCGTCTCTGACCGTGCAAACCCACGTCCCCAGGTATCAGCACACTTGAAATCTTTCCACTGTCCTAAATTCAAACAAATCCAATTAGAGCTTAATGTTCTCCACACTGGAAGGGTTTCTGTTTCGGCCTCCTGTTCTGTCAACGGATTCTGCACTTCCACTGCAGCATAAAGGAAATCTCTTCTTTTACTGATGCTCTTAGATTGAGTGAAAAATTATTAGCCAGAAACGGCAGCGCTCAGATAATAGCAAAACTAATTGACAGGCGCAGCATTGAGTAAGTGACAGTAGTTTTAAGAAGTTCAAGGAGAACTGACGAAAAGCACAATAAGCACAGTTAACTACACACAGAAAAATAAGACCAAGAACAGAAAGCAGGAATTAAAAAAATGATAGCGTTAAGTAACAGATAAAAGGAACCAGCAATTATTTATGAAATAAAGATGCTGACAGCTTTGGCTTTAAAGATTTCTTCTTCTATACTATATAATTTCTGCAACAACCAGATCACTAGTTGTTGCGGGGGGGGGGGATATTTTTTTAAAAGCTTTTTTCTGGTAACACCGAAGTGATGGATGATATCAATAATACATACGTGTGAGCGCGAGACAGCACCTACCTCCGAGCCTCTGCTTTCCCAGTCTCTGGACAATAATTTTTTCCCATTATATTTCTATGGCAATCCTGTACAGCTATGTTTGCCAAATGCCATTAATTGCACTAACTCCAATTACCAAGACAAAACGTCTTTCAAGGAGGGATAAAGACGACCCTTGAGGTTTGCAGCTCAGTCTTAACTGGACGCTGGGGAACCGGTACGGATGGGGAGACGCGGAGAGCAGCCGAGCACCGGGGACGGGGCGCGAAAGCCTGCGCCCGCTCGCGGCATCGGGCCCTTCCCACGCCTCGTCCCCCGCCAGACAAGGGCCGTTTCACAAGCCTGGAGGGGACCAGGTGAGGGAATTAAGTGAACCCATCTCTTTTTACAAAGAACGTACTTTTTACTTGTATATTTATTTCAAATGATGTTTTTCTAACATGATTTCAGAAAATGTGCATGAAATCCTGACTCTTAGGTCAACAGCAGCCCCCCGCCCCCTGCCCGCGGTAATAACGCCTGCGTCTTACTTCCCAAATTCTGCACCGCTCGGGGCCCGGCTCGGGCAGAGAACGGGAACGCAGCCGGTGACCAGCCTCCACACTTCTGCCAAACCCAACACTGACACCAGGTTTACCAGCTGATCATGGATTACGTTATTTTGTTACCCCGAGCAGCCCCCCGCGCCCCTTCCCACTTCCACGCCAGGTTTCCATGCTGCCCACGCCACCCGTCTCCCACCAAACGGCACCCACGGCTAGGCGCCCGTCCCCCACGAGCCCCCAGCTCTTCCCAGGCTATCCCAGCCGGCACGTTCATCCATTCAGCACACTCCACCGATGAATTCTGAATCCACACCTCTGCAGTCGCCTGAGTTTGATGCAAGCCCGGCGCTCTCGGCATCTGCCCTGGGCTCTGCCGCAAGATTGCTGCCGCGGGCCGGACCCTCCCTGGCACGAGCGAGGCTCCCCCTGAAGCCCCCCAAAACGGCCTCCCAGCACGGGACCGCACAACGCTACGGAGACCAACAGAACCGGGCACAGCTTTGCCAACACGCAGCGTATTTAAAAGCCACCTGTTTGTTAGCAGGGTCTTTTTTTAAAAAGGAAATAAACCCTGCAACGTAGAGCCCTTCTCTTACAGTTTGAAGGAAGAAACGCTGCCCTTTGCCCTGGCAGGGATCAAAGCTGCCTTCACGTTTTGCAGTTACTTGCCATTCTCGTGCCCTGCTACCGGCGTTACTACCGCAGGACGCATTGCCCGTCAGCGGGCCGTGCCGGCGCCGGGCCGAGGGAGACGAGCACTGGCCTTCTGCCTTCCCCCACAGTCTAAAGGTCACTTCGGCATTCATAACGCCCTATCTTGATCTTCACGAGAATGTCAATTAACTCAGAGCACGGTATAATAATTAAAACAAAAAAATTAATGAGGAACTCCATAATAAAACAAACCTTGGAGAAAACTACTTATCTAATTCTAACTGGAATTTTATTAGTATCTGATTCAAATATCCTTTTAACAGGAGTAAATAAAAATCTTATTAAAACAAACAGAAGTGACTAGGTAAGACAGCAGAGCTAAAAATAGACACATTTAGCCCTGCTATAAGTATTCACAATGTCACTGATTGAAAGGAAGCTGCATCTATTTACAGCAGACCTGAATGAGGTCCAAAATGCTGATGTAGACTCTTTCTAGTAGGCAAAATAGCAAATTAGAACACACAAATATCAAGCTGTTTCCAAATCCTAACTAAACGTGCTGTGTATAAATACGGAATAATGACAAACAAAGAAGTAGCGACATCTGCACCAGGATCCGTACAGGCTCGCTTCCCGTCGGCTGCGGCTAACGGCTCCGACTCCCAGGCAGAAAAAGCTTCGGCACAAGCTTCCCCGTCCCAGGCTGCTCGGGAACGCGTGCTGGTGCCCTGCAAGCCGTGCCACACCGGGATTTCTCCTCGCTTAGGGCACTTAAAGGTCTCTGTCTTAAGTCCCTCCAAGACCTCTCCTGATCTTTCTTACTTGGCTGAATTCAGACAACAGCAGAAAGAAGTCAGAGGAGCGTAACCAGAGGGACTTCTGGACGCGGTGCCACCACAGACGCCCTGTCCCCAGAAAAGCCTCTTGTGCAGAACTGCCGAGGAACGGCGGGACGGCATGCAGTAACAGCGAAACTCGGCTAGCACACCGCAGTGAAATTACTGTCTGGTTGTGTCTGTATGGGCTTTGCAGGGCAAGGTTTTGGTAGCGGGGGGCTACAGGGGCGGCTTCTGTGAGAAGCTGCTGGAAGCTTCCCCCATGTCCAACAGAGCCAACGCCAGCGGCTCCAAGACGAACCCACCGCTGGCCAAGGCTGAGCCCACCAGCAATGGTGGCAGCGCCTGGGGGGTAACAGAGTTAAGGAGGGGGAACAAAACCTGCTGCAGGATTATAGCAGCGGAGAGAGGAGCGAGATGTGAGAGCAACAGCCCTGCAGACCCCAAGGTCAGAGGAGGAGGAGGCAGGAGGTGCTCCAGGCGCCAGAGCAGAGGTTCCCCGGCAGCCCGTGGTGCAGCCCATGGTGAGACCAGCTGTGCCCCTGCCCCATGGAGGCCCACGGGGGAGCGGATCTCCACCTGCACCCGGGGAGGAGCCCACGCCGGGGCAGGGGGTGCCCGAAGGAGGCTGTGACCCCGTGGGAAGCCCATGCTGGAGCAGGCTCCTGGCGGGACCTGTGGCCCATGGAGAGAGGAGCCCAGGCTGGAGCAGGTTTGCTGGCAGGACTTGTGACCCCACCGTCTGTTCCTGAGGGGCTGCACCCCGTCGGAGGGACCCATGCTGGAGAAGTCCGTGGAGGACTGTCTCCCGTGGGAAGGACCCACGCTGGGGCAGGGGCAGAGTGTGAGGGGTCTCCCCCTGCAGAGGAAGGAGCGGCAGAGACGACGTGTGAGGAACTGACTGCAGCCCCATTCCCCGTCCCCCTGCGCCGCTCGGGGGGAGGAGGGAGAGAAATCAGGAGTGAAGTTGAGCCCGGGAAGAAGGGAGGGGTGAGGGAAGGGTGTTCTAAGATTGGGGTTTATTTCTCATTATCCTGCTCTGATTTGATTGGTAATAAATTAAACTAGTTTCCCCAAGTCGAGTCTGTTTTGCCCGTGACGGTAAGTGCTGAGGGATCTCCCTGTCCCTATCTCGACCCACAAGCCTTTCGCTGTATTTTCTCTCCCCTGTCCCGCTGAGGAGGGGAGGGACAGAGCAGCTGGGTGGGCACTGGGTGTCCAGCCAGGGTCAACCCACCACACTGGTCAAACCCAGCTGCTGGTTGTTTTAACCACCTGAAACGGCCCTCACCGGGAGGCAAGGCTGTGGTACCCTCCACGAAGCGGTGCCGATCCGCCGTGGGACACCCGGGCGCTCTGCTCCGGCGCCGTCTGCAGCCTCTCTCCAACAGGGAGCCGGGACCATCGACAGAGGAACGCGCTTGGCTCTTCGGCTGGAGAACTACCATTCCTCCCAGTGTGCCTTCTCTTGGTTTATCCCATTTTATTTGTCTCAAATACCATAACGAGCCCACCATCGGTACCAACAACAGATCTGGGGCTTAGACACAAAAAGTTAGGGGTAGAGGTCTATTGTTAAATCGTATAAAAATTGCAACGCAAACCAGCCTGCAGCTGTTACAGAATATCCAAGTTCAAAATCTCCTTCTGTATGGTATACGTGCTCAGTTGCCATAGCACAGGATAATTAAGACCACCTAAAAGCTCCCGAATTGAGAGAACCATTGATTTCCTTGTTCAGGAACAAAGAGACTTCCTACTACCAGGGAAAACTCCTCTGCGTAGGAATTGCAGCTTTGGCTAGGTAGAAAGCCACAAGAATCCTCACACCCCAGAAGGCACCGCAGATTTCACTCCTTTTCTTTCCAATTATGAGCTATTTTTCCTAATAGAACCTAATGTACATTCACTTTTCATTAAAAATAATAGATCGTAACAAATTAAAACATATCTCTGTGCATAAAAAGCAGGGTAAAAGAACAAATTATGTTTTACAAGACAGGACTTGCATACAACGGTGAGGAGTGCAGAACAATTTCCCTAGAACAGAATCAAACCGAGCTCAAATTAGTCTGCAAGTTGCCAGGTAGCTTGTTTAATGACGTCTATAAATCATTATATGAAAATAAACTTTGACTAAAAGGTTTCAAGTGTCTGCAAAGAAAATCCTTATTTCCAGCCAGGCTATTTTCCATTAGCTTTTCACGCAGTGAAATCACTGACCCTTGTTAAGACTTGGTCAGCCATCTTCCCAAGCACTAGACCTGTGCGTGCTACGCCATGCACGGGGGATGAAGGGATCGAGAGCAGCCCTGCCCAGAAGGACTTGGGGGTGCTGGGGGAGGAAAAGCTGGACATGAGCCGGCAATGTGCGCTCGCAGCCCAGAAAGCCACCCGTGCCCTGGGCTGCATCCCCAGCAGCGTGGCCAGCAGGGCGAGGGAGGGGATTCTGCCCCTCTGCTCCGCTCTGGGGAGACCCCCCTGCAGTGCTGCCTCCAGCTCTGGGGCCTCAGCACAAGAAGGACACGGACCTGCTGGAGCGGGGCCAGAGGAGGCCACGGAGATGATCCGAGGGCTGGAGCCCCTCTGCTATGGAGACAGGCTGAGAGAGTTGGGGTTGTCCAGCCTGGAGAAGAGAAGGCTCCGGGGAGACCTTCCAGCAGCTTCCAGTCCCTAAAGGGGGCTTATAAGATAGATGGGGAAAAACTTTTTAGCAGGGCCTGCTGTGACAGGACAAGGGGGGATGGTTTTAAACTAAAAGAGGGGAGATTCAGACTAGACATAAGGAAGAAGTTTTTCACACTGAGGGTGGTGAGGCCCTGGCCCAGGTTGCCCAGAGAGGTGGGAGATGCCCCATCCCTGGAAACATTCCAGGTCAGGCTGGACGGGGCTCTGGGCAACCTGATTGAGTTGGGGATGTCCCTGCTCATGGCAGGGGGCTGGACTAGATGGCCTTGAAAGGTCCCTTCCAACCCAAACCATTCCATGATTTTACACCTTAAACCCGCGCGAGCACAGCACTGCTCCTCCAGCACACACAGCTCGCGCACGAAGGAGGAGTACTCCCAGTTTCCGTGCCAAACCTCAAGACAGGCTTACAAGGTAGAGGATCTGAAGCAGCTAATACACCGACTTACTGCGAGCATTCAATTATTATTCTGCTTCAAGCCCAGAAGAGCAGTTTGGGGCCAAACACGCGAGGTGAATCACAGAGTCTGCGTTTCAAAGAAGAAGGCGCCCGGCGAACATGCAGCCAGGAGCTCAGCGCTTTCAAAGGGCAGGACAGCGGCTGTCAAGATGTCAAGTGGTGGCACACCAATTCAAATGATAAAAGGATTTCTAAGGAAAAGAAGAACGTGCTCTATTTTTAACACGCAGCTGTAAATCATTAAAAAAAATGCAATGTCCGTGCTTCACCCACTCCAATTGCCACTGGATCTTTGCCTCAAAAAAAGCCCCACCACGTGTCATCTTAAGACCCTCATGAAATGTACCTCTGAATACTGAACATGCAATAAATCATTTTTTAAAGCCATGGAAAGAAAAGAATGGAGAAAACTTATATCTGAACCACATTTAGTAGGTATCTTTCATACTCTGGTCTCCCTTAACATGCAGAATTCCAGTCGACTAAAGGAGATCTACACATACGTTGAAAGTGGATTATCAAAGGCATTCAACATATCAAAAGCGAACCAAAAAAAAGGGTTGTACATAAAACAAAGGAACTCTAAAAGACTGAGGATTAATATCACTAAACAAAGATATGTTAAAATATTCTAATTTTTAAAAGGACAACTAAATCAGAATTGAAGCGTTTTATTTCCATCAGTTAATGCAAAGACCGTGATTAAATTCCTTCAGGAAAGCTCATCCAGAAACACATAGCACTTGAGGTTTTGTTCTTTTTCACTTGTAAATAGAAGAAACTCCCACCGCTTCTGCAAGTGGTATTAGCAGCTACTAGCAAGCTATTAGCAAGCTAAAAACTATTAGCAGCTTAAAAACGACCTGTTGTATGGGCTCTTTCCCCACCTCACAAGAACATTCAGTCCCTATGAAGGACGTGACAGTTATTATTTTCTTGATCAGTATTTTTCCACTGTATAACTTTTTTAAAATTACTTACATAATGCAAGCCAATATCCCTTTATTATTGAAAAGCACATTATTTCTTTTGACATGCTCTAAGCTATGAACCATTCACTACTATGAATTATTTAACACACAAAGTACACCGAGAGGTGTATTTCTACTCCTCAGAAAGGGCCTAGATCTGTGCGCGTTTTTTCGTGGGGGAGAGCGAGGTGACAGGATCAGGTAATGAAGACGTGGAACGATTTCACAACAGAAGGGTATTCTCGCGTCTCTGACGCCAGTATTCACCTTAGCAGGTATTGTTCGCTATCTTAACCGCTGTAAAGAAGCAAGCTCTTCTGCAATGGCATCTAGGAGGACTGTTGTACTGTGGTTAAAACCAAAACACAAACCCAGTAGTATTCAGTTAGTAAATACACACAGCACTTAGGTAAAGAGGAGCAAAACCACTAAAACAACAGTGACAGAGCACAGATGATTCTCCCACATGAATTTTAAAGCCTTCCTCTGGTTCACTCCGTGCACTCCAAGAAGAAAGCTGCTGAGAGCTGGAGGTTCAGAAACAGATGGCTCTACTTCTCCTCAGACTTTCCCCTTCTAATCGAAGAAATTATTGACAGAAGCATCTAGAAACACTAAGAAACTGTTCTGCATATTTCTGAACCTACCTACCTACCCAACCACCGCAGACATGCACACGCTTGAGAGCAGAATATTGTAGAGGCACCGGCTGGACATAACACTGTCAGTGGAAAGAGGCCAGGAAAGAGAAGCCGCTACCCTATAAGGTTACTGCTCTGCTCCCCTACGGAGTTTGAAGATTCGAGGTCCGACGGTGTACATTACTCACCTCCTGACAGCGCACCAAGTGACGCCCTGCTGCAAGAACCTCGCAAATCTGGACCAATTCCCCAAGGGGTTTGCAAGCTGTATTATGCATCGTTCTTCCATAGGATAGGTACTGGTATAGAGCAATAAAAGCATTTGAAGGGCTTATAGTAAATATCCACGTCTGCTCTCTGCTGTACAAATGAATGCATGAGATAATGGATAGCCAGAGCTCTCCCGCTTCTCTGCTCTGCGACTTTCCAACCGCTCTCTCTCTTAAAAGCACTGCTGAAAGTTAGGAGACTTAACAGCTTCAGTAATTTAGATTCTACTTACTCTTCTGTTTTCTGAGCTTTTCCCCTGTTACTAATGAGTGATCCCACTGAGATGAATAAGTAGCACTGGCAGGACCAGAGAATCTGCTTTATTAGTAGTACAGAGCTATGCAGGTAAATCTCATTAAAGTTGTTATTATGCCACGTTACAGACATGGAAAACTAATATCTACCTATTTCACAGTGGCGTTGAGAGGCTTAATTAGTCTGTGAATTGTTTCAAGACACACTGATAAAAACTCCACGGGAGTGCAACTGTTTTGGATTGACTGAGAAATTGCTGGGGGGAAGGAAGGGAAATGAAGGTTGTACACCATCGCTGTTCATACGCAAGGACATTGCATCAGGAACGGGCTATGAAAGCTCAAGTGAGTACAAGCAGATAGAAAACGCTATCCTGGGTACGGAAGTCACTTTGCACTGTATTAAGGATGGGTTTATAACATTTTAGCTCAAAGCTTTCCAAACTGGTCTTCGCAGCCCCTCCTTGCAAGTTGGTAGTGGACCTGGCAAGCCAAAGCCTGATGGACAGCTCGCCCCGCAGCAGGGCCCAGCTCCGGAGCCCACCTAATCTCTGCCCCACGTGCAGCGCCTGCACAAAGACCTTCTGGAGGCCACCGCAGCCCAGCTGCAGCACCAGCGGTGCGCTGGAACCGCCCGTCCCTCGCCGGTGCCCGCGCAGAGAGCCTTGGCCCGGCTCCCCTCTCCTCCTCCTCCTCCTCGGCTCCCCTCGCCGCACCCGCACGCAGCCAGATGCCATCTCCCCCGCACACCAGCAAAGCCGCTGCAAACGGAGCTGGAAGGAAAGGCTGGAGAAGGCAAGACTCGCCGCCGCAGGAGACCGCTGCCAAAGCCTCAGGTGTGCAGCTGCGGGACGACTGAACAAATGCCTGAGGGCCCGTCTAATCTGAAAGGAATGAGTTTACGTATGTGCTTCGCGGGGAAAAACAAACCAAGCTATGCAACGTACACAGAGTCGCCGCAGGCTGTGTGCGACCAGCTCGGGGTTTACTGTCTGGTGTGTATGTTTGCTGAAAACTTAAATGTGGAAACATCCAAGGGAAATTTCATTCAAATAATTGATAATTTGTTACTGCTCTATTACATTCATTATCTATCTTGCTCATTTTCTCTCCTATAGTACTACTTCTGGAGTTCAAAATTTCCAGTCTGCCTGGAATGCCCGATAATCTAACCCCAAAACTGTGTAATTACACTGCTCTGCTGAGATAAAGACTATTTTACCCCATGACTTAAATCTTCCAAGAACTATACTGTATATAAATGCTAATATATATCAGCATGTGTACATTATCCGTTATGTGAAGTTCCAGATGATAGGATATATATTTTTCCTATTTTAAAGCTCAGACTTAATCTGCAAGTCCACTGGGAAATTGCACAACTGAGCATCTTCAACCGCTCCACGAAGAAAGGCACGGGAGCATATCAGGCTGCATCCCAACAAAGAAATGCTCTATTATTTATGATCAGAAGAAAAAACCAAAATGAATACATACATTTGTTTGTAGTGACTTTGGATATTATTTGTCCCTGACACACAAGACAGACACCTCTTTAAAACTGCTTGCAGGTAAAACACACATAAAATCTACAGCAGGAAGCTCCGTCAACATCCCTCTAAGTGATCTTCAATGTAATTCATGCAAGTATGATGTTTATTTTACCACAAAATAAAAGTATGTTGAAAGAAATGTAGCTTCCAGTAACATTTAAATTATGACATAAAAACTAGATCTTAAACCTAACACTAATTCGGTGGAAAAAAATGGCATACAGCAAAACAGAGCGAGTTCCGTAAGCAGCTCCGAGTGCGGATTCTCTCTCTCTCACTGTCCATACCCCAGGTTGACACAAGCGGAGAATCGCTGTAAAGGAACAGCTCCACTGTGAAATGTCTTAGATTAACAGTTTCTGTTTCGGTTTACAATCACACAGTTTCCGACATCTACTTGTGGTTTGGTTTTTGTGTTGTTTTTAACTGATCATACGAACCGTGCAAGGAGAGCATGGGGTCAACAGATTCATAACGGCCTCCTGCAGACTATCCAAATCCAAGTCTTAGTCTAAACTTGAATTGAAAATAAGAAGTAACACAAGAAAGAAGAAGATCAGTCTTTGAGCAGTATTTTAAATATAAGGTTTTGTTCGTACAGTTACTTCCTAATTTTGATGGTGTCTACTTCTGTATGGTGGCTGTCTTCCCCAGGTCAGAAAAGGAACCCCAGAATAACATCACTTGAACAAGCAACCTGCCTTCTTGCTTTTGCAGAAAACCCGCCGAGCAAGTAACTATTTTCCCTATTACGTGGCTGCACGTTATTTAACATCAATATACCAGAACAGAGTAAAATTATCGCAGCACTACAAGTCTCATGAACGCTGTTAAGAAGGAAGTCCAAGGATGTGACACCCTCCGTCGTTCAAGTCTCAGATCAGTAGCTGATGTATGCCCCTAGCTGACTTTGGCTCTAAAAATACTCGCAGTTTTTAGCGACAGGTTTTTGCGCAGCCCCACGGCTGGCCCCGGCAGGATGGAGAACCTCGACCCATCCCGGACCACGGGTGCAGGAACCGCCGCTCGCACGGAGGCAAGCCCGCAGCTGCAGACTCGTCACGAGCGGCTACAAGGGACGAGAAGCAAGATCTGCTAATTTTGTCATCCCCTGTTCATTTAATAGCCAAAAACTCAGGTGCTTTTCTTTACTCCCAACCAAGTTTTATTGCTTTCATTGTTATTTCCTCAGAGGACTATTTAATTAGTTCAGAATGCCAACGGCACATAGATCTTATGCTTAAATTAAACAATAGCTTAAATAATGCTCTAGGGAGGTACTTTTCCCAGCCTGTTATTTTTAGGTATCTCGGGGAGCGCAGCGTGCTGTGCTACCACACTGGCAACAGAAAGAGGAAGAGCAAGAATGTTTTTCTCAACAGATTTTAACTCAAGATCCATCTAACAATTAGCATTAAAATTCAGAAATAATGAAATATGATGGGTCCATCACTAGAGAAACAAGCAACAGAAAGCATGATTCATTGCCCTAAAAAAAAAAACCTCTTTAGCTGTTCTCACCCTAGTTTGGGGATTTTTTTTTTCAACAGAAAGTTGTCCCTGCCAAAGCTGGAGGAAGCGGCAGCCAGGCCGGTCAGGAGCACGTTTCCCTCTAACTGCAGAGGGCAGGCAGAAAAGTCCCTCCCCGCAGTGTAGGTTGTCACTGCAGAAGGAACTACAGAACAGACCAAACGCTCATCTGCTCTGGAAACTCAGCTAAAAAGCTACCAGAACGTACACCAGCTATACTTAGCTGTAGCAGTATAAAGGGAGCAGATCAGAAGCGAGAGAGCCCCTCACAAGACGTGCGTGTGTAGGAGGAAGCACTGATACAGATGGCAAAATGCTCACCCTGGCTGGGAAGACCTCCAACTTGGAGCCTGCTGATTTAAGAGGATATAAAAGAGAGTTAAGTGAATCACCCCAGAAAGATCATTCCTCACTATACAAAAGTGGATGGTAAATAGGAAAAAAAAACCTGTTTGTAACTTGTTACGTCAACTACAAGTTTTTTTAATTGGTTCTTTTTACAAGTGTTATATTTCAAGAAAATAAAACAGAAATTAGATCCAGCTTCAGGGGAAAAAAAATGCAAGTTACTTAATAGGCAAGGTGAAAAGCTTATACTGCAGCATGACCAGCTGCTGAAACAGCTAAAATATGTTCTGTTTTCATCTTCCCGAAGACCCAAACCCAACGGCGCTGTGTAACAGATGAGAACCTGAAAGGGGTGTAGGCGAACTGCCATGGCCCACCAGATTCCAGGCAGTCACCAGAGAACCCAAGGCCGAACCTAAGCCAGGACCTGACGCTGTAGGATGGTTTACCATCACATCCCTGAATTTCTAAGCCAACTTCATTCACTGCCTACCAGGTAGACACAATTTGTCAGAAAGTCCAGTGTCAGACACAAGAGTCACTGAACTGTAACCGGCAACAAGTTTGCTCCGAAGCATTTAACTTGAATAACCACAGTAATCCTGTTCTAAAGTGATATTATGACCTAATTCGCTCCCGTTAACACTTGGCAGCTACGCTCGCCGCAGCAGACCCCGATCCGGCCAGCAGCCACGCGCGTTACAGCTCGTACCAAGCTGCCCTCCGCAAGCAGCGTTCTTCCCGGCGTGCCCACCCCGAGCGCGAGGCAGCACGAGAACAACTCCACGTGCAATTCTAACCCAGTCGCGAAGCCGAGTGGATTCCACACGCAAATTACAGATACTGCGATAACAGAACATGATCTGGTGCTGTAGCAAACAGGATGTGGTAAAAAGAAAACTAGCTAAAGGTGGTTACGCACTCCGCTTCGAGACATGCTGTACTTCCCCATGAAGCTTCTGCTGTGGAGGAAGCAGCTTCTGGAGGAACAGCCGGCTGCTGGGCTATTAAGTGCTGCCAGAGCCTTTCTCTGGGTGGCTCTATTATGTCCTCTGACTCATTAGGCGATTCTTAGAGAGTTCAAGATCGTTCTGGAGCATCACTCCTGCAAACAGTCATGCCATCTTCAAGAGGTGAGAGCAACCTATTTGCCTTCATGAAGAAAAAGATGTAAACAGAGGACAGACACTTGTTTATGCAAATGTTATGAAGTCTCCAGGCCATTTTCATCCCCAGAGGGCTGCTGCCACACCGCACGCCGCCGGAGCTTCCTGCTCTTATTTTGATCCTAAAGGGCAGAGCAAAGGTTGTGGTTTCCAAGCCCCAGCCGCCCACGCGATCCTCTGCAGACGCACACCTGGGGGAGGGAACGGGGGCCATCCTTTACAGGGGGACCCGGAAAGCTCTGGTCCTAAAAGGATTTAAGGGCTCGTTAAGGAGCTCATTGCAGCGGCCAAGACCAGCACCATAATTAGACACACTCATAGGAAAACCTCCTACAGGAACGACTCCATGTACGACATCGGGAAGACTTGTATCAGACAACTGATCAAAGCCCTGGTTTTACATTTGAAAGAAGGATACTGAAAAACAGAAAAAACAATGACCCGGAGCTGTAAGAACGAACTGCGGTCTGGGAAAAAAAAGCTTAACAGTCCTCATCTACATCGCTTGCCAAAGGAAAAAATGGGTAGCTTGATGAAGTTTTATAGTTAGTACATACGGATAAAGCACTGTACACTAGACAGCTCTTTAGCTGAGAAAATAAAGGCCCAGGAAGAGCCCGCAGCGAGGGGATGAAGCAGCAGAATCGCAGCTCTTGACCAGAGACTCGCTTGACTCGGGCTGATTTAAGCTCTGCGGAGCAGGGGCTGCCTCCCGTGGGGCGCCCGCCCCAGCCCTGCACCCACAGCCCGAGCTGCGGTCCCTCCGCATCCCCGCCACACAGAGACAGAACAACAGGAGTGAAAAGGTGATTAGACTTTTAATTACCTCACCATATTTTTTTTCACAGCCTTTTGCATAATGCTTGCCTAAATTGAAGGTACTTTACCACAAGCAATTATGCTAATGTCTGGAAACAGAACTAATTTAATGGCAAAGAAACAAGCTAGAAAAGGCAATAAAATTTAAATGAACAACCACAGTAAGGAAATACAATATTTTCCAGTGCAAAGCAAAGTCTTCCGTTAAAAACGGTCATGTTTATCTTTAATCTTTTTTTTTTTCCTTCCATTCTAAATCCTACTTCAGAAGGAACCAGCTTCAGCAGTAACCGAAACTCCAGCAAGTGGCCACAGAAGACCTCCTCATTTCCAGGTACCAGAGGGCAAGTGCTGCTATGACCGGACCGAGGGGAGAGGAGGAGAAAACCTCTCTGCACATCGGTGAACTATGCATCCCACAATCCGGGAGAGAAACTAATACGTTAATGAAACTCTGGGCTCTAAAATTCCAGGTTCAATGGCTACCAACATGGGGAAAAAAAAGAAAGATATAATCCTTGCAAGGTTACAGTTACCTAACTATAATCGCTATAGCTTATCAAACTAACTGCAACATTCTGCACTGTTCTTTGGAACCAACTATTACCGAAAAGCATTCGGTTACACAAATAGAAATATCCATTACATATAAGCTGTTCTGTTTGACTTCTTTTTTTTTTTTTTTAAAGGAGAAGGGGGGGCGGGGGGGAGACTTCTTCATTTCACTGCCACCAAACAGAATGAAACAGTTAAGGTCAGCCTGTGTTTGGTTGCTTAAAGTTCCACTTATTTTGCAACTGCCATGCTATAGCAAAATATCAATGATTCAGCACAGACATCTGAACTGAAGCACATACTGAGAGATGTCCGTCAAGCAAACGAGGTATCTAGGCATTCACAGTGCAAAAACTTTGGCCAGAATAAAACGTCACAGTTTTTATGCACGAAGATACAGACTACAATGCAATTACTGTAATGCAATGGAAAGCTCCAGGAGCCTTCTGTGAACTCGTACTCGAGACCGGTGTTTCCACAGCCCTCTCTGGACAAAGCTACGAGACCCATGAATGGCAATCTGTGATACTATACAGTACTATTTATTTTAATCTGGCAATACTTAAAACTCCCACTCAGGAATATTCTTGCACCTACTGAGCCGCACATTTCCAGGCACCGAGGAAGGGTGGGCCTTTCTGCTCCGGCCGGGAAGGGAGACCCGGTAAGCCCACCCAGCCCAGAGGCCCCCAGTGCAGCACCCGCCCCGGGAAAGGAGGCGAGCGGCACTTTGTCCTCAGGCATCTGCTTCCACCGCCAGTTACAGCCTGGGTGTATTTCAGACAGGAGTAGATCCATTGATCCCCTCGAGTCTTCCCAGCCCGTCGTATGGCTTTGTCCCCATTTTGCAAGACACGAGCAGCTGCACTATCCCAGCAGACGTATGCCAGCCCACTCCTCAAACCTACCGGACAAAGATTTCACAAGCCCCTTGTGAAATCCCTTCCCCTGCTTTACTACCCATCCTACTACTAAAATGGTTTTATTCATATCCAGGGTTTTTTAATTCACATGTTAAGCCTCTGGAAAATGGACTAACCTCATCATTTCTGCAACAGCTTTTCTGGTTTTGAAGACTGTTGAACCTCACTTCTCTCTTTCATAGCCTACATAACACCCTATTTCTATACTTCCTTGTAGGTCATATTTAGCAGACTGCTAAGTAAGGTCTGCTCATTCCCACTGCTCTTGCCTGGACTCTTTCCAGCAGGTCCATGTATATTTTGTAGTCCGGTGCCAGGATGGACACAATATTCTGCCAAAGAGGATTACTTCACATGCCTCACTGGCTACACTCCTGGTTTTATATTTAGTCGGGTGATCTAGCGGAGACAACACAACCTACGGCTCACCGTAACAGCCAAGTCAATTAAAAACTCTACCTGATCAGTGGCTCTCCGCCCTGCATTTCTGTCATTACTCCAGCACAGGTGCAGAAGACACTGCTGCTCCTGACTGAGAAGCACTGCATTTTTTTCCAGATCTCCTCCTCCAGTCTATGGAGATCTTTTGCAATTCTGCCCGTGTCCTCGCTGTGGTTACAATCCTTCTCAGCACACAAGCAGAATACAGAGGTTCTTCATCCCAGCATTCACACTGCTGACTAAAACGCTGCACAGTAACTGATCTCTGACGCTCTTGTGCAAACTCCCTGGATACATCCCTCCACGGCCACACAGAAGCGCTGGTAGCTGCTCCTCGAGTCCATTTTCCCAACAGCTTTGCCCCCTGCACACACCCAGGCCACGCTCCCCTGTGCTCTAGCAAGAACACGATGTCAGACAGTCAAGACAACACGTATGCTATCTCTTCTACTACTGCTCCCTTATCAACAAGGCTTATTAGCCTGCAGAGCAAAAAAAAAAAGTTTAACTGATGTGACACATTATATTGTTGACAAGCCCATACCAAGTAATATAATTTTCTCCTCAATGTTTCCAAATAATTTAATTATTTTTCCAGTAGTTTTCCAGAACATGAAGTTAAATTGACAGATTGCCTGGCTTCATCTTCTTCCCTTTCACAACCTCGGTTTTACTAAGTCCTGTCCATATGCCAGTGTTCTTCAGACCACCTACAACACTGATTTTTCAGCGGTCATTACAGAGAAGTGGCAGGCAAACCAATCGTAAAAATATTTGTGAGTAACGTTTTCGTGAAACGTGACTTACCAATTTTCTGATGAAAGATCTTGTCGAAGGTTAATTCACCCCTTTCCTCAAGGTATTTCTGCATAACACTGCGGATACTGAAAGAAAAAAGAAAGGGGGAAAAAAAAAAGAAGAGTTACTTGAAACTGCTGATTTAAACCAGATCTTTAATGTACTTTGGAGAGAAGGATCAGTAAAATGAAACATCAATGTAAGGCAGGCTGCTGCTCTATCTCGTGCTGCAGCCATTAACATCCACCAGCCCGCGGTCAGGTCACAAACAGAGATTGCTGAACTCACAGAATTCAACATTGCTAACTATCTCATGAAAATTCAGTCTTCACCTATGAATACCTTTCCAGACCATCACCTTACTAGCCTACATTAGCCTTGCAGTCTCAATACTGTGATTTTTAAGGGTTTTTTTAAAGGTTCTTGGAGTTTGAGGTACACGAGAAAATCACTTTTCCCCACTGTAAATATTAATACTACCCAGTGTAGAATATTAGCAATATTAGTACCATCCAGTGTAGAAGAGACAGCTTTTTACATTTCAAGCTTAACATATCAATAGCCTACACTATGCAGCGTGATGTTGCTAGAATTCCCTTCAAGAATCTATACTTATCTAATAGGTTTGAAAATACCACAACTGAGCATAAATTGGAAAACAAAGTGCCATCGGCAACTGCAGATCGTTCCTTTTGCTGTACGCTGCTACAGAAGCAAGAGCACAAGAGTTCAACGGAGAGCTCCGGGGCTTTCCCCGGGTCTGCCCGGCGGGGTTTTTATCCCAGTTCGGTATTTGGGGTGATGGAGGGGTCGTGCGGGGCTGCCGGGGGTTCCCTCAAACCAGAGGCTGCAGGCAGAAGCCCAGGGGCAACGTCAGGCAGAGCCCCGGCCCGGGGCGAGCCGAGCCCTGGGTCACAGCACGTCCAGGGCACGTTCTGGTCACCGCTTCCTTTCTTTATTCTTGCGTCAGGTTTGAGCTTGCGCCGTGGAAAATAAACGTACAGGTCAGCCAAAGCGACGTCAGGCTGTTGACACTGCAACTGCCATACGTCATTCAGAAAACGAGCCGACATGAGCTCCATTAGGCCCCTAGCTTGGCTGCAGCGCACTTAACATCTACTTTGCCTCATTTATAATGTCACAATCACTCATTTAAACCACATTAACAAAGATTTCCTTTATTTGTCAAGTAACCTCAATATTCATTTTAATATAATGCCTATAAAAATTTCATACGGGCAACAATACAAGTACATAAATTTTAAAATCAATGTAGCCCAGCAGTACTGTGCCTTGGTAAAACAACTGGATTGTCACAGTATTAAGTCAAAATTTCACCAGGCTTTTTCTGTTTCCAATTTTAAAATTCATGTTTTCATATGCACTATTTATTTTATAAAAATAACCACAAATACCCTGCACAAAGTACTCATGCCCTAAACAAGATTGCTAAATATCACTCACATCTTCTGCAGAAGCAAGACCGAGCACCTATCCTTGTAAAACGCGGACTCTGACCTGCTTCCTGTCGGGAAAAAACTAAAAACTCACTTCTGAGATGCAGCAGAACAGGCCAGTCTCATGGATGAATTTCAACATTTTCTGGAGAGGAAAAAACTAGATTTCTGGGGTTATTTCTCATCCTTTTTTTCTCTACAGCCTCTCCGTCAACAGGTCCTCGTGCCGTTTGGGGCCCGTGCCCCAGCGCCCGCCGGGAGCAGCGGAGCCCTGCCCGCACGGCTGCGACCGGCCCCCCTCGCCCGCGGCCACGGACCACCTCAGCAGAGCTCCTGGAAAACCCCCCAGCACTCACTAACACCTCTCCCACCGCCGCCGGGCGAGGAAAGTGCTCGCGCTCCTCCTCCAACGAGCACCGCAGGCATGAAGTCTGAATGGCCTGCCCGAAAAAAAGCCTATAGTAAAAGCCAAGAAATTAACTCAAAGGCCCCAAAGCCCATCTAGGGAAATCATTCTATTCATAGTTTTTATGTGTATGTCAAAGCCCGCGTGGAACACAGATCTAACGAACGCTGTGATCCAAAGCGAGAACTCCGGAGGCTAACCACCACATCAAGTTAAGCAAGAACTGGGAGGGCTGAACGTTGTTAATCAGGTTTCAGACTATAAATTATTCAGTGACGAACTTGCTAGTCTTTTTATTTGTTCATTAAAAAATAGGTCTACTCTCTGTGGTTTTTTACAACCTAAACGAAATACTGATTTCAAGTGAAGAGGAAGCAGTAAATGGAGATCATGTTCTGCACTCGGGAAAAGCAAGGTAGTAAAATAAAATTTATCATGTAATTGACAGAATTGCAAATTCAGCTACCTATTCTATGGGTAGATTTTTAAAAATATACTCCTAGCTTAACATGTTTAAATGGTGAGTGTAACCGTAATTTTTCTCTTAAATCCAGAAAATGTTAGCACGTGGATGGCAAAATACCTCCAGTTGTGCTGACACCTTCCCCCAAAGCACACAGCTTCGCCCGGCAGCGCCTCGGCCGCGGAGCAGAGGACCACTTCCAACGGAGCAGGGTGAGCATCCCCAGAGACCGGGAACGTCCCTCTCCTCGGCCTCCTGGCTGAGCCGAGCCCACCGGCGCTGCCGTCGCAGCGCTCCGCCGGCAACGGCCCGTTCCCACGGCCCGCTAGACCATCAGTAACATAATAAGCCTTTTTAATAATAATGACATCAAGAAAGCTTTCCTCTGCTCCAACAAGCGCACTGCAAGAAATTACATAACCTATCCAGTCTAGACACGGGGAGAAGATAATGAAAAATTTAACGTGTGACTGAAGTGTCCAGGAAAACATTCCGATTGTGTAACGAGCAAATCTCTTCGGCGCTTCTCCTCCTCTCCCTGACACCTAGTACTTCTGGTCTGAAGGATAAACATGTCAGAGGAACAAACGTTTTTTGCAGCTACAGAATCTGAACAAATCTGTAAAATGATCGCAGGCTACAGGAGTCCACGCTGCATTCCCAGCTTCTAAACAACAGACTTTCACCCCTTCAAAATCATTTCTCCTTATCCATATGAATAAATAGGAATAAATTGCATGGGAGTGGATTATGACTACCCAGAATAATCACCCGCTAATTCTCACATGGAAGTTAAAGGAAAAAATCCTACTGAGTTCCAAGGAAACGAAGCAGAATCCATATATCCTTCAGAAGGATGGAAAATTTTAAAATGGAGCCTAGCACATTCCACAAACGGGAAGGAAGGTTCCCTCTCTGCCCTTGTATATTGAAGCATTAGTTGCCCTACACGTAAACAATCTGGGATTAAAAGCTGCATTTCACAGAAAAGTAGCAATTTCTAAAAGCTTTCCATATCCAAATGTGCCTTCAGACAAACAACAGCGCTAATGCGAGAAGTGGGACTTTTTGCATAAGTTCATCTCAGTTCACAGCATGATCTACCTTAATAGCACACTCAAAATAAGCAGAAACAAAAGCTGGCTAAAAAGAAATCCAGGGAGACCTCAGAAACAAAAGCATATCCGACTGTACTGTAGCAAAACCTTTTGTCCACCTTTTGTGACGGTAAAGACGTTTGGGGAGAGTTTTTTATTGCAAATAAAAGGAGCATCTCGGCCCCCGGCAATGCAAACGTGCCGGCGTGGCGCCTGGTGCTGGTGTGGGGGGCTGGGGGCAGAGGGGTGCCGCAGCACGGCCGCTTCTCTCGTGGCCCCGCGGGAGAAGCTGCTCTTAAGGAAAGAGCTGAACGAAACCAGGCTCGCGAAGCAGCTCAGAGCGCGCTGCCTGCCCTGAAGCAGGCGGAAGATGACTATCTGCATCGTCATCAACCTATAAACTTTGTGAACAGCACAGGTCGCTCTAACCTGGTCAGCTCCTCCCCAAAAAAGGGGTTTATTACACGGGTGAGCCGAAGAATCTGTTAAAAGGAGCTTTAAGCTGCATCTTGAAGCTCTAGTTACTACAGCCAGCATCCTGGTCTTTCAGACTTGATCAAAGAAACCCACTGAAAAGCAACTTTCAAGGTTAAAACAGGTTCTGCAATTAAAAAGCTCTCACTGCCTACAAGCACGCATGGTGGCACGCGGTTTGACAGGACACAGACAACAGTCGCCGTGCCAAGGTCGGTGCAGGCGGAAAACACCCACCCGAAAACACATCTTCAAAAAACTAAGAAAAACACATCATGTTCTTTTTAACACAGAAAAGGGCACGTGTACGGCAGGAGCACCGCTCACCCGCAGCCCTCCCTCTCGGGCAGGCCACGCCAGAAGCGGCAAACCCGGAGGTGCCTTGGGAGGGAGCTCACCCCGAGCCGGGACCCGTCCTCTGCGGTGGCCGCAGCCACGCGCCCGTGCCCGCAGCAGGTTACTCCTGCTGCTCCCCCCGTAACCGATCAGCAATATTCCAGGGATAAGCGTACCTATCGTTAGAAATTAAACTGCTGCTGGGTGTGTGACTGTACACGTGGTGCACGGCGCGTAGGACGGCCGCGCAGCCCGAGGAACAACAGTCCACAGAATCACAGAATGGCAGAATCGTTTCAGGCAGCCCCGCCAGGACAGGCGGCCCGGAGCACGGCCGCAGCGGGCGCGGGCGTATGCAGAAACTAGAAGTCATGGAGGAGAGTAAAATAAACAGCGTTCGTTTTGACATTTCCTAAAAGTTCTGCTATTAATTCCAAAGATGCATGGGTTCTGTCCCCGTGGGTCTGCTACGCTAAATTATGCAGGAGTTCTGTTGAAAGCATCTTGCACCTAGGAAATGGAAAGGGTAAAGAAAGATGCGATGGTATGTATACACACGCATACTCTCACCATTGGAACTAGATCAAGAAGCTACTTAATATTGGCCTCCTTACTACTGTACCTTAAAGGAGCTTTTAATTATTTATCATAAAAGCACATTATTTTTTATTATAACAGTAAGAGTTCAGATTTGTGGGATATTATCTACTGTACAGATGGACACATGCACACCACAGCTTGGAAAGAAATGTTCGGCCATATTGCAAGCATTAAAGAATCATACCTACATTAAGAATGCGCAGTTACACTAATACATTCACCTTTGGCTGAAACAGAAAAGGAGAACAGAAAAAGAAAACAAGAATGAAATGGCAGCTTTACAGAGACCGGCCTGAGGGAGCAGAGTTCAGTATCGAACTCCTCCAACATTTCCTGCATCCTCTTGGGCAACTCATAGACATTATCTGCCTCAGCTCCCCAGTCTGTAAAACCAAGCTGTGTTTCTTTTTTCCCTCCTCTTTGTCGTCAGGGCAGGTATCATCCTTCTGCCATGTGTATTCATCCCTGGAGGTATTTAAATACCTTTTAAATACTTTTTAAATACCTGCATCCCTGGAGGCATTTAGAAGACGTGTAGATGTGGCGCCTGGGGACATGGTTTAGTGGTGGCCTTGGCAGTGCTGGGTTAACGGTTGGACTCAATGATCTTAAAGGTCTTTCCCAACCTAAATGATTCTATGAGTCTATTCTGTACCCAGCACACTACGCTCCTGATGGCTCATGGCACGTCCAAAAACTACCCAAATGCTAATAATTATTTCAAGAAAATGGTAGATATTTAGCAACTACATTACCACTGCCTGTGACGGCCAACCTTTCGCCCTGCCCCTCGAGCATCCCGTTTCCACACTGCGCACTCACCTTCCATTCGTTCTCATTTGCTTTCTCCTCCTCCTCCTTGTTATCACTCCTTATTTCCCTTTTTCAAATCTCTCTCTCATCCTATTCTCACCTTGCTTTCGCACCGTATTTATCATCCCATCCCGCCTTCATCTCCACTTTCTCCTTTGCCTTCTCATTCTGCACACTCGCACCAGCCCGCAGCCACGGGGAGCTCTCACAAAGCCCACAAAGACCTGAGCCTGCCTGCAGCCAGAAAATAACCAACCCCGCGTAGACCCCACTTCAAATGAGAAGAGAGTCTGAAAGTCTGAAGTCTACCCCTACCAATGGGTCATCAGTAATACAGTTTCTCCTTAGAAGTATTTTTAATGAGGTTTTGCAGAGCAGGAAAGGAAACAAGGCACGTAACAGAAGGAGAGGGAGAAGGAAAGAAACAACCAACACAAAGAGTAAATCTGCGTGACTGATTACTAATGATGCTATTATTTTCTTGTATATGTGCACCACTGGCATGAAGTGCCTCTCCAAATGAGCAGAAAGCTCCCCTTGAACAAGGCTGTAAACTGCCATGAGTCCCTGGATCACAGCCCCCAGGTCACCTTAATACTCCACTTCGGGGTGAAAGCGAAGGGCAGACGCCTGATGCGACCAGTAAAAAATTAGCTCCCCTCCTATGGAAGAGGTAAAAAATGGGAACACATGACAAACCATTCAATCCATTTCACTCGGCTTCCTCTCAGACTTGTACCCAGTTCAAAGTTCAGCAGAAGTTAATACTTCTCCAAAAGATTTGTTCTCAGATGCTGTAAAAGGTATGCGACACCTGGCAACTTTGGTGTGCAATTAACGGGGCAAAGTAAATTCCCAGTGTATAAAGCCAGAAAGGGCCATTAGACCATCTAATCCGATATATTTATCTATTACTTGTAAAATTCCATACTTGAAGAGGAAACACATCATTAGAAGACTGTGAAAAAACAGGTTTGGACAACAACGAAATAACATGGAAAAAAAAACATGTTCCTTTTATTCTTTTACTTTTGAGCATCCTATAGCACTACTAGAATATCCCAATAGCAATGCAATCCGCAACTGACTTCATTATTTAACAGAGAAATAAAAGCGATTGCTGGTGCTACGTTAATTAGCGCACATGCTCGTTCTACTCTTCGTCTCACCAAGTAAAGCGACAACGAGCGCACCCGGCCGTGTCGCTCCCGTCGGAACCGCAGCGCAGGCGTGCCGGCACAGCCCCGGCCGGGCGCACACCCACACCCCCACCCGCGGCGCCCGGCTGTTCTCGCACCGACGTCACACGGGACAAGAACGGGGCTCTGCCATTTTCTGTCCCCAGTTCACCCATTTCTATCCCATTTCTACCCCATTCTCCGTTTATGCTAAGCCCACTGCCAAGCCATTCCACCACACAGAACTGATGCTCTTACAATTGCCAAGGATGATTAACAGCGTTTTCCACCCAAGAACCCCGTTTGCGATGGAAGGGATTACAGCTCAGCAACACTCTCCCGCAACCCCCCTCTGGTGCGCGCATCTCATCCCAGAGACGCAGCAGCTTCACTTATGCAAATTACATTAATGGAGAAAGTTTACAAGAAGGGAGCCAAGAGCAATAGCTCTGCAGCTACGACTTCAAAACACGCACTATCCTCATGTTCCTTGAGGATCATTTGCGTTATCATTGCTGAAATCTGAAACGAATATAAAAGCTTCTAAGTACATGAATTTTTCAGGAATAATTACACTGAATTGTAATGTCAAGGACTTGCCCTTCCACCAGAATGCTGCTCCTGACAAATTACAAGAAAGAGAATATGGAGTAAAATCACATCTCCTCGCTCCTACTGCAATTAAGTAATTCGTCAATCAGAATTTTTTTTTTTTTAAACAAATACAAAATTACTGAAGACGTGCCAAATTTTTTTAATCTTTCCCTATCTATAAAATGTTTAGAACGTTCTTTAAAAGTAGTGTGCAAGTATAAATTAACTGAGCTACCAAGAACCACGGCCAACGTTGACCTAAACACACTACATTCGCCTGTGATTTATTTATTCATTTATAATCTCGGGATGCAATTTTACAGAGGCTTAAATGTTTATTTGCACTATCCAAATCCATCATAAAGTTGCTAAAATTGGACCAAAGGCCCTGCCCCAAAGGCCTTTGAACCGAAAGCATGACAGGGTCAACAAGCGCAATTCAGAGCAACGGCAGAATGGCGCACAGCCACCATGGCCCAAACTTTTCCCTTTCCTTTATCAAAGTGCATTTAGAAGCTTTAGCAATGCAAGATTGATCAGAAGTGAAAACTGCTATGAAATATCGGGCCTAAGAATCAGATCTTCTCAGAACTCTTTTAAACAAGAACTTAAAACTACAGAAATGTTCCCGTATTTTTTTCTCTCCAGTTTGAACAAGCAAGCGTCCCTCCGGAGCCCTGCATCCCAAACACCGCAGCGGTGATTCTCCTGAAGCAAAACAAAATAAGAAGTGTAAAATTGTCTTCATTGATTTTTTGCTCCTCGTCGTGTGTTTTAACTTAACAGTTATTTTAAGGTCCCAGAAGTAAGGGAGATGTGAACAAAGCAACCACAATCATCAGAACATATTGGAAAGAAGATTGGGAAAATCTGGGGTAGAAAAAAAAAAATTAAAAAATCAGAGGACTGATGCAGAGAGACGCAGAATTGCTTAAATGTGAAGATGAAGAATGTGATGGGGAAGACACAGGGAAGCCAGGCTGGAGACCAAAGAAGAACAGCAAACGACGAGCAGGCTCAGCAAGGCAGGTCACCGCAGAGGCACGGCCCCGGCTATCCTTCCGACCCACCACGTCAGGCCTCGGGGGTACAGTGCCCACCCACGTTTTTCTCCTTTTCCTGCAAAGTTCAGCCTAACGAAGACTTGTATCTCACAGAGCTTGCTTTCCCTCCTGAAGTGAAGACAGAACGCACTAAACAGCACACAGCCAAGCCGCGTCCGGCGAGCCGTCACGCGCAGTCCCTTGGCACAGGGACGTCCCTCCGTCCGAAGCACCGAGTCTTTTATCGGGTTCCCCAGTGCTTTTTAATTTTCTGGGTGGATGCAGAAGCTACCGGGAGCTCTTTTCTCACTCGCACCATAAGCGGAGGTAGCAACCCCTCGCGGCGCCGAGCGGCCGTTGGTTGCCCGCTCCGTCCCCGCGGAGCCCCCCAAGGCGCAGCGGAGCGCGGGCAGGCCCCAGCGCAGCCCGTGCTCGTCCGGCGCGGCGCATCACCAGCACGCTGCGACGGCGTCTAACGAAGGCTTTGGTTTGCGCAGCTCTACCAGATCCTGAGCAATCTGCCTCTTCCCCAGTTCCTTTCTCAATAGGATGTGACACGTGCTGACAGGACAAATTCGTGGCACACTGGAAGGGGGGGGGGGGGGGTGTCTATATGGAAGCGGTTTCCCCCAACACTCTCACAAATTTTTATTTATTTATGCAAGGCATATTATATGTGTTTGTTCAGTATTGGAATGATTTTCTTGGAGAAACTAGCAAGCATGGGGTGAAGCTCTTCATGTGGAACACAGCTGTATTTTCTAAAGCTAGAAACTGCTGCTTGTACATCAATTTAGTTCAATTAAATTATGTGATTCGGTTTATGCACCTGGACCTGACAGCTCCTGATAGGCTTTTTTATAATTTTATTAATTACCAAAAAAAAAAAAAGCTATTATTGATACGACTAAACCAGGCCATTCCACATGACTTCACCAGAACACAAACCAAGAGCTGCATACGTTCGTTTCCTGATGTTACCATTCCAGCATTTTGCCGAAAATGTTTCGCATGGGAAGGTCCAGGCATTGATGTCATACCTACAGAAGGAGTAACAGCTACAAAGTTTATTCCCTTTACCGAAAAGCCCCATCTGCTGGCACGTGCGTCCCACCGGGGACACCGTGCGAGCAGCCTGCGGCCGCTCAGCCGCACTCCCCCCGGCCCCTGCAGCCAGCCCCAGCCGTGGCGCCGGCGGGTCCCAGCAGCTCCCCCCCCACCCCCGGCACCGGCTCCCCATGGATCACACAGATGCACTGACCCCTACAATGCAGCATCACATTACGGATGCTTTCCCAAAAATGTCCCTAGAAATCCCTCTGTTTTCAGCACAGTAACAGAAGACGGCACACTCATCTCTTCCCAGATCACCCTCATTTACCTTTTTTCTTAATTAAGGTAATGATGCCCAAGGGAAGGTCTATGTTTCAAAACATAAGCTTCAGCTCCAGAGCATCCCCGCAGGAGAACTAACTGGAACACCTCTCTTCAGGCCAGACTCTCTCCGGTGCCCAGAGGGCTCCAGGCACGGCACGCTCGGGAGCTGGCACAGCCTCGCGCCTCCACGGCTTTCCTGAAGCTCCCCAAATCTAACTCCAACGCCTGCCTCTGCCAGACGTCCCATGCCTGAAAAAGGCACAGCACTGATCTTCTGCTTGCCTTACCTTCTGATCTGCACGGTATAGGTAACAACCTATAGGTGCCCTTCTTCCACTCTCATTTCTTGTCCATTAAAGCTGCAAGAGCTTTGCAACAGGACCCTCCTCCTCCCATGCACTTCGGTGTAGGCCTGTCTGTTGTTAAGGTATCAGACACTGCAGCTACAACAAATAACGGCCTGAATTCCCGAGTGGGAGAACACCCGACCGGTGCAGAGAGCAGCATCCTCCCGTACAGGCTCCTACGCCGTGACAGGCCACCTCTGTCCCTAAAGGCAGCATTTTTCCTGCCAAGAAAGTACTGCAGTACAAGCTAACTTGAGACAAGAAGCACGCACGCTTTGTTAGCAGCCCTAGCTTTCCGTATGCATACTACACTATTTTCAGAAAGCCATCTCTTTACTACCTTCTCAACCAACACTTCTACTGACAGCAAAGTCAGGAGCTGAATTTCTAAACAAAAGTGAGTTTTTAACTACTCCGTCATCTATACTCACCCTGAGCAGGACCAAGCTATTCCACAATAAAACACAAACATTCAGTCTTTCTTGTAATGCTAGTTCAGAAAAAACCAAGGTTTTTTCCCTTCCTCAAACAGTTACCATATGAATATTCAAGCATGCCTTTTCACCCAGCATAAGATATAAGCGTCAGTCTACATTCGTCATCATTCCCGAACGCATAAACTAACCTTTGAAACGTATACATTACTATGAATTGGACTAAACTAACTGAACGATGGCTTTCTTCACCATAGTCAGCAATAATAATTCAATACTTTAAGTAAGGAAAAATAGAGGGACAGTCTAGGACACAACACCACCAACAGGCAAATGCAGCGCACTCGCTGCTCTCTGGATGTCCCGCTGAAGAGCAGAACGGCACTGCTGCTGGGACGCAGGGGGACAAAAGGCATTCCCACGTGTCTCAAGAGCACTCTCACGGGTATTTTTAGCACTTGAAAAACAGGCAGATGACCTGCTGCCTCCCTGAAATGGGACGACATTCACCTTCTCAGAAATATCAGTGGCACCTACTAGATGGCAATGCTTTCGGAAGCACAGTAACACGGAACGCATCCGTTCACGTAGTTTACTACCCGCCCCAAGAAAGTGCCCACAAACTATGAGATGCTCCGTTCAACGGGAACGCTCTGACCTTGGAAAGTACAAACCCACCCTGCTCGCCGCTGATACACACAACTGCAGGTTCACCCACGGCATGACCCCACTTCTCACGGCACTGGCCTGGAGCACACCCCACGTTCAGCATCCGTAGCTCTCACCAAGCTTTACCTCCTTGATTCTGTGCTTAAACGTTCAACTCAAACAGTGCGATATACTGTAGCTGCAAAATAACAAATGTGTTTATAAAATCATTTCATTTAGAATCCTTTTTCCTTCTGTAGTTTCACAAATTACCTGTCGATGAAACCGTTTTGAATGGTTTGAGTGTCCTGCATGCTGATTTTAATTTCTTACTTCAAGTTTTCAATTCAATTTTTAGTAAGTCCTGGAAATGGTATAAAAATACCAAGAAAAAATCTTGCTTGACACTAAAAAAAATTGTAAATGTCAAACAAAAACCTAAACTGTTTTGCAATTTTAGACAGCCAAGCTTAAGAAGTTCTGCTAAAATAATTTACAGTCATTATTGCTACAAGCAGATGGAACAAGCTTCCATACAGTACCACCACCTTCCAGAGCTACAGTTACTGTGACACAGATTCATCTGAATTAACCATTAGATCCTTAATCCTCCATATCATCTCCTACTTAATTTTGCATTCACTGGCACCATTTCTGTGCAAAGCCCAGTAAATGCGTAAAGCCTGTGAAAAACTGGGCCCGCTTTTTTTGGAAAACAGGAAAAGAGTGCTTTTGAAGATTTCTACCATTTGCATGCAGATAGTGAGGAAGAAGCATAATATAGCACAGGGCTTCCTGGAGCCGCTACATTCTCTAAACAAACCACGTATAAAGGAGGGGGGTTGGTATTAGCACCACCGACGACCCTGATGGACCCCCCCGCTGTGCCGCGGACCACCCCACAGACAGGTCCCGCGCTTGCCGTGCGAGACGAGAAACGCCAACGGACAGCGGAGACGGACAGGACACCCCGTCAGGACGTGACAAACACTGCCTCAACCCAGCAAGCGCCGGCAGGTTAATCTCACTCAGACTTCATAAGCTCCACAACAAACGATGTTTTAATGAGGGATGCAGGGGAGGAGTTTTGAAGACCTGCTGGCAACGAAGAGCACGGACCGAAGCAGGCCGTGCCTCTCAACTCAGGCAGGGAAGGCCGGGAGCTGGCAGCACCAGCTCCTGCAGCAGCTTTCCATACGGACAGCGAGCAGGAGATGCTCGGTGAGCTGAGTCCTACCTGCAGAAGCCCAGAACTGAACCGCGTGCTCGAAGCAACAACGAAGCGCCTAGAAAGATGCAAAGGGATGACACGAGCGTAATAGCAACAAAGATGAAATTACACAAACAATTGTCAGGAAGGTTTTCTTAGAGACAGCACTCTAAATGAATAAGCACAACAAGAAGGCGTTAAACAAAGCCAGAGAAAATACCGTCGAAGTAACCGAGACTGACAGCAGAGAGACAGGGGTTTAGCCTGTAACTTAGAGGAGTTACAGAAGTTTCAAGAGGTACAAGAACACGCTGAAGGGCACATCAAAGAAACAACCGAAATTCGGAGAAAGTGTATAGTAATGCCAAGAGCACAAAACTGAAAAAAAAGCAGCAACACAGGATACAGTAACGATGCTTAACTCCTAGCGGGAGATGTCGCTTGGGTTTCGCAATATTCAGCACTGTATTGGGAAGAAAACAGATCACAAGCAGCTCAGGATAGAACTGGCAAAGAAAAAGCAACCTCCGTGCATTCAATGAGGGTTTTAAACAAGTTAGCTGAATACCAGGTAAGAAAGCAAAGAGCGCATCCCAGACTAAACTGCCCGGCGAGAAGCGGCTGGGGTGCCGGTGCGTGAAGATGGATGATAACTGAGGAAAAATGTCATCTTAAAGTGTGGTTTTTAAGAAAGAGTGACTGCAACATGCTGCTTTTTTCCCCAGAGGGACAGGATTCAGAGGAATATAGGAGACCAAAGAAAAACGTCGGGAGAAAAATAAGAATTACCTTGGAAGAGAGGCAATTACTGAAAGCAGGTTAGAAAAGGAGAGATGAGATGAGAAACATCTACGACCGCAGCAAGAGAAGCGGGAGAGAAGCCTGGACAGATGCACGCTGTGTTTTGTTACCATGCCCTTGGTATTTGTACACCGAAAGCACCCCAAGCTTACGTGATGTTTATAGTAAAAAGCTTTAATGTTAACTTTCCTGGCGAGGCCGGGCGAGCCAGCGTGAGGACAGCAGTGCTGGATGCACGCCCTCGGCAAGCCCCGCACCCTCTTTCACTCCAGTTACCTGATTTCTTGGACCATTTTTCTCAACTTCACATTATGCAAAGCCTTTACTCAAAACAGAAGCAGCTGCTGGCAAATAAAAAGAGCTGTTACACAGCGTTCTTCCACTGCCTTTGACCAAAACAAGGGAAATCTAAAATTTACATGGAAAAGTAAAAAACTTCAGAAGTCTCCTGAATAGCCTAAGAAATTAAGAGTGCAGTTAATTTACTCCTTTTCCCCCAAACTTAAAAATATTTGACTAATTCTGCAGAAAAAGACTAAGGTTTCATATTTGCTCATTTTTCAACACGTCTGTCTTCTTTCCCCATTTCAGGTCCTATTTCTGCAGGACAGTCTGCCTTTGCCAGCCCTGCTGCCCACCCACGCAGATCTACCTGCAAAACAGCCTTTTAAGAAACAACGTACAACTACAAGACAGCGCGGCTTTCCCAGTTCTTGGCAAGGCTCTTAGGAACGAAAGGAGGAAACGCAGAAGGGAAGGAAAAGCAGATAACGGAGGGTGGAAATAGGGTTGTTTTGTTTTGGTGTTTTAAAAAAACAAAACCACGCTAAGCCTCTTCCTTAGGCACTCTTGTCTCACTGGCGTTTTCTGTCCTCTTTCTCCCCAAACTGTGATATTTAACGATTTCGGTACAAAAGCAGTCCGAGGATGCTTCGTGTAAACTCAGCAATAATCAGCCCCACGGCCAATAAACTCTTCACCCTCATCGTTTATTTGCTGCTAAGCCTTGGCCTGCAGCCTTGGAATTCATTCTGCCTGCACTACAGCTATTTCCTTGTAAACAGGAAGCCCCCTCAAATTTGCATTACAGTAAACTCGGTTACTTCATTTAGCGTCAGTCTTATGTCACAAAGATAAAACGGCGCCGACAGGTGTACCGGGCTCCAGCAAAGAGACAAATTGTGGTGGGGGGGTAAAGCCTTTGTGATATTCCTCGAGGAGGTAGCGCCAGCAGCACAGGACGCCGTTGCTGGGCAGTGGTTGCCCGCCGGAGATAAACCCGCGCCGAACGCGCTCCTGCGAGAAGGGCGCTGCAATAAGGCAGACACATTTATTTTCAAGCGTGGATGTGATATTCCAGTGACCTTCCTGCTATCCGTCCCAGCGTCAGCCAGGAGCCGAACGCGACGACGGCTGCTCGCAGCCCGGCGTTACAAAGCTGTGCTCATGCTCCGAGGGGGAGCTGCTCTCACACACACACACACGCAGAGAAATAAAAAAAATATTTGGAAAAACTGTTTGATTTCAAAATCATGTAAGAGAGGACTTTGTGTGTTGTATTTTTTTTTACTGTTACTATATCAACCTGCATTTAACCAGCCGATTTATGTAACTTTAAATGAATCACTTTGCCAGTGATATAGAATATTTAAGTATACCCAACACACCATGTCTGTTTTAAGGAGAGGGATCAAAAAAACCCAACCAGAAACCAGCATGAAGACATCTGACACCAGAATAACGGTCACAATTTCCTACTGCATGAGGAAATCCCTGGTTTCAGTTAGAAGCTGAGAAGTTCAGTCATTTCAAGCAATCTAGAGCCGTTTGTGGTCCCAGGCTTAGGTAAGTCTCTGTTCTCATTTATGTCCACGCTTCCTCCCATTCATCTGCTGAGCTGTCTTACACGGCCCCCGTCCCACGGCGCCCTGGCACCCCGTACAGCTGCAAACCTCGCCCTCGCTTGAGGCTTCTCACCTTCAGCAGAGCATGACAGTCCGGGGGGGGTGGCAAACAATCTTTTTCCTTTAATATTTCATGCAATCTGCAAACAGGTTCTTCCACACGCGGCTCCAGGAGCGAGGCGTTTCAGCCACCTAACCCTTCACCTTTCCTCCTACCCTGCGAGGCTCCTGCTGCTGTGTCCCACCCTGCAGAGCCGAACGCAGGTGAACCATCTCTCTGAGCTCAGGGAAACTACCAAAAACATCGACAAAATGCAAATCCTGGAGAAGGCGAGCCGTACACCGCAGGGTCTTCAGGCCTCGTGCTGCGCTACGAGCTGCGCCGCGCGCAGCACACGGGGCTGTCGGTCCGGGCAGCAGCTTTCGAGCCCCCCCGCCAGCGCCAAGGGTGCTGAGGTTCCTCACGGCGTTGGAGGGACTCCTCCCCTGCACACCCTCCGCGTCCCCACCTTTCGCCTCCCCGGAGGGTCACGTCCCCATTGCACACAGGGAGCACCACCGCATGCCACTGATGCTGCGGACAGGGACAGAGCCAAGGCACTGGCCACCGTAACGCTACCAGCACTCCCAGGACAGCACGCTGTGCCTCCGGTGAATGGTGTGGGCCAAATTCTATGGATATTATTTTATAAACATTTACACGTACCAGGAGAAAAGCAGCACTTCGTCTGTCCAGCAAGCCATCCTCAACTGGACCTTAAAAACGACTGCCAAACTTCTTTAGCTGAGGTTGCCCTGCCTCTGCACGGGGGATTACCGCGGGCTGGGCACCCCCTGCCCCTCACCTTCCCCTGCGCGACCCAGAATTCAAGCATAAAGGCAGAAAAACGTGAACAAGTGAGAAGAGGGCTTCAGGGATCTCTCGCTCACGGCAGCCAGCCAGGCTAGGCCACCGGCAGGCTTGCAAACTGCCTACACATCTTGCAGTAAATTTCGGGTTAGATTTTTTCTGTTGCAATATTTTGTTCGCTGGCTAAATCTTCGTTTTAAATACATATACAGAGAGCCATGCATGAGAGGGAAAGCTGACTCTGAATTTCAGCAATACACAAGTAAGCGATGCTCAGGTGATTATAACGCCTGCATTACCAGGGACCGTCGTGCAGAAGAAAAGCTGCTTTTACCACCAAACCCCAAGAAAACGCCCTCGGCTCTGCCAAGGCACCCCGCTCAGCCGGCGAGGCCCGGGAAGCCCACGGCGAGGGAGCCGGCCGCGGGAGCGAGACCCGCACTAGTTCCTTGCTGCACACCACCTCTGCTCCGTGAGCCGCTTGCTAAGAGCAAACCTCTCTCCCAAGTCCGTCCTCCCTCCCGTATCTCCCTGCTCCGTTGTCAAACCTCGTGAAGCATCACCAAAAAAATAGCTCTGCAGAATATGCCGGTGAGAATGATTCAGTTTGGTTTTACCATTTTATTCGGCTCACCACTTAAAGAATTTCTCAGCCACCGAACGAAGCATCAAGTTTAGGCTCAAATAAACACCCGAACCGCGGGTTTTTTTCCCGGGAGAAGCGGGCTTCTCCACACCGGTACCTACCGAGAAACGCCCGCAGAAGTTGTTTCGAATAAACGCACCAACCCGACCCACCACTCGCTCCGGCCGCAACCCCGGGCGCTGCGCCGCCAGCCCGCCCGCACCGCCCGCGCCCGCCGCCCCGCACCCGCCGCCACCAGACCGTTATGTTCAGCACCGCGGAGCCGGCGCGGGGGGGCAGGCGGCGGCAGGCCGCCGGGCAGGGGCCGGGGCCCCGCGGGCCGGGCCGGGCCGGGCCGGGCCGTACCTGGGCTCGGGCAGGGTGATCTTCTTGCTGGCCCTGGCCGCCGGGGTGCTCTTGCTCTTCTCCATCGCCATCAGGTAGCTGACATCGGCCAGCACCGCCTCCAGGTCCGCCATGTTCCCGCTCCCGCCGCCGGGCTGCAGATGGAGGCTCCGCCGGGGGCAGCCGCCCCCGAGGCGGGGGGTTGGCGGGCGGGCGAGCGGGCGAGGCGGGCGGCGGCAGCGGCTCCCCCTCCGCCGGTGCCGCCGAGCGCCTCCCGGCTGCGCGTGTGCGTGTGTGTGTGTGTGAGCGCGGGGGGGGGCAGCGGCCGCCTCCCCCCCTCCGCGCCCGGGGCTCGCCGCCGGCCCTGCGCGCCCTCAGCCCGCGGCCGCCGCGGCGGGCGGGCGGGAAACCCCCCCCCGCGGCCGCGCGCCGCCCCCGCCGGGCCGGGCCGGGCCGGGCCGCAGCGCCCCCCGCCCGCGCGGCCCCTCAGCGCTCGCCCGCGCCCGCCGGGCCCATGGCGGCGGCGGGGCAGCCCGGCGCGGCCCCCGCGGCTCGCAGCCTACGCGGCCCCCGCGGCGCCGGGCGGGCAGGTCCGAGGGCGGCCGCGGGGCTGGGCGGCCATGGGCGGGCGGCGCGGCCGCAGGGGCTGCCCGGCGGCGGCGCGGCGTTAGGGGCTGCGGCGCGGCGGCGCCTGCAAAAATCCGGACCTGGATTCCGCGGCGGCCGCCGGCGCGGCGGGGCTGGAGCGGGGGGAGCCGCCGGGGACGCCCGCGGGGATCCCGGGGAGGGGGGCGGCCGGGGCCCGCCCGGCCCCGAGGGGCTTCCGCGTCCCGCGGCGGCCGCGTCGCCCCCCGCCGCAGGTGCGGGCGAGAGGGCGGCTGGCCCCGGGGGGGCGGGGAGGCAGAGAGCAAAGCCCCTGACACTACGAGTTCATGTATCTTAAGCCACCGAGGAGGGAAGCGCAGGGTCCTCCTCGTTCGTCTATCTCGGACGTGGTTTGGGGGTGCGGGTGCTCCCCGGGACCGCCGGGGAACGCCGAAGCCAAGGCTGGCCTCGCACGGGGCGCACCCGCGGGGCTGCCAGCGCGCCGAGCCGAGCCGAGGAGCGTGGTGGCCTGCCTGCGATGCGCCGAGGCGGCGCATCTTTAAAATTAACAGCCTCGTAGTTTCTTGAGACATGTGCATAAGAAAAACTGGGATACCAATAAACGCATCTGTATGGAACCCCGTTACTGCTCGTTGAACCTCTTTTGTGGGCAAATAACAGCGCAAAACAAGGCTGCACGCTGAAACCGAAGGGCTAGCTGTGCCAGTCTGCTGGCTGGGTGCTCCCGCGTCCTCGGGCACCGAGCGGCTCCGAGCAGAGCTCCCCGCTCAAAATTCCTGGTTAAAAATGTAGTAGTAGCTCTACTGCAGCCAAGCAGATATGCAGATTTCAACTTCTTTCTTTTCTGAATTTCGTCAAATATGTCATAAATAATTGGCTCAATGAAAGGCTAAGTCAATGACAAGTCTGAAGTTTAAAACTCGCTTGTTTTGAGCTCTTTTCAAGTGCCGCCACGCCTCCTTCCTACATCTTATGAAAGTTAATGATCTGATTAAAGCTAGGTACAGTATACAGCTGGGAGGATTTCACCGTGCGGCTCATTGTGAACTGTCTGAGAAACCCGCTTTTTTGTGAAAACGTTAATTTAAACCAGCACTTTTCACCGGAACAGATCCATTGGGGAAGGTTTCTCCTCCGCCGGTGACGTTCCCGATTGCCACAGAGCAGCGGTTTGGGGTGTCAGGCGGGAGGTGGAAGGGAGCCGGGCAGGGCCTGGGCGCATCCCCCTTGGAAGCGCAGTGTAAGGTTTCCCACCAGCCCTGTTTGAAGTTTGCACTGAGCGGAGCCACGAGGTGGAACGGGGTGGTTTTATTTTCACAGCTGTGCCGGGCCGGCAGCGAACGCTGGGTCTGGCTCGTGGGCCGTGCCGCGGTGCCGTCTCTCCTCGGGCGCAGCCCAGACCCGGGTCTCCCGCTCCAAAGCCTCTCTCGGGGCTCTCTCTGCAGGGGTCGTGACGGGAGCGGCGTTACACGGGACGGGGTGACCTCGGGTGCTCTGCGGCACCTCGCCCCCGGCCTGCCAGAGCACTCTTGCTTCATCCTCGCGCAGGAGGGGCCCCTTCTGTCTGTGAAGCCGACCGCGCACATACAGCTGTGCACCCTCATCAGCGCTTGCAGAATTATTGTCTAATTAGTTGTAAATAGGTAAGTCTACACGATGCCCTGTGCTGAAGCGCAGTGATCTACCAGCTAAGGCAAAACCAAGTCTGCGCCTCATCTGTGGGATCATTTGAGAGTTTCAAAATGTTTGAGTTTTGAAGAGAAAGGCTGGCGTTGTCTAATGATGGGTCCAAAACTGTTTGGCTCCACTGTTAAAAGGAATATTCTAACTTGTTTAACCAGGAGTAGACATTTGTCAGCCTTGCCACGGCCTTAGCCTGGCGACGTGAGCGGACGCGTGCGTTTTGCTGGCTCTTCCAAGGCAACAGCTAAGTTGCGGCTCCGGCAGCCTCTCCATCTCCGTCCTTCACCACTCACAGGTATTTCCATGGAGAGAACTGGTTTTCTTTCCTGAAACGTGAACGTGCACAAGAAGCAACGGCAGAGCAGGGAGGTTGTCAGCGCTGACCTGATAGTGTTGCTAAACACCACCAGCACGATGCAACCGCAGCGAGCGGAGCAGAAAGCAAACAGAAACCCGCTCGCTGCCCGCCTGGCGCTGCCTCGCCGAAGGACCCCTTCCGTTCTCTGAAATCCTTAAATGACTTTGCAGTGGTGATGATTGCAGTAATGGCCGAAAATGCCACTTAGGATTCATAATGCTCTCCTTTTCATCCCTATGCCACCTTTTCGCCATTATTATCTGGATGTTCTGTACTGTACACTTCAAAGGCATTCTTGGTGACAATTTCTGGGAAGTCATGTTTGGCGATGGCTAACAGAAACCCGTTAAGAAACTTGTTCTCTTCTTTCTGCCTGAGTGTTTCCATCGGTGCTAGCTGGCGTGGCGGCAGCAGCTGGAACCAAAACAGCGGCGGGTTACAAGAAAAGGTGTTTTTAAAAAGCGTATTTGCAAGGCAGTGGAGGTGGTGGCACGAGCCCGGAGCTGCCCCTGCGCAGAGGCTGGCGAGGGAGGACGCTGGCTAGCACAGCCGTGACGTCCCTCCCGCAGCCCCCGGAGCCCGGCAGGGCAGGGGCTTCTGTGCTTTCTCCTCTGGCAGCGTGGAAAACTCACGCATTCTGCAGTTTTATATTCTGAGGTTTTGGAGGTGACCTGGTTTTGGCCAGGACGGAGCTGGTTTTGTCTCCAGCAGCTCCCGTGGTTTGGATTTAGCGTGAGGAACGGTGACAGCACACTGATGGTGCTGGGTGCTGCTAAACCATCAAGGATAGTTTGCAGTTTCCCAGGTTTTGCTGATGTGCGGTGCAAAAACTTGGGAGGGGCAGAGCCAGAATAGTTGATCCAACTGGCCAGAGAGTATTCCATACCAGAGACGGCATGGCCGGGATAAGGGAGGGTCGGCCGGTGGGCCCTTCCCTTCTTGTCACCTTGTTGTTCCCTTCTTTTCCCTTTTTTTTTCGTTCATTTGGGCCTTTTGTTCATTCATTCGGCTGTTTGTTCCCTGCTCTCTCTGGAACTGCTGTTCTGGGGTAGCTGGGGGGGATACCCCTGCTCCCTGCCTGCTGCTCGGGACGGGCTGTATCGGTCGTCAGGTGGTGAGAAATTGTGCATCGTTTGTTTTATATATTCTATTATCCTTATATATATTATATTATTATTATCATTAATATTTATATTTTTTTCCTTGCTGTCCTGGTGAACTGTTTTTATCTCAACCCCAAGTTTTCCTGTCTCTCCGATTCTCGTTCCCACCCCACTGGGGAGGGGGGGAGTGAGTGAGTGGCTGCATGGTGTTCACTCACGGCTGGGGTTAAACCACAACAGGAGGTCACTTGGGTGGGCATTTTTTTAATGCTGGACTGGAAGCAAACCTGATTTTTCTCCTGAAGCTGAAGAGAGCAGAACAGGTAGTTCTGGCATCCGTTGTGGGGAAGTTCAATTCCCCAAGTGCAAGTCTGCAGCGTTTCTTAGCTTTTGTCTGTGTCCGGGGTTTAGTGTTTGTGTCGGGTTTGCTTTTTGGCGTGTGGTGTTATGCCTTGTGTGTTGGTTCCAGCGTTTGTATGTAGTGTGTGTGTTTGTAAACAGTGCTCTGTGCGCGTTGCCCTCGGTAAAGGAAACCCTGAATTAGTCGATGCCACGATAGCAGAGGTCAGAACATGATACACTCACGCAGGCTCTGAATGCGTTTAAGTCTCTCCTGACATTTCTGTGAATGCTGACTGATACTGCTCAATCGATTTAAACGTGTCTCGAGGCCTGTCTGGGCTTGAGCGCGGGCTTTGCGCGCATCCGTCGCCGAGCCAAGAAACCCTGCCTCCTCTCTGGTGCTCCTTCCTTCTCGGAGTGAGTTGCTCCTACCATCTGTGTAGGATTTAAATGTTTAATTTTGCACTGCTCTGCTTCACAGGATGACAGATGATATTGCAGAGAGTAACGAGTCTAAAGTAGATCTACTCATGTGCCCTACACCGACGCCGTCCCGTCGCGATACTGGTGCAAGGGGGCACGCCAGGACGGAGGCATGTTTCCTGCTGCCCTCGAACCTGGCGCAGATCTGGTCACGCGTGAGATCTGCTGCTGCGCGTGGCCGGCGCTAACAATACACCTCTTGAAGGGAATGTTCACACAGAAGATTATTAAATGCTATTTTTTAAAGATTTCTAATGTATTACCAGAAATGCCCGTAGCTTTGAGATGAAGAGCGCTGAGCAGTGTTTACCTCAGTTCCCTCCGTGGGATGCTGCTGCCTGCAGAGCGAGCCAGCCGACGGCCAGAAATCCGCTGCGCTCCTTGCTCCTCCTCAGCAGCGCTGGTAGAGGGTAATATATTTATCGGTGATGGATCCCGATGGGATCTGACTCTCCGTGGCTTGTTTGTGTAATAGCCAGGCAGCGAGGTTACGTTTTGCTGCTTCCTCTACCCTGGCAGTATTATCTGGGGTGCGACCGCGCGCGTGGCCCAAGGGAGAGGGCAGAAATCCTTCCCCGCGCCGCCTCCACCGAGCTCCTCTCGCCAAAGTGCTTTAAAGCAGCTCCCGACCGCGGGGTTACCTGGAGTAAAACGGGAGCAGCAGCTCCTGCTTAATGAGGCGTGAGGATTCATTAGCAAGCAACGGTAAAGTGCCCAGAGGACAGTAAGAGATAAATAAATGCAAACTATTCTTAGTAAAAATTAGGCAGCGTAAGCCCTCCTCGGTCTGCTGCATTTTCCCGATCTTGCCCTACAGCAGAGACAAGAATCATGTCACAGAATCACAGAATGGTTTGGGTTGGAAGGGACCTTAAAGACCATCCAGTTCCACCCCCCGCCATGGGCAGGGACACCTCCCACCACACCAGGTTGCTCCAAGCCCTGTCCAGCCTGGCCTTGAACTGCCAGGGATGGGGCAGCCACAGCTTCTCTGGGCAACCTGTGCCAGGGCCTCACCCCCCTCATGGGGACGAATTTCTTCCTTAGATCTCATCTAAATCTGCCCTCTCTCAGTTTGAACCCATCACCCCTTGTCCTGTCACTCCATGCCCTTGGCAAAAGAAGGTGCAGAGTCACCACTCCCGTGCTCGGCCGTGGGCGACGCGGCAGAGAGGGACGTTTTTAGCCCGGCGTCCCAAGGCGACAGGCTTGCGCTATCACCTTTGCCCATCGGGCTTCTCCGATTTCTGGGGTGCGGGGCGGCTTTGGCCGCTCTCCCCGGCACGCCTGGGCACACAGGCATTCCTCTGCAGCATCCGCACCGAGCCTGAAGTTGCATCCCATCCCCTAAATGCTACGCTAATAAGCAGTGCGAGGCAATATGGAAAACAAATAGAGTAATTAATGGCCATTTCTGCTGCTGCTTTTATTCACTGACTATTCCAGAAGGAGCAATTTTACAGAAGACAGCCTCTGCCTTCGCAGCGCCGTTGCATTAGGCACCCTGAGTCTCAGGAGGGAGCGAGTGCTGCAGCTCTGGCCTCCTGGAGAAACGCGAAGGCTCCTCTGCACCCCTACAAATTCATCCAGCTTTCTCCTGAATACTCTTAACAAGGTACTTCAACCACCTCTGACAGGTAAAGCACTCAAAGTAGTTTATCATCATCACGTTCCTTTAGGTAACTAGCTGACATGATGATGAGGCTAAGTTTTAATTAGGAAACAAATGGCAATTAAATTCTCCAAAATATTATTCACCATCAAACATTTGTACTTGAATAGTCTGACTCGTAATAATAAAGTCCTCTGGGGATGGAGATAAGAACAGCGTTGAAAGTCATGCAGCGTCTTAAGTCTTGCATGAGAAGACGCAGGCACGAGGGGTACGGGTCCTTCAGTTTGCAATTGCATCACACCATTTCTCTCACCGCTATAATAAAAATATTTCAGACATTTTCCTCTGCACATTTCTTAAAGTAGCATGCCGCATAGAAATGTCCAGTTGCTGTCTCCTTCCTCGTCCATGCCTTGCCAGGCTGCCGGTTGTTATCCGGGGCTGCTATTTTCTCCACGGCTGCCCGCGAGCGGGCAGATGTGCCCCAGGTGTGCTCACAGAGTCTCCTGCCATTTTTTAAACTTCAAAACGGTCCCGCGGGGGCAATTCGGAAGAGTCTCGTAGTCTGTCGCAGGGGCCGGAGGTCGAGGAGGCTGCGCTGAGCACGGCAGGAAATCTCGTCCTCTCTGCTCTGCGCGGCGGCAGCGCCTGGCTGGACTCCTGGCTTGGCTTAATCCTCCAGGAGGAAATATGTGTGCCTTTGAAATTGGCTGAAATGATTTTAGCAGTATTTTTTTATCAAAATAAATTGTGAAGAAATAACGAATCTAATTCAGAGGATGGCAACATCAGAATGCATTCTTCTGGCCCCTCGCTAATTTGATTGCCAGCCACGCAGGACATTCTCCAGTACAGATCATCTCATAAAAACTGGGGCCCGAATCCTGGGCAGATGTTGATTTATGTGGCTACATCAGCTTTGGTGGGCCAATACTGACGGCACCACGGACGTCGGGCCCTCGCTGGACCTCCTGCTGCTCCCGTTTAACCGTGCTCGCTCCCCAAAGGCGAAGAGCGCCCTGGTCCAGGAGCTGATGGCTTACGATGGATTCACCGTGGGCCCGATCCAGCTCATCTCGCCGTCTGTGGGAGGCTCCAGCCTGCCTTTGTGGGCTTGCCAAACGGCCCACGTGTGTTCAACGAGCAACGCAGGGACCCATCCTGCCCACGCTCCACCCCAGAGGGCTCTCGATTCTTGCAAGTGGCTTCTGTGCGACACCAGACTGGGAAGACAAACACAGCATGTTTGCCCAAATTATGAAGTGAGGCTGCAGGAAGAAAAAACATCTTCTGAAACGGCAGCGCCTGTCGCTGGTGCTGCCAAGCGGCGCGCACGGCTCCGAGCAGCCAGCACGGCACGTATCCCGCTGGGCGCTCGGGAGCGCCCTGACTCCAGGGCACGGCTGGACACCGGCGACAACCACTCCGGTGGGGTGTTCTGCCCGTTCAGCGGGGAATAAATAGAAGCCAGAAAGGAGCCTCTGCAAATTCCGTTTTTCTTCCCACAAGAACAGTCCGTGTACATCAGCACTAATTCCAGTAATAATCCCCTCCTGCAGCTGGCCAGTGGCTACTGGTGTCGTACTGTCCGGGCTGCAAGGCAATATTCTGTTCTGCACCTGTCGTAGATGGGGACCCTGGCTTTTGGACCGGAATAGGACGACTCCGTGAGATGCTCCAGCTCAGGTCCTGCTGGCGTGCCATCCCCCCCGGCCCCAGGTGCGTTTTTCCTTGCAGCACGTTCGTGTCCTGCGTTCCCAGCCTGCAGAGTCTCAGCGAGCTGCTCCCTTTACCCATCAGCTGGGCTGGCACTTCGGCAGCGTCGCTCTCTTTAATAGCCATTAACGGTCGTTAAGAGCAATAGTAAACATCTGGTTTGTGACTGAGCCCGAATGCCCCGCTGCGGCCGCGCAGCTGCACCCATGGTTCATAAACCTCACAAGCTGGGCAGGCTCAGCCGCGCCTGGAGCCCTACCAGTCTTTTACCATAATACGGATGTCAGGCAAAGGCGCCAGGCAGCCCGACCCCGAGCGGCACGCCAGGCGGTTCCACCCTCTCCCCGCTGTCTCCCAGTTTGACAGAAGCCAGCCGAAATCCCGCCGGCTCGTGGTGACGACGTGGTGACACACGGTGACGTGTCCCTTCTGGATGATTGCGCCTCGAGCCCTTTCCGGACGTTCGGGTAACCAGGCAGTCGGCCCAAATCACCTACATGTCACAGCTCAAGCGGTAACTGTTGAAACCTCAAACAACGAATTCCACAAAGTTAACCTGCAGGTCCAAAATTACGTACACGGGTGATTTCTTGTGTACATCAGCGAGTGGGCAACTGGGGCCGGCGAGACGTAAGCCATGAGCTGAGTTTTCAGCCATCTTTTACTCTACACAGTGACTTAAAAATGAACTTGCTGTCAAGCACAAATAAATTGCCCGGTGATGCAGGAATTCCTGCATTATTAAGATACTTTGAAAAATGGCTGAATACAAAGTGGTCAAATTTAAGCAGTTCAAACTCACAGAGACTTTTTTTTTTTTTAAAAAAAGGTGCTTTTTCTCATTAAATAAGCACACTGTTCCCTCCTCTGGAACAACTCTAGATTTTTAAGACAGTCTCTACTATTTATTTCCTTCGCTTCCCTTCAGTGAGGAATGGAAACAGACACAAATGAAAACACTGAATGTTGTGAAGAAAATACAGAGTTTTCAAACACCCAGAAAAATTGATAGTAGGTGCCCTGACTCAGAGGCCGCGGTTCCCGCCCACCTTCTTCGGCTCCCTCTGCTCCGAGTGCGACGCGGAGCCGGGCTGCGACTTCCACCGTTCCCGCAGGCACCGCCGTTGCTGAGCGATGCAACCGGCTCCGGCACGGCGCAGAGAAAGCCAGACCGGGCACACCTGAGCGGCAGTAACAGGGCACGGATCCCTCGGGGAGTTTCAGGGGTAACTTCAACAGGTTTTGGTTTTGTCCTCCAGCTGAACGGGAAAGCCCAGCCCAGGGGCCGGGGAAGGCAGCTCTCGCTCATCGCCAGAGGCAGGGCGCTCTGCTTTCCCGGCGTGGGATGCTGGCGGGGAGGCGGGTTGGCATAAACCTCTCATCGAAAGCGGGTGCGAGGATCGGGGCCGAGGGCCCGGGGGGCTCCGGGGGCCCGTGGCCTGACGGGAGTCACCGCGCTCCCCGTGCCGGGCTCTCCGCAGCAGCAGCAGCAGCTCACACCTGGCTGCCTACAGTTGGAACCAGAAGCCGTTGGAGTGGCTTCCCAGCAGAGGGTTCGAGTCCGGCGTTATGGGCTGAGCCAAATCCTTTACTGGGAAGAACGGTTATTAAAGACAATTTATTTATTTACTTGGAACTGAGCTGGAAATGGTGAGTCAACAGGGACATTTGCGTGCTGAAAGATGCCCTCACCTGAGGCCACCCGCCGAGCTCAAACGTAAAAACGATCTTAGCACCGACTGACCATCGCTAGCTCCGCAGGCATGGCAAAAAAAATAAAGCTTTTCCTTGAAAAAATGAGTGCCAGACAGCCTCTCCCTCCCAGCTGCGACATGCCCCCGCTGCTGCGCCAAGCCGTCGGTGCCTTCCCACGGGCTGTTTTTGCTGTCCCTCCCGCCCGCAGCCCGATGCTCTCGCACTGCTGCCGGAGCTGGCTGTGACCTCTTTGCAGCACACGCAGGAATGCTGCTAAAGCCGAGCACGGTGATGAAACAGCTTTCCTCCCCACCATGCACACAGCTAAAAAAAGAAGCGTGCCTCTGGCCCGGCCAGTGCAAGCTCAGAAAGCTCAGCGGCAGCATCCCCCGCGCAGAGCCGCTGCGGGAGGAGCCGCGGCTGCAGAGCCGGCACCACCGCGCCGAAACCAGCCCAGCCGGGGTCACCCGCTGAGGCGCGGGGACGACACTGCTGGCACTAAACCCCCAGCTGCTGCGGCAGGAGAAGGGCTGACCCAGGGACCCGGAGTAATCCCCAGCCCTGATTCTGCTCCTCAAGCAGCAGCGCCTGGTGCCGCTCGCGCCCCCCCTGCGTTCCCCTGCAAGGGGGGCTGCCCTGCGCGGGTTGCCACGGGGCAGGAGGGGACCGAGAGATGTGCAAGCCAGTTTTACACCTAAATCCCCACCCTGGATTTTCCTTACACCTCGATCACGATACGGACATAGCATCTCGCCCAGGCCTTGCTGGCGAGGCCAGTTGCAGCCCTGATGGGAGCCAGGAGAGGTGGGGCAGTGCCCCGCGCAGTCCCCCCTCCGGGGTTGCAGAGGACCCCCCCACTCGTGCCATCCTTCGCCCAGCTCAGAACTGACCCGTCTGCAAGAGCTCCCTGATTTAAAAACAACAGCGTATGGTGTTAAAGTTTAAAGCAAATAAACCCAATGACGACTGCAACAGCAAATGTCTTAAAACCCGAAAAAGAGCCGCCCTTCAGCACGATACGGGAGAGCTAATATCAGCTGGCATTAAAGAAGCGTTTTCCCTGTACAGACTGATTAGACAAACAGATGTCAAGAGGGAACCATTGAGCATTCACTGTTCCACGGTCTGGCTTGAATGTAACTTGATAAAGGGGGAAAAAAAAATCAATAATTGACTAATTTAGCTATAAGTTTTGAGGGATAGAAGGAGAAAAAAAGACAACTGTGCAGATATTGAAATGGCACAAGTTAATTCGGATTCTGTCACAACATCTTCTGGAAGGTAAATCACGCAGTGCTGAAAATAAAAGCTCGTCTCCGGGGTGGTTTTGCTGCCCGGCGCAGGAGCGTACCAGAAGGACACAGCTAACCCTGGCCGGCAGTGGGAGGGCGCGGGGCTCGCTCCGGCGGGCGGCAGCCCTGGGGCGATGCCGAGGGCACCCGGCGCGGTGGGAGCAGGTTGGCAGCCGGAGGGTGTGGGGCTCCAGCGCCGCTCCTCTGAAATTCCCTGGCATGCCAGCGAGGCTGCCTGCGACGAGCCAGCCTGCTAGAAAACCTTTAAAATATGCTCCTTGGAAACAATTCTAGTTATGTGGGAACTGCTTTCTAGTCATTTCTCTTCCCTGGCTTTTTGTACTCAAAGTCTATTTGCACACAAATTGGCGTTTGCTGCCCTGGCTGATCATTCACCCGAATCCAATATTACACATGGTCTCCGAGCTGGCCCTGGCGCCCTGGGCAGTGTCAGCCGGCAGGTGCACGGTGGCAGAAGCCAAAGTCACGGTCCCCCACGGCCGAGCCGCCCCCGAGCCGGCGCATCCCCGGTGCTGGACGAGCGTGGGGCGGCTCTGCCGCGCTCTGACACCAGACACAACGCGGCACCGAGCACCGGGCGTCAGCCTCTCGCCCAGGACCGGGGTGCAGAGCTCCGGTGCCGGTGCCTCCGGCAGCGTTGCAGTCAGGACGTCCCCTTTCCCCCAGCCTGGCAGCGCCGGCTTGGCCTGGGCAAGGGCCAGGGCGTGCGGCTCAGCGTCCCCCGGGCGCTGCTGGCTTGGCCCTGCTCGGCCGCTGCCCTCGCTGCCTCCACCGACGTCGTGCTGGAGGCGAGAGCCCCCGGGCAGCGGGAAGGGATGCCTTCTGCCTGCAACCGGCCCTCGCACCCACTAACTAAAGAGGCGTGAAAGGAGGCTCATCTCCATCAGCTGGGCATGGAGGAGGAGGGACACGGGGAAAGCCAGGCTGCCCCAGCCTCCTGCTCCTCGCTGCCGGTGTCCCAGCCCTCCTTTCCCCCTACCTGGGCGTTGCGTTTAAAACCGACACGGGAAAATTCCTCCCTCGAGGCTGCTCAGGAAACCAGAAGGGAAATCACGCCGTTCTGCCTGAGCCAGCCATTACGCTGTTAATTTTTCTACTTGGCTGCATCGCGCTCTATTTCAGTGAGAAAAACAACTCTCTGCAAAACAGAACCAACCTGGTGCTTTCCGTGTCCCGTGACAGCGCAGGGTGCCGTGGGCTGTTCCTCCATCCAGGGCACCCCAGGTGCTGCGGGTCCGAGCCCTCGCGCAGGCAAACCCCACCAGAAACACGGGGTGAAGCGGCAGGAACACGCTGCCAGCTTGGGAGCAAAATGGCACGGACTTTATTTGTACTTCCATCACATCAAAGGGGCCCTTGTTTGAATTCTTCTCCCTTTAGCCTGGAGGAGAAGAAGGGGGAAGATTGGTTCCTATTAATAGCCTCGCATCCCACAAGATCCAAGCCTCGCAAGAAGCCATGCAAGACTGCGGCATCTGATTCTCTGAATAAATGAGGTAATTTTGGAAGAAGTGTGTGCTCAGCAGCCTTAATTACTGCCTTCTCCAGTTTGGTAGGAGATGACAGTGATAAGTTTCTTCGGTGTCGGTAGCGCCCAGGTCCCAGAGGAGCTGCGCAGTGCCGCCGTGCCCGGAGAGCCACCGGCACAGGCAAGTGTGCTGCCTTTCCCCAAAACTTCCCGATTTTGCAGCAAACATCCCCAGGACGGGCACGGAGCGAGGGGAAGGAGCACCCCAGCAAGCTGATGGGCCGGCAAAGGGGGAGCACAGCTCACTGCAGGGACTGGTGCTGGCGGGAGGGCAAGGGGATGCTCGGGAAACCGTCCGTACCAGGGAAGGAGCCAGCAGGGAGCAAGACCGTGTGGGGTGGCTCTGGTCCCGCACCCCCGGGGACACGCGAGGCAAGGCCACCGGGGACCTCCCTGCCGGGGGCCGGGGGCGGGCTGGCCGTTTCAAGGACATCTGCTGCCCGTCCGCAGGCACCTGACATCGTCCCATCAGAGGATTTTTCTCTCGTGGGCTGTAGGATGGTGCGAAGGGGCGTCCCCCTATATCAGCTGTGGGTGAAGCCCACGGGTGCACTGGCCGTGGGCACCTGCCTCGGATTAGCAGGAGAGCAGGGAGGGATCGCCCCCGCTCCGCAGCGCGCGCCCTGGAGCACACAGAATTATGTCAGCTTTCCCTTAAGCAGATTCTCAGGCTCTAGGTGCCAGGTTTAATCCAGACACCAAAGGTACGTGTGGCAGCGGGTGCCTCCGGCAGGCAGCGACGGCTGCATCGTCGCCCCCCGCACGGATGCTGGAGCCCGGGTTGCCCTTTGCGTGCCAGGCGTGAGGCCACCAGAGCCGCCGGCCGTGCCAGCCCCAGGGCGCTGGTTCTGCCCTCGTGCCGGGCACCCGAGTCCGCGGCCGCCTGGTCAGGAGCGACGCCACAGGAAAGGTCCACGGGGGAAAGGGGCCCACGATCGCCACGGGGCAAAGCTGTGCAGCAGGAGCACAGCGAAGCAGAAGGATTCGCAGGACCATAACCCATCCTATCTGCGGTCCCCATATGCCAAACAATTAATCTACCCCGTTGGTGCCCTTGTAAAGCAAACCAGTAAATTATCTCTTCATTTCACGGCTGAGGAAACACGGTTCCAATGAGGCCGCCCTGCCCAGGGGCGCACGGGAGCCGGCAGCAGGGCTGCCTGTGGACGGGGTCCATGGGCAGAGAGCGGCAGCATCTCCAGCCAGCCGGCCCGGGGAGCAAAGGGACAATTCAGAGAGATTTCCATGTCAAAAAAGCACAGTGAATAAACTGTCAGTGACCTCAGAAGCATCTTTCTTCTAAAATGCATTCCCATGGATTTAGTGTCTTTAGCTCAGCTTGACCCGTGGCGCTGGTGAAAAGCACCTCTCCTGCAGGGCGGTTTAGCTTGTCCTCTGAAAGAAGCAGTCATCACCGTGCGCTGCGCTGAGAGCAAAGCAAGCCCAGATGGGAGGTAGAAAAGAGACTTGTTTCAATTAAACACTAACAGCAATGAGCTCCTTTCTGCTTGGGTAGGACAGAGAAGGACTAAACGCCTCTAAACCACACACAGGAAAATGCAAGGTATTAATTACCGTTGTGTAGGCACATGCAGCGCAAATGGCAAATAACGCCTTTCATGTTGCTTTCGCAGTGTGAGAACTGCAGCGCGGCAGGCACGTTGCGCACAACAGGTGCACAGAGCGCTGAAACCGAGCGCCGCAAGCACGTACGCTCACGTTCCTCACGCAGCCAGGCTGCTTTAAGAGAATCGGGGCTAATTCAGGTACCAAAATGCCATTACTGTGGCAAGGGCAAGGCAGCGCCTGGACCTGCCGCGGTCCCCGTCCCGGCATCCTTGCAGCGGCCACCAGCCCCGTGGGAGGAGAGCCGCTGTCCTTCAGATACCAGATCAGTGTCGAAAGGGACTGCAACAGTTAAAGCGTCCTGCTTCCCCGCTCCGCACAGCCTCTTCCTTTGGAGCTCATCTCAGCAGATAATGGACTTTGCCTTCTGACTTAATCTTCTGTAAATCTCTCTCCCCTAATTGCTTATCATCCAGAAACCTCGGAGTGAGCCAGGACAGACACTCCCCCCCATGTGATACAGCCGTCCTCTCCCTCCCTGCCACCGTCCTGCTGCCAGCGTGCACCCAGAGCACCCAGCGCACCCAGAGCACCAGCACACCCAGCGCACCCAGAGCACCCAGCACACCCAGCACACCGCAGCGCACCCAGAGCACGCAGATCACCCAGAGCACCCAGAGCACGCAGAGCACCCAGCAGCACACCAAGCACACCAGAGCACCCAGCACACCCAGAGCACCCAGCACACCCAGCGCACTCAGCACACCCAGAGCACCCAGAGCACCCGCTCGCCTCCGCGTGTGGCACGTCGCAGCCAAAGCCTGCGTGGCACGAGCGGCAGCGGCAGAGAGCAGGGGCTGGTTTTCGATCTGCTTCTCCGAAGACGCTTTTCATGAACAACACGCCAGGAGGGGTCTGTAGCTGCGCTCCCATAACCGCTGCTGCTGCGTTTGCCATCAGCCATTGCAGTGCTGTCGGAGACGCCCTGACGGCTCAGCAGCTCTCAGCGGGAACTGAAATCGCAGCTCTCCCGCTCCGTCCCAAAACGAAAGGGCTCTCTTCCCCCCTGCCATGCCCCAGCTTCTTTCCACCCACAGCAGAGCAGAGGAAGCCGTCAGGAAGGCACACTAATGTGTGGTGTAAGGCAGAAGCTGGCAGGACCCAACCCGCCCCTCGTAGCACAAAGGCTGCCTGGGGTCTAACCAGGGCACAAGCCCGAATCAAGAATTTGATGTTAATGGGAGCTGGTGTGTCTTTCAATTAAAAATGCCTCTTACGGCAGCTGCGAGCAGCGTGTGTTCTCCTTGGCTGTCGACGGAGCAATCCCGTCCGGCAGAGGGAAGACGTCATGTCGATGGGAAGGTTGCCTAATGCGAGCGGTTCCCCCTTATGATGCACGACTTCATTACTCCGCTGCCTAAATGGATGTTACATATAAATGACATTGCCTTAGAGCATATGAGCATCCCAAAATAGTGTGCGCGTTTCTGTGTTATTGTAGGGTTTTCTGAAGAATGTCCCCTATTGTCTGCTGGGTTTGCAGTGCCTGACGGCTGGAAATCGCCGCCGCACGCGCGCAAAACCCTTTCGTGGTGGGTCGGCTGCGGCGCGGGAGGGCTGGGGAGCCCCGAATTCAGCCGAGCTGCGCTTGGGGTGCCAGCGACGGGGAGCCCCCGGTGGCGGCCCTGTGCACAGCGTGGGGCTGGTTGGGCTGACGGCTGCGAGCTGGGGGCGACGCAGGGTTCTCTCTTGCTCCGCTCACTTTCTCTCCCTGCCTTGAACTTCTTCTTTTCCTCGGGCTTCGGCTCAGTGTTTTTCTACAGGCCAAACGTTACGAGCGGAGACGCAGCCCGAGGGAGACGTCTCTCGCCGCGGCACCCCGGGGACGCTCGCAGACGTGGCCCCGCTCCTGCACGAGCCTCCCGCCGCCGCTGGACTCCTGACTCTGCCCAGGGCCGAATCCTGCTCACGCCCACACCTTCCAGCCCCGCCAGCGGCAGCAGAGGCCGCACAGAGGTGGCGGAGGGGACAGCCACCGTTTCCTACCCCAGGCCCCCGGGTAAAGCCAGTCCTCGGGGGCTGCAGCCCTCCCACGGTGCAGCCACCAGCCTGCGCCGGGGACCGGGAGGGACCAGCTCCTCACGTGGCCATTTCGTCTGAAATCGCTTAAACTCAGCTCAGCACAGGGCTGCCTTTTTAGAGGAACTGAACTCGTGCAGAGAAAAGGTACGGCACCAGCTCCCGCACGTTACGTAAGATACAAATTAAGACATTTTTTAAAACAGTAAAAAAAAGATTATGTCCATCCTGAAGAGAGAGATTTGTTTTTCATTTCCCCTGATTTCATAAGAACATCCACAGCAGCTGATCTTTGCAGCACCAACATAATCCGGTGATATATTTTAATCCCATTATGTTGCCATGTGCTTGCTCGTAGTCCGCCTGGACTATGAGGAACAGATTGTTTTCCTAATTGGCACTTCTGCTGCCCAGGAGTTACATCACTGAAAATAGTTTCTTTGCCTTTCGTGTTGACATTGCCGAGCGAGACCCTCCCGCCACTGCGTTTTACAGCCTCAAATTATCTGATGGCGCTGGCTGCTCCTACGCCAATTACCCACCTCGAGCTGCTGTTTTCCATACAAAGGCGGCAGCGCCGATGCGGGTCGGAGCGCGGGGGTACAATGGCCGGGGTCGCGCCGCGTTTGCTGGCGATCGCCGGGGTTTAATTGCCGGCTGCGGCGGGACGAGGAAGCAGTCGGGGCTGCCCTGGGCCGCTTCGCCCGGAGGGAAAGACAACATTTCTTTTTCAGATGTGTTTGGGTGAAGCCGTTGGATGCAAAGCCCCGTCCCGCAGCGGGGGCACGGCCCACGGGTGTCGGCAGCCCTGCGCGGGGGCCGGGGCTGGGTGCCGCAGCCGTGCACAGGAGGCTCCGCGCCCTCGGCTCCTGGCTCCGCTCCTTCTTTCCGGCGCATACCTTTGGCTTTCTTTCTATTATTAAAGCGCTTTGGTTTTGCCCTGAGTGTTTCATAATCAAGGGCCGGGAAAAAACACGGAGCGACTGGGTGTAGCGCACGGGGCACGGCAGCGTCGCTGAGCCCTTACGGCTGCTGTAATCCCTGATACATTTTAATCCCATTATGTCTCCATGTGGCTGTTTCCAATTCTGGCCTTGAAGAAGTGATGTTTCTTAATTAGCATTTTCAACTGGACAGGAGTTTCACTTGCTGAAAGAAGCCCGAGGAAGCTGGAAAGCTTTCTTTCCTTCCTTTTTCCTCCCCCTTCGCACTAATGTTAGGAACAAAACAAAGCAGCAGGAAAGCGAATGGGAGCCTGGTGTTCTGGTCAAGAGCATCCATCAGCTCCAGGCATCTGCTCCCGGCGCGGCGCAGAGCTCTGGGTACCAGAGGGTGTCAAGGCGCATTGTCTCACCAGTTGCTGGGCAGGACTTGGTATTAACCGCTGCCTATAAATACAAGAGATCTCCTTCCCCCGACCCGCACGGCCCCCTGTAAGAGGGGCAAAGCCGTACTCCGGGCTGGCACCAGTCCAGCGGCGCTTGCAGTCCGGAGCCAGCGTCCCGCAGCCATCGGTCCTGGCTTATCTCCTCCCCACTCCTAATCCCGCGGTTTGGCTGCAGCATCCAGAGCCTGAGATGGAAAAATCACTTGACCCCCACACCCTTCGCGTACGAGCATTAAAAAATGGTCACTGTAAACAGGTGGTTTTATACGGCCAAGCCAAAGCAGGGATGCTCCGCTCCCCGGGGCCGTGCAGCACCAGGTGCCAGTGCCCGGTTGTGCCCCCCCCAGCCCCCAGCTCTGCCAGCCGGCACGGTGCCGGTGCCCAGTTGTACCCCCCGGCCCCCCAGCTCTGCCAGCCGGCACGGTGTCCCCGTCACCCCCCGTCACCCGGGGGACAGCAGGAACCCGCCGTCCCTTGCCGAAAGCGGGGAGAGCTCCTCTCTCGGCTGGGAGAAATGACTGCCGGGGTTATTTCACTCCTGTCCCAGCTTCACATTAATCAGAGTGAGATTAACTTTTCCACATGCCAAAGCTGAGCACTGATAAATCCCAATCTTCCCTGGAAAACCACAAGACTTTAATAATATATACTGGGTGTTCCTGCTTATTTTTCCTTTCTTTCTTACGCCTTTAATATTTGTGGCTAGGGCCTGGGCGGGTATGCACAAACATGAGGCTGGAGGCCTCAAATTTAATTTAAAGAAATAAAAAAAAAATTGAAGCTAAGCATCTCGTAACCACATGGCTCCAGAAGCTGGAGAATTAAACATAAACAATAACAATAATTTTCAAAGGAAAAAAATCTGTGAAAACCGCAGTAAACCCCTAACAGCTGGCAAAGCGTGTTCCAGTACCCAAAGTATCCAGGCTGCAGATAAACCTCCCCCTGCTGTAACTAAGACCAAACATTTTGTATTTTTCAAGGGACTGTTGTTTTCAGCCAGTGATTCCCCGACCTCGGCGTGGCTCCCCGGGCCCGGGCGGATTCGCCCAGCGGCACCGCGGGATGCAAAGGAAAGGCCAGCGTGAGCACGCGGGTGCGCTTTTCACATCCTCTTTTCAACGCGTTTGGCTTCCTCCCCGCCAGCCCGTCCCGCATCGGACACGGCCCCCCGGGAAGGCACGTTCCGAGGACAGACGAGGGCTGAGGCTCAAGTTGAAAATTAAAAGAGGAAAGGAAAAGGCACCTACATCGCAGATGCGATGCGCCAGGGGTTTGCATTATTTTTTATTCTGGCATGGAGTTACCCCGTGGCAAACAGCTGCTGCGCGTTCCCTGGAGGCAGCACCCGTTCCTGCCTCGGCCTGCGGGCACGGCCCGGGCTCCCAGCGCTCGGGGGATCCGCCCGCAGAGGTCCCAGGGGACCCCCCACCACCCGACGGCTCCCGCAGCTCCCGCGAGCACCCGACGTGCCCCGGGCACCGCGGGCGCCGGAGGAACCGGCGGTTGTGCCACTGACCGCCCAGTGTGGCTGGTGGCAACGGGGTCCGAGCCCCCCCCGTATCTTGCCGGGTGAAAAAATATAGTTTCCCAGTCTGGAGAACAGCTTTAAGCTCTCCCGTCTGTTGGCACGACAGCAAAAACCACCCCACCCGCCGGCAGAGCCGTGGGACCGCTGAAATACCACCAGAGCTACCGCTGTGACGGTCCCGCCGCCCCCCCCGCAGCCCCGCCGGCAGCGCGGCCCTGGGCAGCGCGTGGGGGGGGGCCCGGAGACACGGCCTGGGGCGGCCGGGGGCACCGAGCCGCTGCGGCGGCGCGGGCCGTGCGGGGTGGCTGCGGAGCGGCAGGATAGCAGCGTGCCAGATGGCACCTCGGCAGCTCGCGTGGACGAGGAGATCTTGTGCTTTTGAATAAAATTTTAAAAAAAATTTTTTAAATTTACCAAAAAAAAAAATCCCAGCACATTTCTCTCCGAGCCGGCAACGGCGTCTGCTCAGCCGCGCCGAGGGGCCTGCGCCGTTCCGTGACCCGTCTCCCGAAACACTTCAGTGGTGACGTCTCCCGCGGTGGCGAATCCCCCCGCAGCCAAGGGTGCCTCTTGCTCGGATCAGTTGCTGTCAGCCTCAGAGCCGGCCCTCGCGCCTCGCCCCGCTTGTGCGGCGGCGGGTGCCAGGCTGTCTGCGGAGCCGAGCAGCCTCCCACGCTCAGATTTCCCTTCCCGCTTCTGCGGTTTCTCCAAAAGGAAACGGGAAAGGGGAGCAAAGGGAGGAAATGTCCCGGAGGAGGAGGCCGAGCCGGAGGCGAGCAGCCCACGCTGCCTCCTCCAGCCCCTGGCTCCTGGGCGGTGGATCCAAACCTCTGGGAAAGCCATAAGGGGCTGACAAACAATCCTGGTGCGAGGAGCACCAGGAGAGCTGCGCAGGTGGCAGCAGCGTTTGCTCCCACAAGAGCTGAACCCCGGCCTTTCCCTGCTCCCGCAAGAGCTGAAACCCCGGCTTTCCCTGCTCCCGCAGGGCAGCCACCCCATAGCCGGGGCCAGGGCTAGGCAGGGTTGCACCTGTCTGCCCCCCCGCCAGCCCGGGGGGACAGAGGTGGGTGCCACGGCCGGGGACCACCTCAGAGGGTGCAGCGGTTGTTCACGCCGTCACCGCCCGCGCGATGCCGGCAGCCGCTGGCCCAGCTGAGTGGCAGCAGAGCCCCACCGCGGTTCTCCCGACTGCGCGCCGGCATCTGACAGCTCCCGCATCGGGCCCTTTGGCGCAGGTGGTGACACAAGACCGGAGACCCGGCTCTGCCCCGGGGCCTGGGGACCGCAGGGACGGGCTGTCACCACACAGTGAGTCCCTGCTGCCGTCCCCAGCCAGACCTGGCTTTTTTCCCTCTCTCGGCCCGAGACGTGCCCCTGGGAAGACTGGGAGATCCGCCCGCCCTGCCTGGGTTGCCGGCATCGCTGGGCAGATGGCTCCACATTTGTATCTGTGTCTGCTTTTAAAAATGCAACCAGATGGGGACGTGGCTCTCCCAGAGCTATCCCTATCCACATCAGCCGGGTAACCGCCGTGTGCATGGTGGAGCACGGACCAGGGACTAACGGCCGCCTCCCACCCCAACCGGAGAGCAGGGGAGCGCCAGCCAGCAGATTTCCCCACTGCTCAGCCCCAGCCGGCAGCTGCCGGTGACGGGTGGCAACGTGAGCGATGGAGCCGTGCAGCCCATCCCTGTGGCTCGGGGCGTCTCTTCCAGCATCGGGAGCAAGGGGGCAGCGAGGAACGTGGTGCTCCTGCCCGGCAGCTCTCCAGCCCAGCCAAGGGCGGACCGCAGGCCAGGGCACGGGCCCGTGCGCAGGCGACACCCGGCAGCACCGTTTTGCAGGATGGGATGTGACTTCTTTCGATGAGGGCAGGTTTTGGGGTGGGGAGTTACCGGTGAGCAACCGTGAGTCAGAACAGGAGCAGCTGCTGAGATAACAGAAGCCCTCGGTCAGGAAAACCACGTTCTCCTACTACGTGAGGCCCCGCAGAAACCGCCCGCTCCGGTGCGCTGCCGGTTCCCCGCAGCAAGCGGGAACAGCCCACCCGCCGGTGCAAAACACCGGCTGGGGGCCAGGCCCCGCGCTCGCCACAGCTGCTGGCTCAGGCCTCGAACCGTGGGGGCCAGCAGCCTGGAGTTGCATCCTGAGGGGGTGATGCCGCGGGCAGGACCCCGGGGTTTCGGGGCGTCACCGGTCCCCTTGCCGTGGGCGCCTGGGGCCAGCGCGGTGGCCCCCGATGCCCCGGGGAGCAGCCCGGGGGCAGAGTGTGGAAAAACCCACATCAGCGGAGCTGAAGCTGCGTCGAGGTGACCCGAGGGCGCCCACCTGAGCGCAACCAGCCGCCAGAGGAGGAATTCCCTCAACAGGTCGCAGATGAGCCACCTCCGAACTCATTCACGTTTCCTCTTCTGCTTTGGGTGCCGTTCCCCCCAGGACCCCCCACTGCTCGCAGCCGGGCTCCGTGGTCCCCGAGGGGGCTGCCCCGGCTGCAGGGACCGCGGGTCTCTGCTCTCTGCCTTGCTGCTGATTTCAGCAGTTTGCACCCCCAGAAGATGCCGTTTCCCACTGACGATTCACAGCCAAACCCCCAGACGAGGCAGAGCTTGCCCAGCACCAGCACGGAGGGGTGTGTGTCACTTCTTCCATTAAAACCCCATTTTTCACGAGAAATTTTCAGGTCTGGGATTCATTCTGAATCTTCCCTGTTGAGGGAAACGCACAGATTTTGCAGGGAAGCGGCTCGGGCGAGGCGGCGCAGCAGCGCGCTGCCAAAGCACGACTCGCCGAGGAGCTGACATTTCACAGCAACATTTGGCAAATGATTAATTCAGATTATCGCCCCGTGGAGCTGGGCCTTGCCAAACTGCTGATTTATGCCGGGCTCAGTCATCCTGAGCACAGCGGAAAAGGCTCTGAAATGTGGAGGATTCAGGGGGCAAAACACCGCCCGCCGGGGCGGGTTGCGCGTGGGAGCCGATGGAGAGGAGGGCCGTGCATCCCCGTCTCCCCGCGATTCCCGGCTTTGCTGGTGTTCACGCCAAACGCTGCAGGCAAGCAGCCGCAGGCAGGTCCCTGCTCCCCGGGAGCTGCGTGCACGGGAGAGGAGCGCGGCAGGAGCTGGCGTGGGGGGTGGCCAGGGCGTCCCGTCGGATGCCCATCACCGGGGCTGGGAAGTGCCCCCCCCCACCCGTGCATCCCCCGGCCCCCGCGCGCCCGCAGCCGCCCCGCGCCGCAAAGCTGCAGTGACACACAGCGGCTGCCGCCGCCGCGGCCGCATCCTGCCGGCGGAGGGGACCGGGCCGGCCCAGCGGACTCCTCGCCACTGCTGCCGATGCACCCAGCCCAGCGCAGCCATGGAGCTGCGAGGACGGTGCCACCGAGCGCGGCCGGGCAGCGTGAGGCTGCGGCTCCTCTGCGGGAGCCGGCGCTCAACAGCTGCATCTGCTCGACTTACAGTGCAAACAACCAAAGCATTATTTAGCATTATTAATGCTAAAATAAAGCATTATTGCTAATTAAAGCTTATTATGCTCAATAATTAAAGCAATTATTTGGCCTGGAGGTGTCCTGGCTGGGAGGACAAAGCTCCAGCCCTGGCATCCACCCCGGCACCGCAGCGCTTTGGGGGACACTCCTGCAGCGGGACGCGTGGCTGCGGAGGAGCCGCTCGCCCTTGGCAATGCCCCCAGGCAGGGCTGAGCCCCGCGGCCACCGTGGTCTGCCCGGACCCTCCCCGGGGCGCCGGCTGCCGAGGGAGGCGAGCAGCTCCCGTCCCTCCTGCTGAGCCCAGCACACCTCCCTCGGGGCGGTTTCATGGTCTATCAGCACCGAACACTGCGATGCCGCTGGTGATGAGAGGGCGGCCGGGAGGTGGGTGGGATGCAGGTGGCATTGAGAGAACTGGGGGTGCGGCGATGGACCCCCCTCCCTGCCTGGGAGCATGGGGTCGGGACAGGCATCCCGCTGGCGGGGTCCCTCTGCGCCCCCCCGGAATGAAGGGGCCAGAGCCGGGACTTTGAAACTCCAAGCTTTATTCAGTTGCTTCGGCAGCGGCGTGCATCACACGGAGGGGGGCGGGAGGCGAGGCCATGGGGGGACAGCGGCGGCCGGGGGAAAGCTTGCTCCGCTCCCCGCGCCCCGGCACGGGCCGGGGGCTCTAGTTGGTGGGGTGGTAGGCGCCGCGCTGGTGCCACTGCATGTCCCGGATGCGCCTGACCGACTGGATCTGGGGGTGCTGAGCGCCGAAATCTGAGCTGTCCTTGTAGTCCCCCTTTTCAAACAGGTACTGGTAGCCCCTGTAGCCGGGGTACTGGTATCCCACCCACCTGCCAAGGCAAGCACGGGGGTCACGCACCATCACCTGGTGATGCTCCGGCATCACCCAGGTCCTGCCGCCCCGGTACTCACGTGCCGCTCTGCACCCGCACGGATGAGACCTTCTCCTGGTAACCGTGTGCGTGGAAGCTGGGCACGTCGTCGTCTATGATTTCAATCTTCTTGCCGGTGAAGCTGGGGTTTTCGTACAGCACGATCTTGTGCTCCTGGCTGTCCTGCAGCGGGGAGAGTGGAAACAGGGCGTCAGCAGCCGCCGGCACTCGGGGTTGGGGGTAGCAAAGCCCAGGGCTATGGGGAAAGCGAGGTGAGGGGCCGGCACCACGTGCCACCGCCCGCACCGATGCCAGGGGTGCTCTGCATCCCTCCATCCAGCTCAGAGAGCCGGTGCCCACCGCGGGCACTGTCAGACTTACCAGCAGACGTCCTCCGCTCTGGGGTCACCTGCCACTGCCCCCGTCCCCGCACTCCCTCCGACCCCCCACCGGCTCCCCGGGCCCCGAGGGCTGGGGCGAGGGTGCGCAGGAGGGGGTGCCCCTCCGCCCACGGGGCTGGGGAGGGCGGGGGAAGGCTGGGGAAGACTTCTGGCTGCAGACCTTGGTCTGGCGGGTGGGTAGTGGCTGTCGGGGTGCTCTCACCACTTTGATGGGTCTCAGGGAAGTGATGCTGTCGCTTCTCCGGCTGTTGGTCCAGGAGTCCCAGCGAGGGTACTCCCCCTTCTCAAACACAAACTGCTCCCCTTTGCAGCTTGCCTGCTCGTAGCCCACCCAGCTGGAAGAGAGCAGGGGACGAGCTTCAGACGGGGCAGCGGCGCGGGGACCGGCACCCCGGCACCGACCCTGGCAGGGCACAGTCCCCTCTGCTCCCTGTCGGAAAATGGAAACGAGCACCGTGGTGCCTGGTGAGGTGCGGGCAGCGGTGCCAGGGTGGGAGCAGGCAGCCCTGCCTGCGGAGCAATGCCTCCGTCCCGCGCACAGGGCCTGGCACAGCCAGTCCCGGGTCTCTGCTGGCAACGGGACCGCAGGAACGCTGGCGTTGCCAGTGTGGATGCTCTGACGTGGTGGCCAACCATCCTTGGTCCCTGGGGACCCGCAGAGGACGGGATCACCCACGCATCCCAGATGGGGCTGTGCTTCTGCCAGGGTGCTCTGCAGCTGCCCCGTTGTTCCTGGGCGCAGGCAGGGAACCCGCCCTGGCCCTTCCCCAGGCGCTTTTCAGGGGCTCCCCGTTGCCCAGAGCCCCCAGCCTGGGGAGCAGAGCCCCCCCCCGAGAGGTGGACAGGGAGAGGAGAGGTGCCGGCAGCGCCGCGCACCGCCGAGGGGGTGCCATCCCCGCCTGTCCCTGCTCCCAGAAGGAAGGGCACCAAACTGGGGGTAATGCCGCGATCCGCGCCTGTGCCTGCACCCCCCAGCTCCCCTCCGCTGAGCAGGGTTGAGGAAGACCAGCCCACCCAGGGGACCCCGTCACCCCCTGCTCGCCCGCTGGCACCCCCTGGCACCGGGCACCCACCGGGGTGAGGTGGGGAAGCAGCACGGCAGCATCGGCCGTCTGAAATCTGGGGTGCAGCGTGGGTGCCGGCAGCGGGGAGACCCCGTCCACGCCCCAGCCCCTGCCTCCCTCCCGCGCACCACCGTGGCCCCCCAGTTCCCCCAGCACGTACGGTCCGGAGTGTACGAGGATGGAGCCCACTTTGTCCACGCCGGCTTCCTTCAGGTTGGGGCAGGCACCGCTGAGCTCATGGCAGCGGCCCTGGAAGTTCTCTTGCTCGAAGATGGCGATCTGGAAGAGAGCGGGGGCCTCAGAGCAGGGCACGCCGCCCCCGGCACCGCGACGGGGGACACACGCCGTCCCCAGCCACCGGCTCAGCACCGCCCCACGCCTGCTGCAGCCCAGACCTCGCGCTGCCCCCCAAAACCTGCGCGTCAGCGGCTTTTAACCAGCCTGTGAGCACGAACCGACGTTTCCGTCCCTCTGAGCGCGCAGCTCTCGCTCCTGGATGTCTGCGCGTCCCTGCCGGCGCCGGCCCAGCGCCCTGGTGCTGCTCGCGGAGGGATGCCTGCGCTCACACCAGGCTCCGGCTCGAGCGCCGCGGGCGCCGGCGGGACAGCGCCCAGGGCACCCAGCACGCCGGGGAGGCGCGGGGCAGCCCCGGGGGCCCAGCGCCGCCAGCTCAGCACAGATTTCATGGGTCAGTGGGGCGGCGGGGGCAGATCTGCTGAGTCTGCAGAGGTGGCGGGAGATGAGGAGTTGATCCGTTCCCACCCACTCCACCTGCGCCGGGGCCATGGGACGCCAAAAAATTCCCATGCATCTCCCACCCCACTCCCCGTCCCCTCGTCCCTCTGCGAACGGCCTGGCACCGCAGCCGGCCACGCTCGGCACCAGCCGGGAGCGCTGCGGGGTTCCAGCGAGGGGCTGGATCGTGGCAGCTCAGCTGCTCCCCAGGGGTGTCCCGGGGGGATGATTTGGGCGCTCGGCGAGGCTGAGGGTGCCCTGGCCTCACTGCAGAGCTGAGAAGTCACACACTGACCTTGGAGCTGGCTTGCTGCTGCTTGGAGGCTGGCATTTGGTGCTCGGAAGCCATCATAAGCTGGGTTGTCCGCTGCCTTGGGAGGAAAACTCCGAAGGTTAAAAGCCGCCACTGAGGACACACCAGCCCCGTGTCTGTGCCCCACGTCCACACCCCACAGCCCGCCCAGCGCTCGGCCGCCGGCTGCCCCTTGCTGCTGCGTTGCACGGAAAGGGGCGCCGGGGACTGGGTTTGCCGGGGCCAGTCCCCGCTCAGGGCTGCTCGGCACCACTCGCTCGTGGGACAAACCTGCCCGGGCTCAGGCCCAGGCGGAGCCCAGGTGACAGTCCCAGCACAGCATCACCCGTGATGGGACCTGCAAAGGGTCTCCAGCCCGGAGCAAGGGGACCCGTGAGCCCAGGGCATTCCCAGGGCATTCCCAAGGCATTCCCAGCGGAGCTCAGCCCCTGCGACCGAGGCTTTTCCCGCTGTCCCTGCCCAGCAAGTGACAGCTGAGGAGCCTGTGTCCCACGTGGGTGCCTGAACGGGGTGACGAGGAGAAGCGCCGGGGCTCCCACCGCCCAGCCCGGCTGTGCGTGTGTGTACGTGTGCGTGTGTGTACGTGTGCGTGTGTGCACGTGTGCGTGTGCACGTGTGCGTGTGCAGGGTCGCCGGTGCCGAGCCCTCCCGGCTCCGCCTGGCACAGCCGCCCCTACGCAGGACCCTTGTCCTCAAGCCCAGCAGGACCCCCGTATCTGAGCAGGCTCCAAACCAGGTGAAAACGGCTCATTCCCGATAAAACAAGACCCGAGCCGCGGCCGGGCGGCAGGAGTCCTGCTCGGGCCGCCCGGGTTGGGCTGCAGGGACAGGACGGTCCCCGCGGCTCAGCCCTGCCTGCATCCCGCTGCCACCTCCGTGCCTCTGCCCGGCGCTGCGGGAGGGAGCTCCGGCGCCGGGGGTCGGGAGGAGGCAGCGACATATAAGAGGACAATAAATAGAAAAGTCTTACCAGTTATACCAGTACCCGCTTGAGCCAGTGAAGGGCTGGGGCCGAGGGGTGGAATTTATACCGAGCCGCAGAAGAATGGTGCCAAAACTATTTACAAAATAGTTAAAGCATGATTCAAAGCGAGAATGCTGGATTAAAACCCAGTGAAAACCAAGGTCAGCTGATCGGCCGCGGCCTTTGTCTCCCCAAACACCAAGTCGGGGAGTTATTTCATTAGCTTTCACATTTGAGTCGCCCGCTTTGTTGGGTTTGTTGGCAAGGAGATTTGGAGTTTGCATGCATCAGCCGAACGCGTGCCAAGACCCAGCCCGGCCCTTGCAAACAAAGCGCCCGCCAGCCCTGCTTCAGGAGTTTTGGAGCCAGGGACTTTATCCCTCCAACAAACCGGCGAGCCGCCCCGCCGCTGGACCCGACGAAAACTGCTGAACTCGGCTCTTTCCGGGCGCGATAAAACGAGCCTTCAAATGACTGGTAAATGTCTGGCTTTGCCCCTCTGCATCCCCAGCAAGGGAGCGCCCGCACCCCGTGCCGGTGCCGGTGCCGGTGCCACCGCTGCTGCAGGGGGACCCTGTGAGGCTCCTGGGCACGGGGATCCCCCGGGAGCCCCCAGGAGCCGACCTGGGGCTTCGGGGATGGGCAGGGGCAGGACCTGGCCCTGGTGACACGGCGCAGTGGGGCAGCGCCCGGGCAGTATCCTCAGCGTGGGGCAGCCTGGGGTGCGGGGGCACCCAGGTGTCGGGCTCCTCTGGTGTCCCCCACCCTCCTGGGGTCCCTGAGAAGCGCCCCAGTCCCCTGGGGAAGCAGGAACAGCAGCGTGGAGACCCCTCCGTCACGCTGGGACAAAGCCGAGGTCAGCAGTGGGGGCTCGCAGCCCGGGACGCGTCCCCGTAGCGGGGCTGTGCCCAGCGCAGGCAGCACCTGCCCGGGGATGAGCTGAGGGTCAAGGGCAGCAGCAAAACCCCTTCGCTGGAGTCTTGCTGCCGGCTGACCCGGGGAGCCGTGTCAGGGCTGTGGGCTGATTTCGGCTGCAGCAAAGCGAGTTTCCCAGGGGGAATGGCAACACGGCTGAGGCTCCCTGTGTCCACAGCCCTCCTTCACGCCCCAGAGGAGCGGGACCCCCCTTGTCACCCCAGCAAGTGCCACACAGCGTTAACAGGGCCCAGAAGAGCTCTCTTCTGCACACAACACTTCTTGGGGGTCCCACGGCAGATGTGCCGCCAGCCCTAGCGATTTGCCGCGGCCCCCCCCCCGGCTGCTCCTCCAGCCCCGGCGCGCGCGGGGTCTCCTCGGCGGGGACATTGCCACCAGAGCCTGCCCCAGCAGCCGCACGCGGGGGAGTCAGTCCCGCCGTCTGCAGCCGGTGCCGGGGAAGCCCCAGCCACGGGCGCCGGGGCTGCAGGTGCCGCGGGCGGCTGCGCGGCTCTGCAAGAAACCACGTCGCACCACAGACGGGCTGCGGCAGGTCTGGTTCATGAGCAAGTGCCCCCAGCGGCTCCCAGCCCTGCCGCCGTCCTTCCCCCTCCCGCGGGCCTCCGGCTGCGGCACTGCAGGGGGATCCAGCCGCCGCCCTCCCCACCTTCCAGGGCAATTCATAGGTGCCCAGCCCAGGACACCCACGGACCTGCCCCAGGACCCGGCGCAGGGCACGTGCATCCCCGCGGACGGCTGGCACAGCCTGGCCCTCGCGCACCGCAGCGAGTGGCACACGGTGCTCGGCACGGCCCCTGCCGGGCTGCGGTTCCCTCCCCTTGGCTGTGCCGGGCCAGTTTCGGCTTGTCTCAGCCCTGGGCAGGGGCGATGCCGCAGGCAGCCGCAGCCGCCCGGGGCCCTGGCAGCCCCACGGACTGTCCGGGACGCAGCTTTTGCCGCTCGGGGCCACGCGACCTCTTTTAATAGCTGCAGACCTGGGCCCAAAGAGAAAGGCTCTGGAGCGGCTGTTGGGGGAGCAGCACGAGGTGCTCGGGCAGCCTCGAGCACATCTCCCGTCTCTGCCACCAGCCCCGGGTGGTCCCCAAGCCGGGCCCCCGTGGCAGGGTCTGCCTGCACTCAGCGCCGCTGCCTGCGCGGCCGAGGTTGCTCGATGCCGGGACAGTGCCGTGCCCAGCTCCCTGCCGGCATCCTCGGGGCACGTGGCCCAGAGGGGCCTCTAACCACGGCATGTGCATCCGCAACGGCTGCTCCATGTGCGAGAGAGATCGTCCCCGGGGAGCAACAACCCTGGGTGCTGGCGGGAAGCTTCCTCGGGGCCGGGCTGGGGGCCCTGCAGGGTGCTGGGGCCGGGCACAGCCCTGAGCCTGGGGGAGAGTCACCCTTTGGGGTGCCCGAGGCCCGGCAGTGCCTGGGGACGGCCGTTCTCCATGTCCCCGTGGCTCCTGGGGCCACGCCGGCCCCACCGGCCCTGAGGCTGCCTGTATCCCCCAGGACGCCCCAGCCATCACCGTGCCCCTTGGGCTGGCTGCCCTCCCGCAGCGGAGCAGGCAGGGCTGGGGAAAGCGGGGAAGGAGCCACAAGCCGAGCTCCCCCGGCCCAGGGAGGTGTTTTGAGAAGGGGCAGAGTCACAGGCAAGAGCCCCGAGACCACCCCCCAGGCTGGGCTGCCCCCAGCGCGGGGCTCGCCGCCGCACGGCTCCGCGTGCCAGCCCTGCCAGCACCGTGCCGCGGCACCACCGGGGGTTATTTTTGGAAAGCTGCAGCCTTTATGTAACACTGCAAATACTTGCTCTTTCCCCGCTGCTGCTCTGCGCAGGAGATGCTGGGGGCACTGCCGTGGCACCCATCGCGTCCCACCATCCCCGGCCCGCAGCTCCGCGCGCTGCGCCGCCCCCGAGCCCGACCCCAGCCCCGTCCAGGCAGGCCCCCGGCAGCCTCCAGCTCACAGCTTTATTGAGGTTTTTGCACAAAAAACCACCAAGGTCACGGCGTCGGCTGGCGGCGTCGCATCAGCCAGCCCCCGGCACGGGCGGCAGCGCGGGGCCGGGGCGTCCCTCAGCTGTTCTCGAAGCAGCCCCGCTGGTGCCACTGCTGGTCCCGCACGCGGCGCACGGACTGGATGAGGGGCTGGTTGGCGTCCCACTCGTTCCAGTGCCGGTACTCGCCCTTCTCAAAGACGTGCTGGCGGCCCCGGTACCCGGGGTACTCGTAGCCCACCCACCTGCAGGGGACGGAGGCAGCGCTCAGCAGTGCCCGGGGGCAGCTCCTGCTGCAGCCCCCCCAGGGGGCACGTCCCCCCCCGAGCAGGAGGGCAGCATCCCCGTACCGCCCCAGCAGCTGCAGGGGTGCCGGTGCCCCTGCCCGCCCCAGCTGGGCGATGCTCTGCAGCGCTGCCCGGGGCCACCGCTCCGTCACCCCCGCGCGTCACTGCGACGAGGCAGCGGCTGCAGAGCCCGGGTGAGAAATGCCATGGTGCCAGGAGGGGTGGGAGAGCCCAGGGCGGAGAAGGGGCCACAGCTCCTCCTGCAGCAGAGCCCCGGGTCAGGGCAAGGAGCCGTCACACAGCCCTAGGGACACAGCCTCGGTCCCCCTGTGGGCCAGGGGAGGGTGGCAGGAGAAGGGAACAAGGGACATGATGGGCACAAGCATCATTGCGGGGATGGTGTCACTGTCCCTGTTGCAGCAGCTGTGGTGGGCACCCCTGCCACCACCCCAGGGGGACCAACCGCGGTGCCACGGGACGGGACCTCGTCAGGGTGTCCCTGTGAGCCCCCAGTGCCACCATCCTTACGTTCCGTTCAGGGCCCTGACGCTGGCCACGCGGTCCTGGAAGCCGTGGGCCCAGAGGCTGGGGACGTCGTCGTCCACGATCTCCATCTTCCGCCCAGTGTAGCCCACGTTCTCGAAGAGGTGGATCTTGTGGTCAGGGCTGTCCTGGGGGGAGGCGTGGATCAGGGGCTGCCCCGTGCACCCCCGGTCCCCCAAGACCCTCCCAGCCCAGCGGTCGCCATCCCTGCAGCCGCGCTGCCCGTCCCCGGGGGCACGGACGCCCTGACGCGGCTGCTACTCACGATCTGGAGGGGGCGGAGGGACATCAGGCTGTCGCTGTTGTGGCTGTTGGACCAGGAGTCCCAGCGCGGGTAGTCCCCCTTCTCCAGCACAAACTGCTCCCCGGCGAAGGCTTGCCGCTCGAAGCCCAGCCACCTGCGGGACCAGCGGGTCGGGGACGGCACGGCCACCCGCGGGGCCCCCAGCCCGGGGCAGCGCGGCAGGGGGGATGCTCTCTCTGCCCCCCCACCCCGGGGCTTGTCCGTCCTCCACGCCCTGGACTTACGGGCCAGACTCCACCTGGATGGAGCCCACCTTCTCCAGCTCCTTCTCGGTGATGTTGGGGAGCTCCTCCGTCAGCTCGCACTTCTTCCCCTGGAAATTCTCCAGCTCGTAGATCGTGATCTAAGGCGGGGAGAGACGCCATCAGCTGCCGCTGCAGCCACGCTGCAGGTAACACCCTGCACCGGTGCAGGACCCCCCTTGGCAAACACAAGCAGCAGAAGAGCAAAGCGCTCCGGCCACGTCCCTGCCGTCCCTGCCGCCCCACGCCGCCGTCGCTGCTCTCCCGCGGCAGAGCCGCATCCCGCCACGTGCCTCTGCCCCGACAGACGGCTCCCGGGCTTCGCTCCGCAGCCGTGTACTGGCCAAAGATGTTTGCTCGGTAAAACACAGGCTGATATTTCATCCGTGACAGGCTGAAAACAAGGCGACCGGCTCAAACACAGCATCGAAACGCAGAGGGTTTGTGCTGAGACCTCGGGGGCCGCGGGCTGTGGTCTCCTGCCCCCAGCCAAGTCATGGCCTGTCCTTTCCTTCTCGCTGCTCCCTCCAGATCCGTTCGTTCCCTGGCCTGGCCTGGAGCACACTCGTGTTTTGGTGTTTTCCTCTAACCCCTGCCAGGGGCAGAGACCACTGCGCCTCCCCGGGACCTCCCGCTCTCGGCAGAGCTTCAGGGCTGAGCTGCAGGATCGAGCCAGTGCCAGCAGCCGGAGCACGGCGGGGAGCGGGGCCCGGGGTGCCCGGCACAATTCGGGGACGAGGGGGGTCAGCACGGCTGCGCGGGCGTGCGGCCAGGCACCCCCCGGCCCCTGCCCTATGGGGTCCCAGTGAAGCCCCTGAGCCCGGGGCGAGGGCAGAGCCTCCTACAGACACCGCGGGCTGGGGGGTACCAAGGGACGGAGGTGACGCCTGTGGTCCTCAGGAGCTTCTTTCCACCTCAAAGCAATAAACAGGACAAGCTCCCGGCACCTCTTCACCCCATTTGCAGGATCTGCCCCCGCCTCCAGCCTTCCTCGGCCAGGAGCGGCTTTGCCCGGCTTCCCGAGCTGCGGGAGGGGCTGCAGCCATTGCAACGCCCGCAGCTGATTTACCTCTAACCAACCTACAAGCGTAAAAATTATAACCTAAAAAAACGCATAAGGAATTTCACTGCTCAAACCTACAGCCGATCCCTGCCGTGACAGGATACTTTATCTCCGGGATTAAAACGCTGCGCAGCTGCACACCAGACCGCCAGGCAAACGTCCTTGGCAGCCACAGACGCAGCGAGCAGCGTCTCCTCCTGCCAGGCAGCAGCAAATCCCCGGGACGAAGCCTCCCTCCCCGGCCCGCAGCCCCGCGCAGCTCGGCACGGTGGGCGAGGAGCGGGTTTATCAGAGCAGCGACGCTAACGCGCTGCTGCATTAGGAGAGCCGAGGCCGCTTGCTTCCCCAGCGCGACCTGCAGCGCTTTCACACCGGCACCGGCCTGGTGCGCGCACGCCGCAGCGCGGGGTGACCTACGGCAGCGCCCAACGGCCGGCCATACCCGGTTGCCCCCAGTGTACCTTGTAATTGCCACCTCGCTCGCCAGCACCCTCCCCAGTCGCCATCTGCTCGGGGGGACTTTGCTGCTCAGTCATTGTGCCTGGAAAACCCAAATTGTAGGAGGTTAAAACAGCATCACTTTTATGCGAGGTATCAGCCTTTAAATTATGAAGCGCTTAATAAAATAGAAAAGATAAAGCTGGCATGGGAACAGGTAGCAAAAGTGAGTACAGTTCCCCCGAAAGCAGCAGCTGTAAATCCCCAGGGATGTCCAGGCTAGGAGGAAGCGCTCCGTTATCCATCCTCCTCTCCCTCCTGCACGTGGGCCCTGCATCCTCACCCGGGCATCACCGTGGGGCCGGAGAGCCCGGGAGCGAACCAAGCCATCTTCCCAGGGACACAGGAGCCCGCTCTGGCCCCGGGCAGCTCGCCCAGTGCTCGTTAAACTCATGTCTGACAGCCCGTCCTTTGTTTCCAGCAGGAATTTGCCGGGTTTCAGCTTCCAGCTGCTGCCATCTTTCCCCACTAACGTAAATCGGACGTCTCTCGCTTGCTCCTGCAGCCCAGCGTCCCGCAGGGCATCGGACCCGGCAGCTGGAGCCGCCGCGTCGGCCGGGAGGGCGGCAGCGAGAGCCCCCTCCTTGCTCTCCGGGAACATCTCACGAAGTTCCTACCCAAATAGGAAACCCCGGCCGAACACGCCTCCCCCGTCTGCCCTCGCCGCGCGAACGCGAGGGGTTGTCGAGAGGTTAACGGGAGATGACTAAAAGAAACCGCGTTTGACCGGTGTCCTTAATCAAAACCCCGCAGCATCACTTCTCGCCAAGCGTTAGCAGAACGTTCGCTGTAGCGAGACCTCGACTCGGACACACTAATTCTTTTTTAAAGCCCCTTCCAGGCCCAGCAGTGCCGCCGCTACCTCGCCGGCGTGGTTCCGCTCTGCCGGCCGGCGCGGGCGGCCCTGCTATTTATGGGTTGCTTCTGAACAGAACAGCACATTATTTGGACGCTGATACAGCAGCTGCGTCTACTGAATTCCATCCGTGAGATTTCATCTCAATAGCGCGGGCTCGCAGCGTGCTATGGAAACGTTATTCAGATTTCTCCCGGCTGTCCCTTAAAAATGTGCCACTCTATTTACGGAAGATTAACGTCGAAATTCACATCAGCACGTTCACGCTGCTTCTTGCCAGGTTCTCTGGAAAACTCTCCCATCAGCAGTTACCGGGAGGGTTTAGCTCAGAAACCAAGCACAGCGCAAAGCAACAAGAAAAGTGCAAAATATTTACAGATTGTTTGGGCTCGAACGCAAGACGAGACGCGGGGCGGGTGCCGACTGCCGGGAGCTCTGCTGGAAGCACAGCGGGGAGGCTGGGGCAGCCGGCACCGCGCGGGAGAGCAGGACCGGCGCTCCAATTCGGGCTCTCGCCTCGGCTTTGGCCCTTAGCAGGAGGGTTCCTCCATCGAGCCCCCCCTTCGCGGCCCAGCTGATGTCCCTACGCGTGTCTGCTGGGAGCGCTGCAGCACGCTCCCCCGGGCGCGAGGAGCCCGACGGGGCCCGGGTTGATGCACCTTTACGGGCAAAGCGTGATCTGACGGGGGGAGCGCGGCCCCTCCACGGCGCTGCCAAGCTGGGAGCGTTTTACTTTGCTGGCAGCGGGTCCGGTTCCCTCTTCTTCGGGGAACACTAAGCTACGTTCAGCCTACACACGTCTCCGTTTAGTGCTGCTCTCACAGGGTTTTCCACCTGCCCGTAGCGTGTCTCGTCTCGAAACGAAGAACCACGCATGGAACATTTACCGAAACTGCCCAGAAGCTGCTCCGCTGCACCGGGCTGGACGAACTTGGAGTTTGTCTCATCGGCAGATGGCTGGAAAACCGTCCCGTCTGCGGCAGCACCCACGGGGCTCCCTGCTGCCCTTTGCTGCGTGGTGCCCTGCGAGCGCCGGTCAGGGCAAGGCTCCTCATCCCCGTACGGCCCCGCGGGCGGCGTCCCGGGGGGCTCAGCCCCGGCGCAGAGCGGGCCGAGCCGCGGGGGCGACGCACTGAGCCGGGTACGAGGGAGACGACCCGCACAGCGCCTGGCTGGCACCGCGCTCCCCCTCCAACGCACGCTTCCACCGCCGCGGTTTCCGAGGAAGGACGAGACACATCGCCTCGGGAGACCCGCCGTGCCCGTCGGCGCCCGCGGGATGCCGCTGGGTGGGACAGGGCTCTCAGCGATGCAACGCCTAACACGGAGCGCGCCTGGCAGCGCAGCTCGGGAGCAGCTGGTGCCACCAGCCGGGGGACGCTTTGGGCCTGCAAGGACCCCAGCACGGACCACGCGTTGGTGGTGTCTGTTTTTATTGCAGTTCCTTTTCACATTTTCATCTTTTCTTTGAATACGAAACCGCTTGGCTGTGAAACATAAAATCACTCCTGTGCAGATAAAATCACTCCTGTACAGAAGGAGGGCTCAGAGGAGAGCATGGAATGGATTTGTCTCTCTTACCAAACACGACAGCATCTGTTTTCAACAGATCAGAAACACAGAATTCTTCTCGCCCGTCCCTTCCTGGCCCGCGTCCCCATCGCACTTACCTCTGTAGCGGCTGCAGCGCCCGTGAATCTCCCTTCCCAGACTCGCCGAGCTCACACCTTGATAAGGCAACTGCAAAAACGTGACAGAAGGGGCACTAGATCTCATCGATTTGTCTTCCTAACAGAACTCAATTTCCTTTTGCTGTCAGCCTCTTAAATCCCTTTGAGAAATGCTTTAGTGTTAGAAAATAGTTTTTTTTTTCTTAGTATCTGGTGAAGCTAAACTTGAATCGTAATTGTACAGTACAACACACAGCAGCCAGAATATCTTTATTAATTAGGAAACTATGTAGTACAAAATATTTTCTATGACACAATGTATTTATTGTGACCCGTGTTTACATATTCTATAAGGCTAATGTGGAATGATATAAAATTTTAATCTATACAATAGCTCCTTTTCAAACAGGCTTGACACCATCACAGAAAGAGAAAAATCCGTAAGCCCTTGGACCTTGTCTCTCCTCCTTCTCCAATGCCACCAGCAGCAGCAGAAGTTACTTGTTTCGGACGCTATTTTTGCGGCAACGCTGCGCTAAGAGGACGGCCGCGGGCGGGGGCCGGGCGCGCTCAGGAGCGGCGCCCACCACGACCGGCCCTTTGGGGCCCCACCTCGGAGGGACGCCCACCACGCACCCTCTCCCCTCCACCCCTAAGGCAGAGCCGGGCTGGACCAGCGGTTCCCGGGCTCTGCCGTCCCCAGTGAAAGGCCTTCGAACACCGTATCCCCAAATCCGCGGTGAAGTTCCATGGAGGCTGGTTTCTGCCCCAAAAGCCCCGTCCCCCCCGCCAGCCCCCTTTTGTTCCTTTAATTCACGTGAAGATCTAGGAAAAACAACTGATCGCTCTCACGAGCGCAGGGCTGAAGCCGACGAGAAAGCAAACATTTGCTTTTCCTTCACACCATTTCCGTTTGAGGACAGTGAGCCCTCCACCCCCGGCACTCACCCCGGAGGCGGCGGCGGCGTATCCAACACGTCCTTCGCACCGAGGGACCCGGGGCTGCAGGCTGCTTCGCTGCGTCTACGCCGTGGGCTTGCACGAGCGTCCTCGGGAAGGTGAAGGCCACGATCTCTGACCAAGAGCATCTTCTTCGGGCCAGCACAGTCATGGCAACACCACGATGCTTTTACCGGAACAGATCGTCTCGTGCACGGGGGCTGGCTTGGCAACAGCAGCGACAGCGCCGAAACCGCGGCTCCAGGAGCTTCTGCAGCTGGACGCATCTGCCGCGGCAGGGCCACGCTGCGTGGCAGCACGCCGAGACACCCGCCCAGCCCCCGGCGAAACAAGCTGTCCCGGGAGAAAGTGCGGGTTTGCTGCTCGGAGCGAGGCGTCTGCAGCAAGCGACCAGCAACCCCTTCCACCGCCCCACGGGTGGAACACACGGCCACCTCCCCAACCACTGCATCAGGCCGACGTCACCTAGTCCACGCTGGCAGCCCCGCTCCCCCCGCGGCTTCCCCCCGACTGCGCTCGGGGTACCGCAGCCCCGGGGCGCATCTGGGCTGGGCCGCAGGAGTTCTGCACACGCAGTTCCTCGGGCGCCAGAGGACGGAGCTCAGCGCCCGCCAAAGGTGCCCTCGCCCCCCGCGCGCGGTGACGCTGCGGGCAGTGATACCGCAGTGCCGGCACCGGGCTTTTTTCATAGTAAGGGGAAAAAGGCGTGGAGACAGAAGTGCCTTTCGCTGGGGCGCAGACTTGTAAAGCGCTGTGTTTAAAACTATTTACACGCATTTGTCTTAAACCGCCCCGACCCCCACTAAGCTATTTTGGTGTATCAGCTCTCCGGGTACCACCTTGACACCAAACCTCATCCCCGGTTCCGTACCCAAGACGGGAGGCGTGTTTCAGCGTGTCTGCACAAGTACTGAAGGTTATGAACTAACTGATGCTGCGGCGCCGGGCGAAACGGACAGTAACGGTTTGCAAGCGACATGTAGTGCGTGTAACAGTGTGCCAGTAATTGTTTGCAAACAAGTAAGAGGGTAACGCAAACTTTTGTGCAAGCAAAAAGGCGGGGGGTCAATACTGATAAACCTTTATAAGGAGGTTTCAGACTTCGAAGGCTGAAGAACAGACACGGTGCCTCTTTCTCCATAGGAAGTAAAACCAAAGCAGCGAGACTCTGAACAGCGACTCAAACTGAGGGACTCAAAGCTACGCAGACCTTAAAAAGGTGAATTTGGAGACAGAAAAATAAAAAGGAAGAAATCCACAACTGGGGAGTCCAGCAAAAAGAAGCAGAACGGCTGTGAAAATCCCCAAGTGACAAACTACAACGGAGGGAGGATTTCTGGTAATAACGAGAGCAAAGTGCAATCAGAAAAGAACTATTTCTGAATTCCACAAACCATGTTCTCTCACTTTTTAAAAACATTACTGATGCAGCTTTCTAAGCCAGCAACAAAAGCTGAGCAGCTGTAAAGGAAGGGAGGGGGACACCGCGCTCCACGGGGGTGCCAGGATCTCCGTCACGTTTGCTATTACTCAGGCACTATTAGGACAGGAGTTGGAACCTGCTCCAAGACAGGTCTAATTAACGAAAAAGCATACCTGAGGAAAGCGCCGAGGCTCAGAGCTCGCCCCCATCTCGCATGAACAGCCAATAAAAGTATGTGGCAACAGAAGTAAAAGGGTAAGAAATTCAACAAGCGTTATTTGGATTTAAACCAGAATGATATAAAGTGTATTACAGTATGGTCTGTCATTTAAGAAGTAGTAACATATTTATATATCTTTTATTACATAGTGATACCCTGAAGAGAAGGAAGTAGATATTTAATCCATGTACAATATAAAGAAATGAGCAGAAAAAACACTTTCCCATTCGACAACATTCTAAAGATGCTTTTTAATTAGACATTTAAGCATTAAACATTTCTCAGTAGTAGGTTAAACTACTAAATACAGTAAGTTTCAGTGCATTGTCCAAGCAGATGTGGAAATGCATACACATTCAAAGGGCTTCGTGGAAACCTAGCATCCATCTCCTCAGCTTCCTCAAACGCGAGCAAACACTGCCGTTACAGAACTTCTGGCCTTCATTTATTAGACCAAGAACGAGTAAATCCTCCAGCTATTGGTAATGCAACACTGTCAACCTACTGAATTCGGAAATCGAGCCTGTGTAAATATTCTCGTAAGCAGGGGGAATTCACCTGATTGCTAGATACTGCTTAAAGTAAGCCCCACTTCATCCGCGCGAAGGCAAGGAAAGCAGCCGCCGTCCTCCCCTCGCCCCTCCAAACGCCGCTGCGCAGGGCTGCCGAAGCGCGTGTCACACGCGGGGTACAGTGGTGGTACGCCTTGAGTGCTGCCGTGAAAAAATACCCCGAAAGACCCCCGAAACGCAAAGCTTATCTTAAAGAGTCCCCTTTTCCACCATCATCTAAAGAAAAGGGAAGAAGAAAATATGTGCAATGTTTTAAGATTAGCTAAGAGGAGCTCTTCAGCAGCCCATCTCCCGTCGGCCGGGGTTCAAAGCCACACAGAACGAAAGGCTTGGCAGGAATCTTGGGTGATCGTTTCTTAATTGGTAGCAGAAGAGGCTGTAAAACCGCAATGGTGGCAACAGCTCTGATGGGAAATAGGGCTCAGCAGCAAGTCAAGATTTTTTACATAAAGAAATGTTTCATCTCCATTAAGTACCGGGAGCTGCTATCGGAACTAAATCTGGGAGAGAGAGATGGGCATATGGGACCTGTCTCCTGACATGCTGCTGTTATTTCCTACGAGCAGACTGGGACTAAAAATCACCTCATCTGTGGCTCCTCCACGAGGAGAATTGGCACACGGTTTTGGCAGCTACAAGCTTGATAGACGGCAGACCAGGCACGCCGCTCTGGTTAGCAGATGCACCGTTGCGGTAACCCCACGTAAATCAAGCCTTCCGAAACGCTGATCGTAAAAAACAGGAAAATGAGTTCAAGTGCTGGTGCTTTATCTTGACTACCTAGAGAAGCCCGTCGGCAGGACGCGGGAGGTGCGAGGCGAGGAGCGGCACCCGCTCCGGCCCCACCGCCCCGTGCACCCGGGCAGGGGCAGCTCCCGCCTCCCTTCCGTCGTCCCCGCCGCTGCTGCCTCCGAGTCGAGAGGAATACTGACGCGACAGGTAACCTCCCTCGTTGGGCTACATTTTTAAAGGTTTACTGAAAAGAGCACTTATTTGGGGAAAGAATAAAGCATGTCTTAAATGGACATCTTGGTTGGTATTTCAGAATCTGTATTCAAAGATATGAACATATTTGAGATACTGGTGATATTCGTAACACCCGTGTTATGCATGAGATATCTATATCGCTGTTGTAACATCGGTCTTACCGAAAAGAAAAGTAAATCAGCTGAGAAACTGAAGATCACATTTAGGTTATCCCACAAAATCAGCATAAAAATAAAAACTTAAACCTGGTATTTACAGATTAACAAATAAAAATATGAAGTGGGACTATCCAAACTGCTATTAAAGTGACATTCAACAATTAACTGGAACCCTGATATGAGTGTAACATCCTCCCCCTCTTCCCTTCCTTTTTTGTTATAAAAACAGTATTTACAATTTTTATTTTTTTTTTTAAAGAGAACTGGTTGACATTATTGCTTGATCCTTTTTAGGAAAGACATTCCAATGAAGCAATTATTCCACATGCTGACAAAACACAGAATATACCATTTCAAGAGTGACAAAAGTTAACATTTTGTTCATCTAAAAATTATATTCATCTGCTAGGTCAGCAGATCACATGTAAATATAAGCCAATCAAAAATACATTTTACAAAAAATAATCAAGTTTCCTTTTTCAATATGGCAGTAAACATAATTTGTTCTTTCACTCTCACCTTCCACAAACTTCATTCTAAATAGGAGCTTACTATTTTTTCACAAAAAAAGATAAATTTGATTAAAATTGTTATTTTCATAAACAAACACAAAGCCCAGCCTTACACCTGGCGTGCCTCCCAAAAGTCACGCTTCCGAGCTGCTGAGCACCGACGCAGAAAGGCAGTCTTTGTTCGACAGCGAGGGGACCCTCCCGGTGCGCAGCACCCCTAGATCGACGCTCACCACCTTTCCCGGCTTTCCGAAGCGCTAACTACGAGCCACCGGCTCCTCCTCCGGGCAGGTCTAAAGCGACTGTCCTCCCACATCGGAAAAGACACAGCTTTGTATTTGACTATGAATATTAAGCAGCTTTCTCCACAAAACAGGAAGGCACCATGCACATAGCAGTTGAGGCAGGAAGCAAACAGCAGCAACATGACGTGAATTTTAGGTTCAGATGAGTTAAGGCTTCTGTTAAACTTCTTTATCTTCTAGTTAGAATCACCATCTGGAAAGAAAAAACAGAAGCAACTGAAGCAATGGTATGACACGGCAAGCAAGCAGTCAGACCCTCCTCGGTGGCTCTAACAGGAAAGCCCCCACAAATGCATATTCCTGCTGCAGTGTCATCTCGGTCTCGTCCTACGTAACGCACTAAATGCTCAAGAGCTGCCCAGAGTACTGCCAAAACAACGGACACCGAGGTTTACAAAACACGTGCAAGCCTCAGTTATTCAGACAGACTCACTCTTGCTTGATGGAAGCACTATGAAATCGCAGCGCAAACAGACCAAGTGTCGTTAAAATAACATTATCTGCAGAGAATCAGTGAAACTGTATCACCTGGGAATGCAAACTTCACTTCTACGAGAACTGCTCTGCCTCAGCACGCAGTTCCTTTACACCCCTGGGCGCACACTTCATGGTAAGTCTGCTTTAACGTCTGTGCTTACAGAGGTGTCATACCGACACGTTAAGGAAACGTGTGTTTTTCTCACCGCGTGCTTTCACTTAGCAAAGCCCCTCTTTCTGTCGGAAGGTACCTTTTCAAACCTGATTCTCATAATGGCTCTGTCTCTTCTTTGATTTCAGCTCCTTCAGCCACTGAGGAGACGTTTCTTCTGACCTAAGATATAAAAAGCCACTCTTTAATCATGAAAACGCATTGCAGAAACAACAAAAAAGAAATATACAATTTCCCCGGCCGCCTTGGGAAGCCTACTGGCATTATTTTTTTCCCACCAAAATGAGTGTTGGCATCTTTCCGACACGGGCGGAAGCCTCTCACCTGTCCTCCTTCTCTACACTGGAGGGCAGCACTCTGCTACCAGGAGTTCCAAGCTGCAGTTGTGGTTTAGGGGATCTGAACTGCTGAGCAGAACTTCTCTCACCAGGACTCTCAGACTCCTGTCTTTTCCGCAGTTGGGCCTAAAAAATAAAAATAAAGAAAAGAGCTCTTTTTTAAGGCAGCAGTCAGACTTTTTTCGGAATGCAAACCAAATAACTCAGATATATAGAAACAAAAAAAATCCATGCCTGAAATCAGTGAAGGGACTCCTTATAAACCTACGCAGTTTTGAAAGCGTGTTTTCTACTGCAAAGCTAATTTTTTTCTAAATCACTTAATATTTCTAACCAACAGTTAAAAGTGAGAAACACAACTGCAAGGTTTTTCTACACATCACACCCACCCCCCAACAGCGTGGTCACCTTCAGCACCATTTCCTAGCTCTATTCCTAGAGAGCATCCGCAGGCACCGAACGGGTCTAACTCTCATCTGGTGTGTCCTGCCTGTGTTCACCTTGAGAACAGCGTGGTCCATTCCTGGAAATATGGGAAGTCTCTGAGCTTGTACAGAAGACGATCTTGCAGTACGCTGTATCTTGTCTTCCTCATCAGAATCTTCCTGTTGCATAGTTTTCTTCTCCTCTAATTGTTTTAAAAAAAAAAAAAAGCAGAGGGGAAAAAACCGTTAGTCAGCAGGCTTTTCATCTATACCTTGTTCTAGGTCTCTCCTTCCATTCAAACACATACTAAGAGTAACATTAACACACGGCAGGACTGAGTTCGATGCTTCCCTAGAGGTCAAACAACAAACATACGAAGTACTCGGCAATAGGAAGATTTCTTGCTGACAGAGATGATGGAGCAGAAGGTACTCCCAACTTAATGAATGTTGCTGCTTCTAAACATCTCAGTAGATCACAGAACGTGAGATTAATTGAGGTAGGAGGAGACACCTGACCGTGATCTGGTGCACCCCTGCTCGAAGCAGGGCTTGGACACAAAGAGGCTGGGCAGCAGCAGTCTGCGTGCCGCAGGGGAAGACGCGATGGTGGGGCTGCCTTTACGGGCACTGGGTCTCCAGTTGATAATTGCACTCCAGCTCCCAGTACAGCGTCTCTTATCAATGTAAGTCTTCACAATATTTCAGGTCTGTTAGACCTGCACCAAAGCAACCACCACACAGGTAACAGGCTATGGAGGAGACCAGTTTGATCACACATTCTTCCCTGCATTCACAGGCTTCCAGGGAAAGCAGAAACGGCAGGTCACACAACTGACTTTTTTAATAGGTCCCCTCAGTTACAAAAACATCACCAGCCTCTCTGAAGAACAGGCTGCAACACCAGTAATTCCTCCGCTCAGGGAACAGCCACAGGATATTTGCAGCATGTATCACCACAGCACCACAGTGCTGCGGGTACTAAATCACGGCTCTGTAACGAGTGCACGCATTAAGCCGCTCCTTCGCTTCCATGAGCAAGGATTGTCACAGCCTGCTGCATTTCCTTACTGCATCCGAAGGAACAGGCCAGGCCAGGAGGGGGACATTTTTAATAGAACGGATTTGAAGGAGTTGATTTGTCCTTAACTAGGCCCCTTTAGTCCTGTAGTACTTACAGATGCTAGAAAGAAAGAGTATTTCTGAGCACCTATAGAATATGAACAATTACAGTTGCTCTTATCCAAACCACACAAGCTTAGATATAAAGAATGTGCTAGAGAATGCATCCAACTGTAGCAGTTTCTAAACTCAGTATTTTCTCAGTGAATAAAATTCTCTTAAGTCAGCAGCCAGAAGCTAAAGGAAATTGCACCGAAGCTCTCCTTCGCCCTGGTCTTCTGTAGGTCTGGCTGCTGCAGCCCCCCTCACTCCGAAGGCTCCAAGGAACGGAGGGAAGGCTTGATCAGGATGAGCCAGAGGTGGGAGAAGGAAGCCGTGGTTAAACCTCGATGCAACGTCAGGTATGTTACACCACTTAGAAATTCCTGCACTTACAACCAAGCTGATTGCGGCTAATTATTTCAGATAGCTGAGGGATACCTGTGGAATCTTTAAACATCCAGGTATTATCTGTTTCTTCTGTCAAAGAAAATCTGTTTTCAAACTCCAGCCCTCTGCTTCTTCTAAGAGAGTGGGAAATAGGAGCCCGATGACGCCTCTTTTTGCTGAGCTGTACACGAGTTTTCAGCGCGCTGGAGTCCAGAATAGTGGTTTGCTATAAAAGGAAAAAAAGCCTTTACTTTCAACCAGCCTGAAAATAAAAGTCCCCTCCTCCATAATGATTTCCCAACCTACTTTAATACATTAACCCATTCAGTTTAATTAAACTATATATATTATTTGCCTGATTATGATTCTTGTAGTTACTTAAAACTATATTAAAGAGAATTTACGATGAGGATATGCTCCATTGTGGCTAACTGGGTGCAATGCTGGTTCTTTGATCTCTCTTGGCTTTGGATGTCTGATCTGCATGAATTATTTTCACTAAATTAATAAAAAAAAACCCCTGCAATAAATAGGATTTTGGTTCCTGGAGTGTTTTAAGAATACAGACCTTGCTAGCTAGTAACAGCTGAAGGCCCATAAGAAGATTGGGAGCAACTACACAGAATTCTCTTGTAGTAGAGTGCTGCAATTTCATTGTTCTGATGGGTTGCCATCCACAGAAGTTTCAAGCCGCTCACCAGCAACAAGGAGAGTGCAAGGTAAGTGTCACGGCGTTCAGAAAATTTCTGTGATCAGTCATTTCAAACTCATCCATCTCTGCGCATGACGGGAAGACGGTAACGTTTACAGAGCAAAAGGAGGAGCTGTAATTTAGTTATTTATTTAAAGCAATTTGTTGTTAGAGACTTGCCTGTAATCAGCACACCTCACTGAGCCTCCTCTTCTTCTTTGGAGGATGTGTTTTTATTTCTTTACAAGAGATTTTAGGTCAGGACTAAACTGTTCATTAGAACAGCATATTGCCAGCTGTACTTGAAGCTATTAATGTTTTAAAGAGACACCTTTAGCTGTCCAGGGAACAGCACAAGACAGGACCATCTCCACTACCTGCGCAGCCACTGACGGACAGAGACAAAATGCCATCCGCGCTGTTCTGGGCTACTAACACTCCCTTTACAGAGCAAAAAGTGCCCTGGGGATATCCTGCCAATGGGTTATTAACCGACACCGAGGCCAAGGCACGTGCTGTTAGGGATCTCACGGCAACGGACCACCAAACGCGGCCTCTGTTCCGGGGCCAGAGTGGGCTGGAAGACGAGCGCAGCACCTACTTTGGCAAAACAGAGGTTTCTGCAGTTGCCCGTAGACGGCAGCTCCAGCGGAGAGCAGAGCTGGCTGGAGGCCCTTTCCAGCAGCCTACGCAGGAAGCCGCTGTGATTTTAACAGTCAACTCTGCTGCACCAGACCAAACTGCCTCCAGCACAAACCCACCTGCATCCATAGACTAGACATAAGGAAGAAGTTTTTCACACTGAGGTGGTGAAGCCCTGGAACAGGTTGCCCAGAGAGGTGGGAGATGCCCCATCCCTGGAAATATTCCAGGTCAGGCTGGACGGGGCTCAGGACAAGGGGCAACGGGCACAAACTGGAACACGGGAAGTTCCGCCTGAACACGAGGAAAAACTTCTTCGCTGTGAGGTGCCCGAGCCCTGGCACAGGCTGCCCAGGGAGGGTGTGGAGTCTCCTTCTCTGGAGAGATTCCAACCCGCCTGGACGCGGCCCTGTGCAGCCTGCGCTGGGTGACCCTGCTCTGGCAGGGGCTGGGCTGGGTGGTCTCCAGAGGGCCCTACCAGCCCCAACCATCCTGGGATTCTGTGATCTAGTTGAGGATGTCCCTGCTCATGGCAGGGGGGTTGGACTAGATGGCCTTTAAAGGTCCCTTCCAACCCAAACTATTCTATGATTGCTCCTACATTTTACAGAGCAGCCTACTCCTCAATTCGGAAGGCGTTGTGGCACTTCGACAGGCAAGGCCGTACCTCTGAGACCTTCCTAGCAGCTGCACGATCCATTTAAGTTGGGCATCTTGCACTTACCAATACATCTGCCATTAGATATGATATAATAAAAACAGTGCACCAACTCTTACTAAAGAAAAAGCGGTACTTCCTAGATACTACACTGAAAAGCTACACTTGTGTTAGTGCTTTCAAAGAACACTAAACCTCACCTAACTGTGTATGGCCAGAAATTACTGTTCTTATACTAGCTGCACGATTCCTAAGCATGAAAAAAATCCTTTAAAATGCACTTGTAAGCTACTACAGAAAGAGACCAATTGTAAATAAGAAAAATATTAGTAAATGTCTTTATAGCCTTAAATCTGCACGGCTCATAGCACAGCAGTCACTAGCTATTTATGTTATTTAATTATCTTTCCAATCTTCACAGAGCCATTTAACCCTTACAGCTCACTGAGGAGCAGAAAGAGAAACAGCAACTTTATTAAGCCACTGGCAGACGTTATCTGAGGCCAACGGCTTTTTGGAATCTCGCAGAACCTAAGCATCACAGGAACTAGAAGAACTTTGTAGCTTTGATCTTAAACTTTTCAGGCAGGAAGTCAGCTGGGAAAGTTCAGTGTGATAAAGAAAAGGCAGAGGAAGATCGAGTGCAAAGCTTCTGGGACATACTGCTTTGTGGTGATTAACACGGGTAACAATGTAGTTAACAGAGGAGGAGAACGTCTGTTGCCCATTATGGTAACTTACATCAATGAAAGAGAAATCAGTGGTCTTTTCATCGGGGTGGGTGTCTCCCGGAGGAGGTAAATCAGTCCCGTCAGTAGAGTCCATGTCAGTGCTGGAACGGTCCAAACTTGTGCTCCTTTGGTCTTTTGAGAAGTCATGGTGATCAACCAGGGAGGCAGGTTCTGTCTGAGAGGACAGTGAAGACGGGTGGCTATTTGGAGGTTGCTTTCTCGTCGAAACGACATCGTTTTCTGAGGAAGGAGATTCGGGCACAAAGCTGCAAATTAAGAAAATGAAATCTGTGAGACTTCAGGGGAAACAAATACATGCAAGTATAGTTTGGGTCACGCATACTCAGCAGATGAGAAACAAAGGTAGAACTGAAACTACGGCTACGAGTAGCAGAGGCACCTTTGGAGGCAGCAGGTACCAGCAGCAAGGGTGTGGATCACTTTCGTTATCACAGCTTTGTACCCACTCGGGTTTACGGTGCATTGAATAATGCAAGTATGCAGATAAACTGTCATAATTCGATTGTAACGTGCTTTTATTGCTTGGAGTTTCTTCTCCCCAGCGCAAAGGCCCCTTCAAACATCTACATGCAAGCGAGGCGAGGGAAATGGCAAGCTGCTTAAAAGCCCGAAGCAATTTGCCCATTTGCTATATAACAGCAGCACACCTCACGCTTCGGCACTGCGTACATTTGAAAACATCATGAAGGGTAATACCCCGTTTGCAGGCCTCAGGAAAAGAGCAACTGTTAAAAGATTCTTCTCTTGCTCATCCAAAACTATCTTAAATATACATAAATGCTTATAAATACAAAACAATAAACACTCTTTTACTGTAAGTGAATTCCTGCAGGACACGACAAGCTACTTGCAGCCCTTTCGAGAGCACACCTTACAAACACCTCTGTTGTTCATGTTCCCATCTCTTCCCGAGGAGGGCGCTTTTCAATATATATATGCATCAAATGTATATTTAGATTATATTTATTTTAAATTAATTTATATTCATCTATTTTTTTTTAATATATGGTAGATACAAAAATTGTATGCACACTTTTTCTGAAATCGTAACAAGGCTGTGTATACACATCTGGACCCGAAGAAAACGTGAGTGTATTGGGAAGGGCCCCACGGCAGCTCCTGCAACACAGTTTGTGCTCTGGGCACACCAAGCAGCGTGAGCCATCTCCATTTCATATGACTCAAAGGAAACCGAAACATCTTCAGCAGCGCAGAGGATTTAAACATTTTGAGATGTGGTTTTTAGATGCTAATAGACATTGGACTAAAAAAAAAATTACACCCCTTGTGTCCTGACAGAAAGCAGCGTCTCTGTTGGTGCTGCCTGGGACCGACAGCTCCTCCACTTGAGCTGTATGAGACTTTAATTTTGCTTCTCTTGCTGACTCTAGTTTTGGTCCTTAAGAGACAAGGAACACAAGCAACAAGAACCCAGTGAACCATAACCGACAAGACGTGGAAGAGGAGAGAGGACATTGCTAGTTTAGGTGGATCAGATGCTACTGGGCAGTTGAGCAGTTTTTAAGCAACGCCATCACGCAGAAGTGCTGCGGGCTCATCGCTTCGCTCCTGCCGGGCAGGAGCGCTGCTGGCTTCAGAGCGGGTGACTTGAAAGGATGCAGAGAGTGAACTGGCAGGGAAGGGGACTGGAAAGGGGCACGAGGGGGACTGGAAACCACTACGGAAAGCTCTGCAGGGGAGCGGCTGAGCCAGTGCCTCTGGACAGGGACAGCAGTAGGGACAAACGCCCCATGCTCCCCCACCATGCTCATTCGTAGCACAGAAACTAACCCGAGAGATGCCCACGCAACTGCGGACCTGGTTCTCTGAACCATCCGCTTCCTTCAGAGCTTCTCTCTTATCTCAGGGGGTATTTCGGAGAGAGCTGCCCAGCCAGCGGTTCTTGCTTCCAAGGATGCTCGGAGGAGCTGACAGGAGAGGTGGGCAGCAGGTGGCACCCTAAGGCAGGGCTCCAGGAGCCGAGGCTTTCGGGGTGCCGTGGGGAGTGTGCAGAGGGTGCAGGGCTCCAGGAGCCGAGGCTTTTGGGGTGCTTCAGGGAGCGTGCCAGGGCCTGCACCCCAGTGGTGTGATGTTCCCAGCGTACTCCTAGAAATCCCCCCTTTGCCTAGACGAACAGAAATGAGTTGCAGTGGCAGGCCTGAGAGCTGTGTACAGTTATGTCTCTCCCTTTGCCACGCAGGTTGGAGTATTCCTTTAAACAGCAGGAGATTGTAGGAAACACAGTAAGACTCTACTGTCAGTGAAAATAGGGCTGTCTTGCTTCTAATTTTAGGAGTTTCTAGCTTAAAACCCAAAATCTAAAGTATTTAGGGAGTTCAGATTTTTTTTTCTCTGCTTAACAAGAGTCTTTTGTTACTAAGCACCTTTTCTTGAGCAAGTATCTAGGAAAACTGTTCTAAAAACAAAAAAATGTCAACATGTATGTATGAATACATGCACATTTTTTAAACAATAGACCTTAGTATTTGGTACCGTCCACAGCGATAGCAATCTTGGGAGGAAAACACTCAGGGGGCTACTGCTGAATCACAACTTTCTCTCACGCTGCAGTACGTGCTACCATTTCCAGCCTGGCACAGTGAACGCGGCACAGAGGGTTTCCAGCACCCGGGCAGAGTGAATGCCTCTTCCCTCCGCCAGCAGTGGGCTCCAGGATAATTAAGAAATGGTACTAATGAGCTCCAGGGGGAAGTTTTTGTCTAGTATTTTTGCTTCGAATGATATTTGGTATCTGCAGCGTTAGGCTTTAGATCCACTAGAATATGGAAGAATGTGGAGAGGAGAGAACCTGCAGACTTATCACCTTCCATGGAAATAAAATGTATACTAACGGGATCCTGTCTGACTTGTGTATCTCCAGGAAGCCTCTTCCCTCCTACACCCCAGGGCTTCAGCTCATACAACTCAGTGCAGTTTTTCAAACTGAAATATTGGAGAGTAAGCAATGACGGAAATACAGATGAATTGACACTGATTGGTGGTTTCTAATTCACAAATGAAATTTCCGATGGATTCTCCTTCGGAGAATTGTACAATTACAGCATCGTTACACACTAAACACTGGCACAGCTCATCATCAAACGCAGCAAGGACGACTTGAGCACGAACACTGTGTTAGGCACAGTCGATTCTTTCCATCCGAACAGCAAATTAGGGGGAAAATTCCCTTCAGAGTAATAGTCAAATATTGAAATTTAAAACATGTTTTCAGTCCTCATTACTGAGATATATTATGCATCTTTTTCTATTACTTCATTAAGATTTCAAGTTTTATGAGCATATCCGTAAGCTACCAACAAGGTTCAATAGGTGTCATTTACAGATACTTGCTTCTCTGAAGAACTACCCTTCACGTAGTGCACACAAATATCCGCAGAATGGTTATCACAAATATGCAATAAACTAAGATCAATCTTCACTTTCAATTGCAATTAAATGCAATTAGTTTTAGCAAGACAGTGCTAAGAGGCCATAAAGAACATGTTGCTTCATCATGTGAAATGAGGAGTCAAAAAGCAAAGGAATCCTGCTTTTTACGCTGCTGAAGAGTTAGAAGGAAAAGGCAGCTCTCACTATGTGCCTGGGGCATCACGCAAGAAATAATGTCCATTTAAAAATGCCCTTTTACATTCTGTGACTGCAGACTCCCATCTGTTACAGGTAGTCGATACCCTACAGTGGGCTTTCTTTTCTAAAACTTTGTTGTAGCCTACCTTCAAGGATTTGAAGAAACAAATAGCTAAAATCTTATCAAATCAGAGCTGTATAGATCCATCACCTAAAAACACAGTTCCTTTTCTGTAAAAGAGAATCATTTTTCCTTACGAAGACTGTTCTGATCTAAAAGTAAGAATTTTCTATGATGTCAACTTGGAAAAGCTTACTAAAGCACTTCAGAGAAAATAAAAATAAAATCTTTTAGATAAGCTACAAAAAATCCAATTAACGCCTCCAAATTAAACCATCTCCTTCCATTCTAAGAAGTTATTTGCCAAAGCCCATTGCAACCGGCCAAGGGCAGCCCCTTACACTTCTTACAGCGGTGACTAAGTTCTAGTTGAAAACGATCCTTCCTCCACCTTCCCAGCAGCTTATCCAGCAAAAGAGCCGCATTTATCCTGTTGCCATGTAGTCATGGCTTTTTACTTTAAAATCCTCTTCCTCTCTCAGAGAAAATGAGTTCATTCACAGATGCATTAACGAAACTCTCCTGAAGCAGCTAAAATAATCATTTCACGACTCAAATACTGGAAAACGCCGGAAACTGGAAGCTCCTCCAGCACAGCAGCGTAGGCTGGTGACGCGGGTTTGTCCCCGTGAGGGTGTAGCCCCGTTTGCTCCCCGGGTGCCCTCCCAGGACGCAGGCGAGTTGCGGTGCCCGTTCCCCCGCTGCTCTCTCAGACGCGGCTCCGCGCGTGGCCAAACGCCGGCCAGGAGGGAGTATCGGGGTGCGTGAGGAACGCAACCCCACGGGCTGCACGGCTGGCAAGACGTAAAGTCCAAGGGAAGTGATCCAGGCAAAACAGGAAAGCGGGATTATCGAAGTCCCCTGTCAGGCCCTGCCTCTGGGCCGAGACGACTGCCGAGCACAGCGGCCGAGCGCAGCGACGTGCTGCCATCCCCCATAGCAAGAGGGGGAGAGGGCCTGCACTTCTCCTCCCTTCTACTGCATAAAAAATACGCTGCAAACAAAATGCAGTTTCAGTATATTCCAGGAAGACTTCCATTATTAATTTAATATTTAAAAGTACATTACTCGCATTCCTCTCCAAGTGCTTGAATTAATACACCAGTAATTCCCCCACAATGAACCGTAAGTCAAGCTAAAGCAGAGCAAGGAGGGGGCAAAATGCTGAAAAGTCACTCTACTGTCATCACTACACTGTAAAAAAAAGAAAAAACTAAACATTTCGTACAGTGGAAACAAAATTCCAGGATATGGGGATTGAGTTCAATACTTAAATCAGAATTTTTAGGTGGAGCTTTTCTAATCAGGAAGAATCCTCCAGGTTTGAAATACCATTCAAACGCTGTCTGTTTTGGAGCTGAGACAAGCACCTTTGTTCAAAGAAACTGATTCCAGAAAACGTCTGTAACGTACTGAAATCAAAGTTAATTTTACAGAAGACTTGGATGTCACTGTTGGCACGTCACTTAGCTCTCTGAACTTCAAGCTGAAAGCTACCCTGATTTCATAAGCAATAAAATATTTATAACGCACAGTTCTCAAGTGTAGAACACACCAAACGTAATTGACATTAATGTCTGCTATAAGATCTCAACAAGTATAGCATTAAAAAAAACCAAACCAACAAACAGATAAAATGCTATTTTCATCCTACACTGAGCAGAAAGATACTGGCTCAAACAGTGCAGATCAAGCTGTAACTTACACAACAGGTGTAAGTTATAAAAACCCCTCACACTTTAATGCTGTAAGGTTTATTTCATTAAACGGTTTTAATAACAGAAAAGCATCAGTAATACTACCTTTCATTCAACTCATACTCCATTTTATCCCCCGCTTCACCGCACTAAGATGCGTCAGTGAGACGGGGACATCGTACCCCAAGGTTTAGCAGGACAACCTAGAGGCACGCCGTACACCTCCTGCTGTCGGAGCGGGTGGCCGCCGTTCCGAGCACCTATTTCAAATGGATTTTGCCATTTGCAGCGCTTTTAAGGCAACGCTAATTGGCATGGGAGAGACACAAAGTTATAAAAACATAAAACAGCCCCCCAAACTATCAGTGTACCCTGTCTAACCATCATCAGATGCCTCCTTACCTACCTGAGAGAGGAAATCAGACAATTTTAGCAAAATCTTCCTAGAACCCTCATTCGACCCATCAGAGGCACCTATCACACAAGCAGGTAATCGCTTTCTAAATGTGAAAATGTACATTTCTAATTACAAACACAGAAATATAAAGCATAAAAAGAAGTTTTGCTACCTATGTTCATCTAGCCAAAGCCATTTGGTGTATTTATTGAGAAAAACTGTTTTTCCCGTATCTTCTTTCTACTGTTTTAGCACTAAAAAATAACATCTAACTTGTGTTTCGCTCACTAGCAGGCTTGTTAAATCTATTCCGGTCCAAGCGGGTTTTGTCATTGCTTATAAAAGTGGTGATAATGCATTCTCGCTGGAGGAAGGAGTTTAAATTTCAAAACTTACTGCAATTTGCAGATAGTAAAGAAATATTTCTTCACCTATAGACTAAAGAAACTGTATAGTCACCGAAATTGAGCACGCAGCTTCAGAAAAACCACCCGCGTACGCACGTGGGCACACGTGCACACCCAAACCGACGGGTTCTTCCTGTCACTCGGCTAAGGACGCGCTGGCAGGCGCGGCAGAGGGGACCTCGCTCGCCCGTACCTGTCCCCGCTGTGCCGCTGCTCGTTCCAGGTACCGTACTGGCTGTCGGGCTCCTGCACGAGCGTGTCCGTGTCCTTCGCTTCCGGGGGATGTCTGGAGAAGCACTGCTTCAGCTGATCCTGCAAGACACCATTGAAACATTTCATCATTCCTTCATCCCTTGGCTCAGTGACTAACAGACTTTATTTGCAATAGTGGGTTTGAATCTACCAATTAAACTTGGTCAACATAAAACTGGGAATAAACTTAAACATGGAAAACAGCTACGAACTTGGAACGACGAATCTCTATAAAATAAGCACTGTTTTCCTGGGCAAGTAACTGGTTCTAGAGGCCAGAACTGACTCCCTGGTTTTAGTAACTCCATACTGCTTTAACGTTATTCATACCTCAGGCTGCAGAGAATTTTTAGAAGCACCTATGCAAACACAAAGAATTCTGCTAGTGACTACGTTTAATCTCCCCAAGCATACAAGGGAAACATCAGCTCTACTGCTCTTTTCCTGCATTTAATAAAAGGACCGGTTTTTTTTCAGCTCTATCGTTGGAAGAGATTCAAAATAAAAAGCATAAATAACTAACAAAATAAGCTCAGTGCCAGACACTAGAAAGCCTTTGACAAATTGATGTGTGCTAATGCAAAGGTCAAACACAATGTACAACGTAGAAGGACAGACCACGGTGGTTTTTCTGTGTTCTACTCTGACCTCTCATTTCCTAAGTATTTTTATTCCATAGATCTGCTGCTTCCCTAAGAGGGGAACGGTGCATCTAAGGGCCCTTCCCTTCCAGGGGAGGGAGGTGGGGCAGCTGCGGCTGCTGGCACCCTAGATTTGCAGCAGACCAATGTTAATTGCTCCAGAATATGCTGTTGCACCTTCTGTTTTGCAGTTGTACTGAGTTACACACTGAAGTTAGATAGTCACTGAAATAATACACTGTGCGTAGATAATTAAATGTTGGCCCCTTTCGCATTCATTATCCTGAACAAACATAAGTATGGCTTTCAGTGCCGTGTCGACTTTGCTTACGAAGATCTCATCTGACAGCAGATGACATTGTGCTCCACCTGGCCTAAGCTCTTTTAAAAAAAAGGGGGAAAAAAAAAGAACACCAGCCCCCCACCCCTCAAACCCACCCAGCAGAACACGCTGGTGGAAACTACCAACACATCTGAGTCACTTCAGGCAGCACAAAGTAACCACCACATTCAGTGAAGTGGGATTCCTTCATATTATCGGAAAAAAAGAGACTGCACGTTTTCTTGTGTCCTTAATTTTGTAAGCCTAAAGAAGGCTGCCTTAAGTCTATAAAAATGTTGACAATAAGGATAATTCACAATACTGATACTTGGCTACTGAAGAAGTCCTACAACACTTGCCTCTTTTCTAACAAGGTGCTTGTTTCCCCACCGTGCCATCAGCCACTGCCATTCTCTAGTTCTATCGCTCTCCTTGCTGCCGACAAAGCGGTCTATTGGAATGCGGAGCGAAATAAAGAACAAAAGGCGCCACCATCTATTCCCACTTCCATTACTAGACAACGTAAAATTCGCAGTTTGTAATATTCAAGTAAAACAGGGGCTGTTTGTGAGTTACAAGAAACAGAAGTTTCCTGCTTTTCATCTTCCAGATGTTCCCACAGCCTAATAATCCTCTGGCAGTAACTCTTACTCTTTATATATAGATATATACACCTACGCCAGAGGCAAGCTGAGTTCTTACATTTTTCAGTCCATGCCAGGTACAAGCCTTCAACCGTGCGCAAGGCACGCACTGCTTCTAACAGCCAGGTGCGCGGCAGGGAAATAGTCCTGTATTTCTCAGAAGCCACGGGGCATTTCCTCCTACTTGGTCGGGCGTATGTTTTGGTTTCCACAAGTTCCCTCCGTGGCTTCACGACTTCACGCCTTGCACCGGGGGCTAAGCCAACACTCCTGGGCTCAGCCTCTGCTGTCGCTTGGTGGCCACAGAACCTTTGGCAAGTTGATTCACCTCTAGGAAAGGCACTATCAAATGCAGATCATGCTTCTCACTTCCCTCCCTACTGCCCATGCTAGTTCAGGGGTTTTTTCAACTTGATGCTTCTTAGGAATTTTTTTCAATCCCAATCTCACGTGACAAGCTACCGCATTCTTGTAAACATTACAGAGTATTTATCAACTTTTGCCGCTGTCTGCATAGAAAAGGTTGCATCTATATTAAGAGCTGTAACTGCAGCACACTCCCCTCCACAGCCCTTGCCAGGTACCCCCGGGTAGAGCGTTGCGTGGAGAGGAACCTCATGAGGTTCAACACGGGCAAGTGCAGGGTCCTGCCCCTGGGGAGGAACAACCCCCTGCACTGGGACAGGTTGGGGGTGACCTCCTGGAGAGCAGCTCTGCGGAGAAGGACCTGGGAGTCCTGGGGGATGACAAATTTACCCTGAGCCAGCAACGTACCCTTGGGCCAGGAAGGCCAATGGCACCCTGGGGTGCGTGAGGAAGAGTGTGGCCAGCAGGTCGAGGGAGGTTCTCCTCCCCCTCTGCTCTGCCCTGGTGAGGCCCCATCTGGAGTCCTGTGTCCAGTTCGGGGCTCCCCAGTTCAAGAGAGACGAGGAGCTACTGGAGAGAGCCCAGCGGAGGGTACAGAGATGCTGAGGGGCTGGAGCATCTCTCCTGTGGGGAAAGGCTGAGGGAGCTGGGGCTGTTCAGCCTGAGGAAGAGGAGACGGAGAGGGGACCTCACCAACGCTTATCAATATCTCCAGGGCGGGTGTCAAGAGGACGGGGCCAGACTCTTCTCAGTGGTGCCCAGCGACAGGACAAGGGGCAACGGGCACAAACTGGAACACGGGAAGTTCCGCCTGAACACGAGGAAAAACGTCTTCGCTGTGAGGTGCCCGAGCCCTGGCACAGGCTGCCCAGGGAGGGTGTGGAGTCTCCTGCTCTGGAGAGATTCCAACCCGCCTGGACGCGGCCCTGTGCAGCCTGCGCTGGGTGACCCTGCTCTGGCAGGGGCTGGGCTGGGTGGGCTCCAGAGGGCCCTTCCAGCCCCCACCACTCTGTGATTCTGTAACACTGGCGGCCACAAACAGAAGGTGACCCAGCAGACACCAGCACGTTACCCTTTTTGTTGGAAGCCAGTATTTTCCACCAGCTACGACTACAGCACGTTATCTCCGTGCACAGTATATACTGCATTACTTGCCATTACTCACATCATTTCTAGCTAGAAACATAGTCTAAAAAGCTTAGAAACAGGAAGGGGAGCAGCAGCAAAGCAACTTCGCATATTGCATGTAGGAGACATTGTTTATAAAAAGTGCAGTGTTATCACGAATGTGATGGTTGTAGGAGAAAACATGCACAACCCAGATAATTCCATTTCAGCAGCAAGAGGAAAGAAATTTACATGCAAATATATCGCTCATCTGAAGGCTCAGTAATTCTTAATAAAATTTTACATTGCAGACAAACTAATCAGCACATATTCCTCAGTTTCGGGCAACATTTTACTTGATGTTATATATATTTGAACTTTGAGATGTGGTTTTATGACCAAAATGAGACAATTAACACTCAGCGATTCTCTATGCTAAAACCAAAACAAGCCAGAAAAAGAAACAACATTACTACTTCTGTAGACACTGTGAACTTAAATTCAATAAAACAAACCGAAAGGTCTAAATGTGAGGAATAAGACACTCCAAACTCTGAGAGAGGACTTTGTTATATCGCGTAATGTTATTGCATTGCGCTTCTGGAGGAAGGCACTTGTTTCAGAAGACGACTGCGGCTTTCCCTGGTGATCCCTTTCAACCCATACTTTTTAGCAGGCCAAATGATCAGTTGAAAAAAATAAACATTATGTCAAGTCTACCAATCGCTCCTTAGGCCTAAACTATGTAAAGGCTCCGGCTTCTGCCAGCCGAGAACCGCAGCGAATGGAACGAGGTGCGGTAAGCTGGCCAGCTAGCTGAGCGAAGCCAGGTACCAGCTGCCGGCAGAACGGGGGGCACGAGGAGCCGATCCTCTCCCGCCCGCGCGGGGACCCCCGAAAAGCACTTCGTAGCCCGTGCCGCTTGGAGAGACAGCGTGCGTTCTTTGAAGAAGGAAGCGACAACAAACCATAAAGATTACTCTTTCCAGTACGTGATTATTAGCAAGCACAGGAACGATGAGTTTCAGCTTTTCCTCTTTTGAGCCGTCTTCACCGCACGCCAGGCAATCTGGTAACACAGGAGCACTGGGCATCGCGACCCTGGAAGCGCCTGGGAAATATCCATTCCCTTTCTTTTCAAAATGTTTACCCTCAGTAACTATAAGCTTGTTTTTAAAAAACAGTAGAGGCTAGTTAAAAAAAAAAAAAGAGGGGTAATTTTCTCTACTTCCATCCTCTTTCAGCCTCCCTACTCTCTGGATAGCACTTAATAGTTGCTAGTAAACTTTTGGTTTTTTAAATACCAGTCAAAATGACACAAATTCTCTGAGAACTATACCTATGTACCATTGTGTTTTATGGCTGAGGTGCTTTTAGACACAAGCAACTCAAGTTAGATCACGCAGCTACATTTGCATTTTCTGGCATGAACGTTTTGCTTGGAACAACTTGGTGCTACAGACAAAGAGCATGAATGAAGAACAGACTGGGCTTACGAATCGAAAGCTTTAAAACATATGACAGATCCGGAAAATAACGTGAGACTTACTGGATGCACTCGAGTGACAATTTTCAGGTCTGTCACAAGCCCGTAATATCACACCCCCCCCAGCGCCCTGCATCACGTTAACTTACACAAAGCCACAGAAGACAGATGGAAGCGCCTCTGGCCCAGCAGCACTTCCAACGCACCCAGGGGCACAGAAAGGTGCCCTAAAGCCAGTTTTTACCCAAGCACTGGGAGGAGAAAGAAGGAAATACTTTCCGACGTGTACTGCTCCCAAACGTGACCAGTTTCTGCTTCATACTTTGTTCCCGAGACTAAATCCTAATTTAAAACTCGCTTCTTCAGATGCATGAAAATAACATTTTCTTTTTTTTTTTTAATGTATAAGCTCCACAGAACAAGAGTTCCTGCAAGATAAAGAACTGACACATCTGGCTTTGACTTTTGTCACTCTTGAGAAGAGATCTGCTCTGAACAGAAACCTTTTTTTCTGTGAGGCACAACTATCCATTATTGACTCAGCAAACTTGTGCTAGTATCTGTGATGCATTCTCTTTCTTCATCCACCCCGGGAAGAAGAAACAACAGCTGAAAGAAGAGGTGTGCAACATGTGAAGGTAGGCCAGACACAGCCACTTCCTCGATAAACAGAATATTCATGATACAGTAAAAACAGACATTTCAAAGGAAAAGGCAATAAAAAAAGAGGGGTCTGGTGTTGTCTTAGTGCACAAGATAAACCCAAATTAGGAATTCTGCTATTTATGGTCACAGAAAGATCTCCCCAGTCAAATAAATACTACTCCCGATCCAGTATTCAAGTGCTGTAATTCTCCATGCTTTGATCTTTAACTTCATAATTCTTAGTAGCCAGGAAAAAAATCAACTTAATTTTCATATGCAATAAAGCAGCTGAGTTGTGTACTGATTTGCCTCTAGTTCTTCTTCTAAAATGAGACATTATGATTACGCCTCTCTCAGTACTCCCTTGGAATTAAGCTGGGCTTGGCAAAGGCCCAGGGCTGATTACTCCTGCAATTTCCAGTTCCTGAAAATGATGCACACACAGTATTGGTCCTACCAGCGCAAAAATTAACCGTAAGAAGGAATGAATGCATACATTTATGTGAAAAACTCTTCTGCACTGATGTGAAATAAAGACCTGGCATATGAGGAATACCAGTTGAAAGAGATCTCATGAGTCAGAATCTGCACAGACAGTTTCAAAAATATCTTTGTTTGCAAGAGACCGAGACATCAGACAGCCAAAATGACACCCCGCAGCTTGAAGTGCAAAAATTAAAAGTTAAAATCTACTGGCATAAATTGAGTATGAATAGGTAATTGCACAATGGCACAAAGTTTTGACCACCTGCCCTGTTAACACAAAACTCAAAGAAAAATTTCTGCTAATTTCTTGAAGAGATTTTTTTCTTCTTCTTCTTCTCTCTCCTTTTTTAATTAAAAGAATTCAGAAGTTGGGTCAAATTGCCCATATTCAGAACTCCCCTGCCCCTTCAGTGTGACGCTGCACTTAAGGAGAGTTTACAAGTCCTTACAAATCCAGAAAATCGTCCCAATGGTTCCTCTGCAATATGCCAGGAAGACGGCAATACACCTTACTCTATTAAAATTTTATTCTATTATTTCCTAGTTGACTCTGCTTTGAGCAGGATGCTGGGCTAGATGACCTCCAGAGGTCCTTTCTAACCTGAATTATTCTATATTATTCTAATGATTCTAAGGATTGTTACTAAAAGGTAAACTGTGTATTCTGGACCACTAACAGAATTATCAAGAATGTAACACTGTATCAAAACCAACCAACCCACCCCACCACAAAAAGAGGGCCTTAGAAACTATACAACACTGCGCAACCCATACTATTTTTTCTTTGCAAGTATCGAAATGCCAACACAGCCAGTGGGAAGCCTAACTCTGTGGAATCGGCACCCTAGGATTTCCATATATACTTACTATCCGGCGAATTAGTGCTGCCCACAAGGAGTAAGTCATGGTTCAAGACCAAGGCTCCAGCTAGCTCCTAGCAATCAGGCGAGAAGATTTACCAACTCCGTGTTTAAATAAATTGCTGAAAGGAGTAACTGCCTTAGGGCAACGTCCCAGGCAGAAGGTAGGACGTTCTGCCTCCCACCCCACCCTTCACACTGCAGTGACAGATAAACAGTTCCAGGAATTGTACATTTTCTTTCTGACCTCACTGATGAGGAAAGTTAAGAGACCTCCAGTGCAGGCTCCACCCACGGGCATCGACAGGCGAGGATGACTCCTCAGCCCTCTCGGATACCCTATGCAGAACAGTATCTTCAAACCAAGGAAGCACTTTGCCAACGCTGGAGACCAAGCCCAAGAGCAGTGACAAAAGTACTAGAATTAATCAATCTCGTAACCTCAAGATCTTTACATTATTATATAGGCCACCTCCACTGCTGCCAGCTGGTAAGGAGACTGCAGCGAGCAGCCCCGGTGCCTGCTCCAGAGGAGCATCCCGCCTGCCCCCGGCCCTCCCGGCACGGGGCTGGAGAGGACAGCCCGCCTTAACGCGGCCGCTGCAGGGGTGCACGAGCACGGGGAAACACGCGCGTGCCCCAGCCCGTGTCTGACAGCACTCACACAACATACTTCGCACTGGTATATCCTCAGGATCCACGCGGCTCTACTCAAAAACCCTTTCAGTCGTAAAATGTTTAATTTTCCCATGTGCGGTGGAGTACGTACCAAGTCCCACGGTATAAACCATTCCCACAAACGATACCAGCCCCTACATCCCCACTGTTGCTATGCAACCCGGGGCTGCCTCAGCCATACGTGTTTTCTCTACCTCTTCCGCTGGGATACGATAAGCAGCGACCAATTATATCCCTAATGTTAAAAGCTGACAGCGTTTACCTTACGAAACACGGGTTGTTTCTAGAGGGTGACTGGTTTAATTCTCCACCTTTTCACAGCTTCCCAGCTTGATGCGCAGGCCTGAGTCCCAACCCCGTCCCCCCGGAAAGGCATGGCAAAAACCGCAGAAAAGCGGACCGGTGTCTGCAGAACTAAGGGAAGGGCAGGCGTCCCGTCCGGCCCCCAACCCGAGGGAGCCAACGCCAAGAGTAAGCTGTGAACAGCTGGTACCCGAGAGCAACTGGGCAGAGAACACCCCAAGCTGCTACATCCCAGGTACACTGTCAGCTCAGCTGCTCTCCTTTAAAAAGCTTTATATACACCCACGACAGACCTTATCACTAGTCCTACGGCCTTGCTGATAGGAGAGCCAGCCTTAATCTTAGAAACAAAACTCTTTGCTTCACTCCTGTATTTGAACTGAACCGAAATAAAACTAAATCGATTGTACTTAACCCATATCCCTCTGAAATGCATACACACCTTACGCTATGGTAAAAATATTTTCACCTTAATCAAAACACCGAAACTGTGCAACAGACCTAAACACTACAAATGAATTGACAAGCGGGTTAGCGCAGAGCTGCCAGGGATCCTCCTCGCCACACCAGCACAAAACCTTCGCTGCAAACAGCAAAAAAGGAGCCAGAGGAAAACACTGCCAGCAAGCTCGATGGTTTGCTCACGTTCAAACAGCATGTTCCCAGCAACACCTTTCCAGCCCAAACCCGAACCCTGAAGAGGCTGAATACTACCACAGCTCCCCAAAACCCGGCATTTTCCACACCTGACATACAGAATGACTTCCCCTCCTTGACGGTCTTTAGCTAACAGCTTCTCCTCCGTTAACGGATCTTTCACTCGCAACCCCCAGCTATGCCGTGCCGCCCGGAGCCGGGGAGCTGGGACACTCACAGTTTGAAAGGCAGCAGCACCAAAGAGAGCCTCAAAATCTACCCAGAGCTGACTCTGACCACAACAGAGAATGTGGCCAAGTTAATCCAGGTTAAGTCAATTTTGCCAAGAATCTGGTTACCATCGTGCAATGGTATCTACTCGCTGCTTTGCAGTGACTCAGTAGAAGTTAACCTCCTCGCTCCATTCAGGATTTCAAAGACATTTTAGAGTTTGTCATTTTTTTATACTCTGAAAATAGAGCTGCTCTGACTTGCTGTGAACACTCACCACGCACGTACCATGTGGTTTCAATGCAAGGCTGAAGATAGAGCAGAGGTTGACTCGATGTGCAAAAAGCAGACAAGAGCCAAATTCTAAATATATACCTCGCTAGGGCTGGGTGAGCCACGACAGGACTTCCTCCGAGAAGTGGGAAAGCAGAAAACCAAAGCGGAGAAGAGGGAGTAGTTGGGAACATCCTTAAAATCCCTCCTATATCAACGTATTAAATTTTCTTTTCAGCCTTAGGCAGTCAAGCTGAGAAGAAACTAATCCCCAAGAACCCAAAGCCAGCAGGAACGGTGCCAGCGGCAGGCCAGCCTGTCCGTCGGGAAGATTTTGAGCAGAAGAGTGCTGTCCTACCTCAGAGACGGAGGAACTCGCTCTCTCCCAGAGGGCATATGCAACTCTCATCAGCGTTAATAAAAGTTGGCACCAAGAGCTGAACAGGATCCCTCGTCTCCAACATTGCAAGAGACACAAGCCAGAACAAGACAATTTTATACTGTTATGCCAGGAAGTGAATATATTTGCTTTTTTTGAAAAGCTGCATACTTGAAATCAACACCTCCTACTTGAAATACTTTATTTCACAGCTCTTCTGCACCGCTAACGTTTTTCCACATAAGACACAAGCTAAACTTCAAACAAACATCCCTGGGAAAAAGGGCTCTTTAGCTTAAAGTCTAGATTTAAAGATGTACAGAAAGTGACAGGATTTCTTGACAACAAGTGAATAACAAACACACAGACTTTGGAAACCGTGCACTGCTCGTTTAAACAAAGATCTCAGACAACTCAGAAGATGTTTTAGAAGACAGCAGTCAAAATACACACACAGACTGATGGAATACCACCAGTATTTCCTGAAACTATCACAATGTTACAAAATTTCAGTAAAAATGGATTGCCAGTGTTAAGAGTCATGTTCAGTGATGCTTTTGTTTAACGCAATTTATTTCCCTCTGAAAGCTAACTGCTATCGCTTACTGCTTTAAAAAAAAAAATAAAGCAAGGTGAACGAGCACAAAGTGACCAGCTCTAAATGTATTTATGTTCTTCTCTTATGCTCTAAGAACAGGGTAAAAACCAACTCCTTGCAGCCAGCCTGAGCAAAATCACAGAGTGAAGTCATCTAAGTGATTATTCCTGTCAAAATAACAAGGGAACAACAAAGGCAGTCTAGTAAATACCCATCACTACAGCTTTATGGCCCAGATTGCTGCTGCCAGCTATGTTCATGGCCTGTTGAACCAAAGAAAAGTTATTAAGAATGAAAAAGCATGAACTCTTTCAGTATTGGCCCTTGTATCTTCATTAATTAAACTGAACAGCTTTACTCCTCTCCCCCACCCTGAAACAAGACAAACAACTCATTTTTAAAAGCCTGCTTTCTGCAAACATGCTTCACGCTACCGTAACAGCTCGCCGGGAATTTAAAGATAAAATTCCATCCACTGATGGTACCAAAAAAAAGTATTTTTGAAAGCAATTCTTTGCGCTTCTGGTAAATATTAGGGCAAAATAGTTCAGCAACTATTTGTTGTAGGGTCTGTATCAAAATAGCCAAGCTCAGAATAAAAATGCCAACTTTATTAACTTCTTTTTACGACCAGTTTGTTGAAGGGTGTTCACCATAAAGGACCAACACTGGCAGACAGACCTTGGGTAAAATCAAACCTGATAGCGCAGATCAATGCTCTTTAAAAGCAGAGCTACAGTCCCAGGCGACGTGCAGGAGAATGGCACGTGTATAGTCCCGAGCGGGTTTCGACAGCGCTCCTCGGGGCCCCTCACCTGCTCTCCAGCGCAGGGAGCGATCCTGCTCAGGCGGAAAAAGTGACAGTCCACCCGCTCCTCCAAGAAACAAGCTGACTGCACAAGCTTACACTGCCTTAGAAAGAAACATCTGCGAAGATTAAGGAAAAATCCAAAACAAGATGGGAGTTTCAGCCTCTGGCAGAGAGGATGGCAGCGAAAGGGCTGCAGGATGCAGCAAAACCCCTCGGAAGGACTAAGTGCCCTCCCAGCACATCTGGGACGCGTGCAGTCAAACCAAACGCTCCATTTCCATCCTTATTTGGGAACTATATTAATACAGAATCCAAACAAAAATAACTGTGATGCTGTCAGATCAAGCTTGAACGGAAAGACCACCTCCATCAACTGACCAGTACGGCAGCAAGCAAAGCACAACTAAAGGCACGTTGGCGTTATTTCAGCGCGTACCAGAACAACACATTGACCACTTGCAGCCCAAGCAGCCGCAGAATTAATCATTTCTGTTCTGTTTCAAAATCTTCTCCCAAAGAACCTGAACCACCTCTGAGTTGTCCCCAGCTTGGCTGTTCACGCTAGCAGTCTGAAAGCGGTTAAACTTCTTACAAAGAAACAAACTGCCCCGCTTTTTTAGCGGTGTAAGGGGATAGCGAAGGAACCGAGGGTGTTAAACAACTACCCTGGTTTTACTGTACGGCAACAAACTTAGAGATCTAGAACTAATGGCGCTGGCCGTGACACCAGATAGCATACCTATTATAGAAACATGACTGACATTACCACGATTAAAACAGAGGCAATGTTTAATGAAAGTATCTCTGCTCCTATTACAAAGACACTGAGCTGATGACATGAGATGAAAAACGGAGAAAAGCCTCAATAAAGATGTCTGGGAGAAAAATCAACTGCCACGTAAAAGGTTTCACTGTAAAGTAAAAACTTCTGCAAGCTCAGCTACAGATTCCCAGAGCCGATATTAACATGCCAGAATAATGACGCAATTAAAACTGGTCCCGTGTCATTACGTGCGGAGAGGTTTCAGCACAGGCGACCTGCAATAGCGGGCCCAGCCAGTACGTTTCTTCAGCCCATGCCGACACCTTTTTTCCTTAAATTAAATGTGAGAACACTCTATTACATCTATTTGTAGAAAATAATCTCAGACCAATTAAATCCCGTTTCAGTGGAAACAAAACCGAGAGATGACTAGCTTAGAAGACATGTGTAGCACACGAACAGACTACCGCAGGCAAGAGAGGAAGGAAAAGCTTCCCGGGGAACTGCAACCGGTGAGCAGAACAGTGCGCGCAGGGGCTTGTGCTGTGGATGAGGGCAGGACAAACCAGAGTGTTCCGTTAATAGGAGTACTATGGAGAAAAATAATAATAAAACAATAACCCTTTCCCAAACAGTCCGCTGTTGCGTATACCAGAAAAGCTATTTAAAATAAAAATTATTCTTGCGCTCCTGTGTGTGATACGCAGATTTGCATCTATTAAATTCTGACTGATCAACTGTTGGTTTGAGAACCACAAGATAAATCAGTTTTATCTCTCAGGCTCTTTTTATCTCTTGATTGTCCTAGCTTTTAAGCAATTCTTAAAAACATGGCTGTACTTTCTCTAGCTTCAGAGTCAGACTGCCCTGTATCAGACATTTATTTATCTAGGTGTAATTTAAGGTGTATGGATTTAAATTAAAAAAAAAAGCAGCGGAGGTTAGAAGAGATTTTATAAGGCACAAATTAAATTCACAATGTCCTGTGTATAAAGACGGATTCCCATCTAAAAACTAGAGGATTACATTCTAGGTAAGGTCTACCCACCCAGCCTCCCCTCCTGAGGAACCTCCTGCAGAACCTCCTCTTTGCAGCGCTACCGAGAAACACGGAGCATCCGAGAGGGAGCTGGGTCAGGAAGGCAGCCCTGCCAGGCATCGAACAGGAAAACGTGACAAGGTATGGACAGAGTCACAAAGCAAACACGTAATTCCTGAGCTGTTAGAGAGAAGTGTTTGAAAAGAAAATGATTTTCTCTCTCTTGCAGTCTGATTCCTACTTTTATGACCTCCAGCAAGGAACTAAATCCCTTTCACTCCAATCCTAAAGCTCCTCTGTAGTGGATAAAAATCTCTTACAGCCCAGAAAAAAAAGCAATATCCACGAGCGCTTTCCCAGCCACCCAGCTTGCAGCAGGTACCAGCTAAGCGATGCTATTATTAAGGTGCCGACCTGCCAGCTTCCCCACATTTAAAAAAAATGAGAACTGCGCCTACGTCAGACCTGTGGAACTGCCCCGAGTTTTCCCACTGCGGATCCAGCAGGCAGCACGCACCGCATCAGCCCTTTGCCATAAAAGCTACTGCAAACACAGGGTGGCAACTGAAGTACCGAACTAAACAGAAAACAAGACAATTTTTGAGCCTAAGCATTTTTTACAAGTCACAAATATACAAATAAATGGATGAATGCTTTAAATACAACACTTAATTTCTCTAGAAGATCTATGAAGCAGTGACAAGAGATCTATACAAACTGTGACCTATTATATCCCTTGGTGTTTAATCTGAGAGTCCATCAAAGTCATGAGGGGACAAACGGACAGCTGCATCGATGCAGCGCACTGCACTCCCACGCCTCCACCACCTTCAACCTCAGCACCAAGGCACTTAGAGTGTAAGAAGTTTACTCATCTTAAATTGAGCTGTTTAACTTGGGTTTTGACAGGTTTCTTGGTCTTGTACAACGCTAAGCTCTCAGCCAGGAGCCGCTGGCGGCGGCAGAGACGGGCACGGAAAGCCAGCCAGCCCTCACTGGGCCAGCCACGCGGCGGCAGCCGGCCCACGAGCCAGCGAGCCCGGCTGCTCCTTCTTCGAAAACTGCATCGCTGAAGTATCAGCGCCGAGTGACCACTATACAGGACATCCCTAAAACAGTAACGTCAGTTTATGATGAATTACGTGCTTTATACTAATTCCATAGTTTTTTGTAGAAAATGGTCAGTAGCTCCAAGGACTAAGTAAAACCAGGACCCTGTTCCAGCCAGATAAAAACATAATAGCTCAAGGTCTGTGTTCACACGTGGTTCTGCGGAGGATGCAATGGCACAAACTACGAACTTTCACAAGTGCTGAGACCTTAAGTTTGAGCACAAGTTAAACCGAATTCATGCGTAAAGCCAAGCAGATGCAAAATTACCACTGAAACAGGGGAAGAGCAGCTCCCGCGCCTGTCGCCAGTGAATTAACTGGAAAGGTCATCCCGTGTCTCACGGTTTCTGCTCTGTAAGCAGTGCAGTGTAAGGAAAGTAGTACAGTTGCCCTCTGCAGGTTCCACATTTCCATTTTTCAACCTTCACTTCTTTTAAACAGGTTTTTTATTCAGATGATTCTAATAAATCCACAGTATCAGCTTAAAAAAGAAACCAACAGAACTTCACCACGCTAACACTGTAACAGTGGTTACCAAATATTTTCCTCTTCATTCTTTTGTGCTCACTTGACAATGTTTTCTCTTCCCGTACAGCCAAAACAGGAGATGAATAGCAAGCTAGGACAAAAATGCTACAACCATAACTGATAAAAAGTGCTGGAAGTAGCCCGTACACAAACGCCACGCCTGCCCAAGGAACGCAACTTTACCTTCAGTCATTCAGTGAACAAACCCCCCCGAGGCCACATCAGAACTTTACGTATTTACACGTACAATTAATAACTACTCCGTTTAAAACCAAACCAAAACAAAGCGTTTTAGCCACTTCAGAGCGCAAGCTGTCAGGGTTTACGCACACGCCGGTTCCAAGGCTTTGGTCCCCATTCCACTCAAGTCAACCGCAGCACACCCACTTCTATGGTTCACGTGTCGGTCTTAAACCATCAGTTTTGGGAGCAACTCAAATCACCAGTTCAGGCTCCTCTCCATGAAATAACACGGAATGAACCGGAGTCGTTGACCCTTCACACACTATCACCTAAACCCGTTGCTGCTTCGCAGTATTTGCTGGAACTAGAAATGGGGTGTCGAGCAATGCCTGGACGGAGCGCGGCGGCCCCCAGCCCAGCTGCCAGAGCCCGCACCCCCCTGCCCGGGACGGGGCTTCTCTACACAGCCGGCGTCTCCTGCACCGCTCTGCCACGCCACGAATACAGGCCGGCCTTCCCGAAAACACCCCGGAGACCAGGGAAGGCACCGAATGGCAAGGGAGGGCTGAGGGCTCTGTGCGGCCCACGGTCCCGGTGAACCCAGAGCTCTTCACCTTTCCTTGGTTCCCATGAAATCGCAACCTGCCTCTGCGCCGCTACAGCCCTCCCAAGTCATGCTGCTCCTGTAACTGCCGTTTCATGACAAAGCAGCAATTACACTGAGAAAACACACCTGTTTTTCAATAAAAGAAGAGCATAATGATCATTTACCATTGACTGCAGTGACAGTGCTTAACTCTGTTTACTAATTTAGCTTCAGGCATTTTTTACTGAAAAATTACCAATGTTGACGTACACTCAAAGTCACGCTGACCTGTGGTGTTTGAAATGACAGGCACGAGCGCAGCTTCAGACTAACTTTCTTTTTCTAATTTTAGACAAATATTTGTCCTACCTTACTGTGTTGCTTTAGGAAAAGATCAACAACATCCTTCCCCGTTCCCAAAATCTTGATTAACTGTGTTCCCTGGCAAATGAAAATATCCACCTGCGCTGCAGAAAGAAACCAGCTGGGAGCAGACTGACAGACAGACACCACTACCTGGAAGTGTTTTGGGGGCTGTTTTTAAATTGAAAAGCAGACACGGTACAGGTTTTGTTATTAGAGAAAATGCTGCAACAAAACCAAGTTTCTTGCATTGTATTATCTACCTCGAGCGTCTCAAAAAGGGGTATAGCTTACAAGCTCAGGTGGCTCTGAACTGGTCTGCCTCTTCCGCAAAGAGGAAAACCTCTGCTGACTCCGCACTGAAAACCTTCGGAAGGACTCTCTGCTCCGGGACGCAAAGTGCCTGAAGGAGGAGGTTCGCTTGAAGGGAGTCCTGCTTCCACCTTCCCCGCTAGTCCGTTCATGAGCAACCGCAGTAGTGACTAAATTTAGTGCCTCCTGTAAGGATCTCCGCACTGTACCCATCCACTGGGTCATGTGAGTTTGTGCCACTGTCAGTTTGTCTCCAAGGTAATCCATTTTTCCGGCAGAGATGAGAAATTGACAGTCAGTAGCGATTACTGTAAAATATATTCTCCTTAACAACCCTGATTTTATTTTGCAAAAAATATTCCACTTATAAAATATTTTCAGCTAATGTAAATAGCACTCCACAGTAACCATCAGCATATTTCTATATCTCAGTAACAAAAGATATGTGAGGTTGGAGATTGATATTTGTCAAGTAGGAAAAAATAAAAGACTTTTCCTACTTACAATCAGATTTCCAGAGTTCCATCAAAATCTGTTTAATTCAGCCATCTTAAAGAGAGAAATCAAGGTTTCAATCCTGGCACAGTCACTTGAAATTAGTCCATTTACAAGCACGGAATTAGTCTCTCACTGTCTCATTTCAGAGTCGGAAAAGCAACTCCCTTTTTAAGCCAAGTTTTTGTTTTGCTGTAAATATCAGAAAGATAAAAGAAATCGTATTCTTCTGGCTCGGCAGCTTTTCAGGTAACAGTACATTAAACAAAGTTCTGAGGCTTCTATACAATCCATTTAGCAGCAAAACGATTAGATCTTCTGAACAATAAATCCAAATTATTTCCTTCCCCAAAAACTCGGCAGGAAGGCATCAGCATCGGCAGAATCCCCTCCTCAGCAGGCTCCCCGTCTTCAGAACCATTCCACAAGGTTTTCACTTCCCGAAATGCAGATCACCAGCTCGTGAGGCACGGCGGAGCTGAAGGGGAACCGTGTCAAGCCTGCTGCCTTCAGGACTGGACTTGCTGGCTGCTCAGAGCCTGCCAAAAGATCTTCTCAATGACATCAGCTCCTCCGCTTCAAGGGGGGATTCGTAACAGCGGAATGTAGCCGGGGACGGTGAGACGCCGTACCAGGAGCCAGCAGAGAGACTTTCCCCACGCCTGTTAAAGCCGCTGCACACGCCAGCTCCTCTCCCTGCACAGTCGGAGACGTGCTCTGAAGAAGCTGCTGGGCATCGCAGCTGCCCGCAAGCCCGTCCCAGCCCCACCAGCGAGGTTTGCCGGGCTCCGACCGCTCCCCGAACCAGGCGCAAGAGGTTACGCGCAGGCGAGAGCTGCCGCTGCCTCTGGTATCCTGTTCCCTCCTCTCGTCCCTGCCTCGCCTCTCTCTGGAGAGGAAACAATGAGCTAGGTGAAGCAGCCGCAGAGGTCTGCCCAAGGAAGGATCTGGGCTGGGCTTTATTATAGTACAGGCAGGGTTACCATGGCAACCAAGGGAACAGCATCTGCTTGCTGCCTAAGCAGGCAGGAGTTGCACAGATCTATTGGAATGATTCATAGTTTGCATATGTCACGTGTACGTACTGATTTTAACCCTTCCTTGGGAAAACAAGAGCAACGTCTCTGCCAGGGGATGACCTACACCACACCAAACGGCTCCCTACTCGACGGGGCAGGACAAAGCCTACACCCCGTTCCGGTGCCGGATGGGGTAACTCGGGCAGCGCCGTCCCATATAACCGCTTTATTATGCGATCCGCAAACTCCAACAAGAGACTTCCAAGCTAGTGACTACAACATCAGTGCACGGTAATGATTAAGCCAGAAGTTCAAAACAAAGCTGAACAGGTCCGACCGTTCGAAGCAGCTTTTTCCGCTTTCACACACTGTTAACAACTTTTTTTAAGCAAGGGCTCGCTGCCAGTCCCCAACTCTGCTCCTCCCCGGCAGCTGGGAGACCACGGGGTCCGTCCCGCCGCTGCAGCGCCCGCAACGGGTGGGGGTAACGCGAGGACCCCACGGCTAACGGCAGCTAATGCTGAGCAGTCAGCTGTCACCGGCCACGGAATTTCTGGAAACAGCCCATTTGGGAGGACAGCAGAAGTAAAAGCTGAAGTTTTAAATCAATAAACATAAGTAAGTGTCCAAAGTCAAGACGTGACTAGTTTAGAACTACGGGGAAAGAGAGCTACAGGTACGAAGGTAAGAAAGGCGTGTTGAAAGCTGCTCGCTTTCTTGTTTATTCAAGGTTTTATTTGTTGCCGTTGCTTAATTTGCCATACAAAGTACCATGGTCTTGCATCATCCTCTCCTCCCCCAAACCTTTCAGGAAGAGATTAATGGAATGAAAAATTTCTAGATAATATTTTATAAAATAGCTCTCACATCAAGTTTTATGGTATCAGAAATTCTACTTGGAAACATGCACATAAGCGTAAGATGCTCTGAGGAAATGGGGTGTCCTGCCTTTTAAGCACTGTTTTTCAGAGTTGAACTCCACCAACCTGTAACTTATCTCCAAGAAAAACTTTGGAGACAAAATGCAGTGTTCCATATTTTCCTCTTCATTTCTCAATACGTCATATTTGTTTTGAACATTCTCAATTAGCAGTCTAACAAAACCCCTCAGTGTTAAAAGGGAATCCAACCAATAGAGAAAAACCTTTTTTCCTCACATAGCTCTTCTTTTAAAGAGCTATAGAGCTGGTTTTGTATGGAAATGGAAAGAGATACTGTCGATCAGATGCCCCAAGAGCTGGGTGTTTCTTATGTTTTTACATAAAAAATTTTAAATTTGTTGTGACATAGTTATGGATAATGCTTCACCAACGATGGAGATCCTGCATCCAAGGTTGAAATTTAAGACTTACGACACATTTTTATGCTGTTTAATCTAAGCTCTGCATTTCAAACATCTGCACATTTGCAAGTGCAGCTCTGTGCTTGCTGCAGTACAGGGATTCTTCACGAGGCACTTTGCTATTTTGGGGGGCTGCCGAATCAGACAGAGCCTGAAACCATCTAAAATAGCAATCAGAGCGCTCTGGACTGTAGCTGCCATGCAAGTTAGTCAGCAGTCCCTTCACCTACGCAGGACGGGCACAGCAGAACTGAAATTTAACCAACCTTCTGGTATATCACCTGTCGCAAAATGGGAGGAGATGCACGACCAGATTCAACCCAAGATCCACAGAAGGCAGCTTTCTCACAGCTTGCTGCAAGAACTTCTCGCACGTGTACGTGACTTGAAGGATCTGAAAATTCACTAGAGAATATATTTCACTTTTTTATTAGACCTCCCCTGAAAAGAGTGAGATGTTATGTCCAATTTACCATTTTCATCCGTAGAAGACTAAAACTGCTGATTTGAGTCTAATCTGCAATACTAAATTTAGGTATTTAAGTATACTCAGCATCTAAATTATCGCTTAGATTTACACGTCAATTAACATCATGGCAAAATGTTTTAGAAGATAATCAGATGCGCTTTCACCATCAAATTCAAACGGTTGAAGATTTTTCCACCCCTTCAGCCGAAATGCCCTAAGCGACCGCGTGTTCTCCTGCTCGAGCTCCATACCAAAACTGGCCGAGTTCAGCAGCTGCCAGAGACTGACAGACTATGCAGTCAAACTTAGTTTCCTTAGAAAATCCATCTAAAAATAACTGAGGTCCTCAAAAATACTTCTCACTGGACACTGCAAGGACTGGATAGATTCACAATTAGATTTTTTTATTCTCGCCCCTCCCCATCAGAAGCGTAATATGCCGATCTCTGCCTTGATCTGCGCAGAGCGTGTGTGAGAGGAGGGTTATTAGTCTACTTTATTAAAATGGACTGCTTCTATCCCTTCTGTTCTGGCAGGTAAAATAACCCACCGAACCCTCAGAGGACCCCGTTACATCAGCCAGCCAAAGTTGGAGAACACCTGGAAAAGTCTAAAGGATGGAGTTTTCCAAAGCTGTAAGAAACTGAGTAGCAAATCATGTTTGGGGGCTTTTCTGATTCAAGTGAGATTTCACCTGTATGAAAAACACAAGCCACTATTAAAAATCATTTTGAAAGATGTAAGTCAGCTTCACAGTAGATGAAGGACTACACTAGCCGTAGAAGAGCACCGATTTCGAAGAGCACGCTGCCACGGACAAGATCTCCTGCCTGTGGGTGTGCACACAACGGACCAGGAAAGCCTGGGCTCCCCAGCGAGCCCACAAACTTGTTCTCTTTATTTCTTTTCTAAGGCTCCCCAGAATATGACGCTCTGTAGCGCTCTACACAAACTTCCCAGCTGGCAAAAGCTCACAACTGTATTTTAATTAAATGACAGCATGTGGGTTACACACAGGCTCTATTTACTTCTCCTCTGGCGAATCCACAGCTCTCTTTATAACCAGCAGCCTACAGAACATAGCTCAAAGCATACAGATGTTCTATAACTGTCTCCCAGCCACTTCAGTCCAGCGGTCTTTCTGGCTGAGTAAGGGTTTGTTTCTGAACCAGAGCAGCACAAGATGATCATCTGCCCTTGCAAAACACTAGTGATTATCTCACACTGCAGCCACCCTGGCTCTGCCAAGGGCCTGCAGTTTCAGAAAACAGAGCGCACACACTGCTAACCGGTGCTGCATGATTAATTACCACAGCAGCAAACAGGACCTCGTTATTCAAACGTTGCTGGCTACTTGTATTATTAACGTCTGTTCCACCTACAAGTCAAAAATACAATCCTGTACAAAGTAACAATCCCTATTTTTCCCCTCGTTCAGTAGAAAACAAAATTCTATGGTTACATTGTATTTTCCAAAAGCCTCTTTCAGCTCATTTTGAGCTTTACCTGTTCTCAAATACATACAATTATGCTAATGAGTATATAGGATCGGAAGGGCAGGTGAGAAACAGGCCTGCGCGCGGCACAGCGCAGAACACACAGACCACGAGAGGCAGGTGGAAGGTGCAGCGCGGCCTCACGATGAGCGCGAGCCGTGAGGTCCCCAGGGCCTTTGGCCACGGCTGGGTCCCCCATCACCACCTCCCCTCCGGCAGCACCAGCGCGCGTGGAACGGGGAAGGCAACGCAGCTGAAGGCCTACCTGGAGGAGGCTGGGGATTAGCTTTCACCTAGGCTGGAGCCCTGAATGACCCCTTGCCAGCAAAGCAGGTGTGGCAGAGAAGGACGGGCAACATCAGGTTAAACTAACTGAGAAAACAAAGTCTCGGCTTTTCCCTTGTGGGACCCTCAGTCAGAAACTCACTCTCCCGATGCTCACGGGCCTCACAACCCATCGCTCCACTTAAGTCAGCAATTATTAATAATTCATGCACTTCTTAAGTGTGTTCTGCAAGACATCATCCCACGTACAAACAAATATCAAGTACTTGCAAAGATCACAACAGCTTCAGTTCCATCTCGGGCCTCTTAGTTTGTCCATCTCAATTACGCTCAGCCTTCAGCAGCCACCGAGGAGCAAAGCCTGCCCTTGTAAGGCTGTTCTGGTCTTGCATTCCACACCGACTCTCTTTCTGTTTCATTAGTAAGAGAACTTTATTTAACCTGTTGTGTTTGACATTATGGACTATTTAAAGATGCAGCACTGTGCTGAGCTTAGTTGCACGGCTCCAGACTCAACTACTCCATGGGTTCCTCAGACACTACAAAACAACTTATGTTTTTTATATGCTCCTTATTTTTGCCTCTGTATTCTCTATTTTGCCATCTGAATTGTCATGCTCAAAGAAGAACCAGCAAGCATTCCTAACTACAGGCTGAATTTCTTACATGTAACACTTTGTAATAGTTTTTACCATGTCACCTCCAAACCTCATTTAAAGTAAAAAAGAAATGCTTCAGTGCTCCATCACCTGAGTGCCAGGCATTATTCCCAAGGCTTTCCAACAACCTGCCAGTTCACAACAGCCCTGCTCTCACCCCACTGCCCCAGCCGGTCGGCACAGCCCTGGCTGCACATCTGGCGGAGACACAAAAGCCTAACAGCTGGAGCAAAGCTTTTTTCTTTCATTCCAAATCAAGACCAACTGAACTGCTTTAAAACAGTCTTAACTTGGGAAGACACACGGTTTGGTAAGAGCCTGGGCAGATATAGTGTGTTTTCCTTTCTACATACAAGGAATAAAACTGTTTGTGTATTAAGTCAGTTTCTTTAAAATGCTCCGATCTACTTGCCAGTTCTCACGCCCCCCTTTCTCTTCAAAGTGACTTGCTGCTACACAAACAAAAAAGAGAGATCCCCTGGGTACATTTTGTAGAATATCTGCATTTGGGGAAACCTGAAAAATGTGCAAGTTTCAATCAGGTTATCAGATTTATGGGTAAAAACTGCTTAAGTGTGACTGCCAGGTTAAATCTCACTTCACTGGCAAGAAGTCAGACTTATTAAAGACACTTCCTCTGTTACTGTCAGTGAGCTGTCACAACCGTTCATAGAACGGTCTTGCAGCACAAAGTCTTTAATTTTGATCTTTGTTCACAGCACACGGCAATCTTTTTCATTTAAGCTAAAAAAAAATTACCATAGAGCTGAAGTTAAACCAAAGGCTTACATTTAGGTCTGTGAACAAAAGACTGGAGTTGCTCGGGCTCCTGCACCCGTTTATACTTGACAGAGTTCAAAACCTAGCACGACCTCAAAACCATCACAAGCTGCGTGGTGCATGGGTGCAGAAGATTGCTTGACGTGCATCGTCTAGGGGAAACAGAAAAAAATCAAGGTCTGTTCTGAGAGAGGAGCAGGAGATGAGGCGATTCACCCCACAGCATCCATCTCGGCCTCGACGCCAGCCCTCCAGACATGCCCGCAGCAGCTAGGCACCGCGCCTGCAGCTCAGCACCCTCCACGCTGCTCATCGCACCTTTAAAAGGTCCCTCCTAACCCAAACTATTCCATGATCAGCTGTGACGCAGGTACTGCGTACACCATACTGGAACAAGCTTACGTGCGGGCCCCACAAACCAGCGCTGCTGCGCAGCTGCTCTGGCGACAACAGAGCCCTTGCTTCGCCTCCGACTCTTACGCAGAGCTGCAAGTTTGCTTCTCGCTCCACCCCTTTCCCTGTCTGCCGTACGTAGTGTTCCCATCCCTCAGAGCCAAGATGTCCCGTGAAACTTAGCACAGCCAAAGACCAAAAGGCTTAGCGGTTCTATCTGGGTTTGGGGGTTTGGTTGGGTTTTTTCTTTTTCTCTTTTTCATGGTGGTACAATAAATACAATTCATTCAGATGCCCAGGCTGTTCCACCCGCCACAATAACCATAAGCAGTCTATGGTCAGAAGAAGACAAAAACAGAAAGGGAAAAAAAAAAAAGGCTTGGGCGGATGGAGTGCTTTAGCACAAGGACTTTGTACGGTGTCTATATCCAGTGACCTGTCTTTTGTAACCCGAAACATCGGGTATCTCAATATTTACACTAAATATTTGTTTTCTATTCCTACTTTCGTCTCCTACTGAAACTGAGCAAATTAAGCTCACGTACACAGTTTTCATTTATGCTTATTTAGAATTTAAGACAACTTGCATAGAACTTGACATTAAAGGCGTTCCCCTCATACACATAGCTGACTACAAGCAACTGAAATTCCATTTCCAGACTTTTTTCTTATATTAATTTATTTTAAAGCCCACAGAGGCCTCACGAACTAGTGGGCAAGGAAAGACTGCAGCAGCAACAGGTTCTGGATCAATGCTTGGAAAGCTTACACAAGCACACATTAAAACAAGAGACTTCTAAAGAAAGGTGCTAAAGTACTTCATAAAGTATCTCATCAATGTAGTCCGTGGCTATTTTTAAAATCTTTATTTTAAATAGAGGTAATAACCACCTCAGAGCAATACTAATTTCTAAAAGAAGTAATGCATTTCAATCATGGGAAACAATTACATTTTGAAATTCAGTGCCAGTGACTTTGCTGACAAATACTTTAATTTATTCCTCCAGATGGAAGAGCAAAATGAAATTTCTTGATACTTATGCACCGTAACTGCAAAAAGGCCTGTGTAATAAAACCGTCCTTGCAATTTGCCTCTGAAATCTGAGTCTCATCTGATCTGGAACAGGACACAAGAATTCTTTATTTATCATCCAGTCAAATTTGCTTCAGGACAACCTTCGCTAAGAAACTAATTCGTGTTCCTTTGAAGACACCCCATTCCCTAGTACACAAGTGTCCGGACACACCGTGTCGCTTCAGGACAAACACTCGTCGTGGTCCCGTCTCCACCCTGCAAGGTAACGGAACGGTGGCAGCGCAAGCTCTAAGACGACCGAATCACTTTGACAGCCAGCTGTTGAAAACAGGAATTACACCACCCGCGTGCTGCACATCTGTATTCCGCACCTACCTTACCCTTGAGGTTCACCTGTGCTATTGCTACTTTTATTTGAGAAATAACAGAGCTGAACTCTCTTGACTGCCATCCTGCTATCCTGCCCGCTCCAGGCGAAATGTCCAGGTTAAGAATAAAACCACAATCCAGCACAGAACAACTCCCAGGCACGGGAGGCAGGGGAAGGCTTTTTTCTCTGCCTTGCTGTGTGCTAACCTGATGATCCTCTCAAAGCCCAAAAAGCATTATAAAAATAATCACGTTTTATGGCAAGCACAACAGAGTCCCCTCATGCAGGGGCAGAAAAGCAGCAAGAACATTCCCTGCCGCAGAAAGTGGCTTCAGGGAGGAAACTACCAACTTCCCTGCAGACCGACAGCACAGGTTTTGCCACTTCCCCAGCATAAATGAATACGCTCTGCCAAAGTTCCACGAACAACCAAACAGCGCGTATCTGCACGCCACTGCACGTATCTTCTTGAATACCAGCTGAAAGAGGACAATAAAAAGGAACAAGAAAAAAACGAGAGAAATAAATCCTTTCTCCAGGTCTCGTACAGAAAAAGACTTCGTTAGACTACAGGGAGGACAAAATGGCAGTGAAATAAAAAAGAAAAATGCGTAAGAAGAAACAAACCCCCCCCACTCCCCAGGTACAGCTGTCGTCTCACAGCATCCCTGGAACATCCCCGGCCAGGCGAGGGAGCAGGCGTGAGCCGCTCCCAGACAAGCGTGTGAAGGGCAAGCGGACACGCTGCTCCTCGGGCCGGGCGCTGGGCGAGCGCCGCTGCTGAGCGGAGCCAACGCTCAGGCTGATGGAAACGGAGCTCACATCAGACAGGGCCTCCTTCCTCGCCTGCAGCCCCGCTCCTCTCTCCCTTGCTCCCCGTAGGAAACCCCACTCACATTCTGCAAAGCTTTGTGCAAGCAGCTATTGCCTGTCTGGGGAGCAGGAAGGAATTTTTTTTTCACCCTAATTTATGTAATTTGTCTTGACCGTGGGCATTTCAACCTTCTCACTCTGAACACGTTCATCTGCAGTAAGGATGAGCTGGAGTTAGAAGCATGAAAACCAGCAGAAGAAGCACGCACCTGGTGCTCAGGAAGTAAATGTTAACAGGGCCAGCTCTAGAAAGAACGAGAGCATTTGGACCAAGTATGAGGGAGGTCCTTGACACTCTATAACCCCAACAAGGTGGCAGGAACGTTAAAGGGGTAAATGTCTCCTACCTACCCAGTGATAAGTTATTAAAGCTGAAACTTATGCCTCAACATGGATTCCCATCTCATCCACATCATCTGACCGATAAAACTTTCTCCATGGCACACAACGAGAATTGTCCCACATAACACTGAAAACCAGCAAAAAGCTGTTGAAGGGTTGTGTGTGCAGCTGATCAGACTTCCAAGGTTCCGAAACATTTTTATACACAAAGAGCTACCACTTTTAGTGTCTTTTCTTCTTCGATCTTTTAAAAAAAAGAGTGACCCAGTCTGATCAACAAATTTGAAACACGTCGTTAGACATCCACACACCTCAAACAAGCCAAGAAAGAGATCAGAAATTTTGCTGGGACATCATCTTTTCCCCTCTCACGCAAAAAGCACGTTAGCGCATATGAAATGAAGCTTTTTATCACAGAGAAACGTTTTGCAATGTTTGCTAAAGAAGGTCAGATACGGAACGCATCTAATCTGCCCGCAAGCCCACCCCACAGCCTGACTCTCCTCCCTCGGAACAGCGGGTCCCCAGCCGCCGGGCACTCTCTGCCCGCTTCGTAAGCTCTCGCCCACATCCCCTCTCTGCCTCCACCACCCTCCCAACACGGTTCCTGACAGCACGCGGCTTATATCCACTCTTTAGATGATGAATCTTCGAGGGTAGATTTGTCTCACTGTTTCTGTAAAGGATACATAACACTCAGGAACGTCGTCACAGCAATAAAACAAAACAAAACAAAACATCACAGCACTATCATCTCAGTACGATAAAACTCTGTACCGTACGTTCTCATTTAAGAAGTCATATTTAAGTACAATACTTACACTTACAATTTAAATCAAAAAACAGTAACAAAAGGGGCTTGAACAGGGGAAGGCAGAGGCACAGAGTGAGTCTTACTAAGTTCCAAATGAACTCAGAAGCTGCACTTTCCTCTGACTTAACCAGTATTGCAGAATCCACATAAGAAAAAAACCTCCTTAAATTTGCATTCCTTGTTTTCCTCACAGAACTACACTTGTGATAAAAGAAAACACATTAATAATTTTCATGACTGGACCCTCCAAATATCTGTTTATACCTGCCAAAACAATTTTGCCATTCTAATACCATGGTCGTCCTTGATGGGATCAGCGAAAAACTGCCGGTTCCCATTTCATTTGTAATCAAAGTAGAAAGTCAGCCACCCTTTTTCTCTGTACAAAATTCTGCACACTTTTACAGCAGAATGTAGTTATTCCAAGACGAATAAAAATCTGTAAACAAAGGTAATTGTGAAATATAACTTTTAGTCTAAGTTTTTAAATAATTTCAGTTTAAATATGATTACCAGTGATAATTGCAACAACTAGAGTGCCAAAACAGTTTTTTGGAAAATATTAATTTTTTTGTCCCCCAAACTACTTTTCTCTTGAACTTAAGAAAGGCCCAGTTAAACATCCTGAGCACGCATAGTTTTTGTACCTTGAATTGTTTCAGTATAAAACAAAGCTATCAACGTTAAAGCTGAGGGAACAAGCTAAAAATATACTATGTTGTTTGAAAGCCCATGTACATAATCATTCAGCACTTCCCTTCCATCTCAATGGAGAGGGAAAAACTGAAAAACAAAGCAGAAACAGGAACTTCCTACAGCACAAATATTGTGGAAAGTACTAAAAACATTTTCTTTACATTTGTTTACCTCAAAAGGATCAAGCCAAGCAAAAGATGGTTAGTTAGTTTTTTTCCATTTAGACAAATAAAAAGCTATGATGAAGAAAGGTTTTTTTATTGATAAGTATTACCATACAAATACTAGACGTTCCCTCCAACGTGGGCAGAAAACTCCAAACAAATGAGCTGCAAGCTTAGCAATTAGCTAAGCGTTGGCTTTTGTATCTCCTAGGAAAGATGCTATGGAAAACCAGGAGCTGTCTTACAGCAGGGGAGATATCTATGTCAGCAAGGAACACAATGCGAAGCTTGCCCGTAAGAAAAGGAAGCTATTTGCCCAGCGAAATGAAAATACGAGCACGTAAACAAACACCACGCGGGCTGAAGACCACACGCTCCCTGCCAACGCGCCCGCGCACTCTCAGCAGCAGTTCTGTTGTTTCGATCAAATCCACCATCTCAACACGCGACGGATTCAGTCTTCCCCGAGGTCCCCACCTTCGGGAAGGGAATCTCCCCAGCGCGTCAGGCAGCCTCCAGGCAAAAGCTTCGGCCTGCACAGCATCCCCTTGCACCAGGGAGGCAAAACAGAGCAGTACCACAGCCAGGGCGCTCGTGTTAAGCCCAACACGAGAACACTCCATCACTTGATCCAATGGACTCGCAGACGTTAAGCGCAGGTAACTGCAAAACGTCTTTGATGGAGACTTCCTGAGGACAGAACGTGGCCTAAAATACCTCCAACTGCTAAAGTTTTCCCACAGGGCAAAGAAGGTACGTGATGAAGTGAAAGAAAACAAGCATGGGAACGTGCTACTTCTGCTCAGAACGGTAATAAGAAGAAGAGGGGCTGGGAAATCTCTTGTTGCTGAGAGTCAGATGATGTGCAAACAAGAAAGGACAATGGGATATGCAAAGACATTCCAAGTATTTCCTTCTCTTTGACTGGTATGAAGTTTTACTGTCAATTCAGACCTGCGTACGAGCAGTCATTCAAAGCCCTCCTCACCAACATCCTTCTGCAAAGGCATCAAAATCCAACTTCTTCAGGCACAGTGCCAGATTCACCAATTTCCTTCCATCTCCTTAAAATTTCGCCCTGAAGTTCTGATTCATCTCGCTAAAAGCGGTCTGAGCAGTTTTGTAGCATTACAGCTCAGCCGGCACCTCGCTTTTCAGAGGCAGTCAGCGCCCGTACGTAGGCTGGACGGGGTTTGTCATCCCCACACCGCGACAGCGGGAATCCCCTTCTGCAAGAGCAGCTCTTTTCTTTTGGTGAAGCAGGATTTGGCCCACACACGTTACATTCATTAAGCAGGATCTAGCAGTCGGAAAACATCTCCTCAAATCTCCCAAGTTTTAGCGTCGCTTGGTACCACTACACCCGAAGTCAGGGTCCGGCCCAGCGGGCTCCCGGGCGTCAGGCAGCACGGGCAGTTCAAAACACAGCAAACGCACACGGGCCAGTTTCAAGAAGTGACAGACAGACAGACTGCATGCTATACTGGGGAACGACATGTTCTCTGAAGTGTTAGACTGTGTCCAAGGCACACTGCTCTTTTAAATCAATCAGTAAATGCCAAGTTTACAATTTCTTAAATAGTACATTTCTGTCGTCCTTTTCAAAGAGATAAAATACGGAGCTTTTTATTACCATCTGGCTGGAGAAATTCGGTATTCTTTCTCTTTCTCTCAGAGGGTGCTCGGGTAATCTCCAACTACTGAAGCCCCAAATCTGACTTTCAGAATTCAGAGAACACTCCGAAGGAAGAGCATGCTTTTATGTGCAAGGGATTTCCTTCTTCAAAGAGTAGTAACAAGAAGCTGGTAGGTAAAACTGCACCTTAAATCACTTGGGCTGTTCTCAGCATAATCCCATGCTGCCTAACAACTGTCTAAACCCCCTTCCCACTGCACAGCCGGGAAGCACCGAGCACCTGGTTGGTCTTTCCATTACAAAACACGATTCCATGCGTCTTTCATTTACATCAACCACTTCCCGATCGCAGTAAGTAGAACAAATATCAGGTGTAAGTTTATACAATACGTCCTTCATCCATTTTATCTTGCAACATGCCATTTTTATGAAAAAATGCAATAGCATGTATTTGCCCTTGCTGCGTAACACTGCGTGCATACACGGTTCCATGATTTCTTGGACTCTGCCCTTACGGCCGCCTCCCCCTCGCACACACAGGGCGTCAGCCCCACGTCCCCCGAGCAGGGTGGCTGCACAGCGCAGCCGCACGACGGCCCGGCGCTCCCTCGTCCCCCGGGACGCCGGCAGTGCACCGGCGGGGGACCACAAGCCAGCCGAGCCCACGCTTGCACCGAGCGGCACCCAGCCAACATGCTTTTCTGGTCCCAGGGCAGCGGCACGGCAGAAGAATAGCCACGCGGCTCTGCGCAGGGCTACATCTGAAATGGCTTATCAGGGTCATTGTTCCAGGTGTGGCCTTCGTTTACATTCTTTAGATTAAGCGCATTATTTCCTGCTAGGTCTGGAACTCTGTGGAGCTAAAAGGCTGATTTGCTGAAATTCCTTCTGCATTCCCAACTAGATTTTCTGTATTTCCTGCCCTGAACTGTGAAGCGCTGCTGAATTATGGAACAAATGCAGAAGTAAATCCAGTCTCACCTGACATCTGCAATCTCCAACCCTAGCAATCAAAACTTGCCAAATATACACTGTGGTTAGCAAATAATCTATGCCGCCTTCCTTAATGTGGCAGGTATTTACTAGCCTCAACCATGAATCACTAAAGCAAATACTATGTTTTTTCCAAACTTCATTCAGGCTTAAGTTACTTTTTAAGAGAAGCTTTGCACTGCAGTACAAAGTCCCATCATATCTCGAGGAGAGGCCGCTACAAAGAACTACTTTCACCGTGCTCAAGTTGCTCTCCAAACCGCCGTTTCCTTTCAGTGCAGCAAACACACAATGGCTGTACGAACAACTCACGGCTGCTGAAAGAACGGGAACAATAGTGGGAACTTGGCTGTCTCCCAGCATTAGCGACACGGACAACAGCATGGGAAAGCAGGAACTGAGTCAAAACAACTTTAGATCAAAATATTCGTAGGGAGGCAGTGAAGTTACCTCTGCTTTGGATGTATAAATGAGGTTTAACAATCCCCTTGAGCCTCCCGTCAGAAGTGTACTCGCTACTTCAGACTCGAATTAGGGGAGGGGGACAGGGGCAGGCAGTGCCCCAGCTCCAGCCGCTCCGAGCCCGGAATGACACGGTCATTACCAAAAAAATTACCAGGTCTACAAATGGTTACATCTTACAGAATGCAAACCTTACTGCACCGAGTTAACCTTGAATGCACTATTTCATAAAAGCATTTTATGGTAAATTAAACTTAATACCACACCTAATTATAACAAACTGTCTCGGATCCCGCACTGTCTCCCTTGCGAGCTCCGAAGCTGCGCGAGGACGAGCGGCCTCGGGCCAGCACGCCGGCTGCCCGCGGCTGAACAGCACTCTCTCGCGTTCCCGCGGGGAACCGGCTTCCTCCGCCGCGTTTGTTTTGTCTGCTTGCTCTCAACACTGGCACCAAAGTCAGAATTCCTCTTCTACAGCAGCATTCGAGAATTAGGAAAATGCCTTTCTGAACGGATTTTTCCCTGCAACAAGGCTTCGCTTACTCAGATTAACAGAAAGGAAGATTTAGCCGCTGACACCAGCTCAGCAGGCATACCCCAGGCACTACCTGGGTGTCAGCGATTTTTAACTCTTTGGGAAAAAATGCATGCCTGAAATGCGACTGCCCCGTCATCAAAAGTAACCCCCGTACCAGACTGGCAGCAGACGCTGTCCGCAGGACATCCCCCGGCAGCGCACACGAAGGGAAGCCACACACCACCAACACAGGACGCCTTCCCTCCCGTGCAGCAGGGATAACCATCACCCGTGGCAGGCAGGGCGATGATTACGGTTTCCTTCCATCACCCGTCAAAACGCTGTTGCAGTGACATGCCGTGGCAGCGTGGTTATTATCGAGCTGCCACTTCCTTTGGAATCACCTGATAAAGAGGTATCAAAACCACTCTTAAAAGGCAGTGACTAAAACCTTGTCAAAACAAACTTTAGATCTTACTTCTTACTTAAATACCCCAATTTTCTTTTGATTTTATAATTATTGTTTAATGACTGTCAATAAAGAGTCACGAGGTCTTTTTAAACCATGGTGCTGCAGGGTAAGATTTTATATAAAACATGCCATTTTCTTTTGAATGCTTTCAGGATGTAACATTTGTTTGCTGTTTGAACAAGGACAAGCGCCAGACGGAGAAGAAACAACTCAGCACGAATGGTACCTACGTGCTCAGGAGACTCACCACCACCACTCATACCAGAAGGCCAAAACTGAGCAACAAACCTGGAGCCCACTTTCATTTCAACTGTGTATCACCGAATTACGTATGCATAGCACAGAGCTACAAGATTTATGAGAGATTCTCTGCTCGTAATAGGACACTGGTCTCCCACAGGCTTTTCAGACCTTCATTTTGTTAAAGTGGAGCCAAGGCCACTCTTAGACCATACTTATAATGTTTTAAAGTTTTCAAGGCATCTTCAGCCACTCACCTGCCCCAGTTGCCTTTCCTGTCACACTCAGTTAAAGCTAGTGAAACTATCCATTTCACGAGGTGTCGGGATTTATCCATCCACCACATGCACTGTGGGGGGTCCAGCCCAGGCCAACATCTAGCTGTCGAGAGAAGGGCCACGCATTCACCAGCGCTCACAGCGCTCTCTCATACATGGGGTGCACCGGCAGCTGCTCTCAGCTCTTCCAGCGGTCTCCTCTCATCTACTGCCGTGATCTGTCTCATCCGGATTGAACGGCAACCACGTAGCTCTCCATCGAGCCCCAAGGTTTTGATTGTTGGTTGTCTCAGGCACCGGAGCAGTGCAGCTGGAGGCCCGGCCAGCACTCTGAGCCAGGGCTCTCACGAACCATCGGCCAGGGCCATTCTGAAGGCGGCTGTGACCGAAGCTGCAGCTGGTTCCTGACCAAGGTGCTAAAAATTGCACCTAGCACAGTCACGTCCTGACACCAGCCCTCCTCTCCCCACGAGTACTGCAGCGCCCGCTCGAAATCAGCCGGGGCTCCTATTCTTTTCCTGCAGCACCTAGTCTGGAACAGATCCAGAGCTTTCTTATCTCTTGCCAGCTCTGCCCCCACTGCAAGAAGTCTGGCCTCCACTCACCGAGCTGGCTTACGTTACCCGGCCCTACAGGTGACATGGATCGGATCACTGTTTATCACTGTGCTCCTACAGTAGCCTCAGATACATCAAAAAAGAGATTACGTCATCAAAATTGCAGCATCCCACAAAATGCCCTGGGGCAGACCACGGATTGCTCACAGCTTTGAGATGGCTAAGGACAGGACAGAACCAACTGAGAGCGCTCCACTAGTGGCCGTGCCCACAAGCAAGCCAAAAAAGCTGGTTATTGGGCAAGGGGCATTACAAAGGAACAGGAAACCTCTTTACTGTGGCTGCATACCCGGCGTGCTGACCAGCTCGACGGCGTGACTGAGGCAAGGAGCTGGACAACAGACCATTGACCTGCACTTAAAGGACTTCTTATGGAAGTCAGACCTAAAGATGTCTTGTATCAGCTGCAGCAAAGCTCCTCGCCAGCTGGAAAAGGGATGATGAATACCCCATGTACCCTGGAAGGTACTCAAATATAGTAAATATAGCACGTGGTCACTGGAAGACTGGCACTTGAACACACAATTACAATAATTAACCAATTAAAGATGATGAAAAGATCACAACTAGGAGGAAGGCACATGGCAGAGAAGGAAGTGATGATGTGGAATACAGAGAGCTATGATTCAGCCTCTGAACTTCAGCTGCTGAACTACGGACGACCACGATGCATTTGGCAACTAGTGTGCAGTGCTCTGCTTTCTGCTTATCTGAGCGTTTGCCTGAAGGGGTCCAAATAACAAATACCGTCTGTAACTGAACACACGACTGACAGCAGCTCAGGAAGTTTGGATTCCAGGTCCATGGAAAAGGCAGCAAAAGGAATCAGTGCTGACACCAGCTGGATGGGGAACAGCCAGCCCTGAAAACGCCAGGAAAGAGCACTACCAGCAGCCTGCGGGAAAACACAGGCTAAGGCAGGAGCAGCCACCGGCAGCCCTAGCAAGGGCTGCAGGCAGACCCAAGAGGCAGCCTGCACCCTCCTTCCCCCATCACCAGCAAAAGCTCAGTTGTACGCCACACAGGTCGTATCTCACACCGTCTATAATGTGAATGGCCAGAATCAAAGAAGGATCGATATATTGCCAGAGTCACAAAACTACAAGCTTCCGAGAAATCTCTCCCAACAATGAGCACATTTATAGTATGAAGAGACAATTTACTGAGCACGAACCAAACACAGAGTGGTGTTTAAGAGTCCTGCTCTTCCTCTTCTCAAAGAAACATCAACTAATTTGACCAAAACCAGACAGTGTTATCACACCAGCCAGGAACTTCTGCATTCTTGAACAGCCATCCTAAAGACTCATAAAAGCCTTTTCTGCGGCAATCTGCAAGGCTCCATCAGCACTCTTGGCTTTCCTCTGTTATTGTTCTTTTTTTCAGCGAGTTGGTACAGCTGCAGCAATAGTTCTCAGTAGCTCTCGTTAGTCCACAGGACACAGCCTTCTTGGTGGTCAGTCATTTCACACGTACTCGGCTGACCACAAACTACGCTGTGCTCAAAAAAGCATATGAAGATTTCTTTTGACAACTTTCCTACACATCACAACAATAAATACCCTATTTAAAGATCCGAAGAGGAATCAGCAAGTAATTAGCAGAGAGCTGGCACTGACTGGGTCCACTGATGTCCAACAACTCCACCACCGTGTAGGAGTAAAACAAATACACAGCAGAAGAGATGCAACCTATCCGTAACTCAAAATAGTAGCTTTAGAAATGGATATTCATTATAATATTTTTAATGAGGAGTTACAGCTTCTTCAGGTATGTCTACTTAATGAATAAAGTATCTTAGCTCCCCAAGATAGATTAAATAACACAAACCTTGACAACTAACCCCGACATCTCTGATTACTCCTGATTATAAATAGAAAGAACTGATAAATATCTCCTCAGTAGCCTCCAGCTGTAGCATCAGCACAGAAAATGACAAAAGGGACTGCTGTGCTTTTCCCTTAAAAACTTTTTTTTTTAAAATATTTAATATCATTAATATCACAATTGTCCTTCCAATATTTTCTTGCAACATAGCAAGAGAGGGTACACTAATGAAAATGCCTAAGAAATACTTCAAGGCCTCTAAAAGAGCATACATACACAGAAAATAACATACCTGTTGTGTCACAGACTAAAACAGCACAATGTAAGATATCAGCCCAGTGATCTTCTGGACCGATCAAAAAGTTTGGTTTGGTTTGGTTTTTCTTCCTGTCCTTACGGAAAATCACCAGATATATGTGAAAGCAAAAGCATTCAGAGATCTCTTTCAGACTTCTCACACTGGCAAGCCACGAAGAACATCTGCCCACACATCATGACTAAAGTCACGCTAATTTTTTAATGTGCAATTTAAAGAAAGCTTGCCTCTTCAAAATCTAGCTAATCAAATAAAAAAATTTAAGAAACATCCAAAGACTTCCATGTTTTACAATACTACAGTCTCCAACAGGAAAAGATTTTTAAGAAAATGCCCAGTTCTTCAAGTACTATTTTCTCTCCCAGCTGCAAAAAAATTACAGTAGGCAATCTCATCTCACGACAGATCAAAGCACACACAAGGCAAGGATCGTAAAATCAAACTCCACCTGAGGGAAGCCAGCCCTCTGCCACAGTTTCAAAATGTGCTAGCAAACAGCTAACATCAAAAGGTGTAAAGTGTCAGTGCTGATTACGTGCTGAATTAACAGCTGAAAAAATTGCTAGATTAATGCAGACAGTACCACAAACAAATGAAAACCGATATTTGATTAGTACAGAGGAAATTAAAACATTAAATAGGTTCAAAGTAATATAGTATCTGTTCATAAAGGCTTTAAAAACCCAATTCATCTTTTATAAATGTGACAGTATCACGTTGCACGCGAACGGCCACCACTGTGCAACCCCCCAGAGCTGGCAGAGCAGCCCAGGGCGAGCAGCCCCGTCAGGGAGCTTTCGCTGAAGAGGGCCCTAAGGGTCGTCCGAAAAGGAAGTGCTCGCCGGGAAGGGCGAAACCTATTAGCACAGTCAAAAATAAGTCAGGAACTGTAAAAATACACGCTTCCAAAGCCATCAGTACAGGCCGTTTCACTTCAATAGCAGCAGCCGCTCCAGCTGGCCGCGGGGGAAGGCGCGCTTCCGAGCGCAGCAGCCTCCAGGGCCCAAGGAGAGCTTTCAAACAAACGGGGAAGAACACTCCTAACGCGCAGTACGCAAAACTACAACTCCTATGGTTAGGCATAAACAAGGAAGACATTCCAATTACTGAGAGGGTTTTCTGAGGCACGTTTAAGTAGTCTGCAGTCTCCTCATTTTAAGCGACTATTAAAGATAAAATAGCCTTTCTCACTCAGAATAAATCCCAAGTTTAACGTTACTATTCAGAAGGATGAGAAAGAAACTGCAAAGCAAAGCCATCGCTACATACGAGCAGTCTCGGGATTTTTGAAAACAGTTAAAAACGTCCAACGTGGTAAGCGCAGTTACAGTAAAGAGTTCACTTACCCACAAGTATTGCAGAAACTTCAGCAAACGCGGACAGTAATAATACTCCATCTTCCAAAGCACAAAGTTAACGCAAACCCATCCTCGTTAGATTCAGCCTCCCCGCTCTTCCCCGCCTCCAGCTGAAGTTAAAAGCAGACGGGAGCAATTAAAAGCAACATGAATAATGCACGGTGTCTGCCTCTCCGGCCCCACGTCACCACGCCGAGCTCTGCGCCTTTAACAGATGCTGTGGCTACTTATAAGCAGTAGCTGAGCTACCGGCACCCATGTGACTTAACCACTTGTTATTTAGCATCGCGCCGCTCGACTTCCAGCTCGGTAATCCGTAATGTGTTAGTCTAGAATTAGTAACAGTACTTTGGGTTTCGCACTCAAAAGCCCTTCATCTGGAAGGAAAGGGAAGCTTCTAAACCCACTCTGCTCTGCAGGCTGGGTTATGAAACGCTATTAACGCCGCTGTCGGGGTTGCTGGCTGACCTTATTTTTCGGTAATGTACAAGAAAAAGAAAAAACCACACATGAAGGAAAAGCTCCTGCTTTCAATATAAAAATGTCTTTTGTGAACGAGAAGAAGTAGACACAACAAAGTGTCTTTTTATATACTACTGGCACGTTCCCAGCAAGCGAATACTACCAAAAAAGGAAGAACGACCAGGCAAACCGAGTTATTAACCAACACTGGGTCATCCTCCTCTGGGCTGGTTTTAGAAATAGGAAGCAGAACTAAGTAACCACACGACAGTAAGTATTTCGTGAAGAGCAAAAATGGGAATTGTAACGTTTCCATCTGCTCCTACTTTTTTGACCTACGTCCTTTTTTTGATGGGAAAAGGAGCCGGCCCAGGGAGGGCCCCGACCACCCTCCCCTCCCAGCGCTCCGACTCCCACCTTTCCCAGGGAGGGACAACACGGAGGTGACACAAACCAGCTTCCAGGACTCCACAGTCTCCATTGCTTGAAATTTTGGTTCTGGATGTTTAAGAAAAATCCCCCCCACTTTTCTAATCGCCACCTGTAAGACCTTGTAGAGCTGACAAATTCTTTTGCTTTTCTTCCAGGGTGGTTCTGTTTTTAGGCTGACAGAACAATTTGTAAGTGACGATTCTTTAGTACATCTCTTCCCACCTGGGAAGGAGTGAAGCCGCAACGTTAGAGGCTTTATACAACCAGGAGACGAGAACACTTGCTTTTCAATGGGCAGGAGAGAGGCCTGTCACAGGCAGAACTGGAAACAACTGGCGATCTGTGACAAGCCAAACTATAAATTCATCTGCACATGTTTATAAAATATGTCTTCTCTCCCTTGCAGTTCATTTCCAAAATATTTTTAAGAGTCAGCTCATGATTTTCTTAAACAAATCCTTCTCCACCCACACATCAGTCTCAAGTAAGTGCATCTTTATATGGATATCATTATGGATACCAGATTTTCCTCACCAAAGGAAAAAAACCCAAAGCTAAATATAAAATAAATAAATAAAATATATTAACCAGAGGCTTCAAAATAATTCATGCCTACAGCAGTTCCAGAACCAGAGTGCTCCATTTTAACTAGCAAAGCAGCAATTTTGGTTATAAACTGCTCTGGTTCTAGACGAGGGTGCGATCCCTTCAGCCCCACAGAGCAAGAGCACGAGCTTCTATTTGGGGGATGAGCCGCATTGCGCATTCCTCAGTCTTTAGTTCACAGGACTCCTATCAGTCTCGATGACTTAATCAGGAACTGAGGTTTGTGACCGAACGTCAGAGAAATAAAGACCTGTGTCAGCCGTGATGGAATCATTACAAGTTATGAAACACAATAATTGAAAACATCACATGAAATTCAAGTGGTTTACCACAGCACGGTGCAGCTACAGGGCCTTCTAAGGGAGCCCAGAGTGCCTCAGAACCCCAAGTCCTACAACAGGCTACACAAACAGAGCATTTTTATTTTACAGGTACTCACTCTCTGCCTGCCAGAGAGTCTGAGATTTGCAGCCAATTCTGTGAGCTAAAATCCCAGTTGCCCAGAGCAAACACAAGGAGAACTTTATTTTTTTTACCTATACTGTGATGCAGGCAGGGCTAAAGCACAACATAAAAGTATTTAGCTTCATGAAGGCGTAAATATTTCTAAATGGGCAGGGAAAAGTTTTGTCTTCTCAACACTGTTAGCTCTAGAGATGCAAACAGGATATTATTTATTCACGTAAATTCTATTCTTTTCCTTAATTCCCTATTAAGTGGAAATAGTTTCCCTCTTTAGTAGGATCAGCTATATCAAAGGTTGAAAAGGGGGGGAGAATTTATGTTGGAATAGAATGTTTAAGCACTAAGCTACAACTAGCAGTAATATTTATAACACAGTCAGTCACTTGTTAAAAAAATACTAACAGCAAAGCTTACAATCGTAAACTTATTCTAACCTCCAAGAAACAGAAAGAAAGGCCAAGATATTCACACAGAAATCATAAATTAGGAGAATTTGCCTTGCTGTTTACCTGTGTCTTTGTCACTCACGCACCCTGGAAGGTCCATCTCTGGTCCTGACCCCAAGGGAACATCTCACCACAAGGCAGCCAAGAGAACACCAAAACATCCGACTGCACAAGAGCAGAAATAGTTCTGCAGATCATAATGTGTTCTCCAGCACACGAGACGTGTAATGCTGCTGACCTCAGAGAAAAACATACTCTAAGAAATGTCAGTCTTCAAAGATCTTCTCAGTTTGAAGGTTTTAAACCATGAAACCGAAACCTCTGCAGCCTCAAAGACCATCACATTAAAATGCAGACTTCGTTATCCTCTACTCTAGAACAGCCCAATTAAATAAGGGGGCAGTTCCAAACGGTGATATTTCTATTATTCATGGGGAGAGAAACCAACTTTTCAGGTTGCAGAACATGTGATTTTTTTTTTTTTTAAAGTACATGGAGACATTGTAGCCCAATTCTTCCTCAAACTCTGGCATGTAAACTGCTGGTAGTAGGATACATTCACAGTCATTAATTCACCACGATCTTTGAAGGTGGTAAAGCCAGGAAGCTACTGCTCCGAGAACAACACACCTTTCCTTTCCAGCAGGCACATCACCTCTTTGAATGCTGTGATGCTTTACCAGCCTCGTAGCACTCACAGCACTGAAGATTTTCTTTGTAAAAGACAGAGAAAAGTACCGCCCGTAGTAAAAACACAGACAGCGATAGCCTAGCAATGATGCTGGAATCTTTATAAAAGCCTCATTCTGTTTTTAAGCAATACAAACTCAAAATAGCTAAAACATGCAATCTAGACGAGTGTTAGATCTCGAGAGAACCATCCTTTGCAATTTCAACCACCAATCCCATATCGTCAATTGTATATTGTGATGGTTTGATTTCAAAGAAGTCCTACATAACGTTTTGAAAAATAACCTCATCGGAAGTAGATTCCCTAGAATACAGTCACAAAGAAATGACTTCTCCAGAAGTAAAATTACACTATTGCACCTTGCTTCCATTTAGAATTGTGTTCATCCATAAGAACCTAGTCCATTAGCTGTCCGGGAAAATGTCATTCAAGTAGTTGTTTATTATCATAGGCAGATGGGAAATAACGCAACAAATGTGTACTAATTTAAGTTGGTTTGTCAAATATCAAAGAACACAGGACAGTTCATTGCACTCCTTTTAGCAGTGAATGTGAATGAGAGTGAATCTTTTATTCTACAGTAAAGGCAGCAAGCTGTCCCTTTGAGCACTAAATCTCATTACTAAGATAACGATATCTTGAGTGCCCAGTGATATGTGCTGTAGCGTATTTTTTGTCACTATGCCACAAGAAAAAGCAAGTAACTTCACAACTAAACAGATAGACTAGAAACTGTTCAAACAAAATCCTCTTTTAAAGGTGTACTGAGCAAAGCACAGATTGCATCCACATTCAGAGGAAATTGTCACTTAACTGTGATTCTCCTGTGGATCTCTTGACCTCTCGCATCCCTCGAACTCAAACACAACCACAACGCGTCTCTCCACCAGAGGGAAGTATTGAAACGCACCGATGAGAACGGTGACTGCACAGCAAAACTCTATTTTCTCCAAATGAAAACAAAGGTATTAACCTTGGCGCCAGAAGAAATGGTTCAGTTTTACATAATCTTCTGCGATATCTATGTGGGGCTTTGGAAAGCATGAAAGTATGGCGAGTTTTCCACCTCCCGAACGCATGGAAAAAATCGCTTCTCTGCACCTGCTCACTCACAATTTATATGCACGGAGGCCAGACCCCTCTTTGCTACCACGGCACTGCAGAACAACAAACACACCACGATTAGGCTTTTCAAAGCAATACAAAGCAGTAAAGCACTCGGACCCTACGGAATTCCAGTACATGCTGGGTGTGCGAGTCTTCTCTTTTAGAGGGGCTGACAGCCTTCCTTCCCTGCCTCAGGCTACGCTTGATGAAGTCAAAGGTTTATTCCGAGTAACCTCACACTTAACAGCCAAGTTGGAGAATAACAGTCATATTTATCTGAGTACATGACCTGAACAGTTCAATTCTCCCAGCACTATTTCTGACAGCACTTTTCTCCCACATATTCTGCCTTGTCAATGACATCTTTACGTATTTGCACTGTAAGCTGGTGGCATGTAACAACTTTCAGGGACTGAATGATAATCGCCAGTTCTGTAAATAACCCAAACTCCCACGAAGATGAACGTTCACCTGAAGTCCACGCTCAGAATGGGAAAGACGACAGGTATCAGCCCCTGGATACCTTCCATGAAGTTTTAAGCCTGGAAGTCAAACAATATGAGCCTGTTTCTAAAACTCCTATTAGGAAACTTGTTTACAAAAGTCCTTATAGGTTTGGGGTTTTTCTTCACTAGAAGAGAAAAAAGAACTCACTCAGTTCCTTTCCTTTTTTATCTTTTCGTCTGTTCTCGATTAAAGGGCTGTAACAGCAGTACGAGCAATTACAAAACCAGGCTCTCTGCGGAGGGCAATCCGCTCAGTCGCCACACGAGTGTGCTAGCAGGCTACGCGGACAGATGAGGTTTGACCTTGGGACAGTGAGTCTGGTGACATCTTTCGCTCGACCCCTCTCCAGGCAAGTGGAAGAATTTTGAAAAGATGTGGGACATCCAGTTTTTCAAAAACTGCAAATATGTATATTTAGAGTTATAAAAGAGTGCATCCTGAAGTGACTACAGTATTATACCAGCCTATCAAAACTGTGTCTACGCACAAGGTTAAAAAAAAAAATAAGGCACAGCACTTGCAGCGGTTCAAAACAAGTCCTTCCAGTGAGGAACGATTTCCTTGGCAGCAGCAACGTCTGTCTTAAAATTGCAGAGTTCTGTGCTGTTGATGTGTTTTTCAAATCCTTTATTTTCCACAGAAAACTTTGGTATTTCTTTTATTATGTAACTTCTGGAAGATCCAGATCTGTGCTTTGTATTTCAGAACAACACCTGGACATAGGATGCTAACTATTTCCCATCATAAAATTCATCTGTGCGCTAAACTCAGGAAATCCTTCTGTAATTTAGGAGACTATCACCCAACAGCGTTAAGTGGGAGTTTACCCCAAAAGTATGCATATTAGAGATAAATCAGACTACCAAAAAAAGTCAGCTGTGATTCTTCACTGTGTGTTGCCTACAGAAAGAAAATTAAACCCATCATTTTTCAGGCTATGACATGGGTCTATTTGTCTGCACAATCTTCCAGAAAAGATTTTCTGGAATCTAACCAGTTTTCATTATCTAAGCTGAAAAACAAACAAAAAGCATAATGATCTAGACCCGTCTTAAGAGTTCCGGATGAAAATTCTTGGCTTAAAGAAAAATGAACAAGCTGCATGGTTAATGCTTTGCGTTTGCAGATTTGGCATAGACCAGTGTGGTGGAATCCCAGGGAGAAGCGTTCTCCGCCAGTTAAACTCCACAGAAAGTGCCTCTGCTCCTGCTAGGAAGACACGCACTTTCTTTCACAGCTATTTGCAAAAAGGAAAACAGTGCTGAATGGCGTAAGCCAGGCTGCACCTCCCTTCCCTCTCCCCTAGCCCCTGCCCAAGAACCTCCTCCAAAATAACATACCGTCCCGTTATCTGCCCTTCTGTCCTTATAAAAACTGTGGCGGCTTCTCTGAGCAGAAACCAGTGAAAAGTCTGTTCCGTCGGTTTTGTCTGAACTCTGCTTGGTCCATTCTTTCCTAGAAGCCTGTTAAAATAAAGTTATAGATGTTGTTACATATCCATGGATACACAAACGTATGGATAAAAAATGCCCTTTTGGGGAAAAAAAAAACAACCACACAGAGGAAGTTCAAAGCTGAAAACACAAAATGGAAAAATATTATAGGCATCACGTCCAACTGGCTACATATTAATGCATTAACATGTCGCTGTTCTAAGGGAATCACCCACATTTCACCCAAGTCAGTATCAGCAGTGACATTTCACATACAAACAAGGGCCATTCACCCAGGAAAAAAAATAATAATTTGCTTCCTTCAGAAAAAAACCCCAACCAACAACTCCAAAAAGATCACTGTTGACAACCTATAAAATAAACCCAAACTACTACTTTTCAAATAATTATACAATTGCAGAGTTAACAATTTAACATCCTAGGTTCATAGCATTAATAAAATAATATGCACACATTTTAAAGCGTTTTCAAGCTCTCCATGGAAACATCAGTAAATATTTACACACTTGAAACAAAAAATCTAGTCATCTAGTACAATACAAATTCCTCAAGAAAATACAACCCAAACGGAAATGAACTCTGTTGAAAAGTATGTATCTGCTCGCTTGCTGCAAAGTCACAGCTAGCGCGGGGAAGCAGTGTAGGGACATCCTAAAAGCTTCTCCTCGCTTTCTATTTTAGTTACAGGAAACACTTAGAAACTATTTGGTAATACCTTTTTATCCTCATGGAAGGAAGACTCTGACTGAGATGACGTCTTGTGTTTCCACCCATTATCCGCACTTTCCAAGGGAAAGCTTTGCCTGGGTCGGCACAGATCCTTCCTTCCCCTGACCTCTTGCATAAGCGGTAGGTTGTCTTTTCCTTGGCGGCTCTTTTCTGAATAGGACCGTCTTAAATCTGGGGGGGCACTTCCTAAACCAGACATATAGTTCTTCCAGTCAGTTTTACTTTTCACATTGGAAGAGTCATTCTCACCCGTCGCCTTACTTGCATCGTCTTTGTTCCTCGTTATAGAGCTCCTTCCTACGCTTCTGCTCCAATCACCCTCTGGAGACACCTCGAAGAACTGCTCTTTTGTGACCAACTTCTTCTGTAAGAGGCCATCATCAGCCTTTATGGACAACTTGGAAGCAAAACTAACTTCCAACCTTTGGTCTGTACCGACTGCATTGATGGGCTGTACCTTATCAATTACAAATTTTGAACTTTGATTCCTGGAAGGTAAGTTCACTTCTTCATCCTCATCAACGATGAAAGTTTTCTTCCTAGAGAACTCCACAGGTGAATTTACAAACTTATCTGAAAAAAAGCTGCTAGGATTTCCCCAGTAAGGAGGACTGAACTTTTTGTCTTTGGTCTTTTGTTTACCAAATTCAGCGCCACAGGATTCCGGTTTCTCTTTGCTCTTTTCATTTAGCATTAATTTCTCCGGCCTGTGATACTCTTCTGCACAGTCACCTTGTTTGCTACTAACAGAATAGCGATCTGATCCCTTCCACTCTTTCCAGCTATAGGAAGAAGTTACCCTATCTGACACATTTCTTTTGTTCTTTGATTTCTCCCTACTAAATAAACCGTGATCTTCAGAGAGCTTGTCTTGAATGTTACTGGCCTTGACTGATTCTTCTTTATATTCTGCCATAAGCGCATCAATATCGAGAATTCGGGATCTGTAACCATCCTCAGCCTTCCTTCCAGATAAATCATAATGACTTTCACTACTTTTCTGGGGGACTAGTTCACTGTCTTTATGTAACTGTGCAAAATGCGGGGGGGATCTGGGTTCACGGTAAGAGGAGACTTTTCTTCTGCTACTTTTGAGATCAGTTTGAGCTGTATCTTCCAGATCCTGTTTTAACAGGAAAGCATCAACATCTATAATTTTCTCTTTAGAATGATCCGGACCTCTTTCATGATACTGCTGGTTATCTTTCCCAGATACATGAATACTACCAAATGCAATGTTTTTGGAAGAAATGCCACCTTTGTCTTCTTCTTTGACCCAATCCTTGTTAATATGCATTTCCCATGAGTCTTCTCTGCAATTTGTACTCGCCACATTTTTATTTGGCTGCTGCAATAAAGGTTTGGACCTTCCAGGAAAAACAGGGTCTAGATTAATTGTTGCTCCCTCACTTGAGCTAGAAATTGTTTTAGCTTCACTTGCAGTAGGAGTGTCAACAAAGCTTTTCTCTTTCTTGTTACCAGGAATCTGGTAAGTCACTGCAAAATAAGTTGCCTTTGGCTCCAAGGCAGAACTCTGATTTTTCAAGTAATCATCAGCACTGCCAAGAACAGTTTGGTTCGCCTCATTCCCTTCCATCTCTTCTTTGCTTTTTTTGCTTCTCTTTTTAACTGAACCTTCATCCAATTGCAATGAATCTGTCCGACTCAGCCTTTTGATATTCTCAGGAGTGAGCCAGACAACTTCTTCTGTCTTGACAGAATCCTGAGGCAACGTCCTCCTTCTCCACCTTTCAGAAATCTTCAAGTCAGAACCGCTACTTCTGGTTCTCCCGACTTTTTCTTCTGGATCTATTACTCTGATTTTTTCACTGTTTTCATGAGCTGTACTATCTAAGCTAAAGTCTTGTTCTTTGCAATTTAAGTCTAGACTTTTCCTTAAGCCAAAGCCCCTCGATTCCTCTTTATTAATGGTTAGTACTTTTGTATCGGGATGGTGGCTACTGGAAGATTTACAAAAGTGTCCACTTGAAAGCACTGAAGACGACTGGACCCCATGTTTATTTACACTTGTTGAAATAACTTCACGATCAAAGTTGGTTCTGAATTCATAGCTGTCTATCCCACGTGCTCTAAAACTCCTTTTCTCAGAAGAGCGTTTCATCGTGTTAGACCCCTCTGTTTTATCCACGCAAGAGACTTCACTCTCATCATTTTTAATTTCAGAATATAATTTGTTTACTTTTTCATTCATTCCCAAATATTTACTTTTGTTTGTAGAGTAAGGTCTTTTCTCAGCTATCAATATCAGATCACTTTCCGTTTTCTCAGAATCTTTTTTCTGTTCAGGTAAAGTGCATTCACTGGAGAAAAAATCAGTAGGTTCTCTCAACATAGACTTGCTCATAAAACCTTTTGTGTCTCTAGCTTCTGAAATAATGTTGTCTTCTTTCAAGTAGAGGTGTTTACTATTTGTCCTAGCCGACTGACCAGTGTGTAAAACATCCTCATCGTTTTTATTCTCTTTCACAGATGGTTTCCTAGTTCTGAGTGTCATGGCCTTTTTTTCAGGAGCCATTGTAATGGCCTCACTGAGAGCTCTTTCACCACACGTCTGAAAGATTTCGTATCTCGGCTCTATTCTTTGGTAAATTAGAGAGTCTTCTGCATTTTTAGGAGTGGGTTTTTCACTTTTCTCAACCACAGACTTTTCTAAGAGAATTCCCGCAGTCATTTTCTTGTCTTCACTTGAACAAGCTGGTTTTCCACTTTTTTCTACATCTGCTATATGTTTTGATGAATCAGATTGCTTGTGATACTCCTTTGTTATACTAGTGGTTTCCTCCACTTCTCCCATCCATGATCGTCTGTTGTGCCCCAAAGTCACCACATTGTGCTTTGCCTCAAGCTCATTATTCATTTTCAGTGCAGCATCAGTTCCAGGATGATCAGCAGCAACGTTGTGCCTCTGAACATTATGGTCAAACATGGTGGCTCGGACAGTTTTAATGTACGTCTTTTCCATAAGTGTGGTTGGTTTTAATTTTTTTTCCAAGTTGCTTGTGAATGAGACAGAATTTTCACTGTGCTGAGAAAAATGCTGACCATCTCCAAGGAAGCTTCCTTTTCTCTCTATCTGATCAGGTTTATTTGTTATTTTTAAAATCTGCCGGGGTTTCCAAGAGTTCCCAGTACCATGCGCTTCAGTGAAGTCTGTGCCATGTGCGAGCTTCATCTCCTTACTCTGGAACAAGAAAATCCAACAGTTAGACAGTTCATTTAAAAGATGCGTAACAAATTTTATTTTAAAACTTACTTGCACCCACTCTGTGCGACACAGCCTGCACAAGTTAAACACATCCACGTTCTCTGAACACAAAATCCACTGAGACCAAGGTAATCTAAGGAAACGTGTACCTCCAGCTCCTGAATCTTGATTAGGACAGAATTATTTCATAGCTTGATTTTAACTTGTAATACAAGAGAGGAAAAAACGTATGAAGTGTTGATACAGGAGATATACATGATTCTGTGAGTTCCCGAGCTCAAATTTCACAAGACATTTTAATCTACAGTGAATTTATACCCACATCATACGCCCGACAAGGCAACACATGCAAAAATAGTACAAAATTTTAGCAGGTTCATAACCCCAGCTACCACAGAAACACTTACGAACATTTATGTTGCAAGCCCTACAGAAATTCAAGTTCAAAAGCAAAGCATAGAACAGCACCAAAGGGACGCAGACACCTTCAGAGGAAGTCTGAACTCCTGGGAGAGACCAAATATACTCTGTTTTGCCAGAACTGTCTTTTCAAATGTAGCTGTTCACTAACTAACCAGTTACATGGTCAGTAACTGCAAGGAACATGAAGGGCTGAGTAAATATCACAGCTGGAGCTGCTCAGCTAAGAAGAATGTTAAGGCTGAACTGAAGTAAAAAGAGAAACAGGAATTAATATTTACTGCCAGTTCTTTACCATTATCTACTTGCAGGATGCTACAACTAGCATCCTGAAAGCTGTTATTTTTAACAGCACTAGTTGAAAAAGCACAGCATGCAAGTAAACAGAATCAAAGAATACTGCCTGGTCCTATGAGAGTTCAATCTTTTTGTCAAGTTTTAAAATTTAAAACTTGGAATTGACTTAAGAGTCTCTTAAGAAAAAAAAAAAGCTGTCAGAAAATTGACACTAAAGGCATTTGTAAATGAAGATTTTTAAATGTGATCTATGTTCTAGGCACTGCAAAGGAATTTTTTTAATCCCTCTATTGTCAGACTCTGAAAACAGCACTTCCATTAATGGAAGATTTTATTTCTAAAACAAATTGATCTGATTTAAAATGAAATTAACCTACAACAGCTTTGTATGTAGCTGCTGGTTTCCTTACCGTATATGCCTGTCTTAAACCTAGACAGGAAAAAAGCACAGCCATGAGAACTCACAAGAAATACCTTTAAAGCTACATTCAATCTCCAACACTAGGAAGCGTCAGCAGAGAGGTTGTGTTTTACACCACCAAAGTGTAAACTTGTAAATTTCCAGGTTAAATGTTATTTAGGAGAGTGATGAAACATACAGCATGTGTTTAACAAGGAGCTGTGACCTGGATGGAGAAACGCACTACACTAATGCCATGTTTAGAGAAAAGAAAGGATAATCACCGCACAAACCCACAACAGCCCTAGGCCATTCGCTACAGGCTTTCATGCATTAAAAGTCCCATTAAAATAGTATATAAGGTATTTCTCCCTCTATACCACTGCATGTATTTAACAGCATGCATATTTAACTTTTTAAAAACTCAACAGACATGATACTCCCGTACTTTATCAGTGTGTCCTAAAGATAGACTTACACAAGTAAGCCTAAGGATTATGTCATTCTTAATACTCTCAATACCCACTTTAACGTCACTGATTGATAAAGACACACGCACGGCACACCGGAGAACGCGCTCTGCATTCTAAACGCAAACCTAACCGGAGGCTGCATCAGCTGATGCCATTTTCTTACTTTTTGATTTTCTTGCATTTCATTGACAGAGTCGTTTCTAGTTTCAGCAGGTTTCTCAGGCTTTGCTTCACTGGTTGATGTCGGACTTGAAAACCTAAGACAAAAGACTTCTGTTACTTCTTTTAGTCCAGTTAGTTAGCAGGTACACTTCCCACCAAGCAGATTGGTAGCAATTACCCAATAAATTCTGTTTCTTAAAGGAGAAACATCACTATTTCTTAGTAAGTAACAGTATTTGGTGGTATAATTGTATCTAGACCAAAGGATTGTTGTTTCCCAAAAAATGGTTAGTTACGCAGCTTATTGTACTGTGTAAGACTTTAGAGATACATAATGAGGCATAGTGAAAGAGATACTAATACTCTCATGCCTCAGTTACATTTCTGTTCCTTATTTTGATCACAATGTTAAAAGACCGAGGTTTGCTGAAAAATTGTACTATTCCACTGTTGATAAAGCAGGTCCTGTTAACCAAACATCTGCTGCGTTCATTCTCATAGAATCACAGAATGGTTTGGGTTGGAAGGGACCTTTAAAGGCCATCCAGTCCAACCCCCTGCCATGGGCAGGGACATCCCCAACTAGATCAGGTTGCCCAGAGCCCCGTCCAGCCTGACCTGGAATGTTTCCAGGGATGGGGCATCTCCCACCTCTCTGGGCAACCTGGGCCAGGGCCTCACCACCTTCATGGGGAAGAATTTCTTCCTTAGATCTCATCTAAATCTGCCCTCTCTCAGTTTGAACCCATCACCCCTTGTCCTATTGCAACTGGCCCTGCTAGAAAGTTTGTCCCCATCTTTCCTATAAGCCCCTTTAGGTACTGAAAGGCCACAATAAGGTCTCCCCGGAGCCTTCTCTTCTCCAGGCTGGACAACCCCAACTCTCTCAGCCTGTCCCCATAGCAGAGGGGCTCCAGCCCTCGGATCATCTCCATGGCCTCCTCTGGCCCCAATCCAGCAGGTCCATGTCCTTGTGCTGGGGCCCAGAGCTGGAGGCAGCACTGCAGGGGGGTCTCCCCAGAGCGGAGCAGAGGGGCAGAATCCCCTCCCTCGCCCTGCTGGCCACGCTGCTGGGGATGCAGCCCAGGGCACGGGTGGCTTTCTGGGCTGAGAGCGCACATTGCCGGGTCATGTCCAGCTTTTCATCCCCCAGCACCCCCAAGTCCTTCTCGGCAGGGCTGCTCTCGATCCCTTCATCCCCCAGCCTGTATTGATAGCGGGGGTTGCCCCAACCCAGGTGCAGGACCTTGCACTTGGCCTTGTTGAACCTCATGAGGTTCACCCGGGCCCACTTCTCCAGCCTGTCCAGGTCCCTCTGGATGGCATCCCGTCCCTCAGGTGTCTCCACTGCACCACTCAGCTTGGTGTCATCCGCAAACTTGCTGAGGGTGCGCTCGATCCCACTGTCTGTGTCATTGATGAAGACATTAAACAGTGCTGGTCCCAGTACACTGCCCTCTACATCAAGACTTGGATAGAGGGTGAGGAGCTGTCTCTGAATAGTAGCCACGAGAAGGTTCAAAGCTTATGAGTAAGAATCAGAGACCGAGGCAACAAAGGGAACCTCGTGAGACACACTTCCTTTACACTACCAAAGAACATCATCCTTCTTTCCTCACCCCTTTGTCATCACACACAGGCCATGAACCATCCAGACCAGCACCAGGCCGGGCAGTATGGCCTCAGGCAGCGCTCTGTGCGCTTTGCAATACTCTCATTCATGTCACAAACAAATTTTTATGATTTTGAATAATCAATTACCCAACTCTGTACTGAGACAACACTTTTTATCTTGGACCAAATCTCTCTTTACTGGAAAAGATTTTTTTGTGTGGTTTTGGTGTATAAAAATTAGCAGATCTCGTATTACTCCAGTAACACTGCTCATTGCCACAGCTTAGGCAGACAGGCCGAACAGACATCATAGATATTTAGGCTTTAATATGGCCGTGAAATAAGATTCCTGTCTGGCTGAAAACCTGATACTCTGTGCCACTGTCAAAGACATGGTAACCATCCTTTTGCTTTCTCACAAATATATAATCTTGCAGCCTACAATGCTCACCTCAAGATTTCAAAATGCATGAAGTTTTAATAATAGATACAGTTACACTAACACGCAAAGGCCACAATATTGACAGCATTATTTTTTTTGCAGCTGTTGTCAGGGTATGTGTCATTAAATTTTCTTTTTTTAGGGTAGGAAAAAGTGGGAAAGAGGCTCAAAAATAATAGTATAAAAATAATTACATTTAGTGGAATCAAAACATTTAGTTGTTTTACTGTACTGAAAGAGCAAGTTTTAGTGAATGAGATGAAATTAAGAGGATTAAATAGAACTTCTCTGCAACCTACATCTTTGTTAAGTCTGCAGAAAGTGGTCGTGATTGAAGTGACCTGCGTAGATTTCCCGGCTTAACATCGGTATTTTCTGTTGTCAGTTCTTTGATTCTCTGTTGGATGCTCACACATCTGTTTTCCTTCTCAGCAGCTGACGGGAGCAGCTCTGTATCCAGGGGGGTACTGGGATTTTCTGAAGTAAACAAACTAATGTGTTTTTTAACACTACCTCTTACAATACTGTTCTCTTTTTCCGAGGAAGGTGCAGGGCTTTCACAGCCTACATACACACACATTTCCTTTTGATCCAATCTTCTCCCCTCCTTATTAGTCCTGCTTTCACTAGTGGTTTCATGGCTTCTTTCAGAACCATGCAAGTTAGTCATTGTTTCTGGGCTTGTCTCAGTTTGTTCACTTTTTCGCTTCGTTTCCCATACGTATTTTCCATTATTTAGGATGCCAATGTCCTGGCTACTGCACTTCATATTTGTTTTAGAAGAACTGCCTTTATTAAATTCAGTTTCTTCAGTTTTTGGCCCCATTTCAGACTGATCATGACAGCCCACGTCGGTAAAAGAAATTATCGATACATTCTCCTTGCTTTCGTGAGATGAACAAGTCTTCTTGCAAGAAGATAGATCTTTATGTTCAAACTTAGCTGTCAGGTCCATGGACAAAGGCCTCGGTTTTCTAACCCTGGGTTCCTCTGTAGGAGATTTTTCCTCAGAAGCTTCCACGGTGCAATGCTTTTGATCTCGTAATGATTCCAGGAAAATAGCAGATACTGGTCTACGTTTTGGCCTTTGCTGCACATCAACAGGGAAATCAGCTGTACTGTTGATATTATTTGCATCATCATTGTTTTTCTCCCCTGGATGAACTTCATAAGCATCTTTTCTGTCACCAGTTTTGAGGGAGTTCCAGGAGACTGGTCTAAGACTGGAGGAAAGCGATATCTGCCTATGAAGAGACCCTTCAGGATTCCGCGATGTCTCAGATGGCCAAGATGGTTTCTCCAGCTTCGAACTGCACTGAAGTTTTGTTTGCATAGTACTAAATACTCTGCGGTCATCAGCAGCCCTTTTTTCTTGGGCCAGGCTTACCTTTGATGGCTCCGTGCCTGCTGCCTCAAAAAGAATGACAGTATTCGCGCTGGGACCGGTGTAGAAAGTCATGTTTGTGACTACTTCACTGCCAGCCTTATTTTCATTTTCAATTACTTTCTGATCTACCAACGGAGGAACATTTCCACTTAATACCTTAACAGATGATGTTTCTTCAGTGGCCTTTCTAATGAGACTACTTGATCGGAAAGCCGGAGTAGGTGCTTTTACATTTGCAAAAGTATCTGAAGACTTCTCTTTAGAAAAAGGCTTTGGGAAAAGTCTTGGCCTTGATCCTAGTGACGGCATTGTTGCAGATCTCGAAGTACTCCCAAACTTGCTCTTCTCTTCGAGAGTTAGTGACACTGAAGCCTCCTTTGTCTTGTTACTTGCATCTGAAAGCACGCTTACATACACACGCTGTGATTTATCCTCATTTCTGATTTCATTTAAGTCAGGTACTGTCGTCAAAGACGCCAAAGTAGAATTTATTTCTACTCTTGTTGCCATAGTTGTAATTACACATTCAACAGAATTGAAAAAATCCAACAAGGAAAAAGAATCTGCAAAAAAAGAAAGAAAATGCAAGTATTCATGTAGAGTCAGCATGAACATCAAACAACATAATTCTAATTTAAATTCATAAGGTAGCTATACTGAGATTAAGGTGCCTTTCAGATATGCTGTTTACAGAGTGTACCACATAATGAAAGACATACTGTTCCTCCTCCTCTAAAAAAACAAGAAACACCATTATTCATTGATTAGGCCTAACAACCAAAGAATACATCACAAAACCTACAAGAGCATCTGCCCAGCACTGAGTTCCCATTAGTCGAGTAAGTTTCAAGGGTTGAGATACTTAAAGATAAAGAAATTAATTTCTTTTTTGAAGCAGACATCTCAATCTTGACGTACAAACATCAGCTCCTTTTTACAGTATAAACAGAGATGCATTGAGTATGTACTTTCAAACTAACAAAAATATTGAGGTTGGTGGGACTGAAAGTGTTATCTGTTATCTATTAGCTAAAGCCTACAATTAAATAATGGAAATAAATGCGTATTCTACAAATCTCCAAAAGCTTTGCTACCACTTACCATAATTTGCGTTTTCTGCTGCAACCAATCTATACAATCTGATTCTCTTCTCATAGTGAAAACAAGCTCTCGGTTGCCAAGATCACATTAAGAACAGTGGAAAGCGATCACTTCAGCAACGCCGGCCAGACCTCTCCTGAAATACACAAAGAACGTTCAGATTCAAGTATGGCACTTACCCAGATCTACACAGGTAACACCACGCGAGACAAAAATCTTGAGCATTTTAAGGAAAAAAAAAAAAAAAAGCTGGCTCCCATTTTGAAGTATAAAGCCACCCGATTTAACTGTATAAAGCAAAAGAATGTTCATTTTTCAGACAGTTATTAAAGAATCAAGAAGAAATTATCACCTAAAGCCTGAAAGGTGTAACTGAAAGGCGAAGGGTAAATAACTTGGCCTGCACAATAGACAGACCAAATCTGAACACAGTTAAAACCGCATTTCAATGAGTACTGTTTGCAAATTCTAGTGTTGTCAATCACTGGTTGAACACCGAGCTCTGTATTACTGTAATCTCAATTACTGTAATTTACTTTCTACTGTAAATCTCCTTTCTGTGACAGCAGTATGTGAAGTGCTACCTGAGAAGCTGACCTTAAAACAGCTGATTTTCAATCAAAATATGATTTTTACCATGACAAAGCAGTTTTTCCAATATCTCGCCAACAAAGGCAGGAGATTGGCTTTGGCTTTAATCATATTCTTACTGCAGAGATGAGGGAAAACCAGCAGTAATTAGAATTTCAGCAACAAGAAATAATCTGAATTTTCCCTAATAAAAAGTATATTTAAATTTTGTAGCAGAGGCAGGTGGCTATGTAAGGTTAGATGCATTTTTTTTTTTTCCTTTAAAAGCTACCATACTCTTAATTTTTAGGACATTCATACTGTATTTCATAGTCTTTCACTCAGGGACTCAATTTTGTGCTGCCACCCTCGTCTACTTTTGGGCAGCCTTTGAAGGGGCAACCTTTGGACTCCTCTCGCCTGATCTGTTTTGGCATGTATTTACCCTACAAATACGCCTATTTGTAGATTCTGTGGAATATGGAGCCCCCTGCATGTGAATCTTTAAAAACAAACAAACAAAACGCAACAGAATATTGCCTTCCTGAGTCTACAGCCTGGAGAAATGGGTATTTCACCTCCAGCTTCCCTTGAACAGACCAACACCACCCCGGCACCATAAACTGCAGAGATGTATTTTCGTCCCTTGCGTTTACGCCTTCCTCTCTCGGGCAGGCTAAGGAACTCCATCCACCTTGCCCCTTCCCTTTCATCTTTCAACCCACTTGAAATTCTGTCTCAACTACTTACACGCTATGCTAGTCCCCCGCGAGTCCACGACCTCTCCTTTCCAAAATAGCCACCAACCCAATCAGCTTATCGGAATCAATCTGCCCCTTCCACTATCTCACAGATCTCAATGAAATCTTCCTCCCTCTCCCGCTCCTTATTCTAAGCAATGCCATCAAAATCCGATTAAAATGCTCCCGCATTCCAAGGATGCAAAGGCTTTGTGAAGAGCAGTTATACTGTAAAAGTAAAATAGTAACACTTGCTGAAATAAGGGCGATGCTAACGGGAAATACCGCAAAGCAAGAAATTAAGTTGTAAAAACAGCATCTGCCTTGCAGTACTTGAGAATATGTTTGCTCCTATCATTCCGTAGTTCTTTTTCTTTGGAAAAGAAGAAGGGGGCACAGAGCTTCTTAAATGGAATAAAACTTGATCCTCAACGGAACGCAAGGCGGTGAGTATACAATGCGGGACATAATCCTTGCTAACCAGCCAACATTCCTAAACCACAATTTACCCATTCTGATGATAGCTGTTCCTTAGTTTGATTACACTACACTTCAGCTTTGCAGGATCCCATTTTTTTCTACATGATCTAGCAAAGTCAGTTTTCAGGTTTTAAATTCTTATTGCTCAGGTACTCTACAACAGATACGTGGCCCAAAACTGACAAGTATTCAAAAAAGCAGAACAAAATATTTGGGGAAAAAATATCATCCAACTTTGAAAATGATAAAGCTCCTGGAGCTTCAAGAAGCTGTACATTTGATGAAGAGGGATCACTTTAGGTTATCAACGCCACAGATAACATACACTAGACACTGCGCCTCAGTTTTCAAATACACGCCTTGGTTTAGATAAATGTGCTTCTCTAATAAAACACTATCGAGTCAAGTTGGCAATGGACAAAATGTTGGGCAATTTAAAAAAATCAACGGTAAGCTAAATTGCATGAGAACTTTTGATGCTATTAGTATTTAGTATTACTACTGTAATTGTCCTATTACAAGTGTAAGCCCCTCATCGTCGTCTGCAGTCGGTCATTCCCGTCCCCGACTCGCCTCTGCTCGGGACCATGGGCCAACCGGCACGTGGTGCCGCGGCCGCCGAGCCGCCTGCGCGGCCCCTCTGCCCCCTACGCGTCCCTGCTGCGTCCCGCCCCGCACCACGCTGTCACCTTTTCTGGGCGCTACTTCCCTTCGCGCTCCCTGAGCTCGGGTCCCGCTCCCCGCGCCTGTTCCAGGTTGCGTTCTGCGTGCGCAAATGAAAGTCTAAACGGCACTGAAATATCTTTTGAAATTCTTCCTGCTTTTCACGAACAGAACGGCACACGAAGGCCTGGCTCTTCCCCCGCTGCTCTTCTTCCTCAGCTTCAAAACAACTGCAGCTGAGGTTTTTCCTGGGCCTGGCTGAACCACTGCAGGGCGTCACAGAGATGCACACGCAGGCACCGCTCCAGGCTCAAACTCAGCCTCACATTCTTAATGGCTCGAGGTGTTGTGTGGATTTTTAATTAAACAATCTGTCTTTACAAAGAACATTAACATTGCTCATCAGAAATCAAAATGGATTATTCACTTCAGAGTGTTATTTTTGAAAAAAATCACAGGGGAAGGGCTTCACCCAAAGCACACCCTTTCTCTTCAGCGCGTGCCTGCCCTGCCTTGCCCACCCGCGGCACACAGAACTATTACTTACATCAGTGGTAATTCCTTTAAGCCTATTAGGACAACAGGAGCAGCAGCCTGCAGATAATTTTTCCACCATGAATCACGTGATTATGCCAACTTCCTCGCTCATAAATAAGAATGTTTTAAATGACACAAAGCAAAATAATGTATAATCTGTCCCTGAACCTCACAGCAGATAACCAAGTCCATCTGTCTTTTGTAAGGATGGAAAGCATAAGAATTCCGCTGAGAAAATCTCCCTGCTATAAAAAAAAAACAGAACAAACCCAAAACCAACCAACAAACAAAAATCCAGTTTATAAAATGGAAAACAACCAGAAAGCACAGCTCCAACAGTGAATATCCGTGTCTGTTTATACTAAAAACACTCCAGTAGAAAACTACCAAATAAAACACAAGGTTTTCCTTCTATAGACACAACTTTACCAGCAAATCTGCTACCCGTATGATAAAATTACTCTGTTGGTGTGTAAATACAGGAAGAGATTTGTATAACTACATATATGAGCAGCTTCTGCAAACGCAGCTTTGCCAACGACTATACATTCCTCTGTGCCGCGGGTTCTCACTGGTACAGCAGGAGCTACTGAAAACAAATGCAATGACCATACACGCCACACAGATGCCAAACAGTATGAGGTTTATTCCATTCCTTCTGCAAAAGGCTTCCCCACTGTCTTAAATGTTTCGGCCTTTAAAAAAAAAAGCTTTTTCTTTTTTTCTCCTTCCTCTCCTCACTGACCACGTACTGGCAACCGTCTACAGCAATTCACGTCAGTTATCCCAAGCGATCATCCTTCTGCGGCTGCCTGCAACACTTGCAGAGTTGCTGATAGGATCTGCTCTGCTAATTCGTATTTAATCAATCACTCGCTGGGCATCTATGAAAAAAGGAATAACGTAACCATGTGTGTGAATGCTGTCAGGAACATAAGACTTGCTATAGCACAGTCAAAACAACAGGAAGAGGAAAAAAAACCCTCTTCTGAAACTTTTACAACTAAGTAGATCAAGCAACTAATTCAGTAAAAAAAGGCTTTTTCTATTCTTGGATTTAAGCCTGATTCACGTTATTAGTACCGTCATTCGCTGAAATGGGATCCATCAGCTGTATTTAAGAGGACATACAGGGTTCTCTCAAAGAGAAAGATTAACAAAAATACTGTCATACTGGCTCTAATGTTTAAAAACATTCCTAGACAAATTTATTCACAAAGTAAGAACAAGCAATAAAATGCATTTAAATTCTCCTTTCCCAGATTCACAGTGGGAAGTTCGGTAGAACAAGGTGCTTGTTCTGCTCCTCAATAATCAAAATTAACAGGTTGAGAACTAAAAATACATATTCCAAGTCTCACAAGACAGATATCTTGTGACCTGCAAAGTCCCACAGATCTTTAATACTAATACTCCAAAGCACTGCAAAATTTAAAATATTCTTCCTCCATTCCCCATGTGCGAGCCTATTTGAAGCCTCTAGGGCTTTCTTAAAAAAAGGACAAGTACTGTTCTTTCGGATATTCTAGTCCAGTCCCGTCACAAGGATGAAATACTCCACTCTGACATTTCTCCCACTGCAGAGAAAGATTAGCGTTTCGTTAAATAAAGTGCCCATCCTATAAATAGCAGCATTTACAAGCACTTGTAAATCTCTAATTGCTATTGCCAGTACAATTGCATAACTATCATCACTTGTTAGAGCTTCACTGAGATCTAGACATGCGCTAAAGAACAGAAATATTTTCAACTATCCTTTTGCTTGGGCTGGCATCTCAGTACTAAAGTGCAAACTTTACACCTTATATTTTAATACCCGTTATTTTAATAATTTAAATATTCTAACCCATGTTACAAGGTAAGATAGTTAAAAGGGTAACAAATTATAAAGCACTACAAGCAAGTAGCTTCAGTAATTCAAACTGGCCCCACACAGGCAATAACATTTACAGCAAACCAAAAATTCAGTGTTAAATACGCTGGCGCGTCCACATAACGGACAACACAAATCTAAGACGACGTTCTTGATGTAGCAGGACAATCAATTGGTGGAGACAATCATTCAGGAAAACACATTAACTTATGTTAAAATAGGGTTCAGCAGCAAAACACAACTGTCCATAACCGAGACGGAAGGGCGCTGCGACGGCTGTGGGGCAGAGGGAGTCATGCTCCAAACTTCCTCCAACCTGTGAGACACAGATCGGTCCGGAGGGAATGACTTGTGAAAAAAATGATACGTAATCGTCTGCTTCCGCAGCTGTCAGTCCTATAGAGTTTCCATAACAATGTTTGCGTGTCACGTATAAAAAGTAACCGAACAGGATTCATCTATAAAAATCACAGTCACCAGGAGCGAGCAGGAACGCCCCTGGCCCTTGTCTGTCCGGCAGCGGCTCTGCGCTCTGTTCAGAAAGAAAAGGTTATTTCTAGAAAACAGTTTCAGGATTTCGCCCTTACAAACCCCCCTTGGATTCCGGGTTATCAGCCTGCCCGTGCTGTTCTCCGCCCCTCCCGCGGCCCAGCTGCCGTCACGCCGCGGCCAGGGACGCAGCGCCCACCGCCCCTCCCACCCAACAAAACGCTCCCGTAGTGCCAAACGGTTTTACAGGAAGAATCCGTGATTCTTCCCAGCAAAGAGAGATCCCTCCAAACATCAGCTGCGGCCATACTTTCCCCTGCATGGCCATCACATTTATGATCGATCCTCACCTATTTTCAGGGTTTTCAGCTCTGAAAAGATCTCAAAAAATTCCTGCGCTGGGAGTTTTGGGGGCAATTACCACCGTTCTACAGACAGTTAGGGGCAACTACTTCTGTCAGGATAAACTTTGTTAAAACCAGACTCTTGGCCAGGGTTTTTCCTCTTCCTACATCGTTGCCAGTGTGTTCTCCTCAAGAGAGAGATCCACCAAGAGCACACGGGCTGAAAGAGCACGTTAGGCATTTCCTCTGACCTGTACAACTACCTCATTACATCTCATTCTTCCATAATTTCATTCTCCACAGCCCTCTCATTGACAGTTTCAGAGTAAACTCTTTTCCCTTCCAAGTTTCACAGAGGGTCTAATTTGCTTTGAAAGTCTCATGAGACCTAGCTAGAACAAACCCTAACCAAAGGAAAAATGCTTTGAAATGGTGGTGAGTCATCACTTTTGGTACCAGATGCTGTGCATCCTCACCCTCCTGCGTGAGTCATCTTTTATTTCCAGCTAGCTTCTGCATGAGGGATTCCACCTGGCTCATCAGTGGGTGGGTATTTTCAGAAAGTCCAATTCTTTCAGCAGTTGAAATAGAGAACAAAAGCAAAATCTTGATTTCTGCCACAGAGGATGACATTCAGGAGGAACAAGGTGAATTACTGGGTAAGGCTGCAGTCAGGCTAAGAGCCTGTTTGCGCGGAAGGTCGGTATTCCCAGCACGCCTCAGAAAGCGCTGCTTTGTTTGCTTATGTCGTCAAACATTTGCTTTTGTGGTCAGCTTCAACTCTTGTTAATATGCTTTTAGGTTTCATCCTCATAAATGCAGGCCTGCAAATAACTTCCCCCCATTATATGCAGTTTAGCGTGAAAAAAAACATTCCAGAAACAATTGCATTGCATGCCAGATGAAATATTAATGATCAGGCTTGGCTACAAGTAAGGAGAATTGACTACGGAATGGAAAAAAGAAAAAGCAGTCGAACCCGGGCTCTCAGAGGAAGATGTTCAGCTGTTTCCGATGGAGCTCTACTCTCTGCGCAGCTCCCAAAGGCCAACAGGGTTACACCCCTGGCACACAACGGCGGGTGGATACTTCAATTTGCAACCTGGCAAATTTCTCCTCAACCCTTTTCAGAATCATTACAAAACTTCCTCCTGGTTAATTTGTAGGAACAAATTCTTGTTTGGAATTCTTCTTGTTGGAATGGTGGTCTTGTTGCAGGAAGCTTAACTTGATTTTTAACTGTATTTAAAATAAATTTTGATTAGAGTAAGTTTTTTTGCACAGATTCCAAAGGAACAGGGTTAAATCCCTGCCTCAGTCTTTTTCATACTCTCATGCTGTACATCACGAATACAATGAAATTAATCACATACTAATTTATTTATACCTCCTTTGAGTGTATGCGCTCCATGACCTTGCTTTAGAAGAGGTGAAATTTGGTTCATTATTGTTTCAGACATACATCGAGTAGCTACGGATCCCTCTGCCCTCGAGCAGGCAGCACTTTCGACCATCCCTTTCTAGCTGGAGCCCCCAGAGGCGAGGCAGGGCTGCGTTTTCTCCGGAGGCTCCAGCTTTGAGTGCGAATGCTCTCATTTGGCAGGCACACCATGGACACGGCTGAAGGAGAGTAAGGAGATGGATGAGCCAGCTGTCTGCAGCACAGATAGAAATACAGGACTGAAAAAAACCTTTGGCGTTCTTCCATTTGATACTCCCCTACAGAATACCACGATCAATACCATGTTTCAACAGTAAAAGGAGCTTAGAGACCACCCACACCTGAAAATATTTACTGTAATTGCACGTACTTCTTGTCCTCTTGGCAGTAAAGGAAGACAAAGGACAACTGTCCCCGATCTCAGAGCTGACAGGACACAGATATCACCACGGGATTTTCTGTTTCGCTCACCACACTCGCTGCCTTCAGCAGTACCAGCTGCTGCAAATGCTTTATAAGAAGCAACAATATTATTGGGACAATTAATTTCCTCCCAAAACACTGGTGAAAACTACACGGACACCGACACTGAAACTATTTACTTCATGGAGCAAAACGCCCCTCAGAAAACCCCCGCAGCAAAACACCTGGCTACGCTTGCCAGCCAGCATGGAAACAGCAAAGCTCATGAGAACTGCAGAAGGCGCAACGCTCCCGAGAGATGGGTCTGCTTCTGACCCGCAGTGGCATGCAAGTCAAAGTATCGAGTGAAACAGATCTGTGGGCTTTGGTTTATTAAAAAAAATCCACCTACTTGTTACAAAAATAGGCAAGTGCCTTCACAGAACTACTGCTTGCAAGCAAAGGCTACAAAGCCTTCAGAAATAAACCTGACATATCACCCCCTGCGCCCAGGAAGGAACCAGAGGGAACGGCTCATTTCATATAAACTGAGCTTCTGAAGGTCACTGTATTACAGAAATAGCGTGATGTGAGAAGACATTTCCTGCTCGCCTTTATGTATGGCAGGTGCTTTTGTGTCAGAAGGGACTGTAAGAAAGGACAAAGCCCATAATCCTCTGATCTTCCTCTTCAAATTCTAACAGGATTTCCAGCGCTGGAAAACGCGTTTGTGACCTGGCACAGTAAACCGTCTTCAGAAAGTATAACCAGCTCGCGCTGTTCTGTGATTGACTTGGAATCTCCAGAACTAATTTATAAATGCTATGTCTTTTATACATTCTGCTGATTGCTGAAAAAGGGATTAAGGTATTACCATATGGAGAAAAAAGCAAAGTAGTTTCATCAAGACCTCAAGAGAACCTGAGGCTACTGGCCTTGGAGCACTACCTTCAACACGCTAGGAGATGACTTCAGCAGTTTAATCATCTGAAGAAAACCTGAACCCATGAAATGGAGGACAAAAGGAAACAGAGTGATGGGATAGAAGACCAAAAAGAATCACGACAGATTAAATATATATATATACACACACACACGCATCTTCTCCAAGACAGAACTCCTGGGCAAAGCTAAGCTGTGCAGTTTCCATAAAGAAGACAGCTTTCCTTTTGTTTTAATCCTCAGGATTAGTTGTCACCGTGAAGGTTCAAAGCCAGCTGTCCCAGGCCGCTACACAGCTACTGCCAACAATTATTAAAGAGCAAATACTAACTGATCCTGGGAAAATGTCTTTGGGGAAAACACTGTTTGCTCACAAGGCAGAGCAGAGCCAAAGCTGTCGGGCAGCGGGGAGAACATCATCCCTCTGTTCAGTAAAGCAGAGGCGCGGAGCCCCCGGACACGCCAGCGCCTGCTCGGTGCCGTGAGAAGGTGAAGAGCTGCAGCCACCGCAGCCCCAGTCCTGCACACGTACGAGGGCACAGGGTGACCAACATCTGTACTTGAGGTCTAAGTATTAAGATTCCTTTGCTTCTGCAAAAAGAAAGAGGATTTACGCTGTGTGAGTTTTATACCTGCACTTGTCTTGAAGGACAGATTCTGAAGCCGCACAATCACTAGCTAAAAGACTCATTCACAAAAAGCACGTGCCACCTACAGACAAAACACTTAGAGCAAAGATGCTGTAATAGATTATGCTGCTTCTAAGCTTTCACCTAGCTAAAAAGAAATTTGTGGCTGTGTATTCTTGTTACAAATGTATGTTCTGCTTCAGCTCTTACAGCTATACCATTTATGTCTTCAGTAGCTTGTTTTCCGCTTCTTAAAAATAATGCACTAGAAAGCTCCACGTTCAACAGCTTTGGATTTTGCTGATAACGACACATTTTCTTTCAATACAGCCAGCCAATATTGTCTAGCAGCCATTTCTCCAGTCAGTCCATCATTCTACCTTTCAAATATTTGCGTTAGTCATAACAGAAGCATGTAGTCTAGCTTGGTCAACAAGCAACCATACTCAAGCCCAAAATACTTGTCCCAAGCACTACTCTAGAAATGAACTGCAGCATAATGGGAGAAACACACTCTGAACTGGCCCTGCTCTAAACAGGGCGTCGGGCCAGACGATCTCCAGGAACAGACTATTCTCTTCCATGATTCTATGAACAAATGAACAATTTCTAAGCCTGCTCCTCTAAGTTGTAGTGACCTTTTCTTAAAGATCAAGCTTGCCACACAGCTGCACCACGGTGCTACCTATCTGAAGTGGACACTAATGATATCTCGCTGTTACCATTGGAAAGGACAAACACCGTGATAGACTGACAGAGTTAGCGTTAACAAACAACACGGCTCCATCTCACTGCGCCCGTTCGCGTGCCAAGGCAGGCAGGTGCTCCCACGGAGCGGCTTTCCAAGGCGCTGCCAGCAGGGAGGCGAGTGCTGACACTGGAACGACGCCTTGCGCCAGGCTCCGCTTCTCCACGATTCAGCTCAGAATTACCACAGAATGCAGCTACGCGTGCTGGGCACAAACCTTTAAAAAAAAGCCGTAGGCTCTATCTAGCAAATTTTGACTAACGACATTCCTAACAGCTGGCAATAATGATGGCGGCAGCGCACGTAACGCCGAATTGCCGAGGAAGGGGGAAGCCCCTCCGCCCCGAGCCCCGGGGTCTGCGGCAGGGCTGCCGGCACTGCCCTGACACCCCAGCTTCACGGACGAGCTTCCTTCTGTGCGCCAGCAGAAGCAGCCCCGACGCGTCTCTCGGGCCTGTGAATACAGAGGAGTTTCTATGACTGACCCTTTTTTATGCGTGGTCCCCATAACCCAAAAATATTTAAGGCAAATGGGTTTACATGGCATTAGCATCAGCTCGGGGGGAAACTTTCCAGTGGACCGAGCAACGGCCTGACCAGGCTGACAATCCAACTTCAGCACCAGTTCTGGTAGGCCAACACCCCACAGCACGGAAAATACCGGTCTGCGCTGTTTTACCCAGCGCTACCTACGATGCAGGGTAGGTTATCTGATAAAACCCCTCCTTTTCCCAGCCTGCTGCTCCTATAGCAGCAATTCAAATGCTTTACTTAAAAGATGACCCAATTTTGAACAAGCCAATTATTAACAATCTTCAACTGGATTAATTTTACTCTAGTTATGCCTTCCAGTGTACAGATGGAGCCATTAAAACTTATTTAAATTCAAATGGGCATGACTATCAGATTTACAATTTCCACTCACTTCCCACAAATATTGAAAAAATTACTAGACTAGTGAGAGATGGATGGATCTATTTTGAGTCAAATAAAATACTGTTATAAAAGCAAAATACTTGGTGGCATTTATCATTCTCTGGGCCAAAATCCCTTAAGTCATCCTCTGCTCTACAAAACAATTAGATGCTTTGAAATTAATCCTTTTGCCTCTCAGGTTGTTAACAATTTTCAGACAGCTCTTTGATCTCTTCCTTGTACACTCAACACAGCATTAATTTGGGAAGGACACGTTACTGCAGCAGGGTGCTGCCTCCTCTCAGGCATCGATAACCTGCCCCAAACTGCATACCCATAAAAAAGCTGCTATGTCAAGAACGTTTTATGTGCCAGAGGAGCTGCTGCTGCTGCCTTGATGATAAGGCTCCCATTTTGCCTTCAGAGGTCACATCTAGTTTTTCACAAATGCAGGGAATAGTCTAAGTTTTTCCCCCCACCAATGCAATGACCCATTTCAGAAACACTGGCCGGTTTTGCTGATTTGAACATATGTTTCTTTTGTTACCCGTGAGCTGGTTATTGTTAGCAGCGATCTACAAAGGAGTTCCCTCTTCCTCCAAAAGCGGCATGGATCGAACACAGGATCAGAGCGCCCTGTCCGACCATCAGGAACCAAAGCAGCGACACTACATTTCTTCCCGTTTGTGAACAAAAGCACCTTTAAGCCAAGAACTCTGACAGCACAAAGCCTGCACGTTAGCCATCGTTTCCTACTTTGCTCCTCAGAACCACGATGTTATTCATCAAAATCGAGGCCTGTAATGAATTATTGGTCAACACATTAACTAGAACCTTTATGACTACAAAACAATCCCCTCCATCTCCCTACGTGCTTGAGAAAGCACAGAAAGGGAAAAATTGAATATTAATTAAAAGGAAACAGTTCAGGCACTTAAAATGTTAACATTTTTATTAAGGGGGGTGGAAGAAAAAAAAAAATAGCAGAAGTGCGAATAAAACAGCACTGAAATTCAAACCGTGGAGGCACTGCGAACCTGGAAGTGCCTGGCTGCGAACACACACTCGTGCGGAACACCGCGCTAGCAGGGGCACGGAGGGGAGGCGAAGGAACGCCCAAGGGGCTACTTAAACAACGTTCACAAGCTTTAGCATGGAAGTGCATTTTTAACCACGAGTGAACAGTGTTTTTTTAAAAACTTTCTGGTAAGTTTTAAGCACAGAAGCCACAAGAACCACTCTAACACATCAAAATGAAGATAAAAGAGCAACAGAAAAACACTTTAAAAAAAATGCACTGTCAAAGAATACATGGTACAGCATAGAGATCACCTACATTTTAAGGCAGGATAATAATGAGTAGCTGACACAGGCATATTTTGGAGCTCACAAAAATTAGCAGGAATGGAAGATCGCAGCTATGTTCTCAACGGTTCATCCCGACCCGAGAGCCTACGCAGGAGCACTTGCTTGCTGTGAGCATCCCGACTGAGCAGCTTCCCTCAAATCACACCCAGCTAACCACGCTCACCCCAGGGTTACAGCAGCCCCAGCGCCTGATCCCAGTTTCTCAGGGCATATCCAAAGAGGGGATTTTAATAGCATTTTAGAAACCTGAGAATGGTCTCCCGGTGAACTTAAAACCAACATCTTTCTAAAGTTATTACAAAGAAGGTTCCTTTGACTGAAATCTGATCCAAAACAAAACCAGGATACACTGAGTTCTCCCCACCTCTGTCCATTCCTGCTCCCAGAAAGCCACACAGCAAAGCATGACTGACTGATCCTGGGTTTTCCTTCGCTGTTAATACCGCTGGATGCCTCTGGAAGGCACGAGACACGTTCACCAACTTCAAGAGGCATGGTAAGTCCTGCAGCTACTGGGGAATCTGCTGAGCCGACTCCCTCGCTGGCCTTTTTGTTGTGGATCTGCAAGCTCAAATCGTGGCATGACGCTGTCATGAAAACAACAGGTGACTGACCCTGGATCCAGAATTTCTGCAGGAGGAATCCCATCTGAGTCAAATCATTTACAGAAAAGGAGCCACGTCAGTCCAAGGAGCTGAATGTTAAGGCCAAATGTATCTTTGGCTTCCTCAAGTCAGCAGCAAACTTGGCAAGCGAAATCAAAGATCCACACGCCCCAGCACCTTCATTAGACAGCAGCCAGTGGAGGATGCTCCAGAAGTGGCATAAGCACAAAACAGCGTTTCTTTTCAGTTCCCAGTAATCTATAGTTCAGAGACTTGTCGAGCCAACAGAAGAGCAGGTGCCTGCTCAGTGAAGAAGATGGGGTGATTTTTTTCCTTGGTTTCACGACGTACGAACCAACAGCACACCATGGACAAAAGATACACCTGAACTACTGGACACAAACTCTGCCCGGGAATCGCACTGGTCAACCTGAGCTCCCCTCCCCAGAAGCCTTCAGGCTCAAGAGCCAAAGTGATAAAAATCAGGGTGAACGAAAACCAGATATACAGGATGGGAGAAGAGATCCACCTGATCAAAACTGCCCAATGTTCAGGCAGTGCGTGGCCTGTTTATTTTGCAGCAAAATGATAAACCCTGCAGATTTTGGTGCCTAATAAAAGCCAGTCCAACTTATTACAAATACTGTCTTGCACATTGGTTTAAAGCCACTACTGGTTAAACAGTTATAAACAACCTCCTGTTAATTATGTAGTTTAAAATATACACTCATGCCTCAACAAGTTTTTCACTCCAGCCTCCTCTCCAGACGCAACCGAGAGCAGAGCATTGAACCTGGCCAACAGTACCTGCTCTAGTTACTCTTTGCGGACAAGTTCAGGTACCGGCCCTCTCCCCGTTTCGTTAGCAGTTCCTACCCCGGTCTCCAACACGTCAGACAGCTCCACAACCAGAGCCATCAAGCACTGGCAGTAGCCACCACGCTCAGAGCAATGCCAGGGACTCGGACGGACCCCCCCGAGCAGGAGCAGCTGAGCAGGAAGCCGCCAGGCAGCCAAATGGCATCCTCTGCCCTCCAATATGTGCGGTTATCAGTTTTAAAGCTCTCCAGATGCTACCCTGCCATCTGCTTCATTACCTCCTTCTCCACACTCCTGAAGATGTTCTGAAAATGCTGGGTTTAGGTGCCCCTCCCATAATCACAGGCTTTTTTCCACACTCCCATCAGCAACTGAGTCCTGGTGGAACCAGTGTAATTAACAGGATGCTGAGATGTGGATCTCCAGAATTGAGTTGCCTCACAGTATTTGAAGGAGCCAACATAAGCAGAAAATGGAGCAGGCCACAGTCTATAAAGGTTTTAAAGCAGTAAGAAAACTCCAGACGACAGCAGCCCTGAGCAGGAGGTAGGCAGGAAAGCAGAAGCCCCGAGAACTTGTGGGAAGGCTCCAACTGTCCCAAGGTATAACGATGCCTCTAATTCGTCAGGAGCAATACCACCAACTTCAACCTCCCAGCGTTATTAGAAAGGACGTAACAGACATAAGAGCACAATCATTTCCAGAGCCAAGCTGAACAGAAAAGATGGCGAGATCTTTAACCTCAAAGTAACCATCTTCAGCAGTACAAAAAGACTGGATTCAAAATTAACTGCTTTTCACATTGTGTGCAACAGTCCAATATCAACAAACATGACCCTGTGTGATCATTACATCACACGTATACCACATACGCTTTAACGCATCACAAATAATCTCTAAAGATAACTACACACACTGGTTAGGAAACAATACTAACACACATTCCTAGTATTCGCGACCAAATATGAGAGAAAAGGCTTAGTATTGTTTGTAAGAGGCGTCAGTAATGGGGCCGAAGTTATACATCTGCTTCAATACACACTCTCATTTCATTTTTGCACGCACAAAAACAACGAATTCAACCATTACAGCTGCTATTGTACCCTCACCTTTTATCCCAATATAAAGCGCCTTCAGGAGAGGAAAATATATATTTCATCCTAAACAAAGCTTCAACCTCTCCCTCGCGGTATCATCACCTTAGATTTCATCTTCATGCATAAGCACCAGCATGACAGCGACACCATTTAAGCAAGTACTTCACATAAAGAACTCGATCCGAACCGAGATCTGCAGACACGTTTCTTGCATGCGATTACCATACGGCGTACAAGAAAGCTTGTCCCTGTCCGAACCAACCCTCTGCGCTCCAAGCGCAGAGCAAAGGCTCTGATGGAATCTGCAAGCTCTGCAGAAGCAAAAGGAAGCGCAATTCCTATATGTTTAACAACTGAATTAGCATAATGCTCACTATGCGGAAACCAGTTTCCCTGACCTTCTTGAAATGCTGATCTGTAGCTATTGATGAGTCTTTCCTCTGGGCACTGCGATTCAACTATAATAAGGAAGAAGTCAAGAAAACATCCATTGCCCTGTCAAGTTTAGCAAGGCTAGGTCAGACATGCGGAAACCTCTCCTGCAGCCTCACACAACCATGGAGCAACAGTGGGTCTCTCTTTCCTACCAAGGAAAATTGTATTTAAGAGAGTAACAAAAGATCCGAAGTTGTACTAGAAACTCTGCTGTAATCAAATCAATTCATTTAATCTCTCCTTCGCACAGAGTAACCACAGAGAGCTGCAGTGATTTTTTTTTTTTTTAATATTCATTTTGTGAGGAATGTAAACTGAACATTATGATGACAAGTAAGAATTATGAGATACATAAATTCAAACGTGTTTTAGAAATATTTAATATTGTTTGCATAAATCAATAGATCTATTTTCTTGGACGTAACTTATTATTGTAGGCTCAAACATGCAAAAGAAAAACCCTGCATCATTTGTACATGCGTACTGCAAGAATAGGATATTTAGATAAGTCTGCAACCATCATGTTGCTTAAAACAGTCTAAGGGCAGATTATACTAATATCTGACATTTAATAGTGCCAATACAGTAAGAGCACTGTTTGACAACAAATAATAAAAATGACATTTCTTGTAAGGTCTCTAAGTAAATGGACAAGCCAGCTGAGCAGCACAACTTCAGCATAAATGCCCGTTTTAGAAAGGCATCTGTGCACACTTTGTTCAATGAAGAATTCTGAGTGTTCTCACGAAATATCAAAGACAATTATGGTGGCCAAAAATTCCAACCCTGTTTAAAACGTATCCTGGCTTTGCTGGGCCGAATGCTTTCGTTACGGATGAGACAGCTCTGTCCATCGACAGCCTTGTATGGTTGAACATACTTGCAGCAGATAAACATCCCTCTTACATTTTGGCACAACTCACTCCCTGCCAAGAGTTACTGATACTATGGCTGAATTGAAAAAGTGGCCAGACTTAATCCAAGCTGAAGTCCGAGCTCGTTAAGAGAACGGAATAAAGACAAACTTAAATTCTATCCCTATTTATGTCTTTCAAATTCTCATCAACACTGTAAAATAAAGATCATCCTAGTTTTACAACAGTAGGAATAACAAGTTTTAGACCTTCACATTTATTAATATCACTTGTTGGAAGGCACAGAGAGCATGTATTTCACCAATACTAAGACGAGAAAAAACAGTCACTATGAAAATATAAACAGAAGGGGCTGATGTGTATGGCAACAACATTGCTTGCATCAGCAAAAGCAGACACAAATACTCATATTTTCATGCTTTTCACTAAAATACTGGCAGCTTTTTACCCTCAGAAACTATGAAGGGTAGAATTGTTTTTAACTACTAGAATTAAAGAAGAACTAACAAAATAAAGCATTAGCTTCTTCACTTCTTCACCTCTTCTCCACTGTGCCGAACCTATGTATTTTAAACAACAAAAACGCAGCTAATTTCTTTTTCTTCCATTTTTGCCACCCATTTTATTCGCACCCAAGCGCTGCTTCTGCGGCGAAGTTCGCGTTGTGTGCTCGCGGGCTGGCCTGGCTCAGAGAGCACACCAGCTTCCCGGCGGTGCCGGGGCTCCCCGGCTTCCCGGCGGTGCCGGAGCGCGCAGGCTGTAACTGGGTCACGCCGTGGCCGGAGCCAACGGGCCGCTCGGCTCCCCGCGAGTCTCTCCCCAGCCCCCAACCAAACTAAAAGGGTATTTTGACCTGGAAAAAAAGACCTAGATCTCCTACCACCCCACACCGCAGCTTACGCTAATTCTGTAAAATAAGGCAAGTAAACGTTGCCCCAAAGATGGAGCCGTTCGTGTGCAACACACATACGCTCCTTAAAGAAACTGCTGGAACGCACACGCACGCTTTTCCCCCTAAGTGAAAACCGTGTAGATAACGATTCAGTTGCTGAAGGTTTGGTTATCTTTTCCTACTTGTTACAGCAGGCTAATGACCATCCTGACTCATAATTACAACAATAGTAAGAAGCTTTCGGTTCTCACACTGCTGCAAGTCCAACACTTCCCTTCTTTCAGGCACACAACAGCTTTATTACAGCCCAAACCCGAAAGTTTTGGCACTTAATTCTGATAAGCACTTCTAATGAAGGGGCTTTAAAGCAGTCCAGATTTCCCCCCCCACCGTTTAAGTGCATGTTCATAGGACACGACTCAAAATAAAACCAAGCAATGTTTCAGATAATCATCCCCTATAGCCCTAGACTGTTCAAATCGCATCACCGCAATCACACAAGCCTAAGAAAAAAATAATTTCCTCTCCTCAAGCATGTTTTGTAGAGATGAAGTGTATAAAAAGAAAATTCAACTCCCATCGTTTCAATGTAATTGTAAGGTATTCAGGAGCTGTGAAAATACGTATTAACAATCTCCTATTTATATAGATGCATTCAAAAATAACCCCAAAGAGTTTGGAAAGCTGTCTGAAGGCTCTCTTGCCTGCAGAAGTTCCAGCATTACATATTTCCAGAACAAACCAAAGACAGCAGGTAGCAAGAAAATAAGCCACCTTGATTTGAGAAAAGAATCTAAAGATTAAGCTGTTTACAGAAGTATACTTCTTTTAAGATTTTTTAATTAGATTATTTAAGCTTCCGTCATCCAGTAGACCTACATGTCCCTTTCTGATAAGATGTTTGGGTCATACTACCATAAATCGATATCCAGTCAGGAGGAAAAAAAAAAAAAAAAAGGGGGAAACATTAGTAATTTTTTTAACCAATACCTGCAAAAAGATAGAAGAGTCATCATACTAAATTTAGCGTGTTTTGCCAAAACTCAATACCCAAGTTTTCTTAAGGATTTGTTTTTCCTGCCACTTAACAGAACCTAAGATAGGGACAGCCCACTGTGCTCCCCCACAGAAGCCCACTCAAGGCAAGCGCTATCAACTTGCTACAGTTTTGGGTTGTTACTTTTTTTAAGCATTACTAGAACACAGCTTCAAAAGAAAGGCCTCAGAGTTCAGAGAAATGTTTATGTATCCCCTTCAAACTTACCGAAAGTCAATCAAGGGAAAAACCAGAGACAAGGTCTTTCGCCTCTTTCAATCCAGCAAGCGGAGTATCTGCTCGGAGTCGGCTCCTTACCGTCGTGTCCCACTGGACGCACGCACGCGGGCAGCCCAACAGCAAACTCCTGTGCGTTCAACTGCATAGGGCAGGCGCATCTAGAGTTTGTCAAGCATGATGTCTTCCAGTTAAACTGTTAAATCTACCAGGTCTGTGGTCATTCAGAAGGCTGTGATTAGGATTCAAGACTAGTTTGCTGCGGAGGGAATTCCACAGCTCTCCTGACACTATTATTCCAGTCTCTTTGGCTGCAAACTCAAGACAACCGCGTGGTGGTTTACACCGCAATGGCCACTACCGCACCCAGGGCGTCTTCATTTAAACAGATTTCTGAGGCGAAAGCAAAAAGTTTGTGGCTTTTTCCATATGATGTCTTTGGGCAATTCCTACATACGAAACGAAAAACACACCTAAAACATTGCAACATTCTCAGGGTCTAGTCACCCTTGTGCATCAAACACAAAGAAGTGATACAGACTGTGCTCACAGCATCACTGCAAGCTTCATGCCTGGGCTTGCAGGATTAAGTAGTTTACTTCAGTCTCGCTTTTACAAACAGCCCACTGAATACAGTATGACCTCCTATTCCGTGAATGTCTCTTTAAAGTATTGAATAGACGTAGTACTTTCCTCCCAAAAGCTGCCTGCTACTTAAGAACTGAACAAGGAGCCCCAAAAGGCTGTGCTTGCATTAAGAAATAAATCAATAACATAGATTAGCAGAAAAGCTCAGACATTGAATACCTCCCTACAATCATCAGCACCATGTAAATTTACCAAGCTATGAAAGTACAACAAAGACTTCCAACTAGCATTATTCATATCCTCATGCAGGAAAACATCCTATAAAAAGAAATAGCTGGAAAATAAGAAAAGTGACATTACATGTAACTAGATGCAGAAGATTTAAAACTTGCCTTTAGACGTGCATGCACACACACACCCCACACACCCCCCCCTTTTACTAATCACATTTTTAAATAACTACACAGCGCACAACTCCGCATGACAAACTCATTTGCCAAAGGAAACTCCCCCTGGCTAGTGAGCAGTGCCAAGTTACCCATTTCTGCGGAAATTTGAGAAAACATACCAAGTCTGAGAGAAAAACCTTGATATATGAGACTCCTCAATAAGAAACCAGTACGACTTTTAAACGCATGAGCAGCCAAAGGTATGAGAGAGGTAGTTTTCTGCAGCCACAACTGGACCGTGTCCCTAACTGACATGCTCTGAGTAGTCCTCTCAAATACGATCCCGGGTCCTGTGTCCCTGATCTGCAGAGTATTCCCCACAAGCACCGCTATACTGAAATCTTCAAGACCACGGGGAGTTTTCTTACCACTATTTAAAAACTCATGGACAGGAGAAAAATCACCAGGAGGTCTATCAACTTGATTCTGATGACACCTGGAAAAGCTACCAGAAGAGAGAAAGCTCCACGACCAAAGATCACACAAAGGCTAATCCCGAGGAAAGGACTAGGCAGCGAACGCAGCAACACATTCTTCACCAAGGACAGCGAGCTCGTTTTTCACTTTACAGTAACCAAGCACGTGTGAAAGAACAGGGAGGTGACAGGACTGGTTTCAAAATTATCTAGTAGCCAGAGAAACAGAAGCACCGAATGGAGCAGAGTCCAGGACAACACCCAAGCAAAATCACAGACCCATGCAAAGAAACCCGGGAGGTGAAATACCCGAGCTCTCCACCTGCCTTCCGCCCGGGACCTGCTGGTCAGGACTTGCTCCTTTCGCGTGTGGTCAGTCCACGGAGCAGTAAGGGCTGACAAACTTTTCAAACATAGTCCTTAGAGTCTGAAATTCTCTCAATAAAATCTATTTCCAAGTCGGAACTGATTTTTTTTTTTCCTTTGGGAGAAATCAGACATCCGGGAAGCATATTGCTGCTGCCAGAGGAGTCTGCAGGCACACAAGGGGCTCAATTAGCACCCGAGATGACAGTGCTACACATGGGTGGAAACAGTATTAAAAACAAAACAAAACAACCAACCACCACAATCATCACTACACACAGCTCTCAGTATGGCAAGGATCAGAGGTAATAAACTGTTTAACTATCAGACATTAAAATTTCCCTAATACATCGGTATCTAGTCAGCTAAGAGCCCAGGTGAGGAGAAACGTAGATGGGTACTCTGCCCTTTCTCCTCCGGCCGTAAGATAGGCAGCCTCCAGAACTGCAGCGTGAGCACAAACCTTGGATTGGCAACAGTCGCATCGTTTACTACCACATATAAAATGAGATAGCAAGAATGACGAACGCAAGTACTCAAATTGGGGAACAGTGCTACATCTCGACTTCTTTGAAGGACTTTCAGTACTATGTCACTCTAGAGTCACGTTGTTCCATGTGTCATATATATTGGAAAAGCATTTAGTTTGGAATTAGTTCAGAGCATCGTCTGAAAGAGAACAGACTAAAGTTTACAAGATATTTTCAACAAATGATACACCTATCAGAAGTGAATTACAGGCTATGTCTTCCATTTAAATAGGACTCCTACCTCTTTAATCATTCTAAAGTAGAAAGGCTTTAGAGATTTACTTGCTAATAAATATCCTTGACTATTTTTACAGAAAAAGGCATAGCATACAGTGAAGAAAAAAAGGCAAAAAAAGTTTATAAATTCTTGAAAGATTTTTTGGAAAAAGCCTTTACCTGGATTAAGCTGCCAGGCAACTTTATTAGCATTTCTGCCACGCATTGTCTGTTTCCCTACCACACCCTAAAAGTGTCACGGGGAAACAAAGAAAAACAGTATTTTCATGTGGTCGTTAAAAACATGCAAAGCCGCCTAATTTATGGAAGGGAGACAAGGAAAAGAAATACCAACAACCTTCAATTCTGGCAAAAAGTACCTCTGAAGCAGGCTAACAACTTCACCGTTACCCTGGAAACATAGTTTACCTCCAGCCTACCACGACAACTGCCTGCAATTACCACAATGGCACAGAGCACCGGTTTTGACAAAACACCAATTGCTACGTGCTGCAATTCCTTTAACGCAGTACCGGTGTTTTATCTTGAGCAATACTTTATCTTGAACAGAATTACATTACTAAACTCTGAAGAATCAAATCTGGAGATATAATAAAAGATTACTATATCTCATAATGGTATAGAAGAGCTCCACCATCTGCCAAGCGTGATTTCCCCTTAATCCCATTCCTCGCACACCAATCACACACGGATTACGCCACAGAAATAGAAGTCAAGTCAATACCTGAATCCACAAGATTAATCTCCTACCTTCAGACGGGAGAAATGCAAGAACAGTAACAACACTGCAAACAGACTCACAAAGGCAAAGCTTTTTACACGACTCGACATAATACCACACAGGAAATCAAGCGATTTCACAGATTAGCTTCACCCTCTCAGAATCCCGATTTTGATCCCTCCCAAATCCAGGCGCAGAACTCCCAGCAAATTCAGGGAATTTGGAACTGACCTCCACGTGATCTTTTGGATCAGCTACTTCCACCCATAAGCAGAACTCCATATCCCTCCATCCACACTTAAATGACTTACATTTGGAGTTAGGAAGACGAATGCACAAATGGGTTGCATAACACAAGAGAGCAATACAAATCTGCCCACCCAAACGTCAGACGTGTTTCCAAAATAAAAACATACACACACGCATGGGCTGATATGCCAACAAGCAAAGGTACGTGCATCCGCAATTAAAAAGAACCAGCACGATGACCTTAAACCAGCACTTAAAACTAACTCTAGAGAGCAAATGCATCCCCTAAAGTCCGAGGCGTAAGAGAGTCACATACCGCACTCCTGAGACACCCGTGTCCTTCTGCAGCCCGCTGTTAACCCACGGAGTAGTCGGCAGGGCTGTGAACTCTTCGGGGGGGGGGGGGGGCATCTTTATTTGTACGTTTAAGAACGCCAAGCACATTACCATTACTAATCCAGAGGGGAACAGATAATTGCAGTGCTTACAAAAGTCATCTTGGATTACAAAATAAGGCTCTAATCTGCAGTGCTCGCCAGCAGAACATTATACCCATGAGCCATCAAAATCACCACGGAACTACCTATAACCCCATACAGACCCCAAATTAAAAGCACGAAGGGTTTTTTTCTCCTGAACTCGGAGCGCACACACACGCGAGGATCCAACTTCTCCCCTCGCCCTTGGCTCTGACGCAGTGAAAAACAAGCAGCGACGAGATCCCAACATCGCCGTGACGGACCCCGAGCCCCACTCGAGATTTACCCCCAGGATCCCCGTGTGCCCCCCCCCCCCCCGCTGCCGGGGACCCGGGAGCCGCGGGAGCAGCACGGGCAGCGCCGCCCCGGCCCCCCCCCCCCCCCCCCCCCCCCCCTTCCCCCGGGCCGGCTCTGAGGGCTTTGCCCTCAGAGCCGGCCCGGGGGAAGGGGGGGGGGGACCCGGGGCGGCGCTCCCCTCCGGGTGAGTGAACCGGACCCACCCGGTGCCTCACCGGGCCGGGCCGCCTTTGTCCCGCCGCCACCAGCGCGGTTCCGCGCCCCTCACCGGAGCCCACCGCCGGCACTTACCCTGACGGGGCACCGGCTCGTCCCTCGGGGGAACCGACGCGGGACGGCGCTGAGCTCCGCCGCAGCGGGGAAGTTGCTAACTAAGTTTGAGCACGGCGGAGCCCAGCGGCCTGCCCGGCTGAGGTGATCGGCGGCCGGGCACGGCCGGACACCCCCACCCGGGGGCGGGGCGGGACGGGGCGGGGCGGGGGCCGCCCCTCCGCCGCTCCCCGGGGCGAGGGGCTGCCGGGGGCAGCGGGAGAGCCGCGGAGGGGAGGGGAGGGGTTGGGGAAGGCCGCGCCGGGGTGCCCCGCCCCGGTCCCGCCGCGTCCCGGGCTGCGGGCGCCGCCGGCCCTGCCGCGCCGCGGGGCGGGCCCGGCCCTTCGCCCCGGCGCCAGGAGCCGCCGGCCGCGGCGCGCGCGCGCGCAGCCCGGCCCGGCCCCGCGGGAAGCGCCTCTGTTGCCATGGCGACCGCGCGGCTCCGCCGGGATGGGCGGGGCCTCGCGCGCGCAGCCCGATGGCTGTTCACGGCTGGGCTCCGCCCCCTCCACCTGACCCCCGGGCGCGGCGCTGGCGGCGCGGAGGACGCCGGTTCGCGTCCCGGCCCTGGCCCGCGGCCAGCCGTGCCAATCCCCGCCGCCCCGGCCCCCGGAGGGAGAGGGCCCGGATGAGGGCAGCCGCCCCCCGGCGTGCCGCAGCGCCCTGCCGCTGCCCTTCCTCCTCCCCTAAGGAAAGCACCCCCCCCCGCCCCTTCGCCCAGCCTCCCGCAGCCCCCCAGTACTCCCACCCTACCCGGGCAGGCGCTGGGTGAGGGGCACCCCGGGCGGGGCTGGCCCTTCCGGGTGAGCTTTCTGCCACCATTGTTCAGGCCCTCCGCTTTGGGCTGCAGAGAGGGACCCCGTGGGAGCCTACCCGCTACCCCTGCCAGGGCTGCGGCCGCAGGGTGCTCAAATGGCGGCCTGGGAGGCACAGGAGCCCAGTCCAGGGTGCGCATCTCCTCAGAGGGGGAGCCTGTCTCCTCTGACTGTGGAGCTCCTCAGAGGGGGAGCCTGTCTCCTCAGCCAGACACCCCCACCCCGAGGAATGGCGCCTGAGGCACTGGATGTGCCCCTGGGCACCTGGGTGGCTGTGCCACGGTTGTAGTAATTCAAATGCTCCAAATGCTGCTTTTCGTCATTACAAAAGGTGTGGTTTCATGTGACGGAGGAGTCCAAAGTCGGCTTCGAGGCAGGGCGGCGCGGAGGCTTGTGACTCACGGCAGGCGGGCAGTGCCCACGCTGCGGCCCGGGGAGAAAGGAGAGCCGGGAGGGCCAGCGCTCAGGAGGGCCGGGAGGGCCAGCGCTCGGCAGCAGGAGGAGGCAGCTCCGCATCCTCATCCCAGCTCTCAGCAGGACCTCGAGGGGTCAGGCAGCAGGTCCCACGTTCCTGCTGTCAGTGGGGAACGTACTCATCTGCCATTACCCAGCCCTCGAGGGAGCCAATTCAAATCTCGCCTCTTTTGCAGAGGCTGGGGGTCCTGACCAGATCCTGATGGATCCCTCTGTGACCCCCTCCGGAACCGCGCGAGGGAGGCGGCACTTCTTGGCGTGCCTCAGCTGTACGGGTGCGCAGTAGCTGCCTCTTAGCAGGTGCATGGATGGGGGCCAGCGGAAAGGTTTCAGCAGCAAAAGCATCCAGCTCTGCAACAGCTGCGCGAATAAAAGAGTACGCCTCACCTCCTCTGTCCCCACCCTTGTTGTATACGCCCACATCCCATTTAAATTAAGATCCCTTTCCCACAGACCCCTCTTGCTCTCAAATCAGGATAATATATGTTTTCCCCACCTTAGCAATCCTTTTATCTTCACCACACACGCAAACATAAAGGGATCCCAGCTCCATGACTCATTTGCCTTTCTCTTTTCCCGAGACATAACCCATCCCATCACCCACCTATCCCCCCAGCACCCCTGCCCGGCAGCACTCGCCTCCGTGCCAGCACCCACCCTGCGGCTCAGGCTGTTGCTGGCGATGGTACCTGCCCGTTCGGAAGAGGGTGATCCGTGGCCTGGATCAGCGCCTCTGCAAAGCGGGGGTTACTGCTTCTTACACCTCTTTGAAGTGGTTCTTGTTCCACCCGTGGCTTGGGAACCCCTGGTCTAGCACATGGGGCTTTCAGCAAGTAATGTGAAGCAATGAAATCGTCTGATCTGTTATGCAGGTGCCACGCTGATGGCAGCACCCTCCACAAAAACACCTACATGCGGCGACGCAGCCAGAGACGAGAGAACTGGCCAAGCCAGGCTCCGGAGGCTACACAGCCTCTGGGAGGCTGCATTCAAATGCACGACTTCAAGAAGAGCAGACGCGTTCCCAAGAAGCTGCTGCCTCGTTTCCCACTGTCTGAGGAGGAACCTCAGCGTGTGCCTTTGCAAATGCCCAGGGAGATGAGACCTGGGAACTTCAAAGCACCCACAAAAACTCTCGATGCTTCAAGCCCCGGCAGGCCGGAGGCAGCAGCTGCGCCTGCGGGGTTGCGGAGCTGCGGGGTGGGTGCAGTGGTGCAGAGCAGGCCTGGTCCCGACGAGCCGCCAGTGCAAAGCTGGAGGGGCCATATCCTCACCCCCGCTCAGCCCCTGCTGCCCTGGGGACGCCCCGGCCGTGTGGGAGAGGGAAGGGCTGGAGCGCGCGTCCAGCGCAGCGCAGGGAACCGAGGGACCTGCAGTGCTGCTGCGGGGAGCCGGCTGCCCCGCCGGCCGTCACGCTCAGCCCTCGCGTCCCAGCTCCGGCACCCGGCACGAGACTCACCGCCCCACCGCGGCTGCCCCGCCGGCCGTCACGCTCAGCCCTCGCGTCCCAGCTCCAGCACCCGGCACGAGACTCACCGCCCCACCGCGGCTGCCCCACCGCCGCGGCTCCGCATGGCACGCAGCCCGGGCTCCAGGAAGGGTTTCTTCCCACGTGCTCTCTCCCCGCCTGAGACCCTGCGTGAACCTTTCTCCCACTCTGTTTATCAGCAAGAATTGGACTAGAGTTAATCGCAATCTAGGGGCAGAGTTAAATGCAGAGTCCTGTTCTATCACCCCATGTATAAAAATTAGAGCTGTAATTCCACCCTGCGGTGTGGATGGCAATAGCGAACAGACGCTGCCAGACCCATCTCACACAGACGTTTGAGCTTTGAACCTTTGGTTTATGATTTCACCGGAACCGTCAGTGCGATGATATGCAAGCAATATATAGTGAAGGAGTGCTTGTACTCGGAAAAAATGACAGGCCCCTTATCGCTGAGAAGTTTTCATTTTTTAAACACAAACATTCTTTGTTGTCAAACCCACAGAAGGCTCTGCCAGGCTGATGCACCAGTTTACCAGGAGCTCCGCTTCTCAGGTGGGTAATGCCACTGTTTCTGCTCTCTGCCATAGAACAAACTTCCAGGGTGGGACCTTTTCAGAATTAAACTAAGGATTGCATAAAACAGTGAATGACAGCAAACGCTGGGTGCACCAGCGGGGCGGGTGACCTGGTTCCTCTCGCGTAGTCTGTCAGTGCCCTATAGTGGAGAAATGGGTTAATTGCATATGGCACACGGCGCGGCTGCGTGGCCCTGGTGCACCCCTGCACACCTGAGGCCAGGCCACAGAAGCCGTGGGTTGATCCCAGCAAACACCGTTGCGGCTTCGTACAGCAGCTGGCCTGCTGCCTCCGCGGGGACGAGTCCGCTCCCGCGTCACCGCCGCCGCAACGGCAGCCAGGCGCTGCCCGGCTTCACCGGCTGCGACGGCAACGTTCCCTCCTTCGTTCCAGCCATTAACGATCTCCCTCTCTTCCCGCTGAGCGCTTCGCTCCTGTTAGGAAGAGGTGGAGATGTATGCAAAAACACTTCCTCCGGACCTGGGGAACAAGCATCTGCTCTTCGCAGGCCCCCGTGGGTTTGAAATGCTCTGGCCCTAAGCAGTGAAACACTTCAGCGTCCTGTCTTGCAACCCTCCACGAAGGAAGTGCTCCCATGAAAGCCAAGCTGTCGGTGAAGGACGAGGCCCCAGGAGGAACCGGGCAGCAGCTCCCCGCACGTCTCAGGCACTGAGCACTGCAGGAAGGTGCTCCACTGCCAACCACAGATAATCTGCAAAAAGGAAAGCAGAAAACCCTCCTACTCCCATCCCCACCACGGCAGGGGTCCTTAAAAGCTCCTTTCCCACCTCCTCCCGTTCATCCACCATGAAAATCAGGGCAGGGCTGCATGGAGAGCAGCAAGCGCCCGGCTCAGCGCAGCGGGGGGGACAGCCCCAGCACAGCCCTCCTGCTAAAAGAGCCCCCCGGGCCCCCCCTGCTTCCTCCCCCGCCCCCAAGTGTGACTCCTGATGTAGACGGGAGCAGGGCTGGGAGAAGGAACGCGGGAGAGAGTCTGGATTTAAAGGGAATAGTCTGTAAAACACACAGTCCGATGTCAGCCGGCTCGCTTTGACCGTCGCTCGCGCCCTCGCCAAGGCTGAGCTCTGCCGGGGCAGAGCAGCCCTGGCTGCAGGCCTGGAAGGGGCATCACCCCTCAACGGGCACCCGGTGCCTCGCGGGACTGTGCCTTCCACGTCCGCAAAACACTCCTGCCTCCAGAAAGGGGTAATTCAGGTTGTCAAACCTCAGCTGCTGAAAGCAGCTACAGCCAGAAATCCTTGACAAAAAAACAAGGATAATTGAGCATCAAATTTGTATGTATAATGCTCTTCAGTAGGAAGGAGTTGTTAGATTGCGCTGTAGCGGAGGTTTTATTGCATCAGAGTGAAAAATCAGTGGGTGTGGAATTTTTGTCAATTATATAATCCGTGGTGGTTTTGGCTGTGCTGGTTTGGGCGAGGACGCAGCACCCATCCCGGCCGGAGGCCCGCCCTGCGCTATCAGCCAGCGGCACATGGTCAGCGTGGGGGGACTGCGGGGAGAACAAAGGAAAGCAGATTTCCTGGGAGTCTGGTTTTGTTTTCCCAAGCAGCAGAGTGACTCAGATCTCAGCTCGCACTCCTGTACCTCAGCCAACAGTACCATGTTGTTAAGTCAAAGTGATAAAGGCGAGTTCCTTTGTTCCACTTGCTGAACTAATAAAAGCTCAAATAAACTTGTCCACCCAACAGCCAGCTCAGTCGCTCAACCAGAGACCACGCGCTGAACCCGGAGCCCCCTCGCAGCGACCACAGCCTCTTGCTCCCCGACAGCCTCTTGCTCCCCGACAGCCTCTTGCTCCCCGACAGCCTCGCTGAACTCCTGGAAGCTGCTCGGCAAACGCACCTCTGTCTAAACCAGCGCAGCCGATCTCAGGCTGTGCATTATCACAGCCGAGAGCTTTCTGATAAAGACTGTGAACGCTTACATGTCATTCCCATGCAGCTGCTGGAAGTGCTGCAGAAATGCTTTCACTCCTCAGAAATGCTCCAGGAAAAAGCACTCCGCTTCCTTGTGCCTCAGAAACAGCTTAACACATCCCTGCTCTTTTGTCTCCTGTATCTGAGCTTGTTTTTCCCGGCTGTGAGGTACATCCACAGCTCACTGGAAATACCAGAGCAGGAACTGCTCCGCCACAGCCACTGCACGCAGACCTAGCGCAAGGAGACTCCAAATCCCAGGCTGGCCCAGCCCGACCCTATCGCACCGGCCTCTGGCTCTCGGCGCTGCTGGGCAGGGAGGCGACCCAAGGCTGTCGGCACGGTTTGCGCTGCTGCACCTTACCCTGCACCAGGGTAAGTTCGTGGCGCCCGTGCAAACCGTGCTGGGCTGGTGCAAAACGGGGCTCTCCAAAGGATTTTCCCCGGTATCGCTACACCCAGTTGTCGGGAAGCCTTTGTGTGTTGGCTTTATTTTCCCTGGAAAAGGGCATCTCTGAAATACGTGTTAGAACACCTTAAACAAGTCAGCTGTAGCTGGAGGTCTAACAGACGGAGCAGCCTTAGCAGAAGTAGCTGTTTAGACCGGCAGTACTTCATGCTGAGATTTAACGTGTTCGTTCTTGCACGTTAGCAACGTGCCACAAGCGCCCGGCCCTTCCCGGCCGCCGTGGCCCGGGCTGAGGCGCTGCGCAGGTGCCGTGTGCTGCGGCGACGGCGCGGGGAGGCTGCGTTAGGGCAAGCGCTGGCAGCCGCGCCGCCGGGCTCACCGACACGGCCCCTGCTCGCCCCCGCCAGACGCAGCCGCCGCCTCGGGCCGCCCTGGGCACCTGCCGCCGAGAACAGGTTTGTCAGCCGCAGTCGCTGCCGTCGCGCAGGCAGCCTACGGGCTCGGGCTCGCGCAGCGGAGGATCAACACGGGCCGCGGAAAACACTGGGGCTGCCACCACCCCTCCCGCCCTGCGAGGAGCTGCCGCCCTCCGACACGGGCTGATGGCGACGCGGCCCCGGAGGTGCCCTGTTTGCAGCCCAGCGCACAATGGTCTTTCATAGAATCATAGAATTGTTCTGGTTGGAAGAGACTTCCAAGATCATCGGGTCCAACCATTAATCCAGCACTACCAAGGCCACCACTAAATCATATCCCTTAGGGCCTCGTCTAAACGTCTTTTCAATCCCCCCAGGGATGGGGACTCCACCACCTCCCTGGGCAGCCTGTTCCAATGCCCGACAACCCTTTCGGGGAAGAAATGTTTCCCAATATCCAACCTAATCCTCCCCTGGCGCAACTTGAGGCTGTTTCCCCTTGTCCTGTCGCCTGTTCCTTGGGAGAAGAGACTGACCCCCATCTCTCTACAACCTCCTTTCAGGGAGTTGCAGAGAGTGAGAAGGTCTCCCCTCAGCCTCCTTTTCTCCAGGCCAAACCCCCCCAGGTCCCTCAGCCGCTCCTCACAGCACTTGTGCTCCGGACTCCTGCGCCGGAGGGAAAGCTGCCGCCGTTGAGGAGCTGCTCGCGGGCTGTCGTCTCCTCCGCTGCATGGAGGTGGCAATGCTGACGGAAATGTCAGCGGCCGTACGACGTAAGTGCGCTTCAAAGCACAACCTCAGGGTATCTGCTCTTGTGAGAAAGTATCCCGAGTTACAAATTAATGACATTCGCTTTTAGGATCATTTACTTTCCTCCATCTAAACGGCAGGATTTTTGCCAGTCTCTCCGCACCGTGACTGCACAGCATTTCTGCTTTTGCACGTTGGGGACCTGGCCTCTAGTGATTAGATTGCCAATTAATATCAGGTAATTAACACATTCGCAAGGGCTGGTTGAATCCCACCCTGACATTTTGCAAACTGTGTGTGTTTGGGGAGTGTCTTCACCAGCCTTTTGAAGTTCTTAACTGTGAGCTCCCTGGCAATCCATTAGCCTGCACTAAAAACTGGTGCTGTGCCATTAGAGCAAACATGCCCCAAGAAGCAAACATATTAAGGATTAATTAAATACCAGGTTTTATTTAATTAAGCCTCTTCTCGTAAGTATGCAGAGGCAGGAATCTGGAGCTAGCATCCAGTCTTGCTTTCACTCCTATCCCATTTTTAGAAATGCATTTAAACTTGGTTGGTGCTGTTTAAAACACGACATTCAGGGCGATGCAAACCTGCTCTGCCGTCCCGGTGCGGGCGCAGGAACCGACAAGCACAACGTCGTTAAAAGGTGGCCGACAGCACCGAGCGCTCCCAGGGTCAGGGTTCACTTCTTCCCCGCTCCCACGCACGACACCCTCCCTGGGGAGCGCTGGGAGCCCCCGCGAGCACCCAAAGACCTTCCGGAGCCTGCAGGGATGACAAGTGCCAGCCCCGAGGGACCCCGGGGCGGCTCGTCCTCCCGCTCTCCTCTCATCCTCCTTGCGTTTTTTAATGGAAAACTGGTCACTCCTGTTACCTGCGGCGAGAAAGGCACCGCGGCCTGTCATAACGCTACCAGCTTAAAGGTCTAGAGATAGATCCAGAAAACATCAAGGCAAGCTGAGATCAAGTCCAAGGTCATTTTACGCACTATTACAGAGGGCGCTCCCTTGCCTTCTGCACACCCGGCCGCGGTAGCGGAGGGTTACCCGCAGATACGAACCATCACCACCACGTCCTGGCTCCGGGCTGCCCCCCGGCCAGGAGCTGCCCTCGCACCGGGGCCCTCTGCCGCCTTGCCACCGGTGCAATTACCGTGGTGCAATTCGCTCCCTCCGTGCAGCAGCTCAGGACCTGGCCCAGCCCTTCCCTGGCCATCGGCAGCCTTTTTTCTCCTCTTTAAGTGCCCTATTTCACCGTAACAGCCATCACTTCAAACTCTCCACGCTCCCAGGGGGTACAGCCGGAGGAAGGACGAGGTGACGGTCGCAGCAGGCAGCAGCGGCGAGGAGGCGTCAGGGCCTGGCTGCGCATCGCGTCTGCCCGCAGAGGGACGGGGACAGGCAGCGAGGCCACGCGCTGGTGGCCCGAGGAGGCCAAGGGATGCGGTCGGGGCACGCGAGGACCACGATGCAGATCAAAGCAAGCGCTGCAGCAGGGCGGGAGGGGAGAAGTGCAAAAGGGAGAAGAGGTGACAGCGGGGTCCCTGGGACAGGAGGGACTTGACAAGAGCAAAGGAGGGCTCTGAAAGCTGGGAGTGATGCCAAAATACAAATCTCCTCAAAAACCCAGTTCTGACATCATCCCCCTGGCTGCTGGGTACGCGTGGTGCGCGCTCCTCACCTGGCTGCCTCCGGGACCCCGGGACCCAGCCCTCGGCTCTGCAGAGCAAAGCTGTTCTCCCCCTCCCACAGAGCGAAGGACTGGTTCCGGGAATGGGTCCCGGTGCGTGCGGAGCTGCCACGGGCTCCGAGTTTGAGAAGGGGCAATCGTGGGGAAGAGCCACCCCCGGCAGGTTTGGGGCGGTGGGACGCGGAGGGCTGCAGGATCCCGGCGCTGGGCTGCAGCCCCCAGCTCCCCTTGCCCACGCCACCCCGTGCCCCAGCTCCCCGGCCCGGCACCGCAGCGTGCGCCTGGCCCAGCCCTTCTCCAACCCCTCCGATCCATTAGCACGGCTCTCCCGCCGCCCCCTCCTCGGGCCCGGCTCCGTTCAGCTCCCCTGTCCCACCCGCTGCGATTCTCAGGGTCTCAGTAAAACTTGGCCCTGGCCCCGGACGAGTCACTTGGCTGGCGAGCAAGTGGGGCCGGCTGCAGCCGCGTGTGCCGGGACGGGATGACCATGGTGCAGCTGGTCATGCCAGCACAACCGGGGGGCCGAAGGCAGAGCCGGGAGCCCCCCGCCATCGCCGGGGGGTGAAGGAGCAGCAGCTCTGCCCTGCCGCAGGCCAGCCTAGCGGGATGCCGAGGAGCATCTCGCCCTGCTCGCACGCGGCTCCTGGCAGCGTGGCACTCTCCTCGGAGTTATTTTGGATGGGAGACGCCTGGGCAAGGCACACACGACCCCCAGCACGGCGGGGAGCCTGCTGTCACCCACACGGGCAGCGACCCGGGGCTCTGCCCCACCACAGCAGGCAGCCAGGCTTCTCAAAACGTCCCCAGAGCCGTTCCCCGTCCCGCTCCCTACGGCCTGGGCTCCCCTGCACGAGCCAGCCTGCAGCCCAGGACCCTTCTCGCCTCTCTGCCCCCAGCCCCGGTCTCACGCCGAGCTGCCTCCACCCCAGCTGCTGCCTGCGGGGCTGCGCACGCCGCAGCTCCCCGGCGCCCGGGGGACGGAACCAGCACGGCTCTGCCCGCCCCGATTCTCTCGTACCCAAGAGGCACCATTAGATCTCAGGCCTCCCCCTCGCCAGAGCAGCTGCCGCACAGCACGAGATGCAGCGAGCAGCAACCGCGGCGCTGCAATGAAGCGAGCGGCAACCACAGCGCTGCGCGGAGCTGCCTCTAACTCCCAGCAAACAAACGCGTCCGTGTGCTCCCCGCTACAGAAGTGCTGGCGGCGGGAGGAGGGCAAGGGAAGGGTTCTGCTCCAGAAGATCTCAGGCCACGCACTGATTCTTACTTTGAAAAATTCCATGTCAGCAGCTTAGAGAGCACAAAAATAGCTCGTGCAGAGTAATTTCACTGGAGTTACTGTTTCGTTAATGGCACCGGGAGCATTTACCGACACGCGTCCAGCAACGAGAGGAGCTTCTTCCAGACCAGAGGTGCTTCAGGCCCCGTTACTTTGCTGCGGCTTTGAGTGCTCGTGAAAAATTAGTAGCAGTTTTTCTGGCAACAAGGAGCAGGTATTCTGAGGAGGGAAGCAGAAGTCTGTCCTCAAACCAGGACAAAAGCACCCGAGCATCCCAGTGCTCCCCAGAGGCCAAAGCATTTCTGGGTGCAGCAGAGCTACCCCAGCGCGCTCGGAAGCGGCGTTTCTGGAGGCACGGCCTTGCCAGGGCACCCCACGTTTGCCGTCTTCCCAGGGACTGCGCAGCCGTAAAGAACAACCAGGATTTTATTGATTTGAAAATACATTAACCATAGAGAATAGAGCTTTAATTTTTCTTTCTGAACAACAATAAAGAACAGTTTACATAAAAAACCAAAAGCATGGATAAAATAATATAAAACATATTATACCACAGTGTGGAATTCAAATAATCTAAGAACATTAGCAGCACTTCTACAAATATATTAAAAGCTATAGAGCTCATTAAGCTCAGATAGAGCAACTCCCAGAGACCAAAATGGCATCCAACATACAAAAGCAGCAATTCGGTGTAGGGCAACATAAAAGTCTAATGCCGGCACATCAGATACATTCCCGACCCTGCTGTTGAGGGGTGATCCCTTGTCCCACAGCGCCCGGGACGGCTCCGTCACCTCCGCGGCGGCTGCAGCGGGGTGACAGCCCGGCGTCACCCGCCGCCCTGCCGAGCCCTCCAGAACACGCCTTGGCGCGAGGGGAGCGGCAGCCGTGCCCAGGGCCGCGGCCCAGCGGGGCTGGCAACGGAGCTCTCGTTAACTCTGGTTGGGAGAAGCAGCTTTCTCCTTCCCTGGCTCCCGGGAATTACTCTCAGAGAAGAGACTGAATTTCTGAGAATTTAAGTAGATCTTCTTACGTAGTCAGGAAAAGGAAATTTTTAGTATCTCAGTATCCAGTATTAGGATTTTCAATTCTTTATCTTCCCTAGCAGTGAAGCCACATCGATTCTTAAAACTTCCATGTACTTTCTGAGATCTTGTGCATAGTTTAAATTTTAGCATTGATTTATTTAACCAAAAAAAATAAGGATAAACGGTGCTTTTTATCCCTTACAAAAAGCTGACCAACAGTGGCCTTCCTCCTGGCCATCTCCCGCTTCAGCGGCACTTAACGCCCGTCCCCTGCCGCGTTCCGAGCTCCTCGGAGGCTCTCGCCGCCGCCGCCGGCTGCTCGGGCTGTGCCGAGGAAAGCGGGGGCTCGCTGCGGGAGAGACGCCGCAGCCCCGGCCGCGCGGCAGAGGCTGGGACGCGGCCGCGAGCGCGGGACGGCCCCGGCTGCGGGGCCCGGCAGAGCCGGCGGGGACGCAGCCCCAGGCTCGCACCTGCCCGTGGCTCCGTCTCTGCGCTCCCTGCTCGGTCTCCGTGTGCAAAATCAATTTAAAAAAGGAAGTTATTAAACTACTGAATGGGAATTTACGGTTGAATACGCTTATCACTAATCTAAAATTAGACACGTATTAAAAAACTGCTATGGCTATTCCAACAACGTACATTCTCCAGGAAATTCAGGATTCGGACGAAGTTTAGAAGAAATCCAAACACTCCGAGCTGTAGAAACGCGCGGCCATGGCACCGAAACAACCTTAACTTTGCCCCACGCTGCCACCATAAAACATAAACACGGTGCGACTGGGGCCACAAAGACTTCAGGTGCCTTAATCGGCGCTACGCGATTACTTGAGGGCAGGCAACGAGGATAACGACCTTGAGTGAAGCTCACCGGAGTGCCTGCAACGGCAGGCAACAGTATTGGCCTTTTATCTGCTTCAGGGTATCGGAAAACTTTTATAAGAATTTCTGAAAACTGGTTCTGGTGAGAGTTACAACCCTTCCATATTGCTAGAAAATTGTCACTGCATCTGTGAGTTGTGCTCTTTCGCTACCAACTTGTGCTCACGTGATAGTAAAATGCAGAAAATGTGCCCCGAACTGCTCGGTACTACTGGAAATTCCCAAATGGAGTGAAAAATATTTGACAGAAGTTTTGATGAAATGACAATCCTTTCGGTCCCACTGATGAAGGGGCTGAGAGGCTACCGCGAGCTGAGCAGCAATGCCGCAGTAGAGAGCAGCAAGTGAAGAGATAAGGTATTTTTAAAAGCAAACTGACGTGATGAGAATCCTGAAACTGGTCCCGTACCTATTTCGAGGACCGTTTGCCACAGCGGCTCCCGGTGCAGAGAATTAGCCAGCTACTCAAAGTAAACGGGGCAAGAAAGGAAAACTAGCCAGCCAGATTAAAATAAGTAAACAAATAAAGAAAGAGTAAGAAGAATCTCATCCCACAAATTGCTCTCGGCCACAAGCCTGCCTGCGTCTCCAAGGCGGGCTCTAGGGATGGGCTCAGCTTGCCCACGGATCCAGCAGAAGCGCAATTCCAAGCTACCACATCAAGAACAGTCCCTTCCCTTCACCTGTTTTTTCCTTATCAGTGACAATGGTTGCTGACACCTGCATTTCTACTGCTGCCTTTAGTTACAATAAAAGGCGTTAGTTAGACATGTCAAGGGATGTTCAAAAGGTAAGAGGCTGGACGAGAGCAGAACAGGGCGGCAGCAAGAAGTTCCCATGCAAAAAACCCCTCTCAGTCTGCATGAAAAACGCTAATAGCGAAGCAATTCAGAGCCTCAACACGGTAAGAGAAAAACTCCTACAAAAACCACACGTTTAGGAACAAAGAGAACTTCTGAAGTGTTTACGTGAGTGACGCTGGGAGAGATGGGAACCACGCGTTAGGCGGTAGGTGCATCAGCAGAAAGCTCCAACGCAGAAAGAGAATCCATTAGCGACTCCCTCGGGGAACGCGGGGCCAGGACACAAACATTCACTGTATTTAAACACACCGGGATTCTCTGCGAGCCGAGCAGCTCTGACAGAAGATAAAGGGAAACCCCCACACCTCTGCGGACGCTTGGTGTGGGTGCAGCGCGAGCGGAACAGCTCAGCCCCCGGCGTCCGTCCTTCGCCCAGGCTCAGCTCGGGGCGACCCGGAGCGGGGAACGCTGGCCAGGGGCAAGTGGGATGCGAACCTCGCTGCGCCCAGCGCACGGATGCAGCAGTCCCGAGTCAGAAGGCACAGCAGCCCGAGCCCCTGGTCCCCCCGAGCGAACAACAGCAGGATAAAGATAGTCCCCGGCGTGCAGTGCCATTGCGCGGGGTGGATTTCAGCCGCACAGAGCTGCAGGGATGAGACATTCCTCTCCCCAAGGAGCCAGACAAGATTACTGTATATGGGCAAGCATTCCCCTGCGGCGGGCTTCTCCCTCCGTGGTAAACAGGCGAGCTCCGGCTGCGCAGCCGGGAGAGATCCAGGCCGTCTGCGGGGCCACGGGGATTCACGCTGCCGGGAACCCAGAGCAATGCTTGTGCCTCAGGGCAGTCTAGCAGGGACAGAGCCAGGCAGGAGAGGCCGAGGCAGGAGAAGGCCTACGAACAGCTGGACAATAAAACCTTCCCTTCAATGTTAGTAGCTTTTATCCATCAGACAGATCTCGAGCCCCAGACTCCCGGTGTTGCTTCTCTACTGGTCCCCACGAGCACAGAGACCTGCCGGTGGGACAGCGGCTGCCCCAGAGCTCAGCGAGGAGCACGGCCGCTACCCGCCGCCACTTGTGATACGATGCTCAAAACCGAGCTCGGAGCAGGCGAGGACGGGGCTGCGGGAGGGCAGAGCACGGGGACGACGGCACACAGCCTACGCCCGACCTCCCGCCGCCGCCGTCCCGCCCGCGCCCGGCAGCACGGCGAGGCTCTGGCAGCCGGGGCACGGCACCGTCCACCAGCGCGGGGCCTGGAAGCAGCGCACGTCTTCTGTCTCGCATCTGCACGGGAACACAGAGCTCCACGTTCAAACCCGAGTTCTCACGGGAGTATTGGGGAGCAGATGGTTTTCACTGCCTTCAGCGGAGCTCGGCTGGACGGGCGCTAGCCAGGAGAGCGGGGCAGCTCCGCAAGGACTCGAAAGGTCATGTAATCCTCCCTTCCTAACCAAACGCTGTCATCAGCTGCACAGGAGAACGACTTCGGTCCCAACTCACTCGTAGCCTGACATACCATGTTCTTTGGACTATCCACTTTCTTTGCGACCCACACCAAGCCTCAGCTCTGCAACTGCTCTCACGCAAGCTCATCCCAGGGCGGGCACGACGCCTGCACGGCTCGAGCAGGGTCTGCTCCTGCGGCCTCCACTCAGCACCGGCGCTGGAACAAAACTTGGGGTTTATTTTGGTTTTTTCCTTCCCCCCCCTTTTTTTTTCTTTTCCAGTTTTAAAGTCAGAACTAAAACGAAGCCAAGCTGAGCTCATGACGGTGGTTCTGCTCTGAGCTTCCCGTTGCCGTACCAGGACCACTCTCACAGTACAGGGACAGTGACAGATTGGCACATCATGGAATAGGTGCTATAGAAACCACACGGTTCTTAGAAGCAAAAGATTTCTTCTCCCCCCCTCAAAAAATAACCCACTTAATTCACATATTTTCTCTCTATACTGTATATATATATATTATATATAGACACAATTTTCTGGTAAACATTTACAAGATATTGTAAAGAACATTGAAAAGATATATCCCATTTGCATAACAATGCACACTCACATACTTCAGTATACACGGACACACAGTAATGTACAATCAATAAATAAATACTTTTTTCCCCCAGAAGTTATTCAAAAAACACTGCTATTGAGCGGCCCAAAGACACTCTCAGTTAATACAGACAGCAAATATTGTGCAGAATTTCTTGGCTGTTTTTGTTTAAAAACCAAGAAAAGAAAAACAGAAGCTTGAAAGATAAAGTGTCGGCGATGTTGCTTGATAAGACTGCCTTTAAGTTGACCTATTGGCCCTTGTCCCTCAGGAAGGGGAGGACAGAGCGCTTCCCCTTCCCCTTTGGAGAGGGCGATGCAGGCAGACTGTGACCTGGCCTAGGACCTAGCGGGAACAGGAGCAGCCTGGGAGGGAGGGCACGAGCTTTTCGCTCTCCTTTGCGGAACGATGAAAGATTCACACGTCACCTGGCAGATCTGAAGCTCAAATGCCTTTGTCTCCTGTGCTCCTGCAGACCCAGCACTCTTTGGAGAGTTAACGCAGAAAACTGCTTCCAAGAATTTCCTAGACTGTCGGTACACGTTTGCTGGTTGGGATTAGGAGGAATGAAAGGCTCCCCATTGCTCGCACCCCCTGCTGCAGTCCTCTTCCCCAAAGGGTTCAGTACGTCCTACTGCTCCCTGGGTCTCCCAGCTGCAGCCACTGCGCCCCAGCTCTGCAGACAGACTAGCTGATTTGTTCAGAGACTGCAAATCGCTTCACCACACTCTGCAGAACTTTTCCGAAGCAGCAGCAGTTTTCTCTTCCGCAGATTTACATCTGTCTTTTTTCTGCAAGCAACATCTGACACAGGCCACAAGTAAATACAAAACACAGTCAGCACCGACAGATGTTCCACGGAAGAAGGGAAGGGCCCCTTTTCCCTTCTGGTGAGCAGCACTCCAACAGCAAGAGAAGAGCAGGGCCTTATCTTGCAGAGGGGCGGAGGACAGCACGCACACATCACACATCGCGTGGAGGGGGAACACAGATTTTTGCAGCAAAACTTGAGAGAAAGTACCCTTACAGAGAGCTACAACCCAGCGTCTTCCCCGCGGCCGAAAGCACACGTTCACGCAGCCTTCTGTGGCCGTGACAAAGCCCTCCCTGGCCGAACCAGACCTACCAACAGCCTACACCTCTCCTTTTCCTTTATTGTTTTTACCTGAGTTGAAAAATGAATCCAAACCCTCCGTAGCGCAGCCTTAGCAGGACACAGCAGCTCAGCTCTCACGCTGGTAGTGCTGGAGAGGCACTTCATGCAGTGCGCTCCAGGGGCTGCAAGGCTGGAGAGCCACTGCAGGAAAAGCGGCCACAGAAGTGCATCTTCCAAAAGCAAAGACCACTCGGGGACCTTGGGCTATTTTCCTCTTCACAGGCATGTGAAAGCAGCTCACCAAGGCTTAACTGGAGACTTTCAGTGGACTTGGGGGGCTCTGCAGCCAGCCCCAGAAGCACACAGAAAACCTGCAGGCACCACGGGGATTGTTTGCACTGTCTAGCTTTGAGCAGCTGGTCTTTTAATTAAGAGAGGAAGAGACGGGCACCTTCAGAGGGAAAGTCAGGACGGGCACCGAAGTCGGGAGCTCTGACTTGCCTTCTGAGGAGCTCTCCCCTAACAGGGGTTGCAGGGGAACGACGGGGAGACCAGACTCCTAACACATGCAGCTAGAGTAAGGCAGGTAAGAAAACCTCAGGGCTAGAGTTCCCAGAGGAGGCTAGGACCAGATTTTCCAGTGTTCAGAGAGCGTTACAGAGGCTGGATTTTGAAAGAAAAACCCAATGCTGAATTTGGAGCTCTTCTGAAAATCCATCCAGAGATGAGACTCTCGTGTGCTCAGATACTGTAGTAACAAACAACGTAAAAATCCCAGGGAGAGAAGAGAGCCCTAAAAAAAAATAAAATACTAAAGGGGATGCTATGCATCAAGGGACAAGATCAAAAGAAGAGGAATTTCTGTGATCAAAGTCCCTCTCTGTTACTGGCAGAACCTCATGTTAGTAAGAAACTGAGTGCTGGCAGCATCCCTGTCTTGCCCAGGCTCGCAGGGCTGGCTGGCTTCCCCGTGCCGCAGGGTAGCGGCTGCCCAGGGAAGCAGCTTTATTTCCTTGCAGCAAAGGCTGTCGAGCCCGAGTCGGCCCCGAGGAGGGCTGGCAGCTCCGCTCTCCCAGAGCCCGAGCTCCGACCTGGGATGCTGGCAACTGCCTCGGCAGTTGTGGTGGTAACCACACGTGCTGCCCTCCTGCTGCACCAAGGCGAGGGAGCGACTGCCTGGGCCCTGCTTCCGAAGCAAGTCCTCAGCAATAAAATGCAATTGTACGGTTCTTTGGTTAAGTCACTGAAGAAGGCTGCGAAGATCTGAGCCGGGGCCCCTGGACCTAACACTGAACACAGCACTTGGAGAGCTAAGGGTACTTCCAGTTTAGACAGCAGCACGTGTCCAACTACCTTATTTCCACAGGCGTGGCACTTCGAGAAAAAAGAGAAGGGGAGGAAGCATCGAAGGGGAGTCCCAGCTCTTGGTCTGGATGCCTCGTCTTCCCCATGTCCTTCATTTGTTCTCGATCAGAGTCTGGACTTTATAGACAAGGTCCCGAGCCAGCTTCAGGATCTGCTTGGTGTTGTGCCGCTCAGCCATTTCTGGAACACAGACAGAAGGAACCCACAAAGGGGCTAGACCCAAGCAGCCCCGCGTCTCCAGGAGTCCCCCCAGCCTCGCAGCTCTGCTTCTCCGCCGAGCTCCAGGCAGGAGCTGAAGCTGCGAGTTCCTGCCCCGGTCCCCAAGCACCATCCCTTGCAGAGACACCCGACTCTGAAGAGCCGTCATGAACCACCGCATCTCGGGATGAGCACAGCCAGCAGGAAGCACAACCCACAGCTCCCTTGGAGCACGGCAAGGGTGGCTTCCCCAGGCACCATCCAACCCCTCAGAGACTGACCGTTCCGGGGCAAGGGGTCTCTTTACCGTCACATTTCAAGGATCAGCATCGCACAACCATATACTGCTCTGTTTGTTTTAAACATTTACCAGTACGGCCCAGATACGACTGACTATAGTCAGGCAGAGATGTGCTGCCTACATCTCAGCAGCTGCCACAAATCCAGCCCAACAGAACACAAGCTGTACCGTTGAAAAACTTGATGATGTCTGTAAAATCCATGTTGTTCTCCAAGATGATGTCCCGGTACATTTCCACCAAAGCCAAGGCTATGAAGAGCACATAGTGTGCAGAGGAAACGTGTGCAGCTGCCCAGATGGTCTCCCAGACGGCGAACACGTCGTCATACACCAGCTCTGTTAACAGAGGAAAAAGCCCAGCAGTTACTACACCAGCCACGGGTTTACAATCCTCCTGACTCAGAGTTCACAGCAGCGCTGGGAAGACACGCTGGGTGGTTTCTTCCCACAAGAACCTGCTCCAGTTGGAAGCAATAAGTCAGTCATCTGTAGAGACAAATATTCTGGCCTGCAGCAGGTGGCGCAGGCTTCAGGACACAAACTCGGTGGAGGCTCACCAGCAGCTCTGGAACAACAGGTTCTGCATCTAGACAGAATAGTCAGCTGCAAATCTACCCGGGAAAAGCAAAACAGGAACACATGGTAAAAGCTACGTTCAGGTAACTGAGGTTGCAGTGTACTGAGAAGCGTGGAAGCACGGCAGACCTTGCCTTCCCTCCCCACTTGCCGGCCTCAGCTGCCTCCCTCCCAGCACACACCTCTCTTGAAGTCCAGGAGAAACCATCGGTAGCAGAAGTAGAAATGAGTGTAATCGCCATTCTGGTGCATCAGCTCAAAGAGCTCAGAGTCCAGAATCTGCCAAGAAAAGCAAGAGGAAACTCATCAGCACACACCGGAGGCACCAGCCACTCCTCTGCCTGCTTTCCTCTGCTTCCCACTGCTCTCCCACCGCACCATCTTCCACGCCGCTTCTCCCCCCTTGGCCATCCTGGCAGATGTCAGTCCCAGGCTCTCTCTACAGCCCCCTGCTCCCCACCGCTGAAAGCTCCTCAGCCCCCTGTCCCAAGAGCAGCCCGGTGTGAGAGGCAGCCGGCCCTGTGCCAGGCCCCCCCTACCTGGATGAGAGATCTCATGTTGGCAAAGTGGGTGTCCATGGCTCCCCCGTGGGGGAAGTTCTGATTCATCCTCTTCATAAGCTCGGTGAAACAGCTGAAAGCCAGAGCCTCTGCGTGGGGAAGAGAGACAGTCACTGCTTGGCTGCACGGACGCTGCTGCATCTGCACCCGCAGCAGGAACATCGCTCCCCGCTCCACACACGCAGGCAGGGGCGTGCAGCAGGGACCGGCCTCGGAAACGCAGCTCACACCGCAAAAGGTACACGGTGTCCCCAGGCTGGGCTCCCGGGATCAAACAGCGTCAAGGACAAAGGGGATCCTGCCACCAGCTGCTCCACACCTCCGAGCACGGGACGCTCCCACTGCAGAGGGCCACCAGCCCAGCAGATCCCCCCACGGGCTCCCACCAAGGGACCAGCGGAGCGGAGCAGAGCCACCCACTCACCGTCATCCAGGATGACCAGGAGAGGGGCTAGCAGGTCGCACATCCCCTGCACGTAGCCAATCTCGATGTGCTGCCAGATGTAGCTGCGTGAGAGAGCAGGAAAAGTGGCCCGTGAGCCCTTCCCGTGGTGACTTTCAGGTAAGCCATGCATGGCACAGCCCTGGATCGACGCCCCGCCATGCGGGGATCGATGGCCATGGCGGGGCGTCGATCCAGGGCTGTGCCATGGAGGGGTGTCGATCCAGGGCTGTGCCACGGCCATCACATGGAAATCAGCGCAGGGAAAAGTGAAATCAAAAAGCACAGCAAGGTGGGATGGCTGGTCAAAGGGCAGAGAGGGACAGAGTTTGTTCATGTATCTCTCATTCTCACCCTTCCCCCTTGATTCATCCTCTTGGCTCTCTCTGCACGATATTGCCTGCTTCGCCTCCCTGGACCCAGTGTCCCAGGAAGCAACCAGCCCTGCAGAGATATCTTCCCATATTTGGTAGCAAGTCAAAATGTGCTCAGAAAGGACTCGGATCCACTGCTGGCGCAAGGAAACAATCTTTTCCATCCTGCCCATGAGTTTTCCAAATTCTGCTGTATTGTAGGCCTCGTCTCAGCAGAGCTCTCCAACTCCGGCTGTCAGATAAAGTGACAGCTCTAATGAAATAGCAGCTTCTCCTCATATTTGCAAGATGAGTAATAATATTTTAGCCTTCGCTGCCCCTGAAGCAGACGCAGCTGCTGAGCTGGAGCTGGTTTGAGTCGGTGAATGTCACACAGCAACCTCTTAGTCACAGGGACTAAGCAAAGAGAATCAGAAACGCACCCAGGGACTGCTGTCTCCTGGGTCCTTGGGTAGGCACTAACCACTCGGTCGCTTCAGGCACTTCCTCATTAGCGCCACAGCTCTGCGGGCCGAGCCTCATTAAAACATTTTCCAGGCATATTCCAGAGAGCAGGTGGGGCTCAGACCACGCGGCAGCACGGCTGGGAGCCCCAGGGAGCCCTCTGCTTTGGCCAACCACCCAGACACGCGGCAGTCACGGGGCAGAGCAGCACGAGGCAGGACGGCTGGACTCCTCGCTCTGGTAACCGCGAGGTCCTTGGAGCTGCGGCCCCAGTTCTGGGATGATGAGGGGATTTGGGGAAGGAAGTCAAGGAGGCGAAACTCAGTAACCAGAACAAAGTTTGAGGCTCCAGCCTCAGGGTGAATTCAGGGAAAGCAGCCACCAGCGTCAGGAGGCTGCTCCCGTCGCAGGGAGGGCTGGCAGGCCCCCACCCTGACCCCCACCGCTCCCACCTGCACATGATGTTGCGCAGTTTCTCCAGGTTGGCAGGGGTGAAGTACCAGTAGTTGCGGTCGCACCGCTGCACGTCCTTCTCAATGCGGTGCAGGTTCACTGTGTACATGTCCAGTAGCTCTGGCTGCCCAAAACAAAAGTAAAGTCGATTTGTTTTCAAATAAAAAACAAAAAGAAAGTTCCAAGGGCAATGGAGAGACAGGGTGAGTTTGGGTGGAAGGTGGAGAGCCCCTGTACGCCCAACTGCAGGATTAGCACAGGGCAAATGCAGGTCAATAGTTCACCCAGTGAACAAGCCCGTACTTACAGAGTAGGTGACACCCGTCGAGGAGACAGCAGAGGCTTCGCTGTTGGCCAGATCAGCTACGGCCAGAGAATCCAGCTGCGGGTACAAACTCTCCATCTCCGGCTCCTCGGAGAGGTTATCTTCACTCTCCACCAAGCTTTGCTTTTCAGCTTCGCTGTCCGCCCAGCTCTCTACCACAGTCAGGGCCACAGCGTCACGATCGCGCAAGACTCCTGCCGAGCTCTCACCCACGGGAACAAAGTCCACACTTCCACCAGTGGGAAATTCACCTTCCAGGCTGTCCTGGCCCTGCAGCTTCTCCTCCTGCCGGGCACCATCCGGGTCTGGTGGGGCTGGCACGTCGGACCCACCGGCCTTTCCCTGAGAGCTGGCCGAGGATTTGTTCATTTCCAGGGCACTGTCCTCATTGCTGAAGCTGCGCTCCGAGAACCCCGATGCGATGGAGAAGTTCTGGGAAGAGGGGTGGCCAGAATCGGGGGAACACGTGCCATTGGGAACCGTCCCATTGGGGATCTTGCTTTGTTTGCCATCTTCCAGCTGAGCATCTGCTTCAGTCTGTTCCACATCATCAACAGATTCAAACACCTGCAAAGCATGAGCAGAGAGCCACGTGAGAGCGAGTAAACCCCCTGCATTCAGCAAACTGCTGGGAACGTGGGCATTACATCCCCAAGAGCTGCATTCAGCAGTTAAACTGCTCCCCATGCAGCTCCTGGGGACATAATGCCCACGTTCCCAACAGCGAGGAGGGAGGAAGATCTGCTCTGAACGTGCGGGCTCATACAAGCAACCAGTGGAAGAAAGCTCGAGGACTTGAGAGCATTTTAACTTACTAGTGCTGTGCCTGGCTGTGGCTCCACATCTTCGCTATAGCGAGAGACTGCTTCAGCCTGAGCATCTAGCTCCCTGTCCCATTGTAACCAGACTCTTGGAGGAATTTCTGGGCACGGTCCTCAGCCTTTAGGTTCCCCTGCCTGGTTTTGGCAGGTCAGTGCTTGGTCATTGGCACAACTCGGAGCCCACAGTCCCTGCTCCGAAGGACTACGCTTTACTCGGCACAATATGTTGGGCAGAATGTCATTTAAACAGGTGGGTTAAACACATGGTTACTAACACACGGAGCAGCCAAGGGCCCTCAAGTGTGAAGGCCACATGGGGGTTGGCCCTTCGAGCCTGGGCAGAGCAGGCTGGTGAATATTAAACACCGCCAAGCAGCATGCAGTTCTGACCTCAGTGGCTCCAGAGGCAGGTTTGTGAGTCATTTACCTCCTCCAACCACCGCTTCTGTTTGCCAGAAATCATTATGGTTATTGATTAGCGATCAGCCCAAGCCGGGGCAGAGACGTATGCTGTTGGGGGGCCGGTGTCTGAACGAGCAAGAGGGGACAAAGCGCTGCCGCTCACCTGCGTGCTGGAGCTGGAGTCGCTCTGCAGGCGGGCGTGATTCTGTCGGCCAGAGCTGCAGCTCTGCGAAGACTGCAAGAGAGAGGGAAAAGGCCAGTGAAAAGGCAAAGAGCGTGGTGTCTGGGGCGGGGGGAGGCTCAAGCCACGCTCTCAGAGGTGGGCACATCTGCACGTAAAGAACAAGCAGAAAATGCATCCAATAAATTCTCATATTTGACCCAGGAAAGACGTTCACGACACATCAACTCTGCCGTGCAGATTTGTCATGCAGCGCAGCGCCCTGCCTCAGCCCGCCACTGACATTTACTGCTGGAGAAGATGACTAAAAACAAAGTCCCAGGCCAATCCAGTCGTTCAAGCACTATGTTTTTGGGTATGAAAGGAACTGCTTTCCTCTGGCCTTTAGAGAGGTCACGCTGTCTCCCTGGAGTGCAAATTTCTACAAATCTCTGTCCTAATTTGGCAGCAATGTGGCTCACCCCATCTTAGTTTACATAAACGATGAAGTCACAGGCTATAAAACAATCCCTCCGACCATATTAATGTTTTTTCCTTTTCTTAAAGGACAAATATTGATGTTTCAAGCCAGACTCAGTCGAGGCAGCCCCTCTAAAAGCCAACAGCACCCTTTTCTGGCTTCCAGCTGAAGCACAGAAGGACGCGTCGGGCCTCGCAGCGACCAGTTCAGTGCTCTGCCTCGTGGATTCCCTCTGAGCAACGAGGCTTCACTGAAGAGCGAGTCCTCCCTGTTCTCTGAGCCGCCCCTGCGCCAGGCTTATCGCGGCGCAGGACCTGCGGCTGCTCACGCTGCGCGCACGTCGGGATGTATGGAGCATTGCGATGACATCACACACAAACAATAGGGTTTTAAGAAAACACGGCGCTTTCAGAACGGCAGCAGGAGTTGTCCCCACCCTAGTATTGTGGGTGTTCGCTGGGCAGGGCTCCGATGGAGAGAGGAAGGGCGACAGTTTTCCTCCATTATCATGGGAGCATTTTAAAACAGGAAATCTCAGGTTAAGATGGGAAAAGGGTGAACCTTTGCATGTATTAACTCTGCCAGCTCCCCTCCCAGCGCGTGTTCCCGGAACAGGCGGACGTGGATACAAAAGAAGAACCACAGCAGAGATGCTGTGGGGATGGGGATGATTCACGGCACCTCGGCAGCACCGATGGAGCAGCCCACCTCTGCTCATGCCCTGCGAGAGCTGTGTCAGCCAGCTCTTGCTCACAGACCCCAGTTTGGACTTGCCTTCCCCCCGTCTCTCCCTCTTTGTACACACACGTAGCCCACATGGTTGAGGCTGAGCTCATCTCTTTCCAAAAACATCCACACAAACTCCCCAGAGGAAACCAGATGAAGTCTCCAGTGCTGCATGTACCAGGCCCTTTTTGGCTTGGCCTCCGTTCACCTCTGGTGTGGCAGCACGAGGTCAGATAACCCAGCACTGCTTGCTCTGCCGTGCTGGGCTCTTCTCCTCCAAGGACAAAACCCACAGAGAAAGACTCCCTGGACTCCGTTCCCAGGACGGCCCTTCCTTCCACACCCTTTGGTGTGGGCTGTGGATCTCTCTCCTCACCGCACTGCTATAAGCCAGGTCCACGGGGCTGCGTGCCGGGGCCCAGCTCTGCCCCGCGACGGCACGGTGTACGGAGGCTGCCCCGAGCCCTGCAGGCTCCTTCACAGCCAGTCCTCGAGCCACCCCGCTCCTCCTGCCCACAGCCAGCGGCCCAGGCTTCCTCTGTGCTGAGCAGCTGATGGAAAAGGGAGCCAAGCAGCCCACTGACCTGTGTCAGAGCCCCTCAGTGCCAGAAACATGGTCTTCCTCCCTCCCCCTACTTCAACACCAGCTTCTGTGGAGTTAATCCTGATGTGCACCAGGAATGGAAACCGGGCAACGAGTATCTCTTGTTCTCCAGAAACACCCACAAGGAACATTTCACAGGACTGGGGAGAGTGTCTGGATTCGGACACACGGTTCCACAGACGAGTTCTGGGGTCCTGGCTGACCTGCTGCCCTCTGCCAGGACCCCCTGGCCCTCTCCCTGCCGCCCCTGGCTTTCAGGCCCTCTGTGCCCAGCACCTCACCGGGGTCAGGGATGCAGAGCTGCTCAGTGCCACTGCGGATACCGCGGCTGAAGGACCAAAGCAAATTTTAGCCTTCCAATACATCACTCAGGCTGCAGACCAAAAACTCTCGGTCAGCACAGCACCACACAGTATGGAAACTGGGGTCCTACTGCAGGAGATGCCCGCTCCTACTGCTAAACGTTCTGGAAGAGCAGACGCAAAGAAAACAGGTTAAGAAAGCTCCAAGCCTAACTTGCACAGATTACAGCGAGCAACGAGGCGCAGAGGCAGGCAGGGGTCAGGGAAGGAGGGCGAGCAAGAACTGTGCCTCCATCCCTCCCTGCAGCACAGGCCGACAGGGAGCCTGGGTGGGCACGGCCCCCCGAGCCCCCGCACCTCACCTCATTGCTGATCGTCGAGTCCCTGTGCATCATCCTCTGAATGTGGGAATCCAGACTGGCCCCGGAGGAGCACTTGGCCAGAGCTGCTGCGTGCGACTCCTTCTCCCGCTGCCGGACGATGGCCTCGCAGCCCAGCCACTCCGCCATGGTGTGCTCGTAGCAGGTGCGGATCTGGTCGTCAGCCTGCAGCGTTCAGAGACAGAGGGTCTTTGAACAGTTGCCCCTGGAACAGCCCAGAAACCAGTGCCTCCTCCATCCCCCAAACAGCCCTGCACAGACAAGTTAAGCGCATGCTGGCATTAACTATGGCTCGAGGGGACATAAAGTCACCCATCTGCTGCACGGTGCCAGAGCCTGACCCACAAAACCTCGCAAGAATTAGGATGGAAAAATGGTCATCCACCTCCTTCCTGCCTTCCAGAGGCGCACAGGGCACTGAACAGAAGCAACCAGCAGCTGCACAGGGGAGCATCGAGCTTGGTCCTATCAATTCCTGCTTATCTGAGCCCTTCTCCCACCTCCTATCTACAGCCGCAGTACAGAGGGGACACAACGCCTGGCGGGTTCACAGGGCGGACTCTGGCACACAGAGTGTGAAACATCTGGGGCACATCAGTGCGACACACCAGGCTGCGGAGCTGGCAGCACACCCATACCAACCTCCTTCCTTTCTGCCTCCGTCATCCCAAACTGGTAATGGCCCAAAAGGAAGGGCCAGACAGCCTTCCTGATCTCGTGCTGGATCCCGCCATAGTAGATCAGCCGCAGCAGCTCCTGGTCCTCGTAACTCTGTGGGAAGAGCTCTGAGTCAGCGCGCAGACACGGCCAGGACCACAGCCCATCAGCTGGCAGATGCGAGGGCAACCCCAGCCTGGCCGTGCTGCCTTTTAGCGCCCAGAGTGCTGCCCAGACGCTGACCGCCCGCAAACTCGCTGCCCATTCATTGCAGACGCTCCCTCCGATCTCTGCTTGGGTGTAAGTGCAGCCAGAGGCCCCTGCGGATGGACATTTTGGGAAACACTGGCTCACCACAGCCAGAAAGTGGCCCACCAAAGTCACTCAAGGTCACTCAGTGCCTCTGAGCGCCAGCAGCGCGTCAGGACTGCAGCACTGGTCACAGCTCTCCAGCTACGCTGCCGTAACCGCGCGCTGGGACCCCCCTCAAGCCCACAGTACTCAGGGTGACAGACACTGCTGCAGGCAGGCTCTGAGCAGAAGCCTTCGCTCCCTGGCTTCCAAGTGTCGAGGATTAGGAGCCCCAGGCTCCATGCAGCCTGAGGCAGGCTGTCTGACTTCTCTTCTCGGGGAACTTCTCAACGTGCTTTACCTTACCATGCTACAATTGCCTAAGTGATGCTGCCCTGGACACCCCAAGCCCCCCACAACTGGCATGTCCCGCGAGTACCGGCCCTACCGTGCTGTCCTGCAGGTATCTCTGCCATATGTCCACAGTCAGCCCCGAGCTGGCATTGCAGGGCACGTCGGGAGACACGATGTTGTGGTTAACCAGCGCAGACAGGTGGGTTCGCACCGTGGAGAGGTGTCGGCAATAGGCCAGCCCTGCAGCAGGCAGAAGCAAACATTGAGCCGCGGGACTCGGGGAGCCGCGAGGATGAAGCGCAGGAGAGCGCTGCGATGAATCTGGTCCCTGAAGGAGATCCTCTGAAGCCACACCCAGCCGCAGCAGCAAAGCGGGGAGTCCATCGGGACAGGGCAGCATCTCATCGTCTCGCACCACCAGCGCTGCTGCTGGCTGGGCTGACGTCTGAGGGTCAGAGTTCAGATGTTTGCTCCCCACCCTGAGCAGGGCCCTGCACGCAACAGGCTGCTCCAGGACCCCTGGCCACTGCCCTGCTGCCTCGGCACCACTCCTAGCCCGGAGCCCAGGACCTTATTTATCCCTTGCCCATCACACATCTCATGGCATCACAGATGTGACAAGTACTCACAGCCGTAGAAGGCCCGGGAGAGGATCTGGTACTTCATATTGTCACACAGGAGCTTCAGCGGAGCTCTGCCAATAAAAACATACTGGATGTGAGGAGAGGAAAAGCTCCCATGCACGCCCTCAGCCCCTGCTTTGGTCTGACTGTTCCAGCTTTGCCTTCAGAGGTGCACCACGGGACCTCTGCTCAGCTTGGGAGCAGCAATTCTGGCTGCCCAGACACGGCCACAGAGCAGCTGAGACATCCCAGAGGAGGGGGACAAGCCTCACCTCAGCCTGGAGACGTCCCACTGGCACCTGCAAATGGTTTTATTCAAAACCCGCCTGGACGCAGCCCTGTGCAGCCTGCGCTGGGTGACCCTGCTCTGGCAGGGGGTTGGACTGGATGATCTCCAGAGGTCCCTTCCAACCCCAGCGGTTCTGGGATTCTGTCCCTGGACAACCGAGCTGAGTGCGGGGCTGGAGACACCACTTGCACCGTAATTGCTCTAGTTCAGCCATCCAGCTGGAGTTCCACCTCTAATCCTTGCTTTATTTTACCTGTATTTCTCAAAGCACGCAGCAGTAGGGCCGTCATACCTTTCGTGGCTGCAGCCGTTGGACGGCCCACCATCAGAGGAGCCACTCTGAGAGCAGGAGGAGCAGGAGGACTTGCGGGTGCTGGGTTGCCACATGGGAGGCAGGCCAGCACCCGGCGTGTCCATCAGGTCCTGGGGCACTGTAAGGGCAGAGAGAGGAGCATCAGCCGCTGTCGGGCACTGCCCCTGCAGTCAGGAGAGCCACAGGAGGTCACAGCGAGGAGAGGTTTGATTAGCAAACGCAGCATCCCACGCTCTTCCCAAGGAGACTCCAGTGACCACGTAGGACCCACACCAGGTAATCACAGCACCGGCACTGGTGAGCTCAGGAGAAAGGAAAGGAAATAAAGAGCATTGGTGAGAGTGAAAGAAAACCATCTGCTAATTAACTGCAGTGCCTTCAGCAAGCTAATCCTAAACTGCTCAGTGCCAATCAAGGCAGAAAACAAACACCCAACCCAGAGAGACTCGAGAAAAGGGGCTGCACCAGACTGTCACACAGATGGGAAAAAACACGACTGAAATCAACCGTTGCCCCAGGAAGAGCGGATCACTGGAAGGGAAAAGCCTCCATCTCTCAAACAGCAGGATCCCATCCACGATTCAGGGAAAGAAGGGAGCATCCAAATCACAAGACAGGAGAGAAAGACTTTGATGAAGAGGCTGAGAGAGACAGCAGGAGCAAGTAGCTCTTCACGTTGTCACTTGCTAAATCCCTGCTTAAACTCAGCAGTGCTACGGCAATGGCCCCGGATCCTGCCCAGGGAGCACCCCGCAAACCGGGCGGGCGCAGAGGCAGCGCGAGGGGAGCGCGCGGCCCCGAGAGCCCAGCTGCCCTCACGCCGAGCAGCTTGGCCGCGGGCCTGGCCTGCAACAGCCCCCGCCCTTCGGTCTCGGGCCTCCCTAGGAAAAGGCTGTCGTACGAAGGTGAACTGCGGGATGCAGGAAAAGATTAATGAAGAATCATCCTATTTGCTCCTCCTTGGAAAATAAATTGTGGTAGCAATTCCAGCTCCCAGCTGGGAGAGGGCTTCCTCACTCGCCCTCGGTCTCACCGACTCTCCCTGCTTGTGATATTGAGTAACTGATAGTCACAAGAAAACGCAGAATTATTCCTATTAAAGCCTCTTCCCTTTCCCTCGCACTGAGGGGTGCGGATGGGTCAGTGACGGCCAGCAGGGACAGGGGACACCTCTGCAGGAATTGTCAAGTGACAACACAGGCAAGCAGTAGTACCAGACACAAACGACAGCCGCATTACACTGACGCCGAGTGGCCCCCAGAGCGGCAAGGGGAGGTCGGGACGAGATGGGGAGACTCAGAAACCATTTAGGGATCACCACCATCTTGCTTGCAGCTGGAGTCCTCGCGATCTTCCCTCTCACAGCAGTGATGGAGATCACAGGCGCAAGGAATGGATGAAAATTACCATTAATGGTAACTAGAGACACAGAGAGAGGACAAGGGCACAAATGAAAGGGGAGAAAGGAAGAATCTGTAGAGAAGAAAGAACTGATGCAGTTCCACCCCCCTCTGGGAAGGTCCACAGGAACCGCACAGACTTTGATGATGCCAGCTAAGGAGATGGCAGCAATTCATTTCACAGAAAATTTGGCCCCCAGCATGGAATTTTAAAGGGTAGATCAAAAGGAAGCTACAGAAAGGAGCATCTCTATCTGCTATTTTAGCCTCAATCAGATTTTTATCTGACTCACTGAATTGTGTTAGTCAGCTAAAGGCAGGGAGAACTAAGTATAATCTTAACTGACGTTATGGAGGAGTCACAGGAGATGTGATTGCCCCCTTCTAGCCTCCAAAATATAGGAACAAGTTTTTGATCAAATTTCATAGCTTTTTAAAAAACACTCCACAAGTCTTCTATTACACTCTGGCTTTTCCCCCTTATAAAGTCATCTACGATGTTCCCAGAGGTCAAAAAGTTGTTCTTGGCATCCCACAGAAGAGTGAGGACAAATGCACAGTCATTTCAGCCAAGCACCTTGTTCAGATCATTCACAACCAGACATTAAGGGAGATTTCTGGTTTGGTGAATCCAGCAGCGTCCTCTCCCTTGCCCTGTGAGCTAGGGAGTGAAGACCCACGGGTCAAGCCTGGCAGTACAGAGAAGGGTGCTGTAACCTCTCCGTTGCGCTGCAGAAGCAACGCTGAAGGAACATAGCTGGATTTAATGCAGCACTTGCCGAGTTGGCCTGGTGATAGCAGGAGAAGAATCAGCCCTGGAGCCTTGTGGAGGTGAAACATGACCCCCGAGGAACATGACCAAAGTGAACCTTACTAATGAAATTCTGTGCAAGAATATTTTTTCCAACCGTTAAGGCAGTCATGGCTTGTTGTGCAGCTGCAGAAACGAAGGACTCAGTAGCAAGTGGAAGGTTAAAACAAAAAAATAACCCCCCAACCCATACATGATGTAGAATGAAAGGCAGTACTGCTACAAGCAAAGCCCATTTCTCGGGAACCATTTCCTGGCGCGAACTGCAACGCGCCGGTCAGGGCTGTGTCCCCAGCTGCTCGTACACCCCGTGATGACCCCCCTGAAACGCTCTCTGCCAACGCACTCACCGAACTCAGACTGTGTCCCCGGGTAGATTATCCTGAAAACGTAATCTGTGGCTTCGTCATCTTCCTTGTCGGACGCAGACTCGGAGGAGCCCTGGGGACTTCGCTTCCTCAGCTTGGGAAACACCTTCCCCTGGGTGAACAAAACCTGCTCTTCACAAGCCACCCCACGCCCAACCACGCAGGCCAGCGAGGTCGCTGTCTCACTTGCCAAACTCCTGCCTAACAAGAACATGTCCTTCGTCAGCCTGGATGATGGTTGCACATTCCCTGTGCTGCTCGCCTTTGGATTAAGCTTTCAGTCACATGGTGAATATATAACCCTGTTTGTGCACAGGGTATGTATAATGCATGCAGCATGGCCAGGTCCGTGAGAACCAAACCTACCACACCTCACGGCCAGCTCTCCCATACCACCTCCCTTCTGAGTTGCCCAGAAGGGTCTGTTTGGCTGGTGCAGGCCAAGAGCTAAACCAAACTGCCATATTTCAAGCCCACCTTCCTTCTGGGCTTCAGGAGGGGGATTGTTTAAAATGCAGCAGCCACTGACGCCGGGCAGAGGGTCCTCCCCACCAGCTCTGCTCTGAGACACTCCACAAGGAACAGCCGCAAGAACCCGCAGTGCTGTGGGCTCAGGAACAAGCCCGGTTTCGGGGTGCCTACCTTTCCCCGCTGCGACCAGAGGGGTGGATCCAGCTGCCCGTGGGGCAGGAGGCCGTTCTCCAGGCAGGACAGGAACTGCAGTAAGTGCCCTCCTCTGGGGAACCGCAGCGGAGGCCTCTGGATCCCATCCTGGCTCACCAAGACAACCGTTCCACCGCTGTCTACTATTAGCAACAGTGACAGCAGAGAGAAGACACACACATGAATGAGGGAAACATTACCAGTCAAAAATGCAGAGGACAGGCAAGAAAGCTCACGGAATTGTCTTTCTGGTGTACAAAACAAAGAATGTCTTCCTTGTTTGGATTCTTCCCTAAGTCCATTACAAGTCTGGGCCCCTGGAGAAGGCTCGCCTGGGAGACCGCACCCTTGAAAACCACAGAGCTCCCCCGCCGAGCACCACAGCCAGGAGCCGGTTTAAAGGTTTTCCTAGAAGCACTTACATAGTAGTGACCACCCAGAGCTCCAGACATCTGCCCTGGAGCTGAATCAAATCATCCCCCTATGGGCACTCCCCAAAGATCTAACGAAGCAAATGTCAGGGTGATAACACCCTCCAGCAGCCCCCCACTCTGGCCTTACCTTGCTGGTGACAGTGCAAATAGACGATCTCCTCCAGGCGAATAGTCATGGCGTAGTCCCAGTACACGCTGGAACAGAGAAAGAGAGGAAGTCATCAACTTCAGGGATGCAAGAGGCTCTGCTTCTGTTCACACCAGCTCCAGATCCTGCCTCCAGCTATCCTGGTGCCAGGGGAAGCTACAGAGAGGATGAGGTCCCCGCCGCAGCACGACTGCCGTGCAGCCAGCCTGAGTCGGCGACAGCATCCCTCCAGAACCTGTCCCTGCCACTACAGCTCCATCAGGGCAAGCCCAGCCCCCCCTGCCCCGGGCTGCTTCTCTCACTTGTGTCATTCCCAGACACGGACAATGGGCCCGTGGATCCTGGCAATTGCAGGGAGGGATGTGGAGCCCGGCAGAGCTGAGCACTCTCCTCTGGGCACCCCAGAAAGGGCTCTCCGCCCTGCTGCGGTGTTGGGAGAGCCCTGTGAACCTGGTAGGAGCAGCCCCGGCGCCCCAAGGGAACGTGCAGTGCAGTCCAGGCCTGGGCTGCTGCTCTGCTGAGCTCCCGGCCCCAGGGGAGGGGGAAATAAACTCTCGCAATTTGTGGGTTTTTTTCAAAGATGAAAACAGATTTGGTCCCAGCTGCTTCTGTTTGAGAACTGCGCTCCCTCAGCACAGGCACCTCGAGGTGATCGAGCAAATCTAGAAAAGGCTGGGAGAGCTGCTGGCCAACAGGCAGGGCAGAGGGCAGAGAGACGCCAGGAGGAACCCGGGGAAGGGGGTCTCGCCAGGAGACACGTGGCCTCCCGCAGGGCTTCAGTGCTGTGGAGAGCCTAGCAAGAGCACTGCTCTGTGAGGGTGGCAGCGCTTAGTAACATCCTACCACTTTGCAACAGAGCAATTTCCAGATTCTGAGCGGCATTATCTGTCACTCTACAAAAACAGTGCTTAAAATAAGGGCTCATAAAGACAGGAAGGGGTGCGTACGAGTCTTTCCTTGTGGATTCATACTTACTTTGTCATCTGACTCCTCTCTTCCTTGGTCACGTCTTGACACTGGGAAGTTTTAGAGCTTAGGCTGATGCCCAAGTCAAGAACTCAGAAAAGTAGTGTAGAGACGAAAATAGCATTTTAGGGGAGGGTACCAGGCATAACAGAATGGCCCGAGGGCCAAGAAGAGAGGGGAGATGAAAAGAAAACAGGTAAACAAACCCCCCAAAACTACAACTGAGAATAAACAAAACTGAGAACAAGTTTTGCTGAAGACGACCTTTACCCCAGGTCAAAGAATCGGTGTCCTAAACATTCCAGCTTTCCTGGAGCGTTTGCTGGTGGAAAAGGATTTTGTTTTCTTTGTTTTGTTTCTCAGGCAAATTGGGACCTGGCATCATTCTGTAGTTTGTTAAAAGGACTGCAGCTATCAAAAGAAATGCCAGCAGCCCGTACGGCAATCCCAGGCAACAGGGCACAGCAATACACCCTGCCCAGCAAACTAAGCAGGCTTCAGCCCCCCTGGAGGAACAAGCTCCAGGGGCTCCGTTGAGCCCAAGGGACTCTGAATGCCAGCACGTAGGACCAGCTGCAGGCTGCACCGAAACAGCACTACAAGATGGCACGCGCTCTGCCGCCAAGGTGTGATCGTCTGGGAGCCGCTCACGTCTCATCTCTCTGCAGATGCTCTTCCCCTGTTTACGAGCTCCTCAGTTCCCCGGGTTAAAATAACCACGAGAAACCTGAAAGCACTGTGCAGTGTATAGAGGGGGCATTCTCCCGAGGAAATCCCCGAGGGCAATAAATGAAACCACTTTGTGTCTTTCAGAACAAGCACCCTCCAGGCAATACCACAGCGTCTCCCACCATCTCCCACAGCCCACCTCTCCCACCACCGCAGACCTTCCCCGTCCCTTCCCCTCTTACAGACTCAAGGATTGACTCTGCAGTCAGTGGGAAAACTCACTGACGGCCTTGGACACCAGATCCAAACTCTGAACCTGGGGAACATTTGCCTCCCCTCTGCCCTGCGTTAGGGCGCACTCGGAGCCAGTCACCTCTTCTCGTAGTCCAGATCCCCCACAGAGCCGTTCATCAGCTGGTTGGGAGTCCACTTCAGCGCCATGATGTCGGCAGCCTGGTGAAGGGACAGATATCCCGGGATTGCCTCCATGTCATCTCGCTTGAGAAGAGAAACGCAGGGAGAGAGTGAGCTGGTGGGAGCAGCCTGGAAGACGCCAGAAGCCTGAAGCTCCACCTCAGGCTACCCGAGGCTGAGCCGTGCCCCGGAGCACAGTCCTGGACCGTCACACAGCCCTGCCTGCTGCCCCGAGCCCATCCACGCACCAACAGCGAGAAACCCACAGTGGCCCTGCAAAACCTCCCAGCAGAGACAACAGGACACCTCCCCAGCCTGGAAAAGGGCCGAGAGCAGCTGCCCAGCTTAGGCAAACTTAACAGCTCCACCTAAGCAGTTTGCACTTCATTTACTTGACTACAGTAAGCAGAAAGGGACAGGACAAGGAGTTTTGCGGCCTCTGGTCAAGAGAAGGGAGGGAGAGGAGCCTGTTTCTACTCAGATAGTAGCAGAGCTCTTCCATTCAGTCAGGAGGATCCCTATCACCAGGACCTCAACAAACGCAGTCCAGTCACTGCCTTCCCAGACTAAAAGTGAGCTGTGCCCTTCTCCATCAAAGAGCAACTTGGGACAGAATTCCCTGGTGAGGAGCAGATGCCCCAGCAGGTACTTACTGGCTGCACCAGGACGTTGTTCTTGCCGTAGAGGAGCGTGGCTCGGGAATTTTGGTGCAGCGACTCCACGTAGTCCCTGGCAGACAGCGATGGCCGGTCATCCATACTGCCACTCGAATGCCTTTTCTGAATCTGGAAGAGATCCACCTACAAACGTGAGGTGAGCACAGGTGCCTCTTGCTTTCAAAAAGCTTCTCTTGAAAGCTCATTCCCCTCCTCACTTATACACTTAAGAATGTCACTACTAGAAATCTTTCCCTTTGTGTCCCCTAAGAGGATTCCTGGCTCTGGCCAACCTCGATCCTGTACTTAGAGAAGCCCCAGGAGTGTGCTTTGTTTGCAATAAACAGAGCAGGCTTCGGCTGCCTTTGCTTCTCGTTCATGCATGCTGTTCCCAAAGGGCAGAGACCCCATGATGCAGTGCCGTGTTGGTCCAGCACGCCTGCAGTCTCCACGGCCCATGTTCCCAGCACTTCTGGCTTGAAGACTTCAAGTAACTGCACTTTTCTATCTTCTCTCATCAGAGAGCTTCACTGCCCTTTTCAAACAGAGGGAGCCCGCAAGGCTGGCGAGCGCTGCCTGCGCGCCCCAGGAGGAGCGCTGCGAGGGGCTGTCCCTCCCCCACTCACGCAGAGCGCCGGGCGCTTGGTGGGCGAGTCCTGGCGACAGTGCAAGCTGTGGATGCGGTGCCTCTGAACCAGCTCGTCAGCGGAGGGGTCTGTCCAGAAGTGGTCAGCGGTCTTCATCTTCGTGTACTCCAGTGCACAGGGCCCCACTGCACAGAGAAGAAAATCGCAAACATAAGGAAGTCATCGGTGTTGTTCCGCCGACTGTGGTCACCTCAGATCCGCAGAGCCCTGCGTCTCAGAGCGGGGGCGGCAGGACGGCAGGCAGCAAGCACCAGGCTCAGCACACGTTGCTGCATCGTGTAACAGCAGCAGAGAATGCAGAGGGGTCAGCCAGCCCTGGCAGCGAGCAGGTAACCCACTGCCTGACTGGCCGTGTGCATGCAGAGCCCTGCGTCGCAGCACCGCGCTGCTTCCCAGACCCCGGGTTATGCCCATCACTATTACTGAAGCCTGTGCAAGAAAAGGAAACCCCCAGGCTCAGCCTTGCAACTCTCCATCTCTATTCACTCTCAGCAGCTGCACATCGTGGGGTCTTTGTAAGCGCCCCACAGGGCTACCTGTCAGGGCTATTAAGTTTTCTGGCGTTCTTACTAGAAAACAACTGCATTTCACGTCCCAGATCACAGAACCGGGAACACAGGTTTGGAAAGCAAGCTATCAAAGTAGGGTAAGAGGAAAGTGTTACCCAACAAAGATGCAAGAATTGGCCCATCCACAGGATCCATCAGGAGAGCTTCTTTCTCATAGTACTTACTAGAAGAAATAAAAGAGAGCAGAATGCTGTAGCATTTCAACCACCTGGGACTACAAAATGATAGAGACAGTGCTTTTAAATCACTGTAATGCCCTTCTCTTTCTGTATCACTCCTTGATGGTGAGAGGGCAAGAAGCCCTCAACAGGCTGTTTCTGTTGGACGTGAAATTCCCGGGGAATAGATGCCCTCCTGCAGCACATTGCAAGCATCACCACCTCCTAACAAAACATCCACAGGACTGGAGGTGACACCTCCCCAGGACAGGTCACCTCAGCACACAGTTTCCAGAAGACAAGGACAATGCAGTCCCTGACAACCCAGCCATCAGCAGAGCAAGCACGGCCCGTCTTTATTTTAGGGAGTGTACGGTGGCCACCAGCAGCAGGGTATCAGTCAGAGTCCCCGTGATGGGCACAGAGCAACATAACTGGCCTGTCCCACCCAGGGACTTCTCTGGCCCACTTGGACACAGCTCAGCCAGCAACACCTTCAGCACCATCGGAAGGGGCAGATGCTGGTAGTGAGTTGGGACGAGCAAAAGGTTGGCCTGTGCCAGCACTCACCTGCTGTTTTCTACCAAGTAATGCACGATTTTGTCCAAGACCTTTTCAAAGAGGGCTGTGCGGATCCAGAGGTGCTTGATGGCTTGAGGAGACAGGTTGGGCAGCTTCGGCATCTTGCGCACATTCTCGGGGATGCCCTGGACTTGATTTCGTCTTTAGAAGTACAAGGAAAAAGACAACATCATCACTGGCTCATCACTGAGCACTGCAGGAGCCCAGGGCACTCATGGCACCTCGCGGGGCACGAGGCCAGGGTTTCGGTGGTGCTGAGTGAGGTGGCTGGGGGATGCCCAGGGAACCGCGCGGGGACAGGGCTCTGGAGGCTGCTCCCTTCATCTCTTCCACCCCTGCTCCAGAAGGCCCACATCTGCATTTGAAAACTGGCTTCACTAAATCAGTTTCCCACTGTAAAGGCACCCTGGAACAACCCTCTGCCTCAGCAGAGTCCTCTAACCCACACACCTTCAACGCTGGTGCCTGAGGACAGCAGTTTACAAGCGAAGCAGCTTATCTTAGGACAGCATAAAGATTCCTGCCCCCAGGTAGCTGCTCCATCCATCTCCCTGGTTCCTGTCCAAGGATGAGTAAGCCGCTCTCAAACAGAAGCTGAATTACTGCAGGTTCAAGCCCTGCACATTGAGGCAGACCACATTTGGTTCCAGTTGGCTTAGCGCACTGGTCCATAAACTGTGTCAGTTCAGGAGCAAACATGCTTAGCTGTCCCTGAAGCGCGAGACAAGGGGCAGAGGAAGTAAGACCTTGTCCATCCCAGCTTAAACCATAACCACAACTCAGAGTCCCCTAGAAAAGCAACCAGTTCAGTCAAGATACCAAAAGCCCAGGACAGGACTCTGCTCCACTGAAAGAGCAATTCCTCCTGCAGAGGCTCAAGCTGGACATTGTGATCCACAGCCATACCCAGACTCCACACCCACGCCAAAATACAAGCAACCGGTGGGGTAACAGCAATGCTGGTGCCTTACGCATTCTCAATGAGCTGCTCCAGGTCTTGCACTTTCTTGCAAAGCTCCTCTGCCAGAGGAAAGCTCTTTCCCACCTTCATAAACAGAGCTGCTATCTTGTTGCTGCGCAGGAATCCCGCCGCCCTCCGCTTCAAGCCGTACAAGACACAGGCTTCCACAGCAGCTGCAACAGAGCCAAGTCATTACTGAAGCGGCAGGAGAACTCGGCGCTCACGTCACAACAGCCAGTCTCCTGCTGCATCCGTGACCTTATGCCACAGCAGAAATGTTTCCCAAGAGGAAACCAGTGCCATGTTCTATTCCTGCCTAAGCAGAGAGGAGATCAGGGAACCCAGATGTCCGTTGTCCCAAAGCAGCAGACAGCGGTGCAGCTGTTCTGCCTGCAGAGCCATCAGCTCTGCTGACTACACAGGGGTACCATTTCAGTTGTGCAAAACAGAAAAAGAAAAATTGAGGTTGGTGAAGTCTGTTAGGAGTTCGACTAATCTGAACAAAAGGGCTAGCCTGAAGGAAGGAAACACGAACCGTGGGTGTGCCAAGATGTAAGTATTTCAAACGAGAGTTAACTTGTGCCTGCTAAAGTAGATCCAGGGTCTCCCCGAAATCACCCGAGAGGGACTAGTCAGGCAGACTGACTTGTCTTGGACTCACTTATCTGACCAACAGCCTAAAGAGATCATACTAGGCTGGCGATGAAATGGGAACGTGCAGCTTTCGGACCACAGAGGCGGTATCTCTGTGCCACCAACAGCGAGCAGCCTGCGCCGACATGCCAAGCCAGCAGCCTGGATTAGGATTTCTCACAGTGCTTTGCTCATTCATAAAACAGAGCAGGGAAAAAGGACTCGGACTGCTGTGCTCGCAGCCCTTTGTTCCGAAAACGCCAGGATCCAGCTCCACTACACGATACCCTGAATGCAAACAAATCGATGCTAACGCTGGGAAATCTCAGCGTGCACGGAGGTCACATCCTGCTTCCAGGTCTGCGCCGGCACGGTCGCTGTTACCAGAGCGGTGATTTTCCCAGCAGAGGAGTGACCGGCTCATGGCGTGGCAGTAATCGCACGGATCAGGAGCTGCCAAGAGCCCGCTCGTAGAGAGTCACTCAGGTTAAGCCTGTGGGAGCAAACAGTTTATCTGTGGTTTAAGAGCTTGAAGCTAAGCGTGGCTGTACACCGCACAGTGATGCATCTGGCGGTGCTCCCCTGGCAAAACGGGTCTGAAACCGTTTCAGGTGAGCAGTTTGTGCGTGGGGCCAGCAGCCCAGCCAGGCCTGGGACAGAGAGCAGGCTCTTGCGGTATCCTCAGGCAGGGCACTGCCCATAGCGCACCACACTTAGGGTCCCTCTGCAAGCTCAGCGCACGAGTCCCTCTTCCTTCTCTCCAGTGTGCTCATCAGTCCAGCCACCAGCATCAATCAATGGGCTGGGTGGAAGGGTGGCATGTAAAACTCCTCAGACAAAGTATTTTAAGGCAGAGAAATTCCCCACCTAGCCTTCAGGGAAATGGCCTCATCGGACATGCGACAACTAACAAGCAAGCACGCTGCATCTTCTCCAGGTAGGGTAATTGCTTCGCTACGCACACAGACGGGCCAACGTTCTCCTCGCAGGTTTCTTGTGGATTGTAGAGAAACCGAACAACTCACTGAAGTTTTCCCTTCAGCCCAGTCTGAGGGACGGGTACGGCTGGAACAGGAGATTTCGCCCTGGGCCCCTGCGCTGGGATGGCCCAAGTGAGAAGGAGAAAGCTCGGGAGTGAGACACAGGCACACTGAGCATTTCTAAAGCAGCAGAGGAAATGGGGCAGTTTTTTCATAAAAAAATCTCAGTGTTCACACAAATGTTTTCCTGAAAAACCTAAAGGCAATAGAGAACCTGGGGATAAACCACAGGCAATGCCAGCAGCTCAGTCTGGCTTCAGAGACCCTCCCAGCTCGGTGGTGACTCGGTTGGCTCCTTACAGCTGGTACTCAGCCGTAAAGTCCCCGTGCAAGGCTTCGCCTAACTCCCTGCACCGGGCTTTGCCAAAAGGCAGCGCCAGGCACTCACCAAACCACAGCGAGTGCCCAGAAAGCACCGGCCGCCTGCCCTCTCCCGCCAGGCTCCCTGCCCGGGCACGCAGCGAGCAGGAAGCCCGGGGAGCCGGCTCCGCTGGCGATGGGAGACGGCGATGACTCCACAGAAAGATGCGCACACGTACAGGCTCCACCGGCAATCTGTTTGCCAGAGTCCCCTGGGAGGGCTCAGGATGGATGTCTAGTGTCAAACACAGACTTATTAAACAGGCTGATCAAAGCGCTGGAAAATTACACGGACCCACAGTTCTGCAGGCTATTGATCTGGGTCTGACAGCAAGCGTTCTGCCGCACCGGCACCCCTCCTTCCCCAGGAACCCGACGCTGCAGAGCCAGCCGCGTTGAGCCTGCCCTGCAGCGGCCCAGCAGACGCTGATTCGCCTCTCGTTTGGAAAGGCATTTTTCCTACAGCTGAACAACTCTATGGAGACATTTAAAAAGACATTTCATGCAGACCCATCAACATCAGCTCCCAGGGCTGAGAGATGCTCTCATTATCTCTGCTCCGCTTAGTGCCATGCCCGAGTTCACCGCCGAGCAGGCAGGGCAGGCGTGCAGCATCCGAGGTGCTGCGAGACGTCCTGCGCTAACAGCAGAGAAGCAACACATTTGGGCCAGCCGAGCCCTGCTCACCCAAAACCAGCCGTTCAGAGCCGCTGGACAGATACCTAGTTTTTAAACAAAGCCCCGCACAAACGCTTCTGAAGCCCAGACATGTTGCAAATAGCACAGCCCATGCACAGAGGGGTCTGCCTACCTGTCCCAGAGGACAATTTGCAGCTGCAAAATAAGACCAGACTGCTTCAACGCTTTGGGACCAAATGCAAGAAGACCCACCTTTCCCTCACACACACTCAAATCACCCCACCCCACATCCCTCCATTCATTTGTTCTACGCTCCGAGGCTGAAATACAAGTGACAGACACAAACAAACCTACTTGCCCGAGACTGCACCCGGTCATGCCCATTTTAGAGTGCCCGGCCACGGAGCAGGCATCTCCCGAAAGCTCAGGCAGGTCTCCGCTGCTAACCTCCTGCAGCGGAGCAGCGGTCGTCACCCCCAGTCAAGCGAGGTCAGGAGCCAGCCGGAGTGGAATTGCAAGCAGAAAAGCCACAGCTTTGGTTTTGGAAGGTGAGGTTACGCTAACATACAGCTGAACTAGAAATCACAGCAGCACCTTCAAAACCTGGGGGTAAGTCCCCTCTCTCCACCAAGACTGAACCGAGGGCGAGGTCTCCGCGGGACCACAGTGGCAACAGCAGCTCTCTACCGACGGGGCTGGACTTCAGCCCCAGTGTCTGCTGCCAGCACTGGGCCGGGCACCATCACCCCCTCCTCCAACTCGTATTTTGGGGGATTTCCCTGTTCTCGAGCAGCCATCTCCAGCTCTTCGGAGGTGGCCTCAGCCTCCGCAGCGAGCGCCAGCCTGGCCGGGCTCCAACGCTCACCTGGCGCAGCTGGGCGCCGGAGCTGCCGGACACGGTGCAATGTGCCAACAGTTCCACTCCGAATTTCCAGCAGACGAGCGAGAGCACGCATGCTCGCGCAGGAGAGTGCCAGATCGCTTTGCTCACGTCACGGCCAGTGCATCACACCTCCCTGCCAGCTAGGGAGCAGCACAAGGGAGAAAACCCAGACTGCTGAGAAGCCTCCCAGCACGCTCCAGCAAGACGGAGCAGTCGTCAGCATCTGTCCTCAACGCTGCAGCCTGAACCTCTCTCTCCAAAACACGACTCCTGCAGGCAAAACTACATGCAAACGTGCAGTCTCCATAGGAAGAATTCTCTCTGTGCTCTCCCAAGGGCTCAGAGGCTCAAGCACACAAACTAAGCACACCTTGTCCACGCTAAATCCAGGGGTAATGGTAGTTTCTTTATTAACCTTATTCTTTTAGGCCCAGATCATATCTTACTGTCACCACTGCGAACAGACACTGTGAAGATATTCTCCCCATCCCTAAGGCTACAACCTACAGCAGAGACACACGGTGCAGGGGCTCTGTGGAGCTACACCCAGGTAAGGTGGGAGTTTTGATTCTATGCAAAAGACTAAAGATATTTCTGAGATCCCGAGAGCACTCTGGCCCGGCACGATTCAAACCACTGGGGTTGAGCAGAAAGGCAGCCTTAGCACTGATGTGGACAACAACTCCCTCTGCTCACGCAGGCCGCCAGCCCTGCTGCCGGCTCTCCATCAGCCTCCCAGGGCAGCGTGAACGTGACATATGCCAACTTGCGTTTGTCTGCTTCAAACCCTTCCCTCGTGGGCAAAACAGGGCAGCCGGGGGCAGCTGCCCTTTCCTGCCAGACCACTGGTTTCATCGGAAGGGGTTTGCGGTACACTGGCTATGCAGACGATGAGGAGGGCTCTGTGAGGAAGGCGGCTCTCCCCAGAGAAAAGGGCAGCGCTGCCTAGCCAGAGCCAGGCTTGCAGCACGCTCTGCTTGTCAGGGAAAGAGGTTATTTATAAGCTCACCCGGCTCACAGACAGCCACAGCACCGAGGAAAGTGCACGTATCACTCAAATGAGAGAGCAAAGCAGACAGACCAGAAGGTGTAGACACCAGAAGCCAGTGAAAGTGCAGCAACATCATTAAGAAGCCAGAAGGAACCAACGAGCCCTTCATGCCTGCGTGCCTCAGCTCCGTGTCGCAGGAGGCTATAAATAATTCCCGGCTGCGAAGCCTCGTGCTGCACAGAAAAGCAGAGAATGAGTCACACCTTGAAGTCTGTTCTGCTCTTTCGATGCCGTTCGGTCGACAGCATACAAAGGCACACAGGCCTGAACAAGCACCTGCATGTCTTTTTTAAGCAAGGGCCCAAGAGAAAAGGAAGCAGGCAGCCTCTTTGCTCTCCAAAGCAGAAAAGGGACCTCACAGCTCTCTTCTCTCTTTTCTGTGTCCATGGCTGTGGATGCTACAGTCTTATTCAGTGGTGACAGTGCTGCACGAGCCTTCTCAGAGCAACTTCTTCAAAAGCTAGTTGTCATCACTTCTGTCATTTTCTTCCCAGCCTCCAAATTAGCAAGCTGCCCTTCAGCTATTTGTAAATCGAGGAGTGCCGCTCCCCCTCCGCACGCTGCCGGCAGCATTTGCTCAGCAGCAGCCACATGGCCCCAGCCTGGGCGTGCTGGAAGCGCAGCTGACTGTAACTCAGCAAACATCTCTGCTGAGAGCGACAGGCACAGCAAGCCGATGGGGCTCCAAACGGGCACAGGCTGCCCCCCCTTCCCTGGAAGCCAGGGCTTGTGGTGTCGGAGCAGAGCAGCCGAGGAGTTCCATGGCAGCTTCAGTCCCAGGGCTGAGACACAGGACAACAGGGGAGTTTATTGCTTTGCCCTTTCTTTAGAAACTCGCTCGGCCAAGGACCCTGCGAGGTCCACATCCCCATCCCAAACCCCTGGCAGCAGCAAGGCTGAGCAGACGCCCCGCAGCAGCGGAGCCGGCTGCGCTTGCCCGGGCCCCTCGGTTTGCAGGAGCAACGCTTCCCCTTGCAGCCGTGCTGGGCTTTGGGCAGGGACCGCTGGGCTGGCTCGCTGTCACCTGGGGAGGAGAGGCGGTAGCAAACAGCAAACCACAGATAACACCGGCATGTAGCTTTCCCAGCCGCTGGTAGCGGTCTCTCCCAAGGCCCGTTCAGCCGTACTGTTTGCAGGGGACAGCCAGGCTCCCTCCCTTACCACTGCTTCTCTTCGGAAAGCAGGGAAGGTTTGTCAGCAGCTCTGTGCCCTGCAGAAAGGAATAGTTTGTTTCTGCCATCTACGTGCTTTGCAGAGACAACTGCTGGCCTGGGAAGGACCCTGGTCTCAGGGGTTCACCATCGCACGGCAGCAAGGGACAAGGAGGTGACCGAGATCTGCTCCAGGCGCACCCAGGCATGTTGCAGAGGCCAGGCTCTGCCCAGCGGTGCCCCCAGCGATTCCCCACAGACCTCCAGGACCGCGATGAGCAGGAAGGCCGTGGCTGTCGGGAAGGCTCAAGCCAAGGGAGCCCACAACATCACCTCCACTACGTGGCAGAGCTGGGCCCAGACTCCGGCTCTGCAGCCGCCGGCGCTGCAGCCTGCCTGCTCAGCCATCGCCCCGCGTGTTGCCATAGACACTACCGCGGCAGCCGGGAGCAGGGAGAGCCGGCACGTGGCGGCTACCATGGGCGCCAGGGCTGCAAAATCGGTGAGTGGGCAGAGAGGGAGCACAGCTCCTTCCAGCAGAGCTGGGATGATGCCTCCTCTGTCTGTCTGCTCAGTAGAAACGCGTGAAACGGAGAGGGCAGCAGGCAAGCGCAAGCTCACCAGGAGACCACGGCAGCCTGCTGAACGGCAGGGGAGGCACAGCGTCCTCGGCAGCGGCGCATGGCCAGGGAGTGTGCGAGACCAGACTGAGCCCTAACCACTTCCATCAGGAGTCCAGCATAGGAACTTAGTCTTGCAAAATTCAGGGAGCGTCCCAAAGAGGGGAATTCTGCCAGTTTTGGTAGATGGAGCCTCATCTCACACACGCAAGCAGGGGAAGTACAACAGGGTAAGACGCTCAGCACAATCGCTAGCCCTCAGCAAGCCACCTTCAGCAAACTACCTCCACCATTTACCCAGTGCCGCCAGTGACCAGCAGTGACAGCTTTTGCATCCACGCTGCTCCGAGAGCGGCACCCAGAGGGAGAACCGCCGTGTCTGGCAGGAGTCTGGCAGAACGGTCCGTTGCAATGCTGACTGCTGCTCTACGTAGCACTGCCAAGGGAAGGGGCTATAAACAGATTCAAAACCAAAGGCACCTGGGAAAACAACCGTTGTGCAAGCCAGCACAACTTGGAGGATAGCAGGGGACTTGCTCTTCTTCCATAGCGGTCACTGGTGTCTCCCCAAACCAGGATCCATCTCCCAGGCAGCTGCTAGTGAGGAGACAGAGGCAGATGGAGGGCACCAGGCACCTTGCCAAAGCACGCTCTCGAGCTCTGGGTGAGTGGGTAAACACTTGACACTGCCAGGGCACAGAAACCACAGCTCACGCGTCTGATTAATGCTGCCCCTTTGTCTCCTTGAAGCCCCCATCTGGCTCCAGCTCCATCCCACCTGCACCCCCAAGGGGATGAGAAATTTCCTTACCCATGCGGCACCTAGCACAAAGGGCCTGTTCCATGCCCACAGCTCCTGGGCTACAACCACCTCACTCATCCAACAGCCTGAAGTGCTTGCCCTGTTATCAATAGACTAATTGGTTTCTGCCTAGGTTTGAAATTCAGACACCCCCCAGTCCACCAGCCAGGTCTCCCCACTTTTGCAAACGCTGACCCTGGCAGCACTTGGTGGACCGGACAACTGAAGCTGCTGAAGCAGCTTTACCTGGGCATTAACTGCACCCAAGGCAGACACTTATTCTTCAGTTTGAATGGATGGCCAAAGCTGCATAGAAGGGCCAAAAGAACAGAAACAATCTAATTTTGCCACCTTGATTGCAAAGTCTCCTCAGATGATCAGCAGTGATCTTATTAAACAGCGAAATTCTGTTTTCATCTGTCAGAGAGGAGATGGGCAGCAAACATGTTGGGCCATTAGCACCGCTCTGTGGGCCGGTCCAGCCCCCAGAAACCTTCTCCAGCCCCCAGAAACCTTCTCCAGCCCCCAGCTGAGAGGAGCCTGGGCACTGCTGCCAAGCGAGCTCGCCAGCCACACCGTGTGTTACCACATCGCAGTCGCAGTTTGGGCTGCCACAAACCGTGTCGCTCCACGGGAGCTGGCAGGCTGCCCCGAATGCTCCTCCCGGGATGCGCCGGCCTGCCGAGCTCTGCACCAGGCAGGGTGCTGAGACCTGGCCTCAAACTCGTGACACGTTCCACCAGGAACAAGGCCGCTCTCTCCTGCTCCACACTGCCTTTGAGATACAAACACTCCTCCTCTCGGGATCTCTGCTCCAGCCCTTGCCCAGAGTCCCCCCGGCACACATCACAGACAAAAGCCAACAGCTCTTCAGGGAGGTTTTTAAAAAACGCTTTGCCAAGATTTTGATGGATCCATTCTGAAACACTTCCACATTTACAAAATTGTCACACCAGCAGAAAAAAAAATAGGTGAAAAAAGCAGGTTAAGGAATAGCTGCCAGAAAACAAGCTCGAAATCAGCACAGTATCAGAGCAGGTCTTCCACAACTCCATTTAAAATTCTTTAGCAGCCTCCAGCCTCTCTGCTCCTGCACTCAGGCAGACTGAAGACTCCTTTCCATAAATTAATATTCCATAATAGCAAAGAAATATTTGCACTTAACAGACTTTCTATTGAATTGATTCTCAAGGGAATTAAAAAAAAAAAGATTATTTCTAGTATTTCTTAAGTGACTGTATACGCTGCCAACATCCCTCCCTCTTTTGACACATCTCATTATATTTTAAGCACAGAGCAAAGGCCTCAGGGACTCAGACCGCTGCCAGAACAACTCATCCTCTGGCACCAACCACCTCCCCAGCCCCAGCACGACGCCCCAAGCTGGAGCGTGCCCCCGGAGAACGCGTGTACCGCAGCCCCAACGCCGGGCAGCGAAAGCCCAACGTAAAGAGGGTGCTCCAGCCCCCAGCTCACGTCAACATCCCGCCTCCAGAGACTCACCACAGAAGGAGATGATGTGGCTGCTGTCCTCATGCACAAACTTCCTCGTCACCGCCTCCTCCATGATCTGCTTCACCTGTTGACGAGAGGCCTAGTTAGAGAAAATGTTGAATTTCAGCCATAGGCCAGAGTGAAGAGACCTGCGGTGGAGTGGGCGCGGGATGCTCTGCTTGCTTCGTGTCTGTAAGGAAACCTCTGCTCTCCGACTTCTCTGATCGGCTCTAACGGCACGAGAGGTCTCACGGAGTATCGCTGCGTCTTTGCTTGCTGAGCATCACCAGCTATTTCAAAAAGTCAGGTATAAAAAAAAAAAAGGGTTGTTTTGTTTTTGAGAAACTTCAAACTAGGAAAACTACGAGCAGAGAATTAACAGCAGGAATCAAGCATCATTTAGATAAAAGACATCTTAATAAAGGTAACCAAATCTCATATTCAGTGCTTTTACAATATTGTTATGTTCTTTCATTTTATGGGGATTTGACAAATTTCCTGTGATGTAGCTGTCCCAAATGACTGTAACTATCCGCCAATGCCGAATCCAGTGATCACCTGGCACCAGATGTGACCAGGAACGCTATTTGCATCGCAATGCAATCAGCGCTGCCCTCCGACTGACTGAGCCTCTGCTGCTCATGACGCATTCCTGGCACTCATCTAGTGCAATTAATCGCAAGGAAGCTGTCCTGTAGGTTGCACATCAGGGGCACGATTAGGGGAAGAGAATAAATAGGAACCCACATAAATTAGGAGCGTAATTTTTGCAGACACAAGACGGGAGGTCAGACCTGCCAGGTAAGCAAGCTGCAGAGGACAGGCTCCAGCCTTGGAGAAGCTCCCAGGACCGCCTGGCTACTCCACAGCAGTAGCTCAGAGGAGCCCGAGGAGTCAAGGACTACCAGAGCAAGAAATCCAAGTACCCCTAGCATCGCTGCTCTTCCAGTAGTGCCTGTCCCTGCCAGCACTGACACTGCCCAGCTCTCCCGCTCCCACTGAGAGCGTCCCTTCCGTAGAGTACGGACCCCTCAGACCTCTCTCGGAGATACAGCAGGGTCACCCTGTAAATAGGTGCTAACGAACTCATCGTGCGTTAGAGCTGTCTGTTACGCATCCCCCTGGAGCCAGCACGCGCTGCTGGGAGACCGGTTCCCGGTGGCTCAGCTTTAGCAGCTCAAACAGACCAGGATTATCCCGCGGGCTCGCCCTCGCCCTTCCATGGCAGAGCATTTCCCACAGAGCCTCCAGCCTCAACAGACGCACCTGGGCCAGCTCCCAGCTCTCCAGACCACCTTCCCACGCAGCCGGGTTGTTTCCTTGCTATTTTGGAGCTAGAAAACTGGGCTAGACCGAGCTTTGTTCCAACCTATGCAGCACATAGTGGTTACAAACTTGAGTCGCTATCAAAGGAGAGGATTTTTTTAAGTGCCTTGACTTCCTATTTCCGATGATCAGCTTCCAACACAGGTTGCCAGCAGACTGTCCCCCCCTTGCTGAAGGGCTCCTGTTGGAAGCATGTTGTCCTCCCTCCGTGTCTCCCACCACTCCTGGGAGCTTCCTTGCTGATGTGCTGAACTCAGCTATTCTCTACAAGGAGGACATCGAAGGGAACGCCAGAGTACATGCTGCTGCTAAACAGTCATGGCTCTGGGCACCTCAAGCAACCTCGCACTCTCAACAGAAATGACTTCTCCAATGCCCACAGGCTGGGGGAATACTGCTCGGGGTGCTCCGACTTTCAGGGTGGGATTCTGCATGAAATGCCCTTAAAGCTGGATGATGTGGGGGAATGTGGTTCTGCGATCAGGGCCAAAGCACTGCCAGGGGAACACGGAGCAGCTCCGAGAGCTGCCCGGCTCTCAAGCAACACCTCCATTTGCCCCCATGCCTCCATAGGACGCAGGAGCTGCACACGAGAGATGGGGAGCTCAGCACTCGGGGAGGTTTGAGCCTTGCTCAGAAAGCGCTGGAGAGGTAGGTGTCACTAAGGACGGAGGCAGCCCTAGACTGACGGCCCCATGAACCGCCCAGGCTCTGCCAGCCGCCATCCTCCATCCCGACTGCTTCCTCGACACCGTGCCCAGCGCAGCCGCGCTGGCTGAGCCCTGCCAGCTCGAGCCAGCAGGCCATAGGATGTGCCTGTCCCCCCATCACCCCGCAGCCCTGCTGTGAACACCGCAGCCTTTCCAGGCAGACGCCGCTGCCCTGCTCCCGAGGTGCCGTGCCTCTCGCAGCCAGCCTGTCCCACCCTGCTCGGAGCGGCAGTGACTTCCATCCCCAGCTGTCACCCTCCCTAATCCTGCTGAAACCAGCAACAGTCCAGCTGAATGTTTGGTCCTTAAATCTTCAGTTCCTAACCATTTTTCCTTTTAAATACAGAGCTGCCAGCGTGCCCAGATCTCATCTTCTAGTGCCTGTATAACATCTGGCTTTTCACTCTTTGGTTTCAGAAAATGCAGGGGACAGGGTTCACAGTGCAGAGATGTGGGCGTAAGAGAGGCTCTGCTTATCAAGATGTTCTCTCTGAAGGCACATGGAAGAGGAAAAAACAGTGGGTCAAGACTTGGCCAAGCAAACCTTGCATGTATGAGAGACCTTTAACGGCATCATTTGGGGAATTAAACTCCTTTGCAAGATAGAATCAAGGTCAGTTTTGCACACCTGACAGCACAATAAAGGAAATCCTTTTACGAATACGGATTAACAAAAAAAGTCATATCTAAAGCCAAAAGCATCCCTCTGCATGTCAAAGCAATGCAGTCAGCTCCCTGTGCCGCTCTGCTCGACGTGCTGGGTGACGTGCTGACAGCCTGCTCGTGAACCCAGGGGGAGCAGGACTGGCACAGCCATTTCACCTGTATCCCGGCAGCTCAGGTGAACTGACAGTGAGTCAGGAACTCGCAGCAGGGAACGTCACCGAGATGAGGACCTCGGGACTGGAGGTGGCTCGGGGCGCTGGGAAATTCACCTGGGCACAGCACGATACAGCTCCTACATCCCGACTCTTGGAGCAGGGATCCAGCCGCAGGAACGCCCCGGGCTCGGAGGGCTCTGCTTCCAGAGACCCGCAGAAAAGGTCCCCCTACCTCAGTGCTTTATTGTGGCAAGTGGCCAGAACCTGGAGCTGTCCCGTGTCAGGGCAGCTCCCGGCACGGCGAGGCCAGGTGAGGTCAGCAAGCCCGTCCTTTCGTTACACCCGACGTACAGTTTTGCTCCTCATACCGTCACCGCGTGCTGAGCACCACGGAAGGCGGCAGCAGCAATCCTCTCTCAGGCTTCACGGCTCCAGCAGTGCTTTATTTTAAACTTCAACAACAGAAGGAACTCTGTGAAACAGAAATGGGGACAGAGCAGGTCCCAGCAACAGGAAAGGAGTCCCCCTCTTCCATTTGCTGCATTACAGCGAGACATATGCCTTGACCTTGGCTGCAGAGGTGAATTAGCGATGGGAAGCAGCACCCACCTCTCGCCCGCCAGCAGCCAGTGCCCAGGTGTGCACCAAAACAGAGCTCCTCCTCTTCCTCCACCTGACATTACGAGTATCTAACACAGACATGCCAATCCCTCCTTTTGAAACCCCGGTCGGCCCAAGACCCATCACCGATCACCCCCGCGGTGCAGCCCTGGCAGGGAGGTCCAGCTTTGGGGCTCGGGGATTCCCCAAAATCAGGCTCTCCCTGCAGGTTGAGCTGCCTTCATCCAGATGGCTCAGGGTCCTCACCTGGCCGGGCTGAGCCTCCTCTGTCAGCGGGTCGTGGGTACATCTCCCTCATATCCAACTAATCTACTGGAAAACGATGAACACACAGATATAAAATGTACCCTCGTGGCCACGGTGCTCTGTTCGCGGTCCCAGGGGCTTGTTCCTGCCTCCCTGCGCCTCCCGGCAGTTGAAGGGATACAACTGCTCGTGGGGCCATGCTGCTAACCACGGCAGATATTGCTTAAAAAAAAAAAACAAAACTCCAATTAGGTCATCAGTTCTCGGGATCTGAAATTTTTTCTGCAACATTGTGATGAGGAGCCACCGGGGAACTCAGCCTCTCTATGAATCACCCAAAAGTGTAAACCGAGAACCCGTATTTTAAACCCCCCAAAATACACTTGGGAATCAACGCACACAGTTTGTTACCAGCTTCTGATTAAAATTAGCAGCATATTCAAATTAAAGCAGTATATTCAAATACTCGTCAGCCACCTTTCGCGCAAGCCATCGTCTCACCGCTCTGGCGCGACGCCGGCAGCCGCACGTGCCGCAGGACGGTCTTCCGTGGGCAGGGACCATCTGGTGACTCGGTGCCCGTGGAGCGACCAGCACAGCGGGACTCGGGCTCTGCCCGCGCGCCTTGGTGCCAACACAGCACAAACAACCCGCGCTCTCAGGGCACACAAAAAAGCCCTTCCAAGAGACGCAGTTTAGTGGAAAATTACTCATTAAAAGAAAAAAAAAACCAAACACGCGCTGTATTGACTGAGGTTATCGCACTGAACAAAATAAATCAAGGATATCTAAAGAAATAGAAGTGGAAAGGGCATTGCAACAAGGGCATTCACCTGATGTGAAGGGCTAGAGCAGAACGCGAGCAGCTATACAATAAACAGAAAGCCGCAACAGGTAGAGGCCAGACAGATACGGTCTTGTAACAGAAAACAAGCGTCAAACCAAGACAGTTTTCAAACAGAACAATCTTACATTTGCCCATAAACGGACACGGCTGGCATGTGTAGGACAGCTCCAGCCCAGAGAACCCCAAAACTCTTGACAGGCTCTCCTATGCTGCTGCCTGCAGATCCCGAAGGACTCTCCCACCCGGCCCCCGGCCCCTCCGCAGCCAGCTGGGACCGCAAACGCCGCCGTGGCAGCCGCCATCTGCCACACTGCTCCCGGGTCCGTCCCTGAGCGCGAAGCGGGCTTGTGACACCGCGGGGACGGAGAACGCCGGCTACCCCACGTTTGGCTCACTCCACAGAGAAGCCTTGAACAGCCTCTAAATATGCTGCATTCCAGCATTTGAATGCTAATTCTCATATTGTAGCCAGAACAATCTCAACAAATGAAGCTGCCCACTCTTTATCTAAAGCCAGCCTAAGGAAAATGAGATGTTTGCTCTTCTTTTATTAGAAAGGAAATTAAAACAGCAACTAATAATTTAGCTGTAGGTAAACTCGAGAGGAATATCATAAAGTATTTCACAGCAATGAAACCCCCCTCCTGGCTCCAGCTGTGAGCACAGGACAAGTCACCCCCTGCCTTGGGAGAGTAAGGGACACCCCACAACACGGTGTCCACACAAACGCAGCACCACTAATTGCAGTTCCAAAAATACTGCAGAAGACAGGCTGGTCTCAACACTGACCTGTGAACAAGTGAGCTAGTCCTTCTTTGCTGCACGTGCATGTCTGAATTACAAGGAAACCAATTTTTTTTCTTCCTTGCCGCATCCCCACAGCGGGATCCAAGAGCCACAGGCACTGAGAAGAGTCCTTGGGTTATGGCATCCATCAGGGCATCAGGAATCCCGGCACACCCACTTCAGACCAGGGATCTGAGCTTGCACCCCTGTACCTCCAGCGAGGCTCCTGATCCCAGAGGTCTCAGCCTCTCCTTTGGTCTCCCTGGGCCTGGCCAGCTCCATCGCAGCTGAAATACTGCTACTAAAATTTTGTTTGACTAACTGCTTTTTTTTCCCCCTTCAAAAATGAAAACAAACGCCTTACCTATCCAACAGCCCCCAGGCCCCGTGAGGGATGCAGGCTTAGATCTCTCTGCTACAAAATTCCCAGGGTTACGCTTCATCTCAAAGTCCAATTTTCCCATAATAGAGCTTCATAACCATACCCAGTCCCAGCTGTCATTTACATTGGTGGAGCAAGCCAAATATTACAGCAGCTACAATAACCATGGAGGTGCAGAGATCAGGAGCAAACCAATAACTCCGGGTTTAATTAGTCTAAGGCAATATTGACTCACAACGCTGTTGTACCTGGCTGGATTTTTCCAGGCAAGTCACCATACGACTTGTACATTATTCAGTGATGTTTACAGTCACAATTTTCCCTGCCATGCTTCTTGCAAAGCCTTTCTCTGGTTATCAAGGCGTTTGTATTGAAGCACAGCATCTCCCATATATTTGGCCATGCTCATAACTGTGGAATTGTTTATAGCAAGCCAGCTGCAAACAGAGTCCCCAGCTTGGTCCTCTTCCCAGTCCTGTTTCAAGGTGAAGCTCAGTCACTTCGCCAAACGGGCTGCAGAACAGCGAGCTCCGTGCGATCCGGCTGCGGTGACGCTCCCGGGCACGGGCCTGTTTGCTAGACCCAGCCTCGCGGAAGACGGCCTCTGGTATGGAGACACACGGGTAACCGAGCAGCAAAGCCAAGAGCCGGGTGCTCAGGCTCCTTTGTCCCGCTCCAAAGGGGCAAAGCAGCCAGACGCTGAAGCATGTACGGCCAGAGCAATGGGAGAGCAGAACCAGGTCTGATTTCGGCCCCTGTAGCGGGACTGTTCACAAAGTCACTTCATATAAATACAAGCTACAATAAAATAAATGCCTCCAGTGATTGAGTTGGTTTTTGCAGAAGTATGTTTTTAGAAACTGCTATCGATCTGGTTTGGTCGGAAACAGTAAGACCTTCTGCTGAATGTTCGTGTAACCCGCATCCTGAAAACAAAAGATTTACAGTAAAAAAATATAGCGGGAATTAAGATGTCTTCTGCTACGTCTGAACATCCACCTCTGCATGGGATGTCAAGGATTGGGGTGGGATGAGGTGACGCAACACCAGAGCCCGGCACCTGCACTGCCTGTATCCCCTCGGACTCCACCTTGCCTAGGAGGGCAACCAAGCACCGGCCATCACGGTGCCAGACAAAACTAGTCTGCTCGCCAGCAGCACCGCAACGGCTCCCAAAGCCCCCGGCAGACACGGGAGGAGCCTTGGAAATCCCTCCTCCTTCCCATCTCTTTTTAACAGACTGCAGGGAGGTAACTCCTACCCCAAGTAAATGTGCAAAGAATCAGAAGAGCATCCCAACAAGCATCCAGCACAAACTAGCACTGTGTTCAGATCTACAACCGCTGCTTCTCATTCAAGTCTCCTCACTAAATCTCAATGCATTTCCTTTCCATGAACTTGTTTAATCTGCTCTTCTATATGCTAAAAAAACCCCAAAACTAAACAAAACAAAAAAAAACCCAACAAAAAATCCCCACATGGATGATATAGGCTTTAAACTTGGTTTGCTTTTGTATGTTCGCTGTTCAACTCTCTTATGAGCTGGTGTTTTCTCATTCTCATTGCAGTCTTTAAGTGCTGCTTTGATTATGTGTTTGGAAGTTAAGTCTAGCACTTAAAAATCCCATTTTATACGTTAGTTTTGGTGCAACAAGTCCACGTGGGCACTCCTTGATGTAATCTGAGCATTTCTTTAATTGCTTCTCTGAATGAAGGTCTCTTTCCAGGAACAAGCTCTGGTTAAGCTCCACAGGAAACAGTTTCCCATACACTGTGCAAGACTTGTCCGTGTGGTCCGACGGTATTATCACTTCTCAGGTATTATAAAATGCTAAAGGATCTCTTAGCAAAGCAGATGCAGCATTAAGACAATCCTAGGCACGTTTGCACTCGCGAGGACAAGCACGACGCGCTTGCGCCGCAGCCCCAGCAGCCACGCCGCCGGGCTGGGCCACCAGGACGCCTGGTTTTGGCCTCCGGCTCTCAGGTTGGCTTGTACCAAAGGTGGTTCAGCGCCCAAGGCAAAGCATGTGCAGACTCTGTTCAGCTCTAGGACACAAAGAGCCCAAACCCCAAGTCCTCTACTGCTGGACTGTCCACTCCGGTGCCCACAGAAGTCTCGGTGGATGGTGGATAGGAAAACCAGTACGTCCAATCGCACCGCCTGCGCTGCAGCCAAAAGCCACTTTTTTCAGCTAAAGTGGAACTTCTCAGCCCGATGCCTCTCACAGACCAGATTTATCTTCTCATTTGAAAATGAAATGTCTGCCTATTGCCTGTCTTGTTGCTACAACATCCTTTTTTAGCAGACTTGTTTATAAAATTCACATTATCAAACTCAGTGTTGCAAGATACAGGTTGCTATCTTTCCAGCAACAAACACCCTGATTATTCCAAAAGCAAGTGCCAGACAGACTTTTCCAGCACCATCCCAAGTTACAGCCAAGCTCTGACACTTATCTAAGAGTTTACTAGCTGACCATTAAATAATTCCAATTAATTGTGCTCCAATCAGTTAAAATACTGCCAGCTTCAGAGTACATGCACTATTTATATCCAGAGACCTGACTTCAAGGACTCTCGCCAGCTGTTTCGACGGACCAACAGAGAGCACGGCCCCGGTGCACCGCGGGACGACAGCACGGGGACGGCTCTCACGGCACCACGCACTTTACACGCACTTGCCCTTAAAGCCGTTTGGCAGCTCCATGTTCTTGCTGCCGCAGAAACATTGATCGCAATCCTACCAACTGAGACCTTTGGCTTTTCTAAAAGTCTTATTGAATTATTTATCACCGCTGACTAAATAAAACATAGCACCTTCTGCAGCTGGGGTATCATCCACGTGACACATGTGGGATTTCCAGGCCAGGCAGCAGACCTTCCACAGGAACCATGGGCACTCACGGCTGGGAACCGGGCTGAGTCTCCTCGAGGGGTGAGGAGGAGGAAGGTGTTAATGCACATAAACTCTGAATATTTGGACAGTTTGCTGGAGAAGAAATCAAAAAGGCATTAAACGGAAGGGTCCGTAACACAACATTGTACTCCGGGGGAAACAGGAACAATCCCAGTGATGTGTGTTTGTTGACAGTATTTTGCACCAGACTTTCTTCACAGGGCAGCAACTTTTGGCCAAAAATCCATACATGCAACACTAATTTAAGATCACTTAAGATCATGTTATAGCTGGTTCTATTCCTGTGGTGCTTGTCAAACACAAATTTGCATGCCATCTGTTGGCACTGCCGGTACCGCTAGCTGTAAGATGCTCAATAAAGACACTGCAACATTTCAGGAAAAACTTTAGTCATTTCTCTGTTTTCAACGCCTGATCTCAAAGCTTTACCCTGTTTTGTTCTGCACCCATCACACCATAAAGCTTCTGTTTTCCGAGGTGCTAAATGTTACGCTGACAAGCGCTTTGGATTCAATTAGCAAACATGGCAAAGACTGACACTATTTGCGCTGAAACCAGGTGCTACTTCCAGCCCTGAATTGCTTTGAAGTCCTAAATCTGTGCAAAACCAGGTATTTCCATGGCAACGGCCAGGACGCCACAAGAAGAGGATGACATTTTGGCAGCGGAGAGGAGAGGCTGGGTGGGGAGGAAGGAGGCTCCTCTGGCATACAGATCTCGTCTCCCTGAACGCCGAGAAGGAAGATGAAGGAAGGAGGAAAGCAGCACGAAACCTGTTCTGGGGATGAAAGATCTAGTCAGGGGTTTCTGGAGCATGAGAGCACTTCTGCACGCCACTGCTTTTATCTTCAAAAGGAGAGAAAATGGTCCCCAGCGATTAGTAATACTCTTTTCAGAAGAGATCGATGCAGGCAATCGAGAAATGCTGCATTAAAGCCATCTGTTTACTTTTGATATAGGAACATCTGAAAAAGGCTGACCTGGGTGCTTGAGAGACATCAGAAGGTCCCTCTGCAAACAGCAGCTTTCATTACAAACCTGCAGCTTATCATCCTCATCTTCATTTTGCCTGAACAGTTTTGACAGCTACACAAAGGCCTTTTTTTTTTTTTAAATTGGCCTTGAGAACATTTAAAGCTATCAACATTAATTTTTCAAATCCTAATAACATTAAATTAATTTACAATTTTCTACCAATCCAGAATGAAACAGCTGGCATTGCCACCCGCAATCTGATATTTTGGAACCACGGGCATACATACACGCTCCAGAAAAACAAACCCAAGCTGCAAAAATCCTGCTCTTACCAGCCACTCCGCGTTACTTAGCCACGAACCAGACAATATGGCTGTGCAGCCGGGGCACTTCATGTAAAGGGTGGGAGGAAGAGAGACCGACTGTTGTCCCTACGATATATGATGATGGAATTAGTCAACAGCTACACAGTGACAACCATTCAAGCTATTAAAAAATAAACAATATATCGACTAGAGGACCGCGGGACATCAGCAAGCGAGCAGGCTGTGGTCAATCAACAACAGTTTTAAAAAAAAATTCTAAGAACAAGCAGCAAAATGTTCAATACAGGCACAGTAGTTATTGATGAGTAAAAGACTTAAAGCTACTTGCTGAGTGACAAGTTAAATATAAACTAAGCTGTTGCAGAAGAATAAGCAAGACAACTGTTTACTTTCATATTCCATTCAGCTTTTCACAGCGCTAATTTTCCAGGCACAGCGCAGTACAGCCTGTATTTCACGGGTAACACCTGCTTCCCCACCTATTCTTGGATGCAATGCAATTACCTGGAGGTAGTCAAAAACGTACCACAGGATTCTCCTCTGTTAAAAATGAAACTTGCAAAAGAACCAACACCCTTTTAAACCTGGATATTTCAGGCTCTGGGTTTTTAAAGAAGCCTCATTTCATCTTATAAAAGCTCTAAAAAAATCAGAGGATTTGGTTATGCTTCTTTTCCTGCGTAAGAGGAAACAGGATTCCTCAGAAAGTCAGACTTCCACTCCTTCCCTTGCAGTCTGCTGACAAATAGTCAATTTTGCAGCTTTCAGGATTAGTCTGATTTATTATAACGGGGGGAGGGGGAAAGACAGTGATAGCACAACTCATTTCAACCTGCAAATCTTCTTAAAAACAAAAATGCATTAACCATGGCAACAACCAAATATCGAAGCCCATTTGCTCGTTGTGGTGCTTTGGGTAATTTCGATTTACTGTTTATCTACCTCCTCTAATCAGACCTTGTCTTCACAGTGTTTTATTCCTTCAGTTATCGCACTAGGACGACAGATGTTGTGTGGCTCCCCAAGCACCATCCGTGGCTGTCCCAGTCTCAGTGGGGCTCACCTGCACTCGAGGGCCTCAGCAGATCACACAGAGCCGTGGCTGAACCACAACCAGACACCGTCTAATAAAATGAGAATATGCAGTTTTGTGAAAGGTGAAAATTCCAGGAGTGGGGGGAAAAAAAAAAGGGGGGAGATTTCTGCAGTTGGCCCTTTCTACTACTCCCTGGAGTCTGCGAAAGCTCCCAACTTAACCTGAAGTCAGTCTAGGAGGAGAAGAAAAAACAAAAGCATGAGCAAAATGGGCCTAACGAGCAGGGAGCAACAGGTAAAAGAATGCCCCACAAGCTCCCAGTTTCAGGGATGTTACTAATTAATTAACTACATCACCTATGGGATCGTGTTTCCTCAGGTGTTTTAAAATCCTGACAGAGCAAAGCCCACGGGAGAGAGCGCAGAGCCGGGGTCTGACATGGAATCCCCCCGCCTGTTGCGGGTGCACGAACAGCCCCACCTCGCTGGGCCAAGGCCCCTGCCAGCTCTCGCCGCTTCCAGCGGGCACTGAGCTGGGACAAACCCCAAGGAAAGCGCAACCAGCCGGTGTCTGCGCGGGCAAGGAACCCACATCCGCACCGACGTCCCGAGGCAAGGCCCAGAGCGATGAGACCACCAGAAAAAAAATCTGCTCTGCGTCAGCACTGCCCTTGCTAAAGTGCTGCTGGAGATACTAGACTGTGTTAAACACCCACGTCACGGCACCGTGACGCGTTGGCTGGTGGCATTTCACCAGGGCAGAAGGGCTTTTCCCGTGCACCACCTCTCTCCCTCAGTCTTTACTTGCATTCACCAAAGCCTCCTGCCAGACGTTGATTTTACCAGAAGGCAGCGGAAGGGCATGTCACAACCCTCCGCGCTCCTCCCCTGGGCACAGGCTGCACTTTCTCCGAGCACGCAGCCCCTGGAGGGAGGGCAAAGGGAGAGGAGCCCGGTGCCGACCGCCAGCGCAGACGATGCTCATGTGCAGTGACAGCCTGCAGAGGCCACGGCGGTCTCCGGAAGGAAGCTCCCGTCCGCTGGCCGAGCGGTTTAACCGGCACGCCGGTGGGCAATCCTCGCCTCCCATCCTGCAGCGGCGGTCGACGCGCAGTCGGCTGTTTTGTCTCCCTCCGCTCAGGAGGAGTCGCAGACAGACGGTAATAATGAGATGTCAGCTTTATCCACGATGCTAAATAAATGTCATATCCTTTTTCTGGTTTAATAGCCGTTGCCAGGGCAACAAGTAGTATTCCTTACCACCACACCCGGCACAGGATTAAAGGTGGGAAGCGGTCTGGATGAACAGCCAAACACACTGCGCTGTCACCCTCCCCAGACCCACCACCCACGGGTCTGGTTCACCCTACTCAGAGCAGTGTCCCCAGCAGGGACGTTCCACTTTCCAGAGCCCGTAAGCTGGATATCAAGATGCTCGTAAGACCAGAAACAAAACATCACACCCTCCAAAATCCCAGGAGGTGACCTGTGGGGACAGACCACAGGCAGGAGATGACAACAGCTCCCGGCGACCCAGCACTCCACCACACGGCAGAGCAAGTCCAGGTTCCCCTGCAGCGGGTCCCACGACATTCAGCTGCTTCAGACTCAGCAGCCGCGGACGGGGGGCTCAGACGGCCCCACCGGCCCACGTAGCCCACCTCCACGCACAAGCAACACGCGAACTACGTGGCAGAGCCGTGGGACTCTCAGCTCCCTGCCTAGAGCTACCGCCAGCTCGCTGTGTTAACGCTACGCGCATTATAAACACTACGCTCTGCACAGAAGGAGCTTGAGGCAGCTCAGCATAAAACACAGTATAAACTAATCGCGAGTTAAAGATGCCTGAGAAGTGAGACCAGAGCGAGCAGATGTACACCACCATCGCTTTGCACTGGACACACAAGCACACGTGTGCGCGCTCCCCATTTTCTTGGCTGGCCGCTGCGCAGCCCCGTCCGTGCCGGGCTCTCCAACGCCCGGCTGCCTCCCGCCCTGCCAAAGAGCACTTTGCTGCAGCGAGGGGCTGTCCCAGCCCAGCTCCCCAGGAGAGCAGCACCGGGAGTCGCCCCCTTTTCCCTGCGGAAAACGACAACTTGCGAGAGCAGCTCTGCCACCAGCGAAAGGCAATTTTCAAACGACACAGGACGCTGGGGTGCCAAAACCCAGCGGTGCTGCGGAGGGCTGCTCCTCCACCTGCCCAGGGACCTGCCACGCTTCGCCCGGCAGCCGGAGCCCACGGCACCCGGGGCGGGCTCACGCCGCGACCCTGCTCGGGGTTGGGGGCTTTTGGGGGGGACTGATAAATTCGCTGCAGCAGCACCGGCAGGAGCCGGGGGGATGCTGCGGGCAGGCGAGCCCGGGGCCGGGGCTCCCCTCCGGGGAGGGTCCCGCCGCAGACGCCCATCACCGCGGGCCGGGGGTCACGGAGCCGTGAGAAGGGACGGGGGGGGGGACGGGGGGACGGGGCTACTCCCGCGGGGGCCGCCGCGGTCCCGCACCCACCTCCTTCTTGACGGTGCGCAGCAGCCGCTGCCGGGTCTCCGCCTCTGTGGGGAGAAGGGGGAGAGGCCCGTTAGCGCGGCCCGGCCCCGGCCCCGCCGCCCGCGCCCCCGGCCTGCCGCCTGCCCTACCCGCCGGGGCCGTCGCCATGGCCGCGCTCCTCCGCTCCGCAGCGCCGGCAGACTGGCGGCAGGGCCGCTCCGCGGGGCCGGGCCGGGCCGGGCCGACCGGGCCGCACCGCCCACCCGCGCCCGCCGGGGTGGGGCCACCGCCGCCGCCGCCAATCCGCGCGCGCCGCCGGGGGACGGGCCATGGGCACCCCCGGCAACGGGCGGCCCTCGGGGGGCGACCGCGCCCGGGCCCCGACCCTCAAGGGCGGCCTCAGCCGGGCCCGGCCCCTCAGCGGTGGGACCCCAACTAGGCGCAGCCCCTCAGTGCGGACCACAGCCGGGCCCCCCGGCTCCCAGGGCCTCCAAGTGGGACACCCCCCTCCAGCGAGGCCCCAGCGCCCCCAGGCCCGGAGCTGGGGTGCCCCGAGGTGCCCGGGGACGGGCGCAGGCCGCAGCCAGGGCGAGCCCTCGGGGTGTCCCCGCGCACGGGGCCGCTTCGGGGCAGGCGCGGCCGGGCGGTGGCCGGGGCCGTTGGGGGCTTTGGGAGCGCCGGGAGTTGCACGGAGGTGCGGGGTGGCAGCGTCCCCGCAGCCGTGTGCCGTCCAGGCCCGCTCCCCTGGGCTCTTCCGCACCGGGAAGGCGATGCTGAGCTGAGCAGGCCTATTCACAGGACCCCAGAGATGCCTCCTATCAAAATCACACACCCCCCCCAGAGAAAGCCCTGCCTAGCAGCTGCCATTAACGTGTCTTCTGTTTTTCTGTTCCCTCGTTTGCTGTTCCAGGACATTTCCATAGAAACAGGATCCCAGCTCCTTCGCAGTCCAGTTTCCAATAACTACAAACCGCATTAGCGCGAGGGCAGCGGCGCCTGGCCACGCTGCACGCCGGCACGCGGCCGCTGGCCACCGACGCGGCCCCGGCTGGCCCTCGCTGCCGTCGCTTGGGAAGGGACTCGCTCCCGGCACAGAGAGCAGGGAAGTTCCCATCCTGTTAGAAATTCCCGGCCTCGCCACCCCCCCGGTGACCCGCCAGCCCCCGCAGCCCTGGGCATTGCCGCACCGGGAGCTGGGCTGCGTCCCCTGTGCCGGAGCAGCTGCCTTTCGCTCTGTGCTGGCGCTCGGTGGCCCTGAAGACGGGAGGAACCATCCGTCCCAATGGCTCCGCTCGGCCACCCGTGCTGGGCACGCGTCTGCCAGGACGCGGCTCTGCCAGGAGGGAGCTCCGGACTCGGGATTAATCGGAATTCAGTCCATTCTGTACTTTACCGCATATCCGTTGTAGAGGAAACCTATTTCCTTGTACATTATTTGCTTTTCACTGTTTATTTGCTTGCTAAATGCCCTGTTAACAGAGGTGGTGGCAGTGCAGATGTTACTGAACTGCAGCAACGGGGCCGGCTTCCCTGGGGGTTAGTGATTGCTGATCCGGATGGATCCCAGACAGATTCTGGGGCTGGGATCCAGCCGGGGCAGCTCTGGGTGCCGCTGGTGGGGGCCGCAACTCCCATCCGCAGTCGCTGAGTGTTGGCTCGACCCTCGGGATGCCAGTCTCAGCCCGGGGAGTCAGCCCTGGCCTCAGGCTGGGCCCCCTGCAAGTGGCATTGAACTTGACGTGCCACATCGGGGGTCTGACGCCTGGTTTGTGGGTACAGCTGCGGCTCTGCGCCCCAGCGAGCCCGGCTGGCCGGTCTCACCAGGTGGCACCATTGCATCTCTTCTGCCCAGCGGCCTGCGCCGGGGTCTGGCCATGGAGAGCCCTGCGGATGGGGTCCCCCTCCTCCAAAAGGGGTGCGGGAGGAGAAGGAGGGAGGGTGCTCAGAGGCAGGAGCCCGGGGCTTTTCAGGTGACCCGAGACCCGCGCAGCCGGGCGCGGGCTGCGCCTGCAGTCGGCCCGGGCGGCTCCTACGAGCCCTGCTGCTCTGCAACCCCGCCTGTCGTTTATCGATGACCGCGGGTCCTACAGTCTTGAATGGGCAATTAAGACAGGCTAATAAACACTCATAATGAGGGCATCGCGGCCTCATAAAACACCATGTAGGAGCGCCACCAGATACCAACAGTGAATCGAATTACAAGGGCAGAGACGGCCTGCTCGCTCCCCTGACCCCGAGCTGTCGCCGGGACAGCGTGGAGCCGTGGCTCTGCGTAAGCGCGGGACGCTGAAACGGAGAAGGTGCCAGGCTCCCCAGGAGCCAGGGCACGGCACGGACGTGTCACGCGCGGCACTTCGCACGGCTCTGGTCTCCGTAAAGCTTCTCCGGCCCAGGGTGAGACTGTCTGACTTAAACCAACAGCATCCGCCAGCCGGGAGAGCCCGGGCTGCCTGACAAAGCTTTGAACTTGGCCTTGGACAGGCAGGCGAGTTTCTCCTGCCTGTTTCTCACTTGTGCTATTGTGAAAATGATGTTGGAGGCACTGACCTGCCTCCTGACTGGCAGGGGACACCAGGAATTGTTCAGTTAGCACCTCAATCAGGAAAACGAGTCTGTCCAAGCTGAGCCAAACCAACGCTTTTGGGACTTTTCCAAACAAACCCCACTTATTTTAAGGGCCAAGATGAGCCCAAGCAACTTTTACGGCACCCAGAACACCCTGGCAGCTCTGCCGTAGCGTTTGTGCTCTGGACAAGCGCTGCCTGGTTCCCCGCGCCGGCCGAGGGGTGACGCCGAGGGAGCCGACGCTCCCGGGCTCTGCCGAGCTCGGGGGAGCGACGACCACCTGAGAGCTTGACTCAACTGCACAGCGCTGGCAGAGGGAAGCCCCGAGGAGCAAGGAGATCATTTCGATTCCTGTTGACGAACCGTGCTGGTTTTGTACGATGTTCAGTCCCGTCAATCTCGCTGCGATACCCCAGGCTCGCTAACGCGGGGTGGCAGCGTCCGGGCGCCGGAGGAGCCCAGGGGGGTTCAGGCGGCTGGTGGTGCTGGCACTTCTGTGGGGCCGTGTACCACGTCGGGCAATGCTTAGGCTGTCTGAGAGGGACAAGACGTGATCTGCCTGGCTTCTTTCTCCCCGGAACAACGGTGCTATACGGGGGGCGGGAGCCATTACTAATTTATTACCTTCCTTTGGGGAGAAATTCGCTGAAACAAGCGCTCCGTAAGCCTTGCTGGTTCCTTTTCCTTGGAAAATTCTGCTTCTCCCTGGATTAAAGATGAGTGGGAGACGACTGGCCCCTGTTTTCTGAAGTCTGGAGAGCTTAAATGAGAGCACGTTGATCTATACTTAATGTGATTAAGTTACATCTCTGAGTATCATGCTAATTAAATTAAACTTCCCACTGCTGCCTCTGCAGCTTAAACAGGATAGTTGTTTTAAGACTGCAATTCACTTTTCTGCATTTCATTGCATGGATGAGCAGGTAGGATAAAAGCAGTCTGCTAATCAAATAATCGTACTGTTTAGAAACAACTTCTAACTCGATGGAAATTCAAATCTAAATCTGATTTGAGCTAGATTTAAACCCTACATTTTAAATCTAAAGTGATGTGTGCTTTGAGTAAAGAAAATAACAGGGAAAAGCAAAAGTAAACTGATGAAGGGAGCGCACGGAGTACGTCTGACCGTGATGTGGCAGGTGTTTAGACGGCACGATGGCTGATGTGCAGGCGACCAGCGGCTTCAGAGCGTGAGCTGCAGTGAGGAGAAGGCAGAGCCCCGGCGTGGCTGCCTGCCGGCTGCCCCTTCCTTCTCGCGGGCCAAAGCGAGCGCTCAGTGCCGGCACCCCTGTTCAAACGCTACGTCGTCTCCATAGCCTCCTCTCTGAAATGCTTCTAGTGGAACGTCAGATGATGGACAAAAATATTTGGCTACAGTTGGCAAAATAACAACATTTTACCCAGAAAACTCCCCCGTCTGGTGTCACTGACGAGCACACAGCCCCACGCCGTACACCTCATGGGCCAGGCTGGAGCAACACACGTGGCTCCTTACCCAGGGGCTGGAAAACTGTGACCAGAATAAACAAAACTCTGGGGAAAACTCATCTCTCCAGTGGGTCGCAGAGCTGGGATCCTGCTGGGAGCTCAGTGCTTGCATGGCCCCAAAATGCCGTGGCCGAGTCTGGGGAGCACAGCTCCTCGCAATGAAAACCATCCCCAAAGACACCTCTCCCTCTGCCCTCCTCCCATCTCGCAGCCCTGAGAACCTGCGATGGTTTTTCCAGCTTCTAGAAAAATTTGAGATTTCAAAGCTCTCTGCTCATTGACTTGACAGCGGCAGCCTTGACCCGATGCTGGAGAAGAGGCAGCCACGTTAGCGGGTGGGAGCGGAGAGGCATCGGGCAGCAGCACGGGTGGGCGATCGGGCGCCCAAGGAGAAGGCGGGAGCTGGGGGAGCGGGACGGGAGCGCTGGGTGCATTCGCGGCTCATTCGGCAGCGAGGACCCCGGGGGATCTGTCAGGGATGGAGGCTGCCGGAACGCCGCATCGGCATCGAACCGACGGCGCGGCACATGGGCTCGGCTGGAGCGGAGCAGCATCCGTGTGCTGGGAAACTGATGCTGGTTGGTGCCTTGGCACAGGGAGGTTTTAGGCAGCATCGTGCAGGCTGCACATCCCTGCGGTGCAAAACCACCGAGCACCCCTGACTTGGAGCTGTTGTGGGACTAGCTGTAGCCGTGCCTGGCTAGTGCCGTTCCTGCACGCCCAGCTCTGCCCAAAGCCCACCTCGGGCCTCCCATCACGTATAATTTAAAAGATCAACGTGCAGAAAACAAGAGGCTCTTCAGGAGAGCAAGTAGCTTAGTTTTAAAAAGATACCAGTGGTTGAACAGCTCCTGCTTCACACCCGGGAAGTGGCCTCAGCCCGGCACCCCACCGTGGGGGATGCTGCGGGGGGACCTGCTCCCCACAGCCCACCTCTCCCCCCACCAGCTCCTCCGCGGGGCTGGGGGTGACTGCACCCTGCTGCTGAGGAGCAGGACCCCGGTGCAGGGGGGTCTCCACGCTCGGCACACCAGCATTGCACGTAAACTACCTGGAGAAAAGAAGGGTCAGCTACAGAGAAAGAGCCGTTATTTTTTACAGTTGCTATGGCACCAGCTGTCTCTGTTCTGTCATTTATGCCCTTAAGATGGTCCTCAGTTGGGGGGATTAAACCTTGCTCCCCCAGCACGCTCCTCAGACAGACCGCACCAGCAGCAGGGATTTCTCACCTTCATCCCTAGCAAGGGACAACTGCAGCCCCCCTGCCAGCCCCCCTGCCAGCCCCCCGCAGCCCCAGCAGCCGAGTACAGCCTTCTCTTTCATTTCCGACGGCTGCGCCCACACCCGCGTTGTAGGGACTGCAACTGAAATCCACGGCTTTGCAAAGTCCCAGGAGTGACACAAATCCCGTATAAACCCGCAGGAGATTAATCGTCCCTCACCTGTGTGCCAGGCCTGGGCTGGGGGGAGAGCCGCACCGGCAACGCCTGGCGGGGCCACGTGCACCCCGGCTCATGGAGGGGGGCTCTGCCTGGCCGCGACGAGACCCCCAACCTCCGCTCGCTCCCCACCCAGCGCAGGGAGCAGTGCGGGGGGTCAGCCTGACGCCCTCCAACTAAACCCCTTTGCTGGGAGCAAAGCACACGCAGAGAGCTGTTACCAGTCGCTCCTCGAAAACGCAGGAGCAGAAGGTTGCTGCGTTTTCCAATGAGAGGCGTTAAAAGGAACAGTAGTTCCACAGGCGGAGAGGGAGAAGCCGTGCGGAGCGCAGCCTGCCCGGCGCGGGGACCGGCGGCAGGCGGGCGGCTGGAGCGGATCTGCCACCCATCACTGCCTGCTGGGAGGGGGCAGCTCGGGGCTGGGCACCCCACTCGGGCCCTCCGCTGCTGGGGTCCCCACTCCGGGTCAGGGAGCGCCTGGGGGCACACGGCGAGGTGGGGGGAGCCAAATGCAGGAGGGCAAGGAGGGGTAGCTGCTTAAGACAAATCCCATTCCAGGACTCTCGTGCTCATGCCGTGCTGTGCCACCGCAGCTGGACAGAACCCACCAAGGCACAGCCTGCCCTGCCTGCCTCGCCGCAGCCCCCAGAGCCCCGGGACATCCGCCCGGGGACCAGCACAGCCCCCCGAGCTGCTCCGGTCCGACAGCCCCGGCAGCCAGAGCCAGACACGCCAAAAAAAAATAACGTGTGTTTTTAACTGGCTCTTTCTAGCGGTTCTCCATGCGTGTGCCTGAAGGATTAACAGCATCCAGAGGTTTCCTGTGCCGGGCAGACGCCGGGCAGCTGCCTCACGTCGTCACAGCAACCCACTAACCGTGGCCTAAGAACCGCAGCTCCCGGTTTGATCTCTTCTGTAGTTTCTTTTAATTACAGATGAGGGTGCCTGGAAAAGCCGGTGCTGGAGCACCCTGGAGCCCTGGGAGCCCCCGATGGCCCCAGGCAAGGGCTCGCTCAGCACTGTCCCCCGTGTCGCGGCGGGGGTGAGACGCAGGTTCCTGCCCGGGCTGTGAGCCTGCACAGGCACAGTTCGCTTGCAATGAAATTTGCTTCTAAACAGGCAAACTTGAGAGAGCAATGGCTCTCGGTACGCTGCCCTCCCCTCCCCGGTCGCGTCTGAGCTGCAAAAGTTCTTTCACTTTCAAGTGGCTTCTTTGCAACAACCTGCTCCCCTGTGCTACAGAAAGACCCGGCCAGTCCCCGAGGACAGACGGGGCGATGCGGGATGGCTCAAACCGGGCAGCTCCGCGCGAGTGGTGCCAGCTCCCGGCAGCACACCGAGGTGCCCCCAGCCCACGAGGGTCCGGCGGGCTCGCGGTGAGCACCGCTGGAGTCTGTGCCCTGCGCTTGCCTCCCGGCCCCGCTTGCTCCGCAGGGCAAGAATGAGCGGTCATCTCCTTTGGTGGGTCTGGTGTCGTCATTCGCAGAGCGGTAATTGCAAAATACACCAAGGAGCAAGAAATAACTACTTGTCCGGAGGAAGAAGCACCACCTCTGTGTGCAAACACGGTTCCGTTTCACCAACCCCACCCCAGCCCCAAAATGCACCCGCCCGGGTGCGGACCCAGGGAGCGGAGGGGACAGAAACCCGTGCGGTGCGGCCGGTCCCTGCGCCCCAGCCCTGTGCTCGGAAAACTGCTCTCCCTGCTCCTGCCTTTGATCAGAGGATGGGTTTCTCTGCCGCGCTGTGGGTTTCCAGCGGGAGGTGGGGAAGCGCAGTCAGCCTGACCCTCCCCTCCTCGGTTCTGTCATCAGCAACGGCAAAATCCTTCCCATCCCCAAGTTACTCAGGCTGAATCCTGCAGGATTTGCCAGGGCGGCAGGATGGCAGAGCAGCCCTGCCCGGCGCCCGCCGCCAGCCCTCCCCGGCAGGGCACGGCCCCCCGCCCGGGTCCCACAGCCAGCCCCGCGCCCCCAGCGCCCCAAACCCACCCCAGGGACAAGTGGAGCAAAAAAATGGATTTCCTCCTCTCGGTCATCGGGTTCGCTGTCGATCTGGGCAACGTCTGGCGGTTCCCTTACATCTGCTACCAAAACGGAGGGGGTAAGGACACTGCTAGGATTATTTAAGTCTTCTTTCGGAGAAAAGAAATCTGTTTTTCATCTTCCCAGTGCTGAAAAACTCGCTGTTTCTTTTCTTTCTTTGTCTCTAGCCGCTCCTCTCCGGAGAGGGCGGTTTAGAGACCGACCCAACTTCTCCTGACATCTGTCTCTTTTCTGTTTTGTGTCTTTCTTCATTCAAAATCCCCCTCCATTCACTCCTTCCTGGTGTCGCTCACGCCTTCCCCGGCACGGCTAGAGGCGCGTTAGTAGCTCCAGGATCACAAAGAGAAAACTAGCGTGGTCCAAACTGCGCAAAAGGATTAAAAATCTGCAAATTTGGGGTGGGAGGTTCACGCACTTTATGATCTTGTGACTTTGTGACCCTTTCCGACGGCTCGTGTTTTACAGTAATCCTCACAAGCATCCCAGCCGCCTGCCGCAGATCCCGGCCCTGCAGCCGGCAGTGCTGGACCCCGCGGAGGAGCCCCGGCTCCCCGGGATGCGCAGCCCCGCGCCGCACGGGGCTCCGGGCGTTCGCTCCTGTGTGAGCCACAGAAAGTTACGATACAAAAGCTCCGTGAAGGAAAAAACCCTGAGTAAATGACATCTAAATAAATTGCTTTAAATAGAGCAGGGTAGAAAAACCCCTTGCATGGAAATTAAAAATGAGGAATGAAAATTTTGTGCTGTTTGCAAAAGCACAGTGGATTTAATTGCCAAAGTCGGCATTCGAGTAACGTCCTCTACTGCTTGGGAAAATTAGAAGGAGATAATTAGTACCATACTCAAGGCTAAAATGTGGATCCCAGGTGCCCACACTGCAGCACAGTTATTTGTGATTTACTCCTGTGGGACTGGGAGCAAACTTTAGCCGCTCTTCACTGGTGTGGTTCGGGGAGATGCTTTCCCCACCCGCCCCGCGCCCACGGGAGGGCGAGGAGCTCCGCCAGCAGCTCCTGGAAAGCGCGGCCGTGGTCCCCGGGGGCGGGCAGAGGGGCGCTGGGCCAGGGGGGCACTGGGCTCACCCGTCAGCTGGAGCTGTTCCTGGGTGAGGAACCATGAGGGCTGGTAAGAGGAACACGGCGCCTCTGGGCCAGCAGCGCTCCGGGTGAGCGGGGGGCGGTGGGAGGATGCTGGGGGTGCCGCTCCGCACACCTCCCCCAGCGCGTGGGGGCTCTCGGAGAGAGGAGCCCTGGGGGTTAAATTAACTAATCCCAGCAGGGCTGTTCTGATGAGCGTGGTGAGCAGCTCCAGCTCCAAAACCTCCATGGGGTGCAAGCGTAGCCCTGGTACAGATCACGTTATGAATAATGCAGATTACAGCATTAATTACTTGTGTCTTGGGGTGACCATGCATATTCGGTGGGATTTTCTCCTAAACTCTGCTAGACCTGAGAGGTGCTTGGTGCCCCATCCCCTGCGCCGTGATGGTTTCTAGTGTTCTTTGTACCATCCTGGCCAAACAATCGCTCCCCGGCGAAGGCTGGGGCACCGAGTGGGGTCCTCACATCGTGAACCTCTCTAACAGATAATTTGCAAAGCATCTTTACAAACACGCGTCCAAACCCCTCATCCGCGCTGCTCCGTGACACATCCCTGCAGCGCTGGGAGGGACGGCAGTGGCAGCCCTCCGCCCGCAGCCTGCCTGTGCTCGCCGGCCGGCGCGGGGCCGCAGCGGTCACCGCCGCGCTGCTCCTCGCCCCGCAGGAGCCTTTCTCATCCCGTACACGCTGATGGCTGTTTTCGGAGGGGTGCCCCTCTTCTACATGGAGCTGGCCCTGGGGCAGTTCCACAGGACGGGTGCCATCCCCATCTGGAAGCGCATCTGCCCCATCTTTAAAGGTAAGAGACCCCCGGCCCCAGGCCACCCCCGCGCACTCGGGGCCGCGCAGTCGGCGAGCGGGGCAGGTCCCCGCAGCCGCGTCCCGGGGGACAGCGAGAGCCGGGACCGGCGGGGGCTGCTGAGCCTGCCCCCCTCTTCCCCCAGGCATCGGCTTTGCCATTTGCATCATTGGCCTGTACGTCTCCTTCTACTACAACACCATCATCGCCTGGGCTCTCTACTACTTCTACTCGTCCTTCTCGGGCACCCTGCCCTGGGCGAGCTGCGACAACCCCTGGAACACGCCCAACTGCACCAACTACTTCGGGAGGAGCAACGTGACCTGGACCAACTTCTCCAGGTCCCCTACTGAAGAGTTTTATACGTAAGTGCACGTACGTGGATGATGTGTTTAAGCTGGGGCACATCCCCGTGGAGGCTCTCGGGTCTGCTGCGCGGGGAGCAGGCTCTCATGTGGGGATGCTCTTGGGGAGCTCATGGTCCCCGTTCTCGGTGCGCCGGGGCAGAGGTGAGCGTGGGACTGCTTGCCCAGGGCTGAGCCTGCTCCCCAGGTACCTGCGAGGGCAGAGCCAGCAGCGCCGCGCTGGCCTGAGACACCCTCCCCGGCCGTGGGGATCCCTGCCCGCAGGAGGAAGGTCCTGGAGATCCAGAAGTCTGGGGGTCTGTATGATGTGGGGGGAATCCACTGGCAGCTGCTCCTCTGCCTCTTCCTCATCTTCACCATTGTCTACTTCAGCCTGTGGAAAGGGGTGAAAACCTCTGGGAAGGTAAGAAGGAGGGCTCCAGCACCAGCCCTGCCCGGGCACGGACGTGCCGGAGCCCTGGGCACGTGGGGGCTCGCAGCCTGGCACGCGGCACCCCCTCCATGGCCAGGGCCAGGCAGGAGGGACCAAGCCCTGGTGAGGTCTCGCAGCTCACCTGGCTGCTCAAACACGGGGTGTTGCCTTCTCCCCACACCCCAACCCCGCAGCCACCCTGGGCAGCCGCGAGCGAGCCGGCCGTGCCCGACGCGGGCGGTTTGGGTGCTGGGTGCAGCTGACGGCTGCCTCTCTCCAGGTGGTGTGGGTGACGGCCACGCTGCCCTACGTCGTCCTCCTCGTCCTGCTGGTCCGAGGGGCCACCCTGCCCGGTGCCTGGAGAGGGGTCGTCTTCTACCTGCGCCCGGACTGGGGCAAGCTCCTGAGCACCGCGGTGAGTGCGCGGCGGGATGCGCCGCCCCGGCCCTGGCCGCCCCCCACCCCGGGGATGGCAGCACCCAGACCCCCTCCCCGGGACGCACACCCACCCCTGCCCACGGGTCTGGCCCCGCGCTGGAGCCCTGCGATGGGGCCCTTGTTCCTGCAGAAACAAGACGCCCTGGACAGGCTCTTGGAAATGTAAATCTATAATTGAATCACCCATCTCATTGCCGCCGGGTTTTGTTTGTGCCTTGTTCTCGCCCTGGCCTCACAATAGGCTTCCTGTGGGTAATTACCAGGCAGCACTTGAGAATTCTCATTAAAGGTAATCAGGGCCTCACTGCAGGCACCAAACCTGCCCGGGCAGGAGTGGGCACGGGGGTCTCGGGGCTCCCCTCGACTTCGTCCCCCCTCTGGGCATGGGGAGCACAGATGCCATTGCTCAGTGCTGCTGCTGCAGGACCCCTGGGGGGAACGAGCTCGCTCTGTCCCGCGGCAGCTCCCCTGCGCCCGGGACATCTCATGGGGGGACGGGGCAGGCAAGAGAGGAGGTTCAGCAGCACGTACCAACAAGGACCCCATCCCTGTGCCGTGGGGTGGGCGTGCTGTGGGGTGGGCATGCCGTGGGGCGCCTCCCAGCCCCGTCCCAGCTGCGGGGACCCCCTGCCCGCTCTCCAGCCTGCCTGTCGCTTCTCCTGCCAGGTTTGGGTTGATGCTGCCGCGCAGATTTTCTTCTCCTTGGGCCCCGGATTCGGTGTCCTCCTTGCCCTGGCCAGTTACAACCATTTCCACAACAACTGCTACCGGTGAGCTCCTGCAGCCGTGGGTCCCTGCGGGCACGGGCGCTGCGCCAGGCACGGCCGCAGCGGAGCCGCAGCCCGACAGCTCCTCTGCCCCGGGGCCGCAGGCTGAGCGTCTTTCCCCATTTTACTGATGGTTTGGGTACGCGGGGCCAGGAGAGGGAACCGGCAGGTGTGCAGGCGACCGGGGCAGCTGAACCGGGGTGAGAGCTGAACTGGAGGGGGGTTTCTGCCGCAGGACACGTCTCCCTGCTTTCTGCCTTCCAGGGACGCGCTCGTCACCAGCGCGGTGAACTGCCTCACCAGCTTCCTCTCGGGCTTCGTCATCTTCACCGTGCTGGGCTACATGGCCGAGATGAGGGACGTGGAGGTGGAGGATGTCGCGAGAGATAAAGGTTCGCCTCCCTCCAGCACGGCTGCCCTGTCCTGGCCCTGCGGTGCCCACCTGCCCCAGGGCTCTGTGTGCCCATCGCGGTGCCCACCTGCCCCAGATCTCAGTGCCCATCGCGGCCGAGGGGGGTGATGGCCGGCCCTGGGGTGTGCTGGGGCGCGGGGGCTTGTGCCTGGGAGCGGCTCCCAGGAGCGGAGGGCAGCGAGGTGTCCGGCCCCTGGATCTCAGCCGGGGCCAGGCATGGCCGCTCTGGCTTTGGGGCATCTTCCCCACACGCGTTCCCACCGCTGCCGGCACCCAGGGCTGTGCCAGAGCAGCCGGGGAACAGCCAACCAGACCAGTGTCCCCTCCTAGGGCCGAGCCTCCTTTTTATCACCTACCCTGAAGCGATCGCCAACATGGTGGGATCCACCTTCTTCGCCATCATATTCTTCCTGATGATGATAACGCTGGGGCTGGACAGCACGGTAGGGAACTCCATCGAGCGCGACAGCGCAGCCGTGCAGCCTGGGGCCGTGTCCCCCGCGGGGACTGGGAACGGCTGTGTCCCACAGGGAATAGCGGGGTGACAAGGGGAGCTACGGCCTCGGGAAGGAGGGCTGCCTGCCCGAGCCCTCCGAGCGTGGGGACGGAGGGAGCACTGCGTCGTTGTCTCCAGTGGGTCTGAGCTGGCGTCCCCCAAAGCCTGTCGGAGGGGACGGTCGCCCCGGAGGGAGGGGACAGGGTGGGATGTCCCCACTCTGCTCGCGGGCAGAAGGGGCTTGCGGGGAGCAGGTTTTCTCTGAGAATGGGACTGGCCCCACGACTCATTTCTCCGCCTCATGCCGGCGTTTCCTTTGCAGTTTGGGGGCCTGGAGGCCGTGATCACGGCCGTGATGGACGAGTACCCCCAGGTCCTGGCCGGGCGACGGGAGCTCTTCGTCCTCGGCCTCATCACAGTCTGTTTCCTGGGCTCCCTGAGCACCCTCACCTACGTGAGTACTACTGGGCACCGCGCCGCTCCCGTCCCCACCGCACCCCTACTCGTATCGCCAGCACCGCCTGGTGCGGGACTTCGCCAAAGACCTGCTCCGCATCCCCGCGGGGTCTGCAGCCGCCCTCCCCTCCCTTGTGCCGTTCCAGGGGGGAGCCTACGTGGTGAAGCTGCTGGAGGAGTTCGGTGCTGGCTGCTCGATCCTGGCGGTGGTGCTGCTGGAAACGATAGCTGTCGCCTGGTTTTATGGTAAGAAACTGCCTCTGTTATGAAAAACATCCTGCAGGCACCGACACGGGTATTTAACCCTACCCATGTGTGTAAATGCCAGGGGTTTGGGGCAGAAGCACGTGTGTGACTCCTGGCGAGGCTGGGATGGGGCACGGAGGGCGTCGTGTCCGTGTCCCTGTACCCATGTCCTCCGTGGGTCTCCGGGGCCGTGACTGCTCCCTCCTCCGGCAGGGATACAGAGGTTCTCCCACGACGTGAAAGCCATGCTGGGCTTCTCCCCGGGGATGTTCTGGAAGGTGTGCTGGGTGGCCGTCAGCCCTGCCTTGTTAGCGGTGAGTCTCTACGGCCCGAATGAAGTGCCGGGTTGTCGGCCCCGCTCTGAACGCCCCGCAGGGGAGCCTGCTCTTCCCGCGCCGGCTCCCGCTGCCGCCCGGCTCCCCGGGCGCCTGCGCTGCTGATCCCTCCCTCTCGCTTGCGCGGGGCGAACAAGCCGCCGGGAGGGTGGACCAGGGTCCCGGCCGGGGCTGTAGGACCTCGTGCCAGCCCTCCCTGCCGGCTCCCCGGGCTGCTGCTCCAGCCACGGGCAACGACAAGCTGCCCCCAGCCTCTTCTGCAGCTCCAGGGCAAAGCTGGGAGCCGGCAGCTGGGTGCTCACACGGGCACAAGTGCAGCCTCGTTTCATCCTCCCGGTCCGCAGCGTCCCACGCTGGCATGGCCAGCCACGGGTACGTCTCTGACGGCACTGCGGCGCTGTGCGCCGGGCCGGATCTGTCCCCTTTGAAATGCCAGCTCCCCCGGCACTTCAAAGGCTGCCGTCTGCGAGAGGCAGAGGGGTCTAATCTCGACAGATCTGCAGCAGAAGAGGCCTTGTGAGGATTAATTACGGCTCTAAGCGCTTTGCCCAGGTTATTAAGAGAGAAGTATTATAATCAAAGCAGACAGCAAATGATTTCATTTCAGCACGGGGACGTGCAGCCTTCACAGGCCACTGTCTCCGTGGGGTTTGTTAGACGAAGACCTCCCAGCCCACACCTAGCGAGGGGTGGCAGTCTGGGAAATGTCACTGCCACGTCCGCGCCGGCCTTTCGTGGTCGGGAAAGCAGCGGTGGCAGCGGGACACAGACGTTGTTAACGTATGGGATGAGCCGGCGTCAGTGCCGGGGCTGGGGAGATGTCGCAGCTGATCTGCTCTCCCTGGGGAGCCAACGGGGCTGGTCTGCCGGGGATGCCTGGCTGCCACGAAAGAGCTTTCCTGGCCGCCCGTGTCATGTGCATGTGGGTTTTGCGGGCTGTACAGCCCTGCTACTGCCCCGTGCCTGCTTGTGACCGGCCGTGGGGCATGTCCTGCCGTGATCCAGCCCCGTGAGCATCCTTCCCTAACGGGCTCCGCTTCGTTTGTTACAGTTCATAGTCGTCAGCTCCCTCCTGGACCAGCCGCCTCTGACACTCTTCGACTATCAGTACCCTGAATGGAGCATCTCGGTGGGGTACCTCATAGGAGCGTCGTCCTTCATCTGCATCCCCTTCTACATGGTGTACAAGCTCATCTGGACGCCGGGGTCTCTCAAGCAGGTCAGGAGCGGGGTGGGTGATCCCGCGGCCCCTGCGTGGGCTCGGGGTGGTCAGGGACCCCTGCTCGGGTTAGCCCGAGACCGGGGCCGGGGAGCTGGGCAGATGCTTGACGTGTCCTCGGCATCTTTGTTCACGTGGCAATTAAATCACAGCTGGGGAGCTGCTTGGAAAAGGGCTCAGAGGAGCGTGGCTCGATGGCCTGATCATTTTAAGTCATATTTCCAAAGCTGTGATTTTGGCTGGGCCAGGAGGCAGCAGGGCTACATCAGCCTGGCTCTGGAGGCAGGAGACCGTCCCCAGCTGTCACCCCTCCTCTCAGCCCGTTTTTGGGACACCTCCTGCCCGCTGCCTGCAGGCTGATACAGCCCCGGCCCCGCAGCGAGCGAGATCCTGGTGGGGACGGCTTCGGCGCGCCAGGGCAGGCAGCCCTGCATGTGGCACCACGCCCCGGTGCGGGAAGGAAACCCGTTGCCTTTTTCCTTTGCCTGCTTACACCCTCCAGCGCCTCGCCGTCTGCATTCGGCCAGAGAAAACAACACGAGACGCCCAAGCAGAGGCGGTGTGCATGTCGCCTGTCCTGTAGCCCGGCGGCACGTCCAGGGGACGCAGAGACTGCTTCGCCTCCCTGCTCCTGCCCCAACAAAGCAAGGGGGCAGGCAAAGAGAAGCTGCCGTCACCTTCCTCGCAGCAACCGGCCCCTCGCGTCTCCCCCGGCGCTGCACGTGCTGGCGGCAGCTCCCCGGCCGCCGGCTCTCGTCGCATGCAAGCATCTCAGCGGAACCGGCGCTGCCAGCACGTGGTGACAGACCGGAGCCCGTTCTCGCTGCCGGCAGGAAAACCCCTGACCCACAGCAGGGAGAACGGGACCCGCCGCCGAGCCGTGGGCTGGAAGCGAAGGGGCCAAACTCCTCCGGTTTGGAGGTGAACCCCGAGTCCCCGTGGAGACGGAGGCACAGCTGCGAGTGCCGCTGCGGAGGGATTGCCGTCCGGCGGCACAAGCCGTGAACACGCCTTGCTGTGCAGACCTGCTCGGCGCGAGCAGTGCGTGCCCTTAGCCGTGCCGTGAGTGACGTGGAAAATAAAGCTGATATCAATTGGTAGGAGATCAGACGAGGGAGAGGAGCCGGAGCTCACCGTCCTGCGTTCACGAAGTGCCGTGGCGCGGCTGAGAGCACAGAGCTGGGCTGGGGAAGGTGGGGGGCAGCCGCTGTCCTGACCCACAAATACCTTGTTCTGTTGCAAAGAGCAAGAGTCCGGTAGAGAAATTGCGTGGCCCCTCGAGTCGCTCCCAGGAACACGCTGCGGCAGCCAGACGCTCTCAAGCCAGGAAGGCAGGTCCGTCCCTCCTGCTGCCCGTCCCAGCTCTGCCCCCGCCATGCGGCAGCTCTGCTGAGCCGGGAGGATCGGCTGCGAGAGAAGTGGCGGCCTCTGGCATTTGGGGAAGAAAAGACCATAATAGATCTTGTTTTAAAAGCAGCTATTGGGGTCAGGGTGAAGCAGCGCTGGCGCTGGTGTGAACCGGCCACCTGCCGTCTGTCGCAGCTGCCCTGTTAATGTCACATCGCTGCCGATGCAGCCTCGCCATTTCTCAGCAGTTATCGGGCCCATTGAACACTTTCCAGCGCCCATGTTCACCACGGCAGAGGCAAAGCCGCAGCTCCCCGCCGGCGTCTCAGCCGTGGGTGGGTGGGCCACGGTGACCCCTCACTGTCCCCTCCCGGTGGCTCCTGCTCTGCTTCAGGCCGATGCAGAACAGAACAGGGGAGCACAGCAGAGAGATGGGGGGCACACGGGGCTGGGGAGGACATGGGGCTGGGGGAGCACATGGGGCTGGGGGGGACATGGGGCTGGGGGAACACATGGGGCTGAGGGGGGATATGGGGCTGGGGGAGCATATGGGGCTGGGGGGACACATGGGGCTGGGGGGACACACACAGGGCTGGGGGGGGACATGGGCCTGGGGGAGCACACGGGGCTGGGAGCACACATGGGGCTGAGGGAGCATATGGGGCTGGGGGGGACACACAGGGCTGGGGAGGATATGGGGCTGGGGGAGCACATGGGGCTGGGGGGGAACACGGGAGTGCCGAGACGCCCGGGGCTGGGGGGACACACGGGGCTGGGGGAGCACACGGGGCTGGGGGGAGCACATGGGGCTGGGGGGAGCACACGGGGCTGGGGGGAGCACACGGGGCTGGGGGGCACACGGGGGTGCCGGGACGCCCAGGGCTGGGGGAGCACACGGGGGTGCCGGGACGCCCGGGCCGGCACCCGGCTCTCCCCCGCGCACGCAGCGACGCGGCGGGCAGGGCGCAGGGCGCAGAGCGCGGCCCCCGGAGGGTCGGGCCCGGCGCGGCCGGCGGGGCGGGCCCTGCCCGGGGCGGGGCAGGAAGAGGAAGGGCCGGGCCGGGCGCACAAAGGCCGCGGCGGGCGGGCGGGCGCGGAGCGGCGATGGCGCTGGCGGCGGTGCGGGGCTGGGCGCTGGCGGCGCTGGCCCTGCTGGCCCCGGGCCCGGCGGAGCGCAGCCGGCCCTACGCCGTGCTGCAGAAGCAGAACCTGGGTGAGGAGCGGCCGGGCGGCGGCAAGGGGCGGGTTACGGAGGCGGCAGCGCCTGGGCGCCTTTCTGCTTGCTGCTCGTTATTTGTTTGTTATTTATTTTTTTTTGTAAAGCTAATTTGGGGAAGTGTCTCGGGGAGGGCGCTCAGATCCTAACCTGTCGCGCTCGCTCCTCCCGCAGTGCTGCTGGGCAGCATCCTCAGCGCCCTCCTGCTCACCATCATCCTCATGGCCGTCTGCGTCTACAAGCCCGTCCGGCGGCGGTAGCGGAGCGGGGCCCGGCCGCCGCGGCGGGGAAGCGCAGCCGGTCCCGCCTGGCTCCGCCGCCGGCACCCAGCCGTCCCCTGCCAGCGACGGGGATGCCCTGGCGTGTGCACGGCTCTTGGCCCCTGCGGCGTCGTGTGGCTCCATCGGGACGTCGACGGTACGGCCGGGTGCTGGAAATCGCGCCCCGGCCCTCAGCAGACCGACTCCTGGGCCTCCCCAGAGCGCTTCCGCAGCAAACCTGGCGGGCTTTGAGCAGGCTCTGCAGCAACGCACCTCCCTCCCAAAACGCGGCGTTTCAGCGAGGCTGATGTGACACGATGTGCTCGAGAGCATCCCTGGGGGTGTGCACACCCGGAGCCTCGGGGGGCTGTGGGGAGCGCCCGTTCCGATCAGCGCCCGGGGAGCCGAACCTCTGGGTCAGCACGAGAACCCGCTCAGAGCGTTAACATCGCTGTTCCGTGAGCAGGCCCGTGCACTCAGTTACACCGCATCTAGTTTTGCTTTCTGATTAATTCAGCTCCTTGCTTGAATGCTGAGGCTCGAGGGTTTGTAGTGCAGCCTTCAAAAATAGTCCGAAGGCAAAAGCTCAGCGACCTACCGCAGCTGCGGCCGTGCGGGTCTGGTACGTGCTTACCTCTGAGCAGAAACACCGAAGCGTGAGCAGATCCTGGTGTAGCTGTTCAGGGACAGGCTTGTCCTTCCCGACGTTACTTGCTTTAACTCTTCGCTAAATAGCCACGAGCAGCCTTGCACCGCAGCAGCCGTGCTGAGCCTCTCACGGACCGGGGTGCAGGCCAGGGTTTCCAGCTCGTGCTGAGCACTCGTCTCCTTGCAGGTGGATTTGTGCTCCCAAGCAGGTTACTGTCCTGCTGGGAACGGGAGCCTCCGGAGGCCCGCAGGCCAGGCGGATGCTGGAGGCTGCTGGGCTCGGGCTCTCTGGAAGTACGCTGTGTTTAAGCTCTGGACAGACAGGTTCTATGCATTTTCAGTAATAAATTCAAGTGTTTACACTGAAATCACATTTGCATATGAATGCTGCTATCTTGTTTTGCACTGCTATGAGGAGTAACTGGATTTTGCTTATTAAGTATTACTTTGGTATTTAACATAGGGGTATTTTGGCTAGTAATTTATTTAGTGTTTTAAAACTTAACTTCCAGAACAATTGTGTTGACCTGTTCTCTAAAACCTTGTGCTGCATCTGGCATGTTTTCTGTTCGGTTTGTTTTAAAGGACGCTGACCACTCATTGCAACGGGGGATTTTCTTTGCTGCTGCTCTGTTAGTAAAATGACAGTAGGAGGCTGGCCTAGAACAGATCTAGTTATTAATCTCGGTGAAACACGAGTGAGGAAGCAAGGTAACGCTGTTCTGTTGCTTTCTCATCCCTTCATTCTCTTGATCGCTGGCTCCCGTGTCACTGATTTTTCTCGGTCCTTCATCTGGTGTAAAACTTGGCCTGTAGCTTCGTGCTGTTCGTGGGGGCGGATGGTGTAGCCTGCAGCTACTGCTCCGAGTTCCCCGGGGCAGCGCTCTTGTTTGCATTCGTTCCTCGCTCCCTGCTATGTCTCTTTGTACAAATAAAACGCTCAGTAAACAACCCAGGACTCTCTTATTTATTCATGGCTGTTCCGTTTGTTACCGACTCAGCTGTACGAAGGGATGAGGCAGTCCCCTTTCCCACCCCGTACAGCTCTTACCCCCTTTTCGGTGGCGAGGGACCGGGGGCAGGACGTCAGGGCGATGCTCACAGCTGGGTGAAGCCCCTTTTCGTGGATGTTTGTTAGCCAGGGACTGTTGACAGTAACTTGACAATGAAAGCTCGTCCCGCAAGCACGGTGCGGTTACCAGCAGGCACTAACGGGTAAAGTTCAGTTAACTCGGTTACAGAGACTGTCTCCTTTGCCTGAGAAGTCAGCCCCAGCAGCGCAAGAAGGATTTCCAAATCAAGCATCAGGAATTCCTGTTGTACGTAGCCTGCCTCCGGGAAACAACAGCCCAAAAGCACAAGCTCGTACACACCGAGTCTCGCTGCCAGGAGCAGATACAGACACACAGCACCGACGCTGTGGAAATGGTGTCGGTCTGAAGAACTTTTAAATAGTGCACTTTCAAGGTAGTTACAGTTTTAGAACAAACTACGGGTACTTGTAACTCTGAGCTTCTGCTCTCCTACATAAGTGTCCTGGTTTTGGCCGGGACGGAGCTGGTTTTGTCTCCAGCGGCTCCTATGGTTTGGATTTAGCGTGAGGAACGGTGACAGCACACCGATGGTGCTGGCTGCTGCTGAACGACCAAGGACAGTTTGCAGTTTCCCAGGTTTTGCTGATGTGCCGGTGCGAAACCTGGCAGGGGCAGAGCCAGAATAGTTGATCCCAACTGGCCAGAGAGAGTATTCCATACCAGAGACGGCATGCCCGGGATAAGGGAGGGTCAGCCGGTGGGACACCTTCCTTAGTGCCTTAATCCTTAAACTTCCCTTTGAGTTGCTTTTTGTTTCCCTGTTGTTTGGTTTTTTTTTCCATTCGTGCGTTCGGCTGTTCATTCCCTCGCCTGCTCTCTCTGGAACTTGCTGTTCTGGGATAGCCGGGGGGATACCCCTGCTCCCTGCCTGCTGCTTGGGACTGGCTGTATTGATCGTCGGGTGGTGAGAAACTGTGCACCGTTTGTTTTATATATTCTATTATCCTTATATATTATTATTATGATTAGTAATATATTTTTTTTTTTTTTGCTGTCCCGGTGAGCTGCTTTTATCTCAACCCGTGAGTTTTCCTTTCTCTCTGATTCTCCTCCCCACCCCACTGGGGACGGGGGGAGTGAGCAAGTGGCTGCGAGGTATTTGGTTACTGGCTGGGCTTAAACCATGACAATAAGCCTCAAGCTTCCTTGGAAGAAGCTGGACCCAGCTTTTATGCAGCAGTCTCACATTAACGTTAAAGGTACTACACAACCCTCTGCTGCTCCTCCCCTGCCCGTTACACACAAACGGGTACGTACAGAAACGCGTCCCACCACCACCCTGCCTTTCGCTGCCGTAGAGCTGGCTGTGGCACCGATCCCTCCCTGCTTTCAGCATGGGGAGACTCAAAGGTCGGCTGAAAATGTCAGAAAAATGTTTCCAGGGATTATGTGTCTGTTTCAGACTAGACCAGAATTATCTTTGATAGTTTCACAGATGATAATGTCACCTTTAATGTACAAAAAAGCAACAAAAAGGCAGAGAAGGATAATTACTTAAAAAGACTCCAGTTACCATGTTAGAAAGAAATTCTCGTGTGTAGCATAACATTGTGCAATATCTTTCTTCTAGCACACACAGAGGATCAGAGGATCCTTTTTACCCACACAGTGTAAGATATAAGCCAGGATTTGAGAAAAGCAGCACCTGTTTCAGGGAAGCAGGGCCTTCTAGTTTAGATGGAATGATGCAAATGTCACGGAAAGCAAAAAAAAAATCCCCCAAAATACGCCACCACCCAAATTTTTTTACAGTCCCAGACGAAGAAGCAGGAGCATAACAGAACTCGAACTGAAACTGCTCGCTATTCTTTAGGTTACAATATAAAAACCAGAGAACAAGTCAGCTAGAAAAAAGATATCCCCCCCTGTGTAACCTTTAAATGCTTCACAGAAAAAAAGCAACGTCAGACAGCGGGTTTTATAAAGGCAACAGCACTCTTTATTTCCGCTGGAGGAAAAACCAGTTTCATCTCCTACCTCACAACTTTGTCAAGAGCTCGATTCAAGGCTTACTCCCTTTTTTTCAGCTGTGAAAGTCACAGCAATCCCCGTGTCAAAGAAAGCTGCAATTCCAACATAGACCACTGCCACTGTGCAAGAAAGTCAACAGTCCTGCAAACACCCCGGAAGCTATTTAGGAAAGCAAGCTGTATCATTAAACAGAAATGGTGCGGATATACCGGTTCTAGTGTACGCTGAAGGAATTGTAATTGTTTTCTATGTAAAACGACGGATTATTGGTTTAAAATAGGGTTCCAAGTTACCAACCACCTCACTGGTTACGATCAAGTCCATTTTACAGCGATTTTATACGGGTTAATAGTTGGTCACGCAGAACCGCCCTGTTTTGCCCAAGGAACGAGTGCAGGATTAGGTAGCAAGATCAGACCGTATGTACCATAGGTTCTTCGCACTCCTGCCAGCCCGAACAGAGGAATATTGCTCACATTGAACTACTGTAAGGCTTTCCTGTGGATGTACGTTGTGTACTTGCGGAGTGCACTTGAGAGTCACAGTGTAAGTACTGTAAACGCTGACAGAAGTGCAGATAAAATAGCTACAAATACATCGTATGACGAAAGACCTGAGGAAGGCTGGTTAAAACATACTCGTGAATTGTTACAATACCATTTTTATGAGTGTAGTCATATTGGCTTGTTTTAAAATCAATAAAAATATTCAGATAAAAAAATATATGCATTCACATGAAGGATGAGCATTTGAATTTTAAAAAGCAACACACGTTTCCCTTTCAGATGACAGAATTAAAACTTATCTTCCAATAAGTATACGTTAAAATTTCACCTGAATTCTTTTCTATTTGAATTTAGCACCCACACACAGGCACGCACGCATGCACACCAAGTGATCGCAAGAAGCACCTGTATCTATCGCTTATTTTCTTGCTGCCCTCCGACTATGGGAACTAGCTGGTTTTGAATCACTGCAGAAACTACTACTTTACGAGACAGATGGTCCCATTTCAGGATCTAAAATTTTACTGGCTACTTGTTTTGTCCTTTTTCAGAAAGCACTAGTTTAATCTTGACCTTGGATTAGCTGTTCAAGTATAAAATTATCCCTCTTAAGCAGGAGCACATGATAAAATCTCAGTAACTAGAGAAGAGATAATCACATATAAACAAACCTAACAGAAAACATCTGTCAGCATGGTACACTGTCAGCATGAAGAACTGCGGGGGGGGTGTGTATGTGTGCATATGCATATAGATACTCTTCCACGTAACAACTGGAAGAAACAGACAATGGCTTTGAATTATTCAGAAGTTACTAAGCAGATGAATATTTCTTTGGTAAGTAATGAAGTTTCCCTCCTGAACTCCCCATAAATCAGGTTTTCAAGCTTTACTGCAATCCTATGTCCTGATGCTAAGCAAAATTTCCATCTGCTCTTCAATAAATACAATTAGATAAAAACTTTTCCTTCAAAGCTAAGACTGCGTGGTTGGGGAGCCACACGCAGAGTCCGTGATCGGAAAATCCCTCAAACAAAAATAAATCAGCTTTTTGTAGCTGATGATGCCAACTAAGAAGGCAGGTGAAATGTTTACTTAAGCAATCCAGGAGTGGCCTTCAGACCGATAGCTCCGAAAGCCTTCAGTTTTATGCACATTTGGTCATCCTTAATTCAGGAGATCGCTAAGGAGTTATTTTTCCACAAGAGAAAGCTGTAAAACTTGCTGAAGCTCTGCATCTTCCTCTTCACGACGCTGCTTCTCCCGTTCCTCCTGCTCTCGGACAGACAACTCCATGGCAAGCTGTAAGTCTTTTTCAAAGCTGGAAGGTTCGCTAGGGGTGCTGCAGTGCGAGTTACCTGAGCTTGAGAGATAGCTCTCCTGCAGCGCCCTGAAGGAGAAACAGAACTTCCAGTAAGAGACAGAGCCTATTTCGCGTTTCCTGCAATGATCCTTCCTAGCAACTGTTTTCTACCTGCAAACCTGAAAATCCCTCCCCAGAGGGCAGAAAGCAGTTCTCAGGATAAGAGAGCAGCAGTTCTAACACCCGTAAAATTCCCAGCGTAAAACCTGTTCTTTGAAGGTTCCTCAGAATTTTTCACATGTACTAACAGTAACATTTTCAATGGGCTTCTAAAAGCATTCTCCCTTAGTTTAACGTGATTTTCCATGTACAGAATAATCAAGAGGATGCAGTTCTTTGTGTGCACAGAGATTTCTTTGCACTTAACTGTAGGAAGACCTCACAGATACCAGAGCATATTCTCAAGGGTCCATTAATATATGTTGCTTAAGTTTTTAAGGATTACATAATGATTCTGAAAAGAAAGAGCTACCCTGAAGTGTGCAGAATCTAATAAGCAAACATTCAACCCAGAGGGACCAAATTCACAGTTTTAAGAGCAGAACACAAGGGCTGTGTTTGTTTGTTTGGTAAGGAACCTGTTACGCGTGCAGACCAGTCCCACAGCTGAGCTCAAGAGCTCTACTGTATAAGCCGGGGGGGCCCAGTTTAGAGTGCTTGCATCTTGGAAAAGTACAAGTTAGAAGCAGCACAAGAACAGAGACCTTGAGTTCTGTGCATCTGCTACGTACACACACAAAAAAATTGCAAAATTGCTTCACCCTACTGTTGGAAGTATTTTTGCTCTGTCACTGCACGGCCTGACAGGAGAAAAATTAGTTACCTCTGATACTGTATATTGAAGTCCTGCGAATATGCAACTGCTCCATTGGAATGCATCCCCACTTCCTAGACATGGGAAAAGACGGACAATTCCACAGCAGTTAACAGATCTGCAGTACAACTCACGGAAAGGTAACTCTTAAATCACTCTTATTTCTTCTTTAAAACACATTACTATATTTTCCTCTTCTGAGGTTCTTAGAAAAATAGGTCCTACATTGGTTTAATTCAGAGATGCAGCTATCGCTGCACGGTCCTTGTCAAAACTGTCAGCTCTGCAGTCACAGATGACAGCACACTTACTTTATTCCCACCGGATTCCAACAAGCTCTGCCGAATAGCAAACTGCATGATCTCGTTATCTTCGTCCTGCACGTGTATGTTCCTACCGTCATCTTGGACATGGTAAGATTTGGGGATCTCAAACACTGACTGGTCAACCTCAAAATTAGCACCTATAGAAGCCAAATATAGTTACAAACATGGCATAGTATATTTTTACAAGTCGTAACTTAAAAAATTCTGATGAATGCTTATGCATGATTAAATTAACTCCAGAAATCCAGATAAACCACCTGGCTAAATATACCAACAGGCTCTGAAAGATTCCTGTGGCAAACAAGCACAGCAGTAAGACAGAATGCAGAGTCTTTCTTTAGGATGCTGGCAAGTTATACAAATAAAACCAGCGTGCAGCAGAGCACTAAGGTGGCTGAACTCAGACAAAACCAGGTGGGGAAAAAAACCAAAGGTTGCAAAAGATAAATACCGCAGTGGCTCTTCTGAGGTTACTCCTAATGAAAGGGTCTGCACCAGCTCATAGGACAGAGTATCACGGGATACACGCACAGTCATGAGCGTCCTACTCAAACGTAACCCACTCTCTTCTGAAAACATGCAGACGGAGCTGTCGCTTACAGCAGTTTTGTATCCCACTTCCCATAGCAATAGCTTTCCCACTAGCAGGAGCACAACAACATAACGCACCAGAATTTAGACCTCAGGATACTTGGGAAAGCTTGCTAGAGCTCAGTTTAGTCGGCTAGGCAGGCATGGGTCAGTATGATCAGTATCACACACGCCAGATCAGCCGTTAGGCATTGCAGCTTCCTCTCACCCGTGAACGTTTCATTCTCTGCAGTTAACCCACCTCTCTCTCCTGCGCATTCCACTGACAGAAATGTAAAAAGATGCGATCACTGCACCTTTCCACTCCTTACCTGAATCACTCTGTGCACCTCCAACCATTTGTGATGAAGTTTTGTCAGCTGTCCTGCAGCCATTGACATTTTCAAATGTAATTCGGGCATTCAGCACATGAAATAAGGGAATTTCTACAAGAAAGAGTACAAGATTTCTGTCAAAAAGAGAACTCTCTCATTTACTTCCACACCTACAGCCACATCAAACCTTTACATGTTTATTGAACATATTCCACAAGCAGCATCCCATAATGACAAAGTATATAGTAACTCACTTCACCAAGAAGTTGCCCTTAGTCATTCTCATTTTCTCTCTCTAAATCTCTTATTTTATAGTAAGATTTGCCAAATCTAAGGCACTGAAGCTAAGAGGAAAGGACTAGCAACAGCTCGTTCTTACTGAAATGGTAGCGTCTTTAAAATCGTACTTCTGTACTGGTCATTCAGAATTTGGGTTTGATGAGCCCAGATGTACAAGACAACGTATGTCTGGGTTCTCAGTTCTAGATATCAGAGAGACGACTAGTAAAAAACTAACATGTTTTTTGTAAATATATGCTGCAAAACCAATAGAAAGAATGGAAATGAAGAAGATGCTACAATAAAAATTGCTAAATGTTACCAATTTTGACAGGAAATCCCGGTGGAAATTCCAGAGTGATGAAATCCCTAAGTCTGGCAAAATGAGCACTAGTTCTGGCCATCAGATCAATGATTGGAGTGACTTGTTCCATAAGAGACAAGGGAAACTCTTCGCTCATCCACAAGGTTGCTTTAAATCTTAAAGAGAAAGTTGCATAAAAGCATCTTAAGTGTACAGTTTAGGAACAGATGCAAAGCAAAATACATAGTCGCCTGCTTCGTACATTTCAAAGAGCCAGAACAGTCACTGCTTTGAGAAACCGAACCACATCCCCAGTCACACTAAAGGCAAAGCACAGGAGGTTACTAACAAGTTACAGCACTACTCCAAATGTTTTCTTTGACTTAGTGGAAGAAGAATTAGACTACAGCTGAATACTTCAAGATCTCTCTTTTGATTAATTTTAGAAGCCAAGGGAAAAGCACACTGGATATTTGTAAAAATGGTTTCCAGAGATTAGATGACTAGGAAGAGACAAACTGGAAATAGTTAAAATTTTGTTTCTCACTTCTGCGTTCGAATGGTGACTTCTTTTGGTCTTCCTATGTCTCTACCTTTCAAATCAAATTCTGGGTCAAAGTATTCCTCCAGAGTAATAGCAGTAGGATTGTTACTTGCAGCATACTCTGTTGTCTTGGTCGTACTCTATATGGAAAGAGAAAAAACAAAACAAAACACAAAAGTACAGAACAAATAGACAGTATAAGAAACTTAAGTTACCTCTTGTGAAGTAACTCGTTCTCTGTTTTAGACACCAGTGACACATAGCCATAAATACAAGCACACACATTTAGACTGCTTTCTATTGAGGTAAAAAATCTCCAAGCATTTTAGAGACAGGAAAACCTACTTAAATACTTTAAAGCTAGAAACTGATCAGAGACATACACCCAATCTACAGCATTTCTAGGCTCCAATTCCTTTATTAAAGGTAAAACTTTGATGAGATATTTTAAAGAAAAATATCTAGATCCATGAAAGACCTGCAATGCCATCCTGACACACAGCCCGCAGTTGGCAAGTCTATTACCTACTTTACTGAAGTATGTGCAGATGCAAGGGGGTTTTCTCCAGCCAAACCGAAATCATTATCAACACACTTCAGAACAGCAGAGGATATACGGCTTTCCTCCGAGTCGCTGAAGAGCAGTGTGCTAACACGTCACTTCATCCTCTCCTCATATCTTTGTCTGACGATCGCCACGCTGGCACTATCTCCCACCTGAGGCTCCTGCAGGTCTGCGGACACGTCGTCCCAGATTACTGGTGGGTTGCCACTAAAATCTGTGCTCGCTCAGATTTACTGCCGCTGCTCACGCCCCAGCTCTGCTGCACTAACGGATTCTACGTCTTTTTTGTAAGAGTGTGCAGAAGGAGGTACGTGCTATTCATACAGAACATTTGAGGGCTTAAAACAAACAAACAAAAAACGTCCTCAGCAAAAATTGAAACCTCGTTATCAAAACTGCTGCCAAACTAAGGAAACGGGAAGCGATTCCACGCACACACAACTCCTATCGACAGAGATCTCTATGCTGCAGTGACCTGTTATGATTCCCAAGACACTCACCTGAGCACCGTACTCATGCTCCACTGTACCCAGAAATGATTCCAGGGGGTTCCTGTCAGCTTCAGGCAACAGGAGGGAAAAAACAAAACATCTATCACTATTAATTAGCAGTAAAATTTATGTACACACCAGGCTAACAAGCAAGGCTTCTAACCCGAAGTGAAGGAAGCCGTTCACATTTCCTTGTAAGCTTTACCAGGCAAGCCTGGGACCTAAAGGTGACAGTATAAAACGGGTACAATAGGCAGAATAGAGCCAAAGATTTCCAGCGGTTTCTATCACTAGCAGATAGCTTTATTATTCACAGTGCTTCTCCTCCTGGGCCCCAAGGCAGGCCAATGAAGAGCAGTGTTTCCTCACGAGGTTACTGGCCGGTCACCCTTTACTCTAGTTTAAATACTAGAAGAAATGAGTGGACCAAAACAAAAAGTCCAAGCAAACAAAGCCTACGTGAATCCTGTAACCATGGCCAAAGCGAAGTAAAGGCATGAATACATTCCAGAGCAGGAAAAAGCATGGAAAAGTGCAGCCTCTTAAAACTTTCAATGAACTTTCAACAGTTTTGAAGGGCTCTTCTTTCCTCTAAATACAGCTAGGATAAATACTGGTTCATCTGTAGGTTAGGAGTCAAGTAATGAGCTACCTCAGACACACAACATGCGAAAGTAAAGCAGGGCAAAGTCAGCAAGAAAAGTGTTTCCCTTGTCCATCTGCCCAGTTCTGCAGTCACACAGAGAAGGCATCAGAGAGCCAAAAGGTTCTACTTATTTCCAGCTATCCTATAGGAAAACTACCTTTATATCTTTTCTTCTCCTCTTCTGTTAAATGTTCCGTTCGGATTTTTGTGACCACATTCACATTGTTTGCAATGTAGACCTTTAAAAAAAAAAAGTACAAGGACGAAACCCAGAAAGCATCATAGGTTAAAAAAAGCGAGTTCTCTCTAGTAAAACACCATGTGCACAAATGTAAAGACAGAATAAAGCAGCATGGATCTGCCTCTTATTGACAAAGATCTTAATCTTTAACGTGCTGGTCATCAACAGGAAATGCTGCACTTTGATTTTTCTATTCGCTGCAGTAGAATGGAAATCCCACATAACATATTCTTGACAGACCTATGGTAAGGCTGAAACGACATGCCACCTGCTGGGCAAGTTGAAAAAAGAAGCCCTGCAAATCATACACCATCGCATCTCCAGACAGCACTAAGCATCCTGTGCCAGAGAACGGCAAAGGAGCTCGGTCATCCACTTTGACAGCAACAGAAGTCAGCCTTTCAACCAAGCTCCTGGGAAGCACATTTACACGCTTCAAAATATGCTTTCGTAACTAACTAAACCAACCTCAAAACTAGACAGACATTTCCAAGCTTGCTGGAAAGAATCCCTACCTGGGCAGAGATTTTAAGAGAAAATGGGGAAGGAAAATCAGATAATGCTATTTCTAAACAGAGGTCACTCGTAAGACCTTCCAAATGAAACATAGCAATAGTTTAATTCTGCAGGAATACTAATGAACCCCAATGTCCAACTGAATAGTCCTGCAGTCTTATGAGAAAAACCTTCATATAAACGTAGAAAGCTATTCATCATTTATTCTTCTGTTAAATGAAATTACAAAATGTAGTTTATTGCACAAATTCCAAAACCTGGAGTAAACAGACTTATGAACCAGGGAAGTTACTTCTTGTGATTCTTAACTTCAATTCCTAAAACAGTAAGGCTGTAAAGCCATCTTCAAAAATATCTCACTAAAGTGAAACGGAAGACAAAACCAGCATCACATGGAACGAACCTAAGCAACTGTATGACTCACGAGCGCGGTCAGGGCCTTTCATTTACCAGCAGTCTTTTATTACTTGCATTCATGACGCAACTCATGGCAGCAGGAGGCTGGTACTTCCCTGCAATACCGTTACTAGAGAGTGCTCAAGGCACTTCACCAATGGGTTCCTCGTCTTTTAAACAGTGGAAGAATGACAACACTCAAGAATGAGTTAAATTCCAGGTTTTGGTTGGAAGGGAGTTCTAGCCGTTATGCTGAATCTTTTGCCCCTCTTCTCCTGAAGTGCTTTGATCCTCCCTCTCTCCTAAAGCCCTTGCTGACGTTCCCGCATACAGGCACCACCCCTCCCGCAAGCCTGGCTGCCTTGAAGTTCCTCACTCCTTCCCAGTTCTGCTGGCAGCACAATAAAACTCCTGATGGGAAATTTAAGACCTGAAATATTCACGAAATAAAGGCAAAACACAATCAAATTCAGTTAGCTAAAAAACCTCTTATAAAACAGGCCTTACCTTTGCTTCATAACCATTTACACCTTCCGCTTTTTCAGTCTTCCATACCCAGAATCCAGAAGTGGTTCTGACAAAAAGTGAACACCACAAGTGTCTATACAGTTGCATTTCTACACAATCCCCAGCTCATTTTTCTGAAATTGTTTTTAAACATTTGATAGGTTATTTGATTTTAACCCTAGACAAAAGCACAGGTCAATCTGTCCCCCCCACACATATCACAAGAGGGCTAAGGAAGCCATGCTGTTTCTGTTCTTATTCAGTCCATGGCCAAAGCCCAGAGGCTCAGACAGAGATTTTAGATTGAGATGTGGATACTTGAGCCACAGAGGAAGATGACAGCCTAAAAATTTAACGAATTCTTTTGTTTGACAACCTGGGTACGGCAGCTTTTAACACACAGTTTAATTTCAAAAGTAACCTGTCATTGCAATTTGGGGAACTGGATGGCAGGAATACTTCTGTCTAGGAAACCTCAGTTTCTGGATGTGCAGATGCTGCAGTTACTAAGGCTCAGTGAACATCACAGGGACTAATTCTGGGCAGCTTTGAAAGGGTACTAAATATTCAGGAGAAAAATGCTGGAATTCTACACCTCACTTTGAAAACACTTGTTTTGTATGATCGTGGGGGTGGTTTACTGCATCACCGAGCACTGCAAAAGGAGCTTCATAAAAAGGAGTGTTTGAATGAAGTTGACAGATACCTGGATAAACACGTGCAGTAAACAAGACAAATGCGTGTCTGTGGAAAGACACGCTATACACACGTTTTTATTTAAAGTATTAATGTGAGATTTGACTGACTTAGCTACAAGATGCAAGTTCTTGCTCATTAGTTTCAGTGCTATACGTATGGATTTGGGTGAAATGCAAACTTGTAATGAGACATTAACATTGACCTCACTAATATGATGAACTGGAGATTTTCTGCAAATCAGTTCTTTCAACTGGAAACTTTTTGCCAAGCAATAGTGGCAAGATGACCAAGCCAAATTTCTTACCTAATGGTATGTGAAGTTTAAAGTCATTTCAGATCTAGCCCTAAAAGTTTTTATTACCAGGGCTTGTGAGAGTTTGTCTTCAAAGCTTTATTGCAAGTATGACCATCCATCGTCTCGAAGTGTTTATGTGTTAAGGGAAACTTCGTATCTTACCTTTCAAAAGCAATATTTTTTGTATCAAGGCACGTATTAATAATCGGAGATGTAAGGCGTCTTTCCACATCTTTTCTTTTTGGTGTCATCGATCCCAAAGTCAAACGCTTCATGTGTTGTGAAATCTCAAAACGCTCCGTTGTAACAAACTTATCATCATGATTGATCTCAATTAGTTCCGCCCAGCCTCCAGTATCTGTTGGAAATGGTACGTCTCAATCCAGAAAATTTAGCAACAGTATTCCAGAATGAAAAACTGAAAATATACTGTAGATGAAATCAGGGTGGACGCTAATTCACTGTATTTTTGCACTCAGCTAAGGTCAAATTTGGAGCTGTATCTAAAATTAGTTTTTATTTGGGGGGCAGGAGAACAGAAGGGGGAAAAGTAAGAAAGAGATTGAAGTCAAATTTTAGCCCTGTTACCAAATTTTGACCTCAGATTGACTCACAGCAAAGAAATTAAGCCATTACGTTAAATCACAAACCAGCCTCTCTATGAGACACTCACGGAATATATGTATAAAACTTTTTTTAAAATTCCGTACTCAGCCTCACCAGGTCTTTTTGAACAAAATTGGGGTTTCTCATTGTGGCTGACATAGTATTTGGTGATCAATGGTGCAGACACGCTAAAGTATTTACCTTCTCCCTTGAAAATTAAACTACGCCTTCCTCTCTCCCAGCTCATATTCTCAAAGCCCAGTAAAGTGATATCAACACGCAGCTTGGCACCACTTTTCCAGATGCGGCAGACATCGCTTGGACACACTCTAGAAACCAGCGGGACTATAAAAGAAAATGAGAAAAATGTAAACAGAAAAGCGCGCAGGAAGCCTGAACTCAAGCCGAAGCGACATCCCCGACGCAGGATTGCTCAGTACTATGACCATTATTCCAGAGGAGGTGAGATACCAATCCTCCTCAGCTTTAAGAACACTCAGCTTAGGGACAGAACCCACCAACTTTAAATTAAAGACGAACATGAAAAAGATGACATTAGTTCAGACTAAAAGATGTGAAACGGCATAAACCCCACCTCTTAGCAGTCTAATAGCTGTTTGGAAAATTAAGTCAACTGTAAGGCCTAGCGTTCATTCCTCTAAAAGAAAAGCAGGTACTTCCCAAGTAGTCTGTGCATCTATACAGGAGATATGTATCCCTGTCTTAGTCATCAACAGCCAGAGGTAGGTAAACAAAACCCCAAGAAAAGTCTTCAGCAATTCTAACAATGGCTAATGTCTCCGTTAGAAAAAAAACAACCAAAAAACCCAACAAACCAACCAAATAAACAGGAAACAAAGAATAATTCTGCAACAAAAATATGAGAGGTTACTTTGAGAGGTGAAGAGATAAGTATTCTGGGGAGCAGGTATTTCTCTGCGTATCTTGTGACATTTGTACATACGCAAGTCCCTCTGTCTGCAGTTTAGAAGAGGTAACAGTGACCAGGATTCTTACCCCAGCTAGTGAACTCCCATTTCATTTCCACGTAAAAGTCAGGAGTCTGGAAAAGGAAAATACTTTATGAATACTTCATGAAATAGTTTTAATGTAACATTCAGTACCACATTTCTTGGGAACATTTTAGCTAAATGAAAGCAAAAAAAAGAACAGAACTCGAGCCATGAGGCACAGGGAGGAGAGGGAGGTGATTGGAGACAGCCAGCACGGCTTCACCAAGAGCAAGTCCTGCCTGACCAACCCAGTGGCCTTCTACGATGGAGCAACTACATCATGGACAAGGGAAGAGCTACGGGTGTCATCTTTCTGGACTTCTGTAAGGCCTTTGACACGGTCCCCCAGGACATCCTTCTCTCTAAATTGGAGAGATACGGATTTGATGGGTGGACTGTTCAGCGGATGAGGAATTGGTTGGATGGTCACATCCAGAAGGTAGTGGTCAGTGGCTCAATGTTCAGATGGAGATCCGTGACAAGTGGAGTCCACTGTCTCTTCATCAATGACACAGACAGTGGGATCGAGCGCACCCTCAGCAAGTTTGCGGATGACACCAAGCTGAGTGGTGCGGTGGAGACACCTGAGGGACGGGATGCCATCCAGAGGGACCTGGACAGGCTGGAGAAGTGGGCCCGGGTGAACCTCTTGAGATTCAACAAGGCCAAGTGCAAGGTCCTGCACCTGGGTCGGGGCAACCCCTGCTATCAATACAGGCTGGGGGATGAAGGGACTGAGAGCAGCCCTGCCCAGAAGGACTTGGGGGTGTTGGGGGATGAAAAGCTGGACATGAGCCAGCAATGTGCGCTCGCAGCCCAGAAAGCCACCCGTGCCCTGGGCTGCATCCCCAGCAGCGGGGCCAGCAGGGTGAGGGAGGAGATTCTGCCCCTCTGCTCCGCTCTGGGGAGACCCCCCTGCAGTGCTGCCTCCAGCTCTGGGGCCCCAGCACAAGAGGGACATGGACCTGCTGGAGCGGGGCCAGAGGAGGCCACGGAGATGATCCGAGGGCTGGAGCAGCTCTGCTATGGAGACAGGCTGAGAGAGTTGGGGTTGTCCAGCCTGGAGAAGAGAAGGCTCCAGGGAGACCTTATTGCGGCCTTTCAGTCCTTAAAGGGGGCTTATAAGAAAGATGGGGACAAACTTTTCAGCAGGGCCTGCTGTGACAGGACAAGGGGTGATGGTTTTAAACTAAAAGAGGGGAGATATAGACTAGACATAAGGAAGAAATTTTTTACAATGAGGGTGGTGAGGCCCTGGCCCAGGTTGCCCAGAGAGGTGGGAGATGCCCCATCCCTGGAAACATTCCAGGTCAGGCTGGATGGGGCTCTGGGCAACCTGATCTAGTTGGGGATGTCCCTGCTCACGGCAGGGGGTTGGACTAGATGACCTTGAAAGGTCCCTTCCCACCCAAACCATTCTGTGATTCTATGATAAATGAACGTTAAAAAAATGAAATCGAAACTAACAAACATAAAAGACTTTGGCCTACCACTGCTACTTTCTGATGAGCTATCTTCCTTCTGTTACTATAGGAGCAGTAACACCTTCAAGGTTCAGCCTCCAATGCTGGAGTTCATGACTAAGGATTTCAAAGTAAAGTCAAGGAAAAAGTCTCCGTCTCCCACAGGGCTACGGAAGATGCAAGTTGAAACGAAGAACACAATTGCCCATCTGATTCCAGTTTACTTAACTGATCTACTTGAATGAGAATTACAGTCTGCAGTAAGAGGTTTAAACTAAATAATTACCTCATTAATCTTTTGGAGTAATTCAGGAACGCCTCCAAGTGTCATAGAGGTCTGCTGGTAGTCCCGATGCTGCAGAATCATTTGTACCATCTCTGGATCTCCTGTACTGACAGCCTCGTGTAAAACTGAAAGAAATCCAGACACAAGCTAGTTTCAGTTTGCTTTCTGAGCAAAATACACAACGTAAAAGCAGTCAAAATACAACACCTGCAACTGAAAAGTACTCTGTTTTCCAAGTTATCTTTACCTGTCCATCCCTGTGCGTTCTCTTTAGTGACGTCTGCCTTGTGTTGAAGGAGGACTTTGGCAGATTCTATATAACCCAAGGAAACAGCAAGGTGCAACAAGGTCCGGCCTCGTGGATCACGTTGATCAACATCCTGTTGAGTATCCGAGAGAGAAATAATGCTGACGCTGTCCTACCAAATGCCACTAATCAGAGCACAATGAGAGGAGTTTATATAAACAAAGCTTGTCAGTAGTAATCCAGGAGTCGATATTCCCACGTATCAGTCTGTGGTGCACAGCCGACTCAGTTTTCACACACTACTGTCCTGCCCTTCTGCACTCTGTACAGCGCACTCTTACTTCCCCATTAAATAAAAAGAGAAGCAGAACAGGGCCTATAAAACCGACACAGTAAGAACTGGCATCACTGTAAGACATGACTGAGTTCTTGTTGATGCTTCTCATTTCTTTTCCCGTAATTATTTCCCCTTCCGTCTCCCTTCAGAAGGAGGCTCTTTCAGGAGAAGACAGGAGTTCTAGTCTGTGTGCATTGCACCATGGACAGTCAACAGCCTGAGACCAACAGAGGGTTTAACATTATACAACATAACGGGGGGAAGGAGGAAAAGAAAAAGTAACGGGGCGTACACACCGATTTTGTATAGCACTTTTTGAAAGTATAGAAGCAAATGGTATTTTACAAAGCATCCATTTGACTGACACACACAGCACAATGTAGAGTGAGTGCATTTTGTACAAGTCACTAAAAAAAATAAAAAGAAAAAAAACTACACAGGCATAAAGATCCAAAACATGCAAGCACAACATACTCATACCTTACATATTTTTCACTATTAGCTTAGAGATTTGAAACAGAAGAGCATCTATAACTAAAGGAAAAGGGGAAAGTCAATAGCAGAATAAGAAAGGAAAGTTATTATGCAAGTTAACGCGGTTATCTGACAGCATTAAGTCGGAAAGATCACACACAGAGTTAGGAAAGCTTCGTTTTAAAGCATTCTCTTTTCACTTCTGTGGTAGGATACTAATTAATTTGCTTCCCCACTTCCTACAGCTCCAATGCTTACTGCACTGACAGGTAAAGGGCTCTAAGACGTCCCTCCCAATTGTCTTTGCCGCTGTTAACCGGTAACCACACGTTCCACCCGTCATTTGCCATACCAAGGGCAGCTGGCAAGTGTCTTTTGACTCCCTCACGCACCCCTCCGACAGCAAGAAGCTTATCCCAAGGAAGCAGGAGGAAACGTATCTTTGGAATACTTAAAAAAAAAGAAGTCATTTAAAAGCAGATAAAGGAAGTAAGAGACAGACATATTCCATCTTAACACGTTGCTTATTTCCTCACAGTATAAAGCGCTTGAGGTAGGAAGCAGCACTTCACAGGTGTGAACTGCAGTCTCAGACTAACAGGAAGCAGAACGATCCTTATTCAATTACAAACTTTCACAGACAAGAATTTTATTGAAACAGAAATAAATACACAGAAGCAACGTGCCAGTAAGGTTAAAGATTTTGTTCAGGAATAAGATTCTACGAATTAGATAAAAAGTAACTGCATTCCAAAGATTCTCCGAAAAACAGGACAGGAGCATGCTCTAAGCAGGCATTAGTAAATTGTGGTGTACCGTTAGAATTGCAGATGATAGTCACCAGTCAGGAGGTGGCACAGCTGATCTTTGGCTCGGATACTTGTGGTGTCAGGTATAATGTAATTAACATGCTCTGCTTCTGCAAACTACACTCCACCCTAGCGAATGCCAGAGCTTTCACACAGCATCTCAGCAAGAAGGATGTTTGCTGCTCGAGCGCCGCTGCAGCTTTTCGGACCGTTTCCTGACGTCATTACCACTACTCGCTTAGCCGTCCCAGAGATGGAACAGCTTTGTATTTTTCTGCTCTACAGCATGAAACAATGATCCATTTTTTTACCACAGATGCTGAAAACATTCCAGCCAGTATAAAAATGCTGCCCCCATAGCCTTGGACAGCAATGAAGCCGTAAGAACTGCTGGTCCTCAGCAAGCTAGAGGCTGGTTTAATCCTTGGCAGCAGCAGCCACCTTTGCTGCATTGTTGACTTCCCGTTAAGGCAAACAATATTTATTGCTTTTCTGGCACAGAAAAAAAAAAAATGTCCATCATATCTGCTCTTCCTGATCTGTTTTAATGATTCCCAGTACTTTCTATAGAGCTATTCTGCAACCTGCACTCAAATGCTCTGAGCACAGCTTTACAGATAAGAAGTCAATGTTTAATATCTTCCATAACAGAAAGTATATTCCTACACCTTCTTACATCACTCCAGCAACCACAAATAAATAGGTAAAGAAAAAGAAGCGCAGCAACCCCACAAGCCCAGCAAACAGACCTGGGGGTACCATCAAGGTTACTTCTCCCCAGAAAGGCAGTAAGCAAGGGGCACCAAGCCCTGCGCCATGGCACAAGCTCTTTTGGGGCCACCAGTCCCACAGTGGCCCCTCTATCACCTGGCCGGGCGTTCTGGTTACCTTGTCCTGCAGCTCCTCGTCCAGCCGCCTGTAGTCATTATTCCAGACCAGGACGTGCAGGGGAAACGCGCTGCTGGCCCTGCCAGGGGAACTCATCATGCCACACACCTGCAGGAGCGGGGGAAGCAGGGTGCCTACCCTCACTGTTCCCCCCTCTCTTTATTTTGGAGACCCCAGACTACTCAAGCCTTGACCCCTTAAGCGTCTCCTCTCTCCTGGCACCCACCTGCCCCGGGTGGTAGGGGGAAACACCAGGCCACAACCCCCTACGAACTCTTCACCCCGCTCCAAGGGGTACCCCATGCAAAATCCCGCTCCTGGGGGTTCCCTGCTCCCGGCACCCCCCTCAGCCCCGCACTGCAGAGGGTCCCCTGCTCCCAGGAACCCCCCTCAGCCCCACACTGCAGAGGGTCCTCTGCTCCCAGCACCCCCCTCAGCCCCACACTGCAGAGGGTCCCCTGCTCCCGGCGCCCCCCTCAGCCCCACACTCCTGGGGTCCCCTGCTCCTGAGCCCACCCCGCCCCCAGCCCCACACCCCCGGGGGCCTCCCGCTCCCCTCGGCCCCCGCTCCCGAGGGTCCCCCCAGCCCCACACACCCGGGTGCCCCCGGCCGCCCGCCGCCTCACCCCCGCCCCCGCGTCCCTCCTTCCTGTCTCTCCAGGGCAGCGGCCGGGACAGACCACAGCGCGGCCGGTGCGGGGGGGGGGAGCTCCCCCTCGGTTCCCCTCAGCCTGCCGCCACCGGCGAGCCCACGGAAAGAGGAAGTTGCTGCTCCCCGCCCACTCTACACCCCCCCCACCCCCCGCGGGCACGCAGATGGAGCGTCCCGCCCGCGAGCTGCCCCATCGCCCTCCGCACGGGGGGGCGGCAGCGCGGCGTTGGGCCGGACGCGGCGCTCAGCGCTGGCTGCGCCCCCCTCCCTCTACCGAGCGTTGGTTTCGCCCGCCCGCTCTGCCGTGGAGCAGGGCGGGAGCGCTCGCCCTGCCGCCGCCATGGTGGGTGAGGGCAAGGCTTGATGGAGAGCAGCTTCTTCCGCCAGCCTGCGGGGTCAGGCTTCCGAAAACTCGTTTCTCCCAGCTCCCCCTCTACTCTAGTCGGGAGGGGACAGCGAGCAGCCCGGCGCAGACGCTTACGGGAGGTCCTGTGCTTCCCCGCAGAAGCGCAACGCTTCTGTGAAGCAGAGCACAGCCTGAGGCAGGCGTCTGCCAGGGACAAACGTGGCCGACGGCGCCGCGGCCAAAGCCTCGCCCAGACTGACTGCCGCCCTTTTGCCAGGAGCAAAGATGGCGGCCCGCGGCCGCCTCGCACCACCCCGCGTTCGCCTGCGGAACGCGGCCCGGCGCTGGCGTACGCAGCTTGGTGAATAGCGCCGGCGGCGGAGCGGGCGGCGCTGCCGTGCGCCTGCGCGCTGCCGCCTCGTCTGGGCCGCCTGGCGGGGGCTGGCGGCGGGGACCCGTTAGCGCGGCAGGAAGCGCCCGGTCCCGCCGCCGCCGCGCACCATGTCGAAGCGCCTGAGGAGCAGCGAGGTCTGCGCCGACTGCAGCGCCCAGGGTAGGCACCGGCGGCGGCCGGGGGCGCGGCGAAGGCACCTCAGCGGCCGGGCGAGCCCATCCCCCTCTCCTCAGACCGGGCAGCGGCGCTTCCCCCCCTCAGGCGCTGAGGGGGCGCGGGCAGGTGGCGGCCGTGAGGGGCCGCGGGGGGCGGGAAGCGCGGGGCTCCGCCGGGCCCACCATGGCCGCGGCCGCCGGGCCGGGCACCCCGGCGCGCCGGGGGGCTCCTGTCAGCGAGCCGCCCCCGGTAGCGGCCCCGGCTGCCCGGCACCCGGCGCGGGGGGAAGGCGGTGCTCCCGCCGCGGGCCCGCACCTCCCCGGCGCTGTTCCGGGGGTGTCACCGCCTTGTAGCGGCCCCTCGTCGGCGGGGAGCCGGTGTTGCTGGGTTTGGACGCGTTTTCAGCGGTTTTGCCCGTATCGGCCTCTTTCCGAAGGACCCGCTCTCATCCCGAGCGATGGTGCGCTCGACGCTCGCTTCAGTTCGCTGCAACGTTAGTTTTAAAGCCCAGGGGCCGCCCCGGCAGCCCGGCTGCCGCCGCCGCCCTCGCAGGTGGGGCGGGCGGCTCTGGGGCCGCACCGTCGGGGAGCGGCCTGCGGACAGCCACCGCGCTCTGGTGGGAGGTAAACCTGGAACTCCTCGGCTTCGGGAGGAGGAAGGCTTACTCAAAGAAGTCTTCCAGTCAGGGAGCTAGAAGGTGGGAGGCGGGTGTAGGTTGGAAACGTGCCGCTGAGTGGGACAGAGGCTGTTTCGGGACTTGGGAAGGTGAGAGCGGGATGGGCTTTGGAGACGTCCCTTATTCTGAGGGTCAGGGGAAAGGAAAATTTATACTCGTTGAATGCATGACTTGCCCCACGGCCTGAGTTGAGTGTAGGTATCCCAAACTTCCAAAGAAAGGGTGTTCTGAAGCATCTGGTAGACTCGGATTGGGAATGTTCAGTGAGCAACATACGCGCTGTGTTGACATGTATGTTGTCTGTCTTACGCTGCCGGTAAGTTTGGGACCTTACTGAAACAAATCTTGTTTTTAGAAAGTCAGTTGCATCTCCTGTTCTGACCATCTGTAGTTTTGCTGCTCCTATATTTAAAACTGCTCAGTTTACTTTTTTTTTAGCAACTGTGTATATCTGTTGTATTTCCTTCTCAGAGTTAAGTAGTTTTTGTGAAGTTTGTGTTCTGTGCTGGTTCTTCCAATATAATTACTTATGTACATACTGAAATGAATTAAAACACTGTAATGTGTAGATAGCATTTGAATGGCCAGAAGGTATGATGTGGGAGAGGGGTAACAACTTTTGTAAAATGGGACTTCTGGTTTAAAAAAAATAAAATAAGAAAAATCCCAGATTAACTCCCAGGGAGTTACTTTTATCTTCACAGAATTTTGTTTTCACAATAAATAGAGCTCGCATATCTTATGTAGGCAGTTGTCCCTATCTCATACAAGGTAGCATATCTATGCTTTTAAACATCAGTGGTGTTGTGACTCTGAGATAAAGTTGTGTTACTGTGTTTGTATTTGTTAAGCTCGTCAGGACTATGCAGTGTATCAGAATCACTATGAGTGTAATCTTGTAAGTGGCCTTTTATTTTGTTGTGTCGTGACATTATAGCGTTGTCACATATTTACCTGATCTTGGTGAAGAAATCTGCTGGCTTGTCCACATATATAAAGAAATCGTATCTTAATCTTTTCTTCAAAACAAAAAATCAAAAAAATCAAACTCTTCTTTTACTTAAACCCGAGAGGACCTGTCAGAGCGGTGTTTGGGCGCTGCTGCGTGTGCAGCTGTGCCCGGAGACCTGGGGCACTGCAGCCTGTTCACCCCGTCAGGTGTAGCGAGCGCAGGATGCCTGACCACTGGAACAGTTAGTACTTGCCCCTTGGACTTCATCGATATACTTCGCCATAGAAACAAAGTGTATGAATAGTTTTCTTTTGCATGAGGTGATTTTACGTGTGCTTTTCTGGTACACTTCCTATTCTCAGGCAGGAGTTCACTCTTCACGCTCATGGTTCAGGCTTGTCTTCATCACACGCTTCCTGTTTTGAATCACTCTGCCATGTTCCTGAAAACAGATTTGACCTATCTTTCTAGCTTCTCCCCTCTTGTATTTTGGTACCAGCTTAAGCATATTTTGATCATGTCCATAGTTGGATCTCTTTTAAAAATTATTCCAATAAATTCCAGCACAAACACTTAACTAAATTAAATTTAAACCTGAAATATCGATGTTCCCGTAACCTGATGGCTGTGTCTCTGTTTCTCCAGGCTGTCTAACACTGTGTTCCTCCTCCCTTCCCCATCCCCACCTGTTACTTGAGAACAAGTAAACAGTACTAAGCCGGGTAGGAACTGAATTGAGGGGCTACAAATCATTGTGGAGTTTCATTAAAAAAACCTCCCTCAGTTAAACAAGTGTGACTCAGAAAGCAGGTTGCAGTGCTTAACTTCCCACTGCTTTTTGATCAGTCCACTTTCCACCACACATGCTGTCAAATCCTCTCTGTTCCGTATCGTTTAGGCTTCTAAACCGGGGCCGGAGCTGCTGTCTGTCCTCTCTCTGGCCTCCCCAGCACTTGGTAGGAGCAAAGAGCGTTCTCCTGGCCCATCGTACTGAACCTCTCGGTTCCCTTGCCAAATGTGTCTGTTGTCTTCTTTTTTTTTCTTTTGTTGTCATCTGTTTTTGCAACACACCTTCCTCATTTCCCACGGTGCCAGTTTTTGACAGATTCTACATAAACGTGGACTCTTTCATCAATGTGGTTTCTTTTAGGTAGAATGTGCAAGCTGAAATTACAAGCAAGGCCTCGGCTTTTTTTCTTCAGAAGAATGTTAAAGCCCCATTTCTGCTATGAAGTGACCAAATAAACAGCAGCTTATGTTATGATGGCTCAACGGCCGTTGTTTGGGGCCGGTTAAGTTATGTATTGAGCTGGGTGTAAAGAAAAAAATCAGACGAGGACTATTAGTCAAAACAGAGTGAGGTTCACGAGCAGCTGTGAGTAGTGATTGAAACAAGAAATGGAGTGGCTTTCAGAAGAATCCTGTTAGTTTATGGATGAGTGTGTGATAAGGTTTTCTGTAATGGAAAGGGACTAGACTCATTAATCTGGAAGGCTGCCTCCAGTCTGGGGTTGTTAGGTTAGCACCAATGCATCTCATTTCATTGTTATTTTTTTCCTTCTTAGAAGTGAAAGTTGTTAAAATAATGGAATGATTTAATAAGGAGGTTGCGTGCGTGTTATTAATTTGTTTTTTAAATTGGGTTAGGTTTTTTCCTAAAACATATGCTTTAATTTGGCTCTGGGCTGTGATAGTTATCATCTGTGAATAGATCCTCCCATCCCTCACGGCCCGTGGTTCGAACAGGTTTGCCTGCATTGCCTTCAGCACACACACAACATCAACTCTGCTCAAAAACCACAACTATGATCAGATCTCACGTTTCAGGGATTCAGTAAATTTATTGCATGGGTCAGAGAAGACTTTTTTATGATGCACAATTGCTTAGATGTATACTGACAGGATGCAGATCATCTCTCGTCAGATACCAGGCTTGTGTTGTACTCACTTATTCAGCCTCAAATTCATCTCTGGATTTGAAATTAAGAAGAGTTTTCCAAAATAGAAGAGATCTTGAATTCCTGTTTCTTTCTCCTGGGATGTGCTAGATCCGAAGATCTGTCTTGCTGCTCAGGTGCCTGTTACTGCAGGGTTCTTGGCACGTTGAGTTTCACGTGTCACTGACAGAAAAGTGGAGTTTCTTCTGAAGACTGAGCTAAGGGCAGCAGCGGGACCTCAGGTTAATGTCCGGTTGTGCTTGTATTCGGTTTCAATCTGATGTAACAGTCCTACTCAGTTTTATACTTTTTGATGTTTGAAGCTACATAATAGCTAGTATATATTATTTACTACTTCTGCCTTCCTTCAGTCGTCTTTCTGGTTTGCTTATAGAATGGCTTCAATTTGGATCTATTCAGAGTTGAAGTTAATTTGCTTGACAGTTTTTTATTTTACTGAGCCTTTAGCTTGACACATATATATCTTGCTCTTTTTTTTACTATGACACCCTTGAGTGTTTTTATTATTTAATGTGGAAATTAAAAAAACATTGTAATAATACAGAACTGAAGGTTAAGTACTATCTGAAAAAGTGTGACTACTGCTACCACTTTTTATTTATAGATTTCTGAGTTTTTCAAAAGAGCAGGTAGGTCCTATTGTTAGAAATATTTCTGTAGGACTCCACTAAATGACAAGTAAGCACTTCAAGAAGGTAATAGATTTATTGTCCTGTTACGCTTACAAGGGAAAGCATTCTGTTTTCATAGGAAGAACTGCAAAGAGCGGGGCTTTTTTCAGAGTTTCCACAGCCGGACTCCTTGCTGTCCTAGGACTCCTACATCCCCAGTAAGTGCAAGGGCTGTTACTTCCCGGCATCCAGAGGCCCAGCAAGGTTGTAGCATTTACAAGCTCATATAATGGCTAAGCGGTAAAGCTAAGGTTAGAAGGCAGGGCTCCTCATTTTAGGCTCTGTGTTTGAAATACAAGGTCGTGTTGCCTTCTGTGTTGTCATTAACGTATTCTTTTTCAGATCCTTGTTGGGCATCTATAAACAGGGGGATTCTGATCTGTGATGAGTGCTGTAGTGTGCATCGAAGCTTGGGGCGTCATATCTCCCAAGTGAGACATCTCAAGCATACGCCATGGCCTCCAACACTGCTGCAGGTAAAAAGTAAAACTATGTCTTCCTTCATTAAAAATAGAAATATTAATATTTGTAACATTTTTTAATGGAATTTAACTTGCTGAGCTTTTGTTTGAGAGGAGCTGCTCCTTTTAAGCTTTCTTTTTTTAAGTTAGTCTCCTTTTATTTCTCTTGTTTTGCCATGATGGACCGCTAAAATCAGAATTGTCTATGCCTTTTTAATTTGGTACCTTTGTTTTGGAAGGTCACTTTCAAATTTTCTTTCAGCCTTCTGCAATGCATCTGCTTCAACCTAAAGTTTCAATATCTACCAAGCCTCTCTTTTTGGTAGAGCTGCTGTTGGGAAGAGTAGAGAATTTTAAGGGGGTTCTTATTAGATTCCACATCATAACTTCCTAGGCATATGCCTGGTTCTGATATCCCAGTAGGTTATGGATGCTGGCACACAGAATATGAATCTCTGTTGGCGTGCTGTCTGCTCGAAAATGATTATAGATACTTGGTCAGTCAGTCTGTGCAGCTAGCAGCAAAATTTCTTTACTGCCTGTTTGTATAAATTTTGGATTTCAGATGGTTGAAACACTGTATAATAATGGTGCTAACTCCATATGGGAACATTCGTTGCTGGACCCTGCCTCTGTTATGAGTGGAAGGCGCAAAGCTAGCCCACAGGATAAAGTGCAGTAAGTGGAAAATTACAGAGTTTTTATTTTTGTAGAAGTGTGATTATTTTATTCAGCAGTGACAGAGGCAGCAAGGTATCCATGGGAACCTGTGTATGTTTTGTTGCTGGAAGAGTACAGGAGCAAACTAGTTATTTGTTCACTCTTTTTTTTAAAATTTTTTTTTTAAATTCCCCATGATTAATTTTTAAAATTTGTTGCAAAAATGGAAATACATTGCGTGAATTCTCTGAACTATTGATTCCTGACCTCTGGCTTTGAATGGCGAGGACCCTTGCTTGTACTTGAATCAAAAGACTTAATTCTCATGCCATGTGCTTCAGTTAACTGAATGCTACTAAAGAGGTTGGATTTGGTTGATGAATTAAAAAAAAAGAAGAGATTTCTGTCACTGAATATGGTGCTTCATTTTAAAATGTAAATAACTGCATATGGTAAATATAGATCTTAAGTTGGCATAGTTTTGAGTTCAATGTTTACTTCTAAGAAATATACACTACATCCTTGAGTCTGCAGATATTTTGATGTTTGTAACAAAAGTATGCTCTGGATAGTTAGACAATCTGCACGGGGTTGGTTTTTTAATGAAACCATTTCTGTGTCTAACTTTGCTACTAGTAGCAAGCAGAGATCTAATGCAATCTTCACTTGTCAATTTTCCTTTTTCTAGAGCATCTGTATTATTGCAAAAGCACTAATATTTGTTTTCCTTCCCTTCTGTTGCTTGGGTTTGTCTTTACAGTCCCAATAAAGCAGAATTCATTAGAGCTAAATATCAAATGTTAGCATTTGTTCATCGCTTGCCATGCCGTGAAGATGACAGCGTTACTGCCAAAGACCTTAGCAAGGTTAGTATCGTTTTTCTGGCAGTCTGCAGAAGCTACACCTTGTGTGTAACAGAACGGTGAAATCTGACGGAATTAAATCAGTTGCTTTCGACTTGAGATAACTATTGCTGTTCTTCAGCACTATTACGTAAACAAATACAGCTTGACTTCAACTTGAAGCCGCTTTTTTGGGTAATATATATGGATACCGGAGATGTGGATGCTTGAGAGGCATCAATTTAAGTTAAATTGGAGAAAAACGTATACACAAAACAGGTGTAGCAAGAATCCTTGCATACCTGTTCCTAAAAGTGTGGCTGAAAACACAAATGCTCAATCACGGTTATTGCTGCTGTATGAAGTACAGTCCTGCTTCTTTTTCAGCAACTCCATTCCAGTGTAAGGACAGGGAATCTGGAGACGTGTTTGCGATTACTCTCCTTAGGAGCCCAAGCCAACTTCTTTCATCCCGTATGAACATTTTTTTCATTATTTTGATATACAATCAATTCTTACAGTTTGTAATATTTATACTGATTTCAACTGATACATATTATATTTCAATCTTCTAATCGGACCTGTTGATTAAGTAGAATGACATGCTTTTTCTTAATAACTTGTAGGAGAAAGGAAACACCCCGCTCCACGTTGCTGCTAAGGCAGGACAGACTTTACAAGCAGAATTACTAGCTGTTTATGGTGCTGATCCTGGCACGCAAGATTCCAATGGAAAAACTCCAGTTGACTATGCAAGGTAGAAGGCTCTGACATATGTGATGCTCTTATATATTAACTGATGTTCATAAATCACATGATGAACCTGCTTAGATATGTTTCTGTCCTGAAAATAATTTGGCTGTTAAATGCTAATAAGTACTTTTTCCAGAAAGAGCACATGCATAAAGAATATAAATAAGCATTTTCATCATTTCATAGCCTGTATTCTCCTGGATGCTTGAGACCACAGTTGTGATCCCAGTGAAACAGGCTGTGCCAATCTATTAGCTCACAGAAAAGAGATCTGAGGAGAAGAGTTTCTGCAAGTTCATCAAGCTGAGTAGACTCCAGGACTGCAGATTAACTTGGGAATCGCTGTAGGACAGAGCTGGACTGCACAGATGGGTCAGAGAGCAGGGGGTGGAACCAGGCTTTGTACTGGCCGTGAACTGTTAGGCTCCTCCAGTCGCAGAACCGCACCCTCAGGAAAGCCTACCTTTAGAAAGGCTCTGCGCTTCCCCAGGGCAGGCAACATTCATGGCAAGAAAGATAAAACACAAATGTCTCTGGTGATCAGTTGGGCAGTAACAAGGCACTGCAATATTTGCAGCACAGCATTGAAGGCTTTTTGTGTTTATATGCACAATTAAATGTTACTGATCAACTAGAAGCTGCACATTTGTGTAAATAAAACATCCTTATTGCTCTGATTGCTTTTGAATTGAGGCCATACATGGAACCTGAAGACTGAGTAAGTTCACTTGGTTGCAGAACACAATATGCCAGAATATTTCTGTTTCTCAATGCTGTTAATCAAATGTGAAGTTGGGTGAGTTCGCTGCATGAGCTCAGGAACTGGCTAGAAAATTGTAAATAGCGTATTCAAAATAGCCTATATAATCTGTGGGGGTTTTTTTTTCCTACAGCAAAGCAGTAGGAAAAGGTTTTCACTGGCTCCTTTTGGGGAGTTCGTAAAAGTTTATCTCTAGTTTTTTGCCCACTGGAACATACTGTTGAAAATGCCGCTGTGAGCGTGTGCAGTGTTGAACAGTGGCTTGTACTGAATCTACTTCTCTGACCATTTTTGAATATTTTTTTTGTATGTCTCAAAAGGAATAACTAATGTAACTTTTTGTGTGTGTGTGTGTGTGTGTGTGTAAACCAGACAAGGTGGGCATCATGAACTGGCGGAGCGCCTGGTGGAAATTCAGTATGAACTCACAGACAGGTTAGCTTTCTATCTCTGTGGCCGGAAACCAGGTAAGGAGAAAAAACTACACTCCGAGATGTTTCAGTGTTAATTATATCAAACTATGGTATATAATGTTTGTGTCAGTGTTGCTGCACTTTTTATATGCATTTCAAATATTCTAACATTATATAAATTATACATGAGGAATTAAACAAAGTATAAGATGTAAGATTAGCGATAATGCATTTAAAATTCAGATAAAACTGCAGGGTTTTAAGTATACCTAAATTAAAAATAAAGTTCCTTTCTGTTTTTCCGCAAATCTGTGTTCTATAAATGGAATACCCCTTAAAGTGTGGAGAAACCTACAGATAAGATCAGATGAGTACTGTTTAACCTCAAGGAGTGAATTGCAGGGAAAACCGTAAATTTTGTGATGTTGAGTAATCTGCAGGAGATATTGTAGAAACTCTTCTAAGCAGTTTCTTCTCATTGAAATGCAAAAGCAGGGGAGTATTCAATTAAGTGGGTACTTTTTGAACACAAGCACACTTAACAATTTTTAGCCATTAGGTGGCATAAAGGCACCTGTGTTACAACTTTTTTTTTTAATGGAATTTTAATATAGTTGATAAGCCTTAATTAGAATCTTTGATAACACCAGCAAATTGTGGTAGGAACCTACTTTTAAGACTTGCTAGTTCCTGTAATTGGAAATTGAGTAATTACATGCAAGATAAATTATTCTATGTTTGCCTGTTGCATATATTCTTGGGTTTCTCATTGCCATGTCTTTTAGTAAAACTGAGTACCAGCTGTATATCCTGACAGCATTGAAAACTGTAGTCCAGTAACAACCTATTAAAGTGCAATTTGTTTTCAACTCTAGAGCATAAAAATGGACAGCACTTTGTTATACCTCAGATGGCAGACAGGTGAGTTGCTGATTCCATCGCATGTCTGAAAACGTCAAAATAAAAACCCCTAGTAATTAAGTTTAGAACTTTCCTTTCCTTTCTGAAACAACTTCCAAGTTTGTTGTCATTCTGACTTTTTAATGTATGCCTTTATTGATCTTGGAAGCTTTTTTTCCTAGAAAGAATGTTGGCTTTTAAACAAAATCAGAAAATTATAGAAATTTACTGTATTTGTTAAAATGCAGGGAGAAGGTGAGACAATTATGTTAAGTGAACACACATGGGGATTTCTGGGAAACAGGTTTTGTAATTAATGTAAGGACCAATTGAGTTAGTTTCCTGATACAGCATTTTGAAACTAATTCTTGCAAGAAAGCTGTATTTTTCTCTGAAAATGTTTATTCTTTTGGTCATTTGAGTGCTTTTAACTTTTGGCCATGATCGATGAAATACTTTTTGTATAAAACATACCAAGTATTAATCATAAGTCCCTATTTTTCTTTTATTGCTATGCAATTGGAAATAAGACGGCTGTAAGTAAACTATTGTTCAACTTACTGCTTGCAAAATGTCTATGAAAAACTGTAATAAAATAAAAATTATAGAAACTATGTAGTAGTTGGTACAGTACTTAGTGTTAACATCTGTCATTTTTTTAGGTATGTTGTGTTTAGCTATTGGATAAAGTACTGTGTATTTTCAGTGCTAAGTATTTTGCAGAGCAGAGTAAGTACCGTTTGCCTCATTACGCAGAGAAGGAAGCTGACAGAGAGCACGACTTGTTCAACGGTGCTGCTCAGATTGCAGAGCCTGCAGTGCAGCCTGACGGTCTTACCTCTGCCTGATGGCCTCCAACAATCTTTTTTTCCTTGTCTAGGTGACTGCCTACACAAATTCTCTGTGACATCAGTTAATCGACAGAGGTTTTACTTGAGCCTTTCCATCCTTCTAGGTCAGGGGAGTCTTCCCCTGGGCGATACAAATATGGACTCAAAATTTGTCAGCTTCCGCATTGGTGGCTTTTATGATAAATTCTGTTGAACTGCACAATTTTCATCTTGTGCCTCCTGTTCAAGGCTGGAAACTAGTAAAAGAGATTAATACTGATTACTGATACTTATCAGTACAGAATAATTTTAAGCATGGCCCTATTGCCTTAGCCCTTTGCCAGCCTGATGGTCACCTACCTCCTGCAGAGACCAGTGGAACAAATCCTGTGTGTTTTATGTGGACTTCAGTTTTGGTCAGGATGATCATATTGTTCAGATTCCTTACAGACAGCATTTTGTTGCACTACAACTTGACTGCTTCTTGAGCTGTGCAAATGTGGGTATTCGTTTCCAAAGGATTTCTAGAAAAGCTTAAGAATATACTAATCAGTATATTAGCAATATTAGGAAGATCAATGTGTTAAAAACTGTATTAAAAATACTAAAAGATTAAGGAGTTTCAAATAAAATTGATATTTTAATCATTGAATTATTGAAACGTAGAATTTGTGTTTAAACAAGCTATTAAATGCTGTAGATGTAATGATCACTTTTTGTTTTCATAGCAGTCTGGATTTGTCAGAACTTGCAAAAGCAGCTAAGAAGAAGCTTCAGTCTGTAAGTAAAACTTGGTGTGCTGTGTGACGCATGTTTATCTGGATGTGGCAAACTGCACTTTATCTTTCAACTGGTTTCAGCTGTTACTAATTCCTGCATAAATAAATGTCAACTCTGTAGCAAGTTAAAAGTCTGGAGAAAAACGTGAAAATAGGCAGGAATGGAGGAGCAGAGATGATGACAAATCCATGATGGAGAACAAATACTTGTTGGTTTTGTTTGGGGTGGTATCTCTAGGTCTGTCTGCCCAGTTCAGAACCTTAAACTTTGTTGTTTGTCTTGCTCTCATGTATTTTATATAAATCTGTATGTTAAGTGTTACTATTTGGTACCCATTACTCATGTTAGTGCACCGTACATCCGTAAGTGAAACATCCACAAAGCCCTGTAACATCTTAATTTCATGTCTGATCTTCCAACAACTCACTTCTTCGTAACACAAGTATCTCACTTGAACCATCCACTGTAGGAACACAGTTGTTCACTTAAGCCCACATCTACAGTGGCATTTGGGTACCTAATTCTCACAGTAGGTCTGCTTCACCCCAAATACACAAGGTCTTTTTGTGATCAGGTAGGAGACAAAAAAAGCCATTAACCAGTAAAGGAAAAGTGTAGCACAGTATTGTTGTCGCTGTATCTGGCAATCGAGTGGTCATATATGTCTGCTTAATGGATTACTTTATTATGCAGGCTGAGAAACGAGCAATTATATAGGCTGAAAAACAGCCAAGGGAGAGCAGAGTTGTGCTCTTATATTTTCTGTGTTATTGAGATCTTACTAGGTTTCATTTATTTTCAAGCTGTAATTATTCTTTTCTGCCCCTAGCTAAGCAACCACTTATTTGAAGAACTTGCCATGGATGTGTATGATGAAGTTGACAGGAGGGAAACAGATGCAGGTGAATGAGGCTTTCTGGAATGTGTATAAAATAAATTTGAATTGTTCCATTACATACAAGATGGTAGTGCGAGCATATGTTCTGTTTAAAGCACTTTTGTCTTCAGTAATTACTGATAATGGTAGTTTCTTTGTCTTGCATTGTCTGAAGGTGACGTTAATTGAAAAAATCTTGTGTTTTTTACAAAGTAGAGAACCCTCTGGGGAAAAAAGCCTTCCTCTGAATTGATTGAGTTTGTGTTTGAAATTGTGGTCTTTTATTCTTTGACAAGAAACACTATCAAATAGTACAGGAAGGTTGGTTTTTTTTTTTCTTTTTCCTTCCCTGAGCAGTTTGGCTTGCTACTCAGAATCATAGCACGCTTGTGACAGAGACCACAGTGGTCCCTTTTCTTCCTGTAAATCCTGAATATTCATCAACCAGGAATCAGGTATGCAATCTTCTTAATACTGCAAAACTGTTTTTATTTAATAGGCCAGGTATTCTAAGTAATATTGCTTTACAGTACTTCATTCCTGTAGAAGAGTTGCATCTACTTGTAAAGAGGTTAAAATCGTTTCACATTTCCCCTGCCCTGGAGTGTGCAGCTGGATCATTTCAGTCACACTTTTTGCAATAAATGTAACTGAACAATCAACTCAGTGTAAGTGCGGTAGTCTTAGTTTTATCTGGGAACTCTGCTGTTCATCTAATACACGATGTACTTTTTTTTTTTCTGCTTTAATCTGTAATTTAGGGAAGACAGAAACTGGCTCGTTTTAATGCCCATGAATTTGCTACACTAGTTATAGATATTTTAAGCGATGCCAAACGGAGACAACAGGGGAGTCCTCTCACTGGTTCAAAAGGTGAATATACTTTTGGTTGTCGTCTCTTTTATGTACAATTCTTCAGTAGTTTAATTGATACCATAGCCTCATTCAGAAGTACTATATGAATGAAAAAAGAAATTTATACTGTTTTTATAAATGCTAAGAACTAAATCATGTGGATAGCAGGCTATTGACAACATGCATTAGGCCACCAAAATAATGCCCAAATACAGAAGATTTGTCTGTTAAGGTTGGTATTTGTAATACAATTAAATCAAGTGGGATATGTGCAATTCAGGAACATCTTTTTATGATGGTTGTGATTTTTATGATAACTTGGTGAAATTTTCCAGAATACTCCTGTGCAGTTTTAGAGTGATACTTCTTTTGGCAGCTAGGATCATGTCAGTGTTTAGATGCTGGCTGTCCTGGCTGCTCTATACATGCAGGGCTTTGCTGTAATTTAGATGCTCTTGAGCTTATTGCTAACTTGCTTAAAAATGTTTACTTTCTGTATTTCTTGAGCATGATAGATATCAAAGAATACAAGTATCTACGCCAACAACCAGACAGAGCCATAGTTCTAGCCGTGATGGTATGGAACAACATCTGAACATTAGCGCTCTCTCTGGAGAGAAAATACACAAAATCTTTTCTAACTTTTAATTTTTGCCTATATTTTTCAGTTGAATGTTGACATCCACTTGTCCAGTGTAGTCTGTTTTGGTTTGGTTTGTCTTCCCCTTATGTGAATTTTATTTAAGCTGCTAAAGCATGATTTTCACCACTTACTTTAACCTGTTTAAACGCTTACAAGAAATGAAAAGACAAAACCATAAAACTTTGATGTTTTGGACAGTGATAATCCGTATCTATTAGGTGGATCTAAATTATTATTTTTTTTTAACTGAGCTAGTTAAATGATACTTTATTAAGGCGTGTCTTGTATTGTCTCTCTGGATGAAGATATTTTCTGATTTTTTTTTTTTTTAATTACTTTAAAGTATGCTCTTCCGTTTCTTCTCCAAACTTACTAGTACATTTTTAAATGGTGTATGTTGATCTACAGAAAATGTGGAACTGATACTCAAATCAATCAGCAATCAACACAGTAGTGAAAGTCAGGATAACGACCAGCCTGATTATGACAGCGTTGCTTCAGATGAAGATACAGATCTAGAAACAAATGCAGCTAAATCAAACAGACAGAAGGTAGGTTTGAAATATTTATACACACGCCAAATTTTGTTCATAAAGGTAATCTGCACTCAGTCTTTCCCCTTGTGAGGGGATTTAACATGCATAAATGATCAGAAAATGAATATTTTAATTCATTTTCAAATTCATTTCAGAATCATGCCTCAGTCTATGAACTTTAACAAAATTAAGTATTGTGACTAAAGGAATTTTTGTTGTAGATAAAATGCCTCTCTAGAAAAGTAATGTGTGCCACTGCGCATGTCTGGAGTTAAGATACAGATTTAATTGCACAAATGAAATAGAGTCCACCAAAACACTCTTAATCAGTGATGCCATGGTATTTCACAAACATTTACTGCTTCCTACTGAAGAAATATTTACAGCAGGCCAATAGTAACCGAGTGTTTTAAACCATTCCTGAAAATAATGCAGCATGGCAAAAAAGGGCTAGTAAACCTAGTACTTCTAGTTTAATCTTCCCTGGTAACACGCACACTGGATATTTAGTGATCTGTCTTTTTTGACTTTCCAGTTCTATATTGCATATTTAAAAAAAAAAATCCTTAAGAAAGAGTATTGTGTCACTGAAATGCTGAGACAAACGTTTTTGTGCATAGAGGAGCGAGGAGTTGATTGACATCAAAATTCTTTTATATTGGGCTAAAATTACTTTAATGAATGGATCTTATTTGAGCTTAATTTGAACCATGATTCCTTTGAAGTAAGTACATGAAAAGCTGTCAAAATCTCATTGTCTTGTTTTCTCTTGGTAGTCTGTTTGTCAGTGGTGTAAGTATTGTTCTCTTACTGTTTATAGAGCCTGGATTCAGACTTGTCAGATGGACCAGTGACAGCCCAAGAATATATGCAAGTTAAAAATGCATTGGTGGCTTCTGAGGTAAAGATTCAGCAGTTAATGAAAGTGAACATCAACTTGAGTGACGAGCTGAGAATCATGCAGAAAAAGGTAACGCACAATAGTGTAACCGCTTCATTTCTTGACATATTTTAAGTTCACCAGAATAAAACTGCTGAAACTGAAGATGCAATAACCCAATATTAGGATAGTGAGGAAACTTATTTTAAAATGGAGCTGCTTTGGAATCAGATGAGACTATAAATGTATATGTGCAGCACATGCTTTGAATGGTTTTTTGTGGAGGTGATGATGATCTGCTTAGTTCACTTTGACATAAGTTTTCCAAGTGACAAGACAGTTGTTGCAAGTCTTGGTTGTTTTTGCTGTCTTGCTTCAAGATAAGCGGTTTTCAACAATGAGGAAGTAAGTGCTAGCACACATCTTATGTGTGTGCACACATATCTAATGTACTTCCAGCTTTTCCAGTAAATATGTTGGGTTTTTCCCATTAATAAGCCTAGCTGGAATGAAGGGAAATTAAAATCCCAATCCAGTTTGACAGTAGAAAATAATCTGAAATGTGGCAGTACAATAGAAAGTTTTTGTATACCAGGAGGCCAAGATTTGTTTGTTTGCATTTGAATCCATGGGAAATAGCACATAAAGGTTATAGTGGTAAACTCAATTACTGCTTTAAACCTCAGTGTGGGTTTTATCTAGATGAGGACAAGGTAGAGGTGTCTCATTTACAATATGAGTTACTATGCATAGATAGTCTTACACAAACAGAAAACTGAATATGTTTTGCTAAAATCCTGAATTTAAAGCTCCAAAAAGCCAGGGTGGAAGCCAGACATTCTAATCCTTATGTAAACAAATCAACAATTTGTTAAATGCTTTGCCAGTGTTCTGGTAAATAGAGATTTTTGTGGGGTAAAGGAGAATTTATATCTGTATTGGGCTCACTATCCTGTCTGTCATGCTAGCCTAGAAAGGGCTGGCTGCTTCCTCAAATTAATTCTTTATCTAGTGTTAAAAATCCCGTTTTCCAAGTAATTACAATACTGCACGACTTACGGTATGTGCTGCAGAAAGCTCTCTCCCTGCGGAGAAGGTTGTTCAAGCTGTGCTCCTGCAGAGGCGAACCTGTGCTGAGAGCTTGTTTCCCTGTTGTCTGGGGGCAGAGAGGCTGATGCTTTGGAGAGTGGTGGGAACTGGTGAGCTCTTAGCGTCTGAGGCCAAGCTAATTCAGCAGATTCAAATATCCTTGTCTGTTCAGTGCCATCCTTCTGTTAGAATTGTGTTCAGCCCTTCAGATCTATTGGAATGGTGAATACTTAGTGGAACCTAAGAGATCTCAGGGTGTTTCTTTGGTCTTTTAACAGCTTGTACTGGTTAAGCATTTCTCTGCATCAATTAAATTAACTTTTCACTTATATTGAGTTTCTTTAAACAGATATAGTGTATTTAGGGTAAAAACAAATCGTTAGGGCCTATGAATTAATGAGGCTTTAGTATATTTATGTGGTGTAGCAGGAGAGAGATCTTTGCTGTGCTGCAGTTGAACTTGTTTTGAGAGATGGCATAGCCAGGGCTCACTCACCTTGCAGACGAGTTGCACTAATTTTATGTCCTGATGATGTATATTGCTATGGGGCTGCTTTAACTTGGTGTTTAGTGGCTCTGGCTTGGTGAAGAATCGCTGTAGCTGTGCGCCATTGCAGAATGCAGGGTGGGAGGAAGGCGTAATCGCTGTCTTAGCTCTAAGCTACCGGGAACTTCAGTGGAATATGGGAATTCTCTGCTGGGTTATTTGTGGCAAGACACAAATATATTGGTACTACTTCAGCAATTCTAATGCAATAGATGTCATTCAAGAGTCTCTCTTTTTTTTTTTATCTTGTTTTGTTTTGTTTTCTAAGCAAGGGCTTAGGAGGTCATAAATTAAAAAGAAAATCTATCCACTTTATGTATCACCTTATTAGCCAACTGTGTATCTAATCTTTTGCATGGCAATTACTAGGCAAAAGATGCTAATTAAAGAAGAGGCAAAGCTGCACTTGATGAATGCCACTTTAAAGCAGATTCTTCCTAAATAAAAATAAAAGTAGTTCCGTTACTTCAATGGGCATTCTAACGGAAAACGTTATTTTTCTTGTGCTTGTGGATTTTTTTAGGTGCTTATAGGTGGTTAAGAGTTTGGTCTGAGTTTACATTAGCTGTTGGCTAAAACTGCACCAAAAGCACGTTTATAAAATGTGGGAGAAGTTTGGAAGAAGGAGACTATAAAGTTGACCTATTTAATTGCCTCTGATGTCAAACTAAAGGGTAGCTTGGCTCCTGGCTGATCCTCAAATCTTAAGACTTGATGCATCTTACTACAGAGCACACAAAAAGTGGCAAGAAAAAGCATAAATTATCTTGATAGAAGTCTGCACATTTGATTTAGGGTTCTGGGAAGTGCTCTAGGCAAAGTAGGATTTTTTTGATAGAGATAATGTTCTTGAAGGTTCATATGATGCAAAGTAAATGCAAGTAGTAAATACGCAATTTCCTGTTTAAAAGGCCATCAGCCGTTTGAAGTATTATACTCAATTATTGTTAGAGAATTGCTGATACTGACTTTTTTTACATCTTTTCTTTATGATGTGTTAATATAGCAAACTTACTCCAAGTAACTCCACCAAAAAAAAAATCAGAATTGTTGTGTATTTAATATCCATCAAATACATAATAATAAAAAGCTTTAAAATTATTTCTTGTTGGCTTCTTAGAAAGCAGTAGCTGATACTTAAATTTTCGTAAGCTAAACTCTCTTCTTGCTTTGCAGAGCAAGCTTTAGTTTTCTTTGCGCTGCCTCTGGTGTCTGTGCTGTAGTTCTGGCATTTTCAGATTTCATGGGCCTTACGTTAAAAGTCTTGTGTTGACTGCTGAAATGGATCACTTTGCTGGAAAAACTGTTTTGTTGGCAGTCCTTCCCCCCACAACCTCGTTATATGACACGATTCATGTACCAATCCAGCCAGGCTGGAAGAAATGGATTGTGTGTTTTTAACTACAACAGCCAATTTTAAGATCTAATTTAGCTTGCATCCCAGCAAAAAGTGCTGGAAATCAGCCTATAACTATTTCCAGATCTCAAACATAGATGTTTCTATGCTTATACTAAGCAAGTCAAGTAGAATTTGAGAAAGAAATCAAACCTAAGCTACTAGTAACTGGATTTACTAGTAAAGCTGACAAGCGTGTATTGTATAGTCAGTTTGCTTTTGACGCTTGCTATTAGAAAAACAAAGTCCCACTGCTAAACATTTCTTTCAGCTTCAAACGCTACAGAGTGAAAATACCAACCTCAGAAGACAGGCCACAACCAATATATATCAGGTCCAAACTGGTTCTGAATACACAGACCCTGCCAACAATTCTTCTTTAAAGCGGCGACCATCTGCACGGGGTAGCAGACCCATGTCCATGTATGAGACTGGATCAGGTCAGAAACCCTACCTCCCCATGGGAGAGGTCACATACCCAGAAGAAAGCATAACAAGACTGCAGCCTTTCCCTCCACATGTAAGTAAAACTGCTGATGCTTCTGCATTTCTTCTTATGTTCAGCTTTTCTGTCTATTCCGACTGTGCTCATTTACCAAAGCTGCTCAACTGTCTGCCTCAGAATGGATTTGAACTGTAAGAATTGTTGATGTTTGCTGTATTAACATGTCTGCAGGAGCTTGATGTTTTGAAAAGTAAAAGCTATAACAATTCTGGAATATGTAAACTGGAGCTTTTGGCTTCTGCTCAGCTGTTTCTTTTAACCACAATATATATGCCAAATATCAATGTGTGGCTGTTTGAAAACTAAGAGGGGGGAAAAATATAGTATTCTGAGAAGGTAGGTAAAGTTCATGGATTTCTTTCTTGAGATATACAAGCACGTGCCAATTTGTGGAGCTTCAGAACCACCTTTCAAAAATAAAATAAAATTGAAGCTAACTTTTTCATTAGGCCACCAATTTCTTATTCTGAGTTTGCAACTGGAGGCTGAAGGTGGTTTAGATCTGTTAGTTGAACAAATTCTTCTGGTTTAGTATTTTCCTGTATGATGTACTGATAGTGGATAGGGAGTTCTGTATTAGCCACAAGGATCCTGCACTGACGTGTTCACGCTTTAGATAAGTGACCCAACACACACTACTGCTTATTAAAGTTAATTTTTTGTTGCATCTTTTTAGATTGCCCTGTGGGCAGGAATATGGGACAATATTTTTTAGGCACATATTTAACATTTGTGGATTTGTTTCAATATGTTTCCCTGTTGGTAGCACTATCTTGTGTTTCCTTCCAGATGAACAATTAAGCCCTTTAAAACATATTTGGAAGTTAACGATTTTTTTTTTTTTTTTTTTTTTTGCCTGGCATGAGGGAGGGCAAATGTTCCATGCACATTCCAAAGACAACAGTTGAGTGCACCAGGGAATCGGTGCAGAAATTTGTATGCTGGGTTTTCCCCCCTTCAATTAAATTAATAAGAACTTCAAACTGTGAAATCTAGATCATTTTAAATTACATTGGCATGTTGATGTAAAGGCAGTTCTGGCAGCAAGAAATGTCAGAATTCTTTTGTATGTGGCAGTGTTCGCAAAACATGACAGTGCTTTGTGTAGGTCCTTTGGTCACTTGGTTTGAAATTTGGATAGAAGTAGCAGTTCTGAAGCGTTAATTTGTTATGTGGAGTTTAGTTAATTTGGTATTATGGTGAATGTATTTTATTCACTGTGGAATTTAGCACCTCTGGAATATCAATATTAGAATTAACATGAAGTCAATTGTATTCTGAAAGAATTAAGTCCACTCAGGCTTAGCCAAATTCTCAAAATCATTCTTGCTTTATGTCATCTCCATGGTTTTAAGAATGTTCCTTTATTTCAGTTAAGAATTTATTTGTGTTTTGTTTTTGGTTTTCCCGAGTGTTTTTCTCTTTCCCATTTTTAGATCGGGAGGAGTGCGTTTGTGACCTCCTCTTCATCTCTACCTTCCTTCCCCTCCACGCTTTCCTGGTCAAGGGATGAAAGCACACGAAGGGTTAAGTACCTTCCCAATTGGTCTTTTACCTGGAGGAATTGGCAATCTCCCTAGAAGCCGTTATGCCTCTGTCTTCTCCCCTTTTATGCTGACTGGCCTTCATGCTTGCATGAAGCAATATTTCATCACTTTCCTTTTCTTCTACCACACTCTGTGGATACTTGCCTCTCTCTAACTTCACAACGGCTAAAATCTTTAGCATTTAACACCATGCGCAGTTCCTCCAGATCACTTGTTCAACTGCGTAACACTGAAAACAGCCAGAAGACAAGTTGGTTGCTGTTTGGAAAGTAATTTGGCAGGCACTCACTGACTTTTCGTAAGCCAATATATAACTCTTCCTACTGACTAAAATGCACTGCATGAGGCATATAAAGCTCACTGGGCCCTAGCTTTAAAGCCTGCTTTCTTTGCGGGCTGTCAGTTTGCACCAATCCAAGTTGGTACCAATGGACCGTTTATCTTGCAGATGTTCATTAGTTTGTTTGAAGTGAGCTCTTTAAGCACCCAGAAAGCCGTTCGTATTGCCCACCGATACGTTTGGCATCAGCTAGCCTGCTTTCTGCTGGCCTTGGTAGACAAAAGACCGGCCATGGGAATTATTTTTAGCAAGACTCCTTTCAGGGCAAGATTAAAGACACTGAGAATGTATAAAGGAAGCTTATATTGGTGTTCCATCAGGATCTACAAAACTTTTTCTTAGGGTTTTTGGTAGCTACAGTACTGACTCTGGGGAAAAAAAAATTGCAGTGTTACCAAGAAACATTAAATGCATTCTGTAAGCTTATGTTGTTCCAAAGACAGTGTCTTTGCTGTAGCCTCATATGTGAGCTATTAGCTATTTGAAGAAGCCTTGTCCAGCTTCTTAAAATTTTTTTAAACAGTTTTCTTTTTGTAGTGGGACACTTAAATCTAGTCTTACTCAAATTCATTTGCTAGAAGTGAGCATAAAATACCACCTTGCAAAAGAACACATTTAGCAAGGCAAATAGTTTGATAGACTACTCTGTCTATGATGGCTTCTTTTGTGGACTATGTTCTGTTTGGGATCCTTGAACTAATTGCAAGTTACATCTTCAAAAGAAGGGAAAAGCACGCTGCGTTTGCTGCTCCAGAGTAACATCCGTTTTTGGCTGTGAAGGGGCTGTGGCTGAAGTAAAGGGCCCTGAGCAGGTACAGCTTCCCGTGGCACAGACTAATGAATGCTGAAGATGAACAACCCATAGCTTTTACGCTGCTGTTTGACCAGCCTGAGCTACCAGCTTGCACTGCTTGCAGAAAGCACCCCCATCATCAGAATGAGTCGATTACATTTTGAGGTCTTGCTCTTACTAAACCTCTTTAACTTTGAAGCAAATATCGATACAAGGTCATTGGGGCTGGTTTTAGATGCTTATGTCTCATTTCTTAGAAAATAATGAGTAGCTTATACCTATTTTGTTGTATCACATGCTCAAGATTTAGGCTTTGCTTATTTCCTTGTTAAAACAAGACTTTCCGAGAGTAAACTTGAGAGAGAAGTATTTGTATTTCTTTGTAAGATTTAACTGATTTTGAAAAGATCTTTCAAGAAAAGTTCTCTCTTTTTGCTGTGCTTTTTCTATGTGGTTAATATAATGAAATCAGTGCCGTCTCATTCCGTTTCTTGGGCAAGCATTGCAGAGTCTCTAATCAAACTTTACTATATAATATTAAGCTTTTCAAAAACCAAGTCTGTGGGTTTAGATGATGAATGGTCATACCCTGGCCTCTTCCTGCCAGGATCAAGAACCTGCTTTTAAATTCTTGTGTCCCCATTTTATTTTGACTGATTTCGACATATCAGTCGAGAAAATACTAGATTTGCAAGTAGGGCTGGATGATAAAACTTACGAGGGAATATCCGGCTTGGTCAAATGGAAATCTAGGTGTGGCTGCAGTTGATATCAGTAGTGTGTAGTACTAGAAACTTGCAGACGTTTTGTTTGTTTATTTTTATTGTGCACTGATTCTATAGGATATTACTGATTCCATAATATCCTATTCTTGTAATTCATTGTCATCATTTGTATTTTGGACCATAGCGTAGAGTTCTGTCCTCTGTACGTCTGGGAGAGGGGAAGGGTCAGACCCTACATGTAATGGTTTCACGTCTTGTCACTTTTACAGTTGGTCTTTACTAGCTATCCTGAGAGGTGAGTGTTCACAAAATGCTTGTTTTTTCCTTCTGTGCAGAGTAACTTTAAAATGGACGGAAAGCGTTCATACTCCAGGTGCTTCAGAGTTAAGAATTGTTGGTTTTAACATTAGATGAGTGCTTAACAAACTTACTGGATCTTAACCAATGAAAACCAATTCCTAGTCACATTTTTGGTCTGTCCTTGAGGTAGAAGTATTATTTCTTAAGTGTATGGCTCAGGGATGCAGACTGAAGGTGTCCCTTACAGTCTAACACTTGAGATTCCCTCATCTTGCCTTCGGAGTTTCTGTAAAGCTCCAAGGCAAGTTCTTCACCGGAGATTGTGAAGGACCCTATTACGTGAGCAGTGTCTGTGACTAAGGCGGAGCTGATGCAGAGGCTGATGTAGAGCGACACTGATGTGGCGTAATTGCAAATGGACGAGCTGTAGCGGGCACTTCTGATGTGCTTTGCAATTTTTAAGACTAGAGTAGGTGGATGTGTGGTGATCGTGGGGCCTGGCTGAGGATGGGAGTGTGCCTCAGGGGCTTCAAACTGCAAATTCATGTGAGCTACAGAGATCGGCCTGACAGTAGGTATTCATAGCGTAAACTGCCAGGATGTTGTACTGCCTGGGCATAAACTATCCAAGAAGGCTAAACCAGGTCGGAGAAGGGAGCTTGGCTCTCTATCTAAAAGTCTGCTTTGACTCTCTTGGTGACAGAGGGGGCTGTGCGTTAGGATCTGCAGGGAGAGCGCTCTTGAGCTGTCATGCTGCAATTAAGCTTACTTGTGTTAGCAGCCCTCTGACAGGGTGAAAAAAAAGTAAGTTGAAAAGGAGTTTAGGAAAATAACCTGAGCATCATCCTGGCCCACGGATTGGATGCTTTACTGGGAGGTGCAGAACTGGTCTGCATGGGATTAGGAGGTGGTGAGTGTTCCGCCATTGCACCTAGGAAGAAGCACATGTGCTCGGAGGCGGGAATAGGCGGCACTCTGGTTCCCAGTGTGGACACAGTCACTGTGTATCTCCCCAGGCAATGCCATGTGAAGGGGAGAGCGGGAAAATACTCAGCCTCTGACTCTGTTTATGGCCTCCACCCTCTGGAGCAGCACTCTGCAGCTGGGGCTTCCCGTGCTCCATCTGGCCTCCATACTGCACTGGGCCTCTCATGCTCGGTCTGGCCTTCACTCTGCAGTGGGTCTCCCACACACAGTCTGGCCTCCCATGCTTGGTTCAGCCTCCAACTCTATCTTTGGCCTTCCCTCTGCCGTGATCCTCACACTCTAGATTTGTCCTCACCTTCCTTGTGTGTCTCCCAATCTACATTTGGCCTTCGACTCTGTGGTGGGCCTCCATTCTGAGGTCAGAGGCACAGGCTCAGTTCACCCTCCACTCCACTGTGTGTCTCCCACTCTCGGTTCAGACACCCACTCAGCTGTGGGCCTTCACTCTGGGTTTGGCCTTTGCTGTGGATTTGGCCTCCAAGCTCATTTTGGTATCCTACTCTTCATTCACTCTTTACTCTGGGTTGAGACTCCTGGTTGGGTCACCCTCCCACTTTGCTATGGGCCTCCCACGTGTGGTCTACACTCCACTTCATGTGTCTCTACAACACTCGGTCCAGCCTCTACTTCCTACTGTGCCTACAATGCTCATTCTGGCCTTCATTTCCTTCTGTGCCTCCTGCCCTCGTTTCGACCTCCACTTTGGAATTGGCTTACCACCCTCCTTTTGACACCCATGCTTCAGTGGCCCTCTACTCTTGATGATTAGGCCTCCTGCCGTTGTTTCATCCTGTGCTCCCCTGTGGGCCAGAACTCTCACTTGTTTGGCCACCCAAACTTGTTTTGGTCGCCAGTCTGCAATGGACCTCAACTCTTCCTTTTTCAGCCACTCAGCACCATTTCAACTTCCCACCCTTGTTTTGGCCTCCCACATGCAATGAGCCTCAATTCTTCCCCGTTTCGGCCTCCCACCCCCAATGGGCCTCAACTCTCCCCGTATCGGCCTCCAATCTGCAATGGGCCTCAGCTCTCCCCGTATCGGCCTCCCACCCCCGTTTCGGCCTCCAATCTGCAATGGGCCTCAACTCACCCCATTTCGGCCTCCCACCCCCATTTTGGCCTCTAATCTGCAATGGGCCTCAAATCTCCCTGTTTTGGCCTCCCACCCCCATTTTGGCCTCCCACCTGCAATGGGCCTCAACTCTCCCTGTTTCGGCCTCCCATCCCTGTTTCGGCCTCCAATCTGCAATGGGCCTCAACTCTCCCCATTTCGGCCTCCCACCCGCAATGGGCCTCAACTCTCCCTGTTTTGGCCTCCCGCTCCCGTTTCTGACTCCAATCTGCAATGGGCCTCAACTCTCCCCGTTTCAGCCTCCCACTCCCGTTTCGGCCTCCAATCTGCAATGGGCCTCAACTCTCCCCGTTTCAGCCTCCCATCCCCGTTTTGGCCTCCAATCTGCAATGGGCCTCAACTCTCCCCGTTTCGGCCTCCCATCCCCGTTTCGGCCTCCAATCTGCAATGGACCTCAACTCACCCCATTTCGGCCCCCCATCCCCGTTTCGGCCTCCAATCTTCAATGGGCCTCAACTCTCCCCATTTTGGCCTCCCACCCCCATTTCAACCTCCAATCTGCAATGGGCCTCAACTCTCCCCGTTTCGGCCTCCCACCCCTGTTTTGGCCTCCAATCTGCAATGGGCCTCAACTCTCCCCGTTTCGGCCTCCCACCCCCGTTTCGGCCTCCAATCTGCAATGGGCCTCAACTCTCCCCGTTCTGGCCTCCCACCCCCGTTCTGGCCTCCCACCCCCGTTTCGGCCTCCAATCTGCAATGGGCCTCAACTCACCCCATTTCGGCCTCCCATCCCTGTTTCGGCCTCCAATCTGCAATGGGCCTCAACTCTCCCCGTTTCGGCCTCCCATCCCCGTTTTGGCCTCCAATCTGCAATGGGCCTCAACTCTCCCTGTTTTGGCCTCCCACCCCCATTTCTGCCTCCCACCTGCAATGGGCCTCAACTCTCCCCGTTTTGGCCTCCCATCCCCGTTTTGGCCTCCAATCTGCAATGGGCCTCAGCTCTCCCCGTTTTGGCCTCCCACCCCCGTTTCGGCCTCCAATCTGCAATGGGCCTCAACTCTCCCCGTTCTGGCCTCCCATCCCCGTTTTGGCCTCCAATCTGCAATGGGCCTCAACTCTCCCTGTTTTGGCCTCCCACCCCCATTTCGGCCTCCCACCTGCAATGGGCCTCACCTCTCCCTGTTTCGACCTCCCATCCCTGTTTCGGCCTCCAAACTGCAATGGGCCTCACCTCTCCCTGTTTCGACCTCCCATCCCTGTTTCGGCCTCCAATCTGCAGTGGGCCTCAAATCTCCCTGTTTTGGCCTCCCACCCCCATTTTGACCTTTAATCTGCAATGGGCCTCAACTCTCCCCATTTCGGCCTCCCATCCCCATTTCGGCCTCCCATCCCCATTTCAGCCTCCCATCTGCCCCGTTTCAGCCTCCCACCACCGTTTACACCTCCAGTCTGCCATGGGCCTCAACTCTCCCCGTTTTGGCCTCCCACCCCCGTTTCGGCCTCCAATCTGCAATGGGCCTCAACTCTCCCCGTTTTGGCCTCCCACCCCCGTTTCGGCCTCCAATCTGCAATGGGCCTCAACTCTCCCCGTTTCGGCCTCCCGCCCCCGTTTTGGCCTCCAATCTGCAATGGGCCTCAACTCTCCCCGTTTCGGCCTCCCACCCCCATTTCGGCCTCCAATCTGCAATGGGCCTCAACTCTCCCCGTTTTGGCCTCCCATCCCCGTTTTGGCCTCCAATCTGCAATGGGCCTCAGCTCTCCCCGTTTTGGCCTCCCACCCCCGTTTCGGCCTCCAATCTGCAATGGGCCTCAACTCACCCCGTTTCGGCCTCCAATCTGCAATGGGCCTCAACTCTCCCTGTTTTGGCCTCCCGCTCCCATTTCGGCCTCCAATCTGCAATGGGCCTCAACTCTCCCCGTTTCGGCCTCCAATCTGCAATGGGCCTCAACTCTCCCCATTTCGGCCTCCCACCCCCGTTTTGACCTCCAATCTGCAATGGGCCTCAACTCTCCCCGTTCTGGCCTCCCACCCCCGTTCTGGCCTCCCACCCCCGTTTCGGCCTCCAATCTGCAATGGGCCTCAACTCTCCCCGTTTCGGCCTCCCATCCCCGTTTTGGCCTCCAATCTGCAATGGGCCTCAACTCTCCCCGTTTTGGCCTCCCACCCCCATTTTGACCTTTAATCTGCAATGGGCCTCAACTCTCCCCATTTCGGCCTCCCATCCCCATTTCAGCCTCCCATCTGCCCCGTTTCAGCCTCCCACCACTGTTTACACCTCCAGTCTGCCATGGGCCTCAACTCTCCCCGTTTTGGCCTCCCACCCCCGTTTCGGCCTCCAATCTGCAATGGGCCTCAACTCACCCCGTTTCGGCCTCCAATCTGCAATGGGCCTCAACTCTCCCCGTTTTGGCCTCCCACCCCCGTTTCGGCCTCCAATCTGCAATGGGCCTCAACTCTCCCCGTTTCGGCCTCCAATCTGCAATGGGCCTCAACTCTCCCCGTTTCGGCCTCCCACCCCCGTTTCGGCCTCCCACCCCCAATGGGCCTCAACTCTCCCCGTTTCGGCCTCCCACCCCCATTTCGGCCTCCCACCCCCAATGGGCCTCAACTCTGCCTGTTTCGGCCTCCCACCCCCGTTTCGGCCTCCCACCCCCGTTTCGGCCTCCCACCCCCGTTTCGGACTCCAATCTGCAATAGGCCTCAACTCTCCCCATATCGGCCTCCAATCTGCAATGGGCCTCAGCTCTCCCCGTTTCGGCCTCCCATCCCCGTTTTGGCCTCCAATCTGCAATGGGCCTCAACTCTCCCCGTTTTGGCCTCCCACCCCCATTTTGACCTTTAATATGCAATGGGCCTCAACTCTCCCCATTTCGGCCTCCCATCCCCATTTCAGCCTCCCATCTGCCCCGTTTCAGCCTCCCACCACTGTTTACACCTCCAGTCTGCCATGGGCCTCAACTCTCCCCGTTCTGGCCTCCCACCCCCGTTTCGGCCTCCAATCTGCAATGGGCCTCAACTCACCCCGTTTCGGCCTCCAATCTGCAATGGGCCTCAACTCTCCCCGTTTTGGCCTCCCACCCCCGTTTCGGCCTCCAATCTGCAATGGGCCTCAACTCTCCCCGTTTCGGCCTCCAATCTGCAATGGGCCTCAACTCTCCCCGTTTCGGCCTCCCACCCCCGTTTCGGCCTCCCACCCCCAATGGGCCTCAACTCTGCCTGTTTCGGCCTCCCACCCCCGTTTCGGCCTCCCACCCCCGTTTCGGCCTCCCACCCCCGTTTCGGACTCCAATCTGCAATAGGCCTCAACTCTCCCCGTATCGGCCTCCAATCTGCAATGGGCCTCAGCTCTCCCCGTTTCGGCCTCCCACCCCCGTATCGGCCTCCAATCTGCAATGGGCCTCAACTCTCCCCATTCCGGCCTCCCACCCCCATTTCAGTCTCCAATCTGCAGTAGACCTGAACTGATCCAATTTCGGCCTCCCATCCCCGTTTTGGCCTCCAATCTTCAATGGGCCTCAACTCTCCCCGTTTCAGCCTCCAATCTGCAATGGGCCTCAACTCTCCCCATTTCCGCCTCCCACTACCGTTTCGGCCTCCAATCTGCAATGGGCCTCAACTCTCCCCGTTTCGGCCTCCCATCCCTGTTTCGGCCTCCAATCTGCAATGGGCCTCAACTCTCCCCGTTTTGGCCTCCCATCCCCGTTTCGGCCTCCAATCTGCAATGGGCCTCAACTCTCCCCGTTTCGGCCTCCCATCCCTGTTTCGGCCTCCAATCTGCAATGGGCCTCAACTCTCCCCGTTTCGGCCTCCCACCCCCATTTCGGCCTCCCACCCCCAATGGGCCTCAACTCTCCCTGTTTCGGCCTCCCACCCCCGTTTCGGACTCCAATGTGCAATGGGCCTCAACTCTCCCCGTTTTGGCCTCCAATCTGCAATGGGCCTCAACTCTCCCCGTTTCGGCCTCCCACCCCCAATGGGCCTCAACTCTCCCCGTTTCGGCCTCCCACCCCCATTTCGGCCTCCCACCCCCAATGGGCCTCAACTCTGCCTGTTTCGGCCTCCCACCCCCGTTTCGGCCTCCCACCCCCGTTTCGGCCTCCCACCCCCGTTTCGGACTCCAATCTGCAATAGGCCTCAACTCTCCCCGTATCGGCCTCCAATCTGCAATGGGCCTCAGCTCTCCCCGTTTCGGCCTCCCACCCCCGTTTCGGCCTCCAATCTGCAATGGGCCTCAACTCTCCCCATTCCGGCCTCCCACCCCCATTTCAGTCTCCAATCTGCAGTAGACCTGAACTGATCCAATTTCGGCCTCCCATCCCCGTTTTGGCCTCCAATCTTCAATGGGCCTCAACTCTCCCCGTTTCAGCCTCCAATCTGCAATGGGCCTCAACTCTCCCCATTTCCGCCTCCCACTACCGTTTCGGCCTCCAATCTGCAATGGGCCTCAACTCTCCCCGTTTCGGCCTCCCATCCCCGTTTTGGCCTCCAATCTGCAATGGGCCTCAACTCTCCCCATTTCGGCCTCCCACCTGCAATGGGCCTCAACTCTCCCTGTTTCGGCCTCCCACCCCTGTTTCAGCCTCCAATCTGCAATGGGCCTCAACTCTCCCTGTTTCGGCCTCCCATCCCCGTTTCAGCCTGCAATCTGCAATGGGCCTCAACTCTCCCTGTTTTGGCCTCCCATCCCCGTTTCGGCCTCCAATCTGCAATGGGCCTCAACTCTCCCCGTTTCGGCCTCCCATCCCTGTTTCGGCCTCCAATCTGCAATGGGCTTCAACTCTCCCCGTTTCAGCCTCCCACCCCTATTTCGGCCTCCCACCTGCAATGGGCCTCAACTCTCCCCGTTTCGGCCTCCCACCCCCGTTTCGGCCTCCCACCCCCGTTTCGGACTCCAATGTGCAATGGGCCTCAGCTCTCCCCGTTCTGGCCTCCCACCCCCGTTTTGGCCTCCCACCCCCGTTTCGGCCTCCAATCTTCAATGGGCCTCAACTCTCCCCGTTTCAGCCTCCCACCCCCGTTTCGGCCTCCAATCTGCAATGGGCCTCACCTCTTCCCATTTCGGCCTCCCATCCCCGTTTTGGCCTCCAATCTGCAATGGGCCTCAACTCTCCCCGTTTTGGCCTCCCACCCCCATTTTGGCCTCTAATCTGCAATGGGCCTCAACTCTCCCCGTTTCAGCCTCCCACCCCCATTTCGGCCTCCCACCTGCAATGGGCCTCAACTCTCCCTGTTTTGGCCTCCCATCCCTGTTTCGGCCTCCAATCTGCAGTGGGCCTCAACTCTCCCTGTTTTGGCCTCCCACCCCCATTTTGACCTTTAATCTCCAATGGACCTCAACTCTCCCCATTTCGGCCTCCTATCCCCATTTCAGCCTCCCATCTGCCCCGTTTCAGCCTCCCACCACCGTTTACACCTCCAGTCTGCCATGGGCCTCAACTCTCCCTGTTTTGGCCTCCCACCCCCATTGCGGCCTCTAATCTGCTATGGCCTCAACCCTCCCCATTTCAGCCTCCAACCCCCGTTTCTGCCTCCCACCCCCGTTTTGGCCATGCTTGATTTGGCCTCTACTCTCTTGTGGGCCTCCTTCACTCTGTCCAGCCTCCTGCTCTGCCATGAGCCTTCCACACTTGGTTCGGCCTCCCACCTTGCGCTGGGCCTCAATTCTCTTTTCAGCCTCCCATGCTCGGTTCCGTCTCTGCTTTGTGTTCAGCCTCCCATGCTGTAACCGGCCTCCAGTCTGCTGTGGGCCTCTTGCTCTGGCCTCTTTCTCCCTGGTGGGCCTCCCCCTCTCCAGTGGGCCTCCCGCTCACTTTTCAGCCTCCTGCTTCGTGGTGGTCCTGCCCTCTCGGTTTGGCCCCCTCGTGCCTGCGTGGCAGTTTCAGTGGTGGGGAAGGACGCCGTGCTGTGAGCGTCTGTCCCTCCCCACGGGTGCCGGGGCCGGGCCGCAGCGCCCAGGGCCTCAGGTACAAGCTGGCAGCGGGAGCCCGGCACAGGGCGGGGGGGGACACGCCGGGCTCCAGGGTAGCGGCTGTCGCGCAGGCCCGCGTGCGCAGGACGTGGCGCGGGCGCAGCTCGGGGCTCTCCGTTCCTGCGCGACGCTGAAATAAATCTGGCTTCGTTGCAGACCTCGAAGCTGGAGAAGCAGAGCAGCGTGTCCGAGAGCGACTACGATAACCCCACCGCCCCTCTGGAGCTGGAGGAGACGGGGTAGGTGCCGTGACGCGGAGCTGACGCCGCGGTGACGCGGAGCTGACGGCAGAGCTCCGCGCTGTCAGAGGACGGGGAGTTGTGTAAGCAGCTGGTTCTGTCCCGCAGGCCGACCTCTGCTTTGCTCCTTCGCAGGTCAGGCAGGAAGGGCCGGCAGAGGAGCGTGATTTGGCAGGGAGAGGGGTCCATCCCTGAAGACGCTGACGCAGCCCCCAGCTCCAGTTTGCCCAGTACAGAAGATGTGATTCGGAAGACTGAGCAGATCACTAAGAATATCCAGGAGCTGCTGCGAGCAGCACAAGAGAACAAGCATGACAGGTAAGGCGTGAGTGCCGGAAAAGCTCCGGAGTTTGGGAGAAAACAAAATTCTTCAGGTGTTTGCAGCGGCGCGACCACCACCCGTGTTAACGCTGGAGGTGCTGACTCCACACCTCCGGAATGCGTAGGTCCGTGCTGTTCCCTGAGGCACTGGACCTCGTGCCGCGGGGTGAGCGGGGACGAGCGACCAGCGCAGGCGGTGACACACTCCTGTCCAAACAGCCAGCGCAGCCCCCTGCGAGCGGGTTCTGGCTGCAGCGCTGCCCGCTGCCTGCCTGCCCTGCCTGCCCTGCCTTGCCCAGAACTGGGCGGGCAGGAAGGTGCCAGGCGGGAGGGATGGGGGGTGCTGGGGAGCGAAGCGCTTGTGAAGTCCCGCTGCAAAATGAGTGTTGGTTTAGATTTAAATCCAACGTGTTGCAGAGAACTTGGCCTAAGTTTCTCCTGGAGCTTCAGAGCTCCGTGTCCTTAGGTAAGGGCACCCCGCAGAAGTGTGATAGTAACACCAAGTCCTGTTTCCGGAAAAAGCTGCGAAGGCAGGGAGAATTTGGCTTTCCTACTGAAATACTAGTGCAGATAACGTACTAGCAAAAGCTATTTTGAACTGTTGGGTGTAGACGCAGACATGGCTGAGCAGGCAGGAGGGTGCTCATCAGCACAGCAGGTAGCACGCAGCTCCAGCTCCCTCGGGGAGCTTCTGGCCCATCTTCAGAATAGCCCTGAGCGCGTAAAAGAGATACTGCCCCTGACTGATCATCAGGCGGTGCTCCTGCGCGGCCCTTTTAGAAGACTGTAAATAAGAGTTAGGTCTTCCCGGGTGTGAGCAGGTTGTTGGTCTGGAACAGCCTTGGTCTCCAGAAAATCTGAACTTGCAGACTGGCAGGTCTGACATTCTGCCTCCATCCCGAGTCCTGGGCCCGTCTTCGCCTGGGAGAAGCGGCCGGCGATTTTTGTTAAGCCCTCGCTTCCTGCCTCGCGGAGAGAAGTGCACAACAATGGGGCCACTTTTGTTCTGTGTTTTTTCCTTCTTGTACTTTTCTATTTTTAGAACGGACAGCGCGCGGCCTCTCCTTCTCACGCTGAATGGCGAGCTCTTACGTGTTTGTGCTGAGCTCGTTGCCCTTGTCCGTAACCTTTTCACTGCAGTCCCTTGTTGCTTGTTTCTCACAGATCATAACAAGAAGCAACAGTAAGAGGAGCTTTAAAGGACTTTGGTTTTTATGTATATCACGGTTTACAGTATTTGAATTGTATTTTTTAAAAAAATCATTGACAGAAACAATGCAGCATACCTAGCTTTCTCTGTTAAATTGATTAGATCTTTAAACAACTTATGTTCTTTTTTGGTTTCTCTTCTGCACCACGCGTGGAGTAGGGTGTTTGCCAGTACTTAAATGAGTATAATCTCGCAGAACACTGAACTGTGAAGCTGCTGTTCTTTGCTTTCCTATTCCCTGGCTTTGTCTCAGTGGGCCCAGAACTGCACAGCCTGGGGCGCGCCGGAGATGGCGCAGGCTTGTTCCACTGTTCTCTTCTTGCAGTAGGGGAACGCTTCCTCAACGGATGGAGATACTCAGGGATGTGATAATACGGCTTCCAGCTAGTGAGGGAACATTGTAGATAAAAATCGCGTGCTGCATAGATAATCAGAGAGTAATAAAATGGTGCAAGAATATCATCTATTAATGAAACACTTTCTTCCTTTTTTTCTCGCTTTCTTCCGTTCCTTTTCCTGTGCTCAACTGGCCGAGTAGATCATTAGAGCGCGTGGGCACGCTCAAGCTCAGACACAGCCTCGGCTGCCTCAGCACGCTGGTTCCCTGGGCTGAGCGAGCTCCCCTGCAGCCGCTGACCGTCCCGCAGCCCGGCCCTGCCTCCTGGTACTCTGGCCTCTGTCCCTGCCTCCCAGGCACAGTGTCCTTTCTCTTTCTCTCTGCTGCCTCTTTCCCTCACGCACCGTCTGCACAGGGGTCGTTGACGGCTATGCATGAAACGCTGCGGAAGGTAAAGAACGGCAGGTAGCTAGTACAGAGAGTTACGAACCTGTGATACTGCCCGTTCACTCGACGCTCCCGTTACTGATTTGATGAGGAACAGAACCACAGCCTGGAACTGGAACTGTCTCTAGTGAAAAAGACTCTCCTGTCTCTGTTCTGTTTATTGTCCATTGAGAGAAATTAAATTATCACGACCAACAGCAGAACGTGTGGTTGCTGCTTCTGTGCACTGTTGCAAAAGTCGCAGAAGTTTCACGGTTCCCAACGCGCAACATTCACACCTGACAGCTTAGGCTGTTTGTACAGCTGATGTGTCAAGTGAGATCATTTGTATGTTGAATCAATGAAAAAAGATTGTGTTTATATAGTATCTTCCAACCAGACCAAGATACTGTTTATTAATGTCTAAAATAAAAACGAAATTGAAGCGAGATGTTCTTTAAAACAGAACTTCCCAAGTTCTAAACCCCAGTGTTGTCAGTGACAAATACCGGGATTGGAGGAAGAGGCTACCACGAGTTACTGCTAACGATGGACTCTTTTTTTCCAAGCTGTCACTACTTGAATATCTTCCTGATGTCTTACTGGAACGTGTGTAAACTCAACAAACGCGTCGGCTTTTTTCATGAGCTTACAGTGAGTGTTTAGACTGTAAAATAAAGCCATTCCTCCAAGACACACTGTACACTCTGCGGCTAACCTCGAGAACGTATTATGAAATACGTGTCGTTAATCTTGGTCTCTTTCATTCGAGTTATTTTTAGGGCTTTCTCTGCCTTGTTAGTGAAGGGTTTAATCAGCAAACTGGCTTTTTAATGAGGTACGGTGCTGTTCAGTGTGGCTTGCAGGGAGCAAATTAATTGTTAACTCAATAGCAGAATGGGAATTAGTGTGAACTTGGAGGACTTCTCTCCACTTTTATTTATTTGGAAGAACTCGGGTGATTTGAGACATACGGAAATACTCCTTTTTAAAGCAATTTTCCTGCATTGCCAAAATGACCCCAGTGTGTTGCTGCTTTCTCAGTGCATTTGCAAGTGACCTGTTCTGCACCTTTAGTATTGCGAGATGACTGCATAAATGATGACTGCGGGCGTTTGGGCTTTTAGGGGGTTTTTGCTTCAAAGGGTGATGATCCACCATAATCTGCAGATGCTGAATATTTTTCTTGAATGCTGTTGCTTTGTGATTTCTGAGATTCTCTTGCTTAAGATTGAATCACGTTAACTAACTTACACTGAAATTGAGTCTCTGAAGCATAAACCCAAGTCTTTCGAAGTGAGACTTTTGACAGACCGCACTAACACAGCGCTTCACGGCAGCTTATGGTAAATAGTTTTAAGATCTATTTTGAACAGACCAATTTTCATTTGGTATATAAGTGGAATCTGTGAGGACTAATGGAATCTGCATTTGTTTTATTAGCTAACTCAACAGAATTACTGAGTATTTAGCCTAAAACTCACACACTGTGAAAGTAGTTGGTAGTTTGGAGATGCATGTAACTGTAAGCTGCTGTATGAGAATTGTGCGTTCTCTGTTTACCGTGTGTAAATTAATCCGAGAAGGCATCTTGGTGTTCTTAAGTTACCTCCATGGGATGTTTTACCTTAGGTTAAACTTTACCCAAAAAGCAAGGTATGAATTCTGTACTGGAAGCTCAGCGTACCCCGTTCTCAGGAGGTGTGTAGCCTCCAGTTTGGGACATGAGAAGGGGGAAATACGTGCATAGTGCTGCATTCCTGGCTTCAGCTGATAATGACCCGTACAGGGATGGGGATGAGCCTTGGAATCAGGGTGCGTCCTCAGCGTGCATCTCTGCGACAAACGGAAGCTTCCAGCCCGCTGCCGACCCCGAGGCTCGCGTTTGCTGCAGACGTGGCTCAGAGGGTACCTGGGAGCCGGTGGGTTAAAAGCTTACAGGGGTCAGACTTCAGAGTTTGGAATACAATTTGGGGGGGTTTAAGGTATTTTGGTAACTTAGGTACAAAGTGGTTTTTTAAAGGCTTCTCCTTTGTAACTTACACATGGAAAAGAAGTGCCGAAAAATCGCATTGCTTCAGAGGTGTAGACAAGACAGTCCTATAAATATCAACACGTGACTGTTAAATTGTTTTGAAGAGTTTGGATGGCCAAAACTCTGAAACATAAAATCAATTGAAACACCTTTGGGTTTTTTTAACTTTTCTTCAGAGATTACTGGAGATTTTTAGCTGCTTAGATCCTTAGCAGTTTTAAAACTTTTCTTTTAGCAGACCGGTTTTAAAGTCTCTTGGCGTACGCAGAATGAGCTCTTTCCAGACAAATGGATAGAGATTTCCCCAAAATGGCATTAAGCTAAACTTACTCAGATCCCACATACAAAGTGGGTTTTTTAATCCGCTTTTGATTGTCAACACTGCACTGAGGAAAAAAAGTTGCTTTTTTTCCAAAGCACCTCTGTATCACTGGATTTTATTTAAATATTTTCAGACTGCAGAATCTTGCTTTACTTTGTGCCCGACTTAAATGAACCAGGTTGCTTGGGCAAGCTCTCCCACACGTAACAGTAATACATCGATTGTGCATACACCAAACGGAACAAGCTGAGCAATTTTCTGTACCGTTTGGAGAGGAATTCTAGCATTTGAATAGTTGGGCAGGGGGGAGGTTAGGAAATGTGAGCGTGTGAATTAATGTGCAGTTAATATTCATAGACACGTTTCCATAATTGCAACAAATTGAGATTTTTTCTGAGAGTGTTTGGTATAGTAGGTGTGGGCAGTTACTCCTTCAAACAAACTTTGATCAAAGAGTAATGAAAATTTAAGAAATAATTGTGTGCTATTGGGTAAGTTCTTGCTTTTTCTGAAGTCACAGTTACCTACAAGCTTGTGCTGCAGCGTGCTGGGGAACGCTGAGGAGACCCCAGGAGTCACCGCTTTGTGTGTTGCACTACCTACTTCAGTTGCCTTCGGTGCAGCCTCCAAAGATATTTTTAGAATCTATATGGGGGGTTTGTTACTCAGTTGTTTCCAGAATAATAGTCACTGACGAGTGAGATTGAAGAGGAAAGGGAGTTTTTATGTAATGAATAACACATTGCACCTTTTTGCAGCTATATACCGTGCTCCGAGAGAATACATGTGGCAGTAACGGAAATGGCAGCCTTGTTCCCAAAAGTAAGTACCTTTCAGCATTAAAATGCTTTTGGCCTCGTTCCTCATTAGTAGATTTCCCTTCAGTGAACGAAAACCGAAAGCTGAAGGCAGGGAGAAGTGACTAGGTGCTTTTGTCAAATCTTGCATCTTTGCATTTATGAGCATGCCAGGCGAGAAGGGCTAATGTGTGAATCCAGGCTTTTAATTTTACTCTTGAACTTAAAACTCCAAGAATTGCACGCAATTCCTCCAGAACCGGAGGCTACTTGCGTCTAGCTTGAGGAGTCGTGTGGTTATACGGGAATTTTGCTAGACTCGCGTCCCCCCCGAGTTTCCAATGGAATGCCGTTGCCAGGGTTTCTTACACGCAGGTACGTTTAGATCTGTTATCCATCTCCCAAAGCAATCTGTTCCTTCACAGCAGATTTAGGGAGTGAAATCTCCATGATTTAAGTTTTTGTAGTCTTACCTACCTCTATAAAACTGCAAGGAAAATCGAATGCTGTTGTGCCTCACAGAACTGATTGTCTCGTACACGCTCTACCCTGCTGTCAGCCAGGACACGGCTGGGTAGCAGTAAAGGGGCACGACAAACTTTGTACGAGTAACGTCCTGACTGAGAGCGCGAAGCGGTATTCCCTGTGTGCCGCCTGGCAGCAGTTTGACACGTCCCTGAGATGAGAGAGGAGAAATTCCGGGAACTTGTTTCATCCGCCCCTACCCCACGTCTCCTACAGCACCGAGACGTCGTGCAGAAAGCAGGGCCCTAGCAGCACGTCCCCTGTTACGGAACGCGTGTGAACCACTACCCGCTCATTAAAAGCGATCCTCAAACAGTTTTGTTGTAACTTCTGCTTTCCTTTCCCAGAAACCCAAATCTGAACTGGTAAGGACTTCTTTGCGTCTGCTGACATCTAGTGCCTACAGACTCCAATCCGAGTGCAAAAAAACCCTTCCCGTGGAGACGTGCCCCACGACAGACATCCAGCTGGTCACGCAGCAAGTTATCCAGTGCGCCTACGACATCGCCAAGGCTGCTAAACAGCTGGTCACCATCACAACCAAAGAGAACAACAACTGAGTCACACTTGGCTTTTTAGTCTTGTTTTTTAAAGGTTGAATTTCAAATCTAGGTGTGGAACTATTCAAATTTTTATGAGAAAAACTAAAGAGGCAAGAAACTTTTTTTTAAAACTCAGTATTATTTTTGCATGTTTTCTAACAATTTTATGATTAATTTAACCCACTGCCTTATTTTGTGCCTGTGTTGCCAGTTTAGTTACCGATAATAGCATGTTGCGAATAGCTGTTGAGCCAATATCATGTACCAGCGTTGTATCAAGCTCTCGCTAGATGTTTCCCTGGGGCCACGTTCTGCTTTCAGATCTTGCTTGCAAAACTCCCGCTGAAGTCAGCTGCACGTGTCAGAGGGCAGAATCCCGCTCTGCTCTGTCCGTCCTGGAGCCTCAGGTGCCGTGATGCCGCTGACTGAGAAACCTGCAGCGAAACAGGCTCTGACGGCTCCAGGACCGTAACTGCTACCCAGCAGGAAGAAGGCTGTAGTCCCGGTAACGGAGTACCAGCCGAGTATTATCTGTTCCCATATCAACTGTTGTGCAATAATATGTTTTTAGTCTGCTAAAACAATAGTAGTTGTGGGCATCCGAGCTTATTACATGTAACTATACAAGGTCTTTGTCACTTTATCTGTTTTGGAAGGAATTTGAAATGTAATAGTTATTTCTTTTAGTTGTCACTATGCCATTAATATATATGTTTGATGTTACTTTAGGGCATTAGTGGTTAAAATACTATCCTTTGTTTCTGATTTAATAATTCATTCTTAAGTTTCCTACAGAATTTTGCTGTCATCTTCAAGGCACCATCTTGTTTGCAGCAGCATTGCTCAGTAACTCAAGATGCAATTTCACTAAAGATTTCTGTGATAATTAAACAAAAAAGGAAGGTAGAAGAGTGCCAGTGGAAAAGCAGCTGTGTCTGCCATAGCATATAACCTCTGTACCTCAACATATCCAAATGTGAAAAGATTTCTAGTAAGTTTTATGCAAATCTTTCAAAATTTTACAAGCTACATATGGAGCAACCCAAGCTAGGCTGCCCGGTAGAAAGGTAGGTGGGTGACAAATGTGTCAATGTGTGTTTCAGGTTTTTTCATTCATAACAGTCCACAAAACTTCCAAAACTGTGTCAGTCCGTAATTGCAAAAATGAGAGTTCTTTGGGAGTCTGAATTCCATGGGGGAAAAAAAAAAAAAAATCACTAATTTTTGCCTCCACGCGTGCCCCGTTTGGAAGCGTGTTGTCATTTGCAGGGAGCCGGCCGCGGCGGTTCCCTTGGCAGCCGCTTAAAGCAGTCTTGTAGTTACAGAACGTGGCGGCAGCTGATCTGAACACTTGGACAGTTTTCACAGAAACCTTTGAGTCAGAAGCGGCTATCTGCTGTTCCACAGACAGGTCTGCAGTACGCGGTCTGCCAAAACCACGAACTCTTCAAGGCTTTCTGGTGAAAAACTGCCATATTTAGGTTAACAAACAAACCAAAGTTCAGTGATTGGTTCCTTTTCAAATCATCCTGTGTTTGTATGTATATATAAACACTAAGTGCCATAACACTGCTGGATTCCTACGTTGTAATTAGCTCCCTTTTTAAAGTAGCGCAAGTTTGAGGGAGGGAAGGAGTGGAGAGAGTAGATGACAACCCAGTAAATTAATGTTCTTCATTGTGGGGTTTGTTATTTCCTTTCTGCACTTCTGAATTCCAGAACTGTCTCTAAACCCACGGGAACGCAGACAGGCTGGGATGAGAACTGCAAAAGACACTTGTAAAACCTACTTCAAAAGTATGCTACTGGCAATTAAATACATTGATAGTCTTCTAGGAACTTCTCCTTAGATTGGCATCCTCGAAAGGCAGCGGATGGTATTTTTAAATCTCTCAGGACACCATTGTATGCTTTTCTTTAACATATCTTGCCTGATTTCCAAAGCAGGGTAGCACTGAGTTATGTTCTAAGTTATCAGTTGTTTAAACTTGCCTCTGTACCAAACCAAACGGACGCTTCCATCACTGCAAGCCCTTGTTCCAGCTACGCTAGCTCCAGATTTTCTGAAATCAGCCATTTCGCTTGTTGGAAGGCCTAGCTCTAAAAACACGGCCAGCCCGTAACTGATGTCCCGCTCTGTCACTTAACGAGCATTTCTGGTCGATTCCCCCGTCTCTGAACAAGCGTTTGTTCTAGGTTGGTTATGGCCACCCCATTGCTCCAGAACCACCGACGGTGATGCAACGTGGGCAATTTTCTGACGTTCTCAGTAAAACAGAAGTGGTCTGAGCACATGCTGATGTGCTGCGGCAGCTCTTTCACAAACAGGCAGAGGGGTTCAAAGCCAACGGTGGAACTAAAGAGTAGGACGTAGATTAGCCCCCGAAACCTACAGCGCTGCGGGTCGGAAGATTTGTAATACCTGAAATAACAAAGTTGGGTATTTTCTTTTATGACTAGATCTCCTCTTTTTCCCCTGTAAACAAACTTGCTCTTTCTTTACAAAATGCTGCATAGGAAAGTAAAAAATTTTTTGCCTTTTTCCAAAACTTGTATTTATCAGTGTCATTCTGTCTGTACAATATTTTGACTTAATCTTTTGTTTACTGTATTACTATAAAATGCTAAAACCCTGTCAGTGCGTGAAATTACATGAAGTCTTCAGCACCTTCTGGAGAGGAACCGGACACGTTAGGAGTTACTGCCGCAGCACACACCATCTGTCTTACTGATGTGCAATGTGCATTATGAGTTAACTCCTCTGAGCGGGGCTGTGAGGCCCGTCCTGCTGCTCGGAGGCGGGAGCCTGAGGCTCACAGCGCCAAGGCAGCAGGTACTGGTCACAGCTCCCGTTCCACAGGAGGCACAGGCTCGTGCGTGGTTTAGATCCAAAGGGCCCGTTTATTTGCTGTGTGGCCCCGGCGTAGCACGTATAAAATACATCATCACAACTCCCGAACGCGGAGTAAGTGCAGTTCAGTCCTCCAGGGATGCGCACGCCTCCACGTTCTTGAAGCCAGTTGAAATTTGGTCTTGTGTTCAGCTGGGCCGCAGCGAGGTATTTTCAGAAATCTCGCTTCATTGTTGGCTATTCCAAAGCCACTGTTATCTCAGGAGTTCCTTGATTCGTCAGAGTTTTCTTTCTGTAGTCTGCAACCGCGTTTAGTGCTCGTTCCTCAGGTGCAAAGGACAATAGTCTTCAAGTCCACGCTGCTTTTGGGTAACTGTAGAGCTAAATGGGGTCAAAACAAAGACCATAACTACTTTGTGGGCTCCAGCGTTAACCTTACACACACGCGCTATTCAGCATGCAAAGACGGTACTTCGGAGAGTACAGAGTGTCTTCTCCAAGCAAAAGCATCAGTAAGGTTTAAGAGCTGATACTTTAAGGCGGTAACGCCTCCTTCCAGCTTTCGCTGACTTCTGTAGCTACCGTCTAATAAATGACAGAGGTGAGCGACTCTGCCCAGCAGCTCATAGTTTAGCATGAAAAACACGATCTGCTGGGCACGTGGTTTAGGTAGGGTTACTCAAATTCAGCTTCATTTTTAGAGCTAGGCAGAGCACGACAAAGACGGAAAGACACTGAGCAGTGAGATGCACCGTACCAACTGTGTAAAATGCAGCTGGTAACGCTGAAAATAATCAGAATCACATTTGAGGCAGTAGCAACAAGTCTCCCTCAGAAATTCTTTAAAAATTAAGACCTAAAGCATCAGTATCAGCAAAAGAGAAAAGCAGTTTACAGACAGAACTATAGCCCTCTGTCAGAAATAGCACCAGGGGAAGGAAGGGGCCTGCTGCTCTGCCCTGGCGCTGTGTGGCGCCTGAAGCGCCGACCAGAAGCAACGACAATGGGGCTGGCGTGACACCGACGCCGTCGCCCTCCCCGATGGGCTCGCGCGTCAGCGTGATGCGTAGGTACAGGCTTCCCCGTAATGCTGCCACCTACCCTGCTGCGATACCCTTGCTCGGCCATGCGCTCGGCCTCCTGCCGCACCAACTCCTCGCAGCGCTGCCTGGCTGATCTCTCTTCTTCCTCCTCCCTCTGGCGCTGCTGCTCCTCCCGTTCTTGTGCGCGGCGTTCTGTCAGCTGGGCACAGAGAGACGGGGCCGTTACCGCGATCAGACACAGACCGGGCACCTTCAACAGCTGGGTGCGCGTCTGGGAAGCTGTACCTGCACTTCCAGCTCCCGCCGGCGGGCTGTCTTCAGTGCCTCCTCCTGCTCCCTCTCTCGCCTAGTCAGCTCTTTTGCCTCTTCCAGTTCTGTAATCAGTTGCTCTCGATACTTTATAGACTCTTCTTGGGCTCGTCTGTTTAACTCCATCTTCTCTTGGATCTGGCGCTGTCTGCCTGCAAGGACCTTTGGGAAGTGGGAGGATGAAGGGAGAAGTCAAGTCAAGAAAGGGGCCAGACTCAGAACTGGGGAAATCTCAGTGCAGACAGTTAAACCGTTCTCAGGAAACGTATGGGACAAGCAGAAATCTCTGCCCTGGGTACTGAAGGCTGCAACCCTCGGAAGGGTGGAGGGTTACAGCGGGAACGATGGCTTTGTTGAAACAAGAGGTCATCACCTCATTCATCAGGCGATCTCTGGCCGCCTTCTCTCTTTCCCATTCTTCTTCCCTCTTCTGCCACACTTTTTTAGCTTCTTCTCTAAAGGAGAGAGGAAGAATTACCTCTAAGGTTACTACTTCCAGTTAGAAAGACCCTATATACCTGATGGGCACAGACGAGCTGCCCTGTGATTCAGAGGAGCGCTCAGGTTTCTCCTCACGTTTGTTCGCAGGCAGCCGGCGTGTCCGCCCCACCTGTGCCTGTTTCAGAGAACCTCCGATCTCCCCGTCACTGAACGGCGGGAGGTGACACACAGAAGGAAATGCCAGCTTGTAGCAGGACTGCGTCAATGCTCGCCTCGTAACAGGATATCCCTTCACACAGGGGACGGGCAGTTAAGGGCATTGCTGGAAAAGCTGAAGATTTTGCAAATCTTCCCTCTGCAACAAAACCTTTAACTAAAACTTGATGGTTGCGTGCACCGTCCCGTCACCAGTGAAGATGCTCCCTGCGCCGGGGGGAGCGTAAGTTGAACCTGAACGAGGAACCTGAGGCAGCTTTTATCTACAGGCTCTGAGATACAAAAGGAAACAACATGCAGGTTCCAGGCTCACTTCGACTAAACTCCTCCACATCAGTAATGCAGAATCATTGAAAGTTGGTTACAAAGTGCTACAACTAAAAGGTAACGCTTGCTGTCTCTGTGCTACTACCTTTTTTTGTTGTTATTGCATTAGAGCTAATGTGACAGAAATTATGGACTAGGTTTGAAAAAAAACGCAGGCTTTGATTCTGTCCTGGCAGAAAAGCCTTGGGTCTGCCCGCACTGGCACGCTGACCGCCTAGCACGGTACTCGGCACGCGGAAGGAAGGGGCAGAGCTCACTTCTGCTGCGGTGCTTCTAGAACTGCAAGGCCAACCAGACACCGCTTTTGAACGTCCACTTTCAAAGCCTATTTAACAAAGGAATGGAGCTCTGCCAACCGGGCAGGAACACTTAGCACGTATGGTCTCTTTAGACGACGTTCAGAGGTGAGCAGACTTACCTAAAAATAGTCTGCAGCTCTGCCTCCCTCTCCTTTTCTAACTGGAGCTGTTCCTCAATGACATGTTTCATCCAGGCAACATCTGCAACAGCTCGTTCTCGTCGCGCGGACTGGCGGCGCTGATCCTCATCTTCTTTCTCGAGGAGGGCTAATAAGATCTGCCTGTCTATCTCCTTGAGAAAAAGCACAGGATTAACAACTACCCAACAGGCTTCCAGCCTCTGTGCAGGGCTACTCTGCAAATTATTGGTGACAGTGCCAAGGGTGTGCTCAGCAAGACACTCAGTCTGCCACCTTCTCCGTCATCTTTTTGCTCCAGCCCTGTTCACGAGCTGAAAGGGGCTTCCTAGCTAATTATCTGTAGGCATCAGAGGCAGACGCATAAACAAAACACAAAGAACAAGCTTCTTCAGCACACAGGATCTATAACGTATAAATCAAGGGGTACTTTCTCTTACCAGCTCCTCTTGTACCTGCTGGGCTCGTCTCTTTAACTGGGCATTACACTGATGCCTCAAAAAGCGACTGAAGGAGAGAAAAGAAGAAAACATTCAAACTGACTCTGAAGCCCGGTGTTACTCTACACCAGCACTCAGGAAGGCACATCTGTGACACTGTAACTTACAGGCAGCAGAGGTACCTGCTACGCCAACGTGAACAAAAAGAAGTAACGGCACCAACGCATTTGCTCGTTGGCTGTTCTGGGCGTCTCTCTCAAAACCCAAGTAATTACAACCCACCGCTGCTACCTGAAACACCTCCTCGTGCCGCAAGTCCTCTTGCGGACACAGGAACAGATTCTATCCAAGCCCTGCTGAAGCAAGCTACGCTCGATCTCATACCCGAGCTCTCTCTTCTTCCGGTGCTCTTCCATTTGTTTCCTTTCTTCTTCCAAGTTCTCCAGCTCCCACTGCTGCTTTAATAAATTCTCTTGTTCTTTTTTCAGCTTTGTTGCCTAAAAGGAAAAAACAACCACCAAGAAAGAGTATGTCAGAGGGCGAGGACACCCCAGAGCCTTCGTTCCCATGTTTGTACCCCGTGCTGCTCCTCTGCAAGCAGTCAAAATCCAGTAAATATCCCACATGCATTTCGTTCGCGTCTCAGTGGCTCACAGCTCAAGGGACACTGTGAGGAGCTCCAGCTGAAAACACCTTTGACCCGAACCTGTCACACTTCGAAGTTTCTACAAATCTTTTTCTCATCCGGTGCGGCAGAAAAGGGTGCTCGCGTTTCAGGAGGAGCAAACAAAAGCGACCAGAACTCAGTTAATATGCCCGTGTTCAGGGGAGAGGTCTACATTACTAACAGAAATTATGTCACAACTTTGTTCCAGATTTAATCTAGTGGAAACCTGAAGGGAAGAGGTCAGGTCAGTGTCGCTGTATTTCCAGGTGAAACAATGATTTTCCTTCTCAAATGAGGAGAAACTAAAGATCACCTCTGTCTCCTGTAATTTCAGCTCTTCTATTTGTCGAAGCAATGTCTCCGCTTGCTTCTTCTCTTCCATCCGACGCTTCTCCTCCTCTTGTCTCATTCTTTCCAGCGCTTCCCTTCGCGCAATTTCACATTCATTTTCGTAACGTTTCTTCTCTTCAAGTTCAGTCGCTTCTTGCTTTCCGAGCCAAAAGAAAACATGGCATTTAAGGTTAGGCTCATGCAAAGAAACGGCCTCTGGCTCAGGGAATCCACAAACTCCTGCAAGGTGACACGTTTTGGGAAAATACGGAACAAGACACGCCAGGAAGGAACCCAAGGACAAAGCAAAACTGACTATTGCCTGAAAACGGTTATCAGTCTCTACGCGTCCTTCGCAGGGCCCTGCACAGGCCTGATGCTAAGCACAGGCGGCCTCACAAACACACTCACAGTTTCCTATTACAACCTAGATTATCGTTTTAGTTAACTCTGAAACCTGTATTTGAAGGCCTTTATTATTCTTTCCCATCAAAATCACTGCATTCCCGTATCTGGTATGTGCATATTCAAACACGGAGCTCTTGCAGCTCTGCACTGGCTCGGCACCGCAGTTAGACGAGCACCCAGTGCCACACCGAATCCCGCAACGGAGCCGTTCAGCAGACAGCACTGGATTTTCTAGGAGACAGACAGCGTGTACTTGTCAGACAGGAACGAGGGCTCTTCAATAAAAGCATCCTTCCTGTTAGCACCTCCTGTCGTTCTGCAGACACCAGAACTCCCCATCGCTACAGGAATGAGCATGGCAACCTCAGTCATTATTTGGTTCAAGACTGGTGTGAGAAAAACGAACAAACAGCCAACTCCTATTCCTTCCGCATCCGCGCCGTGTCCGTGCAGGAAGGCAAGCTGTCTGCCAGCCGCGTGGTGTCAAGCCTCCCCTGCTCACGCGTTTTGGGAGTCAGCCCTAGCGACCAGTAACACCGGGGCTACCCCAGCGTACCTTGGTTTTCTGCATTAGCTGATCGCCCCAAGCCTCTATCACGTGCTTCCTGTGCAGCTCCGACTCCACCTGCGGATGACAACAGATGCCGTTAGTGCCAGGGGCTCTCCTGTCCCCCAGGATCTCCTGGACTCTCTGGAGTCTCCCAAAGTCCCAGCGGGACCTGCCTCTGCACAGGTGGGCTCGTTTGGGTGCCCTCGGTGCCCACCAGGTCCCAAGCTGAGGGTCAATGTCACATGCCAGTTCTGGGAAACACTACAGTGACACTGAAACCAGAGCTGTGGCGGCTAGAGCAGCAGGTCGGTGGAATAAAGAATAAGGAAGCGCCACGGACACGGCAGGTACAGCTCTAAAAAGCACCTGAGATATTTACATCATGGGCACTGAACATCTGCTCTGAGTCAGAGCAGATTTCTGACTGGTTTTGAAAAATACCAGCTTTGAGGGGACTTCTTACACAGTTAAGCCAATTTACTTCTTTGCCTTTTGCTTTTCAGAACTTAGGACAATTGTTGTAATTCAAGATGAATGACAACAGTAGATATATGATGACTTTCCAGTTAAAAACTGGTTTAATAAATGCAAGGCAGCGGGGACTAAAAAGAAAGTAACATCACCTCCCGGAGCTCCGCGTTGTTCTTCTTCCAGTGCTCATACAGCAGCTGCTCAGCAACCTGGAAACACGAGAGCCGGATTATGTCAGAATACAGAATGATTCCAGATGCCAAGCCCTCCCAAGGCAGCCGTTCGTTAAGGGCACCAAGTGCTGAAAAGCTTCTGTCCGGCCCCCAGCAAGTACAATTTGCACAGCTAAAGCAAGGGAGCGGCCTTGCCCGCCCCGGCCCGGCCCGGGGGAGCTGTACGGCCGGAGATGAGGAACGACCCCCGGGCGGCGAGGCCTCTCCTGCCGCCGTGCACAGCCGGGCCGGGCCGCGGGAGGCCCCGCCGCTCCCCTCACCTTCCTCCGCCGCTCCTCCCGGCCGGCTCGCAGCTCCTCGCTCCGCTGCCGCATCCCGACGGCCTCCGACCCGCGGCCCCGCCGCAGCTCCCGCAGCTCCGCCGCCAGCGCCTCCCGCTCCTCGCCGAGCAGCCGCCGCAGCCGCTCCCGCCGCTGCTCCAGCCGCGCCGCCGCCTCCTCCGCCTCCCGCCGCACCGACGCCGGGCTGCGACACACCCGGCGTGTCAGGGGGAGCGCCCGCCGGCCCCCCGGGGCCCGGCCCGGCCTCCCCGCCCGGCCTCCCGCGGCCCGGCCCGTACCTGGGCGGGAGGGCGCGCGGCGCGCTCCACCGCGCCTGCCTGGAGCAGCAAATGGCGGCCCGGGCGAAGGAGCGGCTCGCCCGCTCCCACTGCTGCCGGCTGCGCGCCTCCAGCTCCCGGCGCCGCTCGGCGGCCCAGCGCTCCGGGGCCCGGCCCCGCGCCGCCCACCACAGCGCCATCGCCCGCCGCCCGGCACCAACGGCCGCCGCCCGGCGCCATGGCAACGCTCCCGGCCGCTACGGGCGCCGCCGAGGGACACGCCGGGACGAGCTTCGCGGCAAGGGAGGGGCGGTCGCTCCCCGCGGGCTCTCACCGACCCGGCGCGGGGGGACCGGCTTCTGCCGCCCCCCCGGCGGTACCTCCGTGCCCCGTCTGAGGCCCGAGCGCTCGCAAGGCGTGAAGGAGCGGTTGGCTGAGCTGGGCGGCCGGGGCAGCCGGAGAGCGCGGCCGGGCTGGCGCCGGGCTATAGCCCCCGGCAGCCCGAGCAGCTACTGCGCTGTAAATACCGCCGGTGGGTGAAGGGTTTCTGCTCCCGCCGGCCTCGGCAGCGGCACCAGCCCGGCGCCGCCTGCGCGAGCTCCTCCCCCACCGAACCCCAACCGGGCCGGCCTCTGGCTGACCCGGGACGGGGGCCGGGCACCGGCTCGGCGGCGGGAGGAGGCGGCAGCCGGCGGCCCCCTGCGTGTGCCAGCGCGGCTCCTGGCTGTGGCCTTGTGCCAGCACCCTCCGTGCGAGCCAGAGATCCCTATCGCCCCACGACCTGTTTTTCCAGAACAGCCGGTAAAAACACCGGATTCGGGGCCCCGTTGCCGGTAACTCCCCCCCGCTGCTGAACGCGGCTGAGCCTCCCCCGCTCCCGTCCCCTCTCCCCACACTGCCACGTCCCCGCTCGCCCTCCCGCTGCGGGGAGGGACGAGCTCACCCTGCCCGGGCCGAGCTCGGTGTCATTTTTCCGCCCCAGCCCTTCGCAGAGGCGTTTAACGTCAATCGCCGCGGCGTTAGCGCTTAGGCTGGCTCGTTTCCCCAGCGCGGGCCGGGGACGCGCCAACCGAACCATCTGCTCCCCACGGAAAACTGATCTCCCCTAAATAATTAACAACCACCGGCCAGGGGAGGAGCGGCCGGCGCGGGGCCGAGACGGCGCAAACAACCGCGGCGGGGGATGCTCCGATTCACCCCCCCCGCTGCCGGGGCAGGGCCCGCAGGCACCCGTGCAGCCCCGACCAGGCCGGGGCCGAGCCGTGCTGCCGCCGGGCCGCAGCGGGGGATGAACCGGGGTGGGGTGGGCCGGGCGGGGCGGGCAGCGCGGCCTCCTCCGGCGCCAGGCACGGGCGGAGAGGGGTCCGGCCTCGGGGCCTCTGAGGGGAGCGCAGCCCCGCCCCCAGCCCCGCCCCGCCGCACCTGGAGGCCCGCCCCCGCGCCCGATTGGCGAGCGGGCGGGTGGGCGGTGAGCGGCCATTGGTCGGAGCGGCGGGGGCGGGGCGCGGGGGCAGTGCGCTGCCGGGTCGGGCGGCGGGGGCGGTCCCGGTGCGGTGCCGGTGCCGGTGCCGGTGCCGGTGGGGAGCGGGCGGTGCGGGCCGGGACGGGTCGGGTCGGGTCGGGCCAGGCCGGTCCGGGCCAGGCCAGGCCATGGCGCTGCTTCTGGAGCACGAGTTCAAGCCGCTGCCGGCCGACAAGCAGATCGAGACGCTGCCCTTCCTGGAGGCCGTGGCGCACCTGCCGCCCTTCTTCGGTGAGCCCGGGCCGGCCGTCTGCGGGGGCGGGAGCTGCGGCGGGGCTCGGCCCGGGACCGGCCCCGCCACCACGCCCAGCCGCGGCCGTCTGCGAGCAGAGGGCCCTCGGGCCCCGCCGGTCCGGGTAGCCCCTTCCTGGTTCTGGGTGCCCCCCTCCCCCGGTCCTGGGTGCTCGCTCCTGGGGCTCCTCCGGTTCTGGTGCGTCCCCTCCCCCGGTCCTGGGTGCTCGCTCCTGGGGCTCCTCTGGTTCTGGGGCGTCCCCTCCCCCGGTCCTGGGCCCCTGGTGGGTGCTCACCCCGGGCCCGGCTGCTCCTCGCCCTCGATGCCTGGTGCCCCCCGGGGAAGCAGCCTGGGGGGGCCGGAGTTGCATCACGGTCCCGTCAAACCCGCCGAGCAGCCCCATTGGGAAACATCCCGCCGGCCCCGGGGCCCCCACGCCCCGGCAGAGCCACCGACGCCACAGCGGGGCCCGGCTGCCCTCCCCCAGTACGCCCCGGCCGGAGGCATCGCTCGGGGCAGGCAGCTCCCGGCCGGCCCCTGGATCCCACCCGTGGCCCCTAGATCCCACCCGTGGCCCCTGGCCCTGTGTCGGGGATGAGGCAGGCGGTGTCGGGGCCGTGGGTGTGTTGGCGCGGCCTCCCTCGTGCCACGACGGCCCGCGCCGTCCCGCTGCCCTCCACAATGTCGGCTATTGTGTGACGGCTCCGTGGCAGGGCTCGGCCGGGCAGGACACGGGGCTGCCTGCCTGGGGACGGGCAGAGCGGGTCCTGTGCCCGTCGTGCTGCTCCGGACTGCCGCATCGGGGCCGTGTCCCGGGGCCGGGGGGTGGCAGGGCCGCTGGCGGGGCCGGGGCGGGAGGCAGGGCTGTCCCGGAGGGCCGGCAGCCGCTCGGCCGTGTGCGAAGCCTCAAGAGCTGTTCCCAGCCTCGCTGGCGCGCGTCTCGGTGCGTGGGCTGTGGTTAAGGCGAAACCTGTTGGTTACGACTTGGGACTTTGTGGTGTCTCCTGTGTCCCCTAATGACCTCCGTGTTCCCACAGATTGCCTGGGGACTCCCATCGTCTACTCGCCGGTCAAAGCAGACCTGACTGGAAACATCAAGGTAAGAAGAGGTGCAGGAGGGCTCGGGGGGAGTGAAGCCCTGGGCAGAGCCGCTGTGGGATTGGAGAGGCGAGACCCAGAGGCGTTTAAAAGGGCTTTTCTTCCCATGGGGGCTTTCGGGCTCAGCGGCAGCTCGTCTGTCGTGTGTGTTTATTAACGAGGCTCCCTGGCAAAAGCGCCGTTGAGCAGCCACGGTGCTCGCTGCAGACACCGTGTCTCCCCGCGCCGCAGCCGCAAGCACCAGCCCGGCTGCTCTCCGGTGCCGCCCGCCGCCGCTCTGCCCGGCAGCTCCGGGGAGCCAACCCCCCTTCTCTGCCCTCCCAGAAAATCCGGGCGGTTTACGACTCCAACCCCGCCAAGTTCAAAACGCTGCAGAACATCCTGGAGGTGGAGAAGGAGATGCACGGCTCGGCCTGGCCCAAGACGGGCGCGACGCTGGCGCTGATGTGGTTGAAAAGGTGACTCACGGTGTTGCTCCGGGCTGCGTCCCGGCACACGGGGAGCCCGTCGAACGCCGACCGGAGTCCCTTTGGGCTGGGTCCGGCCGGGGCAGCGTGGGTGCTGCGTTTCGGGGAGCACAGCCCAGTGCGCTGGCTGCACAAGCAGGAACACGTAGGGGCAGGCATCGGCCCTGTGGGGAGGGTGTGCTGCCGGGGCTGTGGGTTTTTGGGGAGCCCGGATGCGCCGGGCTTGGGGGGTGCCTTGCTGGAGGCTGGGAAGCAGCATCCCCTTCCGCACCCCGACATCTCCGCTCTTCTCACAGGGGCTTGAAGTTCATGCTGGTGTTGCTGCAGAGCATCTCCGACGGCGAGCGGGACGAGGAGCACCCGAACCTCATCCGAGTGAACGCCATGAAGGCTTACGAGATGGCGCTGAAGAAATACCATGGCTGGATGCTGCAGAAGCTCTTCATGGTGAGCGTTCCCGTCTCCACGCAGGAAAGCAGCCTTTCCTTAAGCCCAGTTGCTCCGTGAGCTGCCCCGAGCAGTGATGTGCTTTAGGGGAATAAGGGCTTGGAAATACGGGAAGCTGCTATTTCGGGAAGAAGCTGTTTCCAGGGGACCCTCTCTGTGCATCCCTGCTTCTCTGAGGGTCCGGCCACCATCCCCAAGGTTGTTCCCGTGCGCCTCCGAGCGCCCGGAGACCCCGCGGCGTCCCATTCGGGACGCCGCGGGGTCTCCGGGCGCTCGGAGGCGCACGGGAACAACCCAAACCGGGATCCTGCATGTGGAATGGGGAGGGGTTTGTGTTTGTGAGAGTCTTACAGCTTCCTCCCCTGTTTTATAGGGCTCGGTCTACGCTCTTCCGTACAAATCGGATTTGCTTAAGGCGTTGGAGAAGGGTAAGGAAGTCAAAGAGGAGGAAAGCATAGAGAAGATTCATCAGTTTCTCTCGAGGGTCACTCCCATCCTGGATGCAATTTATGAGATGTACACAAAGATGAACGCCGAGCTGAGCTACAAAGCCTAAAGCTCGCACGGGACCGGCAGGGCTTAAATAAGGTGTGATGGGTGCTACCTACGTCTTAATCACTGAGGCAGCCGGGACGGCTCCCGGCTGTCGGGCGACTTTGATTCTTGTTTGGATCTGCAGTGGATAACCTGTTTTCTAAAAAAAAAAAAAAAATAATTAATTTTCTATTGAGAATACGGCAATAAAACAATTGTACCACGTGTCGTCGTAGGATTTCCCAAGCTTTTGTACTAAAGAGGAAAAACAAGTGTTTCTAGTCCTAACCGCCGGGTTTATGTCTACCACGGTACGGGGAGCGACGCGCGGCTGGCGGCAGCGTCCCGCCGATGCTGCCTCGGCTCTGCCCTGACTCTCAGACTGCACCGCTGCGCCCGGTACCCACCGCGCGCCGACGGGCGCCCGATGCCGCTCGCCCACCGATCGGCACCCAGGAGAGAGACTTCCCAAATGATGCCGGCCCGTGGCGGAGGAGCCGATGACTTTCCCGGGTGACCCCAACTCCTCCAGCGCCTGCGTGGGAGCGAGCCCCTGCGCCGGGACGGCTGCGCTGGCTGGAGCCGGGGGACTGTCCCGACGCGGCGTTTGTGGAAGCACGCGTTGCCTTACGAACCGAGCGCCTTACGGCGCTGCCGAGCCCCGCGCCGGCGGGACGGGGAAGCAAAGTTCAATAAAAACTCACGGTAACCTTGGCCTGGGCGGCTGTTTTGGCGGGCTGGTCCTGGGGGGGCTGTTTTGGGGAGGGTATTTTGGGGCTGTTCCTGGTGAGAGGCTGTTTTGGGGAGGGTGTTTTTGGGGCTGTTCCTTGTGGGGGCTGTTTCAGGGAGGTTGTTCGGAGGGGGCTCGTTTTGGGGGGGATGTTTTGAGATTGCTCCTGGGGGGCTGTTTCAGGGAAGGTATTTTGGGGCTTGTTTTTGGAGGCTGTTCCTGGGGGGGGCTGTTTTGGGGAGGGTGTTTCGGGGCTTGTTCCTGGGGGGGCTGTTTCAGGGAGGGAGTTTTGCGGGGCTTTTCCTGGGGTGACTGTTTTTGGGAGAGTTTTTGGGGCTGTTCCTTGTGGGGGCTGTTTCGGGGAGGTTGTTCTGAGGGAGCTCGTTTTGGGGGGGCTGTTTCGGAGAGGCTGTTTTGGGGGGCTGTTCCTGGGGGGGCTGTTTTGAGGTTGTTCCTGGGGGGCTGTTTCAGGGAGGGTATTTTGGGGCTGGTTTCTGGAGTCTGTTCCTGGGGGGGCTGTTTTGGGGAGGGAGTTTTGGGGGGCTTTTCCTGGGGCGACTGTTTTTGGGAGAGTTTTTTGGGGCTGTTCCTTGTGCGGGCTGTTTTGGGGAGGCTGTTTTGGGGGGCTGTTCCTGGGGGGGCTGTTTTGAGGTTGTTCCTGGGGGGCAGTTTCAGGGAGGGTATTTTGGGGCTGGTTTCTGGAGGCTGTTCCTGGGGGGCTGTTTCGGGGCAGCTCCGGGCCGGGCCGGTGCCCGGGCGCGGAGGGGGCGGGCGGGGGCCGCTCCCGCGGGCGGGTCCCGGTGCCGCCCACCCCCGGAGCCGGGGCAGGGCGAGGGAGAGGCCGCGCTCCGGGACGGGCCCCGCGGCGACTCGGCGGCGCCGGAGCCTGCGGGACCCTTCGCGGGACGTGCCGCGGTACGGGCCGGGGGGCGCGGGGACGGCAAAAACGGGGGGCGGCACGACCGCGGGGGTGGCCTGGCCGGGGGGGGACACGGGGGCCGGGGCAGGATGGAGCCCCCGGGGCGGGACACGGAGCCCCGGGGCAGAACACGGGGACCAAGGCAGGATGGAGCCCCGGGGCAGGGAATGGAGCCCCGGGGTGGGACACGGGGACCAGGGCAGGACACGGAGCCCCGAGGCGGGACACGGCGACCGGGGCAGGGGATGGAGCCCCCGGGACAGGGGATGGAGCCCCAGGGCGGGACATGGGAACCAGGGTGGGATGGAGCCCCCGGGGCAGGACACGGAGTCCCGGGGCGGGACACGGGGACCGGGGCAGGGGATGGAGCCCCGGGGCAGGGGATGGAGCCCCGGGGCAGGACACGGGAACCAGGGCAGGATGGAGCCCCCGGGATGAGGGCAGGGCTGCGGGATGTGCTGGTCAAGGCAGGGTGCAGCCCCATGGGCTCCCCGTGGCGCCGTGGGGGGTCCTGATCTGTCTGGCCAATTTGGGGGCTCACCGCTCTGAGGGTGAGGTGCCGGGTGCGTTTCCACGGGGAGCTTTGGGGAAGGGATTGCCAACGGCTGTGAAGTTCATCTGCTGGTCAATGCCAAGTTCACGGCTCTCGCCCAGGTGAGCATGGCCCCGGCGGTGCGGTTTATTTTGGAAGGTGGCTGGTTCGCTCCGGATGAGCGCTCCCACCGGGGCTGAACGTGAACACGGTGTGGTTTCAGTGATTCACTCCTACCCGGAGCCCTTCGCGCTGTAGCTTGAGGAACACTTTAATGTGGCAGAGTCTGCACCGCCCGCTGATGGGGCACGCTGCCGGCCGCCCGCCCAGGGCATGTCCCTGCGCATCCCGCCGCTGGCATCTGTGCCCCTGTGACGGGCTGGAGTGGGGGACTAACTGGGGATACTGGTGTGGCTGGGAGGTAACTTGGTGGAAAGCTGGGGAGAGGTGGGAGCGCACGTGGGGGAGCGGGCGGGAGGGTTTGTGTTGGATGCGAGAGCCGGGGCCGTGCCGGCAAGCCTCGGCACACGGTGAGCCGCGCCTTGACTCATTTATTCCGTGGGGTGAGGAAGTCTGAAAAATAAAAAACCCAAATAACTAACAAGCCAAATAAAACCCCATTGACAGCACCTTTCCTGGCAGCGGCTGTGCCCGTGGGAGCGCCCAGGCTGACGGCACCGCAAGTGAGCCTGTCATTTCCGAAACGAGCTTCCTGCCCCATTCACTGGCGGCAGCACCGGCTCCCAGCCCCACCTGCCCTTCGCACTTGTCCCCTCGCTTCTGCCCCGCGTGTCCCCGGGCTCTGGCCTCGCGAGCATCCCCGGGGCTGCCTGCCACCTGGCCAAATCCCCTAGCCGATGTCCCCAGCCGCTTCCCACGGGGAACCGTGTCCTGTGCCGGTGGCTCCCTGGCTCTGCCCTGGGCTCTGGCCACGTGTGACAGCCCACGTCATGTTTGGGCTTTTCCCTGAAGCTCTGCTTGTCCCGGGGCTGGGATTCCCAGCATAGCTGAGGAGTTAAGTGCTCTGACCCGTGCGCAGCCCATGGGGTCGGCGTGCTTTGCGATCCCCTCTTCTCTGTTGTCCAAGGACAAACTGGCCGTGCCAGGGCCCATGTTTGCCCGGGGCTGGGGTGTGGGACCTGCGGGCTTTGGCAGGTGCCTGTGGAATTTCTTGCAGAGAGGGTGATGGCAAGAAAGTCAGCAAGGAGGAGAAACCGTGTTGGCTCTGCAGCTTGCTCCGCGTCTCCAGGGGCTGCACCGTGCCTGCTGGGAGCCCCCCAGGGCAGCGGGGAGGAGGGGACCGCTGCCCGAGGTCCCTTCCCCACTGCAGGATTTCGGGGCCATTCGCAGCCCTCGTTCCCCCGCACACATGGGAGCACCGTGTGCCCCCGCTGCCGGGCTGCCATGGGCGGCTGCGGGACACGCTGTCTAATTAGAAGCACGTTATCCAGCGGAGATCCCTGCCCGCCCCAGGAGGGCCCAGCCTGCCGTTGTGGCTTGTTGTACAAAGCTGCAGCCCGGCAGAAAATGATATGTTTCCCGGCTGCTTTTTCTGTCCCAGGACCCGCAGCGAGGGCTGAGCTCCCCAGAGGCAGGAGCTGGGCTGAGCCTTAACGCTGCCGTGTTTCGCGGGTGTGTTTTGGTGGCAAGCGGGGCTGGGGGAGAACCCAGGGCCACTCTCCTGCCTGCCCTGCCTGTCTGCGCCCCTGCCAGCGCTGCCTGCCCGGAGGGACCTGGCAGGCAGGGCACGGCAGTGCCCGTGGCATGGTGCAGTGCTTTGCTGTCCGTGCTGGTAGCGTGGCTCTCCTGCAGCCCCGTTTCCCTCTGGGCAACCTAAACCCGTAATTTCTTGTCCTAACCGCTGCTCCTGACCTCCCGCGGGCTGTGGCCCCCCTGTGCCGCGTCCGTGCCCCTCCCGGTGCCCAGCATGGCCGTGCTGGCACCGCGGGTGCCCAGAGCCAGGTCCCACCGAGCCCCCAGGGCTGCGGGAGCGGTGGGGCACAGGGAACCAGCCCCGGCCCCGCTCCCAGCCCTGCTGTGGTGGCAGCTCCCTGCTGACTCTGGGCGCTTCCCTGGGCGCGGGGTGTATCCCAGGAATGTTTTCTTTCCTTGGGTGGCAGATTGGAGCACACAGGGTCTGCTCTGTGCCCTGTCCTGGGCTGCACCCAAGCCAACCGCAGCGAGGAGAGGCAGCGGGGCCGGGCTTGCCCTTGCCCATTACAGCTGCGTTTTGAAGCCGGCAGCACCGCAGCCGGCGGGGCCTCTGCAGACGTGAGGGGTCCCCACGGCCGGGTAGGTGGGTGCCGAGGAGAGCCAGGGCAGGCAGGACCAGGTGGGAGACCCGGGGCTGCAGGGGGTCCCGCTGGCTCCAGCCACTGCCAGGGTCGGTGTGGGACCTGCTCCCGCCGTGGGGCTGGGCAGTGTGGGGGCACGGTGCCCCGTGGGAGAGGAGGAGGAGGGACGGGGGTTGTTTGGGGTTGACGTTGAGCTTTCTTCTGCCAGGTCTCCCGGTCTCGTGGAAGGAGCCGGGGGTTGCAGCCGCCCAGGCAGACTGCTCGTGCCTGTCCCCCCGGTCAGGGAACATGGCAGACGCCGAAGACCCCTCACGCACCATTAGCAGCGATGCCGGGGAGGGCCCGGGCGATGACGGGTCCCTCCAGAACGACTCCTTCCCGCTCTCCTCGCTGGCCAACCTGTTCGAGAGCGAGGACACCTCGTCCCCCGCTGAGGCAGCCCGGGGCCCCCCCGGCGATGGAAAACAAAACCTCCGCATGAAATTCCACGGGGCCTTCCGGAAAGGCGCCCCGAAGCCCATGGAGCTGCTGGAGGCCACCATCTACGAGTCGGCCGTGGTCCCCGCGCCCAAGAAAGCCCCCATGGACTCCCTCTTCGACTACGGCACCTACCGCCACCACCCCAGCGAGAACAAGCGCTGGCGCAGGAGGGTCGTGGAGTGAGTACGGGGATGCCCATGCACCCCAGTGCCAGGGGGGAGTGATGGGGTGGGGGACGCGCCGGGTGCAGCGCCGTGGGTATGGGGGTGCCAGGCAGCTGGGGACGGGGACAGACCCCCCACGGCTCTCCGAGTGGCACTGTGGGGTGCTTTGGGCAGGGGGTGCCACGCACACGGGGCAGCTCCCAGCCAGTCCCAGCGGCAGCGCTGGGCTGCGCCGTGCCATGCCGCGCCGTGGCGTGGGTCTGCAGCCCCACGGTGCCGCGGGGCCGGGAGCGCGGCTCCCCTTCCCCCTTGCCGGCGCCGTGAAAGAGGCTCTGTGCGCCCAGCCGCTCCCCTGGCCGGTGCGGACGTCTGGCTCCCCGGCATGAAAGGGCTTTTCAGGAGGGCCTCCGCCCTCCCTGCTCAGGAAACCGGAGCCGGGGGGGCAGCCCGCGGCCGGGCGCACAATGCCCGTCTGTGCCGGGCACCTGGGGCGGCTGCCGTGGCCCCCAGCCACTGTCCCCAGCCCAGGGGTGCAGCCCGGCTCGGGGCAGCGGGGTGCCCCCGTGCCCCGGCGGGAGCTCGCTGCCCTGGGTGGGCAGGGATGCAGGTGGGTGGAGGGGGCTGGGGTGCCCCACATGCCCCCAGCCCTGGAGATCCCTGGCTGGGGCAGCCACCGGCTCTCCTCCCCCCATTCCCGGTGCCCGGAGCCGGCCGGTTGTCCCCAGCCTGTCCTGCTGCCACCGACTGCTCCGACCGGTCTGACTTGGCCCGCGGCGCTGGAGCGTGGCCGAACCCGTGGCCTGTTCCTGCTGGGGGGCACGGCTGGGGCCCGAAGTGCTGCAGCACCCAGACAGGAGCTGGCAAGGTGCCCACCAGCCCCCGTGGGCGATGCTGGGAGGTGGGAAGCTGGGCGCAGTGGGCTGCTGTGGGTGGGGAGGCTGCCCCGGCCCCATGGGTGACCCCGGCTGGGGGGGGCCCAAGCCTTTCGCCGGCAGCTGAGCAGCCTTGAGCTCATTGCACGGGTGAGAAACTGGGGCAGCGGCTCCGGTCCCAGCGCTGGCACTTCTCCCGCAGGAAGCAGGTGCCAGGCACGAAGGGGCCAGCTCCTAACCCACCCCCCGTCCTCAAGGTCTTCAACAGACCTATCCTCTTCGACATCGTCTCCCGGGGGTCCCCAGCCGGCCTGGATGGGCTCCTCTCCTTCCTCCTCACCCACAAGAAGCGCCTGACAGATGAGGAGTTTCGAGGTGAGCACCTAGGGCCACCCCTGTCCTGGGACCCCCACGGTACCGGGGCTGTGCTGGGCCACCGGCGGTCCCCGTGTCCCTGCAGGGACAGTGATGCACAGCCCCGGCACGAGGGGCTGCAGCGTGCGGCGCCCAGGAGGAGCCAGGGATTTGGCCAGGGAGTGCAGGGGTGCAGGGCTGGGCACCCCCATAGCCTGGGGGGCTCATCCCAGCCCCCCCTTAACACCCTCCGCTCCCAGAACCCTCCACAGGGAAGACTTGCCTGCCCAAGGCGCTGCTCAACCTGAGTGGGGGCAGGAATGACACCATCCCCCTTCTCCTCGACATCGCCGAGAAGACGGGCAACATGCGGGAGTTCATCAACTCGCCCTTCAGGGATGTCTACTACCGAGGTAGGGGGGCGTGCAGCCACCGCCGGCCCTGCCCGGGCATGGGGGACCCCGCGGAGGTTCGGGGACCGGAGCAGCAGGGACCCTGGGGAGGATGAAGGATGCTGGAGGGCTTGGGGACCGGAGCAGCGAGGACCCTGGGGAGGCTGGAGGGCCTTGGGGACTGGAGCAGCAGGTACCCCAGGAAGGCTGGGGACCCGGGGGAAGTCGCGGGGCGAGGCGGGGGCTGACGGGCGCCGGCGGCGCAGGTCAGACAGCGCTGCACATCGCCATCGAGCGCCGCTGCAAGCACTACGTGGAGCTGCTGGTGGAGAAGGGAGCGGACGTGCACGCCCAGGCCCGCGGACGCTTCTTCCAGCCCAAGGACGAGGGTGGCTACTTCTACTTCGGTGAGCGGGGAGGGAGCCGGTGGGTCGCCCAGGGGGACCGGGTGAGCCCCAGGGATGCCCCCACGGTGGGGTGACGGGTGCCCCGACGGCGTGCTGTCCCCGCAGGCGAGCTGCCTCTCTCGCTGGCCGCCTGCACCAACCAGCCCCACATCGTGCACTACCTGACGGAGAACGGGCACAAGCAGGCGGACCTGCGGCGCCAGGACTCCCGCGGCAACACCGTGCTGCACGCCCTGGTCGCCATCGCCGACAACACCCGCGAGAACACCAAGTTCGTCACCAAGATGTACGACCTGCTCCTCGTCAAGTGCGCCAAGCTCTTCCCCGACACCAACCTGGAGGCGCTGCTCAACAACGACGGCCTCTCCCCCCTCATGATGGCTGCCAAGACCGGGAAGATCGGGGTACGGTGACCCCCCCCGAGCTGGGACCTGTCTGCCCTGCCGTCCCCGGCTGCAAGGGCTGAGCCCCTGTTGGCACTCGGCTGAGCCCTGTCGCGCTCAGTGCACGTCCCTGCCAGCAGTGAGCAGCACAGCTTCTCTCTGCAGATGATGCCGGAAACCTGCACGTGCAGCCTATTAACCTGCCTAATTAACCTTTCCCTAATTAACCCCAGGTCCTCGCACACCCCGTCCTTTCCCCTCACTTGCCCTCATCCTCCAGCGGTGCGGGCAGGGGGGTCGTTAGAAATGCGGAAGCTGCAGCGTCCTGGGGGGCTGCCTCCTGCGATGGCGTCCCTGCGCCCCGGGAGCACCCTGGGCCCCTCTGGGGTGCAGGGGGTGGGTTGGGGTGCTCAGCGGCAGGAGAGGACGTGCCCGGGGTGGGGTGGGAGGAGAGTGGGGTGCCCTGGGCCGGTGGAGGCCGGGTGTGGGTCTGCCCGCGAGTGAGCGGTCCTCCCTCCGGCAGATCTTCCAGCACATCATCCGGCGGGAGATCGTGGACGAGGACGCCCGGCACCTCTCGCGGAAGTTCAAGGACTGGGCATACGGCCCCGTCTACTCCTCCCTCTACGACCTCTCCTCGCTGGACACCTGTGGGGAGGAGGTGTCTGTGCTGGAGATCCTTGTCTACAACAGCAAGATCGAGGTGCGCAGGGGCCGGGGAGGACTGGGGGGGCCGCAGGGCTGGGTCCCCGCTGACAGCACCCGTATCCCACCAGAACCGCCACGAGATGTTGGCCGTGGAGCCCATCAACGAGCTGCTGCGTGACAAGTGGCGCAAGTTCGGGGCCGTCTCCTTCTACATCAGCGTGGTCTCCTACCTCTCCGCCATGGTCATCTTCACCCTTGTCGCCTACTACCGCCCCATGGAAGGCCCCGTGAGTCCTGCGGCACCATGGCACAGCCCCATGGGCCGGCACCTCCTAGCAGGGGGGTTTGCCGGGTCTCTGCCCCAGGCAGCCCTGCCTGCCCTGGGATGGTGGAGCAGCTCAGCTCTGTCCTTTCCCCGCAGCCCCCCTACCCGTACACCACCACCGTCGACTACCTGCGCCTGGCCGGGGAGATCATCACCCTTCTCACCGGCATCCTCTTCTTCTTCACAAACGTCAGTGCAGCGAGGCGGGGGGTTCTCCCGTGAGACGGCCGAGCCCTCGTGGTCTCCATGCAAGGAGCGACTCGAGGGCTACAGCCCCGTGTCCTGAGGCATCAGCCCCTGCCGCGATGCTCCCTGGACACCAGGACCCTGCTACGAAGGGGCTTGCTCCCCTGGCCCCCTCCAACCTCTCCCTCTCTCCCCCAGATCAAAGATCTGTTCATGAAGAAGTGCCCAGGCGTGAACTCCTTCTTCATAGACGGCTCCTTCCAGCTGCTCTAGTATGTGGGGAACCCCCGGGGCCTCCCCGAGCCACAGCACCCCTGGGCTTGCAAGGGCGAGTAGCTGGCGGTGCAGGATCTGACACCAGCTCTCCCCCAGCTTCATCTACTCGGTGCTGGTGATTGTCACGGCGGGGCTGTACCTGGGTGGCATCGAGGCGTACCTGGCCGTCATGGTCTTCGCGCTGGTCCTGGGCTGGATGAACGCGCTGTACTTCACCCGGGGGCTCAAGCTGACGGGGACCTACAGCATCATGATCCAGAAGGTCTGGTGGGGTCAGAGAGTCGTCTTCCCCAGCAGGGCTGGTCCTCCTAGGGTTGTGCGACCCAAGAGGAGGGTCCTCTCTGTGCTTTCCTTAGGGTTTCTTGTGGCTCACCAACGCCCTGCCCTCAGCCCGTCCTTGTGGCGTGGCTCAGCGACGGTGCCCCAGCACACGGCAGGGCGCTGCGGTCCAGCACATCTCACCCCCCTCTCCATCACTTGCAGATCCTCTTCAAAGACCTTTTCCGCTTCCTCCTGGTCTACTTGCTCTTCATGATCGGCTACGCATCAGGTAGGCGCCTGGCCGGTGAGCCGCGGCTCGGGGGAAGGACAAGCCCTGCGGCGCGGCACGGCACGGTCGGGCAGGGGGCTGCGGAGCCCCCGCTCTGCCCTACCTGCCTGTGAGCTCAGCCTTTGCTGTCTGCCGCGGTGGAGAGGGAGAGGGGCTCGGCCAGCGTGGAGCCGCCTGAGGGCCTGGCACGAGCCCCGTCCTTGCTGCTGCCCCCGCGGACTTGCCGCCCCTGTCCCTCCTTCCCCAGCTCTGGTGTCCCTCCTCAACCCGTGTCCCAGCAGTGAGTCCTGCGGCGAGGAGCAGTCCAACTGCACGGTGCCCACCTATCCCTCATGCCGGGACAGCCAGACCTTCAGCACCTTCCTGCTCGACCTCTTCAAGCTCACCATCGGCATGGGAGACCTGGAGATGCTCGAGAGCGCCAAGTACCCCGGCGTCTTCATCATCCTCCTCGTCACCTACATCATCCTCACCTTCGTGCTCCTCCTCAACATGCTCATCGCCCTCATGGGGGAGACCGTGGGCCAAGTCTCCAAGGAGAGCAAGCACATCTGGAAGCTGCAGGTACCACCCTGGGAGATGCTGGACAGGGGGCTCCAGGGGCTGCCTGTGCCCAGGGGGGCTGCAGCACCCCAAGCTCCATCAAAGCGGCACCACCTGGGCAAGGGACCCTCGTGCTTCCAGCCCCAGGTGGCTGAGGGGTCCCTGCTGTCCCCGGCAGTGGGCCACCACCATCCTGGACATCGAGCGCTCCTTCCCGGTGTTCCTGCGGAGAGCCTTCCGCTCGGGGGAGATGGTCACCGTGGGGAAGGGCACTGACGGGACGCCCGACCGCCGCTGGTGCTTCAGGTAAAGGCGGGAGCCCTCGGGAGCCGGGGACCGGGAGCAGCTGAGCCTTTCCCGCCGCAGCGAGCAGCGTTTCGGGGTGCTGGCACCGTGTGTTCGTTTGCTGGGTAGTTTGCACTGATCTGGAGCCCGGTGGCATTGCCGGTGGCGGGATGGCGCAGGGATGCAGGAGCTGCCGCCCCGGGTCCCAGCTGCCCCGTGCAGCCTCTCCAGGTCTGACCTTCCCCGCAGGGTGGACGAGGTGAACTGGTCCCACTGGAACCAGAACCTGGGCATCATCAGCGAGGACCCGGGCAAGAGCGACACGTACCAGTACTACGGCTTCTCCCACACCGTGGGCCGGCTGCGGAGAGGCGAGTGTGGTGCCGTGGGCTGGGAGCATCCCTCGGGACGCTGCTTGCGGGCTCTGATGAGCCCCAGGAGCAGATTTGCTTTGGGGGCTGGGTGGTGTGGGGCTGACCGGCAAGGGGGGAGCAGCCACAGGCTCCCGGCTCTTGACACGCTCCTGCCGTCTCCGCAGATCGCTGGTCGACGGTGGTGCCGCGCGTGGTAGAGCTCAACAAGAGCTGCCAGCCAGACGAGGTGGTGGTGCCGCTGGGGACCGCGGGGACGGCAGAGGCACGGGAGCAGCGGCACGGCCAGGCCTCGAGCTCTCTGCTCTAGCACGGCAGCGCTGGGAGCCCACGGACTCTGCCCGGGCCCCTGGCACGGCTCCGGCACAGCCAGCAGAATTGTGGACTAGGCTGGACGGTGCTTGTCTGCTCCTCAGGGATTTGTGCAGCCTCCGTCCCTCCAGCAGCCGTTGTCCCAGTGAGTGTCCAGCCCGGACGGGGGTCCTGGCCCTGCCCCAGCGGTGCTGGAGATCTCCGGCTTGCACAGACGAGCTCCAGTGCCACTGCTTCGCTTTGCCGCGCCGGGGCTGTCGGCCGTGCCGTGCCGGGAACCTCTGCCATGGGCAGGGTGCAGGGAGCGCGGCCCCCTCCGCCCACTAAGGCCAATGGTTTTTGCCACACATTTTTGCACAAGATTTATACAACTATTTATTTAGTAATAAAGACTGACCTGTCACAGCTGCCGCCTCCTGGCATTGACTGGGTCCGGCTGGGAGAGCGTTGCTGCAAGCAGGTCTCCGGGAGGGAGGCCGGAGTCTGCTGCTCCCTGTGCCATGCCGTGCCATGTCGTGCCATGTCGTGCCATCCCGTCGGGCAGCGGGCAGCCACGCAACACCCTGAGCTCACACTCCTCTGCAGACAGATCCTCGGGGTGCCCCATGCTGCCCTGAGCCTGCTGCCAGCCTGGCAGGGCACCGTGAGGTACGGAGCGGGCAGAAGCCCACGGATACAGGGCAGAGCCCCCTGAGCCTGCTGAGACAGACGGGGCTGCACTGTGCTGCGGGTGGGGGTCGTGGCTGGCTGCGGCACCCAGCGTCGCCCTCCCAGCCTTGGCTGCTCTGCCCAGAAAATGGGGGAGGCCGGCCCTGGCAGCCCCGTGCTCATCCGGTGCTGCATGGCCGGCAGTGCATGGCTGCCGTGGCATGGCTGCGGCACACGGGTACGGTGCATGGCTGTAGCACACGGGTACGGTGCATGGCTGCAGCTCATGGGTACGGTGTACAGGTGCAGTACATGGCTATGGTGCATGGTGATGGTGCATGGCTGTGGTGCGCGGGTGTGGTGCATGGCTGCAGCGCATGGCTGTGGTGCATGGCTGGGGTACATGGTGTGGTGCATGGCTGCAGTGCATGGCTGTGGTGCACGGGTATGATACACAGCTGCGGTGCACGAGTGTGGTACACGGGTATGGTACACAGCTGTGGTGCACGGGTATGGTACATGGCTGCGGTGCACAGCTGTGGTACACGGGTATAGTACATGGCTGTGGTGCACGGGTATTGTGCACGGCTGCGGCACACTGGTATGGCACATGGCTGTGGCACACAGGTATGGTACATGGCTGCGGTGCATGGGTATGGTGCACGGCTGTGGCACACAGCTGCAGCACACGGGTATGGCACACGGCTGCGGCACACAGGTATGGTACATGGCTGCGGCACATGGATATGGCACACGGCTGTGGCACACGGCTATGGCACAGGGGTACAGCACATGGGTATGGCACAGGGGTACAGCACATGGGTACGGCACAGGGGTACAGCACAGGGGTACAGCACAGGGGCATGGCACAGGGCCGTGGCACAGGGGTACAGCACAGGGCCGTGGCACAGGGCCGTGGCGCAGGCCCGCGGCCGTTCCGCTGGAGGGCACCACACGCCGCGCGATGCCGGGCCCGGCCCCGCAGGCAGGAGCGAGCCCGGGCCGGGCCGGGCAGGCCGGGGCAGCCGGGCCGGGGCCAACCCAGGGGCTGCCGCCGAGCCGGGCACCCGCCCCCGCCTCCCTCTGCTCCCCTCGCCCCGTCCGCGCGTGGGGCCGGCCCGCGGGACGCGGCTCCGCAGGATGAGGTCGTTGACCCGCTGCTGCCCGGCTGTCCCGGCGGCTGCCCCGCTGTCGGGCAGGGAAAGGGGCTGACGTTGGGGGGCCTGGGGGCTGCCCGGCAGGAGCAGGATGAGCTGGGCAGCGGGACAGGCAGCACTGCCTCGGCGGGATGCTGCCCACCCCATCCCGTGCTGTCCCACCCCATCCCACCCCATCCCGTCCCGTCCCATCCCATCCCATCCCATCCCATCCCACCCCATCCCATCCCATCCCATCCCATCCCATCCCATCCTATGCCACCCCACCCCATCCTATCCCATCCCACCCCATCCCATCCCATCCCATCCGCCTCTTTCACCATCGTGCTCCTTTCCTGCTTGTCTCCATTCGCAACCGCCTGCAACGATGGCGGTTCCTGTTGCAGCTGGACATCAGGTAGGTGTGAAGGGCCGGTTTGGGTGGGCGCTGGCGGCGCGGTGGCGCGGTGACACAGTGGCATGGTGGCAGAGGCCAGGGCCCCGGAGGCAGCCCAGCTCACTAAGCAAATGATATAGCAGAAAAGGGGACACTTCATCTTCAAACTTGATTACTCGCCGTTAGCTTTAACTGCACTGTCTCCGTTTAAATGTGATTTACATATATCTCTCATATTGTGGTTTAAGTATTTCCCCAGGGTGAGGGAATGAATAAGTTTCATTATCACTACTTAGGAGAGGCTGAGGTTTCAGCTCTCGGCTCACGCTGCATAATCGAATGAGGAGCTGAGCCAGCTCCCTCTTTCACGCCGGCTCTTATTTGAAAATGATAAACTTTGCTTTTGCCCAGCCGGGTGGCCGGTCCCCACCAGAGCCGGGGGCACGGGCTGGGGCAGCCCCAGCGCGGGGCTCGGCTCCCCGGCGTGCCGGAGACGGGCTCTGCGCCACGGCTGCCCCCGGCTGCAGCGCTGGAGACAGGATTTTCCAGCGTAATTGGAAATAAACCAATTTCCGCCCCCTCCCCGTGCAAATTCTAATGTCCCAGAGCCGAGGGGCTGCGTGTGAGCGGGGTTTAAAGCAGTTGGGATGCAGGAAGGAGGGATGTCGCCGTGCCCCGGCACCCTGTGCCGTCACACCGGACCCCGCAACGGCTCGGTGGGGATGGGGACCCTGTGGCCACGACGGTGACATCCTGGCACGGGATGACTCTGCCGCCTTCGGGGCTGCGGGGCTTGTCTTCAGCCCTTTGACACCCTGCCCTGCAGAGCCCTGAGCTCTTGCACCCTCTGCCTTCGGGCCCGGCCGCGGAGGCGGGGGCACCCTGGGGGCCGGCGGGCCGGGGCTGCTTGGGCACGGCCCCCTCCCGCACCCCCCGCGCCGCCCTGCCAGCGATGACAAACCCAACAAAGGGAAGAGAAAAGCACTTGTCATCCAGAATGCGGAGCGCGGAAGCAAATTTATTTTTAGATAAATCTAAAGCTTAATTTGTGAAGCTAATATCAATCAAAATGAGAGATGGGTTTTTTTAAGCCCTTTTGCAGCCATGCAATTTATACTGCCTGTCTCTTCTCCTCACTCTCAAACAGCAAAGGCGGCCGCTAAGTTTAATATCAGCCTCATGCACGCCTGCCTTAGAAATTATTATTATTATTATTCTTTTAATCAGAAGATATTTGCAGACCAGAAACGGCATCATTTCCCCCGGTGCGTTCCTGCAATGCTCGTGGGGTGCTGCGCCCCGCCGGGGCGAGGGGGCTACGGGTGGCTTCGCCCTGGGTGCCGGGATGCATCTCGGGGGTCCCTGCCCCATCTCCAGCCGGTGTCCGCGCACGTTTCGGGTCCCCACCGACCCACCTGTGCCCGCCAGAGCCGGCGCTGCGGCAGTCCTGGATGGAGGCAGACGCCCACCAAGGAGGGACCCATTTATTTTGCATTCCACGTTTGAAGTCTTCCCGTGCGCAGTGAAATCCTCCTCCAAGAGGGAGCTTTCTGAGGGGAGAATTAACCTGCTAAATAATAAAAACCCCGCGCACCTCCTAATGAAATGTAATGACTTCGAGACCGGCAAGATGGATCGCGCCGTCGCTCCCAGCCGCTCGCCCTGATTGATGGCGATGGGGGAAGTATGATGGAGGCAGCGCTAATGAATCCCCCTCCGAGGGGCACCGGCAGCCGAGCAAAGTTTCTCCTCCCTTCTCTTCCCGAAGGCCCCGGCGAGGCTCCTTGCACCAGGCAGCCCCGGCCCAGGTAGGGTCCCCCCCTTGGGTAGCCCCCGAAGCCCGGGAGCCCCGTGCGTGGGGCAGGGGACGGCGTGGGCAGCCTCGGCTGTGCCATGCCGCGGAGGGGCTGCCACCGCGAGCCCAGCACAGCAGGACCCCCCATCACCACGTGAAGCACCGCCATGCTTCAGCCTCCCATTTCTTTTGCTGTGGCATCTTTTTAATGACAAAGATCTAAGCAAATATTTTCCTCCAGCTGATCTAATTTTAACAGGCAGGCAGGCAATGGCATCCCCCCCCCAGTAACATTAACCTCTGTGAAAATTTCCTTTTGTCCCATTTTCTCTTTGTTCCCTGGATCGGCTGTCACGCCGCTCGCTGCCGGTGACGGAGCGGTCCCCTCCTGGCACGCCATAAATATCGGCAGAACCACGCGCGCCGCGGTTGTGGCAAGAGAGCAGATGAGACAAATGGAGCCGCGGTCCCCGGCTGCAGCCGTGGGACGGCTCCGGGCACATGGCTGCATGGCCCTGTCCCTGTCCCCATCCCTGTCCCCATCCCTGGCAGGGCTGGGGGGAGCCGCACAGCCGCCAAAAATAAGAATAATTAAGCTTTGCCCCAGCAAACCAGCCCTCCGCCTCCCGTTAGTGCCTCCCAGCCCACGTCACGGCCGCGCTGGGTTTTGGGCGTCCCCCCGTGCACAGCTCAGGCCGGCGGCTCCGGCGTGGGCCATGGCTGCTCCACGCTGCCGGACGCCCGGCCGCAGGCAGGAGCGGGCAGCGCTACTCCTGCAACCCTGCCGTGGGTTTCCGCCGGGACGGGTCCCGCAGCCAGCGATGGCCATGGGCAAGCTGGGGCAGGAACCGGTTTAGAAATGGTCCAAAAGCTGCAAGCGGCTAAGCGGGAAATAAAGCTACCCGCGCCCTCGCAGCCGTGCCGGGGTTGCAGGCAGCCACGGGCAGGGGTGCAAGCGGGCAACGGAGCCCCCGCCGCCCTCAGCCCCCTCCCTGGCCGGGATAACAGCGCACCATATGTCACTGCCGCGGGACGCGGGGGCCGGGGAGACGCGCCCTCCGCCCAGAGCTATTTGGGATTTAATACTATTATCCTAATGCGACCGGCTCATTGTTCGGGCTGGGAAGCTGCCGCCGGGGCAGAGCAGGGGGTGGGCTGGGTTAGGGGAGAGCAGCCCCCCAGCCGCAGCGGGGCTGCCGGAGAGCCCCCATCCTGCCCCCGCGCCAGGAACCCTCCCGCCGAGCGGGGAACCCGGTGGCAAACTTGCCGCAGACAACGGATGGCAGGGGAGATGCCACCGCTGCGCCGGGGAAATGCCACCGCTGCGCCGGCGGCGGCCGCCAGTGCCGGGATGGGGATGTGGTACCCGACCCCCGGCGCCCGTCACCCGGCCCTCGGGGCTGCGAGGGGCGAGCATCCCGCGGGTGCACGCGGGGCCACAGCCCTAATCCCGGGGGATTTGGCCCACGTGCGCCCGCCCTTTGGGTGCGAGGCGGAGGCTGGCACCGGGATTAACGGCTCAGCATCGTTAGCAGGTTATTTATAGGTGCTCCTCCGTGCCCTAAAAATCTGTGGGGGGGAGGCGGGGAGCAGGGGGGGCCCGGCTCTGGGGGGGGCCGGGGGAGGCCACAGCAAAGCAAAGAGACTCCAGAGCACACGTCCAGCGATATCCTGGTTTTACTTTGGGAAGAACACCATCCGGACACACGGCTTGCGGGTTTTGTGTTGGTTTTTTTTTTTTTTTTTTCGTTTTCTCTCATTTTTAAAACAATATAGTGCAGCCAGCACTTCTCACAGTAGAATATAATGGTCAATTTTAGTATAAAAAAAAAAACATTCTCAGAGATTTGTAAATGCACTTAGTGCTTGAACAGGCCTTTCAGGGATACAGTACCTCTTTTCCGAGCACAATCACCTTGGGTTTCATCAGGGTATTTTTCTTTTTTTTCCTTTAAACATCAAAACACTTTGTATTTTGTGGTGCGGAGCCTTTTTAAAATGAATACATCTATTAAACACATAATTACACATAGTGAATAACAGACCATAATGAGCATTTTGGAACTGTTGGTTTTTTTTTTCAAAAAAAAAAAAAAAGGAGAAAAAAGGAGGTATGTGAGCGCCCCGGGTGCCGTGGTCGCCTCTAACCCAGAACCAAGGGAGAACTGACAGTAAGGGGGAAAAAAAAAACCAGCCTGGAAGTGTGAGACCCGGGTGGGTTCCCGGGGGTGCCGCGGGGCGGGAGAGGGGCCGGGGGGGTCCCGCTGGGCGCCCGGCGCGGGGGCACCGAACCCCCCGGTTGAGGGGGAATAGGAGCCGGTGGCCAACGCGGGGCCGGGCGAGAGGAGGAGGAGGAGGAGGAGGGGTGGGAGGAGACTCTGTAGCAGCCAACACGTAGATGTACAGCCTAGTCAACTAAAAAAAAAAAAAAAAGAATTAAAAAAAAAAATCTGTTCAAGTTTTCAAGTGTTTTTCTTAAATAGCCTCCAGACTGTCCCCGATTATTAGCTTTAATCAAAGCAGTGCAAGTTACGGACTTCAGCTACAGGTCAGGCGCAAGCTCCCTGCGGCCGCCGCGCCGGCCGGCTGCCGCGCTGGCACCGGCTGCCGCGGAGCCTCCCAGCCGGCCGCGCCACGGGGCTCTGCCCCACACGGATCCGGCCGGGCGCCCGCAGGCGCGCGGAGCGGAGCCTCCTCTCCCTGGATAGCAGCAACTCGTAGCGATTCCCTGTTCACATTCGTGGAGATAAAATGATTTCTGAGCTATATAGACAAGCGGTCCTTCGTCCTCGGCTTCCGGCGGGTCGCGGGTGTATCCAGTCTGGGGACCCCGGTGCGATGCCAGTGTCCCGGGAGCCCTTTCGGCAGCCGACCCCGTCCCCCCCTCCCCGTCCCTCCGCCCTCGCTGCCACGGTCTGGTACCCGCGCGGTGCCGGAGGGGAGCACGGCTCGTGCCCAAGTCCTCGCCCTGGGTGTGGGAAAAGCAGCATCGGTTCCTTATCTGTAGACGGGCAGGCGGATGTGGGCGTGCTGGTGGTCCAAGAGCCTTGGCACAGACACGGTCTCGTAGCCCTTGCCCAGCATCTGCTCCTTGATGCAGGGCGGGTGGATGTCGTTGATGAGATACTCCAGGGACTGGAGGCTGCTGCTGAGGATGGAGGTATTGCAGAGCGTCTTGCTGGGCAGCCCCTCGGCCGGGGGCACCCCCAGCTCGCGGGGCCCGGCCCCCAGCTCCGGCGGGTTGTAACAGTCGCTGTTGGGGGTCACCAAGATGCTGTTCCAGGGGGGGGCGAAGTACTGCCCCACCGAGAAGTTGCCGTGCATGCAGTTCAAGGGGGACGAGCTCACCTTCTCGGCCGCGCCGCCCAGGGCGTAGGGGCGCGAGGCGCCCGCGCACGTCTCGGGGGACTTGCTGAGGGCCCCCCCGCCGCCGCTGCCCCCGCTGTACATTCGCAGGTGCTGCTGCTGCTGCTTCTGCTGCCAGACCAGGTAGTCCATGCCCTCGGGGTAGACGCCCGCCTTGGGTCCCAGGGCCGCGGCCGGGTTGGAGCCCAGCGCCAGCTCGGCGCCCTTGCGGCACTCCGGCAGGACGGCACCGGCGTACGCAGCGGCGCCGGCGAAGGTGCCGTGCTTGGCCGGGCTGGGGTTGGCGGCCACGACGGCCGGGCAGCCCGGCTGGGCGCCCTGCGCCTGGCACTGCTGATTGATCTGGTAGATGATGCTCTGGATGGAGGGCAGGTTGGAGGGCGGCAGGGCCAGGCTCCTGCCCGCCAGCGGCAGCACGGAGGCCGCCACCGTCACGTTGGGGGGCACGGGACCCTCCAGCTGCTTCTGGCCGCCGTGGTAGCTCAGCTGCCCGGTGCAGGAGGGACCTTGAGCTAAAGTGCTTGACGCAGGGTAGGGAGCGACGCCGACCTGGGCGGGCGAGAGCTTAGTCCGCTTCCCCTCCGAATTCTTCACCACGCTTTTGCCGGAGGCTTTGACGATGGCCAGGAGACCCTGGTAGCCGCCGGCGTGCAGGGGGTAGGGGCTGTAGCGCTGCCCCGTGGTGTCGTAGCCATTGACCGTCCGGTTAAGGTGCTTGTGCTGGGGGACCCTGATGTTGGTGGGGAAGATCTTGATGGTCAGCGGGCTGTTGGCCACCTTCTGTGCGTAGGCGTCCAGCTCGGCAGGGCTGGGGTAGCGCGGGGAATGCATGGGTGCCGCCGTCTCGCCTGCAGAAGCAAAGCGTAGGGTGAACCCGGCGCCGTCGGGAGGAGGGGGACCCGGCACCCTGGCACCCATCGCCCCCCCCCCGGCTCCCACCCGCTCCCGGCAGAAACCAGGTCACGGCACCAACCTGTCCCCTCCCGCTGACGGAGTCACTTCTAAGTGGCCTAAAATAAACTCGGTGTGGAGAATGGAAATGTCACTTTACCCAACGGGGGAATCTTTCTCCGAGATTGGATTTAAACTACATTATACAAGCAATTTCATGGGTGCTTTGCGCTGCTACGAGAACCTCACCAAAAATGGAAAAGCATTGCATTTACCAGCCATAAATCAGCAGTTCCTATAATGAGCACAAAAATGTCACTTTTATGCAATTTTACAGATGAACAAAACTGGTGAAATTAACTGTGGTAACCTACTGGAGTCAGCAAAAGCCACTGCAGAAAAAAAAATTATATATGTATATATTTTTGTTCCTTTCAAACTCTTTCCCGAGCAAGTTTCTGCCATTCTGGTGTGAAAACTCATTTGTCGTACCCATTATACTTTCATTTGGAGTTTATCTTGAGTATCCAATGAGCCACCAACTGTGAAAATGATTAAATCTACAAAATCTATCTAATAGATGGAATAAATTAGGTGTTTAAAATCTCCACACACACACACACAGAGGCGCATGCACACACACGCCGGCACACGGGGGACGACGTTTGCTCCCGAGCTGGTCCCAAACCCCTGGCCCTGCCGGGGCACATCTGCCGCACCCCGGGGACGCTGGACCCGGCGCCTGCCAGGAGCCAGGCTTTGCAAGGCAGAGATGGTCAAATCGGGGGGGGGTTGGAGCTGGTACCCCCCCAAGGAGCCCCAGCCCTCCCAGGGACCCTTCCCCTGCTGCCAGGGGCAGCGCAGAGCCCTGGCACCCGGGGGAAGGGGACTGCAGGCACCCCGCATCCCTGCGGGGATGCTGGGGAGCGCTTCGCTCCCGATCCCAGCGGGACCAGCGATTCCCGATGCCACCACGTGCTGGGTGGCAAAGTCTCTGCGGAAGAGCCGCGCCATCGGGTGCATTCCGCACACCTAACGAAGTCGTTAAATTGGTCTGCAATGCCCGTCTCGGCCCTGTTCCGAGCGATGCTCCGGCGCGGTGCCCCTGGGGGAACCAGCCACGACGTTAAAAGCAGGATTCAGGGGGAGGTTGGGGCGCTGGCAGCTGTAGGACTCCATGTCACCCCCCGGGCAGCAGCGCGGCGTTCGGGGAGACGCAGGAGCGAGGCCGTGGCCGCGCTGCGTCCTCTCCATCAGAGCGGCGCGGCAGTGATTTAACAGGCAGAATGGCAGAGCATTCACCAGCCTTTCCTCCCATTAAGCTAATGTTATGGGCTTTTTACAGGTGTCTTGAATAGACATTGTTATTAACGAGTATATTAAGCCAATTAAAACCCGGGCCTTTGAGTAGGATTTAATGTAGCTGCCGGGAGACAGGAGGCACGGTATCAGCGGCTCCCTACGGCGGGACAAGTGCAGGCGCGCGCTGTCCCGGGCTGCACCGCCGGGCACGTCCCGGGCAGCGACCGTCAACCTCCGTGAAGCCCCCAAGCCCGGGCAGCACCTGCACCCGCGGAGCAGACAGGGAGCTGCACGGGCGCACGCGAGCGTGCACGCTGGGTGCCGCTGGGCACGGGCATCCTGGGCACCGGTGGGCGCAGGGGGCTGCGAGCGGGACCCCAATGGCATGGCATGGCATGGCACGGCACGGCATGGCACCGCGGCCTGCCGGCACCGTGAGCCATGCACATCTGCATTCCCCTTCATGCCGGCACCGCTGTCCTTGGTGGTGGCAGCATCGTGAATACTCAATTAACATGACACTAATTAGCTGGTGACACTTGCAGAATCCCTAATGAGCCTATTCCACGGAAACGCTCCTTTCCAAGCAAAAATAATAGTAATAAAAAAAAGGGGCCATTGCCGGGGGGAGAGAAGCAGCATCGCCCGGGGGCACCGCAGCTCCGCGGCGCGAGCCACCAAAGCCCCGTCCCCAAGCGCCGGGCTGCGGGTGACACTTTTGGGATGTCCCTGTGCAGCCGCCCCGGAGCTGCCCGCTGCCGTGGGACGGGCAGAGCTGCCTGCCCGGGTGACCCGAGCTCGGCCAAGGGCATCCCACCCGCGAGCCCCGGTGCGGGCGCGTGCCCAGGGAGCGCCGTGGCCGACCGCGAGCCAGCCGGTGGGGAGCCGGGAGCCGCCTTTGTCGCCTCCTCGCGCCAGCTGGGTTGGATGTGACAAGCCACCAATTCGGTGTGTTGTCACATATCAGGGTGACGCACCGAACCCCCGCCGGGAAAATTACAGAGCGACCGAGTTCCCGGCGGCTCCCGGCGCGCTGGCGGCTGCGCGGCTCCGCTGCTCCCCCTCTCCGCAGTAATTACTGCTTTCTAACGGGCTGTAATTACTGCGAGATGCAAACTCTCCCGAACCACCGCCGTCACCCGTCAGGCACAGGCAGCCCGCCTGACACCAGCCGCTCGCCGCCGGGTTTGCCCCCTCCTCTTGAACTTGAACCATCGGAGCCGTCACGCTGGGGCCGAGTGGGATGTGCCGTGGACCCCCGGCTGGCACGGTTACCTCCGCCGGCTGCCGGCACACGGGCAGGCTCAGCCCGGTTTGCCGCCACGAGCAGCCCCGGCTCTCGCCACCCTGGACCGAACCCAGCCGCCGGCAGCGTGCCGGCCCGGGGACACGCACCCGTCGACAGCCGCTTCTCCCAGAAGATGCTTCACCAGCTCCCGGCTCCCTCCCTCCCTCCCTGGCGTTCCCACGGGATGCGGCCGGCACACCCCCAGCTCCAGGCTCCCCCTCCCTCCCTGACCTGCTCTATTTTTCCAGCCTGCACTCAATAACAGCTAAATAATTGAATCTGCTCAGCAGCCAAAGATTTGTTTTGAATTTTATTGGAATTTTAAATTGTTTTGTTTCTTCAGTATTTTATTACTGTAAATGGAAAATGCATCGCCCACAGTAATAATCCGATGGCTTTTTATATTACTCCGAGCTTCTGCTCAAAGCATTATTGGAAAGCCAGGCAGAAACGAGAAGCCATTATAATGGCAGCACAGGCTTATAAGATTACGCCTCCAGCTAAACAACTTTTTACTTTAGCAAATTGGCCACCAAACCCGGTTCGAGACACAGATGTAAATCCCAGACCCCACCGGTGCCACGATCCGGAATAAATCTCGGTTTATGGGTCGGGGAGCTCCAGCCCCGCCGTGCCCGGAGCAGCCGGCTCTGTGCAAAATGTCCGACGGGGACGGGGGCGGCTGTGCGAGGGGCGGGCGGGGGACGGGGGTGCCCCGAGAAACCCCCAAAAGCCGCCCTCGGCACGTGCACCCGCTGCCGGCATCTCCAGCTTCCCCTGCATCCCCGGTGTCCCCCAGCATCCCTCGCATCCCCCCCATCCCCGGCATCCCCGGGGACCCCTGCGCCGTGCCCAGCTGCAGCCACAGCCCGCAAGGGCCGGGGAAGAAAGAAAGATGGGGCGAAAGGAGGGGAGGGAAGCTAACCGAAGCCGTCCTTATGGCAGGAGAGACCAAGGCTAACTGGAGACCGACGATCCGGGGCTTGTGCCGCGCAGGAGTTGGCCGGCACAAACCCACAACAGTCCCCAATTACCCCCGGCCCCGGCTCCGCTGGGACACAATGGGCGCCGCGAAGCCCAGCTGCCGGGCCCCTAATTAACCCTGATTTTAACTGTACACTTTTAAAGGCACTAAAGCAGTTACAAAGTGGAGAACAAGGCAGGGTTAATAGCGCAGACCTAAATTGCAGGCCCGCGGGGCCCGGGCCCCCTAGAAATAATAGACCTGTCTGGGCTGCTCAGCTGTCAGTCAGGCGAACAATTCGGCACCCGAGGAGCTCGGTGACGGCACAGGAGCAGCAGCATCGGGGCTCTGGCAATCAGCGTCTGCTCCGTTAAAGCAGTTGGGAGATCAAAACGGCACCAGGGAAGACGCTCAGCACCAGGAAGGATGCTGAGCACTAGGAAGGATGCTCATCGTCAGGAAGGATGTTTGATAATGGGAAGGAGGTTCGACATGGGGAAGGATGCTTGGTACCGGGAAGGATGCTCTGTACCGGGAAGGATGCTCAGGACCAGGAAGGATGCTCTGTACCGGGAAGGACACTCAGGACCAGGAAGGACAGGAAGGATACTCGGCACCAGGAAGGATGCTCTGTACTGGGAAGGACACTCAGGACCAGGAAGGACAGGAAGGATACTCGGCACCGGGAAGGATGCTCCATGCTGCTCCCACAGCCCAGCTGCCCCCGGTGTCCCCCAGCCTGGGGCCGGCAGCAGCATCCCTGGCTGGGCCCCCTCTTCCCTGGAGGAGGGCGAGCTCACGCAACAGCAATTTATGGCTTTAATTTTCCGGCCATGATGCTGCAGGAGACGCTGCGCTCCCCAGCAGTTGTCCCGCTCCAGAAGGGGACGGCGTGCGGGACCTCGGGGTGCATGACGGGCACGTCCCGGGGATCGGCACCGGCAGCACCGCAGCCCCGAGCGAGGACTGAGCGGGGACGCGGCGGCAGCACGTGGCACCTAACCGGTTAACAGCTGGCAGGAAAGACGTGCGCTGCCTGCCACAGACAGGCAAGATGAGCTCCCTCCCGCTCCTCCGTTCCTTCCCTCCGCTGCCAGATAAGATGGGACAAACCTTATTTTTACACATCGAACGCACTAAAATATTTTGCAACAAATGAAAGAAGTAATCTGGGCAGTAAATCTTTATAACGCTGCCGAAGGCGAAGCCGCGGCTGGAAGCTACCCGGTGCCTCGCTCAGGCCTCGCTTCCCCGCGGCCCCAAAGGAAAGGGCTTTTTGTCCCTTTTTCAGACGGGAGCGGAGCCACCGCCGGGGCTCCCCCAGCTGCCGGGACCGCCGTGCTCCTCCCGCCCCGGGGAAACCGCGGGCACATCCCGGCTGCTCCACCGCAGAGGGCAACCGGCAGTAGGACACGCCTGTCCTGGGGGTAACGCCATCCCGGCGCGGGCGAGAGCCGCCCAGCAGGCCCAGCCTGGTGCTGGGGCTCCGGCCCGTCCGTGCTGGGACCTTCGGAGCGGCAGGCTGCTTCCCGCGGCCAGCACGGCCGAGCCCACCCCAGCACGTCCTCCCTGCGCGGGTCCGGCCCGGCAGCGGTGTCCTGCGCCCGGGCAGGGATGCTCGGCAGGCCGCAGCGGCCAGCGCCGTGCCCGCCGCTCGGGCAGCCGTTCAGGAGGAATGTCCGCGGGCTCAGCTGCGGTTTTCTGCCCCGAACCGCAATGCGAAGCCCCGGCTTCTCTGCCCACCCTCCCTTCAGGTGGTCCCGTCGCCGCATGCACCCCGGGAAGGGGCATTTCCCGGGGGCTGCCCTGCCCTGCCCTGAGAGCATCCTGCCTGACCTCGCCCTCCGGTCCTCGCCCTCCCTCCCCGTCCTGCCCTGCCCCTGTTACAGGGAAGCGCTGGCGTTTCCAGCGCCGCTGAGCTGGTGTTTCACTCCTGCTCTGCCTCTCCGAGCCGGCGAGGCCAAAGGGCAGCAATCAGGCGGGATTTTTAATTTGCGCAGGGGCAGGAGGGGGTGGGAAGGGGAGCGATGCCGAGAGCGCCGGGCGGAGGCAGGAGGAGACGCGGGGGCCCGGGGTCGCCGCTCGGAGATCAGCGTGCCAATGGCCAACCCTAAAAACTAACAGTGCTGCCGCCTCCAAATGAATCGAACTCTGCAAGAGCTGAGAGCTCGTCCCCTGGCTTTGGGACCAGGCTCCCCATTCCCCTCGCAGCAAGGAGATCTCGATGTCTTCGAAGCTTCCAAGAACATCAAAAATCTGCTTTTTCTCTGCCTGCGAGAGAGCAGATTTTGGAAGAACTAAACCCTAAATATTTGCAAAACACTTGGAAGAAACCTAAATATTTGGAAAACACTTGGAAGAAAACAAACAAAACCTGGCACGTTTAACAAAACAATGAAGTCCTTGAAGTTTGGGTCCGAGCCCCGGGTGGCAAAGCTGCCTGGGCAGGAACCGGCTGCCCCCGCCGCGCGGGCAGCAGCTCCCGGCAGGACCCCCCTGCCGCCCCGTGGGGCCGGAGGGCAGAGCCCACCCTCGAGGCGCAGCCGGGGCCGGGGAGCGGGATGCTGGAGCCAAGGGCCGGGCACATCCCAGGGGGTCACTGGGGATGCTGCCCTGCCCGGACCCAGGGTGACCCAGGGGTGGGCATGGGGGTGCGCAGCCCCCAGCCCCGGGGAGAGCCGCCGCAGGAGCCGGCGCGGGTCCCACACGTCCCCCGAGCCGTTTTCGGGGTGCAGCCGGGCAGGGGGGGCCGCCGGCGCTGCCCCTATCCCCTGCCGCTCGCTCCGCGCCAGGCAGGTTGGGCTGCTGTCACATCGCGCCGGCTTTCCCGCCCCGTGAAGTGCGGCGGTTTCCATGGCGACGGTGTCCCCAGGATGGGTGGCGCAGAGGCCACCGCACCGCAGCGGATGTGGCGGGGGGCCCGTGCACCGGCGCGGTCCCCGGCCCCCCGCGAGCACAGCCCCGGGGCAGCCACCCGCGACCGGCACCCTCGGCAGCACCGCGGCTGCCCCCAGAAACCTGCGTCCCCGCTGCAGAACCCCCCGCTGCAGGACCCCCCGCGCCCCGGCCCCCGGCGTGGAGCCGGGACAAAAGCATCCTCCGGCAGAGCATCCTCGGTGCGAGGAGCCGAGAGAAACGCTTGCGCCCCGGCTTCAGGGGCTTAAATTAAAACCAACTACAGAAATAATAGCGGGAGAAATCCATCGGAATAAACGTAGGTGGCAAACCCCGCGCGGCAGCCGCGCAGGAGCCGTAATCTGCAAAGACAACAAAATTCATGACAAAGCACAAAGGGAAGCGCCGGGCTTCGCCGTCCCCAGATATTCATCCGTTAACACGTTCCCTTTTTAGGCTGACATGTCATTTCAGACGGGCCTTTTTTCCTCCCCTTTCTTCTCCCCCTCGCCGGTGCGCGGCTCTGCCGAGGCGGCTGCTGAATTGGATCACCTCAGGGCGAGCACTTTATTATCTGCAGTCAAAGCGTCACCACAAATACCCGTCTACACACACACGTGTCACTTCCCATTTGTCTCCTCCACGAGGTATTAGTGCCGCGCGCCGCTGCGCACCGTGCCACCGCGTCCGCCGGCGCGGCAAAGGCAAACGGTGCCAGGCAGGAGGCACGGCAGGAGGGCGGCGGCGTGGCCGTGAGGCCGCCCCGGTGCCACCCCACTGCCACCCCGATGCCACCCTGATGCCACCCCACCACGCAGCCGCCGAGGGGACCCCGGGACCGGGAGGGACCCCACCGTGGCCGGCAGCCCCGCAGCGCAGCCCCGCTGCTCCCCAGCCCCTCCGCTCGGTCATCGGCGGTAAATTAGTGTTTGATTAATTTTAAGATATGGGCTTTGCAGGCCAAGCGCGGCTGCCGGCACCCACGGCACCCCGTCCCTGCCAAGGGGAGCAGGGTGGGCACCCTCGGCACAGGCTGTGGGGAGCGGGTGCCCCGTCCCCGGGTCTGCAGCCCCGCACGGCCCCGCCGGTGCCCGGGAACCTGCTCCACGGCCGATGGACCGGTGCAATCCTGGGAAGTTTGGACACAAACCGAAACCCCTCGTGTGCCGGGGCGTTACCAGCGAAGCCCACCCAAAGATCAAGGCTCTGACCCTGCGGGAGACGGTCCCACCCGGAGAGGCTGCCCCAGCGCCGAGCAGCCCCCCCACCCATCCATCTCCCACCGCGCACGTGACCGATCGAAAAGTGTTTTTGCAGCGTTTCCTGGCAGGAAAAGTGCAAGTCAACAGCACATTTTGGGCACAGCAGTTAATTGAACTCCTTTTTATGGCACGTATATAAATACACAGAACCATCATTAACCGATCCCTTCTAGAAACTGAAAATGAAAGAATTAATCTTATTTCACTCATGTGTAACCCCTCATGAAATTAAAATGATATTTTATGGGTGTGTACAAAAGCAGAGCCTTGCTGCAGCTACTTTAATGAAAATGCCCTTGGAATAAGTAAATTGGGTAACGAGAAGCCATTAAACGGGGCTTTATCCCACATGCAATTAACCAGTTTTATCACTGATGAGACTCCCCACGGGCGAGTGGGGAGAGGTGGGGGTGACCCTGGAGCCGGGTCCCCGGCACTTTGCTGCCCTCCGAGCCCTGGCCATCGCCTCTCATTAGTGTTTTAATAACCCAGCCAGACCCCGGCGCGGGCTCACGCCACCCCCTAAGAGCCATTTCTTACACGGTCCCCCCGGGGCCGGGGTGCGGGGTCCCACGGGACCCCCGGCACGAGGCCAGCGGGGCCGGGCTCCAGACCCAGCCCTGCCAGGAGGACGCGCACGGTGAGAGGCGGCGGTTGATGCTCGCACGGCGAAACGTGACGTCAGGGCGGAGGAAGCTCGCCGCAACTCCCAGCTCCATATAGATCCCCCCCTTATGGGAGCACGCATCCTGCACCCCCAGCCGCGTGCCAGCCCCGGGCTGACGGCAGAGCAGCGCAGGCTGAAGGAGGGCACATATAAAGTAACATTTAATTAAATATAAGCCGCCGCTACATTACTGCAGAGAGCAAGAGCAGCAAAGAGTTTGGCCAAGCCGAGAGTGGTATTATTTGATTTATAATTTAAATAAAGCCCAGGATTCCTGTAATGCGCACAGAATAAAATCAAAAGGGACCAGGCTGCTGGAGTTAATTGGACGTGATATTTTCCTGAGGATGCTGCTTCTCCGCAGGCTCCTGCTCCTCGGCTGGCGGCGGGCAGACGCAGGCAGGGCTGGCAGGGCTCAGGGCACCTTCCTGCTGCCTCCTGCACCCTCCTGAGGATGCAACGCCGCCACGCCGGGCCGGTGCCCGCGGCGCAGCCCCGGGATTGCCGGTGAGGGAAACCGGCCGCTGCCATGAGCCAGCAACGGCGAGCGCCGCGGCAAAGTCACCTATGGCACTGAACGGGATGGATGTCGGGGGGTGCACCGAGCCCGCTGGGATGCAGCTGTGCGGGCACACGGGGCACCGCGACGGGGGGACGGAAATTAGCAGGAGAGCCAAGGGGCAGAACCGGGGGGCGAAGGCGCCGGGGCCATCAGCTCCCAGCACGGGCAGGAAAATTAGTCAGCTCACCTTTTACGTGAAATTAATACAAAAATTAATCAGCGGCGCGGGCAGGATAATAGGATTTCACAGTGGTGCCGGGCCAGACAGCCAATGTGCCGAGAGCCAGACTCATTTAATATCGACAGAAACAATGCCAGAGGACAGAAATAAGACCCATAAAGATAATTACTGAGATACTCAGGAGCAAATTAAGTAATCAGAGGCACTTCTAAATTGTGCCTCATTTTAAGAGGACGCTATCTTTGTCGATTACCTACGCGGGCGTTTAGGAGGCGGCAGGAGGCTCGGCCCCGCGTGCCGGCTCACCGGCCCCTCTGCGCCACGCTTACCGCAGGTGCCATAAATAAAGAAGGGAAAATCGTATTCCAAACCAGATGCGTGGCCCTGGATGTCACCTGCAATTTAATTTGCACGAGCAGGAGGCAGAGAGGAGCGAGACGTGCTGGATTTGCCCGTAATGAGCGGAAACATACGGGCAGCTAAACTTTGATTAAGGTGACCTGGCTGGCGGCGAGCGCGGCGCGGGGGGCCGGTCGGGGGGCACAGCCGCCGCCGCACACCGCCTGCCCCGGGGGACGCGCCCCGGTGGGGGACAACCCTCAGAGATCAGGGCGAGCGCGGTCCTGCCCCGAGGGATGGGGTGCGACTGGCCAAAAACCCCAGCCCCCCCACTCCCCCGTGCCTGCCAGGGCCCAGCCTGGGGTCAGACCCCTGCAACCCACCCTCCTCCCACCGGGGCGGTTCAGGGACCCGCCGGCACCCCGGGGCTGGGGACCCTCCCCGGGTGGCTGCACCCCCACTGATGGGTGCCTCGCTGCGTGGTGACACCACATACGGGCTCCCGCTCCCCAAACCTCCGTATTTTAGCATCTTCTCCGGGAGGGTCTCTGGTGGGGTGGGAAATGCTGGGGAGCACCAACCCCCCCGGCAGGTGGGTGCTCCTGGGCCCCGTCCCTGGGGTGCTGCTCCTCAGCATCCCCTCGGGCCGAGGCGGTCCCCGGCTCTGAGCCACAGCCAGGTCTCCAGAAAACCCTGCCAGGCTCAGCCCGCTCGCAGGTCTCGCACCGCGCGGGCACGGCTGAGCTAATTAGCCCGTGGCAACGAGGCGCGCCGGGAGCCGGACCCTCGTGCCAGCCCTGCGCTGCTGCGCGCTGCTCAGGCGTGACGGATTAGGAATAATTTTACAAGAGCAACATCCGTTTTCCTTCCACACGCTAATAAGAAGGAGACCTGAGCGGAACCGCGAGCGAGCTCTGATGCACTGTGAGCGCGCGAGGGTCCGCACACGCACCCACCCGCTTGACAGACTTGCTGAGACCCCCGAGAGCCGACACCCCAATGGGTGCTGGGGGGCAAACAGCTCGGGGGGCACTCATCCTGCCCTGCCTGCGACGCTGGGACGCATGAGTGCCCATCACCCTGCCTCTGGCCTGGGTGAGCTGCTCCCTGCAGCGATGCTGCGCCGGAGCTTGGGGAGCTTCACCCGAAAAATAACCCTCCCGGCTGCCGGTGTGACCCACGCCCCGCCGGAGCGATGCCGGGGGTCCCCGGGGTGGCCGAGCATCGCCCAAACCCCGCGCCCGGCTCGCTCGGCTGCGTCGGGGTGCCCAGGTAGAGGGAAAAAACCGTCTCCGAGAAAACACGGATCATTAAACAAATGCCCGGGGGCTGTCACAGACTAACAAGCAGAGCTTTAGCAGCTGATTTGTCTTCAGCCAGCAATGTTTAAAAATCCAACTGAGACCAGCAGAAAAATATCCACTCCCCTCTTTAAAACACACATTCATCACTTGAGAATCTTAATGCGTCTTTCCCAGCCGGGGAGGTCAAACACGCCTGCCTAAAGCAGGCTCATTAAATATACATTTAATCATGGTTCGGATTGAGAGACAAAGGCTGGGAGAGACAGGTGCTTTACTGGAGTGACCTTTTGGATCCCATTTTAATGTAACTAGTTTACAGCTTATCTGAAAGGCCAGCTCCTGGGGAAGGCGAGCCGCAGCAAAATGGGGAAAGTAATTAGGGGGGGAAGGGCCGGGGAGGTTTGGGGGGCCGCGGAGCAGGCGACGGCAGCATCCTCTGCCGCCACGCTCCCAGACAGCTCTGCAACATTTTCTGAAGTTCGACTTATCAACCAGAGCAACCCAATTTAATTTGCTTATCTTGTCTCCTTCCCCCCCCCCCCGTCCTCTGCTTCTCCTGCTCTTTTTAATTATCGGTTAAATAAATGTCTTTTTCAATAAGAGAGGCAGCATCAAAGCGGGCGCGCTCCCCCCCGGGCACTTACACTTGCGCGGCTCCAGCGCCTTGTTGGGACAGGCGAGGTGCTGGGCTGGGGGGTTCTGGGTCCTCTGCAGGCAGGCCAGCATGGTCCGGGCTTCCCGGCGGGCAGTGCCGCCCCCGCCGCCGGCCTGCGCCCTGCGGGAGAAGAGACACGCCGGTGAGGCGAGGGGACCTGCCCGCCCCGCTGCCCGCCGCCCTCCTGCCCACCCAGCCGCTCCCCGGGCAGAGGAGCTGGCGGCAGGAGCTGCCGGTGCCGACCACGGGCACGCACGCTGCTCAGAGTCCTTTGCTCCTTTGGAGAGAACTGAATAACTCTGAAAGCCGTAAATAAATATGAATGTATATGAAATAAATATGAAGGTCTCGGCGGGTGATTTGCGCTTCCTGCAAAGCTTTCCGTCCTTCCTGCTGGGAACGGGCAGAGCCAGGGCATCCCTCCGGCACCACGCTCCTGGCAGCGCCAGACCGCTCTGCCGGCGTGCCAGCCGGCACCTCCCGGCAGAGAGCGACCCCGCCAGCTCCGGCCAAGGCTGGGGAAAGACGGCGTTAAAATCCCTCTCGGGGTCCTGGGATCTGTCGCCAGCTCCCAGCTGGCATCAAAATCTGCTCGACAAAAGCTGGAGGGGTCAGGCCAAAGTCATCGCCGCCACCGCTCTGCTAATTGTACATCCTTCACGAGCTGCCGCAGAGGGCATGAATTATAACCAGTTGCTGCTGACACCCTCCCACTGCTCCGGCTGGCGCAGGGAGTGATATTCCCACTCGGAGAGGGCAGGGAGACGTGGGCAGGAGCAGCAGAAAAGCAGGCAGCGGTGCCCGTCCTCCGGCGTCACAGCTCCTGAGCCATCGCTCTCCTGGCTGAACGTTTACTGATGGCTGGGTGGCATGGCCGGGTGGCACGGCTGGGGGTCACGGCCGGGTGGCACGGCTGGGTGGCATGGCTGGGTGGCACGGCTGGGTACATCACTTCATCGCAGGGGAACCATCTCCTCCTGCAGCCATCCGGCAGACGGGACGTTCCTTGCGTGCTCCGGCGTTGGCAAGCAGTGCCGGGGCCGGCGTGCAGGGGAGCTGCGCGGTGGCCTCGGGCACGCGCTGGCAGAGCCTGCGACCATCACCCGCCGGGCAGCAAAGCATGGACGATGCTCCCCGAGCTGTGCCCGGGGCTCTCCTTGCTCTGCCGGTTCAAACAGCACCCTTGGGAACACCTTCGGAGCCAGAGACAACAGCACCGGGGCGGGGGGTCGCAGGCTCTGGGCTCGTCCCCGGGCTGGACGGCCGCGGTGGCAGCGGGACCCGTGCGGGGTGTCAGTGCCGCGGGCGGGCTCTGCTGAGGGGGCTGGGGGTCTCGCCCCGTCCCCCCCCCCCACTGCCACGCTGCAGCCTCGGGGAAGGGAGAGACTCCTTAGCGAAAGGTGTGAGGAGCAGGAGGGGTGGAGGAAGCCATCTAATACCGAGCAGGTGTCTGGAGAACCCAAATTGTGCTGTTTTCTCCTAATAATGAAGTATTCATGAGTAAAAGCCTTTTTCACTACTTTCTTAAGATACTAATTTCACAACAAGCGCCTTGTTACCATGCAATTATTCCAATCGTGCATTTCTCCCAGATTCCATCTGTCCTCGCGCTCTCTAAATGAAAGACAATCATGTAACCACCTTTCATTATTCACTATTTTACTTTCAGCAAAGGTACCCTGAAAGAAATGATTTCCTCTGAAAGGGACTTTTATTCAGTTTCAAAACCAATTTTCTCCTATTACTGTCTTAAAAAAAAAAAGGAGGGGGGCAGGGAGGTGTTTTTATTTCACGCATTACATATCCTTTGTTAACGCAGCTCGCAGTAAAAGCAGCCGTATCCATTTTCTGGCTTCGATTTCTGGTAATTTTAAAATATGCCATTACAATCAGGCAGAAATTATACAGTTTGAAAAGAGAATGAAGTGCTTCTTATTCAGAGGCTGAGCGCACTTGACTGCCGGGGAGCTCGCCTCTCCCCGCCGGGACTCGGGGTTCATTACGCAGCCCCGCTCCCAGCGCGCCTCGGCTCCCCCGGCACGCGCCGGCGCGCGCCCACCGCAGCAGCTGCCTCCGCGCCGGGGAGAGCCGCCGCGCCGACCCCGGCCCCGCAGAGCGGCCCTGGGTCGGGCTGCCTGCGGTCACGCAGGGGATGGCCGCGCTGGGCACCGGCTCCCGCCGCCGCCGAGCCTCACCTACGCAGCGCCCTCGGGGCGGGCGTCCCACCGGCTGTCACCATCTGGCCAGCCAGCGGGTGGGCGTCATCTCCCCCCCGCAGCGAGGCCGGCTCCTCGCCGGGACGCTGCCCCGCGTCCCTGGCAGGCACGGGCTTCGCAGGCGGCTCGTGCCAATGCCGGATGCGCGTCAGGGCCCTGCTGGTCCCCAGGGGCGGGGACGGCACGGGGCGAGCGGAGAGGCCGACCAGCCCCCACGGGGCAGGATGCGGCCGCCGGCGGGATACCACAGAATCCCAGAACAGCGGGGGCTGGAAGGGCCCTCTGGAGCCCACCCAGCCCAGCCCCTGCCAGAGCAGGGTCACCCAGCGCAGGCTGCACAGGGCCGCGTCCAGGCGGGTTGGAATCTCTCCAGAGAAGGAGACTCCGCACCCTCCCTGGGCAGCCTGTGCCAGGGCTCGGGCACCTCACAGCGAAGACGTTTTTCCTCGTGTTCAGGCGGAACTTCCCGTGTTCCAGTTTGTGCCCATTGCCCCTTGTCCTGTCGCTGGGCACCACTGAGAAGAGTCTGGCCCCGTCCTCTTGACACCCGCCCTTGAGATATTGATAAGCGTTGGTGAGGTCCCCTCTCAGTCTGCTCTTCCTCAGGCTGAACAGCCCCAGCTCCCTCAGCCTTTCCCCACAGGAGAGATGCTCCAGGCCCTCAGCATCTCTGTACCCTCCGCTGGGCGCTCTCCAGTAGCTCCTCATCTTTCTTAAACTGGGGAGCCCAAATCGGGGTGCTGACAGGAGGGAGGGCGAGGATGCAGCCCCGGGGAAGGGGGGATGCTGGTGGCTGATCACAGGAGCTGTGGGCACCCTCGGCCCTGGGGGCCCAGCAACGCAGGTCCCCTGAGGACACCCCCATGACGGCACGGGTGCTCTCCCCCCCGCCGCTCTCCAGGCCCTGCCATGCACCCCCTCGCCCTCCCGGAGCCGCCCCGACCTCGGCCACGCACAGCAGGAGCACCATCGGCGTCAGCTGGGAGAGACGCAGGAGCCACGTGCCAAACTAAATAAAGCCGTCGATTAATTCAGACCCCAGTTCTGCCCCCGTCTCCCAGCGTCACGCAGTGGAGACGGTTTTTCCGACAGCTACGCTGCGCTTCACTCCACCTTCACGGGTGCACTTCATAACCACGAGGGCCCCGGTGCCGCACGTGCCGCGACGCCGTCCCTCCGTACCGGCACCCTGCCGGGCACCCCCCGGCCCCCTGAAGCGCCCGTAGGCGAGAGGGTGGGCGGCCCGGCACAAGGGGCATCTGTGCCGCGATGGCATTTCGTTAATGCCGCTCAGAAAAGCCCCTGAATCAGCTGATGGGAATTGGGCGCTGGGCTGTCCGAACGCTTAGCGCCGGCTTAGTTAGCTCCATCTGCATTTGAACTAATTCCAATCAGCAGGATCCGATTTAGTTCAAGCTGCTCTGGCTCTTCCGTGGCAGGAAAGGCAACACTCAGCAGTTTTGCCGAACCGCCCCGAGTCTGCACGGCCTCTGCCCAGCCCGCGCCGACGGCCCTGCTGCCACGCAGCCGGCGGCACAGCCGGCGCCGCGGCACACGGGGAGAGCGTCCCGCTCTCGGGGATGCCAGGAGCGGGGTCCCTTGGGGACGCTCCGAGCAGGGGCCTCCAGGAGCCCCAGTCCTACATCCCACGGCACCGCTCCCCAGCCCTGGCATCGTCCCCCTCCATCCCTCCGCAGCCCCTCTCCGACCGCTCCTTCCCACTCCCCACCCCGGGCCAGCTAATTTCGAAGCCCTATCTCTACATCGCACTATTTATAAGCCCAAGGTCTTTGTGACTTTAATAAAAAAAACCCAACACCCTCTATGTCTAAAGCCCCTGTGACGGGAGGGTTTGGCACCTCCTCTGACATCAGCGGCTGATAAGTCGGGCTTATCTCCTCCGAGAGCCCCGCGAAGGTCCCTCCGGCGAGATAACGCCGGCGCAGCTGTCGATAGAGGCTTTCGCAGGCGAGGATTTAGATAAAAGAAAATGTGACGGGAGGGGAGGGAAAAAAAAAAGGAACTTTTAAAGTCCCAGCCTGAAGCGGGGCTGTGCCGCTGGCGGGGCGGTGCGAGGGCAGAGGGGAGGGCAGGGGCAGCCCCGGGCCGCAGGCTGGGCAGGAGCAGCTCTCGCTGGGAAAAGCAAGGGCCAAGGTCTCGGTCGCCATCCGGGCTCCGGTGCAACGTGTGCGCATCCTCCCCCGGGCGCTATCAGGGCCGCCTGGGGTGCGAGCCCATAAAAAGGGAGGTTTTGGGGTTGGGAGAGGAAGGGGGGCAGGAACAGGGATGCTGCAGAGCTGTTTGAGTCACGCCGCCGCGTCTCCCCCCGGCTATTAAAAGACAGCGCTGGGTTCGGCGCAAGGACAGGAGGTGATCGGGTCACCCCAGCTAGGAGAGGCGCAAGGGGCTTCTGACAGTGCCAGACAGACAGACGGACAGACAGCGTGGGAGCGAGGCCAAGGCTGGCAGCAACCCTCACAAGCCAGCAGCACTCAGAAATTAAGCAAAAGCCCTCGCCGGTCCCGGCATGCCGAGTCCAACGAACCCGCTCGCCACAACGCCAGGGCTACCTGCCGCGACAGGGACACCCCTGTCCCTCGTCCCTCCGCGCTGGGACGGAGGAGAAACCCACCGCCCCGCTGGGGAGCTCCCCTTCCCCGCGGCCCCGGGGACCCCGGTGCTACCCCGCAGCAGCCCCGGCGCGGCCGCTGCCGCCATCCCTGGTCCCCGTGGACGCTGCTTTCCCATCAGACGGCATCCCTCCTGCGAGGGTGAGGAGGTGTCAGGGGAGGAAGGCTTCCCCTCCATGCACAGGGAGCGAGCAGGATTTCGGCTGGTGCTGCTGCCGGGCACCGCGGGCAGCTGCCGTGCCAGTTCGTGCCCGTCTCCCATCCAGCAGCAGATTTATGGTCCCTCGGTCGAGGCGGTGGAGGGGACACGGTGCTCGGCGAGCGACGCCGCAGCTCGGTCCTGCAACAGGCGAGCGCGGGAAAGGTCACCCCGCCATAAATCACGGGGAGCACCAGATAAAATAAAGCAGAAAGTTTGACGCCGCCGTGCCGAGGGCTGCAATAAAGCACGGCGCGGTGCCGCCGGCCGCGCCGCGACCTTCCCCTCGCCCGGCCGCCGCTCCATCCCGCCCGGCTAATCCGCTCCCCTCCGCGCGCTCCAGCCCCAGGCCTTTCAGGGGGCCCTGTTAATAATTAAATGTTAATCTAAAAAGCAATTTTAGCTGCAGTGCTGCAGATCTGGTTAGAGATTACATTAGCATGTAAGAGTCAAGGGTAATTTTCTCTAACCCCTCTTGTGATCTTTAAAACCCGCAGATCTTAAAGCAACACCAGCTCCTCTGATTAAAATTGGAAGCTGGGGTTTGCAACGGATAATGATGCTGGAAGTGATTATTTTGCTGCTCGGGATCTCGCTGGGGCGGCGGGGAGCGGGGGGCTGGGGGAGCGACCCGCGCTGGCCGAGCGGCTTCTCCCGGCCCGTGCCCCGCAGAGCCGTGGGGAAGGTGCCCTGGGCGAGCCCAGCACCCGGCTGGCACCGAGCAGAGCTGTGCCCTCAGCTTGAGGGTCTGACCCCGGCGCCTGGACCTCGCTCAGCTGCACGCCCAGGGCGTCCCGCGCCCCCCAACTTCTCCATCATTCCCCACGCCGGGAGACGGAGCCTGCAGGCAGAACGCCACGGAGGAGAGGGTGCACACCCCACGGGGAACGCGGGTGCACAAGCCTCCCCCGTGCGCACCCCGCGTGGGGACGGGACGGTCCCCTCCAGCGCGGGGACACCAGGAGGCACACGGGGCCAGGCAGGGCCAGGCACTGCCTGCGCCCTCGTCGCAGCCCCGACTTGATTTGCTGCCCCACCGCCGGGAGGACGGTGCCTCTTCGGGGCCGCCACGACCCCGGGACCACACGGAGCTCACCGGCCGCGGCACACGGCCAGGGAAGGAGCGGCAGCGATGCAGGCAGCGAGGGCAGCGAGCCCACGCCGGCACCCGGACAGAGCATCCCCTCGTGCCGGTATCCTAAGGCAGCTACAAGGAAAGTCTCTCCCATCCCACCCAGCGCCGAGGTTTCTGTTCCCGGGGCGGCTCCAAGGAGAAACCCCTAAAAATTCAGAAAATCAACATCAAAAAAACCCCACAAAATATCCTTTTGCTCGCCAGCGGGGCCAGGGAGGCCGGGACGGGGGCACGGCCGCCACGGCCCGGGGCAGAGGACACAAGCAAATTGCCTCCTGACTGGTACAAATGACCCGATGGAAGAAATAAGGTATCAGATGTGTCCGTAACGATGGAATTAAAAAAAACAATTCGAGTGCTGTTGAGCGTTTGCAGACATCCTCGCGCAGGGCTCGGGCAGCCTGGTTAAATTTATGTGTCAGCTTTAAGGAGGCCTCTCATCAAATGAGCTATTTTGGGCAGAGATTAAAGATCTATTTTAGCTGCGAGCGGGAACAGCTCTCGAACAGGTTAATAATGATTCTGGAAACCCAAGCGTCTCCAGCGCCCCGGGGAAGGGCAGCCGGAGCCCTGGGCAGCACCGGCGGGTCCTCGAGGGTCCCCGAGCTGGGAGGGTGGGGGACCCCAGCGCAACGCCCCCCCAACCCGCTGCCATCCTGCCGGGGAGGAAGGAACCCCGGTGCCGCCGCCGGGCGAGGAGAGGCTGCGGCGCTGAGCAGGCGTGGGTAATTGGAAGTGGCAGATGCTGGCACGCCGCTGCCGAGAAGGTCATTACGTGGGACTGGGAACGGAATGCCAGGAGTTGGGGGGGGGGGGGGGAGCCCTGTTAGCAAAGGTCAGGGCCCTGCTCGGGTGCCTTCGGTGTTTTGGCAGAGCTCGGCCCTGGCTGCGTGCACCGGGGTCCCGGCAGGGCCGGTGGGCAGCGTGCGGGCAGGATCTGCCCGTACGTGCGTACCCCCTCTAATTTGGTACCCTGCGGGAGCATGCCCGGCGGTGGGGAGCAGGAGGCACGCTGCCCCGGGGGGGCCTTCGCCCAGCCCCTCGAAGCGAAACCTCGCTCATCCGACACGGTCATGCCGCGCCTCCGTCCTGCACACGGCCGGGGGGAGAGGGGCCGGGGGGATGAGCCCACCGAGCTGCCCACCGTCCCCGGCAGCGAGAGTCGGCTACTCGGGATGCTCATGGGCTTTTGGTCCCAGCCCCAGCAGAGATGCGGGATCACACCGGGAGAAAAGCCAAGTGGCTCCAGGGAGGCCTCCAGAGCAGCAATTAAAAGCACCCCGTACCCCGACGAGCCGGGAGCCCAGCCCGGCACGGGCATCCACCCCCTGGGCGCGTGCAGCACCCACCTCCCCAGCTGAGACCCAACAGACTCGACACTGCAGAGACCAAAGCTCCCCAGCACCCGGCCCGGCTCCTCCTGCCCCATCCTGGGGGTCACCTGCCCCCCGCGGTGACCAGGGCCCGGGGCTCCCACGGTTATTGCGGCAGCACCGTGGTGCCAGGCCGGCCAGCCGCCCGTCCGGCTGCACCGTGCACGGCAGCCAGGCGCGCGCCGCTCGGTAATTACAGCCCCGAGCGCCTGAGCTGTGAAAGAATCTGACGAAGGAATCCAGGGTAGATCGCGCTGCTGAAATTACTATAATCAAAGGCTTTCACAAAGGCTTCAAATGCAACCAATTACCCTGAAAGGCGAGGCAAGAAAGAAAACAAATTAACGTGTTTGCACAGAGCCTCTGCGGCAGCGCACACATCGCCCCGCGCCGCCCTCGACCCCGGCCGGCCGCCGCTCTCCATCCCTGGGTCCCGCTCCCCATCCCTGCATCCCGCTCCCCCATCCCCGGGTACCCGCTCCCCACCCCCGGGTACCAATTCCCCATCCCCGCATCCTGCTCCGTCGCCGCTGCCCCTGCTCGCTCGGGGCGCAGCTGCACACAAAGGGGCTCTGTGCCCGGCCCGCGCCCTCGCCCCGCGGCCGGCCGCTGCCCCGCCGGCACACAAAAGCCCTGCCTGTGCCAGCGGCCGAGGCCGGCGCAGGCTCGGGGGCTTGCCAGGGCGGCCCGGGGAAACCTCCCTCCCTCCTCCCCCGGCGCTGGCTGGGGTCCCCGGGCGCGGGGTCCTCAAAGGCACCCATTGAGCGCAGCCCCGCGTCGCCCCGCCGAGAGATGGGGAAGCTCTTCACGGCGGGGGCTTCCCCGCCCCCCGGGCCCCCCACCCTCACCTCCTTACGTTACGCTTCGTCCGCACCGCCAGTCTGGGGCAAAAGAGGGAGGGGGAAAAAAAAAATCAACTTCTTTCTTTTAATATTTAACGAGAGTCCATCACCCTAAGTCTATTTTGTAATACAAAGCTCTGGAGATTTAAACCCTTCTCACCCGGCGAGATGGAAATGAATGGTGCTCTTTAATGAGCTGGTTCAGCAGAAAAGATAGATTTCTGAGATTATTGTAGGAATTCTTATAATTGATGTGTACTTTTGTAACGAGGATTATACCACCATCCGGTCAAGCAATTCCAGCTCTTCCCCCTCTTCTCCCAGGCTGGCCCTGCTTTTGGGGTTCCCTGGGGGAGAGGGACCAGCCTGTGTCCCTGTGGAGAGAAGGCAACACAAAGGGGGGGGAAGAGGAAAAAGCCAAGGAAAAATTAAACAGGCTTTTCTTATTTAGCCGCAGACAACCTAATGCAGCCACTGAATGGGGAAAACAAGGCATCCCTCAAGATTTAGTTATTTGTTTTACAAAGCCCTACTTTCCCCCACCGATGGGAGGCTGGATGAGCCGCTGAATGCCGAGTAATTAAAAGGAACAGAGAACAATACCCGCGCCCGCCGAAGAACGCGGAGTTTCCCTCGGATGTTTATAGCAATTGTATGAAAATGTACAAGGCGGGATGGCAAGAGCTGACAGCCGCGCCGGAGCAGCCGTGATTGCGAGCTGGCTGCCTCCCCCGGCTGATTGGCATTAATTGTGCGCGTTTGCAAAGCAGAACGGAAAGTCTGACATTAGCTGCAAGCCAACATTTCTTTCTAATAGTCTTAATGATTACGACGAGAGCTGATGATCATTGTGGGGCGTTAATAGTCCGGAGAGCGGCTCTGCAGCTTCTCCCGGCGCTCGGTGGGGACGAGAGCCGGGCTGTCCCCTTCCCCGTCCCCGTCGGCGCCGTGCAAGGGGAGACGCTCCCCAGGGTGGGCTGGGGGTGCCACGGGGGGGACTCGAGGGGTCCCACATGGCCAGAGCCCCCCCGCCGGGGGACGCTGCCCAACTCTCTGCCAAGGGGAGGGGAAGGAGAGGGGAGGGGACAGCAGCCCCCTGCCCGCCCGGGGGGGTGAGCAGCTCCTGCCCCGTCCCCTGGCTCTGCCCCGGGGACAGGGGGGGCTGGGGGGGACGCCAGGAGGGAGAAGGTCCCCCACCCCGAGACCCCCCTGGGGCAGGGCTGTCCCCAGGGATGCCCCACACTGGCCGTGCCCAGAGGGAAGCGCCGGGCTGCCCTGCTCCCATGGGTGCCGCAAACGCAGGCAGGTCCCCACCAGTTCCCACAGCCACGTCCTCCCCGGGCGCCGCAGGGGGGGCCGGGCTGGCGCTGCTGCCCGGGGACGAGGAGGGGGGAGAGCAGCCCGCAAGTGACCCACCTGAACAGCACAGCCCCTTATCAAACGCTGATTAACGAAACCTGGGGTTTCTAGACTTTTTAGAAAGCCCTTTTTTTGGATGTCCTTGAGTTTCGCCGCACAGCGGCTCGTGGGAGGGCGGGTGGGCTGTGCAGACCAGCACGGGATGCTCCGACCGCGGCAGAGCCGGAGCCAGACGTGCGTGAAAACCCTCCGCAGCCCCAACCCGTCCAGGTTTACACGGGAGGAAAAATCAATGCCCATCGATCCGCAATATAAAGCGGGACCGCGGCGCTGGCAGACGGCAGGCAGGGGCATCTGACCGGTGCTGCGCAGGGGACAGGGCTGGGGTCACGCTGCTGGGGGAGCGGGGTGCCCGCCGGGGGACATGGCCTGGGGGACACAGCCCAGGGGACATGGCTGGGCTGCCAGCAGCGCCGACGGCCGCCCCGCACGCACCGGGCCGCGCCGGGCAGCGAGCAGCGCTGCCGGTCCACGTGCCATAAACCCTCGCAGCAGCAGACAGAACACATCCACGGTGCGTGGGTGGCCCTTGCCCGTGTCCTTGCCGGGACATGGCTGGCATCCGCCCAGCCTCCCCCTGGCTGCCCCAGGGCCGCCGCGTAGCCCGCTGGGACGGACGGACGGACGGCCTCAGCCCAGCTCCAGGCTGTTTCAGCTTTTTCAATTTTTTTTTTTTTATCATGTGTGTTGGCCAACATATCACTCGGCTTTGGGCTTTCTGAGCTCACTAATAATTGTTCCCAGATGAAAAGAAATACAGACTCGGTCCCTCTCCCCCTGTCCCCCCCCCCCAAAAAACAGTCCGTAAAGAAGAGCTATAAAAATGGCTTGTTATCTCACCTAGCGAGGCTCAGACTGTATGTTATTGCTAATTGGGTATAACATCCTTGTCTTGTTCTGCTCTCTGAAGCTAAATCAAGAAAGCACCACTGCTGCGAACTAATTATATCTCTGGACTGCAGACTCCAGCTTGTCTTCCCCTTTATTGAGTTAAAAAATGGTCACTAACCTTAATCTCTCATATCCCCAAGCATTAGGGCTGCTGAAAAACCACCACTTCCACCCGCATCCCAGGCTATGCCGAGAGAGATGGAGGCACAAGGCCCAGCAAAGGCTTTGTGCTGCTCTGGGACACGACCCGGCGGGAGAGCCTGGCGGTGCCCACCCCTGCCGCACCCCGCGGCACCGGCGCGCCGAGACCACCGCAGACGCTGCTCGGGTCCCCGGACCGTCGAGTCTTTATCGCACGCAGCTCGGCGGCTCTCTGCGCTGCACACACCCAGAGACCGGCCACTGCTGCTTTTCCACCTTTCCTCCTTACAGCGAAGTTTAAGCTTCTCTCACGATGATTGTTTAAAATCGGAACCCTGGACGGCATTCCCACGGCCCGAGCTTGGCAGATGGGAGCAGATGTGAGCACCTGGGTCGCATGTGCATGAACCACGGGGAGCGGGTGCTGCTCCGGTTCATCCCCATCAGCTCCCAGTCCCAGCCCAGGCTGGAGCCTGATGGTCCCATTAATGCCGGTGCTCACCTGCGGGTTCCCGTGGGAGCAGGGAGGACGCAGCCACCCGGCTGCACCGCTACAGGCGGCTACGGCCAAAGCGCTCCGGCTACCGGAGCGGCACGGCTGTACGCTACGGCGCTGCTGCCACGGCACGGACCCCCGCAGCAGGTCATGGCGAAAAGAGAGAGGGTAACCGGACCCCCGAAGCGCACCAAGAGCAGCGGCGGGGCTTTGGCACCGCAGCTGGCGGCGCAGGATGGCCCCATCCCTCCCCGTCCCGGCACCACCCTCGGCACCAGCCACGCGGGGAGAGAAATTGAAGCAGAAATACAAGGCTGCGGGTCAGAAACCCAAGAGAAACTGAGCTCGGCTCCGTCCCCCTGCCCAGGGGACGCACGCAGGCAGCATTACTTTCCAAGGGGAAAGTCAAGCTTCAGTTCTCCCCGCAAGCCAAGAGCATCCCTTAAAAAATTGATACTTCCCTGACTATTAATTAACCTGAACCACTTAAAACCGCCTTCAATTTGTCAGGTTTAACTGCCAACTCTTCTCGGTAAATCAAGCGTCGCACGCAAACGGAGGCTGCCATGTGCAAGGTGGTGGCGAAGGGAGCAGGCGGGGAGCGGAGCGAGCGGGGCACCCTGCGCCGTGCTTGCCACCCTGTCCCCCGAGAGCACCCACGGCGATATTCACACCCTGCAATTAGCCAGGATGCGATATCGAACGCAACGGGCGGGCAGGCAGGAGCGGGCAGGCGCAGGCAGGGCCGGCAGGCCAGCGGGGCTGCAGAGCACCCCGCACCACAGCGTTCCCGTCTCCCCCACCTCACCCTTGTCGTGCGACCAAGGCTGAATTCGAAAGCAATATGAATATTTATCTCTGGCAGCGAAATCTCCCCGCTGCAGGGTATTAAGGCTTTATTAGTGCGTGGTTACCAGTGACGCTAAGCCAGCCCTCGCCCTGGCCTGGAGCACGGCAGGGATGACCTACACGAGGCAGATGGCGGAAGCCTTGGAGAGCCCCAGACCCCAGGACGTGCCTGCCCTTGCCGGGGCGAGGAGGGGGCTGCGCACCCCGGCCCCACGCAGGGGGACGGGGAGAGGGCTGGCAGCTGGGTCCCCCCGCCTGTACCCCACCGAAACCCCCCTCCTCGCCCAGGGCCAACCCCTCCGAAACGCCTCCCCACGTCGGGGCTGTCCCCCGGCCCCCGCACGGCTCATCGTTTTGGGTTAAAACGCTGATGTATTCTCTCTTTAGCGAAAGGAGTCCCAGGGGCTATAAAAATTCCCAGCAGGCTCCCGTCAGTCTCAGGTCATTAACTTTCTTTCATTGGGAGTTTGTTTACAGGCAGCCATAAATAGCGGCGCCCGCCGCTCGCCAGCCGGGACGGGGTGGGACGGGACGGGGCTGCCCGCGCAGGGGGGGTGCAGCACCCCGGGGTGCAGGGGCCGGGGCTCACCCTCGCCGTGTCGACTCTTCCGTGCCCCGCGTTTCCCACGGACCCGGCACGGCACAGCGCTGCCCGCGGTGCCATTTGCCGTGAAACCACCTCAGCCCTGCAAATCGATGGGGTCACCTTGCGCGTGGCCGGAGGGAGCACTTGGGTGCGACTGCAGTTCAGGTGTGGCCTTTCCCAGAGGAGGAGGAGGAGGAGGAAGGCAGCTGGCCCGAGCTGCCTGCACAGGTAACCTGCCCCTGGGACCTGCCCTGCGCCCTCACCCAGCCCAGCACCCGCTGCAGAGGGAGCCCGGCCCCTGCGCCCATCGCGAGCACCGACCCCGCATCAGGACCCCTGCGTGTTTGAGAGATGCACCAGTCCCGGCGCACGAAGCCTCGGGAGGGGCCCCAGCACCCCTCATCTCACCGCGACCTCCACCTCAGGCCTCCGCCCTTCCCCGGCAGCCCCCAAGGCACCCCGACAATTTACCAGCGCAGAGGCGGAAGGCAGGAATGGCACAGCCGGCACGGCACCGCGCTCCTGCCGGGCTGCTTTGCACACCGGGGCTCCTCCGCGCCCGAGCACACCCAGGACACTCTTGGAGCACCCACGTCCCACCACCGTGCGAGAGGTGCGCCCACGGCACGGCCGATGCCCCCAACACCGGGAGCATGCCCCAAGAACACCGCAGCAGGCTCCGGTGTGCTGCCTGGTTGGGAGCCCGCCGGGTGCAGGTGCCCGGGGCTGGCAGCGGGACCGCAGGCGATCAGGAGCTTTATTTGCCGTAAGCGAACGCGGCGGCTCCGCCGCGGCCGTGCGAACCCACCAGCTGCAGCTCTAATGAAGACGCAGGATCACACAGCTCCTGAGAGCCGCGGCTCGGCGGGGCTCAGCCAGAGCACCGGGCACTGGTTAAATATTTACCCCCCGGCCCAGCGAAGCACCCGGCGCTCTCTGCATGGGGGGCTGAGCGGGGAACCGCAGAGCCCAGGCTCCCCCCGCCGCACAGCCAGCTCCCCACGCCAGCCGGCCGCGGGGCTCGCGCCAGCACGGCTGCAGCGCGGCGGGGATGCTCAGCACCGCCAGCCCCACGCCAGCACAGATGCCCGGATTGGGGGCTCGGTGGCACGGCCCCCCCACGCCTCGTCCCGGGGCTGCGGAGGGGAGCTCCTGGGGGTAAATGGCCACGAGCGGCGCAGCCGGGTCCGGCTCGCAGCAGCCGGGAGCCCACCTCTGGTTTTATTTCACGGGACGGCTATAGGAACGGTCGATGCGTGGGCTGAGCACACGGTCCAGCAGCACCCCGGGCTGTGCGGTGGGCTAAGAGATTAAACCCCAAACTCACGCGCGGTGACTTCTGCTCTCCCACCCGTCCCTGGGAGAGCAGGGACTCGCCAAAAATCACAGCCTCATCGCTCACGGTCCCCCACGTCTATGGAAATATCTATATTTTAAACCATATACTCGCACAACCTGTAATCAGAGCAACACAAATAGCCCCTGCTTCCCATGTAAATTAAAAACACCCATTAGGCAGATTTCAAAAGATGTCAGTAGGCTTATAATTATACACGACATCCTTCCGAGATAAAAGCGATTACCGGGGATGCAAATCACTTAGCAACCAATCAGTGCCCCCAGAGTGCAAAGCACTGACCAGCCATCCATTTTCGCCTCGTCCTTTTATTCCCTGCATCGAGCAAATACAAACACAGATAAAGAGAGGCACAATAGCTCTTGACACGCAAATAGGTTAACATAATAAAGCCAGCTTTAGCCGGCTCACTCGAGGGAGAAAAGCAATTCTCAGGCAAGCAGGAGGTAATAAAACAGGGCTTTTGTGTTCCTGGCTCCCATTCTCACCCCTGCGCCAGCTTTGCTGCATTAGCTGATAGGCATCGCGGTTTGATTGAATTACCTTTCATGAATATTAGCTTTTTGAGGAATGCGCAGGCAGAAGAGAAAGAAGAAATGTCTTATTTTTGCATGCATGCGCCCGCTGCAGACGGACATGCGGCGGCACAGATGCCGGCGGGGCTGGGAGCGGGGTCCCGGCAGGTGCAGCCCCCGGCCCACCCCGCCAGCTGCAGCACCCCCGCGGGCGGCACCAGCCAGCTTTGGGGGGTCACCGCGCACGGACCCCCCACCCGAGGATCAGACACCACCAGCAAGGACCTTATCCTGCCAGGAAAGGGTATCCCGCTCCGTCCCCAAAAGCGGCCGCGGGGCCACGAGGCTCCCGCCCCCAGCCCCATCGCCCCGGCACCCACCTCGCTCGGGGGGGCACCCGCGTCCCTGCCCTCGGTACCCCGACAGCAGGAGGGTGGCAGGATGGGCTGGCTCCCACCAAATATTTACGGGGCCGTAGCTCCCTGTGCCGCAGGTGCACCGGGGTCAGGCCGGAGAGGGGCTGCCCGGCTTCACCACAAATTTTCCCCCACACGTTGAGGCCACGCAGGAAACCCGCTTTCAGCCCTAAATTAACTCTGCCGCCTGGCAGGGATGCAAACGCCCGGCACTAATCCCGCAGGCACGGCTGGGAGCACGGGGGCAGCTCGGGGACGGCAGCGGGCACGGGGTGCCGTGCTCGGCGCAGGCCACCGCCGCGGGGTCGTGGGACCCGGGAGACCCTCGGCCCTGGGAGCCGGAGCCCTTCCCCGGGCAGGGCAGCAGGCTGCGATTAAAAAACAGCACCGGGAGGGAACGGGCTCCTGCTCCGCCTGCTCAGGGACGGACGCACGTTTCGGGCTCAAATAAAACAGATAACCAGAGGGGCTTCAAAAATGAGGTGACGTGGCCTCCCTGGAGGAGCTCTGTCCCCTGGGGCACGGCCCGGCAGCAGCCACCCCACCGCCTCCCTCCGTGGGCTTCTCTGCTCCAGCCTGGGGATGAATATTCACACGGAAATATTTCAATTTTTAATGATACGGGCAGCTGAAATGGGGCCCATCTCGCAGCCGGCGCTGCTCCGGCACAGAGAACGTGCCCCACCGGTACCGACCCACTCAGCCGGCAGGAAAGCCGTTCCTAAAGCTGGGAAAACAAGCCAGGCTCCTGCAGCTGAGGGACGGCTTTCTCTTCCCCCACTCCACATACAAGGTCAGAGGAAGGCAGCGCGGCGAGAGCTTCCCCCTCCTTCCGCCACGGCTTCGAGGCAGCCTGACCCCACGGCACACGGCTCACACCACGGCTCGCCCTGGCACAGCATCGGCGCCTCAAAAGCCACTCCTGAAAGTTTTAAGGATCCTTAATAAATAAGAGGAGTTCCCCCCGAGGGGCCGGGATGCCACGTGCCCTCTGCCAGGGACGTTTCCCACCTCACCCCCCCGGCACCGGAGCCCACGTGCGAAGGCTTTGCCAGCCGGGGTCCCGCCGGAGCGGCACAGGCGTGCGTGGCCACCCGGACCAGTGAGCAGCGGCACGTGCCGGCCACGCCAGACAGTAAAACCTCGCTGCAAGGGCACGGGAAGGTATAAAACGGCCAAGTCCCACAAAACCATCCCGAGCAAGACCCGGGACACTCCTTACCGAGAGCGGGGCCACGTGGCTCTGCCCCCACGCCCGCAGAGCCCCACGGCCACGCGCCCTCAGCACTCTGCCCTCTGCGAAAGCACGGCGCCCACCCAGGCAAGCTGCCTGCAGCCTCTGGACAAGAGCATCCCTACCACGAGGATGCACATATTATACACACACACATATATATCTCCAAAAAACTCCCTGCAGAGACATCGAGTCCCGACAACCAGAGCCAGACAAACCACCGCTGCCCGATGCCGAGCAAATCCATCCCTTGGAAAACACCGAGCGTGGCTGTAAAACTTTGCCGCTGCCTCTCCTCGGAAATAAACCTGCAGGGCCAGAGCCGTGTCCCGGTTTTTCACCCGGTGCAGCCATTTCCCCCGGCGCGGTGGTGCCCTGCGGCGAGCCGTGCCACGCCGAGCCGCCGCCAGCTCTCTGCGTCCAGGCCCTGCCTCTCCAGCCATTAAATTCCCACGATCTCACGGCTCTCCCCAGAGCCGGGTTTGGATGCTGGGGCTGAGCCGCCACCGGGAACACCTCATTTTGTGCTGGGGGGCCGAGCCGGAGAGGCGGCACAGCCCGCTCGTCCCCGGCAGGAGCTGGTCGCAGCCTCGGAGGATGCCCGACCGTGCCGCCCGGTGCCTCTCGGGGACCACGCCGCCTCGTCCCCGGTGGATCGTATTCCCAGCGCCGACGGTCCAGACGATGCCACAGGGATGCTCCCTCCGCTGCGGAGCTTCTTTCGGCGACGCGTTCCGCCCGCAGACCGCTCTGCTCCGGCACAGCTACCTGACACCGCGGAGGCAGCCGGGGAGACGGGCTTTTCCATAAACCATCGCAGGGTGGTTCCTCGTCCTCGCCTCTCCTTTGTGACCGGCGGTATCCACAGCAGCGCGGGGCTCCGGGCTCTGCCGCCGCCCGCTCCGGCGTCCCGGCGGGCTCGGCCGCTGCCCCGCCGCCTCCCGGCCCCGCCGGCCCGGCGCGGAGGAGAAAAACCCTTTTTTCCAGGCGAAAAGGGGCAGCCGGGGTCGGCAGAAAAGGCAGCAGCTCACGGACGGCTCACGCTGGAAGTGTCTCAGCTTTCCTCGTGGAGGCACCCGTGGATATTTTATTTCCACTCACGAGTCAGGCGACCCAAAAAGCCATATTAAAAAAAAAAAAAAAAAAAAAAAAAAGGGGGAAAAAAAAAAAGTTGCTCCCGTTCCTCTCCGGTAGCGACGGGCGAGCCGGTCCCCAGCCGGCGGCGGCGGCTCCGCGCCCGCCGTGCCTTCCCCGCGGCTGCGCGGCCGGGGAGAGCCGGGCACCGCCGGGCACCGCGCTGCGGCGGCGCCGCCTCCTGATGCGCCCCGGGAGCCGGAGCCCCCCGGTCCCCCGCGCCCCCCGCCTCCCCGCACCGGTACCCCCCCCCCCCCCGCTCCCCCCGGTGCCCGCCGCCGCCGGCCCCCCGTTACCGTCAGAGCTGGATCCGGGCCGGCTCCGGCCGCTGCGGTGCGGGGCGCGCCGGGCCGCCCCCCCCGGGCCGCGCAGCAGCAGCGGCGGCGCCCGCCCGGCCCCGCGCCCCGCCGGCGGCCCGCCCCGCCCCGTGCGCGGCCAGCGTGCGGCGGCTCCCGGCGCTCTGCCCCCGGGGCGGGGGGGCGGGGGGAGAAAAATATCCGAAAAAATAAATTAAAATAAAATAACCCCCACGCAGATGGGCTCGGGCGGCGCGGGGACCCCCGGGGGCATCACACCGCGGGTCCTCCGGTTCCTTTGTGCGGCGGCGGCGATCGGTGCCCGCCGGCCCGTGGCGCAGCGGCGGCCGGGGGGCGGGGAGGGGGGGCAGCGGCGGCCGCGGCTCAGCGCTCCATGGCGGCGGCGGGGCTCGGCGGGGCGCGGCCCCTCGGCGCTGCCTCCCGCCCGGTGCGCGGCTGCGGCGACACTGAGCGCCCCGCGCGGGGCCCGGCGGCCGCACGCGCCTCGGCCCCGCCCCCGGCGCGTTACCAGGGGGACGCCGCCGCGCGTCCTGCGGGGAGGGGCGGGGCCGCCCCGCACACGCGCCCCTTTCGCGGGAAAATTCGAACCGGCCGCCGGCAGGCGGCTCCGGCCGGCGCACGACGCGGGACTGCGCTTCCCGGCGTGCCCCGCGCGCCGCCGCCGCGCCGTGCTCCCGCTCGGCGCCGCGGGGCGTGATGGGAGTCGTAGTCCCGCCGCCGCCGGAGGAGGGTTGGCTCGGCGCGGCCGCGGGACTCGGGGGGAGCCCCCCGGGGCGCTCCAGGGCGCGGGGACGGGTCCTCTGCAGCGGCCCTCGGGGATGCCCCAGCTCCAGCAAACAGGGAATGAAACCCGGGCTGGAGGAGCGCGGCGTTCACCGCCGGGCAGCCAGAGCTCCCCAGGGTGCTGGTGACCACCGCGGCCCTGTGGGTCTGCGTAGTCAGAGTGGGTGCCGTCATCGCTGAGCCTGCCCTCAGTAGCACAAGTCCTGAGCTCCTTTGTTCTTTCCCCAAATCCACTGTACCTTTGCCACAGGCTGCGAGAGTGTGAGTGTCCATGGATTGAGAGGATCTGAGAAGCAGCCTGTTCACTCTTGCCCATAATGATGCTGAGGAGCCCTACGCACGTGCACATGCAGCTCCCTGCTGCCAAGCACCCCTGAAGTAGCCCAGCATGTGCCCCCGGGGCTCGCCACCCTCCCGTCTCCCTCCTCCCTGGCTCCTGCCTTGCAGCACTGAGCTTTCAGGAGTTTTGGGGCGGTTTGGCTTTTCCTCGGGGCCTTTCCAGCTCCTCGGTCCAGCGCAGCCCCTGGCAGCTCCCCAGGCGTCCGGGGCCTTGGGTGTGCGGGAGGAGAGCTGAACCCCAGGAGCCGTTTTGGGAGACTGGGTATCTCCAAACGTGGGGAGATGCTCCAGTCACCACTTCGAACGCTGAAGGTTGAGAAATTAAAATAATAGCTAGATATGCTTTCAGGAGAGCGATTCCTCTGTGTAATTATAATACGTATTATCCTCCCTGTGAAAATACATTATATTGAATAAATTCCCTCTTTGAGCAGGGCTATTCATACTATTCATTTGTTTCAGTTCAAACATTTTTAGCTCATATATCTGGCAGGTTCTTGTGCAGCTTTGTACGTTCGCCGCAGCTTATTTATCTGCTTTCTGTGTTGCAATATAGACTGGCGATAAGAATAAAACCATTATAGATTTGTGAACAGCACTTAGATTTTTCAAAGATAATTTAATCAAAGCTATTAGTAAGTCAGGAAGAAAGATTGCTTTTTATTCAGCACAAAAAAAAAAAAAAGGAGCCCTCATTCTTCTCAGAAAATGTTTTAACCACCTGAAGTCACTCACAAGGACTTGAAAGGGTGACGGCGTTTTTGCTGGGGAAGAGATCCATCTTGAAACAGCGAACTTCAAAAGGTGGGTGTTTCGGCACTGCCTTCAAGAAGATACTATTAAGCGGTTCTGACCTCCCCATTTACATCCTTTTTTTTTTTTTTTTTTTTTAAGACTTTACAGAGGAGAAACACTTTTGTGATTCAGGGAACCCGTGAATACTTTGCCGGAACATAAATTTCGCCCAGCGATGCTGGGAACACAAGGAGAGCCTTAATCTGCTAATGAATGAGCTCTGCAAAGTGAGACCGGCTCCGCTTCCACATCCAGAGGGATTGAATTGCAAAAAGGAAGCGGGCAGCCCTCGCTGCTGGAGGAGACAGATTTTTAAAAGTCCTTCTGCTTTAGCACCAATAAATAATGCATCGGCCGGATCCGGGGCGGCGGCGGGGAAGCCCTTCCTCCGCGGCCCCGGGGAGCCCACCCAAAGTTTTCCATGCCGGCTGCTCGCCGTTGCGCTCGCAAAGCGGAGCTACGCGGGATCGTAACCGCTGAGCTTTAAGACGACGGTGTCCCTTTAATTTAATATCATTATTTTTGACCGGCGCTAGCAATCCGGAGCACTGAGCGTGCTCATCTCTCATCCTGACAAATGCACGCTGTAATTCTTTGACCAAAATGTCAGTCTGCTCTGGAAATGACTGGCCCTCAGAATGAGAAAGATTTCCAGGGGATTAAAACCGGGCCATTACTCTCCGCTTTAAATGCATTCAAGGCTCTGAAAGCCCTATCTGCTTTGGTTCCTTTTGTACGAAAAGTTATTGACTTATCAAGGTTAAAATACATTCAGTATGGCCCAATAAAACAGGGATATCTCCGCATTCGTGCTGTCATTTGCAGGTCCGTTTTCATGGCAACAGGGCTCTTTTCTGCACATTAAACGGTTCAGTTGTGCAAAGTTCAGACATTACATAAACAGAGAGGTAACAACAAAAAAAAATCAATGAGCTCATAGGCATGGAAAAAGGAGATAGCATTGATCGGGGCCGGCATCGATATTTGGGATCGCTGCCTCCTGCCCCCTCGCAGCCCTCCTGTGCTGGCAATGGGGACACAAAGAGATGCTGAAGGACACGGCGGGGGGACGGCGCCTTCGCCCCTCCCCGCCAGCTCCTGCCCGTAATTAATAGCACCAGGGCACAGCCCGGCACAGCCCGGCACAGCCCGGCACGGCGAGGGGCGCAGGGGACACCCACCTGCCGGGCTGAGGGTTTATTGGTGCTAATGAAGGTGTCGGCGTGCACGTGGGCGCTTCCCTGGCTGGTTTTCGGCTAAGGACCCCGGTCCCCACTCCATGGCAAATCCCGGGAGGTTTTCCCCAGCTCCCGGCCGTTCCCAAACGCGGCTCCCCGAGGGACACCGCCGGGATGGGGGTACGGAGAGGTGGGTCCCTGCGGGCAGGGCCAGGGCACGTGGGGGACAGGAGCGCGGCAGGCAGTGGGCGTCGAGCCCCTTCGCGGTGCTCCCGGCACCGTGCCGGGTCGGCTCCGGCAGCACCGGGCGGCGGGCACGGAGGAGCGAGGCGCCGGCAGCCGCGGCACGGCGCGGGGTGTTCGGGCGAGCGGCTTTGATGCTGATGGGAGACGTCAAGCTTTCTGCTTCCCAGTCAAGGGGGCGAGAGAGATTCCAGCGTTAAAACGCTCGTTAGAGAAGAGACACCAACATCTGTTGGGAAAGCAAATGGAGAGCGGGGAGCGGAGCGAGATGGCCACGGGCGGCCAGGCGTGAAGGAGGAGGAGGAGGAGGAGGAAGGCAGGCAGGAGTGAGGGTCTCTCCAGGCTGCCGCTGTGGCGTGGATCCGCTGCCCCTCGCCCCGTACCGGCGCATGGGCTCGCTCCTGGGTCCCAGATCTCACCGGTGTGAGGACAGAGTTTGCCCACTGGGAAGCCCGAGGCGAGAAACTGGTCCCATACGGCCCCTCGCTGGGGTCCCCGGGACCAGAAGCGCCCCGAGTGCTGGGGCCACCCCGGGAGAGCCAGAGCCAGGGGGCACAAGGGCAAGCGGCTGGTCCGGGCACGGAAAGCTCCCTTTTTGGGGAAGGAGCCGTGCCCCAGGAGCATCCTCCTCGCTGTCCCTCCGGGTGACGCTGCCGTGGGTGGTGGCAGAGGTGCGGGGCTGGGCAGCATTTGGGGGCTGCAGGGGTCAGGAAGGCAGAAGCTGCTGTGCTCTGTGGTTGCTTGTTCCCCCCCCAGTTTATTTATAGATTCAGCAAGTTATTCATCTGAAACAAATCTCCGTTTCAGCCAGGTCCTGGGGCCAGCGGCAGCCTGCATTATCTCACAGGCAGCCATACATTAGGCAGCACGATTTCCACGGGGGCATCGGCAGCCCGGCACAAACAACCCGGCGTTTGCAGGCTGCAGGAGGAAGGGGTGCGCCTGGGCAGGGTGACGGTCCCCGGGGCACGGGTGGTGACACGAGGGCCACCCTAAGAGCGAGCTGGGACCGACCGTCCAGGGTGGGCGATCACTGTGCAGGGCTCGGGGTGGGCTGGCCGGGGTGCAAGGGGCCGGGGTGCACCCTGCCCCCCCAGCACAGCCCCCAGCCCCCTTGACAGCGACGCTGGGAGCGAGTGCTCACCGTCAGCCGGAGTCTATTTTTATTCCCTGCTTAAAAATATCCCAGTCCGGGTCACTGGCACATGATGGATCATTGCTACTGCAACTTCCCCCAGGGTCTTCCCAGCTCCGAGACGAGGAGCAGAGTCGGGCTTCCTGCGAGAGCCCCCTGCACCCTTCCCACCCCACAAGGGCACGGAGGGGACATCACAGCACCCACGCTGTGGGGGTGCAAGAAGCACCCGTGCACTCCTGGGGCCAAGGCACGACGGAGCAGCAGCCCCAGCCGTGCCCCGGCACGGCCCGGTGCCAGCTCTGCATCCCAGCAGCAGCCGGGGAGCATCCTGGGGTCGCTGCGTCCTCGCTCTCTGCTGGCCCCGCACTCGGTCCCCTGCCAGTGATGGAGCAGATCCCGTGCCTTTTTCTTTCCTCCTCATTTGTATTTTGTGAAAAATCCAACCTTGCTCAAAAGCTTGGGCGGAAGCCCTTGTGAGCGGGGACGGGAGCACAAGGAAGAGCAGATTCCAGCCCGCGGTGTGTTTTCCAGCCCTATTAGTCACAAGCCTCCGATGCCACAAGAGATACGGGGCTGACTGACAGGTGATTTGGTTTTATCTCACCTGGGAACGTTTCATATCCGGCACGGGGCCGTTTCGCAGCCTCTTTGTGTGGGAGCGCTCAGCAGCATCGCTGGGCAGAGGCGCAGCCAAGGGGGGCCCGGGGGGTCCCCACGCCTCCAGCTGCGGAGGGAACCCGCGGCGGGCAGCACCCCGGCCACCGCAGAGCAGCAAAGGCAGCGCTCCCAGGGAGGGGCCGGCGGCCACGGCCACCTCAGCTGGGTACTGTCCCTCTCTCCGGTGGGCACCACCTCCTCCCGGATGGTCCCCAGGGCACCTTTCGGCCCGGAGGCCCACGGAGCCCGGGCTGCCGCCTCCTTTGGCAGGGGGTCAGAGCTCCATCGCAGGGGATTCACCGGCTCCTTGGATGAAACCTCTTGGCTTTGTGAGCGACCGGTTCCTGGAAACAGGAGATGATCAGGGCCGGGCACGATGCCGCTTCTGGCTTTGCTCCTGCCCCATCCCTTGTGTGCGGTGTTACGTACCTCCCTCCTGCACGGATTTTTTATTTCCCTTCCGTTGCTCTGAAACTAGTTTCCTTCTCCCCCAAACGACTCGATTACGCCGCTTAATTGCATTTATGGAGCCGTGCTGGCGTGTGCTGCTGTCAGCCTGGATCACAGGGTGGTCTGTGCCGAGGGGGGAAGCCCGGGGGAGCGCCTGTCTGTGGGCAGCTGGGCTGGAAGCCGGGCTCCGGGAGCGAAATCGGAGTGAGCTGGAGATTCCTGGGAGATCTTCACCTTTAACTTATTTGCTTCTTTCTTCTCCAAATCTGCTGACATTTGGAAAAGGGGAATCACTGCAATTTGCTTGTTTCAGCAAGTTCCCCCTCTCCCCTGTGCCGCTCCCGGCTCGGCACGGCTCTGCCGGGCTGTCAGCGGCCCCGGCACGGCGGAGGGCACCGACCGGGGGGAACAGAAAGGTGAACGATTCCCACCGCGGTGGGACGGCCCGGTGCTCGTGGCACCGAGCGATGCCCGGTGGCCCCGAGTGATGCCGCGTGGTGGGACCAGAGCCCCCGTGCGCCCCACCAGCGGCAGTGCCAGGCTGCCGGGAGAGCCGGCACAGCCCCTCAGCCTCTCAGCCAGGGAAGCACCTGATTCAATCCTCCTGACAGTCAAGAATTTAAAATGATTTATTAAAAATGTATAAAGCCCGGTTGTCGGTGTCGCTGCTCTGATAAGAGCATCGTCTCCTGCGCCGCTCCCGTGGCAGGCGCACTCAGCTCGGGTTTACGTTCCCCTCGCTCAAACGGCTCCCGCCGTGGCACCCGCGCGGGGGGAAGGATCCCCCCACTCTGCATATTAATTTTCAGCAGACTGCCGCAGGCAAACACATTCAGGCTTCAGGAGGCATTACAGCTGAGCCGCGACCTCCGGGAAGGCAGCATCGTGCCGCAGCCGGGCGAGCACCGCGCTGGCAAAGCGATGGGCTGGGGCCCCCTGCCCGCACCTCTGCCTGTCCCCCCGGTCCAGCCTGGCCATGGCACCGCAGCCGCCGCGGCACCGGGCTCTACTCCTCTCGTCCCATCTGCCCCCCGGCAGGGATGTGGTCCCTAATCCCCTGGGAGCAGGGAGTCCCTTCCCAAGGAGCGGGCCCCAATGACCTGCTGCGCACAGGGAAGATTAACGGAGACATATACAGTGTAGGAGCGTCTCCGGCCCTGCGTGATGTATTCCAGCCCGTGGCCGTAAATCCGGTTACGGCGGCTCAGCCGTAGAGCCGAGGCAGAGACACCGGCTGCCCCAGCACGGCAGAGGTCAGCGGGGGCAGGCGTGGGAGCAGCGCGGGGCTGGGGTTGATCTGTGGCCCCGCTGTCTCCCTGGATTTTCCCGATCATGTTTAATAGGGGGCTCCAGCTCCCGGGAGAATTTATTAGGGTGAATTTGGAAACAAAGTGAAAGGGGTGGGAAACCTCCTGCATCGGCTGGGAGCCCTTAGGGGAGGGGAGGGGGTGCTGTGGCTGTGCTGGGGGGTGTCCCCGGCCCTGCAGCCCCCTCCCCAGCCCCCTGGCCCCCTCTTGCAGGAGCTTGCTCGCCCAAAGATGCTCCAGTTTGGACCGTCAGAGTTCTGTCCCTGCTTTGGCGCAGGCTCGCCAAGTGCCGGGGACAACGTGAGATGGATGCCGAGGGCACCGCTGAGCCGTGGCACCGAAACACTCGTCCCGTCCCCGTGGGACGCTGCCTGGCCCCGTGCGGGGTCTGGGCGGGACGACGCAGGCACGAGGCTGCGAGAGCCCCGGGGAGGCACGGCGATAAGGATTGAAATCAATATTTTTGCAGGAGAGAAATAAAAAGCCTCATCACGGCCATCGTCCGGAACATTGCAGGGGGAAAGAGAAATCAGGCGTCTTGGCCGTTGGTGCCGTGGCTCTGCCATCCGTCCCTGCCATCCCAGCCTCGGGCTCTGCTCCCTTTGCTGTCCCTGCTACCTGGCACCAAAACCTGCCCGTGTCCTCAGCAGAGTATTCCCAAGCCTATTGCCTCCAAGGCAGATAACTGATTTAAACCAGGATTTTTCTCCTGTTTTTTCAAAAGCCGTTTTCTCTGCAGCACCTTGTTTTTCTCTGGCAGCCCAGCCAGCAGCATCGGGCGTCCCCAGCCCCGCTCGGGCTGCGATTGCCCCCGTGGGACCATCCTCACCGTGTGAGCCGCAGTGGGGCTGAGGAGGAGGAAGCCGAGCCTCGGTGACCGAGCCAGCGCATCCGTCACCGCCGGCGTCGCTCCGCCTTTGTGTGCCGCCGAGACCGTGCAAATCAGGTGCTACGTGCCCCTGAGCCGGGCTCCGCACAGAGCTGGCCCTGAAATCCCTCCTGGAAAAGCCGTAGTCCTCATGGGCAAGAGCTGTGTTGTTCCAGGATAGCTTGATGCGAGCTTGCCGGAGCCGAGAGCCCGGTGGGGCTCCCAGCCGGGCGCTGCCGAGCTCGGTGGATTGGCAGGACCACCCCACCTCCAGCGGCACCCCGCTCCCGGCACCCCGCTCCCAACACCCCGTTCCTGGGACCCTGCTCCCAGCATCCCACTCCCGGCACCCCGCTCACCACAGCCCGGCCACGCCGCCCCCCCGCCAGCTTTACAAGGCCAATTATCGCTCGGAAACTAGCACGATGCCCAGGTGTACGGTCCCAATTAGGCCTTGCTTAAAACCAATTTAAACACCATATTAAGTTTTCCATTTCGGAGCAGGTTACCGTCAGCCGCCACCGCCCGGGGACGGCCGCCTTCCCCCGCCGGCGAGCGGGCAGGGTGGCTCGGAGGTGGGTGCCGGCGGCGCTGCCGGAGCCTGTGCCTGCCCGTTCTTGGGGGAAACTGCTCCTGACCCCCCACCATCACCCAGGGTGGATTCCCACTCCTGAGCCCCGCGGTGGCACCGGCCATCGTGGATACGATGGTGCTGAGCACCAGGGCGGTGCCCTGCTTTGGGCTGTGCCCATCCCCGGGGCAGCAGGTCTGGTGGGGCGAGGGGAGCCGGAGCGGTGCCGGGCACTGGGGGACAGGGAGGATGCTGGGGGCACACGGGGACGCCCGCAGCGGGCTCACGGCCGGGATGGAGCGCGGGAGGGCTCGGCTCCCGTTGCGTCCTGTGGCAGCGGGAATAGGGAGGAGGCGGCAATGCCAGGTGGTGCTGGGCATTGCCGGGAGTGGGGGGGCTGGGGGGGCCGGGGGGGGCCGGGGGCTGCGCGGCGTTGCACACTGCCGGGCTTTCCGAGCGCTGGCGGGTGTCCTCCCCACCGCGGGGCTTTGATCCGCACGGCGAAAGAGCGAAGGCAGGCGCCTTTGTGCGCCGGGAGGCTTTGAAGTCTCCCAAAACGGAGCGGGGGGCTTGGGGGGGCGGCTGGCCCTTCCCTGTTGGCCCAGCCCCCCCCAGCCCCACTTTCTCTCCCTTTTTATTTCCTTGTTCCCAATTAGGAGCCATCTCCGGCTCATGCAATAAAACCTGCAAACTTTCCCAGGGAGCCCCAGCCGGGGTGCCGGGGGCCGTGCCGGGGGCCGTGCCGCGCAGGACCCCGGGGGTCCCGGCACGCTCCCTCCATGGCCACCCTGACCCACTCCCCCAGCCCAGGACCCCCAGTGTGGGGCCGGTGCCTTCCCCAGGGACCTCGCACCCGCTCGGGGTGACCGCCGGCAGGGCCCTGCCCGGGGGGGGACAGTAGTTAGCTCTGTCCCCGATTCTCAGCCCGTTTTCTCTTTTCCCTTCCCAAGGCAGAAGAGAGAAGCTCTTTTCCAGCTCCCCCCCTTTCCTTTTCGGTGGCCTCGCTCAGCCCCGGGAGGGTGAGCGGAGCCCAGTGGGTACGTGTGAGCCTGTGTTTTTTGTGAGAAAAATGCGCATTGATCATTTCTGGGAATCAGACTGTGTTTTTTACTCTGAAGCATCCATTATACACAGCTGCTTAATTGACGAGCGCTGCCTAGTCACCTCGGATGCCGGAGTAAAACAGCCTAAAAGCTCCAGCGCAGAGGAAGTCCGCGCTTTATAAATTGATTCAGTGGGAGAGAGAGGGAGCGAGCGAAAAAAAGCATTAATTACAGATGCTTCTGTGGGCACTGTTTTATGGCAGCGAGACCAGGATGTGGGCAATTCTCCTAAATGTGCTGATTAGACAGCACTTCATGTCTCGGAGCACATTAAATGGGCTCTGTAAAGCTATTAAAGATGCAGCGCCATAAAGAATTGACGAGAGCGAGCGGCAGCGGCGCAGCCCCGGGCTCCTGCCCAGCTCCTGCCTGCCGAGCTCGGCAGCAACAAGTCACCGGCGGGGCCGGCTGAGCCACGCGGGTGCCGGAGCCGGGGTGAGCCAGGGTGGTGGGGACCAACGCTCCTTCCCGGGTTTCCATCCCTGCTGACCGCACCCGAGCCCCCTCCCCACACCCTGCCGGGGTCGGGGGGCTGGGGGCCGCCTGTGCCTCCCGTGTGGTCTCGTGGCTCCCGTCAGGTCCCATCCCTGCTCTGACCCCCCCAGCTCCCCGCTCCAGGCAGCCCCTCTCCTCCAAAAAACGCCTGGGGCCGGGGTGGTCCCTCTCCCGGCGTTGCCAGGAGGGCAGGGCCCCCGGCCCCACGGTGGAGGGGCTCAGGCGGAGCTGCGGGGAGGCAGGAGCCGGCGCTGCTCCACCATCGCCTGGGTGCTGGGGAGACGGGGCCGCGTCTCCCCAGGCCGCTTCTGCCTGCTGCGGAGCTGGGAGGGCAGGGGCAGACTCGGGGAGGTTTGCTGCCAGCCCAGGGGACAGGAGAGGTGCGGGGACAGCGTGCTGGATCCCAGCCACCGCCTCTCCCAACACCCTCTCTGACTGTCCCCATCCCTGCGGGGACTGTCCCCACTCGTCCCGCTCTCAGGCACTGAGATTGAGCCTGGCTGCACCATCCTGGCTCCCTCCGGGTGTCTCCTGGTGTGAGCCAGTGGCATGGGAGCATCGTGGTGGTGCTGGCTGCCAGCATCCCTGGAGCATCCCTGGAGCATCCTTGGAGCATCCTTCTCCTGCTGCCTGGCGCTCCCGTGGTCGGAGACTCGTGCTCTCCGGAGGACAGCAGCGCCTGAGCCCAGGCGGGGTGAAGTCCTGGGGCTTTGGGTGCTGCTCTGGCTTCACCCACAGTCTCCAGCCATGCCAGTGCAGGCAGGAGCCGGCAAAGAAGGAGCCATCCGACCCCGTGGCTCCAGGATCCGCACCCGGCAGGCCAGTGTGACCCCCCCCTGCGTGGAGGGCGCGGGGCCGGCCGGGCGTGCGATGTTAACACAGCCCCACTGCGCAATCGCGGCGGCAAATCCATTTGTCAGGATTACCAGCAGCTCACCAATTAGCGTTTGCTGGGATTATTACTCATTTGCGCACTGTAGGTTTCAGGGAATTAATCAGGGGCTCACCGGGTAGCCGGGACAGCCAGGGCGGGAAGGGCGACGCCGGCACTCGGTACAGCCCGGCATTACTGACGGTGCCTGGAGCTGTGCTGGAGGTGCCTGGTGCTCTCCCTGCGCCCAGGGGGAATTTGGCCCATCGGAGAAGCCGGCAGAGGACACCCCAATATAACGGCAATCCCGTCACCCGGAGCCGCACATCCCCACCTGCACCACAGCGGGGCCGGATCCTGGCTGCCCCGAGGTGCCGGGAGAGCGGTGGGACGTGGAGCGGAAAGAAGTGAGCCTAAGGCAAAGCGACACATCCCGTGTCGTCCCGGGGAGGTGATGCTGGATGGTGTCACCCACCCCGCACCCGGTTTGGGGAGCGAGCGTGGGCCTGGCCCTGGCGTGGACCTGGCGGCACCGAGGGAGGTGGGTGCCGGTGCCGGTGCTGGGGGTTTTCGGCAGCAGATGGGCTCTCCCGGGCGGGAGCGCGAGCCGAGCCACGCACATGTGAGCAAACAAGACAGGAATTCACAATCAAGGCTATTAAATAAAAAAGCGCTGAGCTGTGCTACTTGCCGCTGCGGAGGGGTAGGAGCGGACCCCGCTCTCCAGCGCGGGGCAGGGGCACCCATCTGTCCTGGGACTGGCACCCTTCCCCTGCCCTGCCCAGGGGGACGCTGGAGCCGGGCACCCCGGGGCAGCCCCCAGCCCTGGCCCCAGCTCCTGCCCCAGCCGGGGGTCCCCGGGCTGCCTGGCCCCAGCTGCTGGCGGGAGGCGCGTGGTGTGCGTGGTGTGCGCGGTTTGCATGGCGTGCATGGTGTGCGTGGCGTGCATGGTGTGCACGGCATGCGTGGTGTGCGCGGCGTGCGTGGTGTGCGCGGTGTGTGTGGTGTGTGCAGTGTGCACGGTGTGCATGGTGTGCGCGGTGTGCGACGGTGTGCACGGTGTGCATGGTGTGCACAGTGAGCGTGGTGTGCATGGTGTGCGCGGTGCGAGCAGCGCGCCCCAGCCCGCCTGGCCCTCTGACGGATAATTGATTTCCCCGAGCCAGGGAGAGACACACTGTCCAAACGCATCAAGCTTTAAATGCCAACTTTCCTAATGCGATTTCACAATCTCCTATAATTGAGTCGCAGCAAAACTTCCCCTTCCCCGGCGATGGGGGGGACGGATTCAGCCCTGCCCAGCCTGCCGCAGCCTCCCCTCCCATCGCAGGGCCGTGCAGATCATGGGCGCATCCCCCCCCGAAGACCACGCCACGCTCTCCACGGTGGTCAGCGCTCCTCTGGGATGAGCTGTGTGGCCTCAGGGTGCCCCGGGGTGCCCTGGGGTGCCAGCAGCCACCCTCTGCCATCACACAGGGCCCAGGACCGATGCACAGCTGCCCCGAAACATGTCCATGCTGACGCACAGCCACCCCGATGCGCAGCCGCCCCGATGCGCAGCCGCCCGACTCCATCTCCCCGGGGTCCGTGCAGCTGGGGGATCACCCCCCTGCCTTCCCCATGAGGGCTGGCCTGGCTCGGTTCTGGGAATTATAAGTGAAGCCCCAGGCAGAGCAGTGCCACGTCGGGGCAGGATATTCTGGGGGGCTTGTGCCCCACCACGGGGTTCCACGACCTCTCCCGGGGACCAGCACGACGGTTCAGAGCCCGTCACCGGCTGACGGCGCTGAGACCCCAACACCTTTTTTGTGGGACCAAGAGCCCCGCAGCCCCGCGAGCCCGTGCAAGCCCCAGGCGCGGGCTGGGGGCTGCAGGGGTGTCTGGCGTGGCCGTGGGGCTGGGGCCGGGGCTGGGGCCGTGCCGCTGGGAGCCCCAGCGCTGCTCAAGGTTAGCGCCGGCAATTAAGAGCTGGGATTTGCATGCAGCAAATGACTCCGGCTAATTACAGGTTTAAAAGGAAAATGATCGGAGAGAGGATTGTTTGCAAAATTGGGGCGCGACGGAGGAGCGGGTGCTCTGCTCTGCTCTGCGGGTCACCAGCCTTAACCCGGCTGGCCGAGCCACCACCGCTGCACATCTGGGGACAGCACATCTGGGGGCGGCACATCTGGAGATGGCACATCTGGGGGCGGCACATCTGGGTGGCCGTTGCAGGAGCTGGCGATGGCCCGGTGGCCCCAGGGGCTGGACTATCAGGTCAGGGAGCCCCGAGGGGCGCAGGGGGACCTCCAGCCCTGGGGGGCTCCTCGGAGGGCACCGGGTGCCCCCCAGCCCCGGGACAGGCGCCCCAGGCCCCCGGCGCGTGGGCAGAGCGGGGCAGGCCGGCTGCTGGGCCGTCTCCAACTTACCCCCCCCAAAAAAAACCCCAGGCACAAATGCCAGGGTGCTGAATTGATTCATTGAATTCTCCCTTCTCATTTGATCAAGAGCAGGGTGACATTTGGCAAAAGTTGCTGATGAGGGATTGAATGATTAATTGTCATGACAACCATTCCTGGTTAATGACAGGGATGAGATTGTGCCGGCATAAAAGACGGAGAGTGGCCTTGAGTGCCGCGGTGCTAAATTACCAGGCATGTCACTGTTTGTGCTTTTGGTAAAACGTGGCCATGCGTTTCTAATGAGAGGTTAACTGTGTCCCCAAAGTAATTACAACTGATTGAAGAGGTAGTTAGTAATTAGAGGATTAACTGTAATGAGTCTCACCTGCAGCGGTTGCCATAGTTACAGTATTTTAGATGATCGGAGTTAAAATAGGACGGAGGACGCTGTGCCGGGAGAGGTGGCTCTGCCCCCTGGGGCGTCGTGGGGGTCCCGGGGGTGCTTGGGTGGGCTGGGTGCCCCCCTGCGCCCGCTGCCCCACGGCACGGGGTGCCCCGTGGCCAGACACCCCGCAGCCCCATGCACTGTGGGGGGCTGTGCGTGGACCCCGGGGGGCACCGGCAGGGAACCCCCCAGATCTCCAGGATGCCCGGAGCAGAGCTTCACCCGCCGGCCCGCGGCGCCCTGTGCCGCGCCGCACCGCGCCGTGCCTGGGCATGGCACAGCCCCGCGCCGGGCTGAGCGGCCGGCGGGAGCCCCGGGGCTGGCTCTGCCAGCGGGTGACTTCCAAGGGCAGGACAGTCATCAAAAAAGCGTAAATCTCCAAGTTCCCGGCAGCCCAGGCTCGCTCTCTCCGGGAGCCGACCACGGGCAGGAACGGGGACATCCCGGCAGCCACCGCTGGCGGTGGCATCTCCCGGGGTCCCACGGCCCTGGGTGCACCAAGGGGCCGCCTCAACTGCCCAAATTGAGGCTGTTTCAATTCTACTTATTCCCCACCTTCCGCGGATGACAATTTACAGTACCATGTAAAACCTCCAAGTACAGTATCTTTAATTATTCCATCCATAAATGATAAGCACCATTCATTTCAGGGCTCTCATTACGAATTTATACCCCTGTTTAATGCGCTCACTAACATCAGACATCTCACAGCTCGCAGAGAAATATTGAACAATCCTTTCTGGAAGAGCCGAGCGGATACCGCCGGAGCTATTTCGGACTTGGGAAGAGAGATGGGCAAAGGGAGGGTATTGGTTTTGAAAATGAAGAGTGAACTCCCTCCAGGGAGGCTGGGGGAGGCAGGGGGGATCCGGGCTGGGATCTGCGGGCGGACGGCTCCGGGGGCTCAAAGCTTTTCATCCGGGCGCTTCCCAGGTGAAATTCTGCCACTTTTCTTTCTGGACATGCCGATGGTTGAAAATAAACTTCATTTTTATATAAGTATAAAAACAGAGATTCATATTTTTTTATGTCTATCTATACACATCTATGGGAAGGCTTTTGCAAAAGCTTACCTTGAAAAAATAAAGGCAATCTCAAATATCCGCATTTCAGAGCAAACACGATGAGTTGGTTTGACCCGAAACAATTTTTTTTCTGGATTACTTTCCAGGACAAATGTCCACGTGCCCGCAGTGTCAAAGCGGCCCCCTCCCACGCGGTTTTCCTCTGGGCACTGAAATGCCACCCCCTCGCTTGCTTTCCCCGCGGGGCAGCACGCCCTGGGCTAGCTCAGCGTGCACGGCCGTGGCCGTGGCCGTGGCGTGGCCACGAGCACCGGGCAGGGGCAGGCGCCGTGCTCTCGGTGCTGCCAGATGGCTTCTGCGTCTCCAGCGCAGCGGGGCGTGCGTGGCTCCCGCCCCGATGTGAAGCTGGGACTGCAAATCCAATTTGGGAAATTTGATATTTCTCTGCCCCCGGCCGCTCGCCGGGGCTCCCAGGGCTGTGCCGTGCGGTGCCGGGGCCGTGCCGGGGCCGTGCCGGGGTGTCCCCGGCTGCTGCATCCCCCTCTCGGTGCGCAGGCTCCCACTGCTGCGGGTCCTGCGGCTGAAGCCCCCGTCTATCGCCCTCCCCGGGGCCGACGCGGCGCAGCCCTCGGCCGGGCGCACGGCCGGGCCGGCTTCGCCGGGGCTCCCGCGTAATCAGAAGGGCTGAGGGAGCGCGGGCGGCCACCGGCGATGGGCCGGGGCCTCGGGGCGGTAAAAGCCGTGGAGATTAGGGAGATTAAAGAGAAAGTTAATAACGGATGGGCAGGAGGGGCAAGAGCAGGGATCAGCCTCCAAATTCCAGGGCAGCAGCGGGGACGGGGACGGGGACAGGGATGGGGACAGGGTGGCCTACGCGCATTTGCCCAGCTCGGCCTTATTTCAAGTGACATTTCTTTCCCACCCCAAACCCAGGGTTCATCCAACGCCCAAGGCACAATCTGGGGGACGGTGCCCGGCCCCTCGTGCACCCCAATGCCCCACCATGCCGCGAGCTGTTGGGTGGCCGCGCCGGTGTCCTCGTCCCCATCTCCACCCCCACGGCGCTGCCGCGCGGGACTGGGAACGGCACCGAAGCCCTGGACGTGCCTTCATGGGGCCGAGGCTTGGCGGCTGGCCGTCCCCGTGCCAGGGCTGCGTGGCGCTGCGTCCCTGGCACACGTGTCCTGAGTGTGCCGGGGCTCAGCCGCCACCGCCACGCTCCCGCCAGCCAAGCGGCCGTGCCGCACCGGAGGCGTCACGGCAGATTTTCCTCTCAGCGCGTTTGGTCTGTTTTCGTGGGTAAAACAGCAACACGGCGGAAAAAATCCGGCAGGCAGGCAGCCCCTCGCCTTGGCAGGCGGGATGGCCGCCCGCCAGTAGCGTTTTAATGCCATTACACCACAGATACAAGCTCTTAAGCATTAAAGATGGCTTTTATGGATCATAAAATCTATTATTACCGCTCACCACAGTCACTGGAGCAGCAATCAGCGGCGCGGTGGGGTGCGGGTGCCGCAGGGACTGTCCCCTCCTGCCCGTCCCACCGGCAGAGGCGATGCCCTGAGTCCCGCGGGTGGGACTGCGGCGATGGGGACAAGGAGGGAGCATGACCCAGCCCCCAAAACTCGCATCCATCAGCCAAGCGGGTGTTTCCCAGCCATCGGCGACAGGTCCCCACCACCCCTCCCGGGCACAGTCCCTGCCGGGGACCCCGCGGGGTGCTGGGAGGGGGACACTCTCACCCGGCCATGGGGCAGGATGGGGCTCGCCCCCGAGCTTTTGGTGAGGACACATCTTTACGGAGACTTGCAAAGCTGTCTGAAATCTGCTGGGGAGCCCGAAGGGGAAATGCGCTGTGTCTACTGCAAATTGAAAAAAAACCCCAAAATGTAAAATAATTAACGGGAATATTTGCACTAAGGTCTTAGGTTTTTTTCAAATCTTAAATTTAGGGGCAGATATTACCTGCCGGGGCTCCTTTAAAGAGGAATTAATAGTAGCTGTTGTAATTGCCGACGAGGAGAAGCCTTCTGTGAGAGATAAGCTTATAATAAGCTGTCACTGCTGGATGGCTTTAGAGTATTAACACGTAAGTTAATAAACACGTATAATTGGGTGTCCCCTCCCCAGGGAGGCCTCGGTGCCACTGGTCCCTGCGGTGAGCGGCGGAGCAGCCGCGTCGGGGATGCTGGCAGCAGCCGGCGGCTGGGCGAGCAGCGTGGCACCCTGTGCCCGGCACCCTGTGCCCAGCACCCAGCGTCCCCACTCCACGCCGAGCCTGTATATCAACGTGCGGCTCGGGCCGTGCGAGGTGCCCCTTCGGCTAAGAGGCTGCTAAAAGGCAGATGCGCCGAATTTCTCCACTCTGCCACCTAATTGAGCACAAAGCCGGCTCCCGCGCTGGGCTGCGCTGCCATGAAGGTTAGAAATGAGCGTGAACTATCGATGGTGTTTGAAAGCGGGGCGGTGGGCAGCAGCGGGGTCGCTTTGGCTGGGTTTTGGGGGGACACCACCTCACTGCAGGTTGGTAACCCCCGGGACAGGAGGCTGGGGAGAGCGTCGGCCGTGCCGCAGGGCCAAGCCAAGGCAGAAATCCCCCACCAGTGGCGCACGGCCGCGGTGATGGGTCGGCAGTCGCTCACGGCTTTCCCAGACCCTGGTAGTGAAGAGCCATGGGTGGGCGCTGGCCATCCTGCACCCTCAGCACAGGGTGCTCGCTGGATCTGGTGCTCGCTGGATGTGGTGCTCACTGGACGCGGTGCTCACTGGATGCGGTGCTCGCTGGACGTGGTGCTCGCTGGACGTGGTGCTCACTGGACGCAGTGCTCGCTGGACGTGGTGCTCACTGGACACGGTGCTCGCTGGACGTGGTGCTTGCTGGGTCTGGTGCCCGCTGGACGTGGTGCTCGCTGGACGTGGTGCTCACTGGATCTGGTGCTCGCTGGATCTGGTGCTCGCCAGATGCGGTGCTCGCTGGACGTGGTGCTTGCCGGACGCGGTGCTCACTGGATGCGGTGCTCACTGGACGCGGTGCTCGCTGGATGCGGTGCTCGCTGGACATGGTGCTTGCTGGATGGGACGCTGTCCAGGTGGGATGCTCCCCGGGTACGATGGTGCCTGGCTGTGATGCTCGATGGATGGGTTGCTGCCCAGATGCAAGGCCTGACGGACGGGATGCTCCCCAGGCGGGGTGCTCATGGGTGGGATGCTCTCTGGGCAGGACACTCGCTGGATGGGCTGCTCTCCGGAAGGGATGGCCACTGGATGCGGTGCTGCCCGGGTGCAAGGCATGGCGGACGCGATGCTCACCGGATGCGATGCTCGGCGGATGCGATGCTCAGCGGACGCGATGCTCGCTGGACGTGACACTCGCTGGACATGATGCTCGCTGGACATGATGCTCGCTGCACGGGACGCTCTCCGGGCTCGGTGCTCGCCAGGTGCGATGCTTGGTGGACACGACGCCGGCCGGCCGCGATGCGGCGTGCCCGGCTCACCTCTCCTCCGCAGCTCAGCTCCCACCTCTGCCCCGGGCTCCTCTACCTGAGCATCCAGCACAGCTGAGAGGGTCTCAGTTATATTAGCAATAGTTTTCATTGAAATTAAAAATATAACTCATGAAAGCCCTTCTGCTCGTGTTGGGCTTGGTAAACGCTCTGTGCTTCCTCCCCCTCCTTTTTAATAAAATCTAAACTGTGAAGCTAAACTACTTGACAGAGTCCTTTAAATATGTGCAAATATATATTTGCACTCATTTTTTTTTCCCGGAGGCTCTTCCATTAGGTAATATTTGTTGCCAACATTAATTTCATTAGATTTTCATGGCATTTTAATAGGAGCCCCAGTGTTTTTTTGCATATATTAGCATGCACAAGGAAGTTAAGATCGACAAATTATAGTAAAGTAAAAATCTGTTTTAGAGGCAGTAAAGGGAACTTCTTGGGAGCCACGTGTGAAGGTGGTGAGAAGAGGGGCAGTCCCGCTCCCCGGCCGTGCCCCGTCCCGCCGCAGCGTTTCGGGGCTCGCAGCCCGGCTGGGCCCCCCGCGCTTTGCCATCGGCAAGTGAACGTCGGCTCCGACACCTGACAGCCACTTAATGAAGATATTTTCGACCTGATTGTCAGACGCGCACACGCAGCCTGATTACAGCCAGAGACCCGAGTGGAAGAGCTCACAAATTAAATATGTGTTGATTATGCAAACTTGATCTCGTGTTTATTTCTCATAAATAAAGCATGAGCCGAGGTTCAGCTCTCCCCGGCACGCTTCCGAGGGCGATATTTATTGTATGCAAATTGGGCACGGGGCTGGGAGGAGAAGTAATCAACTGTTTATCAGACGCTGTATACGATCAGCCTGGAAATAATAACCGAGATAAGAGTTTTACATAGATTGTGCCGGAGGTTATACGGTCATCACCTTAAATTCGCGGTCCCGAGGGTGCGCAGGTAACACGTGCCGTGGCCGTCGGGTGCCACCCTCCCCGCGATGCCGGGCAGGTGGGGGGCCCGGAATGCCCTTGGGTATTGTGTCCCATGCCTGGGATCTGCAGCAGGTTTAGGTGTATTTTACTGTGCATAGGGGTATTTCACTGTGCGTAGGGGTATTTTAGTGTGTATAGGGGTATTTTAGTGTGCACAGGGGTATTTTAGTGTGCGTAGGGGTATTTTACTGTGCATAGGTGTATTTTAGTGTGTATAGGGGTATTTTACTGTGCATAGGGGCATTTTACTGTGCATAGGTGTATTTTAGTGTGCACAGGGGTATTTTAGTGTGCATAGGGATATTTTACTGTGCATAGGGATATTTTAGTGTGCATAGGGGTATTTTAGCATGCATAGGGGCATTTTACTGTGCATAGGGGTATTTTAGTGTGCACAGGGGTACTTCACCCTGTGCCGTGCGGTTCCCCGGGGCCGGGGAGGAGGGCCGGGAGCCGGGCTCCGGTGGGTCCTGCACCACCCGGGTCCCCGCGGGCTCCCAGCAGAATGAAAAATGGCATTTAGAGTTTTTAGAAAAACCCGATCTGGCAGCCTGGGTGGTCCTGCCCAGCGGTGCCACTTCGGGGAAGGTTTGGGAAGGAACCTGTGATGATGATAAATGCATCCAGGGCGATTTTTTTTTTTTTTTCCCACCCCACATCATTTTATAGGAAATACATGTTGGAAATGAAATCGAAATGAAAATGAATAAATATTTCATAGAATACAATTACCGTGGCTCAGGACCAAGACAACTGCAGCAGATCCCACTGCACACAGCGCGTTAGCAATTCAGCGGCAACGAATTGCTCTCTCGGCTTTTAATCTGCTTTTTTGCTAACACAAATAATCTCCCCAGCCCCCAGCGGGGAGGTGCCCGTGGCGAGAGCCGTGGCGAGAGCCGGGTCCAGGCATCGCCCATCACCCCAAGGGCACCCCGGGTGCTGCCGGGCTGGGCTGGCAGCGGTGCAGGCAGGCTGGCTTCCATGCCAGATTAAAAAAAATCAAGTTAAATCCAATTCTTCACCATAAAAGTGAGAAAGGGGGAAAAAGCAGCAGGGGAACAGCGAGGAAGAGCTGAAATTCAATAAAAGGTGACTTGCCGTCCGCCCTTTCCCTATCGCTGCTGCCCTGGCTCCACGGGACGGTGACAAATGTCCCCACCAGCTCCGTGCCCGGGCTCTGGGACACGGCGGTTTCCAGCCACCACCGGTCAATGGAGAAGAAAAAGGGCTCTTTCCGGAGCGCAGCGGGGAGCGGAGGATTTATGGGAAGCAATTTGGTGGCGAGAGTTTATTTTGTTTGCTTTCGCAGCCGGGGCGGCGTGAGACCCTGGGCTGCGACGGCAGCCGGATCTGGTGGGGGTGCGATCGCCCGCACCCCGAGGGGCCCTTTCGGGATCTGCATGTCGCCCCGGCTCAACTGGGGTGACACAAGCCAGTGTCACCTGTGGGTGCCCAAACCAGGGCTGGCCGACACCCCACAGCTCCCAAAACAGCATCCTCCTCCCTCTCCCCTGGGACCCAGGAGGGACCCTCCGCGCTGTCTCCTGGCGCGGACGCCTTGCTCGCGTGCTCCCGCCGTCCTCCCCGCCGCCGGCCTTCAAACCGAAGGGGAGCCACGCAACCACCCCCCGCTCCGTTCCCCGGCGAGCTCCCGGAGCCAGGCCCTCCCCGTGTCCCCCGTCAGGGTGTGCTGGGGCGGAGGTGGGGGTCCGGCGCTGCCTTTGATGCTCGCGGCAGGCAGCGGCACGGCAGCGCTCAGCCTGACGGCGGGAGGCAGGCGGGAGCGCGGGGCCGGCGGCGGCGCTTTGAACAGGCATTACAGGGAAAACTCAACAAAATGGCACAGCCGCGGCGGCTCGGCAGCGTCGTGTTTTCCCAAAGCAGGAATAAAACAGACGCGCAGACAGTACTTTGCAAACAATTTAATTTGCCTGATGCTTTGATATAGATGCGGATGTGGCGAGGCAGGCGCGGCGAGAGATGAAAAACTCTGTCAGACGCGGGGGGTGTCTGCACGGTGTGCAATGTGCCGGTGCATGGTGGGTGACGCCTGGTGCGCCGTGTGCGATGTGCCAGTGTGCGACGTGCCGGTGCGCGGTGTGCGATGTGCGATGTGCCAGTGTGTGATGTGCCGGTGCGCGGTGTGTGATGTGCCAGCGGACAGTGTGAGATGTGCTGGTGCACGGTGTGAGCTGTGCCAGTGCACAGTGTGCAATGTGCTGGTGTGCGCTGTGCCGGTGTGTGGCGTGTGATGTGCCGGTGCCTGCCGGTGTGCGGCGTGCTGGTGTGTGGTGTGAGCTGTGCCAGTGTGCGGTGTGCTGGTGTGTGGTGTGAGCTGTGCCGGTGTGAGCTGTGCCGGTGTGCGGTGTGTGATGTGCCGGTGTGAGCTGTGCCGGTGTGCGGCGTGCTGGTGTGTGGTGTGAGCTGTGCCGGTGTGCGGTGTGCCGGTGTGCGGTGTGCTGGTGCACAGTGTGCGGCACGAGGCAGGCAACCCTGCCCATCTCCGACCCGACGCCGGGGCTGACGCCGAGGTGACCCCAAGCTCCTGCAGGACCAGGGCTAAGCCCGGCTGCACGGCGGGAGGTGACGAGCATCGTGCACTGGTGCCAGGGACCCCACTCCGGTGCCGCTCGGGGACACCCTCTGCATCACCCAGCCCTGCCTGACCCCCGCACTGGGCTGGGGCTGTGGGAAACCTCCTCCCCCAGCACCCGGGAGCTAAAGAGACAGGGCTGGGCGAGCGTGAGGAGCGCGGCTGTCAGATATGGGGCACGCTGAAATATTAATGGAACTAACATTTCAATTACCTTTTATCTGTACAGGCTCAGGCTGCGGCGAGGGGGCTGGGGCGGCCCCCCCCGCGCGCTGTCACCCAGACATTCATGCTGTGCTGGTTCTTTTTATTGGTTTTCATCACTTTTGACATTGCCAACAATGAACCTTGAAGTAAATTTTCAGTAGTGACTGTGTCAGTGGAAAACCGTCTCCCCGTCATTTTTCTAAATTAGGCAATGATTCGAGTCCTTGGGGCTGGAGCCGGAGGAGAAGTGACGGGGCTGAGGAGGAGGACGGGGGGGCCACGGGGAGACTCTTCCTGACCCCCCCAAACCCGCAGTCCAGGAGCCCGTCCCTGCTGGGATGAGGGGGCTGCCCCCTCCCCGCCGTCACCCCTCGCCGCCCTGCGCAGCCGGTGGGTTTGCAGACGTTTGCGGTGCTGCAAAACCTGCCCTGAGCAGCGCCCAGATGTTCCCCAGCGCCAGATGTGTCCCAGCGGCGGGGCCAGCAGAGGGGCCATGGCCCGGCCCCCCGCCCGGCCCGTGACGCCCCCGACCCCTCTCCTGGGCGCTCGCTGGTCCTGGCAGCCCCAGCCCTCAGGGCCAAGGTCGCCCCTCTCCAGCCACACCGATCTCCGTCCCGCGCGCTGCGGCGATGCCGGGATCAGCCTTCCAGCGCGGCAGAGCCACTCCGGTTTCCGCGTGCGGCGCCGGCACGTGGGCACACCTCCGCTGAACCACGGCCCCTCCTCGCCCCAGGGGGAGACTAAGCAGAACTTTAATTTTAATGTTCATTGAGCATGTAAAGGGGAAAAAAAAAATCAATTTAATAACCTCTCGTCACAAACAGCGCCTGGAGGCTGCTCAGCAAACGCGGCTTTGAGAACTTCAGAAAGTCTTTTGTGCTGTTATTTATCGCGGGGGATTAAATGGAGCCGTAAGCGGGAGCAGCGCTGCCATCCCCGCGGCGGAGCCGGGTGCGCTCCGGCCCCGAGCCGCTGGCACGAGGCACCGCAGCCGAAGCCCAGCCGGGGCGGAAGGGCACGGAGCGGGGAGAGGGCAAATACGCATAGCCGGGAAAAGCTCCTGGCTTGGCTTTTCCCAAGGGGATGCTCCTCCGCCTCCCGCTCCCTGAGAGCGTCTTTGGGGGGCTCTGGGGACGCGGTGGGAGCGGGGGGCTCTGGCAGGAGACACCGGCCTCGCAGACACCCAGGGAAGGATTTAGCGTTGAACTCAACGCAACTCGCCGGAGAAATGACTCAGCAAACGCTGCTGGACGCAGGGTGGGAGCTGGGCTGCCACCGCCCCGCCGCCGCCGAGGCAGAATCGGGTGGTTTCCCAAAAAAGAGCTCCTGGCAGCGGTGGCCGGGTGTGGGGAGGTGGTGGTGTGGTGGGTGCTGTGGTGGTGTGATGAGTGCCATGGTGCTTGGATGGGTGTCACAGCAGTGTGATGGGTGCTGTGGTGGTGTGATGGGTGCCATGGTGCTTGGATGGGTGTCACAGCAGTGTGATGGGTGCTGTGGTGGCGTGATGGGTGCCATGGTGCTTGGATGGGTGTCATGGTGGTGTGACGGGTGTTGTGGCGGTGTGACGGGTGCCATGGTGCTTGGATGGGTGTCACGGCAGTGTGATGGGTGCTGTGGTGGTGTGATGGGTGCCATGGTGGTGTGATGGGTGCTGTGGTGGTGTGATGGGTGCCATGGTGGTTGGATGGGTGTCATGGTGGTGTGATGGGTGTCATGGTGGTGTGATGGGGGCTGTGGCAGTGTGATGGGTGCCATGGTGCGTTCCCCTCCTCCTTGGTGTCAGCAAGGTGTGCTGCTGCGTTTTATCGAAGAAAAAGAAGAAAACCCACCCAGCCCCCCCCAATCTGCAAAACAAGAGAACCCCCGCGGAGGAGCCGCCCTCCTGCGAGAGGGGCTGCCGGCGGCTCTGGCAGGGCGGCCGGGGGGCACGGTGGAGCCCCGCGCCAGGGCTGGAGCAGGCGGCCGGGGCCTGGGCACCCCTCCGCCGGTGCGGCTCGGCCGGGGAGCCCTGCGGCAGGGGCCGGGGCAGCCGGCGGGGAGCGGGGTGGGCGACCGAAACATCATCGAGCCCCTCTCCCCTGCCCCACCGAGTGCCTGAGCAAAGCGATGAATTCCTGGGTACGATTTGGGACGACAATGATTTTGCATTTAAATAATCCCCCCCCTCAGTGCGGGCTCTGCTGAGTCGCGTGGAAACGTTGCGTCTGGTTTCTGACTCCGTTCCCTCCGTCGCTGGCTGCCTCCCCTCTCCTGCTCATTAGCGGCGCTCCCGGCGCGCCCGTCACCGGCACGCTCCTCGCAGCGCCTGCCCCGAGTGCCGAGTAACAACAGTTTGCGACCAGCTTTTGATTACATTCCTTTTTATCTTTTACGTTTCAGTATCATTACAAATCCTAGCGTTATTCAAATTACATCAATTATTCAACTTCTGCCGCTGGGAGGGTGAAGGGAACGTGTCTGATGGCTGAGCAGCACCCACCAGCCCCCTCGGAGGGATTTACGATTCCCATGGGATCTGTCTGAGCCCGGTTAACCCATGCTTTTGGCCTCTGTGACACCAGTGAATTGGTCCAGAACCGCTTTCAAGTTCGTTTCTGGAGACGATTTGCAGTGGGAATGATTTGAATAAACTTTCCGTTGACTTTGACGACAATTTTTCCAGCCCAGCGCCTGGCAGCCACCTCCTTTTGCTGCTCCGACAGCGGGAGCAAGCGGTGCCCGGCGCCCCGTCCCTCCCGGGCCAGGATCCGGCGCCAGCGCGGGGCGATGCTGGGCGTGCTGCTGCCTCCGGAGCTTCCCCATCGCTTCCAGGGGGAAAATCCATTCCCGCCTCCATCATCCCAAGGGTCTCGACCCCGCGGTGCCGCCAGCAAAGGGGCTACCGCAGCCGCCGCCCCGGCCCCCCGCGCCGCCCCCTCCCGCCCCCGTTTCTGCCCCGGCAGTTGGGCGCGGGTGACACGCAGATGGATGGGCCCTGTCATCGCCCCCGTCCTGCCCCGAGGAGGTGTCACCGTGATTTATGGCACTATCTGCGGCGGGCCGCGGTGCGCGCCGGGGGCCAGCAGCCACGCTGCGCTGCGGGGCGCCCGGGGGATGCCGCCACGCTGGGGACCCACCGGGCACCGCTCGTCCCCGGGGTCAGGTCCAGGGGCACCAGCGCTGGCCCTGCGGGTGCTGCCAGCTCTTCCCACGGCGTGGTGGGTGCTGGGGCCGAGAGCCCGCTGGGGGGAAAGTAAATCACATTTCTGGGGGAGCTGAATAAGGGGGAGCAGCCCTCCTCCTCCTCGCCGCTGTGCCGCGGAGACCAGGCAGTGCCTTCTCCGGTGGCTGCTATGGGGCTGAGCCCACAGCGGCCACCCTTGGGGAGAGGCACAGTCCCTGTCCTCCGGGCAGCCACTCCGTCTCACCAGCCTTCTCCTCCGCTCTCAGGGCCGGGATTCCCAACGGGATTGAGAAGGAATAGGTGGGAATCCCCCAGGCAGCCGCCGGCTCCGGCGGTCGCTTGAAGGACCCACAAAGGCTGGAACGTCCCCTTGATGCTTCAGCCCGTGGCCCCCTCGGGGACCTCGCTGCCGCTGCGCCATGCACTGCCCGCTTGATTTTATTTTCATGGCTGAAGCCAGGGGCAGGTTTTGCCCGAGATCTCCGATATTGGTTCCTTCCCACTGGGAGAACATTCTCCATAAAATTCAAGAGAAACGGCTGCAGCCGGCGCTGCCAGCCGCAGACCCAGGGCTACCGAGAAATTGCCTCGGTTAAATGAAATTGAAATAAAATCAGGGACGTGTTTGACATGCAAAGGCGAGCGGCGGCGGCACGGGGGTCCCCGCTGGCCCCGTCCTGCCCTGCTGCGTCCCCATCCCACTGCCCGGCCGTGGGGCGATGCCGAGGTCCTGGGTACCCCGAGCCCCCTCCCCGCGCCTGCCGGCTGCCGCCCCTCTGCCGCCGCCTCCCCCGCAGAGTGGGGGCCCAGATTTCTTTGCTTTCAGTGATTTTTGCCAGGCACAAGTATGATTAACACATCAAAAGGCTGTTTTGCTTTGCTTAACAATATTATATGCTTAACCGCTTCATTAATTGAATCATGGCAGTGTTTGTTTGTTCAGGTTGGGTTCATTGTAACAAGTCTATTTTATTTTGACTACTTTTGTGTTTTATTAGTAGTTTTTAATTCTGGCTCTGCCTTGCAGCACATCAGCAGGGCTGGGCAAGGAGAGCAGCCGCTGATGGTCCAGCTTTTCAGCTCTGAAATCCTGGCTCCCGGGTTTGTTCGGGCACCCATGGATGGGACTGGCCCAGCACGGTGGGACGGGACTGCAGGTGCAGGCAGAGCCTGCCTGCACGCTGCCCGCTCCTGCACCGGCCTCCGCACGCCGTGCCATCCCTCCCGTCCTGCTGCCGCCAGGTGAGTGTCCGGCCTCAGGTGCTCTGGGCATCCCCGAGCATCCCACTGCCCTCGATGTCCCCAAGCATCCCGCTGCCCTCGATGTCCCCGAGCATCCCGCTGCCCTCGATGTCCCTGAGCATCCCACTCCCCTCAATGTCCCCGAGCATCCTGCTCCCCTCGATGTCCCCAAACATCCCGCTGCCCTCGATGTCCCCAAGCATCCCGCTCCCCTCGATGTCCCCGAGCATCCCGCTGCCCCAGGTGCCCCCAGTCCCGCTGCCCGAGGAGCTGGTGGCACCCAGGGGCAGGGAGACCGAGGGACTCGTTTCAGCCCCTGTGCCAGGTGACAACGTCCTTCTTGCCTTCCCAGGTGGCAGATCCCCCTCCGGGGCTGGGAGCAGGGTCAAACATGTGGTCACCCACTGGGGACATGGTGGTTGGGGTCCCTCAGCGGGACATGGGTGGGCTGTGGGGACCGCTGGGATGGCTCGGGGAGCGCGGGCACCCTCTCCGCTTCCCAGGTTCCCAGCCCCTCCGCAGCCCCTCCATCACAGGCTGGAAACCAAGAAACTCAATCACATTGGGAACATGCCCCCGGGGTCCTTCTCAAAGCACCCACTGACGTTTCGCCCCCACGGGCACTTCAGAGGGGCCCCTGAGACCCCCCCGAGCTCCCCCAGCTCGCTCTCCCCCTCCTCTCCCAGGGATCCCCTCTGCAGGGCGGCGTTCCTGCCCTGAGCTGCATGAAATCAGATTACGGGCAGCAGACAAAGCCCCGTGCAGGAATAAACACGGCAGGAGCGGGTCAGGGCTGCCAGGAAGCGGGAAGAGCCCCGGGAGTGGGGCGGCTGCAGCGGGAGCAGAGGTGGCTCAGCCCCACGTCCCCCCGCCGGGTCCCCGTCCCGCACCAGGCAGCATGGGGACACAGGGATAAATGCGCGGAAGATGAGGACAGTGTCTTTCTGAGCGGCTAAGCGGTTCCTGGAGGGTTTCTGGGCCCTCCCGCCAGCGGGAGATGACGCGATCTCGCAAGAGTGATGGAGACGGGGGCACATCCCTCCGTGCGGGCAATCCCGGCGGAGCCCCAGGGAGGGCAGTTGGGGACGCAGCGCGGGGACAGTGACGCCAGGGCAGGACACAGCGAGCGGGATCACGTCCTCACGCGCCGCAGCAAAGCGCTGCGGGCTCGGCCGAGGCGCTACCGACGGGATGCTTTATCGTTCTCATTGCAACTGGTGCGGTTATGCCCTGCTCTGGTTTTCCTCCCGCCACCGGTGTTCCAGCCGGGCTGTGGCTGGGGACAGGCTGGGATGAGGCACCCGGCCGGGCTGGGCGATGCTGGGAAGCGGAGGGAGCCCCAGTGCCAGCCCCGGGAGGAGACGGGATCACTGGAGAATCCAGACAGCAAATAATCTGGATATGAAAAGAGCTGCTGATGCCTCATTAGCAACTTTGAAAAGCATCCGGTGTAAAAAACGCTCTGCCCTTGTATTTGGAGGTTTCTGCTCATTCCTCCTCTTGTCCTTGATTAATAATGACATTTGCATGTAAATTGGCTCCGGGCTCCTTCAGAGCAGCAGCTCCCGTCTGTCCCCACCTGAAGCTCCCTCAGTCTGCACCCACTGCCCTGGCAGGCCTGGGTGCCCGCGGCATGGCCTGGCACGGCCCGACCCGGCACGGCATGGCCCGACTTGGCACGGCATGGCCCGATCCCGCACGGCATGGCACGGCATGGCACGGCTTGGCATTGTCCAGCACGGCACATCGAGCTGGGACCCATAGCTCCCCTTTGCTCTGCAGTAACCGGCTTGAGCCACCACCGTCTGCAGGGCTGGGACACGGGGCAGGGACACGGGGCAGGGACACAGGGCAGGGACATGGGACAGGGACAGGGAGCTGGGACATGGGGCAGGGACATGGGACCAGGGAACAGGGCACAGGGACATAGGGCAGGAACATGCAGCTGGGGCACAGGGTTGGGGCATGGGACTGGGACACAGCACAAGGACACGGAGCTGGGACGTGGGGCAGGGACACGGGGCAGGGACATGGGGCAGGGACAGGGAGCTGCGACACAGGGCAGGGACATGGAGCTGGGACACGGGGCACGCCGGGGAAGCCACCAGCCCTGCGGTGCCCGGGACCCGGCGTGCCGCTGTTGTGTGTCGCCCGTCGGCTCTGCAACGCTACGCTGTCAGCGTGCGAGCGGCTCTGCGACGCCGACTCCGCTGTTTATCGTACAAAGGCATTTACAATTGTTTGAACAAGTTCCCCGCTCCGCGCCTGCGCTCCCCCGGGACTTCATTTTCAAAAACAAATGCATTTGCTGAATGCATATGGAAAAGTGCCTCTCAGTCGGGCAATCCGTCTGGCTGTTTGATGTCTCGTTCCCCCATCATGTCATTTTAAAAGGTAACATTTTGTTAATGGAAAACATTTCGTGGCTGTTCCCTCTCTTTCGCAGCCTCGGCGGATGCGGGACAGGACAGGGGACTGGCCGTGTGCCACCGGGGCTGCCCACGTGCCACCGCCGCTGCTGTCCTCGCACGTGCCGGGTGCTCTCACCGCGACACCGGGCTGTCCCGGCCCTGTGTGCCCGCGCACGCTGGCTTTGCCGGGCGGCGAGGCGGGTATCTGGGGGGCCGGGGCAGCCGGTGGCATCGCCGTCCCTGCAGACGAGCATAAATTTCCGACGAGGAGCAGCAGCACAGGGAGGAGGAGGAGGAGGAGGAGGAGGAGGAAGAGGGGGAAGCACGGCTCTGACCGTGGGCGCTGTGGGGAGCCATGCCTGTCCCCCCAGTTGTGGCAGGGAAAGGGGGCAGTGGGGGCTCCCAGGGGACAGGGCTGTCACCTGCACCCTCCCACCGGGGAAGTACGAGCCCCCGGGGTACGGCCAGGGCATCCCGGGGTGGGAGGCAGCTCCTCTGGGGGTCTTGCAGAGCTGGGGGGTCTCACACAGGCCGCCCCCCCCGAGGCATGGCCAGAGCCCATCTGCACCCCGACCCAGCCTTGGGGACCCCGATCCCCCTGGGGAATGCACGAGAAGGCCAGGCCAAGCCCGCGAGGATGGGAGAGCCACCGGCCCAGTGACAGCGGTGACAATAGGCGCTGGAGATATTTAAATATCTCCAAACTCGCAGGAGAAGGGGGGTGTTTTTAGCCGGGCAGGGTGCGCCACCGCCGCTGCCGCCTGCCAGCCCCTCGGCGAGGCGGGAGCTGGCACCGGGCACGGCACCGCCGGCCGCGGGGGTTGCCGGGTGCCGGCGCTGCCGTGGCTCCGATGATGCTGATTTTAAAAACACAGCATGTAGCAGAGGGCGATGCTCTCCCGGCACGATGAATTCCCCGGCCCCTGCTAATCAGGAGCGATTGCTTAATTGGCACATTTCTGCCTGGCTGGGGTCTCTGCCAAAGAGGGAGCCTCGCCGCTCCCGGCTGCTGCGGCCCGAAACCTGCCGCAGCCCCGGACCAGGGACGGAGCAGGGACGTGCGGGGACAGGCAGGGTGACCGAGAAGGCCGGGGCCACCCACGCCGCCTGGCCTTGGTCACATCACTTAGCCTTGGAAGGGTCCCCGTGCCCGTGTCACCACCCCTCGCCCTCCCTGACCCCAAATCCGCCCGTCCTCGGGCACGCGTGATGCCGGAGAGCCGGTGGCAGGGCTGGGCATGCCGGCGGCCGGCGGGACGGTTGGGTTGCGGATGCCGCGCACGGGGGTGATGCTGGCGCGAGCCCCCGTTTGTGTCATTCCCAACCTGCCACCGCGAATCAAAGGAGCTGCCACGCATGCCGCAGCCCTTTCTTCTCATATCACTCACACCACTTCCACGCTACATTGTGACAATGGGGTATAATTAAGGTGTCAGCATATCATTTAGCCTTTTCAATATAAAACCGGGAGACAGGCTGGGAAATCTGTAGTCTTCTTTAATGAGGAATGCAGGGAATAAAACAGAGAGGAGGAGAAGAGGAGATAGGGGCTTGGCACGGGCAAGACAAAAGGCCCCTCCGCGGCGCAGGTCTTTGGAGGACGCAGTGCTGCCGCCGGGCGCTGCCGTGGCCCCGATCCGTGGGGCACAGGGCTCGCACGCTGCCATAGGCGCCTTCGCTTCGCCGGGACCGCCCAGTCCCACGGCAGGAGGGGAGAGGGGACCCCGCCGGGGCCGGGCACCCCCAGGGCTCTGGGAGCATCCCCGGAGAAGGGAGGGTGACAGCAGCACGCAGGGCGCTGGCGGTTCCCGGGATGTCCCACGTGGAAGCTGTGCTTGAGCACAGCTCCCAGCCCACGGGGGTCTTGCAGAGACATGTGGGACATGCAACGAGCTCGTGGCACGAACGGTGCAACCAGCTGCGCGACAAGGGACGGAGCCACGCGTGCCGTGAGCTCATGCCGGTGTCGGTGCGGCACCGGGTTTGATCAGTGCTGGGTCCACCGCGTTGCCAACAGTTTGCACAACAGCCATCCTGGCCTCGTTAATATTTTTCCCAAACCTTAGCAGCTGATTCCCAGCAGCCGTTACACGGGGTGAGCCCGGCCGCATCGCCGTGCCGAAAGCAGGGTGCCCCGGCTCCCCCTCACCGTCCCGCGGGCACTGCACCACACTGGGGACCGGCCGCGATTCAGAGGGCAGCGAGCGAGTTCAACACCATCAATAATCCCTTGATGGCTATAGAAAGCGCTTTCCCGAGGAATAAATTCTTGCTGCATCAAAAGGAAGCTACAAATCAATGCGTGAGTCGCCCATTCCTAACGATGGGAACTCGTCTCGCTACAGTGGGAAGCATTATCCGGGCGCAGGGGGGACGCGGGGCCGGGGCTGTGCCGCCGCGGCCGCGAGCACCAGCCCCCTCTGTAAGCTGGGGACCAAAATTAATGAGGGGGTGAAACGCGAGCGGGACGAGCCGCCCCTGCCAGCGTGGTGGCCACGCTCCCCCCCGCTGCTGTGCCAGCCCTCGGAGCCATGTGCCGGAGGACGCGGCTGCAAACTCCTTGTCCTGCTGCTGGCCGGAGCTGGGGGTGGTTGGGGGGGGGTATTTTTATTTTGTTTATTTTTCTTGTATAACGATCCCTGTCAACTTTTCTGTACGGCGCATCCCTGCGCAGCCGGCCGGGGCGGCTGGGCCCCCTCCGGCGCCCGGCCGCGGTTCAAAGCAGGGCCGCGGTGCTGCTGCCGCGGCGGCCCCTGTGCAGCCGCCCGCCTCCATCCCGGCCTTTGTCTGCGCCGGCTCCGGCTTTCAGGGCAGTTTCGGCGAGATGGATGTGCGGCCCCGCCGAGGCAGACATGTTCCAGGCGAGATCCCGGGAAGAGGTTTCCTTAGCAACAATAATGAAGTGTGAGCGAGAGAAAAGCTCTCCCGGCTCCGCTCCCTCCTCCGGGGACTCCTGCGCGGCTCTGGGTACCTCCGACAGCAGAAGCGCATTACAAGTGCCCGGGCCGAGCGCCGGTGTGGGAGCGGAGCCGCCGCCGCGGGCCCCGGCAGCGGGATCAGCCCCGGCAGGGTCGGAGCTTTGCTCCCCGGCGCGTCGGCACCGCGTGTGCCGGGCAGCCAAACCACGTGCAAGAGCCGCTGTCGCCCACACGGCCCCGGTGCCGCCCGAGCATCCCTGTGGCCACGGAGCATCTCTCGCCTCCGAGCTGCCGCCGATGGGGATGTGCCGCAGGTGGGGCTGCGGAGGAGCCGTGTGCTGCGAAAGCAGCTCCCGCAGCCGGGCTCCGGTGGGAAACCCCGAAACGCGACGGGTGACCCTGTCCTCCGGCGATGCAGGCGGCAGCTCCGGGTGGGATGCTCGGGGAAGGGACGAGCGCTGGAGTGTCCCTCTGGCCTCGGGGGCTCCGAGCGGTCCCCGCCGCCGGCCACCAGCACGGGACGAGCGGCTGCGATGGCGAGTGCCGGGGCGGTTGCCGGCGAGGATGGCGGCAGGCGCGGGGCAGGCGAGGGCGGCGGGACGGGCGCTCCCCCCGCAGCGCCAGCCGGCAGCACACCGTGCCGCCTGTAATTGCTAATCCGAGCTTTTAATTATCTCGTTTGAAAGGTGTTTCTCCCCTTTCACCTCTTCCTTAATGCAATCACAGGTGAGCCGCCCTCCGACGGGACGAATCCGTGGCGGGAGTGGGGGGCTGCGGCTCCAGGCGAATCCCCCCATCAGCCTGGGAGGGTTTAACGGGGCTCAGCCAGCAGCCAGCGCCCCAATATTTAGTCTTGCAGGGAAGTCAATCAGCACCTCGTTAGCACCATGCTCCCTCCATCCCCACCCCTCCTCGCAGCTTCCCCCGGCTTTTGGGGGAAAACCCAACCGATTTGGGCACTTGTTCAGTTTGGCATCGCCGGGCCGGTGTCCATCCTCCGGGAAAGCTCTGCCGGGGCGAGGGACCGGGGGTGGCTCTGCGGGGACAGCCCCTGCCCCTTGGCCGGGGTCTGGTGGGACCCCCAGGCCCCCCCAAGCCCCCTGGGTCCCCTTGGGAGCCTTTGTCCCCCGTCGCTTGTGGCAGTTTTCCAGCCTCCCGGCGGAGCAGTGGCGATGCCCCTTCCTCCCCGGCCCCGCCGGCTCGCCGGGCGATGGCACTGTGCCTCGAATCACAATTACAGTAAATAAATCCTATTAGAAGGACTTTTACTACCGCATGCGCCTCATTTCAATATGCCCAAGCCCCCGGCTCCTGGGATCACCGCTGTAATGAGGCCGGGATGGATGGATGCTGGAAAATTAATGCTTATACAAGTTAATTTGTTTTTATTAGCACGCATCAGCTGGCAGAGGGGACGGAGGGGGGCCGGGAGCAGCCCCACCGGAGCAGCGCAGGGCTGGGGACCCTCCCGCGACCGTCCCCGTGAGAGCAGCGTCGGGGCAGCGAGCTGGACCACCGCGCGCCACCGTCCCCCCCGGCCACCACCCGGCCACCCCCGGCCTTGGGGACGCCCCTGTCCCACGCCGGGCTGGGACGGGCATCCTCCCGGCAGACGGTGGCGAGGACCCAGCACGCCGGACGAGGTCACGTCTCATTAATAAAGGCTAATTAAGAGGAAATCATCAAAAAGCGGGGATGGAGTCGCGCTAAATAATCCACGCCGGTGTTAGCCGGTAATTAACTCCTTAGGGCCGTGACGGCTCCCGTGGCTGGTGCAGCACCGGGGGGTCACCGGGAGCGTCCCCGTCCCCATCCCCTGCCCCACGGCCCCCCAGCGTCCCCTCGCCCAGCCCCGTGCACGACTATCGACAGCCGTTCCTGCGGGGACGGCGGGGCCTTCCTCTGGCTTGGAAAATATAGATCGCACCGTTAATAATACATACATTTATTAAAATTAAACCACCGGCAGATATTACATCCAGCAGCACTAAATTATGGATAGACCTCATCCCCAACCTTTGTTTTTAATTAAAAAGCCCCTTTCAGTAATTCCATTAAAGCAGCAGCTTATGTTTTCTTTCTCTTCCCCTCTTTCAAGCGCGCGATCTGGCAGCATTTGGGTTGCGCTGATGAAACGTCTTTGAAGTTTCATGAATTGCTGATGTAATTGAATAAAAATAATATTAAGGGGAGAGAGAGAGACTTCTCTCTGAACCTAAATCCTAATGAAATCACCTTACCGCGCCGGGCGGAGTGACAGCGAGACGCTGGATTTGTGCGTGTTCCCCTAATCCTAAACCCATTAGCCAGGAGGCTCCGTGCGAACCACATGTCGCGGATTACGGCCGGAAAAAAGGCTCCGCCAAAAACCTGAACCTCCCTTAATTCCTGCGGGGCGGCGCAAAGACGCGGGACCCCCCCTACGGCGGGAGGTGCACTGAGCGCGCCGGGGCTCAGAGCCCTCGACCTCCCGCCTGGCCGCACTAATGAGCTCCTCGCAAGCACTTCGTTAGCGCTTTCCTCGGGAATCGGGCGGCCTGCAATTAAGGTGGAGGGCTTTCCAATTATTTTGCTGCGCGTCGTTATTAATGGAAATATTAATTTTGCATAAGTGCCTCTTTCCACCCCTAAATAAAAGAAGACTATCTTAAAAGCAGCTGGAAGAGAGCGGCGGGGCTGCAGCGGGCGGCTGCACAGGGACCGCAACGGTGCTCCCGGTTACACCAGCACCCGCTGCCCGCCGGCCCCGGCACCCCTCAGCGCTCCCTTCCCTCCCCGGCTTATTAAATGCCGACGGAGCCCGGGGCGTGCCGAGCTCCGAGGATGCTCCTGCTGATGGGGAATGGGTGAGGGGGGCTTGGCTCGGTTCCCCCGTGAGGTTTCCACCTTGCGAGGCGACGGCCCAGCGCCTTCCCGGCCTCCTGCTCCTTAACTGTAATCGCCCTTAACGAATTGCACCAGCCGCCGTTACCCAGATGATCATTGCGACATCCATCTCGCAAAAAATCCCTGCAGGAAACCCAGGTGGCTGCAGCTCAGCGCGGAGGTGAAGGGCAGTGCAGCCCCACGCCGGCAGCCGGGGCCGGTGGAGCCGCGACACCGTCGGGACCCCGGCTGTGCCCCGGGCCGGGCTCTGCCCTGCTCTGCCCATCCCGGCGGCCGCTGGGCAGGGATGCCCGGCCGGAGGTGATGCCCAGGCAGGGATGCCCATCCCGGCGGCTGCTGGGCAGGGATGCCCGGCCGGAGGCGATGCTCGGGCAGGGATACCCATCCCGGCAGCCGCTGGGCAGCGATGCCCGGCCGGAGGCGATGCTCGGGCAGGAGCCGCTGCTCCGGCAGCCACCGGCGGCTCCAGCCGGCAGAGCGCAGAGCCCGGGTGCCGCAGCACATCCCGTGCGTCCCCACGCCGGGAAGGGGACCACGCTCGCCGGGACTGGGAGGACCACGCTGCCTTTCCTTTCTTCTCTCTCTCCTAATTTCTTTCTTCCCAATTTAAACTCCTCTCCAGGATAATGCAATAAAGACATGAAGCACCTAATTTTCATTGGGGGACAACAGATGCAATGGTATATTTACCCAGTCATACCATTATGAAATCCTACAATTAAGGCTTCAATCAGATAAATGCAATTACATAATACGATCTTATACGATATAATTAAAAACATCTGCAATCAAACTGAAGCCGATGGTACAGTAATCCTTAATCAGAAATTACCCACCAGCAGCTCTAGTGGAGAGGCTCCACGCTGGAATCCGGCGGGACGCGGCGGCAGCGGCGCGGTCCCCCTCGGGCACAGTTGCCGCTGGAAGATGATGGGTGGCCGTGGGTGACCACGAGTGACCACGGGGAGCCGACGGGAGCCTTTGGGCCAGCCCGTCCCATCCCAGCCTTGATGTCCCCCAAAATCCACGCTCAGCTCCCATTTAATCCCATGAGCTCAGAGCTACAAGGGCTCCATGTTCCCCACTCCCCAGCGCAGACCTGGACTGAAATCCCACCGGTGCCAGTGCGGGGACACCAGGACGCCGGATCAGCAGGCACCGTGGCACAGAGAGGTGCAGGCTGCGCGGCAGACGATGGGGTTCACCCGCAGGTGCCCCCAGCCCTGCCGGAGTCTCAGGCTGGCAGCTCCACGCCTGCAAAGCGACTGGGGATGCTCCCTGGGATGCGCACGTGGGAACGGGCTGGGCAGCGTTGGCTGGTTTTGCTTGCGCCGGCCACACCAGCACCAGCGTCCCGGTGTCGGTGCTGGGACAGGCTGAGGCGTGCCGGGAGCGGTGCGGGGCGGGTGGGCTGCGTGCCTGGCCCTGGCTGCATCCCCGCATGCCGCCGGCTGGCACCAAATGAAGACAAATGGGCTGGGTGACACATTAGCATCCATTTATTAATGGAAACGCCGCGCCGGGGAGCGCTGGAGAGACGCGCCAGCGCTGGCAGGAGCAGCAGCGGCTCCCGGGCCGGTGTGCAGAGCGCTGCAGCCCCGGGCCCGGCATCCCCTCCACAGGGTCCAGGGGTGTCGGGGGGCTCAGCGGGGCCGGCGCAGCCTTGGGGCTCCCGGCACCAACAGCTCGGCTCTGCCCGCAGCCGGAGCCCGCCCGGGGCCATTGGCGAGGGCAGTGGGAGCTGGACAGGGTCCAGCCCCGCACGGGCTCCCCGTCCCCTCCGCTCACACCTCGGCGGCAGCATCCCCCTAAGTTTTGCTTTCGGAGGCTGGAGCGAGCGCCGGCTCCTCCTCATTATTTCAGGGCACAGCACACCTCTTCCCGCCCGGGGAGCTGTGGAAATCCCACGTTTTGCTGGCAGATGTGCACGCTGCGAGGGACAGGGGCGATGAGCAGAGCGTTCTCGGGAGGACAGAGAGAAGCAGGGTTTTAAAAAGCCCACGGAGCCAGCGTTGCTCTTTTGGCCTTTGCATTGGCCCACGGCCCCGTCCGAGCAGCCGCGCTGCCTCCCCTCCGCTCCCCGACACCCAGCCCCGGCCCCGTACCGGCAGCATCGCGCCCAAACCAAGCTGCCGCCGAGCAAAGCCAAACCGCGGCGGTGGGCTGGGGGCAGCCAGGGTCTGCCCAGCCCCACGGCCCCAGCAGCACGGCCCTGCCGTGGGCCCCCCACCACTCTGAGCCCCACGTCCTCCATGTCCGGCTGGATGCTAGTCCTAATAATTAAAAAAAGACGGAGAGCGAGCATCATCGCTGTTCCCGTCTAATTGCAGCATCACGGACCGGGCACTTTACATCTCCTCCGAGCACTTGCCACGCTGCTTCCCGGCTCTGCTCCGGGGGCACCAGGCGCAGGGGCTCCCCGCTCCCTCCTCCGGCCGCAGCCCCAGCTCCTGCCCTCCACACCCCGCCTCTCGCAGGCATGGTTTTGGGGGTGCAGACGTGAACCCCCTTCGTACATGCCGACCCATTTCTCAGGTGGCTCAGGCATCCCCGGGACAGCACACGGCACTTCCCGGCGTGCCGGTGCCGGCCGTTGGCAGCCGATATTCAGCTGATGCTGTGTCTGTGCCGCAGCTGTCGGGGGGGTCAGGAGGAGCCGCGGGGCGAGGCGGGAGCACCGACCCTGCCAACCTTTTCCACCCCCTGACCTTTCCCGAGCCCCTCTCGGAAATGCCACGGAGCTCCTCGTCCAGCTGGATTAAATGTCAGGGAAGGTGCATTGAATATTTCCAGCCGCCATGCCGGGTCTTGCGGGTGGGTTTCCCCAGCCACGGGCACCTCCGATGGGTGCACAGGCTGCGGTCCAGCCTGTCCCCATCCCTGTCCCCGTCCTCGTCCCCGTGCCACCCCGGCGCAGGGCTGAGCCGGCCGCGCCGCCAGGACGATCCGCGCTCGGCTGGCTGCGAGCGTTTAAGCAGAATTGAGTGTGTGTTCAGGCACTTTCAAACACAAGTAATCTTCATCTGGGAGACGGAAAGTGAAATATGTTATTGCTGGCCGCAGTAAATTACCCGTGCCAGCCCTCGCGTATAAAACATCGCAGTTGCTGGCCAGTGCACTCACTCACCCGCGCTGTGCCGCCTCCCGCCCCCCGTAAATTACAAAATAAATGGCTGGTGGTCAGCCCTGACGTGGTGCTGGGGCTTGCGTGGCCACCCCGGCACCGGCACCAGCACCGGCTCTGGCACCGTGCAGGCAGGTCCCGCTGGGGCAGGCAGGGGCGGGCAGGACCCCCGCCTTGGGGGACGGATCCCGCCTGGAAAGCGCCGTGTCCTGCCGGCAGGGCCAGCGGGAGCTGGGGAGGGACCGGCAGCAGCACCGCCACCGGCTCCCCGCACCCACAAACCCGCGGTGCCGGCGCCGGGCACGGCGTGCCGGCTGGTTCATCCCTGCCCGCCGGGAGCAGCCCCGCAGCGGGGTCCCGCGTTGGGGCATCCTCGGCATCACGGCGATGGTGCGCGCGCGCCTGCTTCGTCAAGGCTAACGAGCTGCGGCGGCGGCGGTGGAAGCGCCCGAGGAAGGCGGGAGGAGAGCGCGCAGCTCCTGCGCTTTTTTTTTTTTTTCCTGGGAAAGGCCTTTGGAAAGCCAAACCCAAACCCCTAATATAAATAAAATAAAATAAATTCCTGCAACTTTAACAATCATTGTGTTGGATTTGGGAGATGTTATTCCTCGTGACAGACAAGGGCAATTATCTGCTATCCGCCAGCAGTTTTAGCCTAATTTCATTACTGCTGTGCAATTCTTCCCGAGCCGCTAGTCTATCACTGTCTCACAGAAAGGATTAGCCGGCACTTTCTTCATCTTCAAATGAATTTTAGCTGTCATGCCCTTGATGAATAGAAGAGGGAGGACTGCTAACCCACACGAGCGAGCGTGGCAGCCCGGCTGCGCCACAAGCGCCTGCGCTGGCACCGGCACCAGCGCTCGCCGACGAGCACCACCCGTGCCGGGCGCGCCGGAGCTGCCGGGAGCCGGCAGACGGGGCTGCTGCCTGCTGCTGCCGGCACGCCGCGGCGAGCAGGGCTTTCCTCCGCGCTCGCCTGCTGCGTGCGGGGGGAAGCGGCCGCGGGCTGCTCTTCGGAGACCGCATGTGGGAAGCAGGCAGGGCTCTAAGCCGGTGCCCGGGCGCAGCCTTTCTCCCGGCATCCAGGAGGGATTAAAATGACAGCATCTGTAATACAAGGGAATAATGAACACGCCATCTTTCTCCCTCTCCAGAAGATGCTTATCCGTCAGTCCGGGCCACCGAGGAACAGAGAAAAGCAATTTAAACTTCAGAGCTGGAACCACAGAGGATGCTGTGGGGAGAGATGTCCAGGCGACGGCATCCCACGGGGATCCATTGCGGCCCCGGAGCCGACGGGCGGATTGATGCTTCGCTCTCCTGGCCAAGCTGGAAAGCGGCGTGCGGAGCCCGGCTCGATGGCCCCGGCTCGATGGCCCTGGCTTGATGGCCCCGCACTCGCGTGGCAGGGGGACGCCCGCGCTGGGGCCACGCCAGGGGCTCTCGTCCCCACCGGAGCCTCCTCCCCGGATACCGGGGGAAACGGCTGAGCTCATTGGCGCGGCGAGCCCGGATGCACCCCGGGACGCGCGGGGCAGGACGGCGGGAGAGGGTCCCCGGGACCATGCCGGGATGCGGGACATCACCTTGCGTAGATGAGAAGCTCCGGAGCCAACTGCCGGTGCCAGGGGCTGGCAGCAGCCCAGGGGCTCCGTTATTTTTGTAAATGTTAATTCCCAACCGGCGCATGGTCCCGGCGGAATATTTTAGCACCTTTAATGCAATTTCCTACTCTCTCTGAAATATCATTTTAATACAACCCAGCCGCACCGTATACCTGCTCCCTAATAAACCTCTGCGACTTTAATGAACTAAATAGCAAATTACTTTTTTATTCAAGAATGAAATTTCATCATATTCATAATTCATATTTTATTTCAGACATCTGCTGCTGATTACATTACATTTAACTAAAATTAGATGATGCTCAGAATGTAATTAAGCCCCTGCCAAATTCTCTGGCCCACCAATACCAGCCTCGCTCAGCGGGGGCCGCTTGGAACCTAATATGTAATTAGGAGCTATTTTCTAGCTGTTTTTAAAGTCTGAAAATTAGCTGCCTTTATTAATCACACAGACAAATATAAAGCGGAGCCAACGCTTGCTGAAATTTCTAAAAAGGATTTTTTTTTAATTATACACCACATAGCGCTGAGACTCATTTTGAATGTTGATTTGTTGTGCACTGACATTTTGACAACTAGTTCTCAATTTGTCTGTCGTAGTTAGGCAACAACAAAGCAGACGGTAATACTTAACTTTCAAAACCTTCAGCGTGCCGGGAGGGGAGAGGGAAGGGAGAGACGGGGGGGACGGGCTCCCCGCGGGCGCTCGCCTCGCCAGGGCGCAGCTGGGCACCCCGCGTGCTCGGGGCCGAGCCCCAGCCAGACCCCGGGAAGGAGGGACCCCCCAAATCCCGGCGCCGGGGCGGCAGAGGGCACGGGGAGCCCTTCTGCGGCGGCAGATGCAAGATGCGCAAACAGCCCTTGGAATGGCACCGGGGGGGGTCCCAGCTCGCCCGGGAGCCCCTGGTCCTCCTGGGGGCACGGGCAGCACCCAGCTGGGGCACCCCCAGCCAAAGGGGGGACCCCCAGATGCCCCGAGCCTTTCAGGCTCCCTGCGCAGAGCCGAGCACACCGCAGACAGCACCAAGCCCTGCCAGCCGCGCAGGGGGGTCCCCTGGCCCCGCTCCCCCCCCGGCCCCAGGAGGGACCCCGGGAGCGGCGGGGAGCCCCGAGGGTCCCGAGGAGCCCCCCGCCCCCCCCGCGGCTGCGCGCTGACATTTCCTCTCTCTCACTGCCCCTTTTTCTGTTCTTTCTGTTATCTCAAATAATGTCACTGCCTCTTCAGCAGCTATTCACCGGAGCAGAAAGAAGCCGCTGCTGACACGGATTTAACACACCCATGCTACCATCTGCGCCTGGCAGGGGAGGGCAGCACCCAGCCGACCCCCCCAGGCAGCGAGCGCCGGCGTCGGGTCGGGGGACACCCGCTGGGTGGGGGTCGGGAGCCCTCCCAGGGTGGTGGGAGACACCCGTGCCCCATGCACCCACAGGCAGAGAAGGAAAATAAAGGTTTTGAAAGAGTTTTTTATACAAACTGTGTTCCTTTCTGCTGGCAAGAAACACCAATGTCCCCCAGGTACTGCCGGGTCCCGCAGCGGAGGAAAGCCCCCCGTTTCCCCGGCCAGGCTGCCCGCAGCCCCCCGCTTGCCCACGCCAGCCCGGCCGGGGCAGCCGCTTCCCCGGTGCCTCGGCGCATCTTTTTTTGCGAAAGGATGGAGCGCAGCTTCCCCTCCCCGCTCCCGCGCTGGCTATTAGAGGCAAACCCAGGATCGTTAGTCTTTCTGCAAAGCTCATAATGTGAAAAATGAAGCTCAAGAAAAATTAGCCAAATTACCAGGCTAATCCTTCAGCAGCAATCGCTGCTCCGCTACACATCCATAAAACGAGAGCGGAGAGAGCAGACGGGGCAGCGCAGACGGGAAAGCACTCGTGTGTTTGTGGTGTGGCCGGAGGAGAGGAGGGGATGAGTCCATGGAGAGAACACGCTCACGAGGCTTTGTTTGTGCTTTCATTTTGCTCCCGAAGCAGCAAACTGCAGGGAGAGGCAGGGCTGTGCCTCCCTCTGCACCCACCGTGCCCCCGCGGGGCGTGAGAGTCCTGGGGAGCAGCCGCTCCGGCTGCCCACGGCGCGGGGACGGGGTCCCCTGCCTGCCCCCGCATCCGCGCTGCAAAGCAGGCCTGCGCTGCGCAAGGAATTGCAGGAGGCGGCTGCAAGTTGGTGCAACCGAAGAGGCGATTCCCGTGGGAAGGCTGGGGTGGGGTACACGCCAGACACCCCCCGGTTATCACGGGGCGCGTAGCGAGGCCCCTGCGAAGCCTCTGCTGGAGCCGGGGAGGGAGCACACAGAAGGGAGGGAGATGGACGCGAAAGCCGTGCTTACAGCTAACAAATCGGGACTGGCTCCAGCCGCTGACCTCGGCAGTTCTGGTCCCCGCGGCACAGGGAGGGCAGAGCCGGGCTCCGGCAAACCCTGGCGTCAGGGCAGGTGGCACCCTGCCCTGCGGCACCCAGACCCCAGCCCGGCGGCACCCTCTGCCCGCCTGCGCCAAGCATGGGGCGGCCGCTGCCACCGACCCTCGCTCAGCCTGGGAACATCGCCCGCCTCCTCTGGCAGGGAGCAGCACGGGACGAGACGCTGGAGGAAACCTCGGGAGGCGGCTGGAGCTTCCCGGGAAGGGGAGCTCGCACCCGCCAAGTGTGCCGCAACCGCTGCGCCCCACCGCAACTCGGGTCACTCGCACGTCTCGGCCGCCGTCTTTCTCTGGGTCACTTCTGCGCCTCCCTCGCGCCCACCACCGAACCTGAGGCTGGCAAGAGAAGGATGAGAGTTTCCAAGGAAAAGCGTCCCAGGATGCCGCAGCACGTGTTCGGGGTAGAGCCGGGGCCAGCGCATCCAGCCCTGCCAGGGATAGGGATGAAAAGCGACGCAGGGACAGCGCTCAACATGCCCGGCTCTGCAGGGAAGGACACGGGCGGCCCCGCACCAACCGCAGCCGCTGTAAATCACCCATTTTAATTATGATTTAAACCAGCAAATGAAAATTTCTACCGCGTTCTTTTCCTCTGCTCTCCTGCAGCGCTCGCACCGTGTCTGCGAGGCTGACTTCCAGGGAAAGCAGCTAACGAGGATCAGCCCCAGACACGTCGTCTTGAAGCAAAGTTTCTTCGCGCTGAATTTGGCATTTCTTTGTGCTAACCAGCAGAAACCACAGACACATTTAAGCGGTTAAAGAGTCAACACGCTTCCAGATCCTCGCATTGATTACACTGTATTAGAAAATGGTAAATTATTTATCAGGCTTTCTGACTTGTGATTAGTGTAAAGCCGTTCTTGGATGCAAATTGGAATTGTAATTAGACATGTAGAAAGGCAGCCTCTGAAACCTGTTTTTACTGAAGCAGTGTAAGGTACTTTTTTCCTTTTGTATCCAGCATAATTATCAAAGAACACTTTGCACATAAAAAACCGTCAATTTATTAAAACCAGAGACAGTTTTACATGTGATCAGGGAGCTAAAGCTGGTCATCACGCCGCCTGGATTTTAGAGCGAGTACATCTCACCTCCGCATACTTGGGGGTTTTTCTTTAATTCCTGCACGGGAAGAGGAAGGCAAGCCCCCCCACCTCTGCCAATTTATTACTCAGCTTTCAATGAAGCATTTCTTGACCAGAGCTACACTTAAAAACGCACACACAAAAATCCCAGACAAACAAAACGAAGATAAAACCTCTTTGGGCGGTACGGAAGAGACCGCAGCTGCTACGAGTCAGCTTATGCTTGAAGACACTCTGGCCTCAGACTCTTGCCTCCCGCTTCCCTTTCGGCCCGTGGTACAGCTCATTAACGCTGCAGAAGCAGAAGCTGCATTTACATCTGCGCAGTAACTTCCAGCGCAGGTCGGCTGGATAGTTTGCCAATCGCACCTTCTGGTCAGCTTCGGAGGAGGTGGGGGTCAGGGTTTTTTTCCTACTTAAACCCAATTACTTCAAACTAAACCGAATCTGTGCGTGCTCTGTCCCCGCCCGCCCCCAGTCTCCCCCGGCCCTGGCAGGGTCAAGGACGTGCTCATTTAAGTCTGAAGCGCGAGAGATCCCAGAGGAGCTGCTGCGAGTAGAAGTTTTAAGGCTTTCCTTGCCTTTCGCCACCCTCCTTGCAGGTGACGGCTCCTGTTTGAGCCTGATCTCGAGCACGTGAGCAGAAACCAGAGCCTGGTTACAGGACCCTGTTTATCAGCCCGGGCAGAGATTATGGGAACGAGTGAGAACAGCGATAATTTCACTAGAAATGTGCTGTTTCTTTCATTTTAATTATCCAACTCTTAATTAGTAGCAGGTAAGAGTTGTATTTACAGGTTTCCTCTCCACCGTGAATTGCAGTCCAGGAGAAATGGAGACCTGAGTGTCAAGCCCTGAGCTGCCAAGATGCTTTTCACCCCAAAACGTCAAAGCGCTCTGCACATCCACCTTGCCAGCCCCGCTGCCTGCCCTCGCAGGACGCCGAAGGAAGAGACACCACACGCATCCAAAGCGTCAGAACCAAGCCCAGTGTCGTTATCCGCGCTGGAATCCAGCCAAGACCCTCTCCTCCTGCCCCTTGGGATTAGCACAGTGGTTAAGTAAGTAAATTCAAAAGAGGATTTTGAAAGCCTGGGTCAAACTCGCACGGAGCCCAAGCGCAAGCAGTTGCTCCAGGTCCTCATCGTAGCCCCCGCTCCCAGCGACACCAGGCCCAAAGTTGGCTCCGCACCCACGTCTTAGAGGCCCGCACCCACACGGGAGAGCGGGAGCGAAGCTTCCAGGCACCAGGGCACGCGCAGCCGTCGCTCCGAGGACGCGGTGCCAAGAGCTCAGTCTTGCCAGAGGCGGAAGCTTAACTCTCGGAGAGCGCGTGCAGCACTTTGGCGTTTAAAGACGAGGTGGTGTGCAGGGTCACTCCGGGGGCCCCGATACTGGTCTCCCAGCATTCAAATCCACAGGCACATAAGTCTTGCTTGGCTGCTTCCACGGCCAGCGGGGAGGTGTCTGCCAAGAGGAAGGCAAGAGCGGCCGGTTAGTCAGCTAGGCCACTGCAGGGAGACCGAAAGGGGCCATCGCACGTTTAAACACGTGCCCCCCGGAACGGGGCCAACGCCCTGAAGATCTGACACACATAAATGACCGCACTGAATCGCCCCTGCACGAAACACGGCGAACCACGCTGCCAGGCGGCTCTGCTAGACACCATCCCGCGCTCGTGACATGGCTTCACGTCCCACCACAGCCGTACGAGGGCTTGCATCGTATCCCTCTGCTTCCAAACCCGGCCCCACCGGCAGGGCCACATGGAACGGGGGAAGGATGCCCACGGTACTGACCTGGTCTCAGGAGGGTGATGCCGCAGCCACCCCCGCCAGCCCCGGTGAGCTTGCTGTGCAGGCCGTGGGACGCTGTCACCCGACACAGCCTGTCCAGGGAGGGATGGCCGACCCCGATCACATTTAAGTGGTGTTGGTTTATATCGAAGAGTTCCTAAAAGCAACCGCACACACATGAGATGAGCACGCACAGCGACAGAGGCTCTTCACAGCCACGGCTCCCTCCCCAGCACGGTGCAGGGCAGCTGCCCTGCCTTCCAGCCACCCCTACGCAGCCACCTCATTTCTGCAGGGAGCCGGGCCACCAGCACGTCTCGGGGCCCAGCAGCACCAGGCAGCAAGGTCAAGGCCAAGGTCTGAGCCCCGGGCTGCTCGTCTGTCCCTGTCCCCCCTCGTGACTTGTGCTGCTGCTGCCCACCACAGTGACAGTGGTACAACAGCGTCTGGACCGCCTTGCTCAGGGAGGACAGAGAAAATCCTGACCATCGCAAGCTGCCAGCAGGCATTTCCTTCAGGTGCTAAATCAGCGCTCCCCGAGGCCTCCCGACTGCTCCACCTCTCCCCTGTCACACGAGCATTGGGCAGGAGACTGCGCAAGCCCCCTCGCTGGCCGTGGGACGGGCACTAAGCCAGCATCTCTCATTCCTGGCTGTCACCCTGCCCCGCTCTGCAATCCATCCAGCATAACCAAATCCAGGGGACTTCTGACACAGCCAAGTCCGAAACGGCGTTGCTGGAGAGGCGACATGGAGTTACCTCCCCTTGTTTGCGCTGTGCAGCGCTTCTCCCTCCTCGCGGGCAGGGCCTGGGCTGCAAGCCCAGGGGCCTCTCACCAGCACCACGCTGGGAATCCAGCACCCGGCACAAGTGGGGTCGAGAGGGTCCTCCCCTCGGGGGAAGCAGCACAAGCCACTCTCCAAGCCCGGCTGCCCTCCAAGCGGAGCTGCCGGCGCATCTCTGCCCCGCTGCCCCAGCCAGCCACAAACCCTGCTGCTCCTGGAGAAAGCTGCCACAGCAGCAAAGTCCAAACGGCCCAAGGGATGAACACCACCCCCCAGAGCTGGGAGTTACAGCTTCTCTCCTTCCAGTACCAGAGGTGAGGAGTTAAGGAACAGCGGGAAGGGCTTGGCTCGCACTCAGGGCAAGCCTGAAGCAGGGCCAGGAGCCGACACCAGGCCCCCAAGCACCGCAGTGCCCTCCCAGCTCCTCAGCACCATCACTGGAGGAAGCTCGTCCTCAACAACGCTCGTCTGACACCCCAACTCAATCATTTCCCCGGCGCGTGGCGGCCGTTCCCATCGCTGTCCCAGAGGGTGTCACAGGCAGGGAGCCAGCTGAGACGGGACTGGTCCCAGCGAGGCTCCCCAACAGGAGCCCTGCGCTCCCCCTCCAGCCGGTGCCACCAAGCAGCTTGCCGTGAGCCGGGAGGGAGCGGCAGGAGCCACGCCGCAGTGAGGCAGGTGTCAGTCACATCACCCTCCCTCAGCTCCGCACGGGTCTCCTGCCAACACCACACAGGAGGGGACGATGCAGAAATAATCCCTCTCCCCCCTCCAGAGCATCTCTGTACTGCATTTAAACAAATGCGAGGAGATGAATTAGCCAGTCGCATGCAGAGCGCATATATCACGAGTTCTGTGCTGGGCTGGACAGACGTCCATCTAGAGGCCTCTTTATATGCCTGAGTGAGGGCACAGCACTGTCTATGATGATCCAAGACACCTGTCATCTCCTGATCCAAAATCTGCCAGGAATCAGATGACAGCTTATGACACAGTAGACTAGTTCGATGGTTCAAATACAATGCTGTCCAGAACTGCACATTTCAGAAACAGCCAAATATATATATATATGCTGCATATAATCAACTGTGCCTTTGTGGGCAACTCAAGCACAAGACAAAACAGCTTGGAGACAGAAACCCGCTCACTGCAGTGCTGCTTCCCAGGCATCGTATACAAGGCTGCTTTGGCATCTTTCATGTGAGGATCTCAAAGCACACTTCAAATTAGCCCTCCTCTTCCTCGTCCCCCAATACTTCCAACAGTCTGAGCATTAAGGTGGAGAGGAGTCGTCTGACGTTGCGCTGCAAACAGACTCCAGATCCCCCCTGCCGATGCCAGCTCAGCCCTCATTAGGGTCAGCCCACCCTGATGGGTACGGAGACCCACCGCCCTCTTGGTGCGAGGGGAGCAGAAGGACTTTGCTACGAATCCCACAGGAGACCCTCCGGTGCTTGGTGAAGCCCCAGCAGCAGCTCACCCACACGCAGCGAGGTGCGACACAGCGTGAAGCCAAGAGGAGAAGGCTGTACAACCGTCTGCTGAGAGCGGCCCTCACTGCTGCCACAGGCCGAGCTGGGACAGCGGCTCTCGGTCCCACCCCAGAGCCCTCTCCCGCACCTCCGGAGCACACTCACGGTTGCGGAGGGGACAACCTACCAGCAAGAGCAAGGACAAGCAGAGGTCCTCACAGGAGAGCCGAGGGGAGGGATCAGATGCCAACAAGGAACTGCACCGCTGGTACCAAATGATTCTTGACCGTCCCAGTCACTTGGCACCCAGGGCCAGACCAGGTTTGCCTCGGCTGGGACTCTGCCACGCGTCCTTACCCCACGGTTGTATGAATCAGTATTACAGCGCTCTCAGCACTGCAAAAAACTTCTTCCACTTGGAAGCGTGTTTCCCCCCACCACAGCAGCCTCTCCTACTCTGAACAAAGCCAAGACAAACACAGATCTTTGTATGCACCTCATGCATCAATGTCAGGTCAGCTCTGGGCACAACTCTGTTTGTTATTCTCCGGAGCCAGGATGAGCGCAGAGCGATGGGAGCTGGCTCGTAACCAGTCCATCACAAACCAGTGGCTGCTGGGCTCTCCGCTCTTCACTCCAGCCTTGGCAATCACAAAGCAGTTGCTTCACAGGCAGCGACTGCCAGAACGAGCGTGGCTGGCCCGTGGCGCAGGGAGGCAGCGCCTCGGCCTGAACTCATTCCACATTTCTTAGCAAAGGGAAACAAAACCTCTGGAGCTACAGGTCCACAAAGCGCCAGGCCCCCTCCCTCCCTCCCTGTGCACCGCTGTGGAGAGGCACCAGCAGCATTTTCTGTCCCTTGGCTCCAGGAAGGGCATTAAAAGCAGCACAGACCATGGCTTCACTCGGAACTGAACATTTCCTGCTATCAAATTTTTTCTTAGACCTAATGTTCTTTAAATGACATTTTGATGTTCAACAGTAACAGTGTCTAAAAATACTGGCGAACAAGCCCCTTACCTCCAGCACAGGGTAATACTCTGGTGATGGATTTGCAGGCATCGCTTCCAGAACACTTTGGCACTCCTGAGAAATTGCATCGATGGAGTCCAGCACCGGGTTCATTATAGCAGGGAACTGAGAAGGGGGGAAGGTAAGATGTGAGAAGACGGCTCGCTAGTCTGCTGATACCACTGTGATAAAACCAGCCCCAGCCTCTCTGAGGTGGACAATTCCTCACCCCACTTGGGGCTACTCATTCACAGACCCCCCCCTGCAGAGCAGGGCAAGGGTAAGTGGCTTCCACCTGCAGAAACTGGAGGAAGAGGGGGAAAAAGGCCAGAGGAAGGAACTGGTGATTTTTGTGGCAAGCCCTGTTAGCGCTGGGGAGAGGGAGGAGGTGAGCTGAAGCCCCTTTCCCAGGGCAGCTGGGTGTTCGCTAGTGGCAGGCAGGAATGCAGCGACCACAGGAGGGATCTCCCAAGAGATCCCCATGAGACCTGCAGTCCTGCACAAGGAGATCCGAGCTTGTGAGGTTTATCTCCCCACCTTGCCCCAGCACACATACAATCACAGAATGGTTTGCGTTGGAAGGGACCTTTCAAGGCCATCTAATCCAACCCCCTGCCGTGAGCAGGGACATCCTCAACTAGATCAGGTTGCCCAGAGCCCCGTCCAGCCTGACCTGGAATGTTTCCAGGGATGGGGCATCTCCCACCTCTCTGGGCAACCTGGGCCAGGGCCTCACCACCCTCAGTGTGAAGAACTTCTTCCTTATGTCTAGTCTAAATCTCCCCTCTTTCAGTTTAAAACCATCACCCCTTGTCCTATCACAACTGGCCCTGCTAAAAGTTTGTCCCCATCTTTCTTATAGGCCCCCTTTAAGTACTGAAAAGCTGCAGTAAGATCTCCCCGGAGCCTTCTCTTCTCCAGGCTGAAGAACCCCAACTCTCTCAGCCTGTCTCCATAGGAGAGGTGCTCCAGCCCTCTGAGCATCTTTGTGGCCTCCTCTGGACTCGCTAACACATCTCCATCCCCGTGACCACGCAGGTGCTGCACCTTCAGGATCTTCTCTTTGACACCAGCCACCAGGACCTTGGTGCTTCGAGGGACTTTTGTGTTGGTCAGCAAGATCCTCAGCGTCGGCACCCTGGAAGCAACGAGAGACACCTCCTCGCCTCTCTCCTTCTTCCCAGTCCCCAGCAGCTCCCAAGGCCCACACAGCTACGTTCGTTCTGCCTCAAAAGGCCTATTTGCGCAAGACGCCCAAGATAAGGAGTCACATTAGTTTTAAAAAAGTTAAGTGGGTGCTTAAGTGCTGGCTGGGTTCAGGCTTGTTCCCCTTAGATACAAGGAACAACTGTACAAGTGCTATAAATAGGACTGTAACGCATTTACTGAAATCCATGTTTTTCAAGCAAAATTTTTCCTTTGAAATACTATCTGCGAGACTAGCCAGCAGTAGCCATTAACTGCTAATAGAGCAATTTCATGCACTGTGAAAGATTTTAATGGAGTCAGATTATACTTCATTGGCAGGAGGCAGAGGGAACACGCAGGACCCGGGTTTCTCTCTGCAGCTTGGTTTTCACAGTCCCACCACCAGGTAAGCAAAAAGTTCCCCCTCCCGCAAAGTCATTTGCTGCCAGGAGCAGATCCGTTCCTGCTGCCCATAATGCCATGAAATTAATATTGATCCTCTGTGCTGTGTTCATCTAATGTCAGATAATGACCAAACATTTCATTGTTCCCATCCACCCCAAACCAAGACAACACTCAAGCGACCCACACCCACGGCAAAATCTGGCTACAAAGCCCTTCTGCCACGCTGCTAGCGATCTCCCGTCAATCTCGTACCCTACGAGATCCACCCAGTGCCTCTTTGACATATTCCACCCACCGTATGTAAGTGTTATTTTTAAACTCAAATATTACCTCTTTAATGGTGTGATTTTTCCTGATTGGTATCTCAGGGCTCCACCTAAAGTAAAATACATGCATTGTCTCAGTACACAGCGAGCTGAGAGATAACACAGTGTCGTAAGAGACAGAAGGTCTTTCATCTTTAGAACCTCACCCAGAGCATATGACAGTAATTGCAAGAAACACCAGCTAAATGAACCATGTTCTCAGACAGCATGAATCTGCCTAACCCTGCTGACTTAATGAGAGGGTCTGGCCGGACGTAGTTAACCCAGTGCCTTTCCCTTTGCTCTCCTCTACTCGGGGATCACATTAAGTATTTTTTAAAAGGCAAAGAGTTTGGCCAGCATTAAATCTTTACTGAAAAAAAAAAGAATCAAGCCGCGATTCCCTGGGGCAGAGCCAAGCACACAGGTTTCAAACTGGACTGAACGTGTGCACTCATGTCAGCAGCCGTCCTTCAGCATGGAATTTCATTGTCCAGAAGGAATGTCTCACTTGGCTCCTACTTTTATGGAGGCATTGCAATTAGGTCTCATTAGAAAGATTATTAAAAGTCTCCAAGGACACTTCCAAAATACTTCCAAGTCTCTGCTAATTGAAACTAAATGACAGCTGTCCAACTGCATTTTCTACTGCATTATCCTTGGGACAGGATTAGGTTTCTTTGTTCATGCCAGAATGTTTAAATATCAGTTATTTGCAACAGGGTCTCTGCCCCACGGCACTTGCCGGGGGGACGCAGATCTCTGGTGTTACTGCAGCGAGTCCCCGACAGCCCAGCTGGCTCCAGTCCCAGCTTACAGATGGGGCAAACCAAGACAGAAAAGGATTCTCTCTACGCGGGTCAAAACAAGGACCTGAATTGGGGAGTTTCTCGTCCCTTTGCTGTACCTCAGTGCAGTGAGGCAACCCGCTCCATCCAGCATCCCTGCAGCAATCCCAACCAAGCCTTATCATTCGGAGAAATGCAACTTGTGGCGTCTGCTCCCCACCTTCCCACAGCTGATGCACGCTCTGCAGCAGAGAACGGAAACGCGGCCGCTGCTCTGCCACCCCACCGGCCTCTCCTCAGCACCCACGTTCGGTGCTGGGGAGCAGCAAACACACACGTACCCCAAGTACCAACGGCATTGTCCACACCCGAGGGATTGCCATGGATCACCCGCTCCCCCTGGAAGGCCCAGCTGTTGATCAAGGTCAACTCTTCGTCTGTCCACCTGAAAGGCAAGAAAAGGACTCCAATGAACAACCAAAACCAGCACGCAGGGAGTGCCAGAGAGAAGCACCAGAGGCCGCAGGGGATACAAAAGCGGTGGGAACCACAGAAGGCAGCCAGGGGCTGCGGGAAGCCCCAGCACGGCGAATCCCCTCTCTGCACCGCATTATTTCAGCGGAGAGCGGGCATCGCTGTTTGTGGCGCTGAACCGGCACTCAGCACTTCTCTGCACGGCAGCATGCAGAAACACACCCAGTGCCGCGAGGGGAACTGGTGCTGCTCCGCGGCCAGAGACAGCACGAAGGGCACAACCGCTCCCCAGCGCTCCCGCTGCAGGCGAGCGGCGAGGGAGGGAGCAGATTCAGGGAGAAGATCCTAGCCCTGGCCGAGCGAAGTTCAAATTTAACTGAATGCAGGCCCAGGCCTACCCACACCTCCCCGACACTGCATGTCACCACACATCTCAGCCCGAGACCTGCCTCACCAATGGTGTATTTACAGACGCAGAGGCACAATGTGAGAAGAGAATAGTAAAAGTTGCATTTCACATGTGCAACTTCAGGCTCTAATAGGCAGCTGCTCAGCTGCAGAAGCCTCACAAATTGGGTCAAAAGGCATAGTTAGACCTGATTTACTATCTCCAGCAAAGACTGATTTTTAGGGATTAACTCCTAACACTTCCAGCTGCACTGGGTGCTGGCACTTAGAGCACAGAAGAGAACCAAACGTGGATCCAGAAGGTGTTATGTTAAAAACACAAAACCAGGTCTTTCTGTTGTCTTAAAAGCAGTGACATAAATCGGTAAGTGCTTTGAGAGTTTAAATGCTGGCACAAAGAGTTTGGTGCTGGGTCAGACTCAGCAAGGATCACGGCCCCCAACTGAACATACTAACGGGCTGTAGCAACACCAAAAGCAAACGCGGAGCTGCTGGTTACAAAGCAACTGCTGGCTGCAACTTCACCGCAATTCCACCAGTGATTTCTCCCCCAGCGCCTCTCAACCCCCACCGCTCTGCAAGGCACGCACCCACACAACCGCCGTCAGAACTCACCGGTCTATTTCAAACCCACTCGCTCACTCCACGCTGAGGGACTGACTCAAACCCGGGCACGCCAAGGGAAGCTTGACACCCCCAGGGAGCCAGCTAGCCCTCCCGCGCCCCGCTGCAACACGCAGACTCACATGGGCGCACACAAATACACCTCTCTGACCCTCCCCTGGAGCACGGCGCTGCTGCTCTGCAGCCCAGACACAGCCCACATCCCAAGCCCCCATTCCAAACGGTATCGGATATCCCAGCACCAGTGACGTTCTGCTGAGATCAGAGCTGGTGTTTGGCACAGCGAGAACACGCATTCGACAGGTTTTTAGAATACGGGGCCCAGAATAGGTATTACCTGATGGAGCAGAGGCACAGACAAGGATTTTTGATAAGCATCACACAGTCTTGCATGAAATAACGAGAACGGTCACTGATCACTGCTACAGCAAGGCAGAAATTCTGAGAGCCACCTGCTGCTATCTGGAAGCTGCTCCCTTTAACTCCCCACTTCCCTCGGCCTCAGCCGCATGTCTTTATCCATCTCCACACACCTTTCATTTCACTTGCCAATACTTAATCTGTGAAGCATTCAGGAAAACAGCTCACACCACCGCTACTCAAAATAGAAGCGCAGTTTGCTGTAAACCACTTGTTTTTAATCCTCTTTGAGAGGCTGCGATTCTTCTCTACACGGGAGTCATTATATCACGCTGTTCTTTTCTTGCGACGTTAAGCAAAAACCTTCTGAAGTCTGACACTCCCATCTCTCACTTACCCCTCTGTGTGCCAGCTGGAAGAAAAAAAAAATTACGCTGTATTCAAGCTGAAGCTAAGACACGCGAGCAGGGAATGAAGACATCCTCGCTGCTCGCTGCCTGGTTTGGAACCGGCCTTTCATTTCTCATAGCGTGTGACTATTTGGGAGATTTGCCTGAGCACGGTGCACAAACGGCTCCGCTCTAGCAACGTGTTTCTGGGTCAGGCTGCGAACTCTGGTTTTGAAGCAGAACACAGTCACCCCCTCTTGCCATCTCACTTTCAGCCCCACACAAAATCCGCAGAAGCCAACCATAAAAGGTTGCACCTGGCACCGAGCGAACAATAGAGGGTTCTGCCGCTCCAGCTGCGATACGCATCTTTAAACAGAGCCTCCTCAGACACACACAGTAGAGCAGACCAGTTTTTCAAGACCGAACTCCAAGGGAAAGCAACCCAGGGCAGAAGGAAAGAAACTCCCTTTCACCAGCCACTGATAAAGGGGAAACTCGGGCAGGAGATCAGAAGGAAATGTACCACATGCAGGAAAAAATCGATGTGAAAATGCAGAAAACCCAGAAAGGATCCTCAACTCCTTGAGGACTCAAAGCAAAACCTGGAAGATGCTCAGGGACAGAGAGGAAATAGAGGTTAAAAAAAAATCACCACATTAAAGAGTGTGTTTTATTTGCTCAGCAAAATAAAGCGCTTTTTTTTTTTTTTTTTAAAGTATGTGTATCTTACACTAGACAAGGGAAATGGTGCACGTTTTACCAAGTCTCTGCATCCAGTTGCTTTTATCAGAAGAGAATTGTAAACACGCGATTCACAGGTGAGAGCCTGGGACAGGGCACGTCTCTGCTGCCGGGAACAGCAGGCGGCAAGGGGAGAAGAAGGGAAAGGAGCCGGGCTCGGGGTGCCACTGCTGCGGCCACAGCCCCGGCCCAGGAGCTGGCCAGAGAGACCAGGAGAGGTGCCAGCGCCTGAATTTGTGCAGGGCAAAGGAAAGAGAGGGGCGCAGAGAGCAGAGCTGCCCCGGGCCGTGCGCCCAAAGCAGGGGGCTTTGCCGGTGCATTACCTGGCTGTGGACTCTCCCTCCTTCAGAGGGCAGGAGATGGCTCCGCACGCCGTCAGCAGGGCCGCCGCCAAGCAAACAGCGTAGGCGGCGCTTGAACCCAGCCCAGCGCCCGTGGGCAGCTCAGACCACACAAGTATGTCCACGCTCGGAACATCTCTGAAACACAAACACACAGGATGTAACGCAATGACCCCGAATTCCATCTTGAGACAACATTTCAAAGGCAAAAGATGCCAATTAGGCCTGATCACAGGAAAAGCTGGTTGAAAACTGGCAACATCAGCACACACATACGCATCCGAGACACACGCGGGCTTCTCGAGGGCTCAGTTAGCACAGCTGAGTAGCCTTGCTAAGCCATTGTACTAGAACAAAGCCTTGCTGAATTGGATCTATGATTAGCACAGCTTGTCAAGCTGCTAGCAGGGGCACTTAGTAACTAAATACTTGAGTAGCACCATAAAGAGACCCTTCAAAGATCATTGTAAACATGATTTTAAACATATTTCTAAATAAAGCCTAAATACCCCAAATCCATAACCGCGTAGTTACATCCCACTGGAGCGACAAGCTGATGGGGAAGATGAGATACGCGCATATCCACGCCCACACGCGCCTCTTCTCCACCGAACGTGTCCAGGTTGTGTTACAGACCCCAACATCAAACCCAAGAGCTTTTCACTGGCTGGTGAGTGACATGAACTATGCACTGATGGTTTCCGAGCAGGCTGATGACAGCCCCAGCGCTATCACCAAGCGACTTGGAGACCGCAAAGCAAAACACGATGCAGCTACACATCATAATTCTTTAACCTTTATTCCTTTGCTATGAATATTGAAGTCGGGTTCTGACGTGGTTTAAAATAGCAAGCAGGGCTGTATCAGACATTGCCCTGAGCACCTGTCCAGCAACTTACAGTGGTATCATCAACGGTGTGGGTCGAGTTCAGAAACTGGAACAGCCCTGAGCTGCGGTTACCCCAAGTTCTTATATTTTTAGGGAGATTCAGCCCACGAGAGGGATCAGACTTAGCTCAGACAATGAATTCACAGCTCATTTCTGTAGCAGTTTTCCAAACCTAAGCCAGGAGGAAGCGAGCTGCCCGCTGGAGGGAGGGATGTCTCTCTCTGCTTCTGTTGGCTGCGCAGGAAGGGTGGGATGAACTGCTCTGACTTAAGCACCTCAAAGCTGGATGCCTAAACAAGAGCAGACGATTCCCAGCCCACCTGCTTGGGGCAGCCCACCCACCACGCAGCTCAGCTCCAAAGAGCGTCTCCCGAGGTGCTCAGAACCGAAATGAAGCGAGATTCCTTGTAATTTCTTATTTTGCCTCAAAGATTGGTTTCTTCCTGTGACCTCGTAGAAGCAATTAATGGTGACCAACACTCAAACCAGCACGTTTAAGGGCAGGAAGATAGCCTTACCCATACTTAGCCGAAATAGCCAGGCACATATACAGAAAGGCAAGAGTGGCAAGGCTCTCGGGAGCTGAGGCTCCGGCAGCGATTCCAGCAAACTCTTTCAGTGTATCCAGCTGTTCTACGCTGGGGGACTTAGACTCATCAAAGTCCGCTATGGAAGCAAGTAGGGGAGAATTTAAACACTTAGAAACCAGGGAATTGTTAAACTTGAAAGCAGTATTTACAAGAACAACATCTCCTGTTATAGTAGGCAGACTGAGCCAGTTTCAGATTTCACCTACAAACTTTCTACTTGAGGATTCACAATAAAAGAAAAGCCAAATCTCCACCAGCCACTCTGAAAACCCAGCGTTTCCACCCCCACACCTGCACTGTATTACAGCAACTGCCTCCTTGCCTACACTTCCCAGTGCACCCATCCATCACTAGGTAGAACTTGGCAAGTCACAAACTATTAAAGAAGGTGGATATTCTGATACGCTTCACATGAGTCTGGGCTCCAAATGGCCAGGAGCAGGCGTTAGCAGAAAAGAACTTTTGGTCAGCGCTGAGAGAGGTTTAACAATGCTCTGACTCAGTAGACTTTGTTCTGCTTTCTGCTAAGCAAAGAGCGCTCATGAGGATCACAGGAGTTACGGACAGGTCCTCCAGAGGGAAACGGCACAGCCGCCAGTCAGGCGCTCCACCCAGTACAAGATGCTGCAGGAACTCCAGCGAGGGCTGGCGTGGGGCAGAGGCAGGAAAACAGACCCCATACCCCTGCCTTCCCCAAGAGCCCTCAACTCGGCCCAGCTTCAGAGAGACTCCTTTTGGCCAGTAATACACCTGGACACAGTCCCCGGCTGGCTCCTGTGTGTATTACAGCACTGCCTGAGCTACAGCAGCACCAGAACAAGCCCCTGGGAACCTGAGACAGGAGGACAGAGCCACAGCAAGGGCCACTCGCAGGCACCAGAGCATCAGGCGGGTCACAAGAGGCACACAGAGGGAGTGCGGGTGCCTGTGCTGGGGGTGTGCAGGGACACGTTAGTTAAGCACACACTGAGCGTGGTGGTCACAGATGACAAGGCCCAGCAACACTCTGCAGGGGGAACGAATAACCCCATGGGGTCCCAGCGCGGTCACCCCGTGGGGTCCCAGCACAGTCACCGGGCAGAAGGCGCCGGGCAGGACCAAGCCCCTCACGACGCACGGGCAGTGGCTTCCTCGTCCCAGCGCTTGCCTGCAAACCCCCTCCGCAGGGCCTGGAGGCAGGGGGTGTCCCAGCTCCTCACGACGCCGACGCCGGGCAGGCGGACGCACACCCTGCCCTCTCCGCAGGGCCGCAGGCGGAGGAAGGTCCTCAGGTCCAGCGCCACGGCCAAGGCCACCTGCGGGCGAGGAGAAGCGGCGTGAGGCGAGGCGAGGCAGGGCGGGCCGGAGCCCCGGGAGCGGCAGGCTCCTTACCTTGCCGTGCACCACGGCGTGCTCCCCGTGGAGGATCACCTTCCCCGGGGCGGACAGCACCAGGCTCCGCTCCCACATCTCCCGCAGCAGGACGCGGCCTCTCAGGGGCCCCGCACCGCCGCCACCGCCGCCTCAGCTGCACAACGCCAGCCGCGCGGGCTGACAGCGCCGCTCACCAATAGGAGACGCGCCCTGCCCCGCCCTCCTCGCTCTTAAACCAGTAGCCGGGATTTTTTTGAGGGCGGGACTTCGGGAAGGCCAATCGGAAGGCGGCGCTGCGGAGTGGTGTGGCGCTGGGGTGACAGCGCGCGTGGGCGAAGGGAGGGACGGCGGCCGCGGAGGGTCAGGGGGCGGCGGCCGGCGGCTACGGCGGCCGGGAGGGATGCTGGGGCGAGCGGCGGCGGCGGGCCGGGGCCTGCGGGCGCTGCTGGGGGCGGCGGGGCGGCGGCAGCGGAGCGCGGCGGGCAGGTGAGCGCGGGGATGGGCCGGGGGCCGGGCGGGGTAGGGCAGGGCCCGGCCCGGCGCCCCCTCTCACGGCCTGTGCCTCCGCAGCCCCGACGGCGGCCCCCCCGACCGCGGCCCCCGCAGCGACCGCGCCCCGAAGATCTACACGAGGACGGGAGACGCAGGTAGTATCCGGGGGCGGCGGGGGGGACACGGGGGGAGCGCGGGGCAGAGCCCGGCCCGACCCCCGCGGCTCCGCCGGGCCGGGCCCGGCCTCTGAGCGCCTCCCCCGGGCCTTCTCCGAAGGCTTCTCCAGCACCTTCACCGGGGAGCGGAGGCCGAAGGGTGACCGGATCTTCGAAGCCCTGGGAGCCACGGACGAACTGAGCTCGGCCATCGGGTAACTCCCTGCCCCAGGCCCCTCTCCCGCTGCCGGGCGGAGGGGCCGCGCAGGCCCGGCCGTGCTCTCCGGGGCACTCGCCGCCGGCCCCGGGAGCCCTGGCCCTGGGCAGGCCCAGCCCCGGCCCTCCGCCTGCACTGAGGCCTAGCGGCACGTCCCAGCCCTTCCGCGGGGGTCTCCTGGGCGTCCTCTTCTGCTAGGAGCTGCGCTCCCAGCCCCACGGCCCAGCGGGAGGGAAGGGGGTGCGCTGGGGCCATCCTTCCCTGGAGGGTCGCGCTGACAAACAGCCAGGAGCGTCCAAATTCCGCAGTTTTCACGTGGAAACGCGTACGTGCACAATCGTGGTAATTTCTCCATTTCCAGCTAACTCTGTTTTCTTTTTCTGTTTTTTTTAACCCAGGCTTGCTGGTGAATTTAGCCATGAAAAGGGCCACACATTTGTTGAACAACTTCACAAAGTGAGTGTTAATGATAATCCTCACCAGTGCTGTCGCTTCATCTGTGCTATTGAGACATATTCTTAAACTCTTTAATTGTAGACACAGTGCTCCCACCGACACACAGGCATTTAATAAATTTGGTATTAAAATAAATAAATACTTCAGACTCTGACCCTTGATTACTCTCTAAGAGATAAATTTCTGTAACCAAGAAGGAAACCGGTAGATCAAGTGATTAGTTACGGGCAGGCAAGCATATCTCTAGATTTATTCAGACCTGTTGCTGTCCACCGTTACGGACACAAGTCTTGCTGTCACACAGCCTCAGATTTGAAATCGGGGCAAAGTGACCACGTGGGCACGATGGTGGGAGACGGGTCCCGCTGGGCCAGTCTGAGTTTTGCTGATGAGCGTCGCTGTGCGCAAGAACTCCGAAGGAGCTAATTAGAGATGTTAAAAAGCTTTACCAGACTGCCTCCCAAGTATCCCGGGCTGTGCGGAGCTGCCCCTCTTGGAGGTGGACGGGACGTCGAGCCAGTGCTGTCCGCAGCTGTTGGTCACTGCCTTTCTTCCAGAGGTTACTGGTTCGGTGTCCTACCAGCAAAGGGATTACGTGAGCGCTCCCCAGTCTGCAAAGTCAGCCGGGGTGGTTTAATGTGCCAGTGAAAACAAGTACACGCGCTAATCTGGCTTCTCGTAAAGCAATTAGGGAGCACTTACCTGATCCCCCCTGCCAGCAGGCTGGGGGATGATGAACAACAAGGGTAGGATCTTCTTTAATCAGCACAACCAGCTGTCGCCTCCCAGAGCTTGCTGCGGTTGTACCGGAGCATCAAAGCCTGGTTAATGAAAGCGCTTCTTATTTTTGTCCTGATTGCCACATCTAGGTCCAGTGTATGCTGCAGGATGTGGGCTCCAACATCGCGACGCCTCTCTCCTCAGCCAGGGAGGCTCACTTAAGTAAGCCCCACAGCACCTTTCCGGGGATAACGGGTCTTGAATCGCAGCCGTCCTTCCTGAATGGCGCTGGGGGGCTGTTCTGGTGCGTGGTGGTTAGGGCTGCCCCGCAGCACGTGTCTGGGAGCTGAATGAAGTCACACGCAGTCCCGTGAGCTGCCGCCGCCTGTGTGTGACTCAAGCGATGTGAGTGGCCTGGGGCGCTGCCCCCCACCGACACCCAGCCACGGCTGCCGAATGGGGAGCCAGCCCTGTGCTAGCAGGGGGATTTGTTTGGGATGCTTTCTTAGGACTTACTGATCCAAGAAATATGAAAGTAGAGCTCTGTCTGTAGACTGAATCACTTCTGTGTTTCTTTTAGTTGATTCTTCTTTTCCCCCTGCAGAACGGACGTCTTTCAGTGAGAAGCCGGTTCTGGAGCTGGAGCAGTGGATCGACAGTTACTCAGAGCAGCTTCCTCCGCTCCGAGCGTTCATCTTGCCAGTAGGTACCGCTTGTGCCTCGCTGGCTGGAGAAGGCTCGCTTTGGGAGGGTAAATCCGCTCCGCCACTCGCTGGGGCGAACAGCTTGTGAGGCCGTTATTTGCGTGGACAAATACCAAAAGAAAAGCAGAGAGAAGGAGCTGGTTGAGTTCAATTTCCACATCCTGCTGCGTTCAGAGATCTCTTCCCAGCTGCCTAGCCATAACACAGGCTCCGCTGTACGCGTGTGAGAGACGCGATAAGCCTTGCTGCAGTTACACAATGGGGTGGATGGCTCTATCTGTTGCTAGCAGACATTGATGTGCTGTTTCATTGTTGTTTCAGTCCGGAGGTAAAAGCAGTGCTGCTCTCCATTTTTCCCGAGCTGTCTGCCGCAGAGCTGAAAGGTGGTGAGTGTTGGCTGTAGCGTAACAGAATAAAATGGATAAAAGGTGATCAGAATGCGACAACAATAGCAAATCGCAGCAGTCGGAGCAATCAACCAGAGCTGTGTTGCGCTCGGCTAGAGCTCGAGTCAGGCTTCGTACGTTCGTGTTAGTCAAATTCCAGGAGTGCAGTCAGCAAAAAGCAAGTCTTGCTTCCCTCCCCTCAACTGGGTCATGCGGGATAAGAACTTGGGAAGGAACGGGCAGGTTTATGTTGAGATGCATCTACGTGTTCAGCTCGGGTCTGGTTTGCTAAATGCATTTGTGCAAGCTGGGGCACCGGCAGGTGTCAGATCCAGGGCAGCTTTTAGCGGCCTCAGGTGTTCCTGCCCACACCTACCTTGTCCCCCTTCTCCACTGGAGATGAAAACTTCCCTGGTAAGGCCCGTAGAAGAAAACTCTTGTCTGCTCACGATGTAAATCACTTCCCTGCAAAGTCTCTTGTGTTAGCCCGAACCTGCTCACCAGCAGTTCCGAGTTGCTGGGGGTTCTTTTCTGAAGCCGCTGATGTGCAGGAAGACGTTTTTGTGAATGTGCTCCGCTGCGAGGATTGTGGCCCTGACAAGATACACTGGAGCAGCGTGATCTTCAAAACTAACATCACAGCCAGTGGTTTCTTGTCAAAAGCAAGCTAAAAAGAGGGCTGTACAGCAGTCACGGGCGAGGAACACTGTTCCCTCAATGAAAGAAGGGTCCCTGTTTACCTGCAGAAAAGGATAATGATCCTGCAAAGCGCTCCCGTTGTTCAGTGATACCCGCTGATGGGGGTCCTTCAGAGACCTGCGTCCTCCAGAACACTCACAAACTGTTAGTTGCGGCATTTAGGCACTGCAGATTCCTCCCGGGGAAGTGAACAGTGTCCTGCTGCTGCGGGGAGTGAGGCTGGGGGCTCCGGGCGGGGTTGGGGTGTGAAGGGGGGTGCTCCAGCAAGCCGCAGTCCTCTGCATTCAGAGCTAGGAAGTTAAATACACTAATGTTTTCCTTTCCTTTCTCTAGCGTGGTTCCTTTAGTACAAGCAGGGGAAGCAGATCCAAACGTGGCCAAGTATTTAAACAGGTAAAAAAAAAAAAATCCCAAACCCTTACTCTGTACCACTGAAGCGTGCCTGGTGTCGTTCCCTTAGTGTGGGGATAAAACTGCGGGGTTTTGCCTCTCACGAAGCTTCCCTTGTAGAATAAGATTTGTGAAGTTTCAAGAAGGAGCTTGTTAAAAAGTGGTGTTGCAAGGCCCGTGTTTGCAGACAGAGCCGCGGTGCTGCGGGAGCATCAGCTTTCTCACTGAAAGCCGTTTTGGAACGCGCTCTCTTCCTTTACCTGCCGTTCTTGTGCTGTAATCAAACGTGCTTTGCAGTGTAGTTGTGCGTTGCTGGGTACAAACACACCTGATATGAGAAGTGGTTTCACTGCTTTTCCCTTCATTTCCAGACTGAGCGACTATCTCTTCGTTTTGGCGCGTTACGCTGCAATGAAGGAAGGGAAGGAAGAGAAAATATACATAAAGCCTGAACCGTAACTGGGAGCTGGAACGTTTGTTTCCTTGATCACGGGAAGCCGAGTCCAGCAGACTGCTTTCCCCCGTCAAGGAAGGCAAAGAGAACAAGCCTGGACTGGAAACGTGAGCTGCCAAGTGCTTCCAGTTTCAATAACGAGGACCTTGTTCGCAAGTGCTGTACGGAACACAGCTGTTCCGTTTGCTGGGCCTTGTCCAAATACCCCTCGTGTGACACTGCGGTGACGGCTTCAGAGTCGCTGTTTGCCCTGGGCCGGAGCCGACTTCAGAGAACTGCAGCTGATCTCCAGAGGTGTCTTAACTTCCCCGGGCAGCGGCAGGTGCTGTGGAAAGACTTTGACAGGACTCTGAGGAACGAAGAGGAGAAAACAATCAGCTTCTCTTTGTAAGTCATAATGCTCGTACAGAACAGCAACTGTGTAGAGATTCGGAAACTGTCCACAAGCTTGGAAATAATAAATGTGATTTACTTGTACCAAAGGGCCCTTAACTGTCATACTTTGATACTGAGCCCGGCGTGCTTTTCTTTTTTAAGTTGCTTTCAACCCATCGGCCCTGGCTGAAGCTGAGCTGTGTAGATTTACAGGAACGCACTAAGAATTCTTTGGCTCTGGCTGCTTCTCTTTCTGCGCGTGAAGAATGTCTCTGTGCTAACAACCCAGCGTGACCTCTGCCAGGAACGGGGCTCGCGCGGGATAGAGGGATTAAAGGAGGAAGGGCCAAAGCCTACAGGTCGCGTGCAGGCAAGGTGATTCTGAGCTCTGTTGGGGTTAACTCCACATGGAGCTGCCCCTCTGAGCACAGACCCCCCCGAGTCTGGTCACAGCTTCCCCCTCTGGCTGCAGGTACCGGCTGGAGGAGTGGAGCCCTTGGCGAGTTTCCGCGTCTGTCTGCTGGGGACCGCCGAGTCGCTGAGGCTGCAGACAAAGGGGTTGTGGTGGGTAGCGGGGGCCTGGTGCCTCTCAGCTGGCAGCTCGAGTTGGAAGAGAGAGGCTAACGCCTGAAGGGGCTCACCTCTCCCGTTAACGTCCGCGTTGGCCTCGGGAGCGTCACTGTCACGGGGCCCTCGGCAGAGCAGACTAGAGCGTGTCCTAGAGCTTGGAGAATGCGGCCGCCAGCATCACGCAGCAGAACGCGGCACTGCCACGGAGAAGACGTCCTCTGCTCGGCTTCCCGAGGGACTGAGCCTGCCAGAACCCGTACTCGGTATGTACACAAGTGCACCACAGCCAGCCGCCCGAGTAACACCTCGCTGCCCGCCTTGTGCAGGGAACACGGACAGTTACGGTTTTACAGTTACGGTTTTACAGTTAAGTGCAAGCCACTTACAGCTTGGAAATATAATTGGGAAGAACAGGCGTCAGACACGGCGGTTTAAGTCTTCCCCGCCTTGTGTGGAGGAGCCTGTCGGAAAGCTGGGAGGTGATTACGCGCAGGGAGAGCGCTTGCCCTGCGCTAAGGGTGCTGCTTTTAGTGCTGGGAGCTTTTCAGTCAGTCATGCAGCTTCCTCTGCTCAATTATTTAAGTAGAAACAACCTTAAACTTGCTTCCCGAAAGAGCCTCTGGCTTTTGTGTTAACTTTTTAATCAGAGTGGGGTCAGAGTGAAGAATGCCCAGCGCTAATAGATACCGCTGTCTCATTATTCACCCTTTTTTTTTTTTTAAAACAGATATTTCATGGCTATTGTTAATGCACATTTTTCACAGAGTAATTTTCCAAGCCTTAGCCTGTAACACATCCCAATGACAAATGCTCTTGATTTGGACTGTACCGTCAGCTGCAATGTCACATCAGACATTTCCTCAATGCCTGCTCCAGACAGGCCATCCAGTTTTATGATAGCTCTGTCTCAGCGATCGCTACTGAACCTTAGGAATCTAGAGGCTTTTCAAGTTTAATTGAATAAAATTCTTTGCAATATAAATTCTTCATGAATGCTATATAAATCAGCCCCGGGATGGATTTATAGTATTTTCTTTTTTTCCAGCTGGGGGGAAGAAACCTCACTGCTGTTTTGGGACCAAAGCTAGTATTGTTTTGATTGCAAGGAGAAATAAATTTAGCTACTACACTTTAACATGATGTGGAGATTAAATTTATTAGGGTGCACTCAGCTTCCAGCTCCCCCCTCTGCCTTTCTACCCAAAGACGTCTGCAATTGTTTCTGCGGGGCTGGAGCAGAGGGAGGCCGGGGTCTGGGGTGACCCTGTGTTTCAGTTAGGCAGGCGCAGGGGGCCAGGGCTTCAATTTAGGAGAGAGCAGAGATGAGGCTGCGCGTGGTCCCAGCCCCGGGGGCTGCTGCAGCTCAGCAGAGCTCCGCAGGGGCCGGGCCCTTGGAGAGTTTGCAGGGTGCAGTGTTTGTCCTCGGCTCGGTCACCTCCTTGTACTGCGCTCGGCTGGGTAAAAGGGACCCTTCTGTCCTGAATGCCGTCCCCGAGGTGCACGGGAGCTGCTGGCCATTACGCTGCGGCAAGGCTCGGGTCCGCGGGCCCTGGTGCACCCTCCGTGCTGGGCTGGGAGCAGAGGCTGGCAGCGGGGGGACGCTGGGACCTCGTGCACCGAGTTCAGCGAAGAAGCTCTAGCGTGGCCGAGCTACCAGTCACAGAGCAGCACGCAGTAACGCACGAGAGCCTGGCGAGCCAGCGGGCAGGAGCGAAGCGTCGCTAAAATGAAATACAGGCTTTAAAACAAATAAAGCTCCGTTGCTCTGGGTTAGCGTTTGTTTTTCCAAGTCCTTTGTCCCCACCCAGCAAATCCAGCCGTAGAGCATAGGGATTCCAGTGCCTGCACCTCATTAATATAATGGGAGGAAGGCAGATGCTTTGTCCGTACTGACCGTATGCAGAGCCCAGATACATTCCTGCCTAGCAGGGTTCCTTATTTATGATTACGTTGGAGCTGCCAGCACAGACATATGTTGCTAAGGGTCGTTCATTCTTGTTTGTAAAATGTATGGCTGCTCCTAGCTTACACACTGTCAAAACTGGAAGAACTGGCCCCAAAATCTCTTGCTGCATGATTGGATCAGACGCCTGTACATCTGTTAACGCTGTAGGAGCTGTAAAATGAAATAAGTTTCACTATAACTCAAGCACCGCTATTACCGCCGCAATGTGTAAGCAGCAGAGCCGGCTGCTGCTCTTGCAGAAATGACACAAACATACATTTTGCCAAGTCGTATGTAAATTTATACGAGGCAGCGTTTCTGCTGCTAATGCACAGAAGGAAGGACTAGTACGTGTATGCCCCCACCTCGACACGATGCCCTGGCCCCCCCAGCCCGGGGCCTGGCGTGGTGCTGCAGCTGAAGGGCGAGTTTTGGGGTGCGCGGCCCTGGCAATGGGGAGCCAGCAGCAGTCCTGCGCTCCTCCTCTCAAGCTGGAGGACCAGAAGGGACCACATCTGCCATCGGGTCAAGTCCTCCGCAGTCACAGGCCCCTGAAATACGCATTTTTGCCTGGAAGGGGTCAAAGAAAAACCCTCCCCACCCAAACAGCTCGTGCTACAGCAAAGTAAGACTCAGCTAAAGGGCAGACGTGCAGTTAAGGCACCTCGGGGTAAGAGCCGCCGTCCCCGCATCAGACAGAAGCAGACTCAGCCCGTTTGTGTTGAGGAAAGGGCTGTCTCGGTCCCTCAGCTCTACCTCTGCCACAACGCGGCAGAAAGCGCCCACCTCTGCGCCCATCCCCGCTACAGCTGCTCCGCAGGGCGTGCGGGGAGGCAGGGTGCCACAGCCGGTGCTCCAGCCGTCCCAGGGTGAGGCTGCAGAGGGTCCCTAGCAAAGAACTTGACCTTAGAAACACCCACAAACAGCCACAAGAAGCATTTCTAAAGAGCCGGGAGGTGGCGGGTGGCAGTGCCGAGCCAGTGCCGCGAGGTCTGACCACTCCATCACCCTGTCGGGTCACTAATGCGCTGCAGGGGCTGCTGCACGTCTCGGTACGTGTGAGCAAACGCAAAAACGAGAACAGGCCGCAGTAATACCTTGTCTCGTTCCACTCAGGGCTGTGGAGACCAGAGCTCAGCACACCCTCCTCCCTCTCTGTCCGAACCTGCAACCTGCCCCAGCACGGAGCGTGGGCCAGAGTGGTAGCAAACGGAGGGGATACGAGTCTGTGGCGTGGGTCGGGGCTTGGGACAGTCCGGAGGAGCAGAGGAGGAGCAGCGAGAAGAGCTGCCTGCTCCTAAAACACGCCTGTGCCTGCACTGCGGCAGCAGTGGTGTGCCCCCAGCCTGCACCGCAGCCGCCGCGGTTGGGACGCGCCAGCACCGCTCCCCGCTGGCACCGCGGTCAGGACACCCCAGCACCGCTCCCCGCCGGCACCGCCGCTGAGGGAGCACCAGCCTCTGGCGCTGCCTCCCAGCTCCGCACCCGGCAGCGCCCAGCGCGCGCGTGGCCCAAGTGCCTCAGCCGCGCTCAGACTTCCCCTTCGGTCAGCCCCGAGGCGCAGCGGCGCGCGCAGAGCCAGCCCCGGCAGGACCGCGCCGCGCTGGCCCGCCACGCGGCGACGGCAAAGCAGGCGTTTTGCAGGCCTGGCTGTTTGCTGCCAGCTTTCTGCCTTGGCAGCATCTGCTGTGGGGTTTCTTTTTGCTGTTTCTGACGGCGCCATATGCCTCCGTGTCAAAACAATGGCGCTTGCACACTGACTGGGAGCCCTCTCCCGCGCTCCCACCGAGCTCCCTCTCCCCAGCGAAGCCCAAGTGCCCGCGGGGCTGGCCCCGAGCACCGTGCACGATCGGCACAGCGAGGTCGGGCAGGGAGGGCTGCGGCGCGGCGCCGAAGCCGGGGGAGCCGGTCAGCGAAGGGCTACGCTGCCACGCACCAAACCTGAACTCGGGGGGAAGCTGGAGCAGCGGCAGGCGGCACAGGATGCTCCCAGAGCCGGGCGAGGGGACAATCGCAATGCCTGTATTATTAGAATATTAACAACAACCCCCCTGTCGGCTCCAGTGGCTGGTCCTTAGGGCAGCTTCTGAAGTACAAAGCACAGCCTTGCCCCGCAAACCCTCATCTCCCTACGTCCGCCCTCCCTCCCCAAACCCAGAGGTGTCCGATTCCTTCGTGCAAAGATCCAGAGTTGGCCCCGCTGCCGTCCAAACCCAGTCCTGGCTCTCGCAGCAGAGCCCCTTGAAGGGGCTTTGCCACCAACCTCCAGCTCCTGCCCGCAGCAGAGCTCCTGGAAAGGAGCACTCACTCAATGGGGCACCCGCACCGAGCGCACGGGGACACACGCTGCCCCGCTCTCCCACGCTGGGGGATCCAGCTTGGCTTTCCAGTCTGGTTTCCCTTCCGCCTGCGGCCCAAGGCACCGTTCCCAGCAGACCAGGGAGGTGCCCAGAGCACTCCAGCCCCAGCCCTGCCCCAGGCCAGGCTCACCACCCCCGTCTAAGGAGCACCTATACTCTCATGAAGGTACCAAGGACCAAAGTCACAGCACCCTGCGTAACCAAATCGCATTTCTCCAAGCACATTCCAAGGCCCAAGAACAAATCCTGCTTCCAACAGCCCTGCCAGGTCCTTCGGGCTCAGAGCACTCCTACCACCACCAGCAGCGCCCCAAAGAGCCCACCTCTCAGGGCCCCCGAGCGTGCGCACCAGGAACGAGCCTGGCAAAGGGCTTTCCGAGGGACCGGCAGCCCCCAGCCCCTGCCTCGCAGCCTCCCGGCGCAGGTACCAGTACCCCAAAGCTCCACTCGCCCCTCTGCTGCGTGCTCCCAGCGGGAGCGTTACACCCCGGGAAAGGAAGAGGAGACATCCAGTCATCTTGCTCATACCAGGTTTATTTTTATCTTCCCTGCATTTCTGACACAAGGGATGTTACCGAGGTCCCCACAGCAGCGAGTCTTCTATAGAAAAAATAGTCATTAATCTCCCGCGGCAAAACCGCCCCTGCCCCACAAAGAGCACCCGCCAGAAGGCAGCGGCGCGGGCAGGGACCGATACACCTTCGCACCTTCTGCTCGGGTCAAAACACACCAAAGCCTCCCAGTCATACAGAGAGGGGCCGCTGAGGAGAGACTGCTGCTGCACGCGCAGCCACCGGGGCGCTTACTAGACAATCACGTTTTATACGCTAGCTAGAAAATTGGATGTAGTGTCTCGTAGTGCAATATTTCCAGGTTTGGAGGGACCTAGCTAAGTCTGCATTAAGATCTTCTCTAGGAATTGTACTCCTGAGGAATGAAGGAAAAAAAGGGAGCAAAGGTTTTATTTCACTGTGTTCAACAACAACTCACTTCATTGAACAACCATTGTGCTCTATTTAGACGCTGCATTTCCCTAGAAGAAAAAAAAGAGATCTCGTGTGATATTTTCAACTACGATTGGTGCAAGTCAGTGCCTAAACCTCTCAACTACACCGTCGACAACTGCTTAATGCTGAAATGCTCTACATAAAAAAAAAAAAAAAGAAATTTACTGTCATCTTTAATTTCTCTGGACTCACTTAGTCCAGTATCTTGAGTCCTCTGAATGCAGGCATTGCTGTCCTCACTAATGCTTCTGATCACCCTAATATTACTGAGTTGACATAGAAAAAGGATCCCGACGTTGCTTTCCAGATGCATTTCCAGGCATCGGTTCTAAAAAAAGGGTTACTTCTCTGAAAACCAGCTGAAGCAAGACAGAAGAGAAAGATGAAGCAAAGGCCATCTCTATACTCTTGGCTGAACAGCGCCAAGTATTTTCTGGTCTGTTTGAAACGTGCAACATATCGTGGTTAAGAGGGTCTTCCAGAGAGCCCGGGGAGCCTTCTCCGTGCGGAGGCCTGTGCCACGCTGAGCAGGCCTGGGGACGCGGATGCCCGCGAGACGGACCGACGCAGGCCAGAGGATGAGGTAGGGTACGGCAGCCTCGCTGCGGAGCGGCTGCTGCGAGCCGCCTTGTGCGGCAAGGCTCCGAGCCGATCGGCCCGCACGGCGCAGAGGGGCCAGAGCGCAGGGTGAGGGTCGCCAGTGCCACAGGAAGGTAAGGAGGGGAGAGGAAGCCCAGAGGAGATGCTAGCAGCCTCTGTGGGAGCTTCTTTTGTTAGTGAGCAGCAAGAGGGGAAGGGGAGAAGGTGACTGGTTTTTAATCCTGTCCTGAACAGGAGAACGTACATGGCTTTCCCTCGTGCCAGGAACCCAGCAAGGAAAGAGCAGCCCAGGAGAAGACAGTCTCTCCTCTCACCTGGCCCGGGCCGAGGCAGGACTCGCAGCAGCACGAGGGACCGAGGCCGGGAAGCGGCAGAGACCCTTTACAACTCAGGCTCTGGACTTCGTGAGAAACGGCAGGAAGGGGTCCCACCTCCCCGCCACACACACGTGCACACTCCCCGCTCACACCCTGCCTCTCAGAACAACCTGAAAAAGCTGCCTGCTACAGGCAAACATCAACTGTTAAAAATAAGGCCAGAAAGAGACAAAGCGACCAAAATAAATAGTTTGGCAACAAAGCAAATGTGGCTGTTACGCAGAGGCCAAGTCCTGGTTCGAAACAGCACATCTCCCTAACAAAAGGGCCTGCAAACAAAGTGAAACTTCTATCCAAGTAAGAGGAATTTTGCCAGCGGAGGTTTCCAGAGGGGTCTCGGCAGCTCGACACATTCCCCTTCCAGAGGGCGCAGCGGGCGCCTGCCCCACTTGAGCACTGCGCTGGGGAGAGAGGGCTGCCCGAGCGGTGTGCCAGCTCCTGTCCTCTGGAAACGAAATAAAATTAAACCTTTTCGGCTCCTGAGCAAACTCAGACAACAACCCCTTTCGTCCAAAGTGCGGGCTCTGGCAAGAGCTTGGCAGAGGCACAGCTGGCTCAGCACGCTGACCCCCACGCCTGCTGCTTGAGCTCTTAACCTACAGCACTCCGAGACCTTCCTGAGAATGGCGGGGTCCATCTGCTTGCGTTTAACCTGCTGCTTCTCGAGTCTGGGCAAGTGGTTCGTTCTCTGAGACAAACGCAAGGGCCTTGCGCAGAGCAAGGGCATCAGGAAGCCCCCGCGCAGTACCTGTCCTGAGTAAACAGTGCCCGTCCGTGGCACATCCAACGCTGCAGCCTCGTGCTCGTCTCCTCGCGGGCTTTGTCACGTTTCTGCCTTTGTGCAGCTTCCCACAGACTGACTTCCACCCAGTAAGAAACTGGACCATCTCCTGGGAAAGGAAAAAGAAACACTCCCACAGCAGCAGCTGCCCAGGCTGCACAGCCTGCTAGGGGGTATTACGGTCACTAATCTGACTGGCACTTTTAATGTTCCTTTTATGCTCCCCCGGGGTTTGCTTTTAAAGACGATTTACGTGGGTGTCAAGTGAAGTGTATTGGGTCAGGCCCATCACCTCCTTCGTCCTGGAGCAGTGCCCAAGAAGAGCCAGCCCTGTCTAGCCCAGCAGCTCTTTCCTGTAAACCTCTATTATCGGCCGCATCTCTCCAGCCCTCGAGCGAGCAGCCAGCTCCCGCGGAGCTGATCCACCCTCTGTGCAGGAAGGCCTCCACCTCCAGCAGCAGTCAGCAGCTCTGAGCCCCCATTGCGGAGTCCAGGGCCATGGCAACTAGGACAGCTCGAAGCCAGTGTTCATGCTGATCGCGTAGCGCAGCTTCTCCCGCAGGATGCTCTTCTTGCTGTAGTTGGGAAGCTTGAGGAGGTTGAAACACGTAGAGGAGGTTGGGAGACGCCCACCTGGCTCTTTCTTGCGGATTGTGAAGAAGCCCCGTAGCACACTGCCCAGCGTGTCACCGGTGTCCTGGAACAGGGCAGAAACGTGTCACCCTTGCACCCCTCTGCTGTGCTCCTTCCACGCAGGGTGCCTATACGCAGGGCAGAGGCGCTGACAGAAAACCCATCTGCTGGGAACGGGGAGAGTCAAACCTCAAAGCCCCGTCCCCCACAACAGCTAAAAGGAGCTCCTCTTGTAACTGCAACTGCCACTGCACACGCAGGGCCCCTTCGCAAGGGGCATGGGGGAACAGGGTCGGAGGCACAGGGGGGTCCCAAGGAAAAAACGTAACCCTGGAGACAGGCAATAAGAGCCCAAGTGCTGCTGTGTGTGGGAGGAGGGAGGTGTAGCCATCCATACGCATCCTGTTAGTGCAAGGCTGGTTCCACCTTGCCCTACAGAGCATGTATCTTCATGCCTTACGAGCTTCCTGGTCAGACAGGGATGAGGAAGCTGGGCAGGGAAGGAGGCCTGCCAGAAGCCTGGCAGGGAATGCGTAAGACACGAGCAAGCAGGGTGCCTACCTGATCATCAGAGACTTCCACGCAGCGGATGGAAAAAGGAGGCTTGAGGTAGGCAAAGCCCAGAAGTGGAGGCCTGGAGCAGCTGGTAACAAACTGAAAAAGTGACGGACGGTGAAAGACGGCAGCAGCGAGCGCAGCCTGGCTATAACAGACACGTGGCTAACGCAGTCACAGCAGACAGCTGCTTGGACCGGCACGCGAGCACCCCCCGGTACAACACTGCTGAGCGTTAGCGCACAGCTCTGCCAGCCTTTGAAAACTGCCACCTACGCAAGACTATTCATGGTGACACAAGGGCACTTATAGGAACTCTGCTTCCAGGGCTGCCCCTCCGCTGCGGAGCGGGGTGCAGATTTTAAGGCGTCCAGCATTCTGATACTCCTCCTAGTAGTGCAGAAAGTGCCCAGCTAACTGGAGGAGAGCCCAAGCACCCCGAATCGCAGGCTGGGCTGAAATGACAGCGTTTACCTTGAGAAACATGGCTCTCTCCTCAGGGCTGAAGTCATTGGCCAGGATGTCCCACAGCCAGATAATCACCCGGTGACTCCCGTGGAAGCCCCCGTAGTACACCGTGTGTTTTCTGGGGAGAGAAAGGTTGCGACAGGCTTGTGTCCCACTGCAGCAGGAGGGTCACAGCTGCCAGCTGACAAGCGCTGGAAGGATCAATACCTGCCACGAGTCAGGGTTCACCGCTACAGCAGACGCTGCCAGTACTGAGCCCCCCCCAACACTTACTGGGCGCTTGATCAGAGAAAAGGGAAGGGCAGAGAGAAATCCTGCTCTCAGGAACGAGTGGAAGAAAGGACCCTTCCCATTCATTAGTACTTTGGACAAATTAGCTTTAAGGAACATGTTCTTCAGCTCCATTCGTTTCTGTCTGCTCCTCAAACTCCAATTAGGAGGAGCAGGAAGTTGAGGAAGAGCCAGCCTCCTGCAAACCTCCAAACAGCTCGGTAATAAAGTGGCTTGGTTTGCTGAGCGAGCAGACCAGCAGACCAAGTTGTTCACTTACTTTAAGTCCTCGAGGTCAATCTCAGCATTGTCACCGGAGATCAGCCGCTGCAACTCTGGTGCAGAAAACATACGAATCCATTCAGGCTTAATGATTGACCTGAATCCACTGATGAGCGCTGCTGTCTGACTCTTGATCTGTGTGTGCATCCGGAAGTGAGCCATGAGGTGGATGTAGCTGATCCTGTGTGTGACAGGGAAGGTGACAGGGAAGGTGGCAGCAAGGGATCCCCACCTCACCAGTGCAGGAACAAGGCTGCTGACCTGTCTCTCCAGCCCCAAAGGGCCTAGCACTGCCTGGGGATGCATTATACTTTCCCCTCCAGGGCCCTGCACTTTATTTAAGCAGAAAGAGCTGTTGTTCTGCCCAGACTTTGCCCCCCACCCCTCACCTCTGGGACTGTCTGCTCATTTCTTAGAGCTCCTTCCCAACGCAGGGACTAGCGGGCTCTAATCATCACTTGATCAACCCTGGCCAGACAGCAGCTCACAGAGGGGAGCATGCGTCCAGCTCCTCCTTAAAGGATCAGATCCCCAGTCACGGGCACTCCTCTAGGTTTGAAAAACAACTCTCTGGGCTCTGATGCTGCCTGCACCGAAACCCACGGCTGGAGAATCAACACACCAAAAACCACTGAGGAGATTTCCACCTTCATCCCAGGAGTATGGAAGAGGTGCACTGTTTATTAGAGGGAGGCACTGTCAGGCTTCCTCTTCTCACCAACAGTCAAAACAACCGAGCTTGCCGATTGTTCTTCATCGGCTCCGAGGCAGACACCACCACAATCACATCGACTGCGTTTTCAGCTAGGTAACCTCGCTCCGCCATTAACAGACAGAACGGTGTCTAGATTGCTTCTACCTATACCGCTTCTCCTGCTCCCTCCCAACTACCAATTTCTGTGCACATCTGCACAAAAGCTTCAAGGTTTCTGCTGTAAGCGAGTAGAGTAACATACCGACTTTCAACTTTCTCCCTGAGCTGACTTCTGACAAGCCAGAGGAAGATCCTTTCAAATGCAAACTCCCTGGTCAGAGCTCAAGAAGGGAAAAGACCGGGAACATCAGATTGCAAAGCACGACTAACAAAGACAAATCCTCAGGTAGGATCCAGCTTTCACTTGCCATTAAAGAGAACAACCCCCAGATTACCAGTTCAAACACACATCTGCTTAATAGATATTTTATCCTGCTTTTATGATCACTGAAGGGTACAGAGAAGAAAAAAAAATGAAGGGAACAAAAAGGTGGGTTTGGTTTTCAGGCTCTGGAGTTGACATTTACGATAACTATCTAAAAGCCGGTTATCTGTGAAAATAGCTACAGGGCTCGGTGTCTCCTCTGATTTCCTGTGTCTAAAGTACGACTGTCGACTACATTTGAATTCACCACTGTCTCTTCTGAAGAACAGTGCTTTATACAACTGCCACATGTTATCATTCTGAGAAGATCTGTCTGCTCCAAGGTGTCTTTGAGCATCTGTGCCCTCTATGTTCACGACTGTGTGCCTGAATTGCTTTGAATCCATCTGTCTGTATCTATCACCGTCATTAAATCCTGCAGAATCTCACAGCCTGTGTGCCTTTGACCTCCGAAGCGCTGTTTCAAGAAGTAAATTGTCAATTTTTATTTTGCAAATCGAATTTAATACAATTTCTGCCTATGAACTGTAACCAGTAAATTCTATTAAGATATTTATGTGCTCCTTCTACTCCAATCTATCTCAATTCATTCCAGATGCAAGCCCAAGGAACTAGAATAAAGTATTTTGCAGTGGTGACCTTAAAAATCTAATTGCTGTACTTACTTATTTTCATTGGTAACGGGAATGGTCTTCCCTCCAGGAACAAGTTCATGGCAAACAAGCTGAGGGAAGAAATGATTGTATTGCTAATTACTGCCTGGAACCACAATGGAAAGAAATGCCATGCTAAGCTGTTACCTCCCCATAAAACATTTATTTTTACAATAAAACAGTAGGATTTAAAATTTAAGTAATAATCCTGCTTCTGCCTTGAACCAGTTTCACTTAACTATTAACACGGTAATTGAACAGTAGGGAACTCCGACTCTCCCACCAGCGGAGCCAGCCCTTCTTTGAGGAAGCCTCCTCTCTAGTCCGATCCATCACTGCTGAACCGCACACAAATCAATTCAAAGAGCCCTGGGGGACTGTCACAATCCCAGAATCCAGAGGCCGAACAAGCTCAGAGCCTTCGCGTAGCTCAGTCTAACAGCACAATCCAAAGCTCTCCACTCCACAGGCCTCAGCGGGGGCCACCTGAGTGACAGAGCTGCCCGAGTTCACTGTCCCTCAAGCTGGGCGCTCAAGGCCTGAAGCGGAGAGCGCTCAGAAAGCGAGACAGCTGGGAAGCAGCTCCTTCCTGCCCTGCCAGGCCAGGGCCTGGTGCTCAGCCGACAGCACTGAGCTAGTGGCAGGGACCTCTGGGTGCTTGCTACAGCAACAGTCATGACTCATCTTTGCACCAACGCTAAGAGGCAGAAAGTCATTATTCACACAGTACAGTGGCCTCTGTGCTTCAGTTCCAGGTGACTTCCAAGGTCAGAATGGAGTCCAGCACAGGGAACGAGCTCAGCTCCCCTGTGCCCAACAGAGCGCACAAGTTTATCCAGGAACCACAGGGTTACCCCACCTGGCTGCTTCAGCACGGCCAAAGCACGAGGCAAACAGGAGTCCCCTGGTTTATTTTGAAGTTTTGAGTGCTACAGCCTTCGTTGTCTTACTGCTGGGCTCTCATATGCTGTTTCTATCTTTCTTTTTAAGGTGGAAAAGAACCTTAAAGCTGAAACCTCTGCAATCCCGAGGCAGCAGCAAGGTGTTCAGCCACTGTGCAGTGGACACCACCTCTCACCCGTGCGGAGGAGGGCTGTATCAGTACTTAGCTGTGTTCCCATTCACCCTCACAGCTTTGCAGGTGCGTTTACACTGCTACTGCTGCAGTCAGACGTACGCAAGCTAGGTCCAAACTAGCCAGCTTAGGAATAAGAAACTGCAGCACACAAAGCTCTCAAGGACAAGCTGCCCCAGAGAAACACTCCACGACCTAGTGGTCTCTGAGCTCTGTGCCACTGGATCGACACTGCTAACAGTGCTCAGGCTTAGCGCTAGCTGGGGTCTCCCCACAGAATTTGCAGCAACAACAGCATACACAGACAGTGACGGCATTTTTACCTTATCTATCCGTATTTTCCAATGCACACACAGCATCACAGAACCCAAGGCACACGTGCAACCAAGCACCTTCAAGCCTTCATAACGGACTGTGACAAACGGCCTTTTCTCCTCCAGGCCAACAGACCTCCTGACACACTTCAGGTTTCTCTGGCAGAAACCGCTATGTTTAAAGAAAAGGAATTCCTTCCTACTCACACAGATTCTTCTCTTTAAAAGAGGGGGAAACCAGTTATGCAGGGAAAGCACAAAACAATGTTTTTCAACTAGAAAAGAAAAAATCCTGGCACTAGAAAAATTAAAGGTCAGAGGGCAATCTTTTTGTGGAAAAAGCTCTTCTCTGCCCACAGCTAAATATTGAACGAAGCCGCAGAATCCTATGGCTGAGTTCAGAGAACCTCTGAAGCTGAGCCAGCCTTTCAGCACAGACGCTTTTTTTGTAAAAGGAGAGCAGAGCTAAGCCCTAACCACAATCAAACACGAGGTCATTTACTAGTCAGTCCCCTCAGGATTCTTGTTCAGATGGGCCCCAGACAGCATCCACCTGACATGCTCTGAAACACAAGTACCAGAGTAAGAAGCACTCTGTGCAGCAGGAGCTTGGACAGGCTGCCTGACTTTTAGATGCTCAAGACCAGCTCTCAGAAAGCTCAGCAGAGAGTAACAGCTGTCTTCTGCTGGCAAGTCAGACTGCAGGTGTATTTCTCTGCTCTGAGGACACTAATAAAAGCTAGGACACCTCTGCTCAGGAGTCAAACCTAGTTCTGCTGCCAAACGCTTATATTCACAATCCGCCACTTCTGGCACCAGAGACCTTCCCACAGCAGTGGGCAACGATCCTCAGGACCCCTCTCAGTGCTTCAAAGGCTCCTCCTGGTAGCATCAGCCGGACAAGCGAGGGAGACGCTCCTGTGCGGAGCAGCTAGGATCTAACCAGGAGAAAGAGGGAGTGCCTGAGCCAGGGCTCAGGCACTGTGGACTCTGACAATCAGCGCCCAGAACTCTGCTCATCACCACCGGCATGGGGAGGGTGTTTGGAAGAAGGCAGAGATAAGATCCAACAGTCACTAAATAAAAACCTACCTGACCCATCACATCTTCATCGTAGGACAGTGTTAAGCCCAAGTCACTGATATCACCATCGTAACGCTAGAGAAACAACAGAGAAAAGGAAAGGTGGTCAGTGTTTAGCAGCAGGAACAGCAGCTCTGCATTTTTGTATTATTCTTCCACTAAGTGATCCCCAGCAAGCACCAAAGCATAACAAATACATGAGTTGCTCCACGTTATGGGGAGACTGCACAAGAGCTGAAGCTAAAACTCAGGATTTCCTGATTGCCACTTCCAGGTTTACACCCTCAGACTCCTTTCTCATCCTTGCTTGCCCCAGTAAAAACACAGCACAGCTACCTGCCAACCTGCCTCAGAATCACCAATGACTTCCAGGGCGTTTTTAAAGATGATCGGTACCCAAAGGCATTTGCGATTCGAGTATTTCTAGCAGCAGCCAGTGATAAGGGAGTTGAACGACAGGAAACGTAATGCTCAAACCTTAATTGAAGTGAGATTTTTATAGAACTCGGAGTCCAAGGAGGGAAGTTCATCTACGGAGCTGTAGAAGACACTGTGGTGGTGCCCAAGTAGCTGACTCAAGAAGAAGGAAGCAAATGGTACATCCACAACTATTCCCTACAGACAACAAGAATGCAGAGGTAAGGTCCCAACGCACACTCATTATGTGCAACATCACTGGTTACCTATGAGGCCTGCGGGCAGATCATGCGTTGTGGAACAAGTGCAAAGATGCAAGACGTTGAAATCAGCTAAGAAAACCACATCCTCTTAAAATCCATTAATTAGTGGAGCAGGTGCAAAAGGCAAGAGGGGAACTCCATGTTTCCTTTAAAAGAACTGCTTTACATGGAGAGGGTCGTTCTGTCATTCCATCCTCCGTTTAGCCACATGTCCCTTTAAGTAAGGTATCGATAAACGGATGCTTGCAAGGTGTAAGACCAAAACAGACTACTCCAGCTAGTTTCCCCAGCACCAAGAAGAATAATCAAGGTATGTCCCAGGTTTTACCTCCAAAATTATCTTCAAACATGCCTGAAGAAGTGCCAGACTGCTCCACCATCAGTACCTTTATCCAAGTCATTTTTTTCAAACTCGCCTCTTCAGAAACACATATCCCCAAGCATATGACAGATGCTCTCAAAGGCAAGGGGCACCATCAGAGAACTGCTTCTGAACAGTGCTATACCAACAGTGACAATACCTAATACGGTGCTTTTGGCTCACCTCATATACAGCCTTCCCAAGCATCTTCCCCACGAACTCAAAGAGCTGCAGGTAGTTCTCATGAATGTAGGATGTTGGGGATGGATACAGCCTCTCATCCCCGCTGGTTGTCTGCACACAAACAGAGAGGACAGCACAGTGAGCCTGTTTCTCGGTGCAAGGGGTCATCACGGTCAGCAGCTGCAGCCCTGCGTCATACCTTGAACAAGTTGAGTGCGGGGTCAAACACCTTCTTTATTATCTCTTCCAGAAACTCTTTGAAGACACCATCTTGATCAATACCAGCCTCGTCGACACCCAGATCATTCACAAACTTCACTCTGATCACTCCCTTCATGGCGTTCTGGGAAAGCTGCCGTAGCTGTTCGTATCCATCCTACACAGACCAGAAGAGCCAGAGGACACTCATAGAGGGGGAACATGTGAAACATCCACGCAGACGTGCAGCAGAGACGGGGGACAGACACACCGCAGAAACCTGCATTTGTCATTGAATTCTGTGTCCAAAAAGACCAGCATTTTTCCTAGTCAAAACTCCAGGTTTGTAGCAGTCTGAACCAAACTAAGGTCCAGCATTTCCCTGTAACATCACTTCATATAAAAGCAGGCAGAACTGGCACTGGGTCCCTCAGCATCCACAGAGAAGATAAAAATATCTTCACACCCCATTCTTGTCAGGTCAAGTTACTGGCTTGTCGGTTGGCTTCTGCAAGCCAAGTCACTCACCTCCAGCATACGTGAGCGGCGGATAGTGATGTGTGTGACATGAGGTGACGCAGAGCTGGTTTCAACCAGCCCAAGCTTCTCCTTCTCCTTCGTAACCATGTTTCGGAAAAGCAGCACCCTCTTAAAAAGAAAACAAATGTAAGTCTTCATCCACAAGGCCCCTTATCCTCCAGTGCAGCAGGGCTTTCAGGTGCTCCTGACGCATGCCCAGAACTAGCTCTTGGTTGTCCTGTTCCCGGCTAGGCCCAACGATGCCACTGTCACCTCCTCACTAGAAATAGTGGGATCTGCCTCCTTGTTCCCCAGAGGGGCAGAGAAATCCTTGAAGCTCTGCTTTGGGAGGGACAGGGTACCAACAGTACTGGAAACAAAAGCACCTTTCCTATCACCACATAAAAATCTGTCATCTCTGCAGATCTGCTGCCTGCAAAAAGATGCTCTGCTTTCTGCATAAAGACTTTCTCCAAAGCCACGTCATGCACTGCTGGATGACTATGCAGCTGCCCACGCAAATAAGCTGTCTCTCAATGAGAGAAATCAAGACAGCTTAGAGGAAATATATTGGGGAGATTGGGGGGAAAAAGAAGATTTTTGTTTAACTGCCATTTCAGTCACAAGCTCCATGTCACAAAATGCTCAAGACACATGTCCCATCTATCCCAGGCCACTGGCTTTTAGCCTCCATCCTCTGCCCCTGTCCCACTCACATTCTTGTGGGGAATGACGTGTGGGATGTACTGCAGGAGCAGCTGGGCTCGTTTCTTGTCCTTCTCCAGCTCCTGGAAGAGCACGCTGGGTTTGAGGTCCCTTACAAAGAAAGGCACAGATTCAGAGATCCCTGAGAAATGCCCAGGTGTGGTAAATAGCTGGGGGTAGGAGAGAGAGGAAACTTGTAATAATTTCAAAGACGACTTAAGTGCTCAGGTGTACACATCTAAGAAGGCCAGAGACACTCAAGCTGTCAGGTGCTGAGTCAGTTTTCAAAGCATCACCCTCCACGAGCAGCTAATCCTTACACCACAGAAGAGAAGCACGATAGGAGGGGCGTCCTTAAATGCAAACACAGGGAGCAGTTCCGACCTTGATCTCGCAGGCAGAATGAGAGGCACTCAATTTAAAGTAAGGGATCCCAAACCAGCCACGCACAGGGGAGCCGAGACAAGCACGCAGCTGCACACGATCCTTGCCCTGAGCTGGACACTTACTTGCGTAACCAGTGATCCTCGGGAGCAAAACGCCTGCGGCAGTCCCTTTCATACAAGACCATGAGCCAGCCATGGACAGAATGAAACAGCTCCAGGGTCTCCCCTCTGGCGTTCTCTGAACAAAAGGAACAAAGCAGCAATGTCCAGGCACCCCAGGTAACAGGAGTGTCCAAGAGCAACATGTTGATCATCTGCCCCACACTAACAGGACAGGTGTGTTCCTCCTAACCTCCACTGCCTTCAGACGGAAGGGAGAGATTTTGTGCCTCCCAGAAGACAGACAGTCTCTTCTTTGATCAAAGTGAAAACACTCTTAGCCACAGCAAAGCCATCTCAGCCAGCTCCAACTGAGCCATCACAACAGCAATGGACTCTCTCATCTAACTGCCAGAATTGAGCTGTACCCAAATTATGCCAGCATATAGATCAACACAAGGTATCTACGGAGACACGAGCAAGCCTGCTCGGCTTTGCCAAAGCACTATATTACATTCTTGTCCAATACACGGCCTAGTTATGCTAAACATAGTCTCTGGCAAAAAACCAGCATGCCCATCATGTCTGTTACACAAATTCTTATTGGAAATAGAAGAGTGCACTGTATTTGGTGCCACGCACAATAGTGGCATCTGGACACCAAAAGACTGAGACATATTCTCATGCCACACAACGTAGTATGTTTTTTTTTGTGCGAAGTAACGATTAGCAGAAGCTTCAAACTCCAAAATTAATGCCTTTCGTTGTTCTAAGAGTAACCTCAACTCAAGCTACTAAAAGCACTTACCTACAATTCCATCCCAGATCATCTTAAATACAAAGGAATTCAGAAAAGATGAGATGGTAACAAGCTCTTCCAGTTTGAATGAAATCTGCTCTTCATAGACTTCTATGTCATCAAGAATCCTATCCGAGAAAACAAATGCAAATGCACAAGTGTAAATTTAATTCCCTTTTGAAATTTTCATAAAGGCACATTATCCTTTGGCAGCAGCTCTTATTTCTATGACAACTGACACCCATGAGGATCTAAAGTCATAAACAACTAAACCTTGTGTATTGATTTTGATCATCTGATCCTAACAGAAGACAGCATGAAAGGTCTGAGACACAAGCAAAGCCAGTATTGCATAGTTAAAAGGACCTACGTGCTCATCCCCAAGAAAACTTTTTCATCGTTCAAGCTAAGGAAAATGTCTCTACTGACCAGCAAAGGCAATTTTCCACCCCCTCTCCCATCCTTTGTGTTGCATAAGTCTATGAGCGAGACAGCAAAGGAGTTGTAAACAGAAGCACAGAAGCTGGGGAGCTTCCTTGCAGCAGTATTAGAACATCGTTCCTCAAAGCTTATCTGGACTCATGGAAGTGTTTGCTTTGGACTGACACAATTGTTGCCCATAAGCAGTACAAGACATGTTTCTTCCCCCTCCCTAGACAGTGCCGTAATATTTTGTTACCAGTTCAGCCAGCTGTATATTCCTGAAGCAGCACACGGCTGAGGGGGAAAAAGTCCTTTATTTCTCAGGACTCCAGCTGAAAAGCTTGCTGCTTTACTCTGCCTAGTTATCCTTATGCAGAGGCAGCGATACCTTAACCATTCCTCTTGAAACTTAAGGAGCACAACAGCTTCACATTACAAATCCAGAGAGCACCCTCTGCTTGCTACCTACGTGATAAGGTGGCGGGAGCAGTCACAGAAGAGCATCAACATGGCCAGCAGCCTCTTGGATTCCTCCGTATCATTATTCAAGCACTCCAAGAAGAGTTTTAGCCCACCCTGTGGTCCCAGCTCACAGATAAAAGCCCATAATTTGGGCAACAGATCATCCAGGTAAGTGAGGCCTAGCAATGGAAAAATATAAAGCACACTCAGTAAAGCTTGTTCTGCTGGCTTATTCACGCAGGCTCAAAGAGACGAACGTCACTTGGAGCTGAAAGATCCTTTTGCAAAGTAACACTTTACTTGAAGGGAACATAAGCGTCACGTTTGGCTCCCAAGCCTCTCTGCATTAACAGGAGATGTACGATCACCAGGAAAGCAGAAAAAAGCTTTTAACGAGGCATTAATCGCTTGCACATCTGAAGCCCTTTCCCGCTAATTATTTTGCAACTTTAGAAAAGAATTAATTCCCGTGATCCAATCACCATTACAGCCACCTTAGCGATAAGAACACAGAGAACGGGGTTGTACCTGTGGTCACCACTATAGCCACAAACAAAGCATCCACGGCTCTGGACTCTGCTCTAGCCACTAGACCAAAACAGTGCTTATCTCCTCCTCCATCCATTCCTAAGACAGGTAATTTGTTCTTAAGATGTATGAAAGCATTCACTGTTTGCACCACATAAAGATTAATATCGCTAGGCTTCTCAGAAGCACTGACTCAGTCTTCAGTTTGATATGGAGTAAGCAAGGTTTCATTATAGGAAAACTTGCTTCAATTTGTATTCTGGAGAGTTAATGCTTGATAAAGAAGTGATGAATGTTATTGATCAGATGTATGATTCAGGACGGAACAAGCGTTCCACCCAGCCAGTCAATAAACTGTTGTCAGTAATAAAACTACCAACAAGTCAACAGAATTTAGTAAGAAAAAATCTATTTTTTTTCTCAACATTTTAAGCAATTTGAAAAGCACAGATGTGCCCTGACCTGTGAGTATCTGCAGACGGATCTGCGTGAGCGTTGTGAGCGTGGTTTGGTACAGGACACAGATACTGCACACCTTCTGCACTTCTGCCGAGTCCACTCGCTTGCCCCCAACAGGCTTGAGAATGTTGCGGACAGATGCAGACTTCTGGAAAGCTCTCTTGAAAAGATCTGGCGACAGAGAAGCACGTGAGATATCGGCTCAGGAGACAGAACTGCTATTCCAAACCACTTCTTATTCTCAGCCACTTGGCAGCTATGCGAGAAAGAGGATTTTAGGCAGATCAAGTCACTCCACAGACAGCAGGTTTTGGTGGACTTTTCTGGCAGAACACTGTACAGCTGCTAGCAACGCAGACAAATATTTCGGTGGGGGCATTTCTCTAGAGCTTAAAACCTTACCAGAACCACAGTAACTAATGACCACAGGATCTAGTGCTACGGGCAGCACCTAGAAAACAGCTAGATTACAGCTGTCTTATTCCAAATACTCTTCTGCAGAATCACCATGCATCGCAGATCCACGAGCCAGCTTCACCTTGCTTTTCACCTGGGAAGCTGGCCTCCCATCTTGCCTTGGGAAGTACTAAGTTATGCAGTAAGCACTTCAGCTACTTGAGAAACAATGAAAAGAACTGCTAAAACAAGCAAATATTTTCACAGCACCAAAGTAAGAGACTTGCCCCAGGTCACAGAGGCATTCTGAGCAGGAATTACAAATAGGAGAGATCACATCCCCACCTAAGCAGTAGCAGCTGCTGCAAGTAATTACTCAAAGCTTTTAGCATAAGAGGAAAAGTCAAAGCCCTGTGAGTCTGCGAGAGAGACAGACACAGGTACACACACACAAAAAAAAGCAACGCTCCAGAACTGACTCTTCATAGGAAGGCTGTTCTGTGGGGAAACTGGCTGTGTTGGCAGCTGAGCTATTTCCTGATTCTCCAGCAATTTCTTGCTGAGCACATCACTGAAGAGGATGCGGATCATATGGACTCCCCAGAGATGCTGCAGTTGCTTTGTCAGCAGAGGCATGGACTCATTCAATCTGAAAGACAAGTCAGGGAGACATGTTAGAAGGCAGGCTGGAACAAAACACCAGACACTGATACTCTGATACATTTAGCTCATAGTCAAAATGGAGTACGCACCCACCCTACAGACGGCCCTCCTAGAAAGAGCTGATATACAGGTCCTGTATTGAGTGTACCAGTATGGCCACTGCTTACCAGTCTAACTATACTAATTAATTTCCTCACGTAATAGTCTGCGTATGAATGCAGTAGTTTATATTGTGCAGATATAACCTGAAATATCTGAGAAGTTACTCTGAATAGGGTCACCCTGTTCATCTCAAAACAAACCACATTGCAGCATTAAAAAAAAAAAAAAGGAAAAAAAAATAGCTAAGCTTAATCATCTAGCGCCATAAATCCTCCTCACTTACCCATAATCCACAGTCTGTGAAAACCAGCCCAGAACAGGATGCCAGTGGGTGAGGTTGGATTTCTTTTGTGAAACGTACTTCTGGCAGTAGGAGAGCATGTGAATGAGCACACCCACAAAGTGAGCTGTCTCCTCCTCAAGAACTTTATCATTCAAGGAGCCCAAGTACACAAGATTACCTGGCGGAATGACCAGCACAGCAAGACTCAAAAGAGGAACAGATGCTGCGGGACAGCGGTTACAGACACAACAGACGAAATGAACTCAGACCCCCTTTCAAGTCCAGGAGAGGATTTCTGCGAAGAATGACTATTAGAGGCTACCCTGCCGCAAGCCATTTCCCACATGCATCAACCACTAAGGTGGCATCTCCTCATCTGTATCCCACCAACACCTTCTCCAAGTACTGTAAGCTACAGATGATCCACGGTTATTCCCGAGTTCCAGCTGTTCCTCTTGCTCCTTTTACAGAAATGTGAACTTAGATATTTCAGTAGCACATCCACGTAGGGAAGTTAGATCCAAGTCTGCTACACTGCAAGGCTTTCTCAGAGCCCAAGTGAAAAGCTAGCGGAGATAATACTTCACAGTTTAGGTATGATGACATGTATACAAGTATCTGACCCTTCCTCCATTTGCCAGGGCCTTAAACCATGTTTGCAATATCCCCAAATAAATCTCAATCATTATTTAGAAATTATCTAAATAAGGATAAAAAATGATGAGTTGGAGGCAGCTCTGACCCATGGAGAATGAAGACTTGACTCAAGACTCATTTCCAAGCAGTTATTAAAAAAAAAAAAAGAAGTGTTACAGGTGCTTACCCAACAAACAAAGAGTGTGACTTCCTTCTAGGCACACGCAGACATCTCGGCATTGTGCTTCACGGCTTAAAAATAGGATGAACTTGCGGAAAAGATCATGAGATTCTATCACTGCCAGACGCTGAAAGACAGAATTTAACTGCCAGTGAGGCTGAGAAGCGCCACACAGAACAGCCACACCTGATCTGCCATCAGCCATTCGGATTGTCTTTTCTTTCCAAATAAAGCAGCAAATTGAGACTGTTGCGCGGAAGACAGTGTTTGACAGAAGCTGGTCTAGGAAATAAAAAACCTTGGAGGTGTATAGGCCATGTTCTAGCTGTAGACAGACCTTTGCAACCGTCTGTCTGCAAGAACACAGAATGCCCATTTGGCAGGAAACTTGCCTGCCTGCACCAAGCTACACAGAGGAGCAGTTAAATTAAATTAGATTAGTGGACAGCCTACTAGTTACCATCACAGATCCTTTGCCACGCAACAGACCGATTTTTGCCGTGGCTCTATCTACGGTTACAGAAATGGAAGAATAAGGACATGCAAAAATTCAAGTTATGTGTCACATATGCCTTTATTTTTAATTTATTTATTTATGTTAGGGCAGTTCAGCCCATCATCCCACTGGTGTTAATAACTCCTGTGTTATTAGAAACCCAGAGTATCTGGACGGTGTAAGGATCAAGTGCTTCCACAACAGACAATTGAATCTGGCAAAGAGAGAAATGCCAGTGCTCTGTTCCAAGGGCTGATAAAATGGAATAACAAGTGGCCTTCAGCGGATTTTTGGTACTATTACATCACCCACTTACCTCAGGTGTCAGAGTAGCAAGATGAGTCATTATAGCAGGCACGGACATGATATGGATCAGAAACGACCTCAACAGATTGTCTGAAAACTGCGCAGCAACCACAGGGCTACAGAGAGAAAAACACGTCAGTGCAAGTAACCTGACCTGGCAAAGTAAGACGCAGCCTTTAACCGAGCCGGTTCAGAACCGGCTGCTGATTCTACCCTCATCAAGAAGCACCACTGGAAAAAGAACACTCACTTACGCTTTGTTATCATAGCAAGTTCACAAAATAGCTCATGACTCAAAGGAACGTAAGCCAAACAGTTCACAGCATAACGTATTTTTACACAGCACATCCGTACCACCCAGAGCACTGTAAGTGTTATGTAGTTCATCTATGAAGTTCCCCTTCTCTCCTCACTACCATGAAGCCAGTAATTAAATAGTTGTTTTCTTTAGGAAGAAGTGACATATTCAAGGACATCCACTGCTACTCTACGGACCATCACAACCTGTCATCCAGGCAGTGACAGCTACAGAAGGGGAGTGGCACACAATTAACCACTAACGTCTTAAAAGAACGCTCATTACTGGCTGCAGATTCCCAAAGTGAAGAGAGGTGAGGTGAGGGTAACAGCATACTTTTCTTTTTTTTAAAGAAAACAGATTGAATCATTAGAAAGACCTGCAACCAGCTCTTGTTTCACTTTGCCCCTGCAAATTGAGTAACAGGTACCTCTGCATCAGCAGCTCATCGTGCAGAGGCACGACCACACCTGTCTAGAGAACTCCAACCCCTTCCGATGGTTTAACAGAACGACATATAGATCTTCTACTCTGAACCGGAATTGCACTCCAAAGTCTAGGCTCATACTAACACTAATTACTGACTTAAGAGCATTCTGATCTGAAAAAGGATGACAGGAAAGTGAGCTCTTTGCCTAAAGCAGCTCCTTTCATCAGGGTGATACTCTCAGTGGCACAAAGAGCCTGGCAGAATGAGAAGTCTTCAAAAACCGCGATAAAGACAACTTTGGCTGCATATCATCCCAAGCAGCTCTGGCTGCCTTACCGCAATGCAAGAGAGAAGATGGCAGTTAAGGAGCCTTTGGACAGGGAAGGTCTGGATCTTGCCAAGCCATTAGTTAGCAAAATCTGGAATAAAAAAAAAAAAAACAAAAAACCAACACCCTGCAGTACTCAGAAAGAGATTATGATTACTCCTGAAAGACATTATGTTTATTTTCAGAGCAGAGAAAAAGAACACCACCAAAGCAACCTAAAAATCAGTTACTACAAGTTACTTGGCAGAACTAGAAGGGCTTCGGGTTAATAATGGCGTAACAGAGAAACTGCAATCAAACCAGACACTCTACAGTACTTTTCTCCTAGGACCTGTACTCAGGGTTCCCAGGCCTTTTACAATTAACAGGCAAGGCTCATAGCTGCCTCGTAATATCATTCTCATTTAAAAGATTAAGAAAAATTACATCAGTTCCTTTCCCGTACAGTAAACAATTCAAACACATACAAAATGGCAGCAGCAGCTTGGAAAAATATTCAAGAGCCCTTTCTGTCCATCTCATTACGAGATGATTAAGTAGGATTTAGATTCAGCAACAGTGACAAAAAGGAGACAGCGTATTTGGTCTCAAGTGCTTTGAAGAAAAATATGACCACACACAAATCACCAGTGCTCCACAACCAGCTTCTCCCTGACACACCACCACAGAGATCGTAAAAGGTTCCTCAGAACAAGGACCACAGCGCAGGACTGGGGCTTGTTTTGAATAAAGAGAAAACATAACCGTATCAGCCCGAGACTGACCTGCAGCACAGAATAAAATCCCTTCTGATTCAGATGTCCCATGATGTTTGCACAGATGTGGTTCATGGCGGGCCTCAGGGTTTCACCTTCGGGTTAAAACACCGATGTTACTAGATCAGCATCCCAGCTCCACTCTTTACTTCCTTACAAACTATAAACCCGTTTGTCAATTCCTAAGCCCTTCTTGCACATAGTCCTCGCCCTTACACGCAAACCCACCATTTCAGCAGCATTTCACATTGTCTTGTTTAAGGTATAAGAGTCATATTTCCTCGCGATACTCATCTACCTTTTCTATGTGTATTTCCTACAAAAACCCAGAACTAAAACCACATTCCATTATCCTCGGAACACTTCTGGTGCACGAGATTTTGGAGCATTACAAAAACATTGTAATTGTTGCTGTTCTAAGGGAAATAGCCTGTCTAATCTCAAGGGAATCCTTGCTGCCCATTCTATGCTTTGTGCAAGCACAACTAATGAATCTTTGTGGTAAGCAAGGGGAGAAGACAAGGCGCAGAAACAGCATTCGGTAGATTTTAATAGCACATCCCAGATCGGTGGCTTAAAGTATTGAATTGGATGCACCAACCTTTTCCCCGAAGGATTTTCCACGTAGAAGTGTCTGTGAAGGTGACAAGCATTGTGAGGTGCAAATTGACCAGTCTGGAGTCTTGTAAGATGTCAGGCTGCAATAACAAACACCAATGTTAATAAACCAAGTTAGCTGTGTGCCAAACTACAGAACTGTTAAGTGCAGGGAGACAACACACAAAGAAAATGGTTCTTACCTTAAGCTGCTTGAGAAATTCACAGCAAAACCACAAAATGTCTTTGATCTGTTTGATCCATAAGAGCGTAAGTTCCTTGGAGAGCGCCAGCGACACATACCACACCTGAGAAAGGCAGGATACAAGCGGGAGCAGTGATTAGTGTTTGTGCTACAGATTGGCAGAATACATTCCCAGGGAGCTTTGTAACAAAACAACCCCCTCAGTGGAACCAAGTTATTTCTCTCCCCAGAATTCACCGGTCAAAGCATACCACACACCACAGAAAGACACTGCCCTTTAACTCCTACAGCTGTATACAGAGAAAGAAATATCAGAGGAATACTGCAGAACTTGTCCAAACTTTCAGCATGGAATCTCAGCAGTGTTCAGGGGCTTTTGAAAGCTAAAAATTCAAACAGCACCAACCCAAATCCCACACATAGAATTAAAAAAAACAAACCACCCTCCCACCCCCAAACTAAAAAACCACCCCGCCGACCTTGGGCTCGTTCTCAGCATCCATACTGTTGAGAATACACCGGCAGAGCTTTTCAAATCTCTGTGGGGGAAAAAAAGGTGGCATTAGTTCTAACTACAGGAAGGGCTATTCTGGAAAAGCACTAGGAACAGCTCAGCAGAGGGAGCAAGACACCTCCGTAACAAAACAACAAACGTTCCAAACATATTCCCTACAGACAGCGCCAACGGCTCCTTTCCCGAGAACGCATCTACACATCATGCTACAGATCTGCAGAAGTTTCCTCCTTGAACACACTGCTCATCAACAGGAGGAACTTCTCAGCCTTCCCTGCTAAAGTGCCTCCCTCAACAGCATGGGCTGGAGCCAGGAAAACCATCTTGTACTTGTACCGTCATCACCAGAAGAGGAGTTCAATGGAACAGAGATTAAAACGTCACCCACTGCTGCTGCAATTTCAATACAGCCTTTCATTTTCCAATTGTTTTCCTTATAATTAGCCCTCACAGTTTCCTGGGGCAAATATCACCATTTCATAGACACTACAGCAAAGGGCTTCACTCTGGAACCACAAATTCAGGGCACAGTCAGAAAAGCAGTTGTGACACAAAGAGCCTGCACATGACACTGTACCAGGACAGCTCTGCGAGCTTGCCACGATGCACCCGCCTGGGGAACTGACGCAGCTGACAAAATCCTAAGGTGCTGCTCAGTTACTGAAGTTGGCATGGCCGTCAGGAAAAACATTCGTTAAACTACGCCCCAAATACGGAACCGCTACTAAAAAATTCAAGGGTTCTTCTGTTTCATTCCTACAGGCAGAGCTCTCCAAGAAGGACTAGGAGACAGAGATCACATTTCTGAAGCCAAAATATATCGCAGGAACCCTAATGATCACTAGATAACTAATTAAACTCATGTAACATGTGAAAATATGTCCTCAAAAGAAGGAAAGCGTGTCAGAGTAGCAACCTTACCTCTTTGTCCTCTTTATGATTAAATACAAACAGTAGTTTCCTCGCAATTCTGAAGATAGAAAGAGCACTTCTTTTACTCGGGCCAGATTCATTTGCCCCAAAGAAATCCTCCACTTCTCCCCTGGCAAAACGGAAAAAATGAGCATCGGTAGTTAAAACTCAAGCACACCTCTCCAGATAAGAGCAAAGCGCAGAAGGTAGAATTTCACACACCTTATCTCCCTCTGCAGGCGGCAGCGACAGAGAAATCTCCTGATCAAAGCTTGGATCTGGACTGCGGCACGCTCCCTCTCCTTCAGCTCCCTCCGCTCTTCCCGAGCCTGGCGGGCTTTGTCGAGGAACTGGGCTTTGGAGGACTGGCTTGCACTGAACATTTTTATAACCTACCAAGATGTAAATTTAAGGAAACAAAGAATCATTGCAGCAAACACCTGGAAAACTAGGAGCAGAATGGACAAAACGCAGAGGCAAGGGTAATTCTTCACATTACTCCTGAACTGACTACCCACATCCAATATTTAAGTAGGGGAACAGCCTAGAAAGGAACACATGCAAAACACAGCCTAGGCAAAGCCAAAGTTACTTGTCAGTGGGGCTGTAATAAGAACACACAAACACCAATATCAGAATCATTCCAGCAAAGTCTGCAACCTAATGCAGGCCAGGAGGTTTTAAGAGCAAAAAAAAATAATCAGTGTGTTGTCATTGTGTTCCACTCCCTGTACTCCAACTCCCCTTTCCAGTCTCGGTTGTTTTCATTTTCTTGTTTACAGATAACATAGAACAATTCTACAGGCAAGGACACGCGGGAGAACGCACAAAGGACTCTCGGAAGCTAATTTATTGCTACTCAACAACACAAAATCCACAGAGTCAACAACACCTTTATAAATACTTGACAATGAACTCACCTGAGGGCTTACTTCTTCAAAAGAAGTGTATGATAGTCATTTACACACAAACATGATCCTCATCCCCTGGCGTCAGGCAGCTCCTGCACAGACAAGCACATTACCCACAGATGATTTGGGGATTTACTCTTTACCTTTGCAGTTCCAAGCCCTTTTGACCAGACTTACCTCTCACTGCACCCTTAAGAAGATGTGAAGTCAGAAAAGCTTCAGGAGAGGAAAAGCAGCGCCACCGCTTAGCTGTGATCGCTGGCACATGCAGCTCCCGGCGCTTCAGAGCGGGGAGAAACCAGCCTGATGCGTGACAAAAGCGAGAGCCAGCCTCAGCCGGGCTAGGGCCCCGGCCAGACCCGGCGGCAGCCACCCCGGAGCGAGCGCTGGGGCAGGACCCACCCTGGCACTCGCTCCAGGCACTCGCAGAGCAGCCAGGGGAGGCCCCCGAGACCCTCACTTCACCACGAGGCCCCCTCAGCCCCAAGCGCCCGTCCCAGAGCCCCCGTAGCCCCCCCGGGCCCAAAGCGCCGGCCGCGCAGCCCACCTCGTCGGGCCGCAGGCGCCGGCCCACAGTCCCCAGCGCCTGCCCCGCAGCCGCCCTCCGCAGCCCGCCGCCCCGCAGCCCGCCGGGGGCAGGGCCGGGCCGGGCCGAGCGGGCCCGGGCAGCTCCGTCGCCCGCCAGGCCGAGGCCCGCAGCCCCGTTGCCCGGCAGCCCCCGCCTCGTACCCCGTGTCCGCGCTCCGGGTCCGGCCGGGAACCCGCACTACCGCTGCCGTTCCACCCGCCCGCTCTCTCGCTTGCCCGCCTGCCCCGCTTGGCTCGGCGCAGAGAGAGCAGCCGGCCCTGGGTCTCGCTGCTGCCGAGTAGGTCGGACCGGGCCGGGCCGAGCCGAGCCGAGCCCGGGAGGCGGGAGCACAGCGCGGCACCGCCCGGGGAAGCCGAGCGGAACATCGGAAGGGTTTAGTGGCGCACCCGGGCCGTGGCGGAAGTGACGCCGGAGGGGCGGAAGTTCCCCCCGCCCCGGCGCTCCCGCTCGCTCGGTCCGTGGGGCTGCGCTGCGCCGTTCATGGTGAGGCGGCGCGGGGCGGCGGGGGCCCGGGCGGCGCTGGGGGGGCTCTGGGCCGCGGCGGCGGGGGACTGGGGGTGGCTGTGTGGGTGGGGGGCTGGTCAGCTGCGACCGGAGTGCGCGGGCGGGGGTCCTTCCCCGGGGGGGGGGCGCGCTGGCCTGGGGGGATGGGGCAGGATTTGGGGGTGCGGCCCCCAGGGTGGGGGGCACGGGGAGTGGGGGCGGTGCGGGGTTTGGGCGGTTTCGGTCCCCGGGGGCGGGGTGCTGGGAAGGGGGGAGGTTGCGGGGTGTGGGGGTGGTCCAGGCCCGAGGTTGGGGCGCTCAGAGAGCGGGGAGCAGGTGCGGGGTGGAATCCGGCTCCCAAAAGCCGGGGTGCCCACGGTCTGGTTTTCATGTGTGCGGGGAGGGTCCGGTGCTCCCAGGCTGGCCCTTGGCCAGAGGCTGGCGGGGTATGGGGAGGGCAGGTCTGGGGGCTCGGGGTGCAGCCCCGCGGCTCTGTGCCGTGTGGGTGGCAGGGTGCTGGGGTGCGGCCCAGCACACTGGGTCACACTGCAGTGCAGGAGCCCACTCTGGGACCCCGGGCACGGCTCCTGGCTGAGCGGTGGGGGCGTTCGGGTGCTGGCGGGAGCCAGAGCGTGGGGCTGAGGCTGGTGCCTTTGTGGTCCAGAGAGCCCTGGGAAGAGGAGACAGTGCACTGTGCCTGTCTCTGCCCATCCCGCTTCCTCACCTGGTGAAACGCAATGTGGACACGTAACTACGGCTCCGTTCAGATTTGTCATCCCATAGTTCTGCTTTTCATGACAACGGAGCAAAAGTTACTCAGTACAGTAGTCGGCCAGCGTGCTCTGGAAGTTGTAGGATGGGCCTGCCTGAGATGGCGGGGTGTTAATCACCCCATCCTGTCACGTTGTGAGGCAGAACAGTTAGCCACAGAGCCGCAGCTCGATTGAGGGTTTATTGTTAGCGGCTCTTGGAGCATTTGTGGCGCTAAGCTAACGCGTTCCTGTTACAGCGTGTGACCTCGTTACCTGACTGGAGTCCACTTTGTCTGGGGTTCTGGTGTGCTGAGAATCTGGTGTGCAGGGAGGAGAGCAGGAAGCTTGTGTGTGCTCTCTGTAGAACCGCGTATGCTTTAAGGAAAAAAAGCTTCCAGAAAATCTGTGGATAGTCTGCGTTTTAACACAGAGGAATCATCTGCTCAGGCTCTGTGTGGTGGGAATTGCCCGATTACATACCAGATTATTAATGAAGTAAGAGCTTAAGCTTTAGAAGTTGTGAAAGAAACAAACGCAGTTTTTGTGGGAAAGCACTGGCTTTCGCCGTGTAAAACGCTGCTCGGCTTTCACAGTGTTCTTCACTGGCTGAGTTGATTTACGTTCTTTTGCTGGTTTCTGTCACTGTCAGAAAGAAGACAAAGTTAAATGTCTAAAACATTTGAGAATTTGCAAAGAGGCAGAGAGGAGCCGAGGCTGATGGTGCCCGGCACATCTGTGGCGACTGCTGTGTAAAATAACCGACGGCAACGCGGAGTTGGGCGTCGTGGAGTGGAACTGCAGGTCTAACTGGTAACTCCTTGCTTGCAGGAAGAGATGTCGGGAGAAAGTGTGGTGAGCTCAGCGGTGCCGGCGGCTGCGACTCGCACGACCTCCTTCAAAGGGACGAGTCCCAGCTCCAAGTATGTCAAGCTGAACATCGGCGGTGCCCTCTACTACACCACCATGCAGACCCTGACCAAGCAGGACACCATGCTCAAGGCCATGTTCAGCGGCCGAATGGAAGTCCTCACGGACAGCGAAGGTAGGGGGCTGCTCCCCGCGTCCCTCGTGCCGGCTTCCTTCCTCTTCGGTGAAAATGGGTCAGAAGGGGTTGGAGAAAAGTATTAGAGAACAGAGAGGGACATCTAATCGTAGGCCCAGATATTTCTACGTTTTATTAGTGTTACAACTCGTAGCTTACGCAACTGAGAAGAGATGTAGAACAAAAGACACGTATGGCTTGAACACCAAAAGGACAGTGAGGCATCCTGAGGCTCCTGTCCGGCCCAGGCTACCTTTTCCTTTTGAAATACTAACGCTAAAGCTGTTAAGCATATGGAAAATGGTGAAGATAGTGATTAAGAACCATGAGTCAGGACTTGTGTATCTACTTTGAAGCTCAGAAGGCAGTTCCCTCGTCTTGTTTTCCTTACCTCAAATACAAGTATCAAATTTACTCTGAAGATTGAGGGGGGTTATGAGCTAAAAGCTGGGTTTTTTTGAAATGAAACTGTTTTCTTGTGAGAGTATTGATTGGTGGCTTCACTAAAACAGAACCAGTCACAAAATTTTTAGAAGATTTGCTAGAGTATTGGTGATAATGAAAGGAGAGAGCTAACAAATGGGTCTCTCCACATTAAATGTGCCTGGAAAGCAGGAATGTGCAGTATGTCAAACGACAGTCTTCAAAGGAGCAGCACACAAATACTTCGCTTCCTTACCAGACACGTTGATTTTATCTTCTGCTGAGATTCTTGAAAACATTTATGTTTAAATTAATAATATAGCTACAATGTGTTTGTGATAACTGCAGCTGGCAGCGTAGTTTTATATCGGCTTTCTCATATTGTGGGAGCGTCACAGTTTAATTGGAAGCACAGTTTTCTATTCATGCGCTGACGTTTTGCCCGTAACTGTGTTTATGGACTTGGATACCTTGTCTTTAACAGTAGCTGCTGCATCGCTGAGCCTAAAGGTTCAAAACACCTTTCTTGTGACTAGTTGATTATTTGAAAATTTTGTTGGAACTTGCTGAAAGCATAGAAAATGTAGTGTGTGGTTAGATGGACTGGGCTTGGTTTTGAGTGCTTTAGAGTCGTCTGTATTTAGAGGTCGTGTGGAACAAGTGATGGGTTTTGTAGGGCTCTTGTGATAAGCTTTCTTGAGAGAGGAGGAAGTGGATTTGGAGGAAAAAACTGTAAAAAATACAGCCCAATTATCTGAATATTCCTGGTTTAGCTAGAAGTCCTCATATTTAAGCTGGGGAAAAAAAGCTGCGTTCCTCCAGGTGTTTTACCACACCTTCTGCAAGTCTCAGCTGCCCTGCAGTATTGACATCGGTGCTGTGGTTTGTGGGCTCCAGATCAAAGGGCCTCTGGGCTACCTCTCATGGGTCTGTGCACGTTGCATAAAAAAGCCAGCCCGTGGGTCAAATTGAAAAAAAAACCTGTCAAATGGGAATCGGCACCCTTACTGGGAAGACTGGAGGGGTGTTATACTGGAAAGGTTGTGAACCAGTTCATTAAAGACCTCTCCCCTTGCTGGTAAACTTCAGGCAGCTCCAAAAGTATCCTCCCATCCCTCCCTAAAGCTGCTCTGTGGTTCACAAAAATTGATAATTCAAGACTTCTCAAGTCTTTCAGTTTGGAAATGGATCGGAAATTCCAAATTAATTCTGGAAGCGCACCCTGGCGTGGTCTCAGCACTTCCTCCAGGCGTCCTGGGCAGGTACCGCACCGCAGGAGTACCGGTACCTCGCGATCCCGAGGCTCCGAGTCCCTGCAAGTGCAGGTACTTTTTGCTGGAGAGCACCTGACGATATTACCGCTAATGTGAGGGGAACTGGAGTTTAGTCTGGTAAAATATCATGCCCGAGACATAAAATCACAAGTTTATTTTGCTGTGAATCCCACGGTGTCTGTGTGGGATTGTTCCATTTAGCCCGTTTGTGTTTTAATAGGAATTTGATACTTCCTGTATGTTGTAACCGAGACACTCCCATTGCAGTAGTTCTTGCTTTATCTCCCCTTGCCTGGCGTGATGCTGGAAACTGGGACAATAGCATTGTAGCTGCTAAAGGAAACTCTCTTTATCTGAAATTCTCCAAAATGCTGCTAATTGGTCACACCCAAAATCTGGCACAAAACAAAGTGTTTCTTAGGAAAAGATGCCAGACTTGGGAAGAAACTGGAAGGAGTCAAGTTTTTAAACAGTCTGTGGAATGTGTCACGTGGGGTCCTCCTCTTTGTTTCGATGCATTCTTCTGACCCCAGCACCATCTCCCCAGCTCTTTCTCGAAGCTTGACAATTACAGCATGTGCTGGTTGGGCCGTAGGAGAGAAGGCTGCAGCTCTCTGGCGGTGGGTGGCAGATGATTATTTTCAGCTTAGAAATTGTTCATGAACTGTAGCAAATCGGCATATTTTGAAAATTTTATTTTTACGGTAATGAGCAGATAGAAGGGTCTGAGTTTTCCAGGTGCATCCATCTGTTTCCAGTTTTCTTTTCTGCAGTGTGATTTTTTTCCCTCACTCCCCACTGCTGATCAGTGATGCCTGTTTTTCGTGCAGCTGCGAGTAAGGCTGTTGAGCACCAGGCAGTCTTCAGTGGCGGGCTACTATTTCATCTGGCAAGGCTTGGTCAGAAAATGTAGTCTGGCTTAGTTTGAGAGTTTGGATGCTGTCCCTGAGACTTCTTGTAAAACAAAAGATTAATTTCCTAAAAGTCTAATGTGAGTACGTACAGTTTGTGGATTATGTACTCCTACCTCAGTAAATGGATCACGGGACATTTTTGTAACACTGAAATTAAAAAATGGCTTTAAATGGCTGTAGCTGAAAGCCCCTTCTTAGGCTCTGCACAGCCATGACTGAGTGCAGCAGGGTCGTGTTCCTGTGAGTCATCTCGTTTTGGCTGCCCGCTTGGCTCTTTGGTTAAAACAGAAGGTTTTTTGAAAGCTGCTTTAGCAGTCACTTGTATTTTGCAATGCTGCTTGAGATATTTTCTCATCCCCCTCCACATGAAAGTGAGCAATTCTGCTTTGGTTTCGCCATCTGTAAACACAAAGTTGCAGCGGATTTTTACAGCCTACAGGGTGAATCACAGCAGAGATGATAACAAAGAATTTGGGGGATCACGATTCCGCTCTCAGTCTGCCCTTTACCTCCCTACACGTTGGTGTACGCTAGTAAGCTGTCAAGGGCTGCGTTTGTGGAATGTGGATGTCCTTGTTTATTACCATGTCTTGTGCTCCCTCTGCTCTTTAAAAGGGGAGATCTTGCTTTACGAACCTCTGCGTTGACAAAGGGGCTTTTTTCTGCTCTGGTCGGTTAGGTACACTGTAGTCATTAGCCTGGATCAGTCTTTTGTTCTTTGATTTCCCTGTCTCTAGTTCTCCTGCCTCCAGCTTTCTCATTTGTTATTACAGTCCGTAAAATTACAATTGTGAGCATGCATTGTGTTTTATGTAGACAGCAGGGTGATGAGGGAGATGGAAAGGCTGTAGTAAACTGCTGGAGAGTGTCTCAGTTTTCCACAGAACAGCATGGAAGGGCTGTGTTCACTTTCCAAATTGGACCAAATGTTCAGACTTTACTAGTAATTCCATTCATGCAGAACATACAGGGTCTGCTTTAACCTACTTTCCTTATTTGTCCAAAATATGACTCCTTCCCCACAAGCGTTTCCTCGCTGCATTCCTGAGCTGCAGCCCGTAAGAGTGACCATCTGTTCATTTATGGAAACTCAAGCCTCAACATTGCCTAACATTTCTCAGGGTCCGGCCTGATTCAGGCCACAGACTGGCAACAAGAGGTGGAGCGCAGATCCTTTCATCGCCGGCTAACTGGAAAGCGTTTCGCTTGTAGCTCTGTTTTCTTGTCTTCGCACCGTTGTCAGTACACAGCAGCGCTGGTGAGCTCCAGGGCAGGGGCTGTACATTACATTCTGCTTATGCATGCTGTTGCATCATGTCTTTCAGCAGTGTAAGACATTTTGCTAATAACCGCTTTGTTCTACCAAATTAATGCACTTTGGGAATACAGAGACTGTGTTTGCCGTGGCACTGCCGCAGTCTGTGCTGCCTTTCTCTTGCCGACCTTTCTGCACGTCTGCTGGATCACAGTGAGCCCCGTGTTGTGTTCAGGTGCAGCACCTTTCGACGGTCAGGTCTGGTTGGCTCTAGTAAGCTGGCTGTAAGAAACAGCCACACGTAACAGGGCCCTAAGGCAGAAGGCAAGAAAATAATCTGTCAGGGCTTCAGGAGTAGAGGGAGAACAGAGCTGGTTAGTTTGAGAATGAGAAGTGTTCATTCCTCCGTTTCAGTTAATCATTTGTCCATAACTGGGGAACTATGAGAAACAAGTGAGCCTCCTACCTTACTCCCGCATACCCTGCACTTGAAACTCAGAAGGAGACGATAAATTCCCTGTGCTTTCTGCTCCTCTGCTTGCCAGCTCGAGCAAGGAACTGGAGTTAGCCTCCCTTGGCAGGAACCTGCTTGCTACAGCAGCCCCAGGCCAGGGTCAAGGCCTTTTGCCACGTTTGCCTCTGCTTCTGCTGTACTGTGGTCTTCTTCTGTCCCTAGGCTGGATCCTGATCGACCGCTGCGGAAAACATTTTGGGACAATACTGAACTACCTGCGCGACGGGGCTGTGCCGCTCCCTGAGAGCCGCAGGGAGATAGAAGAGCTGTTGGCTGAAGCAAAGTACTACCTGGTCCAGGGGCTGGTGGACGAGTGCCAAGCAGCCTTGCAGGTAGGTCGCGGAGCCAAGGAGGAGTCAGGTTACTCTGGCTGCAGTGAGGGTCAAGAAGAGGAGGCTGCTCTGGGGGGGGAAGCAGCATCTGGGCAGAGCAGGATTTTCTGCTGGTCTCCCCTTGGTGCCTTTTTGGGGCTGAGATGAAATTGAAATACTTCGTGTCATTGATCTGCTGGAGTCTGGTCACATCCAGAAAAACCTACTGAGTCGTTCTCAACATTTAGTGCTACCCAGTTACAGTGAGGGATAAACAGTTGCTCAGTTTCCCTCCGCTGACTCCCGCGAGTGTGCAAGGAGCGTAGCCTGGCTCCTCTGCAGTGTTCTCCACTGCCGTCAGGGTCTCATGTGGTGAAATGATCCGTCATCAGCATGAGCTCTGAGACAAAAGTTAATGCTTCCAGCATCTACCAGAACAAGGTAAGTCCTTTGGCCAGACCAGAGCAGCTTCTTGTGTCCACAGTAGCCACAGGCTGCTGGGAGTCCCATTTTGTTCTTTGTTCTCTGAGGTGCTCATCTTGGGTTTGAAGCCACTGTTACTGGGGCCCTGTTTGAGCCAAGCCACATTCCAGATCCCGCCGTTTAAATCGGTACATAACATTCGGTCCCTGTGTTTGCATAGTGGTAGAGAGCAGAAATGAACATCTCGGGTGGTGCCAGAGGAATGCTGCCGGTAGCTGGAGTGCCAGCCTGGCTCAGAGCGTGGACCAGAAACGGGCACTCGGTGCGGTGCAGGGACAGATGGCAGGCTGGACTCTTCAGCCCAGAATATGCAGGACCTTCCCAGTTCATACGAGTGTGCCCTAAGGCCTATTTGCATTCAGCTGCTGTTTGATTCTTGTTTCAGCAGAACAAAGATGCATATGAACCCTTCTGCAAGGTACCAGTCATCACGTCTTCCAAAGAAGAGCAAAAACTTATAGCCACTTCTAACAAGGTAAGAGAGGCCAGGCTGTGCTGTTCTACCCTCTGCTTGCGTGGGACCTTGACCAAGTATTCTTTAGAGAATGGTCTTTAGTTTTCAACAGGGCGCTTACCCTAAAATACACGCACTTCAGCTGTTGAGCTGCAAAGCACTGAAAAGCTACAGCAGACTAAACATTTCTTCTGAATTAAAAGTCAAACTATGCTCAGGCTGGGCCTGGCTGTGTATTTCTCCATGTAAGGTATTAAAATAGAGGGCGTAGGCAGTAGCAGGCTGATTGAGCAGATTCTCAGGGCTATTAGATCTTCCATTTATTTGTCCACTCCGGTTATTAACGACAGGCGCGTTCTTTAGCTGAAGTGAGTCGATGGCTCCTGTTTCTGGAAGCCTGCTCGCTGGGGCAGGTAGAGGGGCGGACGCTGGTGATAACGATTAGCCTTGGCAAAAAGGCAGAGGGCGGGTGAGAACAGATTCTGATCTGGTCACGAAGGGGTCAGGAGGGATTGCAGCCCCGTTGCCAACCCGTGCACGACAGTTTTGCAGCAACAACAGCAACAAAACCCCACTGGGCTTGGGCCTGGCGGTGTCATGTCATATTGCAGCTTTTCTGCTGTGGGGCCTTGGACTGAGCTCAGATTCCAGCTCTTACTGCTCTTCCTGTAACTGATCTGTGGTTTGTTCTTTGCAGCCGGCAGTGAAGTTGCTATACAACAGAAGCAACAACAAATATTCCTACACCAGGTAAATGACTTCAGCTGGACTTCTTTGAAGTTTTTCAGAGACGAAAATCCATGATAAGCGTTTGCTTTTTCTTCGCTCGGAACCAATGACAGATTGCTGTTGGCATGCACTCATTTTTTTCCCAATTAATTTCAAACTTGAGTCAGAAGGGAGCCTACTGTCATCAAGGGAAGGCTAAGCGTGTGCTGTTTCTGTGCCCGAGGAGTTCCTCTAATGCTTAGGTGCAGCTGGCAGAGGCTCCTGGCCAGCTGCTGGCCTGCCTTCCCCATGGGCTACAGCACGTTAGCTGAATACAGGAAGCCTTCCATGGTGCAGCGTTCTCCATAAGTGGTAAAACCATCAAGCCTGGGACCTTGTCCCCCTTTCCTTACGTCTGTGTATGTTACACGACATAACACTGTGTCCATCCAGCTGGTGCTGAGCTTGAGCTTAGGAATGGTTTCACGTGGGCGATAGAATTTTGTACACAAATGAAATGGCCTTGGACGGTATTATTCACAGTACTGCTGATGTCGTATTACTGCTTCTTCAGCAGCAGGTTTTCCTGCTTGTACTAGTCAAATGAGTTATCCACTGCAGTCCTGGATACCAGCTGTAAACACTACCTTGGTAGAGACACAGTAAGTCAAAGGCAGCTGGGCGTACGGGCCTGTAAATGCTCACTGCCTGAACCCCCCTTCTGTCCTGTGGGCTGTCTTAATTCCCCTAACGTGACTGCTGCCTTCCTTCGTCTCTCACAGCAACTCCGACGACAACATGCTGAAGAACATCGAGCTGTTCGATAAGCTGTCCTTGAGGTTTAATGGGAGAGTGCTCTTTATAAAAGATGTGATTGGAGATGAGATCTGCTGCTGGTCTTTTTACGGGCAGGGGCGGAAGATTGCCGAAGTCTGTTGCACTTCCATTGTTTATGCTACTGAGAAAAAACAGACAAAGGTACGAGTAAACCCCTGAATGCTTCCAGCAACAGCCCCAGCTGCTGTCAGACTGGCATCCTGACATCTGTTCCCTTTTGAACACTTCTTTCATTGTTTAGCGGCTCTGTAGAATAATCAATGCCATTCAAAGCGGGAGCAGCACAGTGGAGCTCATCCTCTGGGTTCGTTAGGGCGGGGCCTGCTTGGCTGTGGCACTTAACGCAGGGCAGTTGTGATGTTCCCTAACGCAGGTTCAGTCCAGTTCTTTATCTTTAGCCAAACTTGCTTGCTTAACCAAGTTTGGTTTATATCCCTGTGTAAAGACAGGTCCTGGTGAGCAGTGGCCTGCCTTCCCCGTGCCTCCTGGCCTTTCCCAGGCAAACCACAGAACAGAAATGATTGTGCTAGAAAAGATTTCTGTGGCTAGAGCGCAATTAAGACATTTTAAAACCAGAAAGGTATCAGGAATTAAAAATGAGGTAACAACCCGGTGCCTGCAGTGACTGGCAGTAGTTGAGAGTGACCTTGTTTCTCTTGGGTGGGCAGGTGGAGTTCCCAGAAGCCCGCATTTACGAGGAGACACTGAACATTCTGCTGTACGAGTCCCAGGACGGGAGGGGACCCGACAATGCGCTCTTGGAAGCCACAGGAGGGGCAGCTGGCCGCTCCCACCACTTAGACGAAGATGAGGAGCGAGAGCGCATTGAACGCGTGCGGAGAATTCATATTAAACGTCCGGATGACAGGGCCCATCTGCATCAGTGAGGCGACCGACAGCCGCAGACTGCGCAGCTCTGTCTGGAAGGTGCTGCCCTTCGTCTGATCGATTGTCTACAGCAGAGGACCAGGCGGTTTCACTTCTGTTCGGCAAAGTCTGTAAATTACGTTTTGTAACAAACTAGATTATTTGGGGTATTTAAATGCAGTAGTTCTAGGACAAGAATAAATAAGGTTACTGGGCATACGATAGATACTGTAAGGACCTATGGAGAAATGCCCTGAATTTTTAGCACTCTTGTCATTGCTATTTCGTGGCTAGAGAGGAAGAGGGCTGGCTTCCTTTGGCTTTAGTAATTATCCTGCACTTTAAAAAAACAAAACAAACAAAGAAAGGTCAGTCAGCCGTACCCCTTCCCTCCAGGCACTCACTGAGCCCGTCTCCTCCTCGGCGTTCAGGCGTGGGAGAAACGCAGTGATCTGAACACTCCAGAGCTGCTGCAGAGCTCCCTTTCTCCCAGGCCTGTAGGCGATAGGGTGGGTAGCGCAGGAGTGCCTCGGCGTGACTCCCTGAGGGACAAATCCCACGTGCTGACTAGATTCCCGTAGCGCTGGGGGGTGGAGGGAGCCCTCGGAGCAGCGGGAGGGAGCAGGGGGAGCTGCCTGGGCTCGGCTTGCTGGGCAGCTGGCTGTGCCTCCCTGCAGCTCTCCAGACCTGCTCCTCGAAGGTTCAGTGGAGATTCTACAGCACTGACCTGGGGAGACCCACCCCTACTTTATCCATGCAGTTCAAGGGTGGAAGACGTTAAAATTCCTCCGAAAGGAGGATCAGGAGCAAATTGTACGTGATTGCTTTTCCTTAGGGTGGTGTTGCTACCAGTTAGCGCTTAGAGCTTCTGCCTGACCCTGGATCTCCGCTGGGAGTTGGTTTCCATCGGATCGCAGGTCGGCAAGCTGTGCTGTCTTTGCTGCGGGTAGAGCAGTGGCCGTCGCAGGTTCAAACGCTCCGTGCCAGCCTGGTGCAGGCAGGGGCCAGCAGCCGTAGTGCCGTTCTGTAACCGATACAGGAGCGTTGTCTTGCTCTGAGCGAGGGCAGCGCGAGTACCATGGGGAAGAGGAGCAGGCAGGGGCCCAGAGGCCGTTATTCCTTGTTTGACTGTATCCTGAGCATATTCCAAGTCTTTTCAGAAATGGCAGCTGTGTGTGAAAGAGCAGAGCTAAAATGTTGTGTAGAGAAGACCTATGTAGTCCAGGTTTCTAAGAGTACTTTTCTATTATAAATGAGTATTTTATCTACCTCCTCGTCTCTTGTTGCCTATTGTGGAGTCACGTAACAATTCTAGCGGAAGATCGTGCGTTATTCAGTAGGACTGGATGCTGAAGGATAATGAGCAGAGCCACAGCCGTAATGGCTGACGTAACAAATCTCGAGAGGGAGAGAAACCCGATGTAGGAAGTCTTTTAAACTTGCAATCAGGCTGGCACCTTGGAATCACCAGAGTACTTTGGCCTATTCTAGAGGGGTTTTGACCCTTCATCTGGAATATCTAGCGCTGGCCTTAATGGCCAGATAGCTCGTACAGAGCAGCCGCTCCGTGTTCCTGTTAGTGAGGTGGTGGTTTGTTTTTGCCCAATTTCCTGCTGCAAGGATTCCTACTCCTGGCTCAGGGCTGTTAATGGCACGTTAACATTTTAAAAACCAAAGGTGTCAGCGTCACCAGCTGTGTTACTCCAATGCTTCTATTTGAAATAGCAGTTATGTCCCAGACTATGTGTAGCTTGTCTGTAGAGGCTAAAGTAAAGCATTGTTTGCTCAGTGGTACAATTTTGGATCATCAAGTAAAGCTAAGAAGATTTCAAAGTTAGGCTGAGGTCATCTTTCTAGTAACCAAAGACTTTTCTAAGTTACAGACAGCTGGTGTCCGTGGCAGATGTGGTTCTTGTACCTGTCTCCTCTACTCTTTCTTCTTCAGCTACTGATTTATAAGTAAGCGCTCAACAGAAAACAGTTATCCTGTAGTTCAGCGGCTTCAGCTATGTCCTGCCAGTTACGGGCTTCTATTTTAAGCTGTACTTACATGTGCTTGCGACACACTTTGGGTTTGTAGAAGTCCAGAGTGCAGAGCGTTGTTGTGAAGGACCCGGTGCCTCGCCCTTCTTACCTTCCTTATGCGATAAGCCGGGGAGCGTGCAAGGGAAGTCCCCTGGCTTGCTCTGTTTCCTCGGCACTGTGTACTTTGGCACTTACTGCGCTGTTTATGGGTTTCTGAGCATCTGTAACAGACCTGCTGCCCTCGAAGGGGTCTAGACTCTGCACTAGGAAACACCAGCCGCTTTCTGTAGAATATGCCGATAGTCCTGCAGCAAACCCCGCTTGCTTCATTAACGCTAGAGAGCTGGCGCTCTCCTGGGAGGTGAGAGGGACAGGCCATCTTCATCCTCGGTTGTGCTGAAGTACCTGCTGTCCCCACACGGCGCAGGGGAAGACTCCAGCAACGGCTGCTCAAACAAAATCCAGTCACGTCCTGGGGTGCCAGAGCAGGCTCAGCTCCAGGAGGTGATGCGTGTTGACACCAGTGCTAAGCACCTGACAGATCACATCTATGTGATTAACTTCTCTGTAAATAGAGTCTTAACTGGCTTCAGAATTTCCTCTTTCAGGTTTTGCAAACTCCGTTCTTAAAACCCAGGGGATGATTATTTTTAATCTTTGTACAGTGGTTTATATGGCTCTTGGTTTAGTAAGTCATTCCAGGAGAGGTTGAGTAGGTTTCAGTTTTGTCACTGCGTTTATGGGCAGGCTCTGCCTTAACACACTCCTGACTCAGCCCTCTGCGTGCTGTAGCTGTGTAGGAAAGATGTACTGCTGTCGCGTTCGGGCGTCCTTTACCTACCGGCCCCTTGTCCTTGGTCTGCGGAGAGAGACTTTGTTAATGCCATTGCACAAATGCTCTCAGCTCTTGAGCCTTTTTACTGTAAATGGTTTTGCCTCTACAGCTTTGAGGGAAGAGGGGGTACAGGGCGGCTGTCCTGGGCGCGAGCAGCTCTTTAGCTTATCTAGTACTGCCTCGTGCGAGCAGGGAGCGCAGACCCGGCTGCTTTGATTCTCCAGCACCCCACTGATAGTGACAGGGCAGCAGAGTACATCTGACTGAAGCCTTACTCGTGGAAGTGATTTTGTCCAGCAGCATAACGCAGAAAAGCTGGACTAAAATCTGCAGCCTATAACGCAGTTAGGGATGCGCCCCAGAGGCAAGAGTGACCACCAGGCCCTGGCTTGAAGCTCCCGGCCAGGGTGGTTACTCCCCCCGCATCGGTGGAGCTGTAGCACCAAAGCAGCTGCTCCTGTGAGTGCGTAAGGCAGGTTTTGGACCCACCCTGAGCTGCCCCTGCTGCAGGACAGCCCCTGGGCAGGGCCCCCGTGGAAGGCTCCAGACTCCACTCTTACCTTGGAGCAAAGGGGAGGTAGAACCTTTCAGTCTTAAGGGAGTTGTTCCGTTCCATGGACAGTAGCAGCAAATTCGTCTGTTCTGTACAATCATTCCCTTCCACTTTATACTTATGCACAAAAAAAAGCTTAAGCTGGATTTCAGTGTATGGTTGATGTTTGCAATATGTACTTTTTTTTTTTTAAATATAACACAATAAATTAGAAGATATTTCATATTTACATGTGAGTCACTTTATTACATGTTTGCAGCATGCTGTCCTCATGGTCCAGGGAGCTGGAATGATCTTTCAGGAAGAAATACCAACATCATCCTCCCCCAGTCGTTAGTTTTACCTCCTGGCACGGCTCATGGCAGAGGCAGCAGCCCTCTGGCTCTCGGAACTCTGCAGACCCCAGGATTTAAAGGTAGTTTCAGCCTCACCAAAGCAAGCTGGAGCAGGAGCTACATGTTTGCCTCAACGCGAGGCAGCAGAGCAAGCACTATGAACACAGGGAGCGGTGGTACAGCTCCAGCTCCAGGCAAGAGGTGGCAGAGAAGTCCCAGCTTCCACCCCCTCCCCTCGCCCCTGTACACCGGGAGGGAAGCGCGGTGCCTGCCCCACTCCTGCCAGAGCAGAGGCTCAGCTCTGGGGAAGAGAGGTGAAGGTTCTCCAGCAGCAGAGGACTGGTTTCTCCTGAACTGGAGTACACCAAGCCCACGCATCCCTCTTTACGAGGGGGGCATTGTGGTGGTCTTCTCTGGGCTTTGCTTCCACTGCACCGCACAGAGCTGCTGCGCAGGGAGAACCAGGACAGCATCACTCCAAAAGATCTTCCCCCCTCTCAGAGTAGGCAAGAAAGCAGCTCAGAGATTCCCAGATGAGCAGCTCCATATGCTGATGCACCAACAAAAATACGAGCACCAGCCCTGCTGGTACCAATTTAACCCCCTCCCCTCCTGCGGCAGGACAAGCTGCTGGTTTCAAAAGGCTTGGCTAGGCTGCCTGAGAGAAGAGGTGTTTCAGACCAGAGTTAACTTCATTGACCTGCACTTGCTGCAGCTCTCCTGGTGAGTAGCACCTCAAAGCACAGCCAGAGAAGCTTTTTTGCTTCTATCTCAATCCTTCCTGACTGGTTGGAGCTCTCAGCTCTATAGCTGACATTTTACAGACATTTTACATGTGGAGCTGCAACTTCTGGTTTAACCATTTCCCTGTGCCTGTGGAATGAGCATCTATGCTCACTGGAACATTACAGCAACAGCATGAAATTTATTTAGCTATAGTTGAATATATATATATATAAAAAAAGAGCCTAAAAGATGCAAGCAAACTCTCCAATCACAGCGGCCCGATGGCATCGAAGATTCCAGGGGAGATGTGAGTGCTGGTCTCATCCTGCAGGCTCCTTTCTGTTCCTAGCCGAGACGGTGACCGGGAACAGGACCTGTCTCTCCTCAAGACTTTGCCTGGGCTGACACCTGGGACAAGAAAAGGAAGGAGTCACTAAATCAAGTACAAACGTTCTGTCCTTGAGGTGTCCTGCTGCAGGAGAAGAGGTGCTGTTGTTTCTGTTTAACAATCGGCGTATAGAGACAACTCCCTTATCTCCGGACTGCACGGACAGCTAACCAGCGCCCCACGGGTATCGCACCTCAGCACGCAAGTCTTCCTTGGAGCTCGCAGCTAACAGCACCAGACACGCTGAGCTCACCCGTGAAGCAGCAGAGACCCGCATCTGTCCCCGCTCCCCCAGCCACGCTTGCCCTTTCCTGCCTTGCAGCTGCGAGCTGGCGGGGGCAGGTTTAGCACACACCCCCCCTGCCCAACCATGAGCAGGGACAGAAGCAAAGCCCCCCATTTTCCATAGCTCCACACAGCCAGAATTCATTCTCCCTTCAGTGGCAGTTCTGCCAAGCCTGCCACTGCATCAGACTGATCCTTCCTTCTCAGATAACCTGCCTGGGGGACAAGGGCTGCTTTCCCTCCATCCCCCAACCCATTTCAGAAATAACTTGGGTGAGGGAGGCAACAAGAGGTGGCAAACATCACCCGAGTGCAGGTGCACATTGAATTTCTCTAAATGACCGAGCCAGGAGAGAGCCTTGCTCCCTCTCCCCACGCTAGCTTGGGAGAGCGAGGAGCAGTGAGAATTCGTGTGCAAGGTGCGTAGCTGCAACTCCCACCGCAGCGATGACCATTATCATGCGGTACCTTCCGTAGGTAGATACTGCCTGGGTAGCGGTGCAAGAGCAATCGCGTCCTCCCGAACTCACACAAAGGGCCCTTGCTAGAACTTTGCTGTGCTCCCTCTGGGGGTTGAGTGTCAAGGGAGAAAGCCCAAGCCATACCCCCAGTGCTCAGATGAGGCCTTACCACCGTTAGTTGTCCGTTTTTGGCTTTGAAGACCTGAGGCTCCTGCCCAACAGTAAACACCATTGTCCCTTCCTTCCCAGAGCCAATGCGAAACTGAAGGCTGCAAGTACAGACAGAATTACTCCTTAGATGCTTTCCTCACAATAGGCTTTACTCTAAGCCCCCTTTATTTCTGTTCCCTTGGCAAATCTCCTTAGATTAGGAGATCAGAGCCCTCCAGCTTAGGTAAATTTCCTAAACAATTGCATTATACCACACCGCCCAGGAGGGTTTGATGAATGGAGCGTGCCTGCCTGGTCCAGGCATTTGAGTTTTCCTGGTGCAATTAAGCACTAGAAGATAAGCAGATCTGACCTGGAGAAAAACCACTGAACACACAGAATCTAATTACAATTGAAATGCAAAGGCCAGAGAGAAAAGCTGGAGCAGAAGTACAGGTTTCAGATGCCAGTTTCAATTTACGTAGAGATTTGAGAGACAGACTGCATCCACCTGCCATTAGCTTGGTGGCGTGACTGAGAAGGCTCCTGTGCTCGGCAATCGCGTTTCAGGGCCTTCTCAGTCGTTTAGGGAGAGGAACATTTATCCTGACGTGACCCCCAGGCTCAGCCCAGCAGGCTTTCCTCCGAGCTGGTGCTAACGAGATCCCTTGTGAAACCGCTGAACCCACCACCTCACACCCAGGTCATGCGGAAGCCTGAAAACAGTGGTTTTCCAGTGGTTTTCCAGGCACCTATCAAGAAGTTTGGTGTTTAGGCAGATGGGTCAGGGGCAGCTCCTGGAGCAGAGCAGCACACCTAGCAAGGTGCAACCACAGCCACCGCGGAAGCAAGCTTCGTCAGCGTGGGAAGTGGTTGCAATGATTTTCAATATATCTTCTTGTTCCAGCACGTACCATCCTGTTTCCCCCGTGCCCGTGAAGGGAAGGCGTGAAAACCACCGTGCTGCTGCAACAGACCTCATCAGCTTAGGGCACTGTCTGCCGGGGCGATGCGAATAGCTTTGGCCTAACTAGTCCAGGCCTAAAAGTTTTTGAAGCAGGTTCTATAAACAGCAGCCGGCACAACACTACCCGCTCAGCTTCCTTCCTTACCTTCCCTGCACAACTTTAACGAGGTTTTGCTTGTTGGCCAGCATGCAGAGCTTAGTGACCGTCTCAAAGAGATGCTCACACTGGAGTATCACGTCTCCCTGGAAACGAGAGAGGCAGAAAGTCATCGGGCATCGCCCCAGCACGAGCCACGCAGCCACGCTCGGAGGAACTCCGTCCTGAGGCCGGAGGAGCGAGAGCTGCGCAGAAGGGACCGGTAACCGCACGGCAGTTACAAATCATGTACGAGTGTAGCTTGTTAAACATCCTTTCCAGAAACTATTTAGCATTTATAGCAACTTTGGCTCTAAAAAAAGAGGAAAGTGAAAGCTTTCATGGCGAGACAGCAAGAAGGTAAAGGTCTAGCTGATTACAGAATTAGCAAACATCAGCGCTTGTGTGATCCCAGTATTTCACAGGAAAACATCACAAGTGTCAGCTACAAGACCTTGCTTCTAACCACAAGCTCACAGTCGCTCCATTTCCATTTTCTACCTTCTGTTTGTTGTCCTCGGGAACGTGAATGACGACAATCCCGTCGCTCAGGTTACTGGTGGAAATACCTTCAAAAGAAAGCCAAGAATCAGAGGAAAAACTACCAAAGACAGTTCCACACCATCGTCCCAGTTTTCAAAAGACCTTCCAAAGATCACTGTCTGTCACCCGCTCGTCCATAACACACTTCCCACAGTGGTTATTTCAACACGGCGCATTAGGGGTTTGCTCCAAACCTTTCCAAGCTACCTTTTGGTAAGGGAGGAGGGAGAAAATATAAATGCTACCCCTGGGCTGTAGTTCAGACAATGGCAGGATTAAAAATACCTACAAAATAGGGTAGAAAAGTTGTTGTGGTTTTTTTTTCCTCCCCTCTATTTCAGCAGAAAGCAATGTCCTCCTGCGTTTAAGTATTTCAAACTGTATCCTCTTACTCAGAATTTATATTTCAAGGAACTGCACGCTGACACACAGACCCTTTATCCATCCCCCAGGAAAAAGTGTTCTTCCATAGATCATTGCTTCAAATATCCTTGAAAGACCAGGTTTCAGAAGTTCATCCTCCCACGCCCAGGGTCCCTGGCGGAAAGGGAAGCCCCACGCCCACCTCCACCGTTACCTTTCAGAGTGGCGTAGTCTATTTTCTGCTTGATCTTGGCCATTTCCACCACGTAGGCCGAGGACTGGGTCAGAACAAGCAGCCGGTCTCGTGCTTTGAACCCGTTCCTGTCGTATTTTATCACGGGGGTCACGTACTGAAAACAACAGGTCGGTATCAGCGTTTCTCGCTGCCGCAGGGTCCTGCGCTGGGAGCAGCTCAGCGCGGCACCGCGGAGCTGCGGATCCTGGCTCCCAACAGCTGCTGCCCACCTCCGCTGGTCATCACCTGGTTTCTTATCGGGGCGATTCAGGGGGCAGAATCGCGCTTTGAGAAAGCCGGTTTGCCCCTGCCCTCTATGCCAGAGCCACGGGAAGTGCAGCGCACGCACCCGCACTTCTGCCCGTTACAGCCCAAACAGGGTTAACGATGCTTTTAATGCTTTAATAAAAGGAATCTTAAATGATTTTTGTCTAGGTGCATTTTGAGACCTGTCTCCAGTTTAAGAGCAAGGAAACACTGGCTACGCTGCTACTCAGCCCCGCCACACAGACGTGACTGCAAGGCAGCCTCAGGCGTCGCGGATCGCCCCATCCGCGTGGCCGACGGGCTCCAGGACTCCCCCGCGGCTGGTTCCAGGGCTGCTGAGCTCCAGCTGTCCTCCCCTTACCTTGATCTTCTCCCCGTGGATGAGCTGCAGTACTTTGGGGTTTATATCATTCTCTTCTGAGGAGCAAAAGCAGAAAGACCAACTGAGCGTAGGCGACAGAGGGCCACCACTCCCACCAGCAAAACCCCAGAGCTGCATGAATTCTCTTCATCCCATTAGCCCTTGTCCCCGTGGTACGCTCCCTTCTACACCGAGGGCGTTCACTCCCAGCTACTCCTAAACTCATTTCAGTGACTTTTTCCTGCGATGCACACCGGGAGTTAACGGCTGTTCTTGGGTCTGTTCTTGGTTCAAGCCCTGGCACAGAAGGACTCGTGCCGAGACCCACCCAGAGCATTTCTCCTTCTGCACGGGGCTCCAGCTGAAGCTCCCGATAAGGAGCCCGGCATCTCGCCCACACACCGCTGCCACCGCGCCCCACGCAGCCTCCAGATCCCGCCCTGCCCAGGCGCTGCTAGGGCTCTCGCCTCCCGCCTTCTACGTGCTCAGCACCAGCTACAGGGATCCCCAAGACCCACATCCCTCCTGCCCAGCACCTCCAGTCCTTGGGACTGGATCCCCGCAGCCGGCGATGCTGCGCTGCAACGTCCCCGCTCCACCCAGCGCAGCGAGGGGGGATCCTCATCCCTCCCAGCCCACAGGGAGGTTCGGTCGGGTTTCGGGCTCTCTGACCCAAGAGGGATTCCGGGAAGCCCCGGTTTGAGAGCAAAGTTGGGCAGGTGGGTCACCACGTTCAGCGTCACTAGGCACGGCAGAGCGAGGGAACTCGAACGGCAGAGCCCAAACGCAGCGGGTGATGCTGCCTCTGTCCGGGGGAATTCCTCTTAGAAACTGAGTGTTTTGTCAAACAGGATTTTCCTGCGCAAGGAGCAAGCGGCCGCGTCCTTCAGGGTGCCGTGTACTCACTCAGTCGGGTGTCCAGGAAAGGACGGTTTAGGCTCTGCAGGTAGCCCTCCTTCTTCCCTCTGAAGACGGCGCTTGCTACCGCTTTTTGCTGTAACTGTTTGGAGAAGGAGCAGCTTTACCCCTTAGAGTTTCTCCCTCAGTAACACCAGCAGTCATAACATAGGCGTCGTTACTACACATCATCATCATCCTTTTACTCATGCCATACCTACCTGATTCACGCTGCATGTCTTCCGACATCTTTGGGTTATTCCTGTATTACACCACACAAAGGGGCAGTGTGGACTGAACAGTCCTACGGATCCTTTCTTATTTATGGATCTTTTCTAATTATAGGAAGCGTAGTTTTAATGCCGTAAGATTAAGACCCGTGTGCGTAGAACTGCGCTGTACATGGCGAGTGCCACCGAAACACACCCCTGAGTCGGGGCTCAGGAACACTTGCTCGGCGAGAGGAGCAGTGTCAGAAGGCGCAGCCTGTGTTTCGGACGGTTCAGAGCCGATATCACGTGCACAGCGTGTTTTAACTCGCACATTCGCATTCCACATAGTAGTTACCTGCACTTTCCTCTCAGCAGTGACACCTCGGCAGTATTTCCTTACTAGGTTCCTAAGGCAGATTTTCTGCAGCATCTCAGATGTCTACATTAAAAAAAAGAAAAAACCACTAGAAGTTCCGCAGCGGGAGTTGTTTGCGCTCCTGACGAATGCTTGCCTGGGGCAAGCCGGTTTGAACACCCGGTCACAACTCCGTCTGAGCTCCCCAGCCCAGAGCCCCACGCACCGAAGAGCTTTGCTGCCAGAGAGGGGTTAGTGCCCAGCAGCAGGACGCAGGACACCAGGCAGATGAGTTATTACTAGTTACTAAAAGCAGCAAACCCACCTGCGACCCCCAGCCAAGGCCGCGGCACCGCACACGCAGCGTGTTATTAGCATCGCTCGTCACCTTTCCTTCCACCTGAGCTTTCTCATTCCCGGGGTCCGGCTGACCCGGGGAGCGCCAGCCCCAGCCGGCGGGGGGGTGACCTGCTCTGCTCCCAAGCCGGGCTACGGGCAGGATCAGAGGGGCCATAACAAATGCCAGCAGCTCTTTCTAAATGAGAGTTCTGCCAGAAGCAACTCGAGTTTGCCCAGTTCATGCCCAGAGCGTGCCTGTCCTGCCAAAGCCCAAACAGACAAAAGGCCCCGGGTCCATCCATGCTGCAAGCTCCAAACATTGCGGGATTAATTTTGCCTTTAACGGGGCTCATGAGTTCACTTTTCTGTCAGTGCATCTTCCTTTCTGTTGCTTAGAGCAAAAGTACAGAGCTCCCTCCTTTCCCGTGGAGCCAAACACCAACGGTGCCATCCCTCCCGCTCCCATCTTCCCCCAAACACGGAGGGTCTCGGGCTCTGCCGAAGGCTCTGCCGTCACACCCGAACAGAGGACGGGCCAGTAGCAGGAGAGCACTGCTCTTTTCCTACGTGAAGCACGCAAGTGACCACCGAACAGAAGCCATCTTCGCCTCTCCCGACACCCGCAGCAACCCTCACCTCTTCCAGGATGGAAGGGGGCTGGAGCCAGCTCTTGTCCAAGACGTTTTTTGGAACGTGGTCTCTGAGCTTCATCAAGTAGTTGTACTGCACAAGCTGCACAAATTCGATGTTCTCTGGGCAAAGGGGTTTCTTCCGATTGATGAAGCCATTTATGAATCTACAGAAAACACCCAAACCAGAACTTAAATGTTACCTTCAGAAATCAGTGGAAATGAAAGGCAAGACAGACGGCACACAACAGGCTAACAGATCATTGACGCAACTCAGGTACACTGACACCTGTGTTACACCAATGGAAGTCTTAAGCTTTATAATATTCCAAACGTTTTTCCAAGTTCCGTTGACCAAAATACAATGCTTTGGAGTTAGAAAGGAAGATCAGCTCTAGTTCTGCTGCAGTACTCAGGAGCTGGGCTTAAGGGAGTGGAGAGGGAGGACCACGTACAAGAGAATGGACAGGCACGCGAAGGATTGGTTTGGAGATCTCCGCACCAATATAAACCAGCAGAGCCGCAGAAGTTTGTGCAAGTTGGAATTCACGAAGAGGTGACAGGCATTTCCAACTGGGAACTGTCCTCCTAACTACAATGATGGCTTAGGAATGGGTGGGAAGGAGATGGTTTTGACTCACCGTACTGTCAGTACTCCGGACTCATCGTCCAGAGAGCATCGCCAGGCTGCGACCCGCCACCCACCGCCCTCCCCACGACCACCACACCGCGATAGTTACTTCCTGACTATCTGAACCGCCCACGTCCTCTTCTTGGCCTCCTTCCGTGCCAGCGCTCCTCGCCAACAAGCCTCCAGCTTGATAGCTGCAAGAATTAACCGGGTCCTCGTATCAGTACGAGAGGTCCTATGCCATACTACCCCTTAAATTCAAGTAGCAGAAGTTATAACTGGCTCTTTTGCAGCTCTTCCCGTAGCTGACCTTCAGAACATTTTCTTCTCCGTAATAACTGATCCGGCACTACCCGCACCGTAGACCTCAACACGAGGGCAGTGCTGTACTGTGCACAGCAAGCAGCTCATCTCAGAGCTGGCCTCTGAGCCTGCAGCGTTACTTATCAGCCTGTCCGCGGCGGGGAGGGGGTTTCTTTCCCCGGCAGTTAGGGAGCGATCCCTCGCCGCCCCAGAACATCCCCACCCGCGCAGCAGCGGGTGCTGCCGCCGCGCGGAGCCGCTCGCCCACCTGGTGCCTGGGTGACACCAAGAGCAGCACATGGTGTGAGGAGCTAAAGGCACCTCTGTGAATGCTCTTCATTCAGCTGTCGCCTGCGTCCGACCCCAAGACCCACAGCCCTGCAGGGAAGCCGCGAGTGCTATCTGCGGCAACACGGATCCGTGACCTCCCAAAGCTACAACTCCTGCTGGAAAGCACAGCCCTAAGAGGGGAATCCTCAATTCCAGAGCCCATACCTGCTTCTCTCTTCTTCTTGTACTCTCTCTTTCCAAGGCATCCTTTATATTTGGCCTGTAGTCTTGAAACTGGCAAAAAAAAGCAGAGACGTTGCTCATCAGATCACTCGGGAGCCGCGCTCCCGGCGATCGGGCTCCACGTGCCAAGGCACAGCAGGGTCGGCACAATCCCCGAGGAGCGAAGGTGCCAAGACACCAGCAGGACCAAAGGCAGCCTGCGTAGGCAACCGCGCCCTTCGGCAGCCCCACGTTTATGCGTTTCAAGCAGGTACAAACAGGTAACACCAGGGTGAGGGAAGGGGTATCCCCGTCCCAGGGGAACGCACTTGGTGCATCTAGACATGGACCAACCGTCACTAGTAGGACCGAGGAGCTCTAAAGGAGATAAGTATCTAGAACTCAAGCAATATAGCTCGTGAGTTCCCCCCACCCTGCAAAAAGACCGTCAGTTCTCCTTGGACTCTCCAGAGCTACGCAGGCCGGGGGTCTCGGCTCTCACCATGGTGCATGAACCTGGAGCCCAGAAGCACAGTTCACCCAGGCTCTGCTTCTCAGTCTATGTGTAGATAAAGGGAACTGGAACCATACCTAACAGATGCTTTCTGAATTCAAACGCATCTTCAGTAGCGAACAGAGTCTTTGGGAACCGAATGAATATTTTGGTTCTGAAAAAGAGACCATGAGCAGCTTATTCACAGTGAGCCGCCGTTTCAGCTGCCCTAGCCGGGCTCGGAGCGCTCCGAGTAGCTGTAGTGCTAACAGGTACACCTCCTTCCATAGCTACTCTTCATTTGTCCAGCTGGCGCAGCCTGAAAGGCTGCAAAGGGCTTGGCAAAGGGCGGCAGGGAGAGGGAAGGAAGGTCCCTGGTGCCCTGGAAGGTGCAGTGCAGAGACCTCTGCCTTTATGCCCTTGTAATTCTCAACGCTGGGATCTCTGCAAGTTTCCTAGGAGCGGTGGAGCTCAGGGTAAGCAGCCGAAACCCAGTGAAAACAGGTTTCCTCGTCTTAGCTACTATCCTAGACATTAATTCACGGATTCTGAGAGCCACAGGTTGAAGGTGGCACTGGAGAGCCCTGCCTTGCCCCATGCCTTCGCAGGGAGGACAGGGCTGCGGTTCAGGAGCGTTGCAAGAGGCAGGTAGGAAAAGAACCCAAACCCAAGACAGGCAAGTTGCCTCTGGCTGCCCAAGCAAGCAGGAGACCTGGAGCTGAAGCAAGGCAGCCCACCTCCCCGAACACAGAGATGGAAGAAACTCAGCCGGATTCAAACTTCCATGGAAACAGGAAGGTAAAAATAAAGAGGAAGTTTATGGAGCTGGGCTTTTTATCTGTCTCCTTGCTCCTCCGCATTGAATACCTTTGGGGTGAGGTTACTTTGGCCTATTTTAAAGAAGTCACTAATGAGAAGCCATCAGGTTTGCAGACCCAGGCAGGTCTGCCCAGTTCACATGGTCAAGCAAGAGCCAGGCTAAAGGGATCTGTTCTCATCCCTCCACCCCGCAGTCACAGACAGGACAGAGGATCAGAGAGGGCAAGCACCGTGCTCCTGAGCAGCAGAGGTCGGCAGCTTACCTTCCCAGTTTGTATTCCTCAGGCTTGTAACCGATATGCTTGATGAGCCTCTCCACACCCTCAGCTGCTGGCCCATGCCAGTGTGGCCAGGTAGCTGGACAGAGGGATTTATACCTGAAAGATCAGCAGGACATCAACACGAATGACTTGATGTTTGAGGAACCCCTTCCTGAAACTTTCCCCCTCAAATTCCTACTGCTTTCTTCAAGGCAGAAGATACCAAAGCAGATCAAAATGGATGCAGACAAACCCCACCCGTCTGCTGACACCCCCACATCTCGTATCGCTGGGACTCGACATTTAAACGAGCCTTGCTCCGGAGCCCCCGTGGGAGGGCAGAACAGCTCCGCTCACCTTTGCAAGAAGAGCTCGTACTTCCGCCGATACGCGAAGCCAGCGCGTCTCACCCGCAGGTGCTCCATCAGTCCCAGGTATTTCACCTGGTGCCGGATCAGATAATCATCAAACTTCCCTGTAGGAATAACAGAGTCACTAGTAACCACTGTCCAGGGAAGCTCACTCGCTTGTCCACATGTTGGGACAGGTAAGGAGGAGATCAAATCCACAGTTACCCAAGGTGATGACTTTGCTGCTAGCTTAACTAAGAAAAAAGTGTGTGTATATATATGTATATATCGCTATATATAGTCTGTCTATATGTATTATAAATAAATATATTTTATCTGCTGTACCTAGCTACAAGCTAAAGTCTCCCTCAATTCGTTCCTTTATCTCAACAGCGTCTTCAGCCCAGTGCCTTACCAGGCTCCTTGTTCTCATTCGGTTTAATGCATCGGACGTAAGAAGGCTCCTTGGACATCAGGATTTCTATAAGGCTCGTCAGACTGTTTTTGAACTGGGTTGCAACCTAGGACGACATTGAAAGACATTCCTTAGCTTTGGAACTCAAGCGCTGCAGGAATTGAAATCAACTCGTTCCCCGCACCCGCCTTAACACTCCAAGTAAAAGGCTGACACATGCATTAGTGCCACAAAGCTTCTGAAGCGCAGTTAGGTTGTAAGTGACCTGGACAGAGTGCTTAGCAGGAGCATTTGAACCCCTGCCACGCAGCGGCCACGCGAGGCAGCCCTTCAGAAGCTAGCTGCTGCTGGGCGCTAGGCACGGGGCTCCTTTTGGAAGGACACATTAATAACAATAAGGTACGTCACGTCGGAGCTGCGGTCTCAGCAGCATCGCTGTTCAGCTACCAGGAAGGTAGCGGGGTGGAACACCAGCAAAACCCATAATCCACTGAACTGAGGACTAAGGACGGGATCAGCGGTTAAATCAAGACTTGGGAAGTTGAGTTTATAGTCAAAGTTAAGGCTACAGATGAAACTCACAGTCTCTGGTCTCCTCCTGTTGTCTAGCTCCGACAGTAAGAAGCAGTCTCTAATGATGCCGTTCTTAGAGTTGCACAGCACCTGAAACGGGGCAAGCGAGGGGGGGCCTCATGTAGCAGGCGCGCTCCTCCCGCCGCCCGAGCCGCACGGCCCCAAGGACGCGCAGGGAGGTGCCTCGAGAGCGCTGCTAAGGAGAAATGCACGTGCTTGTTTGCTACGGAGATTAAACACATCGTCTGCAAAACACCTCTGCTTCATTTGTTCTTACCTCTTTCAGGTTTCTGTACAGGAGATCGTTATTCTTCTCCAGAAATCCTGAAGAAAAAAAATAAAAAGAAGGTTTAATGCTTTTTGAAGGCTACACACTTAAAATCTGGGAATTTATATCCTCAAAATTAGACTGCATTCATGTTTAAGACTTTCAAGTAACAGTACCTTCAGAGGGCAGATATTTTTGTAATTCACCTTTGTGTCAAGTTATCACCTACCGCATCGGCTTAAAAGCTCAGGTAACTTCTAGACGGGCGCTTTGTTCACTCACCGACAGCGCAGTAAGTGACTTCTCCCGCGTAGTGAAGGAGGCGGAAATCCACCCAGTCAATCGATTTCCGTGTTTTCTGGTCCGCAAGCTTGCGACTGCGGGAAAAACACACACACACAGAGAAAAAGCAGCGAATAGGCTTCCTCGGGTTGTAGGAGCCACCGGCACAAGAAGCAGCTGTCAGAGAGCTGGGACCCCATTTAACGTCTGTTCTATCAACGTGGCTCTGACCAGTTATGGCCCATAATCAAATTGTCTATCTAACAGCAAATCTCAGTGCTGGAGAATGGAAGTCAGCTGCCAAAAACTCCTCAAAATATCCGCGACCTACCCATTGCCATTCGTCAACGATCACCCTTTCCAGAAGTATTAAGATTGCTTCCTATAACGTTCATTTAAACACATTCTCCTTGCCTACACGAGAAAGAGATCAGCAGCTTCCTCAATGTCAAAGTGAAAATGGGGGGGAAGGATTGTTCTAGGGCAAAATATCTCAAACAAGAACCCAAATAACAAAGGAGGAATCAACATTTTCAAGAATAGCAGGAAAATTTTAGACAGCAAGGATTCCTGGGGAAAAAAAGAAACAAGAAAAGAGCAACCTGACAGTTTAAGTTTCAGCCCTGTAAGCAGTCGCTAGCAGCAGAGTTTGTGTCACAACAGCACATTAGTACATCAAAATCTCCTTCCCAGAGTATCGCCAAGTACAGCTCCCATTTCGGTAGCTCTAGCGCTTCTATTTAAAGCTTTGATCAGGCAGAACAGCATTAAGGCACGCTGTGGCGACAAGGAAGCTGGCTACGCATTTTCCACTTGGCTGCGATGAACTCGAGATGCAGAAACGGTGACGGTTCAGCAGCGCGACTCCGACGCGATGGCTCGTCAAAGCCCTTCAGCAGGTTCTGCTGGGACCTGCCGGAACCGCCCAGCGCCAACACGTTCATCCGCCACCAAAACCGAATCCAGAAACGCTACCGATTGAGTATTCACCCAAACGCCGCTTATCTGGGAGACCTGAGCAGGAGCACGTTTCTTCCCTCTTCGTACCTAAAGCTCACACGTATCCAGATGGACTCAAAAAATATTTACGTACCCCGCACAGCCTGGGGCATCTTCACAATACCTGCAGCTTTCCCTGGAGTCGGGGGGGACAAAGCCACCTATGGCCAAAGCCATCCAACTTTCACAGGACCAAATCACGGGCCAAAGCCATCTCATCTTTAGTCCCCAATTTTAGCGTGGAACGAAACCAGACTCAAAGATCAGCATCACACCAGTAAAGAGACAGGAATTCCCCCCACCACCACCCCAGGCCATACTCTACCAGCGCAGCACATTAGTTAGACAGTGGATGGGCTGCTTCATTTTCTTTGGTACAACCCAAAAATTGTTCCCTCCCCAATACTCTGTTATGGGTAGGAGATGGGAAGAGTTTCCTCTGACAGGATACAGAGCGTAAATGCATACGTCACGAAGTGGGCATGATCTCCTACTTTCTCTTCCAGCTTTTCCAAGAAGCTCAGATCAGTCGCTTCACCAGGTCGTAAGCATTCTTCATCCTGAAACAGCAGGCACCGGATCAAACGCTGCCCGGAACAGACTACTCCCTCCTTGCTAATATTTAGTACAACTTTGTTATGCACAATCAAAGAGCCTGGTCGCAGCTTGAGATGAGATCTGTTTTATACAAGCCATTTCCTAGTTAAATTTAGAGCTTCATTTATCCGTTTTCAGTAGAACTGTCAAGATAAATCAAGTTAAGTCAAATCTGCCTTTTTCTTCCAAATTTGGCAATGCCCTGCCTCAGCCTTCGTTGTTTGTAGTTCATGTAAACAAAAACAGCAAGAAAGAGGACATCATTAGGCTCCTACATTCAGAAGGACCTGAAGGACTCGTCTGGATGAGTCACAGAGTCGGAGGGGGAAGACAAGCTTGGATTACCCTTCTCTAACCCAAGAAACACAATTCCTTCTGCTCCCCCAGTTGTACTACGTGTAGAAGAGTCCTGCTTGAAAGAGAAATCCATTGCAACGTGAAGCTAACGCTGAGCTTCAGCAGCACCTTCTCTGGATTACGATGTATTAATCCTCTGTCTCCTGCACCGAGGCGATAAAAATTCTCATCTTTGCGGACACGTCAGAGGTGGTGGCAAGGGACAACTCAAATAAAGTTCGGCTACAAGTCTCTACGGGGAGATTACCAGATTTTTTTTTACTAATCAGGGTTTGCATGCAAGAAAGTATCATCACGGTAGTTAGCTTGGTGCTCAGACTCCTGCCCGTGGAACCGCACGGTTATCGAAGCGGAAAGCGTTACCCAGCATTGCAGAACAAGCTCCTTGTTAAAGGTTCTGGAGAGAGCTGCCTTCAGCCTCTCCCATTTCTCCTGCCATCCCCACGGAGGCACGAAGAGGATCATCTTCAGATCAGTATTTTAGGAGCAGTAACAACTAAAGGGCAAGGAAACAAGACCTCCAGCTCAGGAGGAGGTAGGCAGCTCTCCGGTTTCTCTCCTAGCCGAGCCCTTCTGAATCATAGAATTGTTCTGGTTGGAAAAGACCTCCAAGATCATCGGGTCCAACCATTAACCCAGCACTACCAAGTCCCCCACTAAATCATATCCCTTAGGGCCTCATCTAAACGTCTTTTGAATCCCTCCAGGGGTGGAGACTCCACCACCTCCCTGAGCAGCCTGTTCCAATGCCCGACAACCCTTTCGGTGAAGAAATTTTTACAAATATCCAATCTAAACCTCCCCTGGTGCAACTTGAGGCTGTTTCCTCTTGTTCTGTCGTCTGTTACTAGGGAGAAGAGACCGACCCCCATCTCTCTACAACCTCCTTTCAGGTAGTTGTAGAGAGCGAGAAGGTCTCCCCTCAGCCTCCTCTTCTCCAGACAGCATCAGACACCGAGGCTAGCGAGTCATGCAGGCAGATAGATGGGATGAGTTGTCCTATTCCATCTTTCCAAGAGCCTGGATGCCTGGCTTCAGGGGGCTCTGGAGAGGCACTCCCGGTGTTTGCAGCCTCCCTGGCGGCACTCGGGAGCAGCCTGGCTCCCATCCCCGCTGCCGGCTATCGCCGGCCAGGCTGCTGCAGCCACCTTCCTTCCACGTCGCAGCGTCTCCAGGCACAGAGCGGAGAGGACGGCCGCGGGCTGCCTGCTCAGGCGCTCAGAGTTGCTGTGGAAGCAGCACAGCTCCTTTAAAACCCGCAGCTCTCCAGCAAGCAGATCCTCTCCCTTAACCTTCTGGGTCTTTGTTTGCAAGGTCTGTTTGCTCGCGTTCTGAACAACGCAGACCCATCGCACAATTAGAGCGAAAAAACACGATTATGGACCAGTACGGTAGGGCACAGGCAGGCGTTTTAATTTAAGTAACACAAACTCTGTTCTTACCAGAATGGAGATTATTCCTTTATGTTTCTGCTCAACCAGGTCACAGATGATCTTGTTGTTAAAATATGGAATTGGTTCCCACTGGAAATAAGAGGGGAAAAGAGAGAAAAGTCGGGACGTTGTCACCGCTGACCTTTTGAGTTTTAGGGATTGTCCTACTCCTTTCTTAGATGATGTAAATTAAGCCTAGGCTGAACACACTGCAAAAAGGGTTACAGAACGAGACCCGCGGCTATCTTATATTTGCCACATGAACAATGCAAGCTAAAAGAAAAAAGCAGGATGCTTTCTTCATTGATGATCAGAAGCATTCAGTGTAATGGCACTTCAAAGAAAAAAGGGAGAGGGAAAATAAGTTACCTCTATTCCTTCCAGTTCATATTCCTCCTGCTCTGCTTTCAAGGTCATCTCAATCAAGAGCTGCTGGAGCTTCTCATTGCAGTAATTAATGCAGAACTGCTCAAAGCTTCCAAGGGGTTAAATGAGCATTAGTTTTTATTTATTTCATGGACAGGTTTCCTTCTCCCACCGCTACCTACTGTTTTCAAGCCAAACAGCTCACTTCTACCCAGGTCAAACCCGTACCTTCCTCCCACGCTGCTGTGCCAAGGGCTCTACCCCAGGCAAGCAGCCCAAGCCAAAGCTTTCGCCGGGGCTTCGGCTAACCCAGCGCACGCGGACTTTGCAGTCACCCGTAGCCGGCCTTGCTGGGATAAGAGCGCGCGAGAAGCCGCGCAGGACTCCGGCACGTGCCCCCGCCAGCACGAGGAGGGGTTACCCCAAGCCTCGGGAACAGCCGTTACCTGTTTGTGTCCAGCACCTCAAAGCCATAGATATCCAGCAGGCCAATAACCGTCTTCCGAGTTGAATCCTGTTAAAGACACCATTGCTCTAATCGCTGCCTCAGCTGATGCTTCTCCCCTGCACGTTTCGTGTTGTTTCTTTCACCTAAATTTTAAGCTTTCTCGAGAGCTTCATGTCTCGTGTCAATGGAGCAGCCACTTTAAAGCAGGTGATGAACTGCCAAAACTATTTAACACGCCACCTTTCGCATCTACCTAAACGGGTTTCCAGCTCAGTGCTGTGGGATGCCCCAACATCAATTATCAAGCACCCAAGATATCTGGGGGCGAGTGCTGTAGGGCCTCACTGGAGGGGCTCTGCGCAGAGCATTAGGCGCACTCAGCGTCCAGGAGGGCCCTAGACGAGAAACCAACCTTGTTGGCTAGAGAGCCGTTAATTTTGTTGACTAGCCAAGTGAAAGTCCGTCCGTAAATGGCCTTTGCTACTGCATCCCGAGCATAGAACGCCAGATCCACGTTCAACGGGCTTAGGACCTAAAAATAAAGATACGCCAGAGATGATTAACACACCACAGATGCTCAGAGCAAACTTCTGCAAAGCCAGTTCACGCCGGTGGCTTGGAGAACCGGCCACGTCGCTGTACACCAGAGCACCGCGCTCAGCCCGAGCTGCCGCTGCCCGCAGCTCCGTTTCCCAGCCGCGGTACTTCAGCCTGGCGTACGGCCACGAGCCAGCCGGACTGCGGTGCTGCGTTTTGGAGCGTACTCGTTTAGACGAGTGAGGAGAAGTATCCCGGCTTCCTTTTAGTTTTATTTTATTAAACTTGGTACAAAACGCTCAGTGCTTTTCTTTGTTTATGCAGCCCATAAGTTTCCCGGGAAGCACTCCAGGGACTGAGCAAAGGGAAATTGTCTGGCTCAGACGCAGGGCTGCCCGCAGGTCCCTGTTCCTAGCTTTTTTAATAGTTGCTACCTTACTCCCAGTATTGGAGTTTTACTGCTGAAAATGTTTTAGTTTAACATCTCGGGCTAGAAGAGGAAGATTAAACGGAGGAGAGAGACAGCCAGAGCGACCTGGGTTTACCGTAACAGTGCCAAGAACAGAGCTGTGTGTCACCGCCGCAAGCTGGGCTGTAACCAGCTGCCTGGGGCGACACGGGGCTACTGGTACCTCTTCGGATCTGGCTTCAATCTTCCGATGGGTGAGAGCTTCCTGCAGAATGGACAAGTGCACACCCAGCAGCTGCGGAGAAAGACATACCGGCACTCAGAACGGCCAGGAGGAGACTGCGGAAAGAACCAGCGTTGTGTGATCGGGGGGCATAACCCCAGTCCCTCCCCGTTCATTTCAGGGGGTGCCAGCCTTGGTAGAGCGCAGGCGTACTCGTCTCTGAGCAACAATAAGCAAGGAAGTTGGATGAGTGTCAACATCTCTCTCAAAGCGTGTTGTCACTCCGCTACGGAAAGAGGGGACCCTACAATTCAAGATAATTAAGAGCAAGAGCTGGGGATTTATATAGCAACCCTTCTGCTTTTGGGGACAGATGTTTTTGTCCTTAAGAGGAAAACACAGCAAGGTTAAGGATTTCTTCATGCACTTGTAATACTGACGCTATCTGGGAAGAGCGAGATACCTTCGAAATCCATTTGATCTGCGTGCCGTCGCGAATGATGGCATGTCCGTTGCTGTCTTCTTCAAACTGAATGTTCCCGAGGTGCAGGACACTAGCAACAATTCCAAAGAGATGCTAATAACGAGAGATACAGCATTACAAACAGGTTCCCACAGCACCGTGGGATGGTACTAATCTTTCCTACGCACGCTAATAACAGAATACCGGCTAGGCTGAAGGAGGCGAGCCCGCCAGCCTGCTTCGGAGACGTGCTACCACCAGTTGCCATCATGCTGCACCAAGGGACAGAGCTCTTCACCCACCTGCCCCCCCTTACCCCCCCCGAATGATGCCCTATTCCATCCTTAACACCTCTCCCAAGCAAGACTGCTTCCATCACTTTTAAGTAAGGAGTGTGCTGCTGTCTTTCCCTAAATCCCTCTGGTAGGCTCAGTCCCTTTTAACACGCGTACCTCTATATCTTTTTCAGTGAAGTCAATGATAGAAAAAGCTTTGCGGACTATTTTCCAGTCATTCTTGTCATTAATAGAAAACACTTTGGCACATCCACCCTATACGGTAAAAGAAAGATGAATTAGTACGATTCATTGGCAAGGCAATTTTACCATCAGCAACAAACCCAGCATACTACTGGGCATACTACCTTCGTCTCCAGTTCCCCAGCCTGTACAGATGCCGTCTGCGACTAGCCAGCGAGTTTATTTCACTCCCGTTAATCCTGCAAGTGGCTCATTTGATCAGATCTTTCAGCTTCTACTTAAAGCTTCAGATAACTTAAAGCATTGAGCTTGGATAGTGATTACCATCAAACAGCTAAGTCTCGTGAAGAGCTTGACCTTACAGCCATCTTCCATTTCTACGGTAATAATACCTTCTGCCCAAGCATTCTTCACCACCAAGGGAGAAAGGAAGCAGAGCGCTGCCACAAAGTGAGCTGCATACTGCATAACCATACCCATGGGCCTCTATCGTGTAAGGTCCATAAATCCTGAGAAACTCATTTTATACCAAGTTCTGATGCAGAAGCCTTAGGAGAGATGCCTTCATATAAAGTGTGACTTGCAGACAGAGAGTACTCTGCTCTTTAGTAGCTCAGACCACTCTGCAATGAATCAAGAAGCGTCTTGACCGTACCGGAGGGACCAGGGTCATTGAGAGGTTTGGTGACATTTGCTCAGGAGTGTTCACGTTCTCCCAGCAGCAGCCCGGACAGCAGCAATAAGCCATTCCGCACACACAGAGCACGGGGAACTCGCCAGGGTTCTTACCCATTGTGTAAGTGACTTTTAGAAAACTCTGATGGCTTTGCTGTCACTGGGTCCTGTTGCCCAAAAGCTTGTTTCTGCCCCCGCAACCATTATCAGCTGATCCAATAAGAGATATTATCCCTTATAAGCCACTTACCGCGTGCATCCTCAGGCCATCACAGCTAGAACAGTTCCTGCTACAAAAGCACCCCGGGTAGAACGGTGCACGACAGCCTCAGGGCAAACATGTTTGCAACCAACCGGCCGCGATTTCGCTGGAGCCTGACACGCAGCGGGTTCTGTCAGCAGCTCAGCAGCACACTTGGTACGCGAGGAAAGCCGAGTCGCAATCCCCACAATTCCAGATGTAGGATACAGGGAGGGACAAGCTCTCACTCACCTGGATGAGATACGTGTACTTTTGGGGGTTGCGCTCCAGCCCAAGCCAGCAAAGAAGATCCTTGTCTCCACCCTCTAATAACTGGTAGAAAACGTGGAAATTCCTTTCTCCGTGGTTTTGGTGGACAACTCTGGATTTCTCAATCAGGTAACTGAGGATGTGCCCTCCCACTGGAGCTCCCTGGTGGAACAGAGCAGTCAGACCAACACCGATGGACACAAATACATCACCGCGACGGCGGTTCCTCCACGCCTTGGAACGAGGAGCAGCGGCGGGGGAAGCACGTTTCTGCCGTTACTTATCTGCCATCTTGTGTTTAAGAGTTAGTATCCAACAACAGCGCAAGCTGTAGCTAAAGAGTTTGCTGTCCTTCTAGTGTAACTTGTGCTTTACAACTATCTGTAGTAGCTTTCTACGGAGCGCTGACAGCGTTGCCAGTAGTATAGGAAGCTTTCAGGATATATAACTAGTCGCTTTACTCGCAAAACGCGACGCCTGTAAAAACAGGGTCAGAAATCTGCAGTGTAAGTCTTAATAAATCCTGTGCTGCCTGGTAAGTGTCCAAGAAGTTCACTGATACAGCTTGTTTTAACAGCGGCCCATTAAGTTTGTTCTCACCTTAAAATCAAATTGGATATCCATGTATTTCCCAAATCTACTCGAGTTGTCATTACGCAGAGTTTTTGCATTTCCAAAAGCCTATGGATAAACAGATAAATTAAGTCACTTTGCATCTCACTGAGAACCTGAGAGCCACGACAGGACAGAGTTCCAGCCACAAAGATGTGCTGCATCAGCTGAGCCCTGCTACTGAATTTAGCAGGATTAAAGAAATACAGCCTAATGCATTTCCCTAGCTTTAACGTGGAATTCAGCTGAACAAATTATCGCTCTCTCTCGTATGACCTATAACTGAAGCCACGGGAACCGTTGTAGGGCGCACAGTTTCCTTGTACTCCCACATTTCAGCTATCCTCCACTATAAACCCCAAGTTTAAATTCCTGAACATTAAGTGACATTAAACCCCAAACATTCTTTCAGACGTCGTGCCGCCAAGAGGCCGAATGTCTGTTATTTATGTTACGTATGCAGGTGCAAAATCATGGAAAACAGGCGGCCGTTCCTGGATGCGGGTGTGTAGACTTGCATGAAAGTCTTGGAGTAAGGCCGTCTACGCCACCTCTTCTGCATTTTGTACCTTCCTTTAGTTTTTTACCTCCAGAACAGGATTGGAAAGTAGCAGACGATCACGGACGATCTGCAGCTGCTCTGTCGTTGGACAGGTCACTGCGTAATACTGCAAGATCTTCTTGGATGCTTCTGTCTTCCCAGCTCCGCTCTCCCCAGAGATGAGGATGAAGTGGTTGTTGTACTCGCTGCACATCACCCGGTAGGCGTTGTCAGCTATGGCATATCTGGGCAAGGATCACAAGAAGTATTCAGAGAAGTTAGAAATGGCAGCAGGAGGCAGAGTATCAAGGGTTTTTCAGAAGTACGTACTCATCTAACGTTACAAGTAATGAACATGATGGGAAAGCACAGCTCAAAACACGAGACTGACTCGAGGTCTCATAGTAAAAACCCGGTCTGTATTTGAGGGACAGATAGGGCTTGATCTTTTCCTGCTGTTGCTGTAGGATTTATGCAGGCTGCACGTACTCCCGGTGAATACGGTTTATACACAGCAGGGACACCCTCTTCCAAAGCAGAGGGGCCGGTTTTGATTCTGGTAAAGGGAAGATCCCAACTTCTGCTGGCAGAGACAGCTACAAAGATAACCAATAGCGGAGCTTTCACCACTCCGCCACTTAAGGAAGGAAAAGAAAAATGGAAATCCTAATCAGTCAACCACCCAACAACTTCTGACCATCAAGAGAATTCCAGCTCAGAGTTCAGCCGTTCGGGTTTCTCCCCCCGGGAAGCCCAAGGGGAGGCTGTGCACGAGCCCTGCGCCGGTCCTGTGGCTGCCTGCACTGCACGGCGCCTCCGAGCACCGGGCAAGATGACCGGAGGGGTTGGGGCAACTGAAAAGATGTTGACTTGCTAGTCAACAAGTCAAGATGTAGACTTGCTAGTGGTCTGACTAGACCAGGTGTAACATGGAGGGCACCCGGCACTAGTCTGGACAGTTATCTTCGAGATGAATCTTCTCCCACAGTTTCCCCAACATCACTGCTGCAACCCTTTTGTTCCCCTGCTGTTCCCACAGCCAGCTAGGAGACCGAGACAAGACCTCCTTACCTCCAGGAGGACATCAGCATTCACCAGACCTAGTGGCTGTGGATACACACCCTTGTTGCTAGTACACAGCATTAGAGAGAAAACCCAATTTATCGATACAAACTGAAATCCTACAGGTTCTACTTACAGATGCGGTGGCAGTTCAAAAAAGTTTACCCCTCGATAAAGCTGCATCTGTGTCGCCGTGTAGATATCCAGCTCTTTGTAAGGGTTGACAGACACAAGAAGAGTACCGATGTATGTCTGCAGGGAGAAAGAAGGCATACGGGTGGGAAACCCGTTCCATCGCCACAGTGACAGCTCCCAGAAGGGGGGTCAAGTACATCAGGACATTATGCAAGAGCAACGGAAAATGATGGTACAGAACTCGTTACGAGAGACGAAAAAAAAGGCAAATCAAAGTCACTCCACAGGTGTCACCACTTCAAAGCCAACACCAAACTTCTTGCAAAATCTACCCAGTTAAGAGTGGAGTTGAACAAGAAAAATCAAGGTTAGAGCCTTACGTGTTATATACAAGGTTTTGGTATCTCATGATGCCTATGGAATTTCTTTTTTCCTACTTAAAGTTAACGTAATAATGCATTTACTATCCCAACTGTGTTTCACAAGAATCTTTGGAAGTGACCAGTACCTAAGGCAGTGAAGGAGAGCCAAGCAGGATGTCTATGCCATGGGTAGCTGTTCAACAGAGAAAATTCCCGCTTGACTGCGAGAGGTGATCAAACACCACATCTCAGGACATGTTACATTTTCCCTTATTTGTATACATTTTCCGCACATCAAAGTGCCCTGTTCTGCCTTCTTTTCAATCCTTTCCATCAGTGTTACACAAATATCAGTCCTCATTTGACACAGGACACGTCTAGATACTACTTGCCGCTGCTGTAACCTTGGGGCTGCTGAGAGAGCAGACATGGTCCTGAAGTCATCTGAGTTTGCACCATGAAGTACTCAGCACTTCTGAGACAAGGGAGATACCATGTTCAGCACTGCCTTGCCTTCAAAGATAGTAAGGGAATAGGAAAGTGAGACACTACTGCATGTTGTTTGGGTCTTTGTAAGGCGACTCTGAGCAGGCTGAGACTTATTTTCACTAGCTAAAGCAGCCAGACTGCTACTGGGTGGTCACTGCTGGGTACCACAAACATCGAACGAGGTTTATTGTCTCAGAGCACAAGGAAACCAACGCTGGGCGAGTATTCTCCGTATTGATAGTGCCTCCGGCCCCGGCAGTTTTAGCTTGCATCCCATCCAGATGGGCAACATTTTTCTTATTTTTAGATATATCTGCATATATATGCGCCGCACTTAGAGACACTTCGTCTGCCACAGGCGACGCGAATCCACGTGACCAGCACTTACATAGATGAGGTTCTCTTGGTATCGCTTGCGAAGGTTGTTCAGGAAAGCAGTCTCACTGGTGTGGGAGTCCAGGAGCACAAAGTCCTGCACCCCGACTCTGTCCCGGGCTATCAGAGCCCCTTCCATGTTTGCGTCGGTGTTATCTTCCACTTCTTCTTTCTACAACACAAAGGTGGTATGAAACAGACTTGGGAGAGAGCAGACAGGGACCCGAAGGGTCAGCCAAGTCCTTCCCCGTACCCCAGCACCAACTCAGCCTTGCAGGGGTAAGGCCAAAAGATTATTACCCAAGACCATTAATGCCCTCCCCAGCCACACCAGTTTGCACTGCAACTTCTTTACAGTCAAGATGTCTGAGACTCATTCCTGTGATCCGAGAGGAAGACCAAAGTTTCCAGGCAGCCCTCACTGACATCACACTTGTTTGAGACAAACCTCGCTCCGAATACACAGTTACAATCTGGGATGCTCCATAACTCAGTCCAGACAAAGCAGCCGCAAGCACAAAGTTGGAAGTTAACGGTGGAAGACACCAGACAAATTGTTAGTTTCTGACACCACCTGCAACTACTTCATACAGATACAACTACAAAAACGGAGACTCTCCAGAAAACGATGCATTGGGCTTGACCTTTAGGGAGAAAAGGTTACTCCTACAGCACTGCTCTGCACAAGCCTGCTTCACCCTTCCCAGTGCCTCCCGCGAGCGGGTCGAAGCCAACCTTCAGAGCTGGGCAGCAGATGCCTCCACGCCCAGCCAGAGACCTGGGCAGGCAGAGGCGAGGCCACCAAGCTGATAAAACTCAAACAGCGATTTGGAGGAACGGTTAAACCTTTACTCGCACGCACCCCATCCTTCTCAAAAGGCTGGAAGATGCAAGAAGGATGTCACTGATAAAAGGTCATTTTTTTGCATGCTCCACTTCTGATTCTTTGTCGTGGAAGTTGACTTCATATTGAAAATACTCACTGCTGAGGATCAAGCTCTTGTTTCCCAGGCTATAAGAATAAATTGTATGTTTATTATTTAATTAAATCAAGCTGAGCATTTCATGCTAACAAACAGGCAAACAGGATATTCTTTATTCTACAGCAATGAGTGTGCCATAGTAGGCTTTGTTTGGTGGGGTTTTTTTAAAGACACCCGTATTACGCAGTTCAGAGAAGAATTCCTACCCTAACACCTGAAATGCTTCCCTTATGACAGGAGTTAATACGTTCCCAGCAGTTACCTTCCAGGGTTCCCAGGCTTTGCAAATTAGGCGAGAGAAACCGGCTGAGCTGCCGCCAGCAGCTCCTCGGACTGGGGGAAGCGCACGTAAGCCCAGCACCTTCGCTGTTCTCGGCTTGCCCTGCACGACACGGGGCTTTTTACATTCTGCTGCTCCACTGCTCAAGAAGATCACGCGTAAGATTTCGAACAAGCATTAAAAGGACAGTGATGGCCTGTTTGTGCAGTGCCACATCACTTTTTCCTCTCTCTCTTTTTTTTTTTTTAAAGCAGAAGCTTTGCAAACTGTAAATAGGTGCAATGCAAAATGTTTCTGCTAAGTTTTGGCAAACCCTGACTCCGGAATTAGGCTTTTGGGATGAGCCCGCATAGCGCTGGTGGAAGGTGACTTTGGACACGCAGGCTTGGTGGCTTTAGAAGCAAGATTTCACTAAAATGAAGAGCAAAGGGCCCAACCGCACAATATTCTTTATGACTGAGGGACGCTCAGAAGAGTCAGCTCCGAAACAGGAATTTTAGTGTCAGTCTCATTTTTAGTACAGCCTGTACTTCACATTCGCCTGTTTATCTCCTTGAAGGAGCGATTTGAGATTTACGTCCAGCAGTGACATTACCACATCGCTCCAGAGAGAAGGATATTCTGAAAGCACACTATTTAAATCCTATCATAGTTTAAAAATAAATCAATCATACCTGCACTAACCTCGCATACGAGGAATTACTCTTTTGCCTTTTACACTCACTACCTCCAGCCGACTGTTACCAGCTCCGGCTGGCAGGACGTAGCGTTCCTCATTTCTCCAGAGCTGTGGCATAATGCGACAGGGACCACGTCTTTCTTCTGCCAGAAAGATACCTGCATTTTCTTCCTTTTAATATCAATAGCCCTTTCTTTCTCCCCTGCACATGACGTATCTTATCCATTCGTTATGCTCGTCCTTAGCTCAGGTTCCATCGGTTTAGAAGACAACATGAAGGATGACTTAGCTTCCCAAACCGGTACCTGTAGAGATCCCACTACCCGGGTGGCGAGGAACATGGGAGGGAAGGAAAGAGTTAAAAAAATCTCCTATTCATTGTCATATTAAAAATTTACTTTGATTCTACAAGCTTCAAGAACCTAAGAGACAGTCAAACCACTCGTCACAGTCATCACCGCTTTCACCCTGAACACTTGCCTCAAGCGAGGTGCCCAGGAGATGCTCGAGCTTGGGGCTCCCAGGGAGGTTGTTATAGCTGTAACCGTGGGAAGGCTGGGCAGTACTGCCCTCAAAGGCCATTCCAACCGGGATAACAGCAGTCAGCCTCTCAGTCCTGGACTAACAGAGACGGCAGAACAGCCAGTCCTGCCTGGGATGTACTGAGCGTGGTTGCCACAGTCATACCCAAATCGGAAATCTGTCCTGTAAACGCTTTTAGCGATCTTCACTCTGCTGCAAGGGAGACAAGTGGGCAGCTGTAGCGCCAGTTACCAGAGTGACCATTTCTGTTAAGTGTCTACCCCATCCGAGAAGTATTCACTGTTATTTGGGAGTGCGACCTACAGATTTCTTTGTCACCAGAAGACAGGTGGGCTTTTTCCTCTAAAAACACTTGATCTGCTCCACATCGGTTGCCGAGAGGTTAATATTTTTATCTAACAAGCAAAACTATGCATTTCATAAACAAAATGCCAGAGGTTAGAGATAGGTACTTATTATTTCTTTTGCCCCAATACTTTCTTCACCATTTCGCAGGGAAACTTGCCTTAATCGGCTGGACTTCCGTGGTCTTGCTGCACGGGCAGCGGAGGCTGGAGCGCAGCCCGTGCCGGCAGGGCTGACCTGCCCAGCCTGGGAGGACACACCACCTCACCACCTTCCCAAGGCCCGACCAAGCTGGCCAAGCGTGTATCAGACGTAACAGAGCAGCTGTTTGTTAGCTCCAGATCAAGACCAGAAGGAATTTACCATCCCTCCAGAGCAGGCGAGACGTGCATCTCCAATCAAGCATGTTCAGGCTGTAATAGATCAGTATCCAGTGACAGAGAATTAAAAGCAATCAAACCGACGAAGTTCCCAAACCTGAGCACATCTTACCAGGTAAGAGACGTCTCTGAATTTAATTGCAAACCCATTTTTAAAGCAGAGGCTTTGGCCTGGCCGCAGAACGACCTCCCGATGCAGCCTCTGCCCCGCGCACGGTCGGTGCTTCTCTCTCAGAAGCCATCAAGATACCGACGCCGGCACACGGGGCAGCGGCTCAGAGTCGCAGCCGCCAGTACCAGACCTCTGTCAACACACCGGAGCGATAACGTCCCGAATCAGATCTATCTGGACATCGCTACCACATCACGCGCGTGCGTCCACGGTGTCCAACTGCCGCACGTGAACGTGCCGTCCAGGAGGAGCAGCCTCGTCTGGAGCATCTCTCTTAGGGCTTACGGCGTACCCCTCCTGTCTTTCTCCACTGTTGTTTTCTTTCAGCTGTCAGTTATTTCAAGTTATTTCTGACAGTCTGAGTAAGAAACCACCTGATTTTTCTCCCAGGGTAAAGCGGTTTTTTGGCAGAATTACGAGCAAAGAGAATATGTGAACAGCTTCACTTTCAAAATATACACACGGTATTAATCAAAACAACAACGCCCTGAAATCTGCCGTCCTCTACAGATACCCTGGGCCCGGCCAAACAAAGAATTTAAACTGAAAACTTTAAATTGAGGTTGACCTGAGGCAGTACAGAACTCAAACCATGTCACAGTCTGAACTATTTCCCCTTATTTTTCCACCAAACAGCTGATCTCATTTTTTCCGCCCCGGCTTAGTCGTCGCACAGCGGCTGCCTGACAAGGCTGGAGTTTGTCATTTGACTAGAAAGACTAAAGACCAAATGACTCCGGGGGGGATTTGTCCTTGTGAGCACACGCTCAGGACAAGCGGACAAGAGACTTTTGCCGTCTCTCCAAGCCAGGAGGCCTGGAAGGAGCAGCCTGGAAGCACAGCGCCCACGCACCCGGCCAGGTTTCCCTAACCCAGGTCTCACTCCTGTGTTAGTTGGTAAGCGACGCCGCTCCCCGTTAGACAAAAATCCCAAACTCTTTCCCAGGCTACTTCACGCTCAGATTTTCTCACCATTTCGCTGTTGCTGAGGCCAGGCAATGTTATTATGGCAGCACCGTTTACTCCCTGTCCCCCAGCCCGTTGCTGGAAGTTTGCTCCAAGTTTTGCGCTTACCTGGTGTCTCCATCAGCAAGAGACACCCCCCAAGGGCTCGTCAGTGCACATCGCCCCGGCAAGACACTGCTCTTTTCAAAGGATCATTTTCCTTTCCTCATCACTTGGGAGATCTCCTTCCTGCCTCCTGAGATGCAAGCCTTGTCAGAGACCTCTCCCTCGCTACAGCGAGGGCTTTTTCTTTTCCCCCAGGGATTTGTCTATCAACATCGAAACTCCAAGGAACTATCTGGGATCACAACGCAAATTCACAACGTGCAGCTCTTCAAAAAGGGCTAAAATAAGGTCAGAAGCCACAGAGCAGTTTCTTTGACAAAGTTTGTACCAGCTTGTAACAAACAGACAAGACTTGGCAAGGAACAGTTAGAAAACAACTTTTTTTTTTTTTAAAAAAGAAATTTTGCAAAGTTATTACTTATCTTTGCCAGAGGCTCAGAACTTCATTTTTCAACAGGCTCCCAAGTTAATTGTTGCTGTTTCTTTGGTTTAATGCCATAGAACAGAAGAGATTAACGTATAGAGGGAGAGGAGGATCAGTTACGATGCCACTGCTATTTTGGAAGCAGTAGAAAACCCCAACCCAAACCACGCTCCCCATGCAAATACGAAGAGGTGAGAGCCTCGGGTGGGCACCGTCTCACCCAGCGCATCTTCCAAGCAGCCTCTGACCCTCCGGTCGGGCAAGCACCCTCATCTATAGCAAAACACCACTAATTCCCACCACAACAGCAATAAAAGTCTTCTCAGGGATCCTCCACTCACCTCCAAACCATCCCAACCCGCCAGAGATGCTGGATTTCCTCACCACTGCCCTCCAAACTCGGAAGCGGTTTCATTTCACGCGTCCCTCGCCTGCCTCCCCCGCCGCAGCGTGCCGTCTCCCGTCAGCTCCCTTCCAGAAAGGGTTACGAGGGCTGAAGGCAAGGCCCGCTGACACCAGGTATCGTGTGTCCGGCCGTCTGCTCGCCTCCCTCCTCGGGCAGGGATGCTCCCATCCTCCTCGGTCGATGAATTATCCAACGCGCTGTCAGCGCTCAAGCCGCGATGAGGTTGACGCTGACGGCACCGCTTGATGAGATTGTGAGATCTCATGGAAAGAGCGAAGGCCGAGTTTGAAGACGAAGCGGTGGACCCTAACCTTTCCGATGGGTCATTTGAGAAATCCAGGCACAAAACGTGTCACCCCTGAGCGGGCTCCTCGCTCCCGTCCCGCAGCGCCCGGCTTGGCTCCCCGCTAGAGGTCACTGCAAAACCCGGTTTATTTTGCAGTTTGACGTTTCCACGGGTTATCCCTTTTTTTTCATCTGCAACAGCCCGTTTCTCCCCAGAAAAATGACTTTTCAGGTTGGACTCCGATTGCCGCCGACTCCCACATGATCCCAGCTCTTTCCCCCCAGCTGTCAAAGACAGCAACAAATATTTTCCCACGATCGCTTCTCCGCAGAAGCGATTGCCAACAGAATAAAACCCCTCCGCTCGGGTAGCCAGAGATCCGTGAGCAGCAGCAAGCGATCTCTCCGCTCTGTTCAACCATCCTCCAGACGATGCCTTCAATCTGGAAAGAGCTCCGCATTTAAGAAGCTTCACACCCAAGTCCAACCTCACCGAGTAACGACGGTGCCCTTCTGAAGCGAGGCCGGGGTCTGCGGAGTGGAAGACCCTTCCTGCGCCACAGGGTGCCTTTGCCTGGTTTTCCAGCAACGTTTAGAAATTGGATCTCTCACCTCGTGGCTCAGAGTCATTGGGGAAGACAGGCAAACAGGCCGATCCGGGAAGCCGAGTCGCGCAAAGGCATTTCTGACTTATCCTCAGCTAATAAATACTGATTATGAACAAGGACATTCAAAACTTAAAATAAAAAACCTCAATAACGTGTATTTCCATGGAGAAGTGGAAAGAAATGCCTGTTGAGCGGTTTATTTAGAACCGTTCGTTTCCCCAACGGAATTGTTTTTCTGTTACGGGCAAGATAACCCAAGCGCGCTCTCGTTGGCAGGAGTTACGATCCCCGCAAAAGGCTTCCCGCTCCCACCCCCCTCCAGAACTCGGAGCCTTATCTCACGCTGGGCACGGCGATGCTAAAGCACAGTTCAGGCTCTGGGTTCAGCGCCGTCCCCAGCTGGCATCCTAGGAAATCCGCTGCGATACCAGCCAGCCGTGACCTTTTGGCCTGTTCTTCCATTGTTGCACCCCTGAGACGTAAGCAAATAAAACTCCTGCCACGGGAACACAGCGCAGCAAGCAGACATCTCTGGAGCCACCTCATTTAAAATAGACATGAGATTTAAAACAGGCATGAGGGTCTCGGGCTTGCTCAGGACAGACGAGCTTGGAGCAACACCGATTCCTTCAGAAACGTCAGAGCTCTGTTTTGGAAATACTCGTTTACTGCAAGAGGCAGCGCTCCTTGACCCAGTCCTGCAGCCCTTGTGCGCAACAGGAATCTGCTCATTAAGAGCCCTGGAAACCGGACGGCGGCGCTGCAAGGATTACACGGAAAGTCCTTGGGCTCCGCTCCACCCAAGAGGTTGGCCAAAAGGGCAGGGACAGCACTTGACCATAGAAACTGGTCAAGAAAGATGTTCTGCAAAAGCCCGCTTGGCACGGTCGGCAGGAGAGCACGGACGGGACCTGGCAATCGTGTCTCTTCCTTCAGCTCCAGCATCGGCCTCAAGGTCAAGAATACAGCATGCCGTAGGGCTGCTGGAAGGGGCTGCAGGCAGCTGCCCGCGCAGCGTCTGCTCCAGGAGGAGCCAGGACCCCATCGCTTCATCCCCGAAGAGAACTCGGGCTCGGTGACCGCCAGAGAGCTGGCGCTGCCGCATGCTTGGCAATAGGACCTGGAGCAATATGTCACCGCCCAAAAACCACAGCAAGCCCAGGGCGACGGGGAAATACTTTCCTCCTACTCGTAAGAATTAATCTGTTCAGGGTAATTTTCAGATAAACTAGAGCCGCACAGCAAACAGATTAAAGCAGACCAGACCTCCACCGAGTGACCAAGTTACGGTCATCCGATTGCAGCAAAGCCAACAAAAAGACGAGATGATTTTTAGACAATTCCGTGAGACTGGCCCCTATGTCTCTGGAAACCTCTTCCCCGTTTATAACGAAACTGAAACGCTATACGTGGACCGCGCTTGGAAATGCAGAGGCAGCACGGTGGAAAAGGGACGTCTTGGGTCCGTCGCGAGGAACTCGGGCCGTCTCGCACTACTGTACGCGCTTCTCAAGGCAAAAGAATTCATAAATGCAATTATACTGTGGAAAAATTTACACATTGTAACCTAATTTCTTTTCAAAAGAATACAGAATAAGAGGGTTTTAAGGTTAATCAACAGCCCAGGGAAACGCCAACAGTTCTTAAGGCCTCTTGTCTGTCTCCAGGGCACAGTCTGCTATAGACTTGTTAGAGGGTGACTGTCTGTCTGTCTCAATAGAGGAGAGGTCGAGGTGAACCACTTCACTTTCATAAATCAAAAGAAAGAAAAAAAGTGAGAAAATCTCCGGAGTTCAAACATTTCTTTAAAACCCAAACTTTAAATACTAAATGGGCTTCATGGCTGCCATTTTGAAAAACATTAGTTTGCCAAAGGACCCTTTTGATTTCTATTTGAAATGCGAGTGCTCACAGATAATCCATTGAGAATCAAACCCCCACAAAAGGCTTCCTGAAACAATCGCGGCGCTGGTGAAGGACAACATTTTTGTGCCCAAAATAAAACATTTTAATGCGCTACAATCCATTACACATATATTCCTACATTTCCTTTCAGTAATTATTCATTAGAAAACATTTAACGTCACTGCAGATTTCACACTGGGCAGTCTGCACACAAAGGAGAAGAGTTGGCCCATTTATAAGGGGCTGAGGCCGCCTTTTCTCATCCGAGAAACTCCAAGGCGGTGGGGGCTGCCGGACACAACGGGCAGGCTAAATTGTGCGGTTAACGGTCAAAGCCCCCCTGCCTACTTTGACACTCATTTAAAGATGACAGGGAACAATAGAGATTTGTTCTTAGCAACTCTTTCTTGTTACGCGGGGTCTACATCGGCTGCGCCGGGCGGCTCGAGGCATGAAACCGGGGCTGATGGTCGGTTCCACCCGCCACGGCTCGCCCCGCTCGCCCCTCTCCCCCCTTCCTTTCCCCACTTTAACACAATGAGACAGGTAAAGAATATCATTAAAAGAGTCCCATTCGGCCCGTCAGCTTTAATAAAACAACCGCCCGTCAGGTTAATATGAGCAGCTCAAATTTGGGGTTAGGGCCAGCAGTCCTGCTCTTCTGAACCAGGTTGGTAAAAAACAGCCCTTCTCGCCCCAAAATTCCCAGTTCACCTCCGGGATTCCAGTTTGCACCGGCGCTCCCAGGTTACAGTGCTGCCAGCGGGCACCAGCGCATTCAGGCACCTCACCTAAAGCATAAACCACTTCTTTATAACCTTATAATCGACAAAAGCACAACGACTGCTAGGAAAGATCCTGTTGCCGTACCAGTTTGCTTCGCACCCAGCGGAGACGCTGCCGGCACCTCCGGGTCTGCCCCTGCGCCCCGGACACGCCAAGCTCGATGAGCGGGGAAAGCAACGCCTCGCTCGGGAAATTTAAGACTATAAAAATCAAGCTACAAATCCCGTCAGGCCAGAGCACAGACAGTAACTGCTCTCGCTCGCAGTCATCGCTTTTTAGATATAAATGCCAGTTTTCTCCAGCACCGACACGCTTCGGTTTACTGCTGCTGGCCCAGAGGCAGCTCCTTAACGAATCCTGGATCTTTATTAACTGCAGAGCAGGACAGCTTATTAGAAAGCATAAATTGCTGATAAGCTCCATAACATGCATTCCCCAGCTAACGGAGTACAAGATTTCCAGCTGGAAAGCTAATGTTCCGAGTTAAAGCTCCTGGAAAGAAGGGAGAGTAGATTTATTCAACTTGTAGGAAAGAGAAGGACAGTCCTCGAGTATCTGACCGTCCATACGTTACCAGGGGGAAGCATTAAACAACAGTCAGTTCACAAATTCACAAGTCTTGCGGATGAATAGGAAGAGACACCTTGGCAAGAGGCCTTCTGCGTTGGCCAGAGCTCGATTCTGCTCCGATGGCTACAGCAAACACACAGCAGGGCAGGGCCACCGCCAGAAAAGTCTCCAAAAAAGACCCCAACCAAGCTACAGGGGAGACGTAACAGGTACTCCCTCCGCCTGGATTAGTCACAGTCCTTCTGTAGTCACAGTTATCGTTTGTTTGGTCTCAACCAGGACTTTGGCTGCTCAGAACAAGCACAACGTTATTCCTACTTGGGATAAGAAAGGGATAGAGCGACCTCTCCCAGCCGCGCGGCGTCGCGGGCAGGAGGTCCGGCTCTCCGGCCGGGCTGCGGATCCGCATCAGCCGCGTGGAAGTCTAGAAACCCACCCTTTCACAGCTTGAACACTCTGGTTTTCAGCCACAAGTCTTCACTCTTACGCTAGAACTCCAGAGAGAAAAAAAAACCAGCAAAAACTCACGACCCCTCCCTGCAGTGCTAAGGTTTATTGAAACACGAGTGAACATCGTGTTCACAAGTCTTCAGGACAGTCAGAAGAGAGAACTGGAGGAAAATTGCACCCAAACACACACTTCTGGTACCAGATAAAGTAAGCATTGGTATTACATCTCCCGTAGAAGTGTTCCAACACAAACCCCGGCGATAAAAATCCTTCGGGCATCAGAAAGCAAAGAGAAGCTGGCCTGTGTAATCCCTCCTCTCGAGGGAGGCGACAGGCCGGTGTCGAAACTGGAAGCGGACAAGCCGAACGACGCCTAGGACGACAAATTGCTGTCCAAACCAAGCTTACGGCTCAAGCTCCCACAGCAGAAGCCGGTCTTTAGCTCAGCATCAGAGCCCCAAGGGATCAGGGGCCGCGTGGATGACAGCGACAGGGCAGTAACTCGCAGAGGCTGCGACACGAGGTCGATGCACAGGAGCTACAGCGAAGGTCACCCAAAGGCTCGCGCTGATTTAGAGCGCGCACTTGCTCTGGGCCTGGTTTGTCAGGCTTGAGGTAGCACCAGATGCCACGGCTGCGGTTTTGCACGCAGGTAGGAAGAACTCGGAGGACGCGTCCGGAGAGGCCGCGAGCACAGACTCATTATCTAGCTGCAAATTTACTGGCAAGCGTAAATATTCCAATAGAGCCTGGAGAGGCAGCCAAAACGGAGCGGGGAACGTTCTTGTAAACAGCAAACCCCCTTCAAATTGATTCAGAAAACATCTTTATCAGACCTTCCTGGTTGTTTGAGTTTTCCTGGACCCCCTTGCACACAACACACGTCGCTAATAAGCATTTAAATTCAGAAGTCGAGCACGAAGATGTCATCAACGGGCCACATAATCGCTTCATTCTGGAAACCACGACCCGAAGCTACAGCAGAGCCGTTCGCACCCCACCGACCCGCCAGTCGGGCAGAAGAGCTGACAGACCGGGTTTGCTTTACAGCCACCTGCAGCATTCAGCAGCAAACGGCCCGGCGAGACAACACACGAGGCATTTATGCGAAGGAACGGTGGGGTGGTGTCTTCAGAAGACATCCCTTCACCGCCCTCGCGATACTTCACAGAGCACAAGAGCTGTTTTTGAGCGCAGGAGGGTCATGAAGCACCCGTGAGGACCTTCCATCGCCGCCGGCGGCTCTGAACGCCGGCGAGAGAAAAGGCGAGCGCTCGGAGCCGTTACAGAGCGGGACAGAGAAGAGGGATGAGGAAGCAGCACAGGGACCCCCCCTTAGAGCACCCAAGTTATTTTTACCCCACAGCAAGTACAAAAGGCGGAGGTGGGGATCTCCAGCATTCCATGTGCACGGTCAGAGGGCACTTATTCTGGGTTGGCCTTTAAATAAAGATCGAGGCTCCTCAAGCAGCCACATACGAGTTACCCGGTGTCCTGGTGCGCACGTGGCGAGCGCCCTTCTCCGCTGATCAGACACCCCTCTTCTCCGAGCAGGTCCACGCCAGCTCCTTTGCTCACGCCATTCTCTCCAGAACACCCCAGAAACAGCTCTACCTCTCCCCTCGAGAGGGAGGGAATCAGTGCTACCTGCACCCCGCAAGTCAGGCACCAGCTCGCCGAGGCAGTACCCCTCCCCATTTAACCAGAAAGTCTCATTTCAAAGCACCCATCAGCATAAAAACCTCGCAAACAGCTCTGAACTTACCCCCACGTCTGCCATATCACAACAAAAAAGTAGCCTAAGGTAAGCCAAGCAGGAAAGAGAGCAGAATAAATCCTCCCCCCCTCTGAAACACAAAACTGCCCCCTCCGTACGCGATATATTGCCAGAGCGGAGCGGGCTGGAGGCAGAGGTGACTCAGGTGGTTGCTCTTGCGGTTAAAAGGCTGACACAGGGCAGCTTAATCATCCGAAACAGGCAAAACCTGGTAAAATAGGTGAGTGAGAGGCGTGTTTTAAAGGAACAGCAAAGCACGACCGTTCTCAGCCTCAGTCCTTGGCAAAACGAGCGCTGGGGTGCAGGTGCCGTACAGCCTCTTTCTTTTTCCTCTCACGGGAGAGAAGAAAGGAAGTTTGGGGTTAATACGCTAGCTGCATTTAAGAATAAAGTATGATATTTTCCATATGAGACTATTTTCTTTGCGCTTAACAAGGATAAAAGAAGAAAGAACATACAGAAATGTATATTCTGCTACAAGCAGATTTTTGTACACAATGCTTGGATTTTTTAAAAATAAACCCTCGCCAAATAGCGCAGGCAGCTGCTGTCAGAAGTTAGATGGGAACGTAATTGCAGGCTGACAAATGCGAGACAAATACATCAGCAGGTGCTTCTGTGTTTTGCTATGCGGCCTACCAGGAGATGATGTGAAATTCTTGGATTCAGGTGCATGTTTGAATCAGAAAGCGTTACTATTAAACTATATATTCCTCCTCTTGAAAATGAAGTCTATCTAAAATTAACAACTTTCTTGTAAAGGGTTTCATACAAGGGCACAAGCAGCTTTGTACATTATTTATCTTGGTTTTTAAACGTAGAGCTGAATGTTATTTGAGGAAGTAGAAATAACTGCAGTGATTTAGAAGCAAATGCTTTACATATAAAAAATAAACCAGAGGGGGGTGGAGGAAAGGGACGTGTCGCCTCCAGGAACCCGCGAGTCCTCCCTGTAGGAATTCCTCTTCTCACAGGGCACCGTTTGCAGTGAACGACAACCCTCCCGGCCACCGAACCGAGCTCGTCCTCTCCGCGCGGCGGCGAGGGGACCCGGGGGACAAGCAGCGTGAGCGGGGCGAAAGGAGAGGCCAGGGAGGGCTCCGGGATCCCGCCCGCCGCAGCGGGGCTGTGCGGGGCCGGGGCTCTGCTGTGCGGGGCTGTGCGGGGCCGGGGCTCCGCAGCGCCCGGCGGGAGCGACAGTGGTCGCAGTAACAAACGTGCTCGGCCCATTTGCTGAGATTCCGTCTCGTGTCATTAATACAGTCAATAACTGCACGGGGAGTCCTGTCTGCGGGTAAAAATAAAGGCCACGCCAAACCCAAACCCTACGCAAGCGGCTGCCGGCTTCCCAGCAGCTCACGTTGCGATAATGTTTTCTTCGTTTTGCCTTTCATGATGTTTGTACAATCTCCGTTTCCGCGGCAGGTGGCCACGTCCCCCCCTGCTCCCCGGACCGCCCCGCGCTGCCGAGCCCGGCACCGGCGAGGGAGGAGAGCAAGCTGGATTCGAAACGGGAGAAATTCCTCCGTGCCTTGCGGCTCTTTGGCAAACGCAGAACTCAAGGCTTAGCAAAGAGGAGGATGTTGCTCCTGGCCCCGGCGGATTACGGCCGGCTCATACACCGTTCCGGGAATGGGGAGCCCGTGGCGAGCCAGGAGGGCTTGGGGACACCCCAGCTCTGTCCCAACGCCAGGGCTGCTGAAACACGGGGCGAGGAGACGCAAAGGCTGTCGCCCGAGGAGTCACTCACGGATCCTATTAGGATTACTGGGCTGACTTTATGGTCTTTAAAGCTGACCTTCAAAAGGACAAATTGAGGAGAAGAAGCAGGGTAATGCTGCTTCGGGTTTTTTGGAATGAGAAATGCAGGTCCCGGCTGGTTTTTCCTGGGAGGATGAATAAAGGAGGAGCAGGTTTAACATCAGTAGGGCCGAAGAAGCTGCACGGGGTTATCTGACAAGAGCAAATGAGTTTTCCTTTGAGCATTTGGGGTTTTTTTGTCTGATAACTGTAATTTATTTCAAATACCTGTCACGTAGTATAACAGTGCAAAGGAAAACTTTCACAGCAAAGTTGCAAAAGCCCCCAGCTACTAAAAGCTGTTAATAAGTCTGGACCTGTCAAACAAATATACATTAAGAGGGAAAGATAAGAATTACTTCTTTTTTTAATTGGATAAAATAAAATACTTTTTTTTTCCGAGGAGAAATTCTTTTTGAGCCTTCTACAACTATTATTAAAAAGAAATTCCCTCATTCCTAGATCAGTTTAAAGCCTCCACAGCAAGGTACCCACCGCATCCCACGGACTATTCTTGCACTTACGCTTCAGTTTGGATCACTGACCGGGGGGCTGGGCGGTCTCCGGGTCAGCGAGACCACGCGCTATCGAGCAGCAACACTGCAAATTGCACGCCGAGTACAAAACCCGCCCGTGTTGCAATAAGCAAAACTCCAACAGATTTCAGAGGATCGTTGCGCAGCCAGACACCCACATCATCCCCGAGTTCAGCAGTCGGTTCTTCAACTCACTAAAACCCATCCCTTTTTCTCTCTGGTACATCAAAGCCAAACTGCTATTACTTCCTTTCGCTCTGTCTTCTCTCCAGACATAAGATGCGGAAGGAATTAATTATGGCTAATTAAAAATTAACGCCTCTGTCTTGCTGTTGGTCGCCGTATTTCTCTCTCTGACTCAGAAAATGCAGCTCAAATGCTCTGTTACGTTCTGCCCCTGTCACCTTTCCTTTGGGAAGGATTTGCTTACTTCTCCTGGGCTTCGGCATCAAGCTCCGTCATTTGGCCTTCGCGGTGCCAGCTGCGGAGCTCCGGTCCCAGCTCCGCTCCCTCCGCTCCGCGCCGCCGCCGCTCGCCCCCTTGCTCAGCACCTCTCCCGGCAGCTCCGTGTCGCTCCCCGCCGCAGCCTCCCCCCGCCAGCAAGGGCCTCCCCCTCCTCATGCCGAGCCCCCTCCAGCCCAGCCGCCCGACGGAGCAGCTCCCTGCGGAGCTCCGCAACCGCGGCTCCTCCGAGGACACCGTCTCCGCTGCACAACGGACCTCGGGAAACGCGCCCGAGTGTGGGCTCTATTGGCCCTGCCAGACACAGACACCACTTTCGGGTGGGGACGAGGGGAAAAGGAGGTGCAGAGGAACCCCTTTTCCTTTGAGCAGGTCTCAACATTGAGCATTGAGTGATGCTCAATAAATAAATGGAGGATGAACCAAGTTATTCTGCAGCAAGTAAAACGTTTGCCAAGTAGATGACAGAATTTCACCGTGATGTCATTCATTTTGCCTGTGAGTCAGCTCTGGGCCAAGAATGCCAAGGTTACCTGGATGTCAAAAACCATCAAAAAACCCTACAAAAACCGTCACCAGGTTTTGTGATGAGATTTGACGGAGGTTGCCGGAGGCAGAGCGCCACGCCAAGACTGTCACCACTGCCCAAACGGGCCAGCTTCAGAACTGCCGAAGCCTTTAGGAAGACTAAACCGGAGTGTTTAAGAAAGCAGCCTGTGTCAGTGACGCAGTACTGCTACGGGGGCCCTACAGAACTTCCCCTGGAAGGTCTGCTGCAGTCCCTGGCAAGAGAAAGTCATCAGCAGACACCGAGAAACCGGCACCGTAATTGCAAGAGCTGTTATAAACCTCTGAATTTTAATATCTTGTTGGAAAAAAGTAGCTGGTTTGATCCTGGAGTTCCATCTGCCACGTCCTCTGTCAAGACTTCATTAGCATGCAAGTGAGGTGTCACCCCAGTCACGGCTTCCAAGACATTTCTCTGTCAAAGTCCACTAAATTAAATTAGCCAGCAGAGACGGAAAGTGAACATTATGAACACACAGGTATCGAGGATAGAAGTCGTTCTTACTGCTGAAGGCGTACGGTCCAAGCTAAACGCAACACACACTTTTGCACCCTGAAGTTTTTGAAATGAGTCTAGATATTTGTGACTGAATTATATCAGTTGTGTGCTCTATAAAAAGATTATTTCAAAATCATTATACCATCATCCAGCCTATGGAAATGCACTGCTCAAATATTTACCAATGCAGACAATAGAAATGTCATCTGGAGCTACATCTCCAGCCAGCTGCAACACATCTATCACTACAGGACTAATAATAAAGTTACCTGCGTATCCATCCTGAATGCTGTCAGAGTCAGCTGTTAACAATTATTCCAGCTAAACCATTCAAAAGGTGCTTTGGACTTGTTTAAGGTCCTTCGTAACACTGTGCGGCTGGCCAGGAGGCGACGTTCTCGCCCGAGTACGCTACCATTAATAATTCACTGCGTGAGTCAGGGACTTTGTCCCGTGGTCCTTGCATACGCTTAGTGGCTGCTTTTCCGAGATAAGAACTAGAAACCGTATCTTCCGTGGGATTACATTGCAGGCACCGGTGATCTTTGATGAGTCGGTGTGAGCATTACGTGTTAATTACGAACGACCGAAATAAGTGAGTGCATCGGTCGGCTGCTTTGAAGCCGCCCCCGGAGGCAGCCCGGTCCAGGGCCGTGCCGGCGTTGCGGACCGGGTGGTGGGTGCTCAGCGGCTCCTTCGGAAACTGGAACGTCAGAGGCTGTAGGGGCTGACTCGCGCTGGGAGCTTTAAGGTTAATAATGTATATTCTCTCGGTTATAGTATCTCTCTTCCCAGGCTGAGGCTAAGACATGCTTAAAAATTAAAAGTGCCGATATCCTACAGAGGAGGAACAGATGCTAAGACTACACATTAATCTTTAATGCGATTCCAACTCACACACGACATTTCAGTAACTTCCCTGCGCTGCTGCAACCTCCGCGGTCGCTCCACCCGCCGTGCAAGGTGCCGTGCGCTGCGGGAGGGCACCGGTGCGGGCACGGACTCACCCCGAAGAGATCCAACCGGCGTTACGATGGACGAGTACTCAACTCTCACATTCACATACCGTGTTGTCCCTTTTCCCCTTACAGGGTCCTGACGTGGTGTAACCAGACCCAAGGAGAGGCAGTCCTGCCTCTCCTGGCTCCCTCGCCGCACCGTCCGCACCCGCGGTCCCGCACGCATCAGCTGATGAAAAATTAGACCTCGAGCTTCGAGCGGTTCCTCCGGCTGCTCAAATAAAGAGAAAGGCAGAGAGAACGTTGATTAAATTCCGTCAGGTTTATCTGGCGGTTCATTCCACGTCGCATATCGTGCGGCGCACCTGAAGCGCGGGCGCGTCCTTGGGTCGGTGTCTGTGAGCCACAACAGGCAGCGGAGCGCAGAGCTGGGCAGGACGACGAGTGCTGACACCCGAAAACCGAGCAGCGGCAGAGGCTCAGGCTGGCAGCCCCCCAGACCGACTGCTGGGCTTCTGCCTACGCTCGCATCATAGGAAACGCTGATAAACGCTGCAAAGCCCCTCCGTTTAGACCTTTAGGCACCTTCCAGAACACGGACAGGAAAATAAAAAAATTGATAGAATATGATGCAGTGTAACACACAGATGAAAAGCATATGAACGTGAGTTATTGACTTCAGGGCAGAAACGCCAGGGAACATTCACGGCTTGTGCAGGGCTTGTGCAGGGCTTGTGCAGCCATCGGAGCGGAGCTGAGCGTACCCCTGAGTGGGGTAAGAGCTGGAAAAGCAAAGCTTGCTCATGCCCACTCAGCCTCTGGGAAGTAAGCGCTGCCTTGGTCCCTCGCAATTACTTATTTTGCTGGCAGAAGCTTTTGTGCCCGTCCTCACCCCGAAGTCGCTGTCCTTTACGCAGACGAGGCGGTCCATTTTCAGTAACCTGGCCCGGGCTGCGTGCTGCGCCACGGTGCTGGTACCGTGCCCACCAACAGAAGCCCTGTTGCTCTTGCAGGCAGCTACAACCTTGAAACCAGATAAAATACCGAACAGATCTTTTCATGCCATCCATTCTCAGCAGGGAACGCTGAGGAATTGTTTCGCACAGAGTAGGAAAAAGCAAGCGTTGAGTTAAAAGACAGAAGGAAATAATATTCTTTGCCGAGAAATGCAAAATGAAATTAATTTTGTACTTGGAGCCGAGGTGCTCTGATGGGCAGACACGGATGGGGCTCTTCAAACAGTCTTTGCAACTCGGGCTTGAGAATCCAACCCCGGCTCCTGCTTTACTCCAGCACCCAGGCTGGCGAAGGCGGACGGGAATTGCATTCCCAGCCGCACAACAGAGCAGCAGGCTCATTTCCACGGACAGTTCACGGGGATGTCGCACCCAGGAAATCATTGGAACGTGTCCTGTTCTTCCCCGGACACGCTGCGAGCGCAGCGCTTGGTACCCGGCCTAATTACAGGAGGAGTTTGTTAGCGGCTGGAAGCGGCCTCATGCCGCAGTACCTTTGTGCGGAGGGATCACCTTTAGCGGTTATTTATTTCAGGAGTTCAGATTCCTGCCTTTCTGTGACATGATGAATGACTTTTAAGTAACATAATATCTGGTTTCCTCCTCTTTCACACACCCATTTCATTGCCAGTTGTCTTCAGTGACCAGATCCGAAAGGATTGTTTGCAGTCGGAAGGGAAAGAGAAATTCTTTACCGCGTGCCCAGCCTCCTCTTGTTCATATTTAATTGAATTCTTGCTTGTGTCAAAATGGTTATCAATTATTCACCCCCGAGCTCATTAATTCCAAACATCCCAAGTAACACATAGCGCTGCTCTGCCGCGCTGTTAAAAATTCCAAAATACTTTAGTTTTCCTTTTTAATCTGTTCTCCACGTAACTGCAAACCAGGCGGGGAATTACAGGACGTTGTCCCGGGAGAGAGCAGGCTGCGGAGAAGGTGCGGCAGCGGTGCTGCGTCCGAAGGCGGCACGGGGCAGGTTCACCGGGAGCCGAGTCCGGCCGAACAGCACTGAGAAAACAGTCCCGTCCTTTCAAACCGCCAGCTCAGACCCCTCTTTCAGCCCCGGGTTTAACATGTGAAAAGAGCGTTTTTTGACTGGCTAAATTAAATCCTCGACATCTTTTGTTTATCACCCGCATTCTTTCTCGAGCCGGCGGAGAGGAAACGAACGGAGCAGACAAAAACCCCAGAGGGAACAGGAGATAATTTGATCCTGGCGACACGCAGCAAAACCGCGACCTGCTCTCGGTGAGGCTCTCCCAGCCACGCTGCGCTTCCCTCGCAGCCCCGGCGCACGAGAGCACGTATTTCAGGATGCAAAGACGACCCCTCTGTCACTGTAAGATCAGAATACAGTATTTTCACGCTGCATCTAAGGCGCAGGCAGCGATCTCAGCACTGCTGGGCAGCAGAAGTGCCACCTACGCGCTGACAGAGCCGGGCAGGCCCTCTGACAGCACGCTTTAAGCGTTAAAACCCTGCTGAAAAGAGACTGTCACGCACAGAAGCCTTTTTTTTCTCACAGTTCTTTAATATCAATCCGGCACGGCCACGACGATCCGTGAACCTTATGCAGCAACAAGGCGGTGTGGCGCAAGCAACGGGATCGTGAATGTATCCCATTAAAAAGCTCATCGGCACACGGCAAACGAGAAATCACGCCAATGTGATCCAGCCTACTGAGCTACTCGCCGAATGCCTCGGTTTTCCTACCTGTAAAATGGGACTTGATTTACATTTGCACTTTTACTGGCATCGCTCAGAACGGTGTTTGGAAGCTTTAAGAAACATGAAAATGGACCTTCTCGTGGCCTGGGTCTCGTGGTCTTCTCGTGCATTTGGCCTTCTGGAAAAAACCCTGAAAATATCATGCCTGACAAAACGTTGTCTATACCTTTTTCATAGTGCCATGAATACAATAAACCCTTGCTCTTTTCGCTTACTTCTTTTAAAACGAACATACCCTTCTGTTCGCTCTTGAAATCGGGAGGAATTTCTTAGAACAAGGATGTGAAGCGTCACCCAAAACTGGAAAGCATTCCGACAGAAATTTACCGTTGTGACTTGACTGGAGTACTGGAACATACAGAAGTTAATTGGTACAAATGTAGAAGTAATATTTTTGTTAACTTTGTTCTTCTGCTCACGACAGAGGGGGTGACGGGTGAAGCGTTTTAGCTCTGCAGCTGGAAGGGGTCGTTCTGCTCCCAGGGAAGGTGCCACCCGTCCCTGGAAGCTTTGTGCCGGCTCCACGCACGGCAGCTCGGAGGGCAGCGGCGCCGGTGCGAGCTGCCATGCGCAAGCTCTCCCGCTGGCATCGCAGAAGGGCTCCGCGCGCAAGACACACTCTCCTGATGACAGAAGCAAAACCAGGTGGCTTAAACAGACCAGCAAGGTTTGATTTTCAAATCAAATAGTTCCGATAATAACTGGGAATGATAAACCCACTTATTACGATTCAATAAATGAATCTGTAACTCACCCATGTAGGGAGCTTACGCCTGCACGGAAGGAGAACTGACGGGGTAGGTCGGGATTTGTGACACCTGGACGCTGCTCTCTGCGTGGCCGCAAGCCTCCGGACTGCATTTACCCAGACAGTGCTTACTGCACACCGGGTAATGCTGCCCAAAGCAGGCACGTGTGGAACACCCCTGGAAACCAGCTTGCTTGCCAGGATCCAAGCCACTTAAGTCCACCTCATCTCAATCTTTCCACGGTGTTCCACTCTATCACATAAATACACCCTCAAAGCTTCGGTTCCACATCTGTAAATCACGACCGACGATAGTTCCTCTCCCTTGCACGGCTGCTGTGAATATTCAGACACAAATCGGTCTGCGGTGCCCAAATGCTAATGTACAAGAAAGCCATTAAACATCCCAAACGCAGCTACCTGCTTCCTAGGGGCATGGAAAGCTGTAATAAATCTATTTCAATCGCACTTCTCACGCAGGTCACTAAATCCGTGCCTATAATATTAGGAGTGTGCTGGCTAACTGGCCGCAAGCTGTACAAAAGCCTTTTCTCTCCAAGTTCAATCAAAAGGACAACAGCATATGACAGACCCCTTGTATCTTTTGGTATTTTAGCCTGTCACAGCAGGGGCCTCCTGCAGCGCCAGGAAAAGAGGGGGTTCTGCTGGCCAAGCTAAAGCTAACAAAAATACCTAATGAGCAGGAGCGCTGAGCAGCTCATGCATTTAGCTATGCCTAAAGTAGCGTGTGCAGGCTGATGTGGGCACGAAAAATTAATTCCAGAGATGCTATCAGATATGCCTTCAAGGGACCGCTTGGACTTCAAAAATACTATTTTTACTTTAATTAAAAATATTTGGGGGAGAAACTATACCGTTCTCCCAGCTCTCCATTTTATCTCTAGAACAGGGGAAAGGACATTCTGCCCCATGGCCTGAACGCTGTCACTGACTCGTGTCCTGCAGGCTTCTGCTCTGGGTCTTCCCCTCCTCTCTCCAGCGCTGGTTTCCCTCCCTGCTCGCCTCCATCCCGCTCACCCACAGCCCAGCCTCCCACCCGTCTGAGCTGCTCCCCCGCCAGCTTCCCACCGCCGACCCCGCTGAATTCGCGGGGGGAAGACGGGGTGGTCTGAGGAGCTCTGTGCAACGGGGCTGCACCTCCGGAGAAGGACGCGGGGAGTTAGAGAAGCCCTGCCCTGTCCGGGGAGAGGAGGAACCGAATGTGCTGGAAGTGCACACGAGGGTGACAGACATCAGGACACAGCGTACGCCGGGGTTTGGGAATGCGGCGCGCGGCTCTGGAGTGGTGGAGCATCCCCTGGAGAGCTGCAGAAGTGTGCGACGGTATGTCACACCGATATTACCTGAGATTCCTATTGGACTTTCAGCATGGAAAATATTCCCTACTTGTTACTCCACAATATAAAGTGCATCCCTGTGAACTAATAAATTGAAAAAAAAAAATAAAATGTCAAATGGTATCTACCAGCTGAAAGCAATAGTCGCTCCCCACCTGAGGAACGACGGTAGAGCATCACTTTCATCTGTGATGGCACCTTTGTTCAAAAAAAGCCACGCAGGGAGAAAAAGCCAGCGATTCAGTCCAGCGCGACAGACAGCGAAGCACTCGGCCAGATGCTGCTCTGCTGGAGGTGCAACATGCCTCGGGAGAACCCTCAGAGGCAGCGAGGAGACACAGCGCATCACCGAGTTTTGGTCTGGAAAGGATGCCTATGCGCAGGCCAAGGAAAGCAGTTAGAAGGGTACAGTGACGATCGAAACATTGGGTAATCCTTGTTCTTTTTCTCCGGGACAATCCTAGCCTATAGGCTTGATGACATATAATTTCCATGATTAAGTATCTGTTAATTAAACACACAATATATAATTACTACATGCAAGCTGTGTGAGCATTTAAGAAGGCTAGAGTTCCTGCCGGTCCGCACAGAAGGATACTTGTCTTGGATTCCTAAGCACACATTTTGTGAAAAAATGTCCAGCTCGATGATGTGTGTCACATCTCATTAGGGAAGTGGTGTCAGTTATTTATTTGACCTTCAAGCAAAGCTGAAGAGGGAGCGACAGCAAACGCAACCGTATTAAAGGAACTGTCCCTTGAAAGAAGGATCTGTTAGCCTTACCCGTGTAAAGGGAAACCTGCATCCCAAAATCCAGCATTTAATCAAAGCCTTCTGTAATTAGGAAACTCGGTTCCATGATCTTTAATCCGAAGAGGAGTATCGCTGATGGATTACCTGCTTCGATAACTCTGGCAAAGCTAAAGGTTCAATAAAACCGGACTGCGTCTCGCAGCCCACTGCTGACTCAGTGCATGCTGCAAGGGAAGGGCACAGAGAATGATTTTACAAACCCTCGTGTGGCTGAAGACTGCCAGAGGAGGGACGGTGAGAGCGGCTCCTCCTTCGGCATGGCCTGGAATGTTCCTTCCCAAAGACAATTCAGTACATGGTCATTTCTAACATCCAGAGCAACACGCACCTGTGCAACAGGAGGGTTCAACTCCTTTACTCAGGGGTGTCTCTACAGGAAAGCACCACCTGACAGCCACAAAAATCCTTTAAATTCTGACTAAAACTTCCACTCAGGAGTTTGAGGAAAACTTCCAGGAGTTTCTCCTATTCGCACGACTAGTGACCGCAGGTCTGTTTCACGCTGTCTCAGCCGTTGCGTACGAACCCACCACAGGCGGCCTGAGCTCGCTAGAGAATTGAGAGCTGCTCAGCACCGCCTGAAGCCCACGCTGTGGTTTTCAGTATAGAAGTGTACGGAGTGAAAAGGTTCACCAGGTGCGTGATCCGGTCAGATTCTAATTAACGTATGTGTCGTCAGGCAATAGGCAAGTTTTAAATAACGCAGAGCTCCAAGCAGTAAAACTGTGCAAAAGCAAAGCCTGGAAACAAAAACTGTTGTTTCATTAAACTTAAAATACAATTTGACTCTGTCATACCGATGTATATGAGCTATCTGCATTAAATTGTGTTTAATTTAACTCTAGAACTATAGGGCCCAATTAAAAATAATGAGGCCTGTCTCCAACTGTCAGGCTCAATTAGAGATAATGGGAACTGATAGCTCCTGGAATAGATTCATTTTTGTCTGATAGACGAACTGGGGCAGGGGTCTTGGCAGGGGTCATTGGAATAGACCCGGCAACAAAACATGGGTCATTCAAGCTTAAGGAGCCTTAAGGAACCTAGTTATTAAATAAGGAAGTAGGAAGTAAATCAAAACCAAAAGCACATGAATAACCCCAACAGATTCTTTTTTCTGCTACATACCCGTATATTGCAATTCATCTAACCATTATCCTGGCCATTCGAAACCAACAAAATACATAATGCGTAAAGGTTAAACCTACGTGACAAGACGAAAGAAACATGAGAAAAGTGAGTGTCCAACTTCATATTCCAGTGCCAATTCTCAGGAGTTTAGCAGGATTAGTATTTTTCTTAGGTAATGCTCCAAAGATTGTAGCAAAATTGCCGAGCTTTTATCTTACATAAGTGTAAAAAGTAAGTCCGGGAAGGATAATTTGAATGTATTAAGAAAGCCAGCTGTCTTGATAGACCTTACATACGATGAACAGGTTACTTCCTGCTCGGCCTCAGCAGTAAAAATAGGAAAAAACCGTCAGCTTTTGCTAAGCACTTTCGAAGACGTAATCGAACAGTCAGACAAACTCAGAAATGCGCCCGAGAGAAACGAAGCCGTTCGTCCTTGAAGAAACACAAATGGGCGACCCGGCGCCTGACAACTTTTAGGCACTAGACAGTAGCTGTCATTTTAGATGAGTAATTCATCTTGACCAGAGAGGGAGACGTGGGGCCCTGTTGGCTGTTTACCCGGCGGGAGCGACAGCCAGCGCCTGGGAGCGCCGCTCGGACCCTGCCGGGAACGGGTAACCTCTCCCGGGCCAAGCTTGCTCTGCATCTATTGTCAGCAGCAATGACTCTGAAGTTCGCGTTGGGCAATCCCGACGCGCCGTGCCTTGGCTCGCCTTTTGTTTCTCTGTGAAGACACTTTTTTAATCTAATGATATCTTTCTCAATGTCTAACGATGCCCGTGCAACGTGCCGCCAATGGCATTTTATCCTCTGCTCCCCTCCCCCCTTACACGCACAGGCCTGCAAAGTCATGCTTTGCATTTTAAATCTGCTCTCTGTGACTTCTGAGGAAAGAAAGAAGAGTTGAGCATTTGAGCTTCTCTCCGCAGTGACTTATTCTGATCGAATGTGCAAATTTATAATTTGACCCATTATTTTTCTTCACACTTCCCTTCTTGTACACGAAGAACCTCCCGCGGGGACTCTGTGGCCGCAGAACACCACAAAGACGCCATGGCTAAAATACAGCGTGGGGCTACCGGCAATACAAAGGCCCGACTTTGTTCCCTTCCTCCAGCGTCTTCTCTTGGTGGACCTGAGAGCAGGCGCTGGGTGACAACCTGCTCGCCTTGACCCATACGTCTGGTCGCTCCTCAACGGCTGCACTCAGATGGGACTCAACGCAGGAGGAAGATCTTGAGCCTGAGCCACGACTATCTCTGCATCTGGGTAACACCTGGAAGAACAGGGCACAGATTTCAATTACAATCCTTAACAAGGATAGTTTTTAAAAAACGAATGAAAAAATGTATGTATTTCCTCTAGTCTGAAGGATATCCAGCTCAAGTCGTGCAGCGTTTGGTCCAACAGAAGCACTGAGGGTTTGGAGACTTCTCTTGCAGGTGTTCCCTGCACTCCCAGGACGCACAGCTGTGTGGCTCTGGAGGGTGTGTATACGTACACATGCATGTGTATATATATACGTATGTATACGTGTATTTTTAACCCCCCAAAAGCATTGTTAAATATATTAATTGTTGCACCCTTCAGCTGGAAGAATCAAATGTTTTGCTAGCTTCATTCTCACTCGAGCCCTATGGCTTTGGTCAATGCCAAGAGGGATCTTCTGGGAAGTTTTCAGATCCCTCTGTCGTGATCTCACCCTGTGAGTCTCGGGTATGTAACACCTCTGCAAGACAAACGTAAGCGCGATGGAAAACCGTAACAATGCAACTCACTTCCTCATGTCAGAAGTCTGAAGTGGGGTAGCACGCTGAAGCACGGAGATTTAAAACGCAGTTGAATTAAATTCACAACTTCGAAGGAGTCCAAGGCACTCATAACACAAAGATGCCGCCTTTCCGAGATGACTGGTCTGGAAGAGGGTGCTTACAGTTCCATTCCTGTGACCTTTCAAAGTCGGAGCCTATTCCTCTGAACTGCCACAATTAGGATTTGTGGAACCGGGCCAAGTTAAATCACAGCTTTTCTGTAAGGAAATTTATGGGGTTTTCCTTCATGGCAATAGCAAATGATGATGCTATTTTTGCCTTTCTACAGCCTGCTCCACCCAAGTATCCGAAAGTTGTGTAAGAACGAATGAATGACGCGCTAGCACAGCAACAGAGAGGGGCACTACCTGTCCCGCAGCAGGGTTAGCCAAGGCACGACCGCGGTACGGCACTATCTGTTTAGCAGAACTCACCTAACCGGTCATTTCGGTGATAAATTCCAAACAGGACATCTTTGAGGAACTGAAGTTTACATTTTCAACACCATGCAGTAAATGTGGTTGTTTCGAGTTCTGTTGTTTCCGATTTGTACGTCTGGCTCAATTCCGGGCTTGGGATTCAGCAGTTCTTGCAACATGCTGAAAAAAATGAGTTACTAACTTAGCAAAGACAGCCAGTATTAGTAAATACTCCAGAAAATGTGGAAATCTGTCCTATGTAAGACCATACAGACGGTCCATGATAGTGCTAGGAAAAGAGATGCTATTTCCCAACCGCCAGATTAGACCCACGACTGGCATTCCGTACTCTTTGCTACGCTACCTGCAATCGCCTAAGTAAGAATTTTACTTTTGTTCCAGCTCTATTTTTGCTCTTTACTCAACAGCTCGTGTCCTTTCCCGCTAACCAGCTTCCCCCAGCTCTCCGGGGTTCCCCTGGGAGCAGCGTCCCGCAGGAGGTGGTAGCCTGGAGCCAGCACCGAGGGGATGGTGCGGGTGGGAGCCGGGAGCGCAGGCAGGCCGAGGAGTCTGCTCCCCTCCGGAGACCAGGGCACGGCCCGAGGCCAGGCGCTGTGAAACGGCTTTTTCCATTCGGAAGGGAAAAACCATGAGAAAGAAGGAATTACCTGATTCCCTCAGCCGCTCAAAAATGACCCTCTGCCGTACGTATTTGCAGGGAATAAGAAGAACCGTTGGCACCAGTTCTCAATATTCAAGGGGAACAATGAAAAAATGAAAAAGATGATGAGAAAAGGCATTTGGACTAGATTTCTTTTTTAAATCATAACTCCAAGGTAATGAAACCCTAAGATTACACACTAAAAGACATTCTGTAAACATTGTGAAATTTCTTAGTTCGTAGGGAACACAAAAATGTAAATATTTTTCAGTTTAGTCATTTTTTTGGTGACATTCCTACTTTAATGGGTAAAATATGACAACATATATTCTAATCAGAGCCCTGTGTAATAAACTGAGCTATTTCAGCCAATAGTGCACAATATGACGAATAAAATCGTAAAGATACAGATGTGCATTCAAACCAATGTTTAAGCAAACCCTCCCCATTACTTCATCTATTAAAATTTTAAGTTTGGAGCATCACACGGGATCAACCAAAGTGTTTTAAACTGCTACAGACAGTTGCAATCAGGAAGCACCAACCCTGACAACACTTGTGAAAGTGCTAAGGGTGCGACAAAACGACAAAAGCCGGGAAAATCAGATTTAATGTAGGAACTCCGTGTTAACACGACACGGAAGTATTTTCATTTCACCCGGTGGCACAGCACCATAATTTAGAATTGCCTGGTATTTTAAATTCGATCCTTAGCTTCACAGAAGGACACGCGGCATTCAAAGTCATGCGTAGAAAAGCACCGAGATAATCCGCACGACTGGCAAGCGGTAAAGATGAGAGCGAATACATCAAACTTCCATTTGCCAAGCTGGCCAGGCATAACATTCTGATGCTGAGAAAAAGAAATAAAAAATAAAATTCACTTCTCCAGGCAGCTTGCAAAACGGTGCTACACTCCTGTGTTCATATAGCACGGAAGTAAAAGCAAAGCCAAATGCCAGCTGCTAGATTTCAATTTCCATGTACCAAACCCTACACAGAAGATAATTTTCTTTAGGGCTAGTCCTGCCTCCCCCATGAAACCAGAGATTCTTTTGACTTCAATGGCCAGGACTAGGCCCTTGGTTTCTTTTCAATTTCACAATAAAATCAGCTCACTGTAGCTTGACGGTGTAATCTTTCTTCGCGGGCTGGGAACGGGTGCGCCTGCCTTTCTTCAGCAGGTGCATCTCCTGAATCGATTCCTATTGCTCCGCAGAACGCCCTTAATTTGGGATAAAAAGTGAGATGTTGCTATCACTTAAATCTGAAGACTGTCACCGCTAGAATGATCAGGCGTTTATCTTACACTGCCATTTGAAGAGAATGCGAAACACAAAGAAACTCAGCAGGCAGTCGATGAATTCCCCCCGGCCCCATCTTAAAAAAAAACCCAACAACCTTCTGGAAGGAAGAGACAGAGACACATAATTCTTCTTGAAGACACCGGAGATATTCTTTTTTCCTGTGGAGGGTTCCAGCTTTGACCAGGCTATACCGGAGCGCATGGCAGCGCGGGGCGCTCCCGCCGTTGGTCACCTACGTACCGTAGCAGAAACTGCCAAACAACCGGCTTGTTCTCCTGTGACAGTAACCCGGGAAACAAATCTATGATGACACCGTTACACGCATTCGTGAACTCGGCGGCCTTGTAGGTCAGTGGACAAATCTCTCTGAACTGAACTGCTGACAGTTCTTTGCAGGGTTCCCCACAGGATACTGAAGGTTAATTGACCATTCTTTCAAACCATGAAATGCTTTTGAAAATGTTAGTTTTAAGTCTCGTAGCCTAAAACCTGATGAAGCAGCGTGTCTGTGCTGTGGTGTCTTCTAATTACTGAAATTAAGAATTTTGGTCAGGGAAGGCGCAGAAATGGTTTAATTAGATTTCTGTGTCGTGTAAACATGAAACAACACGCATCTAAGTTGTGATATTGTTTAGAAGAGAGACGCTGAGGTAGCAGGATACCTGCTAGAGAAGCTGTTCTCCACAGAACTGACTACTTCTTCATTATGTTAATTTGATGACGGCCTTATTAAGAGAAGGGATCTTAAATTTTCGGTCTGAGATCCTTACAAAAATACCTCCCTGCTTATCTTCGCTCACGCAGATAGTCTCCCTGACTTCAAAGGAATTATCAGAGTGTTGGTTTCTGCGGGACACTTCTTCCACCTGTGAAGTTATAGTTATGCAAATACCCACAGCCTCAGAACCAGGAATCCCAGAGAACACCCGACGTTCCTGAACCACTGGCAGGAAAGTAGATTTGCCTTTATGAGGTACGATACGTGCGTAAAGCCAGTTCCATATTCACCTAAGAGTTACAGAAGCTAGGAAAAAAATGGAAATCAGTCATTCCGCCACAGATTATGAAAGTCCTTTATCATGCTGTGTTTGGGCTTTACCCATCCAGAGTGTTACCCTGGCACCCTACGGGTGTTATTTTTTATTTGATATAAAACGTGTCAGTGTATATGCTGAAAATATCGCAGAAATAGAAACCAAGAAAAAATTGTGTATTTGTTATTCCTGTTTTTCTCCAGAAACCTTGAAGAATACTCTACTTGAGTACTTCTAGTCATGGTTAATAAGCTTAACGCGATCAAGAAGATTTGAGTTCTGCAAAGTTTTCAATCCCAAGCCAGACTTTGCCCTTTCTCCGGCTGTTGTCCTGTCACTGCATTTCCATGTAAGAAACATCAGCGTAAATGTGGCCAGACTCTGATCTTCAGCTGACGCCGGTCTCCGCGCGGCGCAGCGAGTAACACGCTGGGCACACGGAATTCCCCTCTGTGAGGCTGGACACCGCGGCAGCCTTGCTGGGAAGCACGGGGGACCAGGGCGGGCTCTCCCTGACGCGGATCGGTTGAGCTCCAGGTGTCCATCACTGTGTGAAGCAACTGCCTTAGTCTTTCAAGCGCTGCAGATTCAGCTGTGCCTCCAACCAAGGCAACAAATAGCCCCCCGGAGACAAATTTCCCCAAGTACTTATGTAGTCAACGTTCATTGCTTCTATGACAAAAAGTCGTGCATTTACCCAGGGCTGAAAGCAGGTAGCTGCAAAGTTTCCCTTTTCTTCTCCTTTCCTAACTTTTCATCTACAAAAAGGAGTAACTTCACGCGAGCATCGGCATAGATAAAAGCATTCACTGTCATTATCTGCACAACACAATCCATGGAGATTTGCTGAAAACAACCAGGAATATTATTTTAGGAGAAGCTCATTACTATGGCAGAGAAATAGGCGAGACCTACAGGGGATTCTCCGCAGGGTTCTTCAGCTGTAAATAAACCACAGTCTACAAAAGAGCAATAACGAGACCAAAACTGACGATTTTGTCTGCAGCACGCTCCGGTGCTGAAACAGTCTCTCTCAATGACAAACTACATTGTAAATTATATCCGTCAGCCAGCAGCACATTGATTTCCGTCTAAATTTGGGGAAAAAAAAAAGAGAGATAATTTAAAAAGTATACATTTTATCCCCAAAATGCGAAATAAAAGCGTTAATACTATGCTTACATAGTACAAGGATTTGTTCTAACTTCACTGTCTGAATTTAGGGCATTAAAAATTCAGGGTGACAATAAGTTTTTATTCCAACCTTTTGCAGCTACACGTTTTAAGAAGGGGATATTACCTTCTGCGCATGCTGATAGTAATTGTCATACACGGCACAACATCGACACACAACAGAGTGGGTCAAGGAAGCAATTTTAGCTTCAGCCCCGATTTTTCTCGTTTCTACAATCTTGTAGTAGGCACTGTACTTCTGAAAGTAACTGTTTTGCTGGAGGCTAAGTAAAAATACACTAAAACTACATTTCCCAGATATCACTTTCTTGTTAATGACATTTTGAGGGTTAAAATTTGCTAACAGCCTGTGATAAGAGCAATTATGTTGGACATTTGAAGCGGTGGAAAATGTGCCAGCCAGAATCCTCGTGTCACAACACTTGCTTCACAATATTGTATACAGTAAACCCTGCGCTGCACAATCACACTATCTATAAACTACGTTTTGCCCCAAAATAGACATGTATCAAGGCAAAATACTCTTGTCGTCCACTCACAAAGATAAAATGGTGCTATGCTTAGGTTTAAGTGGCTAGATTATAAACAGATTGTCAGGCTTTGTGTGTCCTAGTGGGTCTGGTTTTGGGGGTCTGCCAGCCCTTAGAGCGCATGTGATAATGGCTCTGCATTATTTCTGTTCCAGGGGCATTTCGAAGCCCCAGGCCCATTTTTCCAGGCACTCTGCAAATGTACAGTAGTGAGGCGGTTTCAGCCTCAAAAGAAATTAGGTATCAACGATATAGTTTTGTTTCGTATTTTAGAGAAATTCTAAGACACATATAACAAGAAAAGTTGAGGTAAACAGAGCAGCTGTCCCCAACTTATTTTTTTTTCTAAACCTCAGAATTATTCAGTGACACCGCATTCTGAAAACTACACCTTCACCCGTAGAAAAATTGAGTTGGGATACCAGCGAAGGAGCTGCTCCCGATGACACACCTTACCCTAGCGCACCCGGACACGCTACGGTGGGTTACACAGCATGATGGATTTTGGTCCTATGTATTAGGAATTTTACGCTAAAGTCGGTGAGTAGGTCAGACGGCAGCTTTAGCTTCGTGGCTGTACAGGGCAGCAATGGCATCTGCAAGAGGATGAAGCTTAGTTTCTTGCAGGCCAGACTGGCAGCACTTCGCACAGAGCAACACAGCTTTCTCCCTGCTGAACAGAGAACGGCAGGCATTAGTTTTAGAGACGAGGACGGTGAGAGTTAGAAGCTGCCAAATTCCTACTAAAGGAATCACCGTTTGTTTGTTGCCTAAAGATGCAACACACAGACACAAAAAAAGGAATTAGAAAAGTAGTAATAGCCTTAGAAAGTAACAATGGGATCCTAAAGGGTGTAAAAAGCGGGTTTCCCTTTGTTTGTGATACATATTACGAAACTTTTCAACAGTAAAGGCATTTTACAACGTAGCTTTTCCTGCACAAGCCAGGCACTAGGACCTCCGGTGGACTCCCCTCACCTTGGCCGTGAGGAAGGCCTTTTTGTCCGTTACACCCATGCATGTAATCAGTGATTGTGCCTTTTGTAACTCTCGGATTCACCATCTGCATGCTCCCAAGGGGCTAGACGAGTGCTCCAACCCCATCCCCACGGGATTAATCTGCAATTTCACACTAAATGATTTTTAAGGATAATTTGTTACGATACAGTATTCTAAAATAAAAAAACGGTCGGTGCTTTTGCATTGTAATAAAAGGAGGAAGCTTGTAAAGTTTCCTGTATTTAAAATGGGTTGTGTGGAATCCACTTGCACATTAGTTCCATTCAGATACGAACGCACACGTCTCGGGAAAAGAACCTCTGGGTAACTGAAATAGCTGCTTTTTATTTCTGAGGGAAAGAATACAGACGCAAACTTCGAATCTGCGCACTGGTAGGGGGATGAAGTATAACGTACTTCCCATCTTGTTGAGGGGCTGAGAATTTGCGAGATGAAGTTGCAGTTTAAAATGTAAATAGAATATTTCACTTCTGTACTGAGGGGAATGGAGGGATGAATTGTAAAGGCACTGGGTAAATAAAGGAAGAGCTAAAGAATCCACTCTTTCACATAAAACAAAGCTGGCTTGAAGTGTGCAAGGAAATTATTCCTTTTTAAGAAGCACTAACCGCTTTTAGAAGCGCCCCGTTTCACTAAATAGAGGGCACTGATCTTCATTCACATCATTATTTGCTCCACACATTTTAGATCCTCAGCCGAAGAAGCATGAAAACCAAAATCAGAAAACACGCCAAGCGAGGAGGAAGAAGATCGAGGGTCAGGACACGTTAATGTCCTTTCACAAAAAAGATGATGAGCAAACATGAAGCTGCTTTGCAGCCAAGCTGGGTTCGACACAGACACCATGAGCCCCAGTCCAAACTGGTCTGAGGTGGGGGAAATACTTTAATGTTACAGCCTGACGAGATGGAACACAGAGGTCATAAAAGTCTTCACAGAGTTCTCACAAATCTCTGCTTTTGAGGGTTCCTCAACTCTCCCTTGCTTTTTTTTTTTTTTTTGACTTGTCTCCTAGAGCACACTTGAGAGCGTGGAAAATAAAACAAACTTGGTTTATGATGACCTCAGCTGACAGCAAAATGAGTTCAGTTCATCATCCAAAGGAAGCTGCTACAGTTTAAATGATAGTCCACAGAAATTCAGGATAATTTTAAGAGAAATTCACACACAAGAAAGTCACTGCCTTTACAAAGCAAATCCTTCTTTTCCCTCTGTTGTTTTATTGCATTATTTATTTGCTACAAACTAGTTACTCCAAAGAAAGGCAGAATTTAATTCCTGAACACTACATTATTTCAAAGGCTACCTGTGATTTTACATGCCACCAAAATAAATTAGATCGAAATAGGATGAATAGAAATACCTAATACACATTTCTCTGCTAATATTCACTGTAAAAATAACTTCAGTTGTCAGATGAACTTGCCCTATTCCTTAACTTAGACAAGACTATACGTTAAAACAGCAACTGTCTATGTCTGGTGTTCTCTCATTTTAAATCACGGAAAGGAACCCAGCTAACGTACGTAAGAAACCAATACACACCGACAGTCTTTTTCATGCTGTTCTCTTGCACAGCATAATGTCTCCACCGTCACGGAGTCACAGAGTAACTCAGGTGGGAAGGGACCTCCGGAGGTCTCTGCTCTAACCCTCTGCTCAAAGCAGGGCCAGATCGATTTACTCAGAGCCCTGTCCGAGTATCTCCACGGGCAGAGGCTCACCATCCCTCTGTGCCCCGCTGCAACGCTGCACTACCCTCATTGTGAAAACTTTCTTCGGAATATTTAACCAGACCTTCCCTTGTTGCCACTTGCTACGTACTCTTCTAAGTGTCGGGACAACTAAGCTCTTGATCCCTTCACATTTCAGTTTAAGCTCCCCTAGCGAGGAAGACGGGTGTAAGGCACCCTCGTACTCCTCACCTGTTATAATCTGGCCCTTCCAAGCGGGAGGTATGCAAATCACCTGAACGAGAGAAACGAACCTCCGCACTGAATGTACCGCGGCAGGGAAACCAGTCAAGCGGAAAGTTCAGCACAATGGCTCGAGCAGATTCCGAGAAAGTCTCAAAGAAATGGTGTGTTTTATCTTTACCCCTCCTGCAAATACTAAGCTACAGGAATGCATTAAAAAAAGCGCATTTTTTAAATTACAAGGTAAGTATTTAACGACTGTAAGTGGGCCTTGCACTAAGTTACCAAAATGGCACAACAGATCGCTGTAATTAAGGGAACGTTTGCAACTGTGCAAACTCTATGCCTTAGGCTCTAGCAGTACTATGGCTTTTCCTTTTATTCTGCTTTTCCATTCTCCAGATGTGCCTGGTATAGGCCTTGATGCTGAGAAGTATTGATTAACTCTCCATTTCTATCGACAGTAATTAACAGAGAGAGATTTGATGCTCATCAAAGTGAACAGATTCTCATTAAGAGCAGAAGAAAAGATCTCCCTTGTCTTCACATTTCACTCCCTCTATACCATGTGGCAAACTGTCAGGCACAAGGAAATATATTTCTCATGAGATCTTCTGGGTTTTCATTGTGCAAGTATATTTAAAGTATTTCCACATTTATGCTTTATGCAGAGTCCAGCTGACCTGGTTTCATCACTGATTTCACACTGCTGCTACGTAAAGGCCACCGTTCGTGACCAGTAAGGCTGGCAACTGTTTTGATGACGGGCTTACAGGGAGAAAACTCTGGTCTCAAGAAAAGACCCAGCAAGTCCAGGGCAATAGTTTCTGGGGCTGTCCCTCTGCTGACACGGGGTTTGCCCTCGGTTCAGCCGTTCCGCTCCCATCTCTCCGCTACGCGGAGGTAACGCTGTCCCAACCGCGCGCCTTTACTGCCAGGCTTCACTGTCCGACGGGTGCACGGCACCTGAACAGCCTCTGGTGAAAGAGGAAGTATGGTATGTCTGTCAGAGCGAATTCTTCCATTTCCTATTTATTTTTTATGTATTAACTTAGGTAAGTGAAGGTGCCCACACCTACCAGGCACCCTGCGGCCAGGTCTCCAGCCCGCCCAGGGCCCTCCTGGCACCCCCAGCCCCACCATCCTCCATCCCCCGGGACAGCCGGGGGCTCCACGGGCGCCTTCCCGCCCTGCCAGGGAGAGGAGCGCTTCCCCTCGGCCTCTGCCCACGCCACATCGGGGAAGGTCCCTCTGCGGGCCGAGCCGCCCCCTCTCCACGGCGGCAGGGACACGCTTCGCCCTCACCCCGCCGCGGGCCGCTGCTCCCCGCCCGGGAAGCCATCTTCCCCTCACACCCAGGCGCCGCAGCCCCTCACCGCTGAGGCGGCGGCGGGGCGGGCGGGACGGCGCCTCCCCGCGTCCGCCGGGGGCTGCCCGGCTGCCTTCCCCGGGCGCGGGGCGCTGCCCGCCGCCGGGCCCGCCTGAGGGAGGGCTGCCGGCCGCTCCCGGGCACCTTCCCGCGGAAGGGCAGGTGGTGGAGGCCGGTCCCAGGCACGGCGGGCTCAGCGGCGGGGAAGGCGAGCGCCGGCGGCGGGCGGGGAGAGGCGGACCCAGGCGCTGCCTCCCCACCCCTTCCCGCCGCGGCCGAGCGGGGCAGCGGGGTCTGCGGGCACCGGCCGCCGAGCGGGGACCGGCGCAAGCTCCCTCCGCGGCGCTGCCCCAGCTCGGGCGGGCGGGCGGCTCTCGGCCGGGGCCGCGGCGGTCCCCAGGGCGGCCCCCGCCGGGCTCCCCCTCACACATTTATTCCCCCCGCTCAAACCGCCGGTGCCCGTTTGAACGCGCTGGGTGGGTCCCCCTCCCCCTTCCTCTCAGCGCTCGGGAAAGTTGCAAGAAGTTGGGTTGGTTGGGGGTTTTTTCTCCTTTTTTTTTTTTTGTTCTTTTTTTTTTTCCCCAACCCCCTGCCCAGCCCGTTCGCGCTCCCCGCGGCCAGGTCCCCAGGGCGCGGGCGCTGGCGGGGCGGGCCGGGGGGGCGCGGGGGGCGCGCAGCGCTGCGGCGGCTGCCGGGAAACGCCGCGCTCCCCCGGCCCTGCCCCGGCCCTGACCCTGCGGGCGGCCCCCGGCCGCGCATGCTCCAGGCTGGACAGCTCCTGAGAGGGAAATTTAAAAACGGGCTGGAGCCCGGCCCCGCCGCCGACTCGCCGCGGCTCCGAGCCGCCGCCGCCGGCTCCATCCCCCTCAGGGCCAGCTCCAGCCCCCCCCCTCCTCTCCTCAGAGGGAGACCCCGCCGCGCCGGGCCGCAGCCGCGGAGCTCCGGCCGGGCCCGCGGGCCCCGGCCCGCCAGGTTTGTGGAAGGAGCAAGCAGCGCTCGGCCGGGAGGTGCGGGCAGGCCGGGGTGCGGGGTGTCGGGGCGGCGGGGCGCGGGGATCCTCCTTCGCTGCCGGGCGGCTGCCGGGCCGCCGCCGCGACGGGCTCGGGGAGCGCCCTGGGGCAGCTCCGCGGGCACCGGGGCTCGGCTCCCCCGGGCTCCCCCCTTCCCTGGGCGCACTCAGCGCACCGCACGCCGCCGCAGCTTGCTCTTCCCAAACGCTACGCGGGTGCTTTTACGTGAGTTTAAGAGCAGCGCCGAGACGGGAGCGTTCCCCGGCTGCCGCCGGTGCCCCGGTACCGACAGCCCCCTGACACCCGAGCTGCCCCGCCGCGGGATGCTCCCTCCGTCAGGGCCAAGGTTCCCGCTCGGAGCTTGTTCTTTTTGACCTCCGTCAGACGTTGTACGCCGTTGTCTGGCCCCAGTAGAACCAGGGCAGGTAGAGGTAACGGACGGTGGGCTTTGCCTTCCCCCAGGCCGGGCCCCGGTGGCGGCGCCGCTGCTGAAGTGCTGGATAGCTACCCCCGCCCGCCCGAGCCGAGCCGAGCCGAGCCGAGCCGAGCCGAGCCGAGCCGCCCCGCCCGCCGCCGGGACATGATCGAGCGCGGCGTCCCGTCCGTGATGGCAGGCGGGCTGAGGGACGCGGGGCAAAGCCACCTCCCTTCGCAGGAGTACAGGTGAGGCGGTCACCGGTTCCACAGATACGCACTGCGCTGTCACAGGCTGCTAACTGGTGGTGTTTTCTCATTATTTCCTAAAAAACCCCTTAACATATAGAAATCAACTTTTTTTTTTTTTTTTTTTAAAAAGAGAACTGCATTATTTCTCCGCTCTAAATTAGATTTCTAAGCTGATGACCCATTACAATGTGTTACTTATTTAGAAGCATTCCTGTTTAAAGCATTTTGCTACCACACTATGTTTGATAAATCCGCCTTCAAAGCCTTGGGTTGACCTTCCAGTAGACTCCCTACTCTATGAGCGTTGCCAGAGAAGGCTATTCTCGTGAAATAACAATTATTTAAAAGTTCCCTTTCAGCTCGCGTTTTGCATTGATACGGAGCAGTCATGGAGAGACTAAATCAAGTGCGATAGACACTAGAAGAGCTTTTCATTAAAACAAGTACTTACGTAGTACTCCAAAGCACTGACACGTCAAAGGTCTTCTAATAGCAGTGGGAACAAACCTGGATTTGTCAACAGCCTTTGATAATTTACCTATAGCCCTACGCGTCCATTTATCGTCTGAAAGCACTGTTAGAAGTCACGGGATAGTGCAGCACGAATTACAGTGCAGTGGGTTAAGTTAGGGCACATCTTGTCACATGATGCAAAGTTCCAAGAAATACAGAACAGCGGAACACGATCCGGTTCTCACAGTTTAAAAAAAAATTAATATATTATTTTCTGGTTTTAAAACGAGGAGTGAGAGACTCTCGCCTTCCTCCCAGCCTGCGGGTGTTTCCACCCGTTTCTGCGGGTAAAAGTGGTCCGCCGCAGGTATTCTTCTGTCACCCTCTCTCTATTCAAAATGCAGACACTGCACTGCAGCCTCTTGCAGCTCAACAAGTGATTTGTTATACTCTCTGAAGGCCCTGTGGAAAAAAGGTTTGTGGAATCTGTTTTGCTGTTTATTAAAGCACTGTTTGCTCTAGGCAGTTTTGTGGGCTATGTAAATATTTGTAAAGAAATTATTCAGCATGTAATGAAGGCTGTGTACGAGAGAGACTTCTGGGTGCTTGTATTTAAGTCCGTATCTTCAGTGCCCTGAAGAACGTACCACCTTAACAAAGACCCTTTTTATGGAGAGAACTATTCTCTAACTCATAGCTGCAGAAAAAACGGTCTTTTTCGGAGAGAAAGATAGGATGCATCTTACTGCCGGTAAAGGAATTGTAAGAGTTTCTTCTTTTACTCAGAAGTCAGCTGCTTTTAAAAACTACTTTCAATTCTCTGTTAAACATTTTGAACTCAAAGATCCCACTTCTCGCAAGTTTGTAACCCACTTGCGATTTCTTGAATGCAGCTTTAAAATGAATTATTTGACCTCGTTTAATAGCGGCAAATTCTGATAAAAATGCATAAAATCTGAACTGCACCATAAATGCAGAGCAGTATTTGTCCTACTTCATGAGAAAACACTTTGGATTATGTAAAAGAAAATCTTTTAGACTGAATGATTTTAAGAAAAGAATAGACCTGTCAAATTCTATCAGCTCTGTTTACTCTCCTGCTGTCACCACAGTCCGAGACTGGAACCCACAGTCCCGAGTTCTCCATGGGGGAGCATCAAGGCTCCGCAAAACGGGGAATGGCCTCCAATTAGTGAGTGGGAGGCTGGGGCTGTGCTGAGAATACTCTTCTGTCTCACTCGGAGCCTTTCAATGGGACAGTGGGACGTGGAGGAGACCGGGCTTTCCTGCGAGTGCGCAGGAGGAAACCCTGGAGAGGGAGGGAGCGCGTGGGCGTGTAAGCAGGGGATCGAATCAGCAAATACCGATAGGTTTTCATGCGGCTTGTGCTTACAGTTTGAAACTGTGGGATTGTTTTTCCTTTTATTTTTTTTAAATGGATGAGGAAAAAAAAAATCTCTGATTTTAGCAGATCTTTGAATTCTGTGGATCCAAAGCATCTATAGTAAATTTGATGTAGCACATGGCGTAGCGATGAGGATTAGACTGCTATGCGAAGTCCAGGGACTATTTGCACCATAGTAAAATGATTTTAGACAAATCTCTCTTCCACCGATGCAGCTGTGGGATATAAACCATCCCACTGTCCAGGAATGCTGAAGGGCCGTCCTGTCTTCTCCGATGCCTGTTTTTATGGCGCTGTCACTGCCCGGCTACCAGTGCAAAGCAATACTTCATGTTAGCAGATACCTCTCGCTCTCCCAGAGAAAATACTGCTACCTTCAATATTTTCATAACTGTAGTAGAAGCAAATATTTCTAATGAGCTCATTTTACATTTCAGGGAATAAAAGCAGAGAATTGTAACACACTGGGATTTTTTTTAACCCTCAACACTGTATTCTTGTTAATTATAATTAATAATTGAACATTATGTTTTAGTGTAAATATTTTGATGTTTAAATCAAAGCAATAGGCAGACTCCAGGTTTACTACGTGGCGGTGCGCTTGTGGTTATTTCAGCACAAAGCTGTGTAAATTATAGAGCCAACTCAAAGGCTACTAAATTAGTGGAGAGCTCCCACGGTCTTCAGTGGGCTTGGAGCTGGTCTCCGAGAAACGGGGTTCTTCGGCTCACGAGCGCTGTGATCTTCAAGCGATGTTTTTAATCGAAATCTGCAATCTATCCTTTGGCAGTCTGATTTGATTTAACATACATAACCAGAGCAAGAGGAGTAAAAGCTGGGCTGTGACGTAGAGAAGCGCAGAACCAGATTTACCGTGCAGGTCTTGAGCAGCAGAAGCCCCAGGGAGGCAGATGAGAGGCCAAGGTGGGCCTGGACTGAGGCTGCAAAACCACTTCCAGACCTGTAAGGTCTCTCCCAAAGGAGGCTCAATATTACCCTAATTCAACGTTCTTGGTTTTCAAATGCAGCAGCATGCTTATTTTTCTCAGGGGCTCTCCCATTCCCAAACTAGGTACAGTTACGTGCGGCTTATTATGTATCGTGTAATAAATCATGACAGGAAAAACAGGCCATTAGAAGGGAGACAAAGAGTAACTTGCTACGGATTACTTGGCATATGTGAAAATCCAGATTTAAAGAATCAAATCATCACTCTAGGTAACAATGTGGCATCTCTGTTTTGAAAGAAATAACTAAAATGTACAATTCTGTTTGAAGAAATAACATTACTTAAGCTGCAAAGCTAACCCTAGATCAACAGGAGAAATTAACTTCATGTTTTGCAACTCAATATTTTGTGTAAGGACCATGTTTCTATTTTTTTATATGACTATGTTTTTCCAGTTGGTAGAAGCCTTATATAGTATTTTGAAGGCCTTGCAATGCATTTTCTATACGTGTTAAACAGGAATTAAGTTTTAAATAGATATCTTTTGATCAAAAGTTGTTACTCAATTGTTAATCGTTCAACATATTGGTAGACTCTATGCTCCTTCACCTCATTCTAGTTGTCCCTTTGGTTCTTAAAAAATTGGGCTATATTCATTAGCTCATTAGATAGTCTGATTGAATTTTTGTTGTAATAATTACTTTATGCTAGCATAGTTCAGCATAAAATCATATTAAGAAGCACAGACACATAAACACGCAACGGCTGTATTCCATACGTTCCGGACGTAGCTGCATTACAGTGGCGACAAAGGTGGAAAGTCCTTATCTTTATGACGCACGGTGCGTTTTAGCTCTCCTAAGCGGTGGTCTCATACCTGGTTTTGCGCTTTGGTTTCTGGAGAGCAAGCTGGAGCTCAGGACTCCTGACTGTCACCACTGGGGATGGAGGGAGTCTGGGAGCTTGCACGAAGGAAATTTCCGCAGACAAAAGGTTACAAATGCATAACTAACGAAAGCGTAATTGTTCCTGAAGAAAATGTCAGTGTCCATTCCCTTGACACCATGTGTGTCTGACAGGGAGTGAGATCATGACTCGATGTGTCGGAGGAATTCCATCACAGTAGTTGCTTCATTCTTTCAAAAAAATGTGAGAAACCTCCTAGGAATCAGTCAAACTCGGGCCACTGTGGATTGATTTAAGTGGATTAGCTCAACTGTTTCCTATGCAGTTCCTGAAATGTGCTAATCGGTATTAATAAAAAATTGTGGCCCTCGCTCCTCAAAGTGTCTTGCAGTTACAGGCAGAGATGGGAAGGACTGGTTTGTACCCAGGCAGTATCAGGCTTCTCAGGCTCATCTCCCTCCAGTGAAACCAGAAGGGAGTTCGTATCTTACCTCCTAAACGGTGCTTGACCTCCTGTTCAAAAAAAAAAAAGGAAACAGGAAAGGAATTTGGACTTTTTCAGCATTCCTGTGAGATCTCAGATGCTCACGGCACACCGCTCTTATTTCACCCTTTTTAAAATTCTCGTATGTGTGGAAAGCAGAACTGCTGCATGACCACAGCAGCGAGTAATGCAATTGGGATGGGTCTTAAACCAGGGCAAAACAAAAGAGTAGTATATTTTATATTCCCTTTATACTGGAGTAAATAACTACACAAGATCCCAGGCAGATAGATCCACTCAGTGGTAATAAACAGCAGCTGCAGCCATGTTAAAGGAAAAAATAGCTTCCCAGATAGAAGATGCTCCTGGGTTTAATAGAAAATTCCTGTAGTGCCTGGTGCTTCAACACATTTTTGCGTTGAGGAGAAGCTTATTTTGACATTAGTCACAGATTTGGTTTTTGGTTTGGGTTTTTTTTTTTAGCAAAGCAGATTGCAGAGTCAGATACCGGCTGCATTTGGCAAATCCAGCCTAGGGACGGCTGTGGGGGTAAAGCACAGCAGGGAGCGAGCGGCTGGGAGTTCAGCGCCGACATTGCTGCTAACTTCCTCTCAGGCTTAAGTAAATCATGTAGGTCACTTGTAATTCAGTTTCCCTTCATCCCGTACCAAAATGATGTAATGAGGGTTGTGAAACTCGGAGCTGAAACGTATAAAAGTCTCCAGGAGCACATCTATAGGCTGTTCTGTAGCGCTAAGTGCCTTTGCAGAAGGTTTTTGGAGAATCATCTTCTCTTCTGAACCATGGTGTAAGAAAAGGAGAACAGCCACACCTGACAGGGTAATCACGTTATTTGGTTTTTCCTCACCAGTTTTGGTTCCTATAATCCAAAGTTTCTTGGGCTGTGGCTGAGGAGGGACTTTCTGGTTGTCCCTGGAAAGCTGCCTGATTTCTGTTCTTATTTCCAGCAAGGCCAGAAATGGCTCATGGAACTTGAAGACAGGGAGGAGAAAGGCGGGCTGGCGGCTTGGGACCGGGCGGGTGGCGTGCCTTCGGGAGGCAAAGAGGGATCGCGGACCGAAAGCAGGAGGGAGAGCTGCTGGCTGAAGCAGGAGAGGAGCTGGTGCGGAGTCAGGGAGGAGAGAGGCAGGAGGGCGTGAGCGCGGAAAACAGAACCGAGTGCGGGGAAAAGCACCTGCAAGGGGGGAAGGTGGGAAGAGACGTGCTTAGAGGGAAGGAGCAGAGCAGATGGAGTGAGGAGCAAAAGGAGACGGTGATAGTTGACTCCTTCAGTGACACGGAGAATACTTCTCACCATGGAGACAGCTGGAGAGTCACAAAACATAAATATTTTCCTTGTGGTGTTTTACATATGAGAAATCACCGCGCTGGTTCTGAGGACATTGCGTAATCCCAGACAAAAGAGAACAGTTTCTTGTCACCACTTCAAGAAGAGGTTTTCTCAGGACTCTTCCTGTTCAGTTGTCACTCACGCTGGGTAAACCATTGCAAACAGCTAATTAAGAGGCTATCACCCCTGATTGCTCCGTCTTGTTGAACAGTTGTATTAAGCGGAGGCAAACAGCTCAGAAGTCAGGGCTGGCAATGGTAATAAAAATTGCCCATTGAGTGAGAGACATCTTAAAACTACGGTTGAAGCTGAATATGCCAAATACCGCAATGTTTTGGTCTGACTTTGTTTAGAACGGAGGCACTGATGAGTCGCTACCACGCACTAATCCCTTTGAGAGGACCTGTAGCATTACATTCGCCCTACGACATCGACCAGTTTGAGTGCTTTATGTCTTCTAGGGACGGACTCCAGAGCAAACAAGCAGAGAGAGTCCTCTGAAGTGGGAATGGTGCAATATGCATAGAAATACCTAACTCTGCACACCGTATCATAAGCTGAAACAGCCGGTTATTGGCTAAACTATCTGGAGATAAAATATCTTAAGGTATGCTTGTTGTTGCTGAGCTTTCCTTCAGCCTTAACGAACTTGTTTGGCTGACTGTTCTGTGATGGCATTTGCAAATGTAGGAGTGGACAGTCCACCGTGACAGCGGTTTCTGCGGTGATGAACTACCTTAGATCCAGCTCATTGGAACAGCTCAATGGGAGGAAAGACGGTAAAGTTAGATCTGTGAATATAGATTCAAATTCAGCTCTGATGTTGGTTGCAGATTCCTTCAAGGTTACGCCAGGAGTGAATTTCATTCCATCTAGCTAGCTGTTGTGCCAGCAGGATGTACTTGATGGGGGGGAAAAAGGTAGAGGTGCCTTTAGGTACAGCTTACGGATGACTTTGCACTGCTGGCAGGCTCTAGTGGGCTTTGTCAGACGTGCAACCGATGCAGGAGTCCAGTTTCTCCGTGACTGCAGGCAGGAAGGTCTGGAGCTCAGTATCAGGAGACCTGGAAAGGGGTTTCATTCCAAGGGGTATTTTTCCTGATTCCAGAAAAGAAAACTTTGTGGGGGCTGGCTGGTGGCCAAGATCTATTGCCCCGATTAGATAAATGTTTGGGGCAGTGCACAATAGAGCAGATAGCAAAGACTAATGCTACCACTGAGCATTTCTCTATCACCCATCACAGCTCTCAGGGCACTTTTCACAGGAGACCAGCACCCTCTGATACATAGAGGAGAACCGGGGCTTAAATCCTCAGCATCATGTGGATTCTTACTCATGCAGGTGCCTTTCTAGGATAGAAACACATAGAAACAGAAGGGTGTTTTCCCGCAGAGATTTGAAAGAAGGGTAAAAATGGAGTTGCGTAATTTCGCCACACCTTTAAAAATAATATCATGTTTGCAACACGTTTGGTGCGACTGTAACCTTTTCTTCGTCGGGGTTTAGCAACTCAGCGTACGTACCGGGCAGGCCGGGGAACGCGCAGCTGGGGACATTTTCAGCAGTGTGCATTAATTACAGCGTATCACTATTTATCTCATTTACATGCATTGAAAGGAAATGGCTGCTTTTACCACAGTGCCCCATTGTGCCAGGGGCTGTGAACACCCATCTGAAGGCAGGATCTCTGACTCCTGAAGTTTACCCTCAACCGTGAGACGAAAAGGGTGGCGGAGGGGAACAGAATCAAAGTACGCACGGTATTACAGTATGTATTTATATATTTGTAGCTGGCTCGGCACAGGCAGTTTTTCAGGTCAGGAAGATTGAACCCTGCGAGATTACAACGTTAGGTATTACTGAGCGTAGCTCTCTTTCCAGAGGCAGTTAGATTAGCATTTTTTCACTAAAAGCAGGACACACATTGAGCCTGCGTACTGTGAGATAAGCTGGGTTTATGCTGCAGCGTATATCTGGGCATTTAAAACACCTCAGTCAGACAGCGACGGGCATACTTTAAGCAGTTTCTCCTTTAAGACATGTGAAATTTCAACATTGGTTTTGAAGACAACCTGAAGAATAATCCTTAAATGTGAAATATTTTATTCTGATTAAAAGTACTTTTTTCCCCATTATTAATGAAAGCAGTTATTCTGACAACTAACAAATCCATTAAAAAAAAGTGTAGGTGAACAGCCAGAGGTGATTTTAAAAAAGAGCTGTAAACTCAAATTCAAACAGCCATGCCATGCTAGGATGGGGAAGGGAATGTCTTTGTCTTGGAAAAAGAGCTGACTCGCACACTTTGTCTAGTTATTATGTATTATTGCATCTTCATACCCACTTAAAATGGAGCTTAATGGCTGCTATATCAACTTAAAAGTTCAGTCACCTTCTTTGCCCCCATTTGGATCCCCAGCGTTGGTGCGCGAGGGAGAGAGCCGGGCAGGTCTGCGTCCCGGGGATGCTGAGAGGGGCATGGGAGAGTTGTGGTGCAAGGCTCTGCTGGCACCCAGCTGTGCCCCGGGTACGGCCAGTCATTCCCACGTCTAGGAAGAGCACCCGCATGAGCGCACCTGGGGTGCGTGTGAAGCAGGGGCCTTTGCTTCCCAAAAGGCTAAAGCCGGTGTCGTGGTTTAAGCCCAGCCGGTCACCAAGTACCACGCAGCCGCTCACTCGCTCCCCCCCTCCCTGGTGGGGTGGGGAGGAGAATTGGAGAGAAAGGAAAACTTGCGGGTTGAGATAAAAGCAGCTCACCAGGACAGCAAGGGAAAAATATAAAAATATATTAATAATTATAATAATGATATATATAAGGATAATAGAATATCTAAAACGAACGATGCACAATTTCTCACCCCCCGACGACCGATACAGCCCGTCCCGAGCAGCAGGCAGGGAGCAGGGGCATCCCCCCCCCAGCTATCCCAGAACAGCCAGTTCCAGAGAGAGCAGGCGAGGGAACCAACAGCCCAACGAATGAACAAAAAGGCCTGAATGAATGAAAAAAGGGGAAAAGAAGGGAACAACAAGCAAACCAGAAGGGAAGGGCCCACTGACTGACCCCCACTGATCCCGGGCGTGCCGTCTCTGGTATGGAACACTCTCTCTGGCCAGTTGGGATCAACTATTCTGGCTCTGCCCCTCCCAGGTTTTGCACCTGCACATCAGCAAAACCTGGGAAACTGCAAACTGTCCTTGATGGTTTAGCAGCAGCCAACACCGTTCCTCACGCTAAATCCAAACCACAGGAGCTGCTGGAGACAAAACCAGCTCCGTCCCGGCCGAAACCGGGACAGCCGGGCGGGCTGCTGAGCGCCGGCGCGGCTCCGGCGCGGAGCTGCTGGTCCCACGCGGGGCGGCGGCGGGGGCATGTGGCGGATTCACGGCCTGACAGGAGGCGCGTGCAGTGGGTGCTGACCCTCGCCGCCCATCTGACCCCGTCGTTTGTCGCAGGAGCTGACTTGCCTGGGAGGACTGGCAGGGGCCGGGGTGCCAGATGGCATGTGGATGTGTGCTGCGTGTCGGCTGTCATTCAGCCAGATTAATGTGAAGTTTGTAAAAAGGAGGAGGGGGGGGAAAACAATTAAGCAAGAATCTCAGAAACAATCGGGCCACGTGCCGGGCAGCAGTCGTTGGCGGCACAATGGGTTATCGGCTTCCCATGAATGGGCCCAACTGTTGCGAACGCCATGAGCCTGCCCAGTTTTCAAATCATTTAATGCTCCTGTTTACTTCCAATCCAGCCAATCTCCGGGCCGGGAGAGCCGTCACCTGATAGTCTTTTTATGTATTTAAGTCCCAGGCCTCACAAAATAACTGAACAGCGGTAACCATGGCAATGCTAATTATTGCACTATAACTACAGTAGGAGAAAGAAAACCGGGTAGGCTGGGAGAGAGACTGGAGGATGGTTTTTGGCCGGGATTTGAGCTTTTGGCTCCTGGTCAGGTGTTGGGTTTTTTTCCCCTTTTCTTCTTTTCAAAATCTTTTTACAAACAAATAAATTACATTCTGCTTTAAAGATCTCCCAGATAATAGTTTAGGGAACTTTGATACGTGTTTCTGGAAATCATGAATAGAGGAGCTGAAAGCTCCTGGGCAGCCAGGCACTAGAGTTCTGCCTTGTTCTTTTAAGCTGATTTAGAATCGTGTAAAACATAAAAGATGCTTCAGCAAGAGACCAGATTTATTTAAGGCTTCTGCACCATCATTTGGCAAGGAACACGCATTAGTACCACGCAGCTGGCCGTAACATATCTATGAGAGAGCTCTTGAAAGCCTCTGTTTTGAAAGCAAAATCAGCTACATCCAACTAAACTATGTTCTTCTGAAAGAGAAAGATGTTTCCCTGGACCTGAACGCCTTCGCATTTACCCTGGGTGTCTAATGATAACTTCCTGACGAGGTCTAATTACTGCTTTACTCCTCAAGGTACCCATGACTTCTGTAATACTGTTTAACATAAGTAAAAGTAGTTTAGCCCTTCATTTGCAAGAGTTCTTTCATTGACTTTAATTGGAGTTTGGGCCGCACAGGAATTTTTGAGTACTGTAAACACATTTCAATATTTCAGTTTTGTTCCACGCACTCTATCAGAAGCAAAATAAAACAGGTGGGATGGAGTGTCAATGCATCAAAAACGGAGCTTTAAACCAAAAGCAGCCTGTCATCGTTCCGCCGCGGTTTTGTCAGCTCAAGGCAGGCTGGGTGTTACTGTGTGTTCAGTCACTCGCTTTTCATTCTGATCATTTAGGCTGTCAAAAACTGCCTAAGAAATTGTTCCATATGCTTCATGGTTCCGTGTTAAGTATCGATAACTTCACGCATCTGAACGGAAGAGATCATTCTGTGAAGTTCCGTGGACGCAGCAGCTCTCCACTGACCCGTCCCCACCGGCGGGATGCAGCGGCTGGGAAAAGCCCAATCCAGGTGTTCAGGCCAGCAGGACACACAGGTCCTCGAGGAGAAACTCCTTCCGAGGCTGGCTGGTCACTGGCTCTCAAGGCTACGGCAAAATTGCCAGGTTAAAAGTCCTGACAGGTTTCTTCTACGTCAAGGCCAAACGAGTGCAAACTTCTGACAAATGTGAAAATAATGAATCAGCTCGGGGTTTGTTTGTAGGCAGTTTCTCTTCCCGGTTCTTGTGCCTTCTTCCCCTACAAATACTGCACAAGAAGTTTTCTTACCCAAAACGTGTCAAATCGTACGAGGGCCCACGTGAGTAGGTAAAGGGCGGCAGCAACCAGCCAGCTGTGAAACCAAAGGGCGCAGCTGAATTCTGCAAACTGAATTCCAGCCTGACATGTTTCCCCGCTGACCTCCGTGAGCTTCGGCATCCCAGCCATCTCCCCTCTTACCCGGGACAGCGTAGCAGCATCTCCGCTCTCTGCTAGCTCCTCGTGCTGTTTTGCAGGCTCTTGGCTTCCGACCCCTCCCAGCTGAGTGAAGATGAGCTCCCCAGTGACTTACAGTCCCTGTCGTGGCTGACATCTGTGGATGTTCCTCGGTTACAGCAGATGGCCAGTGGAAGAATGGATTTTAGCCTTGGTGCCCAGAATGCCCTGCTACAACAGCCAGGTAAACTGCTAGGATGTTAAATAACTGCTATTTAAACGACACGGCCCACTGCCTCCTTTCTTTCCCCACACGGGCTAGCTTTCCTGTTAGTAGATTCCTTTTAAGTGCATTACATTTCGCCTCCTGTCAGAAGACCCGGAGCCTGTTGTCTTGTGACAAGGGTATTGCTGATCCATTGCCTTCGTTTGGAGAGGCAGAGAGCCCTAGCAGCCACAACGGAGATCTTAGGATCCGAAGGGCTTTTCTGCTCAGTGTAGTTGCTGGTGCCTTGTTGCGTGAACTCGGGCCGAGGTATTTAAGACTTGCGTTTCAGAGGTTTTCAACAGCTTTGAAATTAGGTAATTAGTCCTTCTTGTTTGTTTCAACATTGATAAAATTAAGAGTATCTTATTTACCCCATACCTGTTTGCTTCATACAGACTTACAGCATGTGTGCATTGAGCGCCTTTCTTTCCTTTGTGAACATCCTTTAGGTAAACACGCTTGCTCCCTAAGGCATTCTGCTGGGAGAGCTCAGCGTACCATCTCGCTTGCTTTAGAGCAGAAATCCTTCTGGAGTATAAATAGTGCTGAATATGTTTTTTTTTCTTTTGTAAGATACTGTGTCTGTAACCCCGCTGCGGACTGTTAAACAGCTGTCATCTTTCATTCCCTGCATAACAAGTTTTAGAAGCAGCTGATGTCATCTTTGCAATTTGTGAAACGCTCTGGGTTCTTTTGGGATGGAAAGCCACAGAGAGGTGTGATTATCCACTCCAGAGCGTAGCCGTGTTCAACTGCCTCTATTAAAAATAAACGTCAGCTCTCTTTTCTGAAGTGTACTTTCGCGCGAACGTTCACCGCCTTCGCTTTCTCCAAAACAGGTCCCGTAGCCAGCAACATGCACTCGACAGGAGCACCTGGAACAATGATTCATGTCCAGGCCAGCCTGCCACAGGGGATCCTGGGACTGAATTCTATTTCAACACACGGAGCAAACGTAAGAGCAGGCCTCGATGGCTTATTCTTGCAACACTTCTTAGGAAAAGATGTCGGTAATTTCAAGACTGACACATCTGTCTTTATCTCACAGATGAGCCAGTACGCTGTAGGTGGGCAGCCATCTCCTAGTTTACAAACACAGCAACAACTCTTTCCTCCTCCTCATTCACAGCAAGTGTTTGCCCTAGCACAGAACACGCAACAGGTACTGTTATTTCCTTGTCGTCTGTGTCTTGAAGTACCTGCCGAGATCATATCTAGAACTCTTTTAAAAGAAAACCACTAAAATATCCCCAAACCTACATACCCAGGGACATTTTGCATCCAACATTTTCCTTCTTTCCCTTCTGCGTGCAGTGTAACCCGGCAGCAATCTACAACACACCCTATGGGACGCAGCCGCACTATTCTCAGCCACGCCTGGCTCCTCACTCCGCCCAAGAGCTGCATCCAAAGCACTACCCCAAGCCCATCTATTCGTATAGGTGAGTAGAGAGCAGAACAGCGTCTTGCCTACAGCCCGCGTTGGGATGACCGTAACGCTGTAGGCGTGGTAGCACGAGAGTGTTTAAATCCTTCTGAAGGGAACAAAAATCCCGTCGTCTGCCCAGGAGTTCCGCGGAAGCTGCCTCTGAAGGGTGGCAGGAATGAACAAGCAAATTAGTTCCTGGACATCAGCGTCAAGGTAGAGCCATAGCAGAGAGGAGCAGGATCTGCAGGGTCACAGGGCGGCTCCGCGCACCCGGGCACAGTAATCCCGTGATCAGCCAGCTGGGGTTGCCAGACCAGAAGAGGGGATGCGATGGCTGAGCACACGCAATCTGTTGTTATCTCCTGTATTTCTCTGTCCTCTAGTTGCTTGATTGCAATGGCGCTGAAGAACAGCAAAACAGGCAGTCTCCCGGTGAGCGAGATCTACAGCTTCATGAAGGAGCACTTTCCCTACTTCAAGGTACGCGTGCCCCTCAAAGGCAGAGCATCACAAATCCTCCGCTCGGGGCTTGTTTCACTGACATCCTCCTGCACCTTTCAGACAGCCCCTGATGGCTGGAAGAACTCCGTGCGCCACAACCTTTCCCTGAACAAGTGCTTTGAGAAGGTGGAGAACAAGATGAGCGGCACCTCTCGCAAAGGCTGCCTGTGGGCTCTCAATCCCGCCAAGATCGACAAGATGGAAGAGGAGATGCAGAAGTGGAAGCGGAAGGACTTAGCTGCTATTCACAGGAGCATGGCTAACCCAGGTAGGGCTTCTGTTACGCTTTTGCTCTGTGTGTGGGAGGCAAGGGGGAAAATGGACGGATCTTAAGAAATAAGTTATATGGAAGAGAGCTGGTTAGTGCAGAGCTCTCACGCCCTGCAGCGGCCTCCTCCTCGGAGCTGCTCGGCTGAAATACCCCGTGCTCTGCACTGGATCGAGTCATTGCGGCTGCCCCGAGGCTGTACGACAGGGCGACACGCGACAGCAGGAGGAGGTAGCTGAACTGGCAGCTGCTTCTGGAGGCCCTCGGTGCAGATCGGTCCCCAGCTTCGAAACGGATTGTCTTTTCCCCCATGCTAACCCACCTAGCACATCCAAGGCCTTCTGAGGAGTTATGCTGCCTCCAGTGTTAGTATTTATAGAGTCACATTTTAATGCCGTGTTTTACCGACTCTGCAAAACTCTCCTTTTAGTAAGACTTTCTCATTCTTATTTATGAAGACACACTGTTTTGAAGCTTTCAGGAGCTCAATATCGGCAAAATCAACTGGAGTTTTTTGCTGCGAAATCTGTAACGTACAATCAACGATAAATAACCTTCTCCTTTGCTTAAAAACAAAAGTGCTGATGAAACTCTCAAAGAGTATCTCTATGCGCAGGACACCCACTGAGGATGCTTGTTCCGCGACTGTGGGCCAGCTGCCGTCGGTGGGGGCCCGGTTGCTCTGTGTAAGCCTCCCGTGATCGTCTCTTTAGCTCAGTTAGGGGTTACCACGGGAGTCGACTAGGGTAAGGGCTAAGGGTAGGGAAGTAGGTGGCGTTTTTTCGCTCTCTGCGCAGTCAGAGCCTGCCTTGGGCGCCGCGTCTCGCACGGTGACAGGCACAGTCCGCCCGTTCAGCTTTTTGGCAAAAGCGTGCGGCTGTGCTTGCTCGTGGCGTGCTTTGGCAGGGCCCTGCTCGAACAACCGGGTTAAACTTTCTCTTTTCTTCCTTGGGAATGGGTATCGCTCGTGCAGAGGAGCTAGACAAGCTGATCACCGACAGACCGGAGAGCTGCAGGCGGCCCAGCAAACCGGCAGAGCCGGAGGTCCCTGCCCTGAACCACATGGCAGCAGCCCAAGGCCGCGTCTCCATCTCCCGGCTGCAGCCTCAGCCCATCATGACGCTCTCGCTGCAGTCCATCCCCCTGCACCACCAGATCCAGACCCAGGCTCGCATTGCCCCAGACTCACCGGCGCCCGCGCAGACGCCTCCTCTCCACGCTCTGCCTGACGTGAGCCACAGCCCTCTCCCCCACCCTCCCGTGGGACGCGCGCCTCCGGACTTCCTGAACGTGACAGCAGACATGAACACGGAGGTGGATGCTCTTGACCCGAGCATTATGGATTTTGCATTGCAAGGTATGGGAGAAGGGGGCTGGGGTAGGGGAGGGCATGGTTTTGTGGTTATGTGGTCACTGAATACGTAACCAGGGTCCCCAGCGGGATGCTCTGGGGTGGGATGTTGCTGAGCTAAAGCCTTGTGCTGGGTGCTGGCCTCTGCAGCGCGACTTCCCTGGCTTCCTCGGTGCGCTTCTGCCCCATGCTAGATGCGACAGCAAACCGCCTTCGTGGCTCGAGCGCAGAGCTGCAGCCACTGCTGTAGTTGTGGGGAGGGATGTCCCACGAGCTGGATGTGGGACACCACATCTCTCTGCCCATGGGAAGCCGCAGCTCTGCTCGTGCCTCAGTTTTCCCCTTCTGTAAAAGAACATCCCTGGCTCACAGCGATGCCGAGCGCGGCCCCCGGGTTTCTGGTTAGCACACGGCAGGTAGATGGGCCTGGAAAGGCCTGGGCTGCTGCCGGAACCAGGGGATTCGGGGGGAGCAGACGCTCCTCCCGCCTTTGCGCTACCATCCGCAGGCAGCACTGGTCCTGTAAAGCCCTTTAGTGATGGGCTGACCCCCCCCAGCGCCCGGGCGGGTTGGATGTGCCGCTGTGACCAGAATTTAATCTTTTCAAGGTAACATATGGGAGGAAATGAAAGACGACAGCTTCAGCCTTGACACCCTGGGTGCCTTCAGCAACTCCCCGCTGCACCTCTCAGACTGCGACCTGGGCACCCCCGGCCTCACCCCTGTCTCCAGTGGCAGCGACCACTCCTTCTCAGACTTGCAGGTCACCGGCCTTTATACCACCTACACAGCGCTGGACAACGTGGCGGCAGCTCAGTACATGAACCCCCAAGGCAACAAACCCATCGCTCTGCTCTGAGCTTTGCGCCGATCCAGGCACCTCTGACTCAGGGGCCAGTTTCTCCCAGCCGTTAACATCCGACCCGAGAGCAAGAAAAGAGCTCCTCCTGCAGACGCTTGGAACGCGGCGGCTATTTCCTGGGACGCAGCGTGCGATGCCGAAACGCGTCCAAGTTGCTAGTAGAACCTTTCACCCGTGGCGGGGCTGAGGAAGGGGCACGGACACTTGTGTTGCAGGACTAGCGAGCGCTCGGAAGGACCTGGAAGGCATCAGCCAGCAGGAACTTTCACTAGAACGGAACTGGGCTAAAAAATAGCCCGGTTCAGGTAAATGCGTTTAGTCGACACTGCGATTTGGACTTGTACGCGGACGCTGTTGGTCGCCACCTGCGCAGAAGCCAACGGGCTGGTCAGCACCGAGTCGGAGTCCCGGCCGGTTCATCATGTACCGGGTGCATCTTCTTTTCTTAAATTGCCAAAAAACTCTTGCCGTCGAACAAAGACGATGTGCGGCTTCTGGAGACACTTGCACCGCTAACGCTTTTCTGACGTAACTGTTGTTAATTTATTGTTAATTTGTTGTAGGAAAAAAGGAGCAAAAATACTAAAAATGAAAAATCAAACCCGTAGCGGACAACTGTTATATCTGGGTTTGAAACAAAGTCCTTACCCCGTGAAGGAAGTGGTACTACTGAGTTATTAAACCGATCGCTGGCTAGCAGATTTTAGGAATTATGCCTATTTTTAGGATTTTTTAAAAAAAGATTAGATTTGTTTATAGTCTTGTGTATTGTGCTTCTGTCTATTCTTGTGCTAGGCAGTATTACTATTTGTAAATTTATTTATATTTATTGTTATGAAGAGAAAAGAAATTATGTAAACTGAGCACTGTTCAATTTTTTAAAATGCTGCAGTAACCTGTTTTACACCCACTAAATTATTCATAATCAGAAACGCAACAATTTTAATCGCTGTTGTTACACTACATTTCTTTTAAATAAGCACTTTTGATACTGTGAAACTCATGGGTTTTTAAAAAAATTCAGAGACCAAATATTGTAAGTGTACCATCCCAATTCGTAATAGTCTTTCCCAGTTAACCAGGTGAAACCGATTCTAATGCAGTTCTTTAAATTTTCAAACCCTGCTTTATACTTGGTAACAGACGTCGCAAAAAAATGTGATGAAACACCTGAAAATATAAAAAGCAAAGTGTACGTTGGAATTTAGCATTTAGTCTACTTATCTGTCTGCGACCATGCAGTAATATTTATATCTCGTGGTTTGTCTGTTCCTGTGCGCTGAGAGAGCGTCCCGGTCTGTCGGGTCCCGGCGGCGTTTCCACGCGCTGCGGGCCCCTCTCCCGCGCTGCTCCGTGCACTAAACACCCGGGGGGTGCGGGACGCTGCGGCACCGTCTCGCTTGAAAATCGCTGTTGTGAAGATCAGGGGCTCGAAACCACCCGCGCCTGTGTCTTCCCCAGCACGCACATCCACGGCAACCTCTTCCGAAAGGGCACGATGCTCCACGTCATAATTTATTGTGCAAGAACAAATGTGATTAATGATCATTTGCTGTAACTGGCGTCATCTATGATGTCTTCATTTTTTTTAAATAAATATTTCGTAGCGGTGAGCCCGGGTCGTTCTCGACGTGCTGCCTTATACCCACGCTGGCGTCAGGCGAGCCCCTGCCGCGCGGCGTGCTGCGGCTCCGCGTTAGACAGCAATGCCGAGGCATCTGCTACCGGGAATCCAACCCAGCGAGGGAAGAGTTTCGCGCGACTTACGGACGGTGACAAACGGACAAAGCTCAGACGCGTTTGCCCCGGCCGCAGCGTCCGAGCGTGCCGAGGAGCAGGCCCTTCCCTTGAGCCCAAGGCGCGTGTGCTTACGGGCCACCACTAACAGAAAAGCGTCTCGTCCGTGCAGAAGGCGTTTGCGGCGCCCGCCTGCGAACGGGAGCAAGGGCTTGTCCCTGGAAGAGCAGCTTTCCCCAGGCCTCGCTTCCTCTACAGACACAACGCTACGTCCGAGCCGAGGGTTTGTCCCTGGCTCACATCCTCCGGGAGAACGAGAGTTCACAGGTATTTTCTGCATGAACTCTTTCTCCCTGCCGTCAGCCTGCTCCCGAAAACCTCTGTAGCTGGATGCGCGGAGGAGCTCCGGCTCGGGGACAGGCGCTGGCAGGAGGGGTGCCAGGAGCTGCTCCGTACCAAAGCAGTCTCCGTGCCGCAGGGAGGGGCCGCGCAGCGGCAGAGGCTCCGGCCCCCGCTCAGCTCCGCCGCGTTTATACGGTGACAAAAGAAGGAGAGGCCAGGAAGGCTTCCTTGAGAACTGTGCTCGCTTTATTGGCGGCCGTTTGGCTCCCGAGGGGCGAGCGTCAGCACCCCCGCCCCCGACAAACTGCAGTGACACCTTTCAAACCAGAAAGCACCTCGTGCCGCCCTTCCCACCCCACCCCGGGGACAGGGAGGCCTCCCCGCAGGCCCTGGCGGGACCCCCCAGCCCCGGCCCGGCCAGGGGGGTGTCCCACACCTCCACACCGCGGCAGTGCCAGCACTGCGCTCCGACCAGGCGTCCCGCCTCCCGGCACCGTCCTGCCTCCCCCTTCGCGAGCCAAAGCTAAACCTGCGCTGGCGGGATGACGCGCCCGCGCAGCCAGAGCCGCGGCAAAGCGCGTGGTCAGGCTGACTGAAGGCCACCCGAGAAGCAAGGTACAGGTCCGAGCAGACGGAGCGCTCACCCTGGCTCCTGTGCTTCCGCGGAGGAACCGGGTCACTGGGGCGGGAGCACCCGGAGCCGTGTCCTCCCTCCTCTCCGTCCTCCGCAGGCTGAAAACACCCGAAGGAGCTGGGGCAGGAGCCAGGAAGGACACGCGACGGGCGAGAGGAACAGTCGTGTGGGTCAAACTGTGGTGGATCCATTGATGTCGCGCTCCAACAGCTCCCGGCGTGGCTCGCTGATGTCTTTTCTGCGCCATCAGCTGCTCATAGTCAGCTACCGATCGCTCCCCGGCAAGGGGAAGGATGAGACAAATTGCTCCTCACAGTTCCTGAGTTTATTGTAAAACATCAGTTTGAGACTGCTTCTTAAGCAGGGTTTGCATTTCCTTGTGCTGGGCCTGCTCAGCCACCACACAGCCGTGCGGAGACCTCCTCCTTCGTCCCGCTCCCCTGGGGTGCCCAGGCCAGTCGGTTTGTACTTCCAGCTCCATCCAGTCTCATGAGACGTGTCTGACACTGGCGCTTGTTTTAAAGACTAAGGCCAGGGCTTGCAACTAAAACACAGTAAAATATTTTAGATTCTTTTTAAAACCAACTTCTGCACCAGGTCCAGACTCCAGACTTGGCTCGGGCCAAGTTTATCTTCTGCCAAGCCGCCCCTCTGATGAACACCCCAGGCAGAGGGAGCTTTGCACGGACAGAGAGACCATCTTCATGGCTTACATACAAACACTGGCATCCTTTATTTAGGCACACGAGTGAGAGGCCCAGGCTTCAGTTCGAGGGCTGAGGAACCGGGTGGGGAGGTGAGGTCTGGCCTCTGAGCAGCAGCGTGTCCCGGTGCCCCTCCTGCCCCGCGGCGATTGCCCTGCACGCCGCCGGCCACCGGCTCAAGACGGGCCGTCGTTATCCACCGTCGACAGGAGACGGGCGACCTGGGCCTTCTGCGCACGGGTGATGTGCTGAGCCATCTGGATGATGCAGTCCAAGGCCACCTCGGGGTTGGCTTGGACCAAGCTGCAAGGCAGGCGGGAGAGGGCAGCTGCCTCAGGGGCTGAAGCAAGAACCGCCTCATCTCCAGCAGATGCTGTCCCCAGCCCGAGGGACAGCCTTGCCCTCCGCATCCCGGCTCCCGCGGCCACTCACCTCCGGATGTGCTTGAGCACGTAGTCCCGCTTCAAGTACTTGATGTTCTCCCGGATGGCCGACTGGCTGCCGTCGTTCTCTTGCATGTGCTTCTCCAGCCACTCCACCACCACCTGGTTGTTGTCCCAGAGGTAGCCCTGGGGAGAGCAGCACCGTGGGCAGGGGGTCCTGCCGCGGCACAGCCTGAGCCCCCCCTTTCTGCTGCATCCTTGGGCTTTCTCCTCCCATGACACAACCGGGCAATGGGATTTTTCTTCTCAGTCCCGCACATAGGGCACAGCACGGCACGCTCCCCCACTCCCATCTAACAGCCACTGGGGAAAAGGTTCAGTTCAAACCGGGGAAAGCCTCGTGGACTGTTTAAAATGCAAAAAGTTAAGGTAAAATACGTTTCCTTTGCGCGCCCTCACTTCCCAGCTCAGCCAGCACAGGGCTGGCATGGCAATGTGTGTGTCACGGCACTTGCACTTGGAGCAGCTCAAATGCAAAGACCCCAAATCTCTCTTCTGCCCTGGGAAGCCCTATCTGATGGCAGCAAATGAGGAGGCGCGCGTTTATTTGGGGGTCACCTTGCTACCGCTGAGCACCAGCATCCAGCTGAGGTCACCCGCTCTTGGGGCTGGCGCAGGCTGCAGGTGGTAATTCCCATTGCACGTTTAAACCCTCAGGGAGGCACCAGCGAAACGGCCGAGCAACAGGAGAGCGAGGTGACAGCCCTGGGGACCCCCCTGGCCGTGGGGATGCCTTGGGAAGCCGGGGCTGGGGGTACCTTCGCGGCTCCTTCCGTCTCCATGAACCAGCGCCGCAGCATGGACTGGATGTGGATGTGGCTCAGCTCGCTGTTCGCCTTCAGGACCTCCGCCTTCACCGCCTCCTCCAGCAGCAGCCGCCGCAGCCGCCAGTAGAGGAAGGAGCGGGCGTTCTTCCACTCCAGGATGTCCTGCAGAAATGGGGCCAGAGCCCGGGTTCGTCTTTGCAGAAAGAAGAGGAGCTGATGGGCAGTGACTGCTCGCTCACAGCCCGCGCCGGCGGGTTTGAAGGCAGCTCTGCTGGGCTGGAGCAGAGAGCAGCACCCGGGGCAGGAACGGCACGTGGAGCCGCAGCCCAGACGCCCGAGAAGGGACTTGTCTCCCGCCTTCCTGCCACCACTGCGAAACTCCCTGCGCCGAGCCCCTTCCCGACGCCCCGGCTCACCGTGATGACGCCTTTCTCCTGCATGCGGCCCGGGGTGTCGTGCAGGTCGGCAAAGCGCACGGCCACCTGGTAGTACATGGGCAGGAGGAGCTCCTCCCGGGCCTTGAGCTGCTTCTCCAGCTCCTTGCGCTGCGCCTCGGACAGCTCGGGGGTTCCTGCGGGACACGCCGTGCTGAGCAGCCCACCCGCCGCCCCTGTGACGGGGTCCACGGGCCACCGCGGGGGCTGGGCTCCGCTCTGGGCTCCTTCATCAGCCACCCCCGCCAGGAAACGGGGCGCCCAGCGCCATGTCCCTTTGCTTTGGCACGTTTACACCCTGCCCAGAGCCCAGCCACAGAAGGCCACGGCCACGAAGGGGCTGCACCGTGTTCAGTGCCTGCTGCAAGAGAGGCGGGAGGGGGCATTTGCAAGGACTTTGTGGGACCGTGTCTTAGCAGGGTGGAGGGGCACGGGGGCAAGGACCTCCCAACGCAGCCCCACCATCCGCTGGAGGCAGGAGCCGATCACAGGGCGAAAGGAGACCCCGTGCATTAAGGGCAGCCTCTGTGCAGCTCTGCAATGACTATGTGTCATCTCACTAGGTACTGATTCAGCATGGCCATGGCCATTCTTCATCTCAAAGCATGGGAGGAAAGTCCAGCACCATTTACGGAGCTCCCAGGAGATATGGGTGTTTGAAAGTACCGCCACATCCCCTTGGCAGGCTCCACCATCAGAAAAGCCATAAAGAATTTTCAGAGAGGAACACTCAAGGATTTCCTGATGGTTGCCACCGTGGTGTTTGAGCCTCAGGTTTTATCTTACCACTACCAACGCCCACAAGCCGAAATGCCCTTCCCTTACCCAGCTGCTCAACGAGCTTGGCATAGACCGTATCGATCCTTCTCATGGTCTTCACCAAATCTTTCTTTCTGAACTTGATCTCCACTGTTCCTCCAGGCTCCAAAATGCCTCCCCTGGAAGGAAAGTTTGGTAAAGCAGGGACTGGTCTACACAGGAGAATAAATCCTGGGACAAGAGGTCCAGGCAACTCTCTCTTCTAAGACTTAGGGAGAGAGAAAACCTAAAAGGGTTTTGTTTCCAGTCTGGGATTCTTGTCTACCCTCCCACTCCTTACAGCTTGCTCCAACGTGCATTATTTCAGGTTAGAGAAAAGGACTCCTGACCCCCAGAACCATGTTTTACTTGCCCGCAGCCTTCCCTGGCCGCAGGAGGATATCCCCAAGGAGGAACCTGCCACGCTGCTCTGTAAGAGCCCTGGAACTTTCAGCTGATGACTTTGATTAACTCAAGGGTAAAAAATACACATCTCAAGTGACCGGAGGCCTCTGCCAGTGGGACTATGACTCTGCAGACCCCATGCACCGGCTCTCGTTTCTCTGCAGGTGGGCTCCAGAGGATGCACATGTATTTTGGACACTGACCTGCTCTCCTTGTCCGCGTAGAGCTCCACGTACAGGGGGTTGATGGTGGAGTCGATGACCACCCAGGAGCCTCCCCGCAGCTCCGCGTGTGGCGGGATGTAGACCAGGACAGGCTGCTTAAAATCCCGGAGGCTATCGACAATGAAGGCGCCAAACTTCAGCATTTGGTCGTACATGTCTGAAAGCCAAAGGGACTCAGTGGCTGGGCGCCCCGACTGCCGCGGGCCAGGCTATTGCCCCTTGCCCCCTCCGAGCCGCCCAAAGCCACCTTCTCCATTGGAGAGACCAAACAAGCACCCCAAAACCAGCCCAGCAGGAAGCCACCAAGCCCTGGGAGCTGGGTCCTGGCGATGCCACATCACCCCCCCAGCCCAACCCCACATCCCGGAGTCGCGCGGGCAGGACCCCGCTAGGCTGGGTCACCCCAGGACCCCGTGGGGTGGCAGGAGTGCCGGCAGTATGCCACGGCGCGGGGATCGGAGCACCCCAAGCGCGGGTACCTTTCATGCCGCTGGAGAAACCTCGCCAGTTGGCGAAGATCATCAGCGGGAGATGCTCCCGGTTGAAGTCCCGAATAGCCTGGGCTGTTTTAAAAGCCGAGTCTGGAAACCAGACCTGCCCGGCCTGCTGGATTATCTGCAAAAGACGGCAAGCAGCAGTGCTGAGACCGGTGCTGGTGCTTCCCGGCACACCACACTGGCAGGTTGGTGGCACGTGGTGTGCACGAGCTGGAGAAAACCAACCTGACCAAGCACCCTTGATTTCACCAGTCTTTAGGGAAAATCAAGACATGCCGAAGGATTACACTAAGCTTTTTCCCTGCTCTCCTCTCCAGCCTTCTCCCAGCTGCCGCTCGGCTGCACTAAGGTCTCCCCACGCACCTTCGCCTCCGAGTCCGGGTTGGCAGGGTCCGCGGGTATCGTCACCTCCACGGTGCGGGTCTCAACAGCGATGACACCCACCGGGAGACCTCCCAGCCTGCAGTGAGGCAGGGTGGCCTCAGCAGAGGCCAGTTCCCCTCCACGCTGCACCCCAGCCCCACCAGAGAGGTTCCCCCCATCACCATCCCAAAAGCAGTGCCACGACCAGGGCCTGAGGGTGCTTGACCGTGCGTGCAGCCTCCCCACATTGCTCTCTGCCCCGGGGCTCCGTCCCCTGCTCCCGGCAGTACCTCGCTCTGCCAACCACAACTGTCTGAGCCCACGGCCTCATGATCTCCAGGAAGCTGCCCTGGTCGAAGAAGCCACTCTGCCAGGTCCCCTTGAGAGCTGCAGAGCACAGGAAAAAGCCGAACGGCGCAACGGTGAGCACTGAAGGGCTCCCTGTGCACCAGCCCACAGCAAAAAGCACCTTCTGCGCCAGAATGGGGGGTTTGCAGCCACAAGACACGTTTGGGAGCATTGCTGCAGAGGTCTCGGGCTACCCTCACTTACTTGGATGGGGTCTCCCTGCCAGCATCCACCTGGGGTCGTAGGGGACTTTGGAAGGGACAAAATCAATTTCTCTTTCGATGGGGTCACTTATGGCAGTGATGGGCACCGGGCTCCAGTTATCCTGCCAGGGAGAGCCCCAAGGGGCAGGTCACCAGCCAGGTATGGGGCAGCACCCCACACCGCCGCCCTGCAGCACCCTCCTACCTTGGGTATGTACGAGAGCCACTGCAGGATGGTGTAGACCCCCTCAAAGTCATCCGGGACGGTGACGTGGGAAACACCGTTATTGTGCATGATTTGCACGCCTCCCAGCTGGTTATTGGATGTGTAAACTTCACGTCCCAACACCTAGCCAGGATTATTAACAGAAACACAGATCGGTCTCTGCTAACCCAGGAGCTGCTGCTCCTTGCTCCGTTTGTTAAGTCAAACCTCTGTACAGGCACATTCCCTCTGGTTTGAGGCTGAATTTCCACCTCCGTCTACCAGGCTGATGTTAAAGCAAAGGGATCCTGCTTTAGGCAAGTGCACGCTTTAGCTCAGCAGGTTTCAAATCAGCTCAAACCAGTGCGATTCTGCCCAGAGATGGGTCCTGCCCCTGGGACCGGAGCCGAACAGTCCTCGTGGCAGCTCTGCCGTCCGGCCCTGCCCCGGGAGCGATGCGCTGAACTGGCCCCTAAAGCAATCCCAAACAGCTGCGGGGTGGCATCCTCTCGATCCTCAGTGGGACGAGCCCAGTCGCAGTTCCCCTGCGTCTCCTCCAGACAGGTCCCATGAGGTGACATGCGGGGACCTGCCCCCTCTTCCCACGGGACAGGGAAGGAGCCGGGGAAGGACACGCGGCTGGAGCACAGTACCTTATTGAGAGCCGTGACGCCGGTGAGGATGATGTGGGAGTTCTCCACCTGGATGACGCGCTGGCCCAGCCTCACCAGGTACGCGCCGATCCCGATGGCACGACAGGTCACCTGGGCACACACACGAGGACACGTGGGCTTACAGGGGAGAACGGGCTGCAGCACAATCCACGAGCACCAGGAGAAAGATGCTCTGCAGGGGCCTGCACAGCCGGGTCGCGCCAGCTCGCTTCTTGCATCCTGTTATTCCCCCCAGGGCAACCTTAAGAGCAGGTAGGAGAGAGGGGAGGCGCGGAGCAGGGGAAGGGCCCGCGGCCGTACCATGCTGATGGTCACTATTTCGTCGTAAGCACGAGAGGACTCCCCAGCGATGGTGCCGGCAGCTCTCAGGTTTTCCACCCCAAATCCGTTGTCCTTCCCGATGATGTCCAGGAGGACATACCTGCAGGGGAAGCAGAGCCACGGTGGTGTGGGCAGGACAGAGGGAAGCACTCGCTTGCATGATGTGTGTGGCAGGATGCTGAGCCAGGACGTGGGAGCTGCATCCTGGCGGGGATGTAGGGGGTGGCTCTGTGCACCCACGGGATAGCGGGGCTCACCTGGACTCGCCCCCTTCCTCCACGTGCTCACAGTGCACTGAGTTCATGGCGCTGATCTTCGTGTAGTCCTGGGGAGTCAGGTACAGGTACTTGAACCCCTGAAAATAAAGAGGAGGAGGACAAGTTGCGGAGCACCCCATGCACACGCTCACATGTGACAGGGCCCCTCTCCAAACCCAGCCCAAACCCACCCCGAGCACCAACAGCGGCTCAGGGACCAGGGCTGGACAGAGCAGCCATGGCAGCACGGGCACCTGTATCTCCACCCCGCTGGGGAAAGCGGAGGGAACCGTCCCTGTGGCGCTGGGTGCAGGTGTGGGCTCACCCCCCAGCACCGATCCCACAGTTTTACGTCCCAGTTCAGCTCTGGTCCTCCCTTCCCCCAATAAGTCCTCTGTTGTTTTCTGTGACGGCAGGAGGGGAGGTGCCCACACACCTTGTAGGGGTCCTCAGGGTCCACCCAGGCCACCTGGAACATGTGCTTTATCTCGTCGGCAAAGCCGATGCGGGCGCCGCTGTTGGCGGCGATGTAGATGCGGGGGATGCCTTCGGCCCGCGCCAGCTCCGAGGCCCGCAGGAAGACCAGGTCCTCCTCCGGCCCGAAGGAGCCGATCTTGTGCGTGATGTCGTTGCAGATGAGCACGATGTCCCGGCCTTTTGGGTACTCGGGGGTCTTCAGCTTCATTTTGAAAGCAACCATCCCCACCTGCCCCAAAACAGCACAGGGTCACAGGGCAGGCTCCTCCAGAGAAATGGGGTCTGAGCTGCAGACTGCATTAACCACCAGACAAGACGCTTGCTTGAGGAGCATCCCTCGGGCGTTAAACACAGCCGGCCCGGGGAAGCCACCAGCCATTCCCACCTGCCGCAGCGCAGCTTCCCCCCCCGCTCTCTCGCCCCGTTCCCAAATCATCCCCCACTACCTCGTTCCCTCCAGGGACCCTGTTCATCTGCACCAGGTGCCCCTGCGAGTCCAGCACCAGCTCGGTGTACGTCAGGACATCCTTGGGGTACAGCTCCGAGGAGCCCCACAGCTTGAAGAGAGCCTGCAGAGACACCGCGCGCAGGACGGGCTGAAAGCACGGGGCTGCGGCAGCCCCGAGGCTATCGCCGAGCGCAGACGCACGCTCCTGCAGCAGGCTGGGACTTGGGGTGAGCACAGCTTTGTGTTAGAGCCCCCACCCTGCTGCAGACCTCCTTGCACGGGGCTTTCTGGTTCACATCCTCCTTGAGTGCAACTACAGCAATTTGCAAGAGGTAGGAATCGCTTTATAAATGCTTCATATAACGAAAAATGTTGGCGCTTGGGCTCTTTTCTTTTTCTTATTTGCCAGCTCAGGGGAGAGGAATCTTTTCCCCAGATGGGAATATCTGGGGAGGGTGGGGAAGAAAAGCAAATGCAGTAATTTGGAGCGTTTTTCTGCTCAGCCACACTCACCTGCCTGATCATCTCCGGGAAGTCGTACACATAGGTGGTGCCCAAGGACTGCGCCTGGAACCGCTTGGCCTGCAGCAGGTCCTTGGTGACGTAGGGGGTGTTGATGAGCATCCCGTGCTGCGGCCCCTGCTTGTCCCCATACGACTGAAACATGATCTGGAGAGAAGGGCAGAGCGCTGGCTGCCTTCCCTCGGCGTGCAGGCGAGTCCTCTCTGCAACGCTAAGGAGCGAGAGCCCCGCAGGGCTGGAGCACTGCTGAGCTTTGCCTGGCTGAGACGCTCGTGCCTGTGGCTCTACTCGACCAAACAACATGATTTTCATAGAATCATAGAATTACAGAATGGTTTGGGCTGGAAGGGACCTTTCAAGGCCATCTAGTCCAACCCCGTGCCATGAGCAGGGACATCCCCAACTCAATCAGGTTGCCCAGAGCCCCATCCAGCCTGACCTGGAATGTTTCCAGACACGGGGCATCTCCCACCTCTCTGGGCAACCTGGGCCAGGGCCTCACCACCCTCAGTGTGAAAAACTTCTTCCTTATGTCTAGTCTGAATCTCCCCTCCTTTAGTTTAAAACCATCACCCCTTGTTCTATCACAGCAGGCCCTGCTAAAAAGTTTTTCCCCATCTTTCCTATAAGCCCCTTTAGGTACTGGAAGCTGCTGGAAGGTCTCCCTGGAGCCTTCTCTTCTCCAGGCTGGACAACCCCAACTCTCTCAGCCTGTCTCCATAGCAGAGGGGTTCCAGCCCTCGGATCATTTTCCACCCCGCTCTTTGCTATTGAGGGGACAGAGTGCAATGCTGCTGTGCTGCAAGTACCTGTAACACCCTGACCTTCACCTCCCAGACCAAAAACTGCCCAACTACGCACCAGCAACACCCCTGGGGCTCAGCACCATTTTGGAGCAAAGCATCACCCCACGGTGCCCAACTGGCTGCAGCACAGAGGGGAGTGAAACCGAGTCAGCCTTGGGAATGCTGCTGCACAGTCCCGGGGGCTCTGGGACAGACCGGCATTGCCGGTGCACGAGGATTTTTGCAGAAACCACCCCAAAGCTCTGCCGTAGCCGATAGCTGCCCAGTCGTGGTTGGGTTCCCGCTTGCAGCCGCTGCGCGCCGTTACTCACGCTGCCGGTGCCGGGGTCCCTCACTTCCTTGTAGAGGCTGATGTCCAGGTAGTAGCCGGACTCGTTGGTCAGGAAGAGGCGGATGGGGATGGCGGTGGCAGTGGGCGTCAGGCGGATGTTGATCTTCACCTCGGCCTGCAGGACCCGCAGCTTCCAGAGGCGGCTGCCGTAGCGCATCACCATGGACCGCACCGACTCCTCGATCTGGGCGTGGGATGGCACACAGATGGGTCCGTGGCCCCGGGGACAACACTGTCCTCGAGCGCGCGATGCCAAGGCCGGAGCAGCCCCGTTGCATCTCCACCCCAAACAGTCATTTCAGATTTGCTTTGGGCAAGCCCCTTCCCTCTCTCCATCCCTCCATCCCGGGGGGCTGGTGCTGCCATCCAGCGTCTCCACTGGGGAGAGGGAAAGACGGTGCCCCACAGCCTCCTGAACGGACACAGCCCCACTCCTTCAGAGCACACGCCACCCACCCTCGTGCCCTCCAGCAAACTGCCTGCTTGTCCAAGTCTGTACAAAAAGCCCTGACCACTGCAAAGTATGAAATGTCAGCACCCCCCCAACAAACAGCCCACAGTGAAGGTCTGACACAGAAATTAAGCTGCAGGAGTCTCTGGGGCTGCTGAATCCATCCCCCACCCAGGGCTGGGTGGGCACTGGGCAGGACCGGGTCTGACAGCCAGCGTGGGGGGTGCCAGCCCATCCGCACGGCAGTACCGAGCGCAGGGGACGACGCAGCCTCCACCCCCAGATCAGCACCGCACTGACAGCGGGAAGCAGGACACCGAGAAACACACCTTGGAGGGGTCCATGACGACCGTCGGGACGAAGTTGAGGAAGATGTGGTTGCAGTCGGTGCGGACAGTGGTGTTATTGAAGGCCACCTCCAGTTCATCCATCGCCTCCAGGAGCAGCCGCTCGCCCTCGTTCTGCAGGTACTCGAAGGAAGCCTCCTGCGGTGCACAGGGCGGCTCAGGGGCAGCCGGAGCAGCCCCTGCCCCCAAAATGCACCCGAAATGCACCCAAAATGCACCCGCCTCTGCCCGCACGCCCAGGGGACGCGGCGCCGCCTTGCCTTGGTGATGAGGTCCGAGTGGCGCACGATGGCACGGATGAAGAAGCGGTAGTCGGTGGCCTCGGCGCCCGCCTGCACTTTGGCAGCCCCCACGTAGAGATGCATCTTGTGGTTGGCGCAGGGAATGGCCGTCAGGTCGAAGTTGCGCATGCGGCTCAGCTCCAGCTGGAAGGCCAGCGCCGGCTCCAGGTGCCGGTAGATGCGGTCTTCTGCAAACTGGTGCGGCACGGAGCGGTGAGCGAGCGGCCGGCCAGCCGGCACCGGATGGGCTCTGCTCTAACCGCGGCTCTTACCTCATCCCTGGCTCTGAACGTGAAAAACTTTGGGAATTCTCTCTATGGCGAAGAGGAGAGAGAGGAAAACATGAATAACCCTGGCACACAGAGGCTTTTTCTGATTTTCAGTGAATTTATGAAAAAAAAAACCTTGCAGGCTTCCTCCTCCCCCAAAGGGAAAAGAGCTGGGAGTAATCAATGCATTTTAAAGGCAACTTAAAGCTACGGAGTGGCCATGCAGGAACCACACGTTACTGGAGACAGCAGCATAAAGGATAATACAGGAGATAAATCACTCATTGAATCCCTCGGTAATTAATTCCCAGCTCCTGATGCGCAGTAGGTACATCCATCACACGATGCTGTCTATAAGGTACTTATAGGTGTTGCTAGGGGTTTTAGGGAGGCGGAAGCATGATGTGTCTAAAGTCACTCTGCCTGTCTCAGTCCGCACTCACCTGCTGGGCGATGAGGAACGTGATTCTTCGGAGACCACAGTCGACGAGGATGTTTTTCTACATGGAAACAGAAGACTCCACCAGTCACGAGAGCTTAAACATCTCCACCGAGGGAGCAAACACAACCCAAGTGGCTGCCACAGGGTGCAGCGTTTTGGGGAGCGCTGCCTGGGGATGAGGCAGCGCCTTGGGATATGGTGCCCTGGCTTGTGGGGTCTGCAAAAAGGGGGTCCAGCCCCAGCAACAGACCTTGGACTGGGCAAAGGCTCTGAAGATGGGCACCAGCTTCTCATCCTCCATGTGTTCGGCACAGCGGAGCGCGATGTTGAGGATGTGGATTGGCTCTTCACGGACGTTCTGGCAACAAAACCCCCCAGTCAAACCTGACCAGCAGCACCATCGCCACCTCAGCACCACCCGAGGGGGACGGCAACGGCAGCGTGCCCACCTTGGCGTCCTCCTCCTCATAGATGGTGGCTCGTGCCTCGCTGAGGAGCGCGTTCTCTGAAGGCGGGTCGGCAAAGCACGAGATCACTTCATCGAAGTTCCTGCCCAAACGGCAGGGATGGGGTGACAAGTCAGCACACCATGCCCACTCCTTGCCCGAGGGGACAGCGCCAGGGACCCGCTGCGGCAGGGACGTGGGTACCAGCACTGCGGCCCCGGGGCACGCGCCGGCTCAGCCGGGCTCCACCAGCCCACGGCAAAGCCACAGCTGATGAAACGCAGCTCTGAGCGCTGCTGTGTTGATGTGCAGAGATGCTTAACCCGTGCCAGGCAAGCTCCCCCCAGGCTCCACACGTCCCCAAAAGACATGTTGTGTCCCCACCAGGTAACTGTTGTACTGAAAATACCCAGCCCCAACCTCTGGCTGTGGGAGGAAGAGGAGCTGCCCCGAGCACTGCCCAGCCACCGCCAGCTTTGGCTCTTGCACCCCCTTTTGCTCTCTAAGGACTGCAGCGGCACCCAAAAGGCAAGTGCACGACCAGCCAGGCATGTCCCTGCACCCCCACCTTGTGAAGTCCTCAAATCTGTTGAAGGCCACCATAGCTCCCATCCGCTGGCTCAGGGGAGAAAAGCCACTGTCCATGAAGAGCTCGGTGCTGTGCCGGGCCAGGTCAGGGTTGGAGATGCTGATGGGGACGGACATCCTGCGCGGGGGGGCAAGGCCGCCATCAGCCATGGGTGGAGGCACCGCTCCTGGGTCCAGCAGGGACCACGCAGGTCCCACGCGGGACCCTGGCCCGGAGACGGCTCATCCTGCTCCACTGGCAAAGAGAGAGCGCGGTGGGCAGCTCCCTCTGAGGGTGCCCGCGTTTTGCGTGGAGAAGATGAAACAAACTCAACAGCTTTGCAAAAAGGACCATGTCCAGGGGAGCAGGACAGGCGTGCAGGGGCCCCCATACCTGTTGGGGTGGGAGAAGGGCAGCATGAACTGGAACTCCACCAGGCAGGTGCCATCCGAGAGCTGCCGGTGCTGCAGGCTGTTCAGCTCGTAGGCAATGTACCCGCGCCGCACGTACACCTGGGAGGGGGCGGCAGGAGGTACCGCCGTGCCCCTGCTCCCACCGCACGCATCCATGCCGCCCCCCGGGGCTCACGTGCCCCCCATGGCCCCCCCAGCCCTCACCTCCAGCGCCGCCATGCGCACCACCTGGTTGGTGTGGTAGAAGAAGATGGGAAGCACGTCGAAGATGGTGGTTTCCGAGAGGATGAGTTTCTAGGGGGGAGAAAGGAAAATTTAGGGCAAGGATGAAGTGGGACCCCCTTGACCCATCGCAGGATGGGGGGGGCACATTCCAGAGGGGTCCCTCAATGTGGGGCGGCGCCGGACTGGCCAGCGGGGTGCCATGGGACACCCAGCCCACCATGGGGACACTTCCAGACCCAGGCGTGGATCCATGTGTCAGTCCCCTGCCCAGAGGGGTGAGGAGCAGGGGAAGGGGACTGGCAGCGACGGGGTGCACCCCCTCCTCTGCTCCGCACAGGCACTGACACTGCAGCAAGGCTTCCATTGCCTTTTGGGCTATTTGTGAGGCTAAGCCACTGCGAGCCAGACCTCCTTACTGAAGCCACCCCAATTCCCTCTGCGGAAAAACGCGCGATTCCCAACCTTCAGGTTTTCAGGGCAGTACTCGTGTCCGTACATGTCGATAGCGGAGAGGAAGATGGACTCCACCTGGTTGTGCCGCAGCTCGTAGGAGGGCAGGTGAGAGGCGATGAGCACCTGCAAGGGGAGAGGTGGCTGGGAGTGCAGGGGACGGGGATGGGGAGGGGGACAGGGACGGGGATGGGGACAGGGACAGGGATGGCATGGTGCGGCGCTCGCTGACCTGCCGGGCTCTCAGCGCCACTTTGGAGTGCTCGGTCTTGCTGAGCTGCGTCAGCTCGTGGAGGATGGCCGTCAGCTCGTCCGTCAGCGTGGGGTCGCGGCCGCACAGCTGGTCCTGCGATGCACACACCACCACGGCTCGGCTCAGGCCCCTCACTGCGGGATGGCTGCATCCCGCACCCCCAGCCCCGCACGGGCAACGGGGACGAGACCCGAGGCGCTAAAATGGGCAAAATGCTGCTCTTTGAAGCAAGTGCAGCAATGCAACACTACGGAGGGGAGATAAAGTCCCCCTAAGGAGGCAGGAATGGACACTTGAATGCAAAACCCAAACCCCGAGGGTGCATCAAACAGAGGAGCAGAAAAGCAGTTTCTCAGGTGTCTGCCTGCTTTCGAGGGGAAAGCACAGGGCTGTGACAGCCACCCGCAGCCGCGTCCCGTCCCGCAGCGATGCACAGCTTGCCTCAGCTTACGGCTTTTCCCTGCCGCCAGCCTTTACCCCTGGTGCCTGGGGGCATGGGCTGTACTCACGATTAACATGGTCACCAGCAGGTTCTTCTTTGCCACCTGGGCGTGAGAGAAGATGCTCTCCAGCACGGGGGTCATGTCGGGTTTGCACTGCTCCCGCAGGCTGATGACGCACTTGTCGTAGTGAGCTGCGGGGCAGAGCATGGTGAGCCCCGCAGACCCCCCCGAGAGCCCCGCAGACACCCCCAGAGAGCTCCCGAGCCCTCACCGTGCTGGAACTGTGTCTCCACTTGCAGGTAGCGTCTCAGCAGGTCCAGCACCACTGTCTTCATGTAGCCCCGGATGCCGCTGCGGTACCTGGGGAGCAGAGAGCCCAGCGTGCTGCGAGGAGGTGGCAGCGGTGGGGGGACACGGGGGGTCACGGACAGCGCGGGGCTTACCTCTGCACCAGCTGCACCACGCTCTGCGTGTTCATGAAGAAGACCTCCCGCTCGGCCTTCCTCTGCAGCGTGGCCGCGTGGGTGTCCAGCACGTTGGCGATCTGCGGGGAGAGGGCACAGGGTCTGGCGCAGCTCGGGGCCAGCGCGGCCGCAGGGCTGCCCACTCCCCGGCTTGCCTGGGGACAGTGCTGCTGCACGCAGAGCCTTTCGACTGGGTTTCTTTTTTCCACAAAGTGAAAAACGCAAAGTGAAAAATAAATATAGAAACACAAATATAAAAACACAAGCATAAAAACACAAGCATAACTTGATGATCTTAAAGGTCTCTTCCAACCTAAACAATTCTATGATAAAACTGCGAATGTTTCCCGGACTCATTTTATTTTTTATTTTCTCTCTTGACTGGACGCATTCAGGCAGAAACTCCTGAGTAGCTCTAGCTAGAAAGGAAGCGAAGGCCAAGCTGGGGGGTGCAGCCCCCGCGCCGCTCACCTGCTGGCTGGGGAAGCGGCAGAGCACGGAGGTGATGTTGCTGGCGTACTGCGCCATCACCTTCCGGATCGACTTCTCCACGGACAGGGGGATTCTTCCCGAAATGCTTGTCATGATCTCTTGCAGCTCCAGGAGGGGCAGGGAGGGGTCCCGCAGGGTCTTCATCAGCTGCGCCACCCACTCCTTCACCTGCGGGGAGCAGAAGCTGGCGCTGCCTGCACCCACCGGCGCTGCCCGCACCCTCCGGCGCTGCCTGTCTTGCCGTCATGGCAAACAGGAGGCAACGGGGCAGGACCCCTGGCCCGCCTGTGCCCCCGGCACCCACCTTGGTGCTGAAGTAGGGCTCAGGCAGGCAGTACCCGTTCATGACGTTGGTGAGATTGTCCAGCACGTTGCGGAGAACCTGGTGCTGCTTCTCGCCGGTGATGGGAAGGGTCTGCTGTGCCGGGAGCCCCCCTGTGAACAGCTGCGCCTGGAGAGAGTGGAGAGAGGTGGGCTGGCCTGGGTCCTCGCTGACATGGGACATGGCCCCCCGAGAGCTGGGGCTGCCCCGACAGCCCCAGAGAAACCAGCACAACCCCTCCGGCGTCTGCTTTTGGTTAGATACTGAGGAAGCACCTAACATGCAGCTTCACGTCCCTGCCAGTGCCCCATCGTGCAAACAATGCAGAAAAACTCGAGATGTAGCCAGAGTGCTATAGATTCCCTGAAAACTTGCACGCGAGCTTCTGCCCGCCGAGCAAGCGTGCACGGGGTGCTTACGCCGAGCAACGCCGCAGCGCGTGGAGCAGCTGCCTGAGCCCCAGCGCAGCCGGCTGGGGAATGCAGCATGGCCACGCGAGTGCCACCCCTTGCTGGGACAGGGACACATGCCTGCTGACGCCCCAGCCAGGGCAGCTCCTCCCGTTTGTCCACCAGCGAGCGTCCCTGGTGCCCTGTGGGATGCCATTTGGGAGCGGCCGGGAGGGGACAGCAGTGTGGCTGGCCCCCAGTTGACTCACAGGCTTCACTTTGGTGGGATCGTCCAGCTCGAGCCGGGCTATGACACAGCCCGCCTCCAGCAGCGCGCCCGGCCGCTTGACGTAGTGCACCCGCCCGGCCTCCTCCACCGCCAGCGTCATGATGATCTTCATCACCTGGGCGAGGATGAGTGAAACGGTCACCGAACGAGCAGGCAGAGTGCCTCGGGCACCACGGCAGCATTGGCAGGTTTAATCTTAGCCGTGTGCCAGTGCCGTGGCAGCGGGGCTCCCCCAGGCTCTCCTGCAAAACTCACCTCGATCTCTGCAAAAACGTTCCCCTCGGCTACGTGGCCACCATCATCCACCGTGTACTGCAGCAGCTTCCCCGCGGAGGGCGAGCGCAGTACCGTCGGGTCCTTCTCCTTCTCAAAGTCGCAGGTTTTGTTGCCGATGGTGAACCGGTATCTTAAAACGAGGGAAAGGTCTCCGTAACTGGCCACTGCTCAGCAAGGGGGGCTGGCGGGGGCCCAGCAAGAAGGTACCTGTCAATCTCCTCCTTCATGTAGGTGGTGTAGCTGTTGCCATCGTAGGAGAGCAGCAGCCCACCGTCGTTCAGCCGGTGCACGTCTATCTCGATGTGAGTGCGGTTCATGATGATGACGTACGTCGTCAGGGACTGGCGGGCAACCTGCGGGCAGGAGCCGGGGAGAGCCCTCAGTGACACCCCCTGAAACGCGCGCAATGGCCTTCCTGGGGGCTGGTGGGGACGGCAGGGGGTGAGGAGCATCTCCCCGCGCCGGTGCAGGAGCAGCATGCTGCCACGGGACGGGGCTGTGCCGGGGAGGGAGGGAGGCAGCGACCTCGGGCTGCACCCGAAGAGCTGGTTCAGCACGCAGCCCGGAGCTGGTTTAACTCACGGCTCACCTGCTGCTTTCATTGTGAGTAGGGAGTTTTTGCATAAAGTTCAACCAATTGGGTTTAAAAGCAAGAAAAGTATGTCCTTTATTAAACTCAGGGCAGCAGGATGCATGAAAATGTCTGTCTAGTTAAATGAGGTTATTAACCTCATTTTTACACTGAGCATTTTTAAAGGGCAACCTCGTATTTATTGCACCTTTCTCCTTCAGGACAGGACCAGACGTCCCTGCCCCCACGAGAAGTGCTGCAGCTGGTTCAGGAGGAGCACGGCCCAGCCCTCACCTGGAGAACGTACTTCACGCCCTCATAGATGAGCTCCACGTCGACGATGTTCAGCAAGGAGGCTGCTGGAAGCACCTGCCCCCTGAAACACAACGGACAGGTCAGGCACCACAAGCACTGCTTGCCCTGCGCGCCGGCGGGGAGCCAAGTGTGGGAGATGTCAGCGGTGCTGCTGGCGCCGGGCTGTGTGGGATCCGAGCTGGCTGCGGGAGGGCACGGAGGTGACCCAAGGGGATAAGCATCTGCTTTAAATAACCCACGTGAGCGCCTTGTAAAAATGCATCCAGAGGCAGGCCAGACGCTGGCAAAACACGCTCCGATAAGGGCGCGGGGGAGAGCCCCGGGCGTCCTCCAAGGCCGGAGGAATAACCTTGACGTTCAAGCGCAAAAACAAAAGCAAGCTGCATTCAGCCAAGCCACTTTCCCTTGAAAGCTGTTTTCCCAACCGTGTGAAACTTTTTCCCCTCTCCAGATAAAGCGCTGGCCGAGAAGGCGGAGCTGTGAGTCACAGCAGACACCCCTGGCTCCCGGGCTGTTGCAGTGCCATGGGCGCTGCCTCTGGATTTGCAAAGCTTTTGCTGCCAAAGTGGGAAGGAAGACGGCCCGGGGAGAGCAGCACCCGGGTCTCCACACTTGCAGGAGCCGCACAGGCTGCCGGGAGCCGCCCTTTAGGACGTGCAATCCCACTGCCTCCTGCGCCCACGGCACGGCCGAGCCCCCGTCGGGCAGCCCCCGCTCCGCACCTCTCCAGCGAGTGCAGGAAGTCGGTCATGCACGTCCTGAAGGCAGCATCCGCCACGTTCAGGGCACCGCACACGACACCCAGCATCGTGTCCGGCTTCTCTGCCTGCGGGGGGCAAAGAGAACAGGGTTCGGGTCTTACACCGGCAGGGGAGCGGCGACCCCGGGGGGCTGGTCTCCCTCACCTGCACTTTCTCGGCGATCAGATGGTCCAGCCAGCCAGTGTCTATCTCGTTGTTCTGGAAGCTCTCTGTCTCCAGCACCTTAATCAGATACTCCACTGTGGTCCGGAAATCCCCGCGGATAGACAGCTCTTTCAGGGCAACCACCATGTTCCTTTTAGGGAGCAAACCCCTCCGTTAATGACCAACGAGGTGGCTCTTGGCTTTCGGCTGAGGAAACCGGGGAACCACAGGGACCGGGGTGACGAGCTCCCGAGCCCTGGGAGCCCTCATGCCTGGATGATACAGCCCCACACTTCACATTGACTTAATAAAACACTTAAATACCCAAGACAGACTCGTTACGTGTCGCTCAATTACTGAATGAACGTTGCTGCTCGCTGGCATTAAGCACGTGCTTAGCAGATCACTACAACGTGTCTTTAAGGATCAGGTTGATGCACTGGGGCCGTCGCACCAGCACAGTCTGAAAACTTTGCCTTTGGTCAGACATTCTCTGCAGCACAAACAAGCTGCTCAACACAGCGGCACCATTCTGGTCCTCTCAGATAAAAGCCAATTTTCCCAGCTCGTGCATGGATTGAGAGTCTTCCCAAGGACACCCACTCGCCGACCCGGCCCACCACACTCACGAGATGGCCTCCTCCCGGTTCTCTCCCCACGAGAAGCAGTGCCCGAACTGGGAATCGGCAAATTCGTGCAGCCCCCCGGCCGCCGCCACGCTGAAGTACCCCCACACGTTCTTGCTGCTGCGGAAGTTCAGCTCCTGCACCGTCCCCGAACTGGGCTTGAAACCCTGAGCGAAGACAGAGCAGAAGACATGGAGAAACCAGGCTTGAGACTCATGCAGGGTAAACAGGGAAGGGGAATCCCTGCACCACTTGTCCATCTGCACGTGGATCTCACCGACCCCGTGGGTTGAATGCCCACGAGCATTGCCCGGCTGGGGAGGACCGTGCTCAGTTCAACCCCCCGAGCGGCAGGGTCCCCCCGTCCCCACGTGCGGGGCCGGTGCACGAGAGCCTGTCCCCCCGGCTCACCTCCTCGGGGTTCTCGCTGGTGATCCGGGCGGCGATGACGTGGCCCCTGGGCACGGGGGTGTTGGTGGGGCTGTGGAAGCAGATGGGTGTATCGCCCCAGGGGCTCTCCCCGTACAGCACCCGGATGTCTTTTATCCTGTGCAAGGGGATGCCCATTGCAATCTGCACGAGAAACAAGGATTTTAGCTGCTGGAACAAGACTTTAGCATCAAAATTACAACTGGGAGACATCGATAGATGGTCTGAATGAAGAGCAAGGGGAAGAGGTGCCATGCTGCAGGCAGCTGCTCCCGGCGGGGAGCCAGAGGCGAAGGAGGGATGCTACATATTGCTTCTGCCTGCACCCTACACGCTGGTATAGGGGACAGCTTCCCTCTGCCAGACTCCAACCCAGCACTTCTCCCTAAACTGCAAAATTGCTTCATGTAATACACCTCGCAAAGCCACCCATGTGCACGCGGGTACCTGCAGCTGGGCAGCAGGGAGGTTCACATCCGCGATCATCTCTGTGCAAGGGTGCTCCACCTGCAGGCGCGGGTTCAGCTCGAGGAAGTGGAAGCTCCCGTCCTCGCTGTAGAGGTACTCCACGGTGCCCGTGCTCACGTAGCCCACCATCTGGGCCAGGCGGACCGCGCACTGCAGGAGAGGGCGAACCGCCGCGGGGAGTAATGACCCTCTGTGCACCGCAGCAGAGTCAGGGTTGTCCCCAGCAAAACGGCAGCAGTGTCCTTGCACGGACCCAAGGGGACAAGCAGGGCTGGGGCTCCCCGCTCGGCTCGGGGGGGTCCCTCCCTTGCTGAGGAGCCTCAGGTGCCAATACCCACAATAAATCCAGCAAGGATCAGACCATCAAACCTCGTGCTGCCCTAAGACCAGGGCCACCCACCTGCTCCATCACCTCGATGACGGAGGGTGCCGCGATGGTGACGGGCGCCTCCTCGATGATCTTCTGGTGCCGGCGCTGGATGGAGCAGTCGCGGCCGAAGAGGGAGATGGCGTTGCCGTACTCATCGGCCAGCACCTGCACCTCCAGGTGCCGGGCGTGCTGTGCCAGCTTCATCAGGAAGACAGGGGACCCGGGCGCCTCCGCCTGCACCTGCGGTGAGGGAGAGGGTTGTGCTCAGCATCACCCCGCAAATTCATCCCAGGACGGAGGCAGGTCCTGCAGCGAGCCCAGGTGGGAAGCACGAGACACCCAGAGTGGGAGCAGGACCCTGCTGCGTGCCCCTGGATGGGACAGGGATGGGGACAGGGATGGGGACTCCGGGCGCCTCTCACCTGCCGGAAGCAGGTGCCAAATTCCTCCACCGCCTCCACTTTTCGGATGCCTTTGCCCCCACCACCTTCTGCTGCCTTGATCATCAGCGGGTAGCCGATCCTCTTGGCCACCTGAGGGGGACAAGGATGTGGTGACTGAAGTGCTCAGGACCCCAACCCGTCACCCCGACAGTCCACCCTGCCCCAGCCCCGTGCATCCCCAAGCAGGATCGCCCCAAGCCACATCCGTGCAGAGGGACAAACTGCTGCTGGAACATCCTTGCATGGCTGTCACCTGTGCTGGGAGGCCAAGAGAGCCAGGGCATGCAGGCTCCAAGGAGAAATAACGGTGGATGGGAGCCAAGTGACTGCCTGTGGGCTCGGCTTTACCTCCAGGCCTTCCTCCACGTCTTTCACACAGCCCTGCGCATACGTCTCGAGGGGGATGCTGATCGTCTGCTGATGCTTCTGGTCCTCCTCGGACCACTGGGCCACCAGACCTGCGGGCACAGCCAGGGCTACAGTCACCACCGCGGTGACGTGGCTGGGGTAGCATGCTGGCTGTGCCCGGGGAGCTGGGGACCCCATGTTGGCACATGCCATTTCCCCTGTTTCCATGCACCCCATCTCCAAAACCCTCTCTGCCCAAACCAGCAGCCACTCGGCTGCAGCAGGGACCCCGATATCTGCAGCCACCCTGTGGCCAGCTGGGCCGGGGACCCCAACCCTGGCGCTTGCTTTGGGGGAGAAGGAGAGGCAGGGAGGAGAGACACGGAGGAGCAGGGAGGGTGTGCGGGGCTGGGGAGGAGGCGCTTACCGCTCCCGCTCCACGGCAGCGTGGGGATCTGGACCGTCTGAGCCACGATGGTGGAGGCGACTTTGTCCCCCAGCGCCCACATGGCATCGCTGGGGGGACCTTCGAACAGGGAGGGAAGGGGTGAGCTGGGCCAGCCTGGCCGGCCGGCCTGTCCCCATCGCACGGACGCTGCAGAAAGCTGCTCCCCACTGAGCCAGCACCATCAGCCCTTCTGCAAAGAGTGGGGGCATGGGAAACCCCCCCAAACCCACTGCCTGGTTCAGGACGGAGCTTGACCCTTCTCCAAGGCGGAGCCGAGGCTGTGCCCTGGCTGGGCAGCACAAGAGGTCTGCTCCCACCCGAAGTTCCTCTCCGAACGCTGCATCAGCATGAGCATTACAGGGAAAACCCAGAAAACGGCAGGATTCCTGGGGCGGCTCCACAACCCGGCCTGGGGGCTGCCACGCCGCAGGGCGGACACGCCAGACGCGCGAAACGGGCATTGCCCAGCGCGGTGGCCCTGTGGAGCGAGCCTGCATGCACACACTAGCCCGATGCCCGCTGCTCCAGCACTGGGAAGGCGGCGAGACCTTACCTAGGAAAGCTATCCCATTTTTCTGCAGCAGCTCTGGCAGCTTGGGGTTTTCCGAGGCGTGTCCCCAGCCAGCCCACACCGCCTGGCACAAGAGAAGGAGCAGCGCGAGCTGTTACCTCCCTGCACTGCTGTGCTTCCATCGCCCACAGCATCGTGCCCGGCTCCTCCGCACGGAGAGATGTCACCCCGTTTCCGAGTGCCCCTTCTTCCCCGTCCGCTTCCCTCGGCAAAGAGGTGGGAGGCCCGCGAGCGGCTGCTACCTGGACTGGGATCCGTTTGGAAATGTCCACGATCAGCTCCACGTTGGCGTAGTTGTTGTTGTTGGCCCCCCCGGGGACGGGCACGTAGTGATCTGCCATTTTGATGTACTCTGAAAGACAGCACATGGCGGCGGTGGGAGCCAGTCCCCTGAGCCGCACCCCACTCACATGCTGCCCCTTGCACCCCCTCCCCAAACCCTCCATCTCGGGGAGGCTGGAGGCGAGAAAAAATCATTTACTCCTGGATCTGGCTGTGCAGGAGGAAAGTGTGCGACCCCGGGCTGTGCAGAGCCCCCCCCCATCCCAGGCAGCAGCGCAGCCCCAGGGCAGGGAACGTCCCTCCCTGGGATGCTTTTAGGAATTACCCGCATTAGCCTTGAGGTCTTCAGGGGTCACCATGACCACGAACCGAATGGCACGCTCATTTCGGAACATCTCGTAGGCCCACCGGCGGATGGAGCGCATGCACTTCACGGCGGCGATGCCGTTGTTGGCGATGAGGACCTGGGGGGACGGGGACGCAGGGCATCAGGCTGAAACCTCTCCTTGCTGCTGGGGTGCAGGGCTGGGCGCGCGGCCCCGAGGGATGGCAGCATGGAGGCGAGGGCTGAGCAAAAGCAGGGCAGTCATGCTAACACGGGCGCTTCGTGACAGCCGGTTGTAAGTGCCGGCGGAGCAGGAGGCTCCTTAACAGCAGCTTTGATGCCTGGCACTGGGGCTAACGAAGGATGGGACTTTGGCCTTCGTTTGTGCCAGCCATGCAAAGCCGCTGGAAGCAGCCGCCGTGCAAGGGCAGCGTTGGGAGGCTTTCCCTCTCCCAGCCCACAGGGGTGGGTGAAGCCGGGGGACGAACAGCTCTGGGATGCTCCAGGCTGCCATCAGTCCGAGCCTGGAGGGTGCGGGAGACCTGGGCAACGTTTGAGGATGCCGCCGTGAAAAGCAACAACCCACCACCCGGGCAAAGGCAGGGGTGCACGGGGAAAGACCTTCTCGATGACACGGTTGCCCCCGAAGCGGGTGACGAACTCTGCGGGCGAGGCGACGGTGAAGTCCCGTTGCAGATCCATCTTCCTGTGCTCGCGGCCCTTCTTTGCCAGGTGCAGCCCGGACATGCTAGGCCTGCAGCGGGACGCGACGGCCGTCAGCGAGCTCGCAGCCACGCGAGCAAACCCTCGCCAGGCGCGACGAGCGTGCTGCTGCCGGCTGGGGCTTCCCCGGCGGGTCAGATCTGCAGAGAGCCCGGCAGCCTACAGCACTGAAGACCAGACTTTGCCCCCTCCACGGTTTCTTCCGAGGAAAGCAATAAAACCCCTCACCCTGCTGACACACGCAGGGAACATTGGGATTCACTTTCCTTGCTACCAGCTCCCTGTCACGCACCGGGATCTCTCCAGGGACATTTAACACCCACCGCAACACCGCAGAGAAAAACTGTTTTCGGCTGAGTTATGCGGGGCAAGCAGTTCGGGGCAAACAGAGTGTGTTTTGCAACTGAAACACGTCCCCCAGCAGCTGTGGGTCCACATTCATTCAAACGCTGCAACAAGCAGGTTTGCAGCCGCAGGGACTGGCCCGAGACCCCGCTGCACCAGACAAAAGCCCCGGGGTTTGCATTTCAGGGAGCAGAGAGCTGCTCAGGGCTTTTGGCCAGTGCACGGAGGCACACGTGTGTCCAGAGCACTGCTACAGCCGCAGCACGGCCGTGCCCACTTCTGCACCGCTACCCGCTCCCAGCCCAGTTACGGCTGGAAATGCACCACGCTCTGCTCAAGGGATGAGGAATGAGGAGACTCCCACGGGGCCAAAACGCAGCACCAAGCGCAGACCCTCCCTCCCGCTGCCGGGATCGTTACATGCACAAATGCCCCTCTGCAGCGGCCGAGGTCTGCTGCAAAGCCCCTGCAGCTCCTGGTTCGCACCGAGCCCCGTTGCGGAGCTGTATCTATCCCCCCACAATCCCGGAGGATACCTGGAGCAGCCAGGCTGGGTGGCGTGGGTGGCAGGAAGGGCAACAGGTACATGGGACGGCACAGAGCATCCCTTCCCCGGCGCCCGTGCAAGGCGAGTGGGGTTGCTGCCTCCAAGCCCCATGGCACAAGCACCAGGTCTCCAAGGGGTGCAGGCGGAGGTGCCCCCACGAGACCCCCCCGAGCCGCGCTAGGGTTACCGAAGGGGGAGCAAAGGGCAGGCAGCGCTCCACGAGAAACCTTGCAAAGAGCGTGATGCACCACTCCCAGAAGCTGCCTTGGGAATTTGCTCTTGCGCAGCCTGCAATGACAGCACTGCAGCTCCTTGCCGGATCAGACCCCGTCCTGCCCACCCTGCCTGCTCCACGACCCCAAAACTCCTGCCCAGGCTCACCACGCTGCCGGCCGGACTCACCCTTACCATGGTTTTCCACTGAAGGCATTTCCATGCCCTCTGGAGTCTACTCCCCGTTTCACAGCCCATCGCGCATCCCCAAGCGGGCAGGTCGGAGCGGGCTGAGCGGGCAGGTCGGAGCGGGCTGCGCTGGCAGCCGGAGGGCCGGAGCAGCCCCTCCGCAGGGCTCCGGCCCGGCAGCGCTATAAGGCAGCCCTCGCGCCTCCCACCTCCGGGCACAGCGGCGGCCGGAGGGTCTGGCAGCGCCGGCAGCCCGTCGCGGGCAGGCAGGGACCTCCCCGGCAGCCAGGCACGTGCCTTCCCGCGGCTCTGCCTGGAGTTTTAAGCAACTTTCTATTTTAATTACCGAGTTCACATTCCCCCCTTCATAACTCAGACAGATTTTGAACTGTTGATTGTTTTTCCATGGGTGCGCTAAAAATAAGGAAGGATGAGCCCCCCCCAGAATGAGCCGATTTCACATGAGCAGCACTTGGCACATTTATTTTGAGGGGAAATGTGCCAAACCCCCCTGGGAGGTTGGGAAATGTCCCAATCTCTCCATGCACTCAGGGTATTTTCCAAGTAGCTGGAGCACTGCATTGAGTGGTGCCGGGTTTGTCGCACTCCGGCGCATCCCCCGCACCGCTCGGCAGCTCTGCTGCTCTGCCGGGGCCAGCCGCGCCGCCTGCTTCCCTCCCGCAGCCCCCGACCCCGCCGCAAAGCCTGTGCCAGCCCACCCGGCCCATCCCGCAAACTGCGCCAGCCGTGTCCACAACGCAACTCGGGCAGCGGCATAAGGCAATTCCTCCCGCGTAAGAGTGCGGACGAGCAGCAGCGATACCCCGCTGGCAGCGCGGCACACGAAACCTCCCAAACCCCCAGCTAGGCAAGAAGACACCGTTGGACTGTCAAGTTTCATAACATGTCCCGGCAGCCGAAGGTCTTTTATTTTTAACCGGGAGCGGAGCAGCCAGGAGCTGGGCAGCAGCGCTTTGTTTCCAGCTATTTATAAGGGCCGTCAGCTGGGCTCGCACGGGAAGCCACCCTGCGCAAGGCAGCAGCGAGCTGCCCCACGGCTGGGCAAAAGTCGCTGCGAAGCTACCCACGGAGCAAAGCTCTTCCACTTTTCATCAACTCGCCACAAAACCACCGAAGAGCTACTTTTCTCCCTTTAATAGTTTATCTGCAATAGTTGCAAGGGCAGAGGAAAGGCAGGAGCGGCACAGGAGCACCCCATGTACTCCCCTCCTCCCGGGACACTGTGTTTTTTCCCCATGCGCAATCCCGGGAGCGCATTAGCATCCCTCCCACGGCAGAAGCAAAGTGAACCTGGCAGCAGGAGCGGGTCCTTGTGGGATCCAGCCCTGGGGGCACAGGGCAGCATTTGCACGCACAAGTTCCCTGTCCAAAGGCTCGGCTCAGCTTGCAGGTTCCCAGACACCCCATGAAATGCCCCAGCAACGCTCATGCACACAACGGGCACCCAGAAGGATGGCGGCCGCAGGGAAAACACCAGCAGCGCCCGCCGGTGCCCGTCCACATGCTCACCACCTCAACCGACCCCAACCTCGTCTTGCCACACAAGAAAATCCCCGCTCCCCGATGCACCCCCGTCCTGTGCCCACCACAGCAGCGGACGGTGCATCAGCACGGCCTTTCCCGGCACCGGGAGATGGTGCAGGGACAGAGAGAAGCAGCAAAATCGTAGAATGATAGAATCAAAATGAGAGAGGAAGCTGTGAGAAAACGGGAGCTATTGGGCAATTCGGCTGCAGCGCCGGGGATCGCGTTTGAAGGAGCGCCAGGCACACGAAAAGCAATTTCCACCCCGTTCTTTGACATCCAAAATCACTGTAACGAGGAACCCCTGCCCCAGTCCTTGCTGCACTCATGCACGTGGCGCTGCTGTCACACAGAGCGCTCGGGCACCTCTGCTCTTCCCAGGGTGCTGCCGTTAACCTTATTATCAGGGATTTTCATGCAGCACCAAGTCAAAGGGGGCAGGATAGGGGCATCGATCTGAGGCTCCAAGAAGCACCTGCACGCGCACCCCAATTTTAGCCACAGGGTCCCTGAGAAATGCACCCGTGAAAAGCATCTGCCCGCCCCAAACGGGGCATATTTGCGCCACCGCTGCTCCCGACCCCACGCGTCGTACCTTATGCCGGCGGCGGGCTCCAGCGGGGCGGTCACGGCGGGGGGCTCGGTGCCGGTGCCCCCCGCCCCGGCCAGGCTGCTGCGCCGGCTGCCCACCTTGAAGGCTGCGGCCACCAGCTCATCGTCGGAGGAGTTGTCGTCGAAGGAGCCCAGCACGAATTTGGCCAGGGCCGGCCGGCGGAGAGCAGCGGGGTTGTACACCGCGATCTGCTCCTGCTCCCCTGCCACAGCCTTGCTGGCCCGCGGCGGCGGGCTGGGGGCCGGGGGGCTCGGCCGTGCCAGGGGCTTGGCTACGGCGGGAGCCACCGGCTGCTCCGCCGGGGTCTGCTCCGGCTTCTCCTCCTCCCCGGGCTGGGGGGCGGACATCTTGGCCCAGACGAGCCGCACCAGTACCAGCAGGAACAGGGCGGACAGCAGCATTCACCTGCCCTGGGGAGAGGCGTGAAGACGCTCCATCAGGGAGGACCCAGGGCCCCCCCATCAGCTGGGGACACGGGAACAGCCCCCCGAAAGGCCGAGGCCCCTTCCCTATTGCACCCCACACCGCAGCCCCCCGCAACGCCCAGCCAGACCCCCCTCCAGCTCAGCCAGGCTGCCTGCAGGCTCAGCCGCAGCTATTTTTACTCCCCCAAACAGGAGTGGTGGTGGCGGGGGGCAGGACGGGGGGCACAGCTCCACTCTGCCCTCACGCAGCCCTCAGGGGGCTGAAATAGCCCCCCCGCCTCCCCAGCTGCTCGCAGCATCCGAAGGGCGGCGGTGAGGCCCCCCCCAGCCCTGGCCCCTCACAGAGGGGGGCCCCTAAACCAACCCCCCTGTCTCTAGAGGCAGTAACAGCTGGGGAGGGCTGTGGGGAGGGCCCCAGCCCCACCATGCTCCCCTCAGCCCCAGCCCCTTCCTGGGGGGGCCACTCACCATCAGCGCCGAGCCCCAGGGGTCCCCCCCTTCCGCGCCGGCTGTGCCTGACGCCGGCTGTGCCTGCCCGCACCGCGGCTCCCGGCCGCGCGTATCTGGGCCGGTGGCTCCGTGGGCGCTGGGCTGGCAGCCGGCGCCGTGCCAGGCCCCGGGGTGAGGGCCGCAGCGCGGGGGGAGCGCGGGCCCCGGCCCCCAACGGGCCGGCTCAGGGCCGCGCTTCGGTTGCGTTCTCGCACGTGACGGTAACGTCAAGCAGAAATATTTCCCCGCTAACGCGCCTGGAAAACTTCTGCTGGAGGCGAGAGTGGAAGGGGGGGGGCTGGGCCTGGCCAGGACACCCGATCCTTGGGGGACAAAGGTGCCCCGGCCCCGTGTCTGGTCATGGGGCCAAGGAGAAGCTCCAGCACCTGCAGCTTTGCCTCCCTGGGGGGAGCAGGGGGAAACCCCCAGGGAGAGCAGGGACCCCCCCCCCCCCGCTCCAGGCCAGCACCCCTTGCAGAGCCAGGGCCCCACCTCAGGCACCCTTCCCTCCCCCCCGCGTTGTTCCTACCGACGTAAGGTCACACCACAACACAAAACAAAGTAATTTTTATTTAAAAAACGAACTGAGGGAAAAAAACCCCACCAAACGAAAAATACAACACAGCCACAGAAAGCGTAAAACTGCACTTGTCCTAGTGTTACCTATCGGAGCAAATATCAAAGAAAGGTTTACGGGGTATTCTATAAAAACTGATTAACTCCCAAATGAGTAAGGCACTTCACTTCCCTTAAAGGAATTACGAAGTCAAAGATGATCTGGAAACCCAGAAGTGCGAAGTCCAACCTTGTCTCCATCCTGGAAGACCCAACAGTGGCTACAAACCACAATTTGCTCCTATGAAGGCAAAAAGCACAAAACTCCCTGTGTTTTAAGATCTTAAACAATCTGCAACCATCGGCCCATCAACTGGCAGATCTCGATGAACAAACCTTCGCCGCTAACATCAGCGGGTACCACAAAGTTCATGGTCATCACAGCTCACCTGTTATCCAAGCGATTAACACACCCAGTAAGAATCTAAAAAGTCGTGGTTTTCCCCTCTAAATGCCAACAGAAAGCTCGGAGCACGACCAGAGCCTCGGTCACAGTCTCCCCTCGGCTGCTGGGGGACTTACTCTGAAATCTTGAGAGTACGGATACACCAAGCAACACTTCTGACAGTGTCTTTACAGTCCCAAAAGGCCAGACTTCTAATAAATCTCATAATCTGTAGCAAAAAGCTAAAACCAAAAGCATCTGCCTTTTCTCCCGCGGAGTCAGCTCCACACCCCCCAAATAAGAAATCCAGATTTGCACAGCTGGAAGCGAAGAAGAGGGAGGAGACGCAGCAGGGTATTTACAAAAGCTGAACAGCTTCACCTGTAAGAACCGACATCCCTTTACAAGAGCCTGAAAATACATTCCCATTACAAGAATGAACACAAATTAGTATAGAACTCTGGTGGGTTTTTTTTCTTTGCTTCAAACTAGGCTGAGACCTGTTCAAACAGCAGAGAATTTGTCCATCTAACGCTCCAATATGCTCTTTAAAAAAAAACATTTAAAAAATGTAACATCTCTGAAAGTTTGGTCACTTGTTCCTTGAGCAACATCCAAAGAGTAATTCTCAGGTCAGCAAAAGTTTTTCAGAAATGAGACAACCCCGAAAGAGGGGCTGTTGCCCACCACGAGACCGCGCAGCCTCTGCGCGCAGCTCAGAGCGCTCCCCAGTCAATGGGCTTCTTGCCGGATTTCTTGAGGAATTCGTTTGTCTTCGAGAAGTGCCGACAGCCGAAAAACCCTCTGTTGACAGAGAAGGGCGAGGGGTGAACCGTCTGCAGGACGTGGTGGCGTTTCTGTAGAGCGTTAGAGGAAACGGCTCGTTAGATTTGCATGCTCGCAGCTCCCTGGGCAAGGCTGGCTGCTTCTGCCCGGCCCCGCAGGTGCCGTTTCCTCTCCCCCCCTCCCCAAGGACCCAAAAAACCGTCTGCGAGGACCGAGACTTTTGTCCCACTGAGCAGAGAAGGACAGACTACGTAAAGCTGCAGTAACACCCCGGCCATTTTTCAATTGCAAACACAAAATTTACAGTTATTTATGAGCCTTTTCCCAGAAAAGCACAGTTCTGACCTCAACTGGAGGCTTTTCTGACAACAACAGGCTACACTTGCTCCACTTTCGTTGCTTAATTCTGGCAAAGGCTAAGCTGGAACAGAAGGGCAGCTAAATTTGACAGCAGAGTTCAAGCAGGGAGAGAACCCCAAACTCTGTAGGGAAAGTGCCCTCTAGTGTCCACCCGTCTGAAGGGAAGAGTCAGCGAGGGGAGAGGCGAGGAGTAACGGTACCCTGTCAATGGAGCTGCCTTTCCTCTGGGCGTAGGCTCCCCACAGCATGAAGACAACCCCCTGCAAGTTCTTGTTGAGCCAGGACACCACCACATCCGTGAACTGCTCCCAGCCTCTCTCCTTGTGGGAGGTGGCCTGGTGAGCCCGCACCGTCAGGACGGCGTTGAGAAGGAGCACTCCTGGCAAGCAAAGCAGATACACGGAGCATGAAACAAAAAAAATCAAGCGTTAACTGCTTCTTCCTGCTGCCCCTGAGAAATGATACACTGAATTTTCATTCTAAGGCACCCGCTAAGCGGCAGGCACTCAGAATTGATTTTCTCCTTTACAGATGGACCGTTTCCAGCCACGGATCTTTTTTCTAGCTCGGCTTCCTCACGGCCTGTCGCGGACACGGCACTGGAGTGTCTGTTAACTCACCTTGCTTGGCCCAGCCAGTCAGATCACCGTGACCAGGATGAGTGAAGTCCTCAATATCCGTGGACAGTTCTTTGTAAATATTTTCTAAACTGCGAACAAAAACATCAGAAGGTTTTAAATACGCACGTTTAAAGATAAGAGCAAACAGCACCACGTACTGCTCTTACACTACACAAGAAGAGTATTGATTTTAACCTTATCATTTAAGATAACAAAGCCATTTGTAGAAGCCGGGTAACAAGGACCTCCCTTTGTGTGCCTGGATAGAAGCTCCATGAGGAGGTCTCAGCACAACTGCAAATGCAAATTTACGTCCAGCATGCTCTTCAGAATGTCAAATTATACAGAATTATCCCTAATTTTGCAGGGATGCTTTTTTCTAGGCAATGCACAACTCAAATTTCAGTAGTCGCAATGCACTTCCTAGCACTTACCTGACTTGCAGACAGAAGCGACACAGAACGGCAAATAATTTGTAACCAAAAGGGATTTTGCAAACTGAGGGCTGTCGTACCTGGGGGGAGGGGGAACAGGCTTCTGGACACTGAAACAGAGCCCGTGAGCTTGATTGGGTCCGTGATATGGATCTTGTCCCAAAATGACAACCTTTACCTGAAAGCAGACCTTTGTTAGCACTGAGCTATAATCACTATTATTCCCAAAAGCAAGAAGGAAAAAAAGAAAAGCCTATAAACGAGCTTTATCCTAAGACAAACACACAGACAAAAGAACCCCAAAACACCAAACCCCAGGAACTGAAGTGAAATCACTGACATCTCATTACAAAGAAGTTAAAGAACACGGTCCCCACCCAACACTAAGGATTAGCATCACCACAGCTTTGCTGCTGAGATGATGAAGATATTTTGAGTGCAAAAGCCCAACATTTTCCAAGACCCACAATAAAACACCTTGTTAAGGTATTTTCCAAGGAGATTTCCTCACATTTTAGTTTTATGGCACACTTGCTGTGATATTTTTGACACAGCTTATTGGCAATGGGATTACCTTAAACACTGTCGGGTTTTTTTTAGTTATAGTTCATTACAGATCAATTAAAAAAAAAAAAAAAAAGAGATGGAGATGCCAAAATCAAGCACTACATTAAGGTGATAACACTGGAAATAAGGTCAAAAGCCTAACTAAAGTTTTAAAGGAAATTCTGTGGCCAGCAAGGGTAATAAAACAATAAAACCACACTTCAGTATCAGAGATGAAAGCAAAGCCAGGATTTACGAGTTACGGGAGAGAAACAACAGCACCCGCATCCCATGGGATCGCCGCTGAAGAGACCAAACGCCAACCGACGTGTCTGGGCACCCGGCCCTGCGTTTCAACCGTTTCAAACGCAGCAGGAGCCGGAGGCCCCCCCTCCCCAGCGCCCGCAGCGCCACTCACATCCCTGATGTCGCACATCTGCGTCCAGGTGAAGACTTGCTCGGGGGGCGGGTAGACCGTGTAGCGCTTCCTCTCTTCCGCGACGAACGCCATCAGCTGCGGGGGAGAGGGCCGGGTTGAGCCCGGGGCCCGCGGGGAGCCCCGCCGCCCCGCGCGGGCCCGGCCCGCTCACCTCGATGAAGTAGGGCTTGGAGAACTCGCCGCCCAGCTGCCGCCGCCAGCTCTCCCCGAAGCCCGGGGGCACGTTCCGCTCGGCCAGCCGCTGCAGCGCCGCCTCCTTGTTCCTGCGGATCCGCTCCAGCTGCTCCGGGCTCAGCGGCGAGGCCTTGCCCGCTTCATCTCCCGCCGCCTTCGCCTTCTTCGCGGCACCGACCTGGAGACAGCGAGCGAAGAGGAGGCTGCAGAGCGGGCGGGGGGCGAGGCGGCCGCAGAGCGGGCGGGGGGCGAGGGGGGCGAGGCGGCCGCAGAGCGGGCCCAGCCGCGGGCCGAGCAGCAGGACCCGAGCGACCGCCATGGCGCGGCCACGCGCCGCCCTCCACGGGGCGGCTCCCGGGGCGGCCGCAGCACACGCGGGTATTTCGCGGCAAAACAACGGCAGGCTCGCCCCCATTGGCCGCCGCGCCAAGCGGGCCCCACCCACAAGCGGGAGCCCAAACTCCCGTTCCCCATTGGCCAACGGGAAAGCGCCCGCTCCTCCCTATTGGCTTGCTACAGCTGGCGGAGAGCCGCTCTGCCTAGCAACCGTGACGCGGCGGCGGCCCTCAGCGCCCATTGGGCAGCAGCGGAGCGTGGCCTCGATTGGCCAGTCGAGCGTACGAGAAGCGCGGGGTTTTTGGAAGTGGCCGCGCGGCGCGCGCTCCCCCCACCCCCCCACAGGCCGCCAGCGCCGCGCGCCCCAACGGCCACCAACGCCGCGAGACCCCCCTCCACAGCCGCCGCTGCCGCCAGTCCCCTCTCCCCGCTCCGGGGCCGCCGGCGCCCCCAGCCCCCCCTCAGCATCAGGTACTCGCTACCTCAGCATCGCCGCCCGGCTCCGGGGAGCGGCTGCGCTTCTTCGCCGGCGCGGCGCTGAAGAAGGAGTGCAGCGTCTTCTGCCCGATCATGGCGGCGGCGGCGGAGCGGGCGAGGGGCAGCTGTGAGGGGCGGCAGCGGTACCCGCGCGAGCCGGCGAGTGGGTGGGCGGGATGGGGATTTGGCGCCAAGAGCGCGCGCGTGCGCGGGGGGGGCGGGGCCCGCCGGAGGGAGGGGGCGCGCGGCCCGCCCCGGCGCATGCGCGCCCGCCCCGCTCTCCCCCTACCTGCGCGGCCGCTGAAAGGCCGGGGGTTTCCCGCCCTCGCCGCGCTCCCGCAGGGGGTCGCTCCCGTTACCGCCCCGTCTCGCTGCCGGGAGGAGGCGCCCGCGCTGAGGCGGGCGTCCCCGCAGCCCCCCCCCGTTGCCCCCGGTGCCTCCGAGCGGGTGCGGATGGACAGATACGTGGTCAAACGCCCTCCCGGGGAGGTGGGGGGCGGCGGCGGGAAGAGGCCGCGGGCGGAGGAGCCCCCCTCGGGGCAGCCCCGCTGGCAGGAGATCCGCGCGGAGGGCCTGAGCTGCGACTACCGGCTTCTCTTCGGCAAGGCCGAGGCTGACGAGATTTTCCAGCAGCTGGAAGAGGAGGTGGAGTACTTCGAAGGTAACGGCCGTCGGGGGACCCGGCTTCCAACGCCGGCTGCCCCGCACGCCCCCCGGGCCCCGCCCGGTGCAGCGTTTCCCTGCCCGGCCCGCCCGAGGCGAGCCCCGGAATGATGCCCACGGCCTGGGCAGAGCTGCCGATGGCGGAGAGGTTTCTGCAGGCGCCTGGTGTTTGCAAACCTGGCCCTGAGGAGCGAAGAGCAAGCACGGGTCTGTCTGATCCTGCAGGGCTGGTTTTGCTGAGCTTGAAGCGTGTGTCAAGTGGTCTCATTCACGTTTTAAGAGAAGAACTGGGGTGATCCTGGAATGGTGACAGGAGTTTGTTGGTAGATGTGGTATATGAGCTATTCCCGGTCACGTGAATTCAATGACAGAACGTGATGGGGGTGCTCGACCCGTTCAGCACATTCAGGAGGGATAGTAAAGCACTGTCAAACCTGAGCGTTAAGGACTTTGTTGGGACAAAACCACTTGAACGCGGATGACAGCTTTTGGGTTGTCATCAGCATCTGCATTTCTGTTGTCCCACTGGAGATTCCCAGAAGCTCCAAATCAAGGAGCACGTTGAAACTGTGAATTGCAGAGGTAATACAGAGTTGGTTTTGATCCTTCTCATTTCTTGTTTGGACAGGTGAAATGACAAAATTGCACGTGTTTGGCAAATGGCATGACATTCCAAGGAAGCAGGTAACCTACGGAGACCCTGAGTTAACATACACTTACTCAGGCGTTACCTTCTCTCCTAAGCCATGGATCCCCGTTCTCAACCGTATCAGAGACCGTGTCACTTTGGCCACAGGACATACTTTTAATTTTGTTCTTATTAACAGGTATGTCTGATTTCCAGTTGCATCAAGCAACTTGTTCAAATTAAAAATTGCTTGTGCAACACCATTGGCAGATGATTGACAAGTTGTTTTACATTCATTTAATTGGACTGGCAGAAGAACTAATTAATCTGCTCTGTGTACAGATATAAAGACGGTGAGGACCACATAGGTGAACATCGAGATGACGAGAGAGAACTGGTTCCACGCAGTCCTATTGCGTCTGTGTCCTTCGGAGCTTGCAGGGACTTTGTTTTCAGGCACTGTGAGTCCAGAGGGAAAAACGCAACGCGGCACGTGCAGCCCATCAAACTGCAGCTGGCCCACGGTAGCCTGCTGCTGATGAAGTACCCCACCAACGTGTACTGGTACCACAGCCTGCCCACCCGCAAGAGAGTACTTGCCCCGAGAATCAACCTCACGTTTCGGAAAGTGATGACTATAGCCAAGAAGTGAAATATTCAGCAATCAAGCACCAGGTCTTTTGCCTCTGAAAATAGAAGCTTTCTTCCCCAACATAACCCTCAATTTCTCAGTCAAATACTGTCTTTGAGGATGCAAGGTAGCAAATTAAACCAGGAGAGGAGACAGTGTACTTGGTAACTTGCTAATAAAGACTGCGACTACTGATCTTAAATGCCAAGAATACTTTTTCTCCGTGAAATGTTGCTGTAGTCCTGTTGATACGTATTTTTAATGAGTAATGCCCTTGTTTTGCTCAGGAGGAAGTTTGTTCTCAACTGATCCTAATCTAGCCAGTTTTCCCAAAAGATCAGAATACTCTATATCCTCGAGATAGCAGTGAAACAGTTTATAAATACTATAAAATACAAGATGTAATCACTTAAAGCTGATGCTGTTCAACAGGTGGCACTTTCTTGTATGCTCTGTCCATGAGCTATAGTTTGCTTGTTTTTTAAAAATAAAACACAAATGAGACTGACATGAGAAAGAGGAGTGCAGAGATATGACTACAGTGAGTGCAACGTGGCTGGCTGCATGTTTTACAGTCGCTGTGACTTTTCTCTGCTTACATTCCTCTGCTGTTCTACCTCCTCTGCTGACGCGGGAGACGGTTCTTTCGGTCAGCAGCGTGGTGGGGCAGGAGGCGGCACGAGGTGCTCTTCAGTCCTGTGCCTGTACATAAGATGACCTTTTGGGGCAAGACTGGGTTGTATCATTTATATGGACAACGCAGCGGGAAAGGCTATAACTTCTGAGAGTGTTTTTCTAAATGATTATCCCTAGGGATTCCATTCTGACCACCTGAAAGCCGTCACCTTCCACGCTCACAGAGAATCCTGCCGAAAGGAGGAAAGACCCTCCAAAGTCGCCAACAGGTCTTGTGGAATCAAGCAATGTAAGTACTGAGCGAGGATGCGAACCGATCCCTGGGTAACCAGGCTGTGAGCATCGGAATTAGTGATGGGCTCTGTCCTTCAGCGGTAGGTCCGTTAGGGCTCCGGAATTAATGTCTGTTTGGACAATTTGGAGTTGGTACTTCCCACCCCCTGCCCCTACCAGAAAATGCTGTGTGTAGCACGACGAGCTCCTGCGCGGATGCTGCTTATCCAGAGAACATGAAGTGCTGCTTCTGTTGGACGTACCAAATGCAGTTTGGCTTATAGCTTGGTCTTTGTTTCAGGACATTACCACACATGAGCGGCTACTTTTTCTAATAAGTTTGTTCTTTTATTGCTACTGTACAGTTACAAAAATACCCTGAAGTGAAAACGCAACTTCAAACAGCAGTGCAGTGGTTTGACTATAATATCGTACATTTTTAAATAATGCACAAAATAAGACGAGAATAATCCAAACACAGAGATGTCATCTTGGAGATCGTATCTGATGGTTTTTAACCTTTTACATTTCATTAACACCTTCACCACCATGGAAGCTTGTGAGTAACAAGTAACGGCGTTTGATGAGCCTCATGTGCCTGCGCAGAGCCCAGTGACCTCAAAAGGTGAGGGTTGGGTGGCAAACATCCGCAGAGGTCTTCGATGCTCACAGGAGGCCGGGAGTATCTAGCGCAGCTCAGGCCCAGGCCCGAGGTGCTGATACTCCCTTCCTCACGCTGAGGGCTAAGCCAAGACCCTCTACTCCTTCCTAACAGCGAAAGCTAGAACCAATGCTGGCTACTCAACCCGCATCTTTATAGCCCTTGAGGAAGCTTTCAGAGTAAATCTGCAGCTGGGTGAAACTCGGCAGTTTATCAGCGTCGTACAGCAACTGTGCTTTCATTCCCATCAAACTGGCTCATTGGAAAGCGGCGCTATGCAAAAGAAAAATATATTGAACACACGAGCTTGCAGTAATACGAGGCTTTATGTCCCTGTTACAAGCTGATGAGGTTGAGACTTAGTCCGTCGTGCGCGTATGCTCTGACCCACCTCCAGCATTACTGCTTTCTAAAAGTGACCTGTTCAGATGAACTTCACAAAAATTTGGAGTTTAAAACACTGAGCAGACCCCGTTGAGCATAGGTGTTGCAGATAGACACTGCTGGCAGTGGAAATGTTTTGCAGTTCCGAGGTACAAATGGTAGACCTGCTGGAGCTAGATGCTTTGCAAGATGTTTTTCCTTAGGGGACACGGAGCACTGCTGTACTGAGCTCCTCCTGCACACCCGTGCTGCCCACAACGGGGGGCTTTCAGCTTCTGCAAGTCCGACAGGTTTAACGGCCAGGGCATTTTTGGCATTCTGCATCTTTCTAGGGTTTTTTGTTGGTTTTTTTCCCATAACTTAAAACGGAAAGGTTAAAACCATGCTACTGCTAGCCTAGCACAGACAGGGAGACTTCTCAGGTGAGAACTAGTTTGTCGCTGGATTTATAAAGACTATTTTACGTACTATGAGCATTACTTGGAGCAGGAATTGTGATCCCTACTCTGGAATGATGAGCTGTGTAAGTCATTTTGCATATACATCCCTTACCACTCCTATTTTGGCTGGGTCTGAGCCTCCATTAAGGAACTCCGAAGGCCTGTGAGCTTTGGGCAGCAATATGAATATATGAGGTACCAAGTTGCCCTAAAAACCTATGAAGACAGTTGTTACTATTTGAAAACTGAGTTGCTGTTTTACACCGAAAAAGCTTCTCTGACGAATTAGTCTTTTTTTCTCCTCAAGCTTACAAGGATAGAAAAGAGCTAAAAATAGCCTACGTACTTTATTTAAAAGCAGTCAAAGGGATAATTTGTGCTGCTTCTCCTTCCCTTTGTTTGGGATTTTTTTTTTTTTAACACGCCAAACAATCTAGAGCAGCAAAGTACACCTTACTTGTATGTACATGGCGATCTGGGTCTCTAATGTGGTGACACGTCTTCTCAGACTGCTGTACTCCTTCACGAGACAAGTCCTGGCTCAGTCCTGCATACTCTAGCTTAACAAGGATGCTTGGGTCGCAATACGTCTCGGCTCACAAGCACAACCGGTACAAGCGCTGAAGCTCAGCTGCAAGCCAGAGCGCGTGTGTCTGAATGGTTGATGAGAAATGGCAGTTTTCAGCTTTAAAATAGGAAGGGCAAGTCTAGAACACCAATTACAGTAGCCTTGAAATCACAGCATTAAAAGTTGTAGTCGATAAAACAAGCAACCGTATTCACCAGTTTCACAGTGAAGGAAATTACAATACTGATGGCTAGCAAACGCTTCTGTCTCTCGGTTTCAGCTCTGTTCCAAAGACAGAGCAATAAATCAGGGGCTCGGCTCTTCAGTGATAAAAAATTTATCTTTTCACCTGGAAAAAGGAAACTGCCCTTGGAATCAGCAGAAGTACTTCTATGATGTACAAAGAACTAAAACATGAGGAAAATGACGTGAACAGGGAAGTCGTTTTCGGATCGTGTGTGTTGTGTAGAGATGCCTTACTTTATTGATTAGCTGGGATATCAAGAGAAATCTGATTCCGTTAGTAGTTCGTCCCATCATCTTGAGACATTAATCAGAACGCAAGTGACGTGCAGTGGACTCAGACAATGGTAACGTAGCTATTCAAATAAGCTCAAGGCACTTTGTTTCTTAAATCATCGCCTTTGATAACAGCAGCTTCCCATCAACCGCTTCTGGGGCTCCCCTGTTCAGAAACGTCTGCAGTGAAATGTATAGGATTAAGCATCTCCCTTTGAAAATTTACATACGTGTCAGAATACAGAACACAGCCTTGGGAAGTCTGTTTGAAATGCTCGTTTCAGAGCTGTGATGTTGACAAAATTACTACCTAACAGAACAAATGCTTCTCTAATACAGATACGCTTTGGGCTGCACGACGTTAGCAGGCCGACTTTGGGTAGTGTAATTTTGGTACAAAACACAGCTCCCGGCAGGAGCCAGCCGTTGCCACAGAGGGAGGGGAGAGTTAAAGGGCCTGTGGTGGGTTATTTGCATAACAGACAGGAGGTGCAACGTAGCTCTCGTTAGAGGATTTTTGTCGGGTTTTGTCCTTCTGCTCTCTCCATCACTCTTCAGCCCTCAACTCCAAGCTTTGGTGCTGTGCCCGCGAGTGAACGCGCTCATAAAAAAGCAAGTAAGCGCTGGAAGAAAGGACTTCCTGCAAACTAGCTTTGCGGACGGTGTCATCCGAAATCCATAGCCACTGACTGCTGACAGAGAGCGGGCTCTTGGGAGGAGGTGGGGAGCGGCGGTAGGTCACAAAGTGTCCAGAATGCATGTCTCCATGATGCACTACGACTGCCATCAGACGGTAAAGGTACACAGGGGAACTGAAGGACAAAGGAGAGAAAGGAACGGGTCAGCAGAGCGCTCCTGGATCACACTCGTACCAGAAGCAGCCCCACTTGCTTTGTCTTCAGCTGCAGTTTCTTTTCAGAGCAAATCAATGGCTCTGTGAGAGGCACACTGCCTTGCAATTACTTTTCAGTACACCAAGTCTTCGCTGCAGTGCTGCCTTACTCTATTATTGAGAAAACTGAACCATTTATTTTAAAAGTTTATGCTACAGAGGGCTACTGCATTTTGTACAGCAGAGCTGATTGAATTTCGCAACAGCGTTTTCCATCAGACCTACCCACGTGCCAGTATTTAGTTCTCAAAGCACTGTTACTGGACAGAAAAGCTATTCTAGAAGAATGTGCTTTTAACTGAAAAGAGGTAAAATAGCAGCAGGTAACCCACAAATAACAATAGATGCACTTTCAAGGACTTGCTCTACAACTGCCTTCATAACAAACATTTGGCACAAAATGCTTCCAGGCTTCTTATTTCACACAGTGATTGTGGGAATTGTCTTCCCCATGGGGAAAATACGCAGCGGCAGATAGAAGTGGTATAGAACTAACTATACATTGGTCACCAGCATGAAAATAAGTGAACGTTCTCAAAGGCCCAGAAAAGAGATCATCGGGAGAAGCAGCAAGGCTGATTTACTAAGCAGAATCATGGCAGCTGCACCTTAAATCAAGCTTGTTAAATATAATGTTTGTAAAAAATCTGTAAGAGATCTATGGATTTCTTGCAATAGTTTTAAAATCAGAGTAAGAGGGAAAAATGAAAGGAAGAGGTAAGGGAAAACTGCAAGAATAAGATTATGGCTATTCAGAAGGATGATTTACTGCACCGTGAGCCAGAGAAAGGAGATTTTGAGTTTTATTTGTAATATGCTCTTCTCCCTTTTCTAGGAGAGAAATGGAGCCAAAGACAACCCTAAAAACCGGCCAAGAGAAAAGCAAAAAATTCCTGCATAGGAGCTAGGATGGATGTTAAATTCTGTGACTACGCAGCCTCAGAGTGAAGACAGAGTAAAGAAAAACGTAATTTGAAGGGACAGAAATTACAAAATAGGGTACAAAGCTGTAACTTACCTGCACTCAGGGAACGCAGCAAGCGGAAAAGTTCCCGAGGACATTAAAAATGAGGAGGAGCAGGCACCATTCAGAAAGAGTGGTTTGGTACCAGATGGCTGTCCTGCATCTGCAAGAGAAAGTAGGCGCTCAGTACTTTAACTTAAATGCTACTATTAGTATTGCTAATAACAGCACTTCTGTTCCTCTCATCACAGAATATGAAGGTATTTATTTTAATTCATGACATATTACAATCCCTTAAGGGTGCAGAGGAGTATAATAGCCAAAGGCAGCGGTAATGGTTTTTACATGACACAAATATGAAAATGACCATGTTTACAAAATCCCAACTAAACAGAATATTGAGCTGCCAAAATGACAGACCTACTGCAGCTGGATTTGCTAATTGTTTCTAAGAAGTCACCATTCCCAGCATTCTTTCTATGCTTCTCCTGAAGCCTTAGAAGAGATCACTAACAAGATAATCCCTAGGACTTCCCGAGTTCAACATTCATTCATCCTTTGGACATAAAACGTGTGAGTTCTACGCTATCTGGGGTTTGTTTGGTTTTAAGTTGGTTTTAATATTTAGTAGAAACAAATTAAATGATCAAAACCAAACTGTAAGCTTGGAACAGGGTATCCTAATGCTTACTGGGAGAGGGATTTCTGCCTGCCCTCTGCACAGATCCAAATAAACATCCTGCTCTTATGTTCATTCTGCGGATTAGAATGCTTTATCACTGAAATGTAGAAATACCCAATAGATTTTATTTTCAAAATAAGTACCTGAAGGTTTTAATGCTATCCCATCCTTTGTCCCAGGTGTTGTCTCTTCACAGTTTTTCTGATTCAGCTCATTCTGGCTTGATTTATGAACAGGAACGCGATATTTGTAGATGTCCATGATCAGGAACTCATTGAACTGTACGTGTTCGTGACGTTTCAGAGGAGTACCTTGGTTTGACCAGCTCAGTCTTTGCAGATGGATACACAAACACTGAGGGAGCTTCAGCAATATTGCATAGAAAAGGAGAGTCAAAATACATTTTAAATTAAGAAAAACAGCTGCTCAAGTTAAAAGCATACTAACAGCACTGGTAAGTCTAGAGGGTAAGGAAATACATCACTGAACTGTTCCCCTATGTGCTACTATATCTGCCTGTAAGATTACGGGCAACAGTATCCCTAAGACATGACACCAACTCACAACTCTCTCGAGATTTCTGGTAACACCACTACTGCTCACTCACCAGGCAGCAGGATAGATAGCTCATGTTAATTGTTTCCTCCAAATGGAAGGAAAATCAATAAAAATACATGTGTGTGCCTAAAAAGCCCACCTGTCAATCTCAGCTAGCTTGTTGATCTGCGAGGCAGAAATGAGGATTGGAATTGGAGCGAGTTGTTGCAAGACATTTGCTAATTCTCAGTAAGTAATGGCTTTGCACAGTGAGAGTACCAGGGGATAAAAGGTCAAGTAGTTATAAATATCTGACACTCAAAGTCATGCCAGGGTTAACCTCTATCAGTCAGTACATATTATTATTAACGGCACCTGAGGCTCTTAATTCCAGACCAGTGCCCTGTCATCCTCGGCATTATATGACTACAGAGCAAAAAATAACAAAAGCTTCTAACAGAAACTACACCTGATGTTTAGCACCACATTCACTTGAGAACATTTCCATTTCTTTGAAACGTGCAATTGCTAAAGATCCTACAAACATTGTATATATGAATCACTTCACTTACCAAGGAAATCAGGAATTAATGCAAGACATGAACTGCCACTGAGCCAAACTCACGGGTTTAAGTGTTTTGCTGAATAACGGTAGAATACTCACATTCTTTAAGCTATAGAGTTTGATGTTTCGCTAAATTGAGGCCACAATGCCTACAAGTATTTGACAAATGAGCTTACTTTTTTAAGTAAAACACTGAAATAGTCTAATACCAAGGAGTGGACATCAAGCAAAGAGATCAAAGAAAGAAATTACTATATAATAGGATTTAAAAACAGATTTGGAGGGTTAGCTTGCCTCACCTTTCCTAACTTTAATTGCTTAACAAATGTTGTTCTCTGGTTTTCTATGCTCTGTCCGTTCAGAGTCCCTTCTGCTTGAATCTGAAATCAAAGGGAAAAAAATAAAGCCATTTGATGACCTGCTGTAGCAGATTACACGATAGTGCGGGTCTGCACACTGCAGACAAAAGCAATTGTCTCTCTAGAAACATGCTCCGTACATTAATTACGCCTACAGTTTTCTAGGAACTTTCTTAAGAATTGTTGGCCTATCCTAATAGATCAGAATTCTAACCCAAAATCGAGCAGAAATGAGCATTTGCAGAAACAGCCCAGTCTCCAGGTCTATGTGTAGTCATATGCCATTTCTGCTGGTTTGCAAACAAGCCACTTGGGCTCTGTGCCATCATCAAATTACAGGCAACTCGGAAATACTGTTTAAAATACCAGAACAAAAAAATGATGCCAAATAGTATCTAAATAATACCTGGTAATTACAGAATAAAGTATTTGTAAATTTTGTAATATTAGTAATAAATAAAGCTTCAAAATATTCTGTGAGATAAGAACTCCATTTTAAATATACGAAATTCCAGGCAGGCCAGAGGCTTTCCTGAAGTCACGAAGAAAGGAGTAGAGAACTGAAGCCGTAATTCTGTCAGCAGGCTTCAAACTGAGCTAGAAGGTGCTATAAATTAAGATGACATACTTTAGTGCAGTTGTCACACACAACATCCTTCACAGATTCAGAAGAGATGAAATGATGGAGGCAGTGGTCCAGCGTCATAGGACGACCCTTAGTACAAAACAACAAAGTTATTTGCAGTAATTTTAGGGTGCATAGCACTTAATTTTGTGAAAGGATTTTTCATCATTTCTTCCATAGAAACTACAGAATTGCAGACTTATTTCTTGGGAAAACTGACTAAATGGCTTTGAGTATAGACCACGGATAATGTAACTAACTGTGGGGATTCTCCCTTAGCCTGGGTTAAACACGGAAAACATTGCAGCCTGTAGGTAAGACCAATAGCTACGACGCCCTGTGTGACTCCTTTGGTGGCGTTTGAAATGACAGATTCCTGGCCCTGTTACTATTTTTCTGTAAAGTTCCAGCACTTCACAGGTCACTTGATGCACTCCGACCCTCTGCGTAGGAGAAATATAGCATTTAATTGAATTTAGGCACTCCTTCCTATCCTTCCTTGCAGACTGCACCGCATGCTGCCAAGTATGAAGGGCATAATCTTCAACAATGGTATAAAATAAAACACAAGTAGCAGAAGACGCGTCCAAATCCCAGTCCTGGCTGTCCAGGAGTGTATTCTGTAGGTACGAGTCAGAGTTTCCATGAGTGCAAGTAGTTGCTGCTTGTCGGCAAAGACAAATCGCTAGCAGGCATGAAGTAACAAACCGTTACGGTTCAAAAATGTCCTGCGCATTTTGCCCCCCAAATCTACAATGATTTGTCATTCAAAGTTTTTCAGAGAGCCAAAAAGAAACGGAAACAGTTTCCCATTGAAATCACTTGATCCAAAAGCCTGTATTGGGTAACTTGTGTACTGTCACCACAGAGACAGGCACCCGAAGGTCACCTTCCGGGACTGCCAGAAGCAGCCCTCGGGATACGATCTGCTCTGTTCAAATTACACAGAAAGGACCAAATACTCCACCAGGAGAAACAGAAAACTCTATCGGTGTCAACAAAGTCATGCTTGTACTAACTGGTAATTTCCACCAACACATTAGTGATAAGGTGCTGTATTAGCACAACAGGATCATTTATAAAAAGGGTAAGAAAAACTGTGGCTACTCATTCACACTTAGGCTGTAGCATCTTAAAAAGGCACTAGCGAAGATAAAGCTATGACAACAAGGCTGGATCACGCATCAGTGAGATACGTACCCACACAGCTGCTGGAATACTCAGTGAGAGACTGTCAAAGGTATCATACCTCACAGGACTCTGCAAGAGAACATTTCACGTATCCAGTGAGCTAAGATTTATGACTGTCCAAAAAAAACCCCACCAACCTCACAAAAGATGAACACACGCCCTCTGCTGCCCACATCTGTCTGGTGGAACAGGGTCAGGACCACCCGCTCTCCCAAGCGCAGCGCCAGGGAACGCCGGGTGCACAAGGTGCTACTCGGCCCGTTCCTGCTGAAGCTGCCCCCGCTCACTTAAATTTGTCTGCAAGGTTTTGAAAAGTAAAAGTTCTAAACGTACTCTTACAGTTTGATCTACAAATGAGATTTACTTTCTGTATTTTTTTTCTTTACCCAGGTTTTCTTCATCTCCTTACTCTGGATAACCAGACAGCATCTTAATTTGGCTTTGCATGTGCAATCTCAATACTGCGTGCCGAATGAATAGCTCGTCCTAAAACGCTACCCATGTGAGTGGGGTTTCGGTGTATGATAGCTGTGGGACTGACTACTAAATACAGTAAGACAGCTATTATTCTGTCTGATAAGACAGCTATTATCCCCACAAAGTGGATCACGCTTGATTTTCTTCAGTATGTCTAGTGATACATTCTTGTTCGTCACCAATGCCATAATAAGTACCTGAAAATGTAACGGTCTAAGCTGTCAGACCTGCAAACCTCTGGAGCTTAAACCAACTACATCAGAACCAAGGGATGCTGGTTTCAGAATGCGCTCGGAGTGCCGGGCATCCTTTTTCATGGACACGTATTACCAGACAGACATTCTTATACCTGGTGTTCACAGTGTTTGCAAACCATGTTGCTGGTCAGCCTTCCGTGAAAAGGGTGCTGAGATTTCCAGTGATGTGACACAGGGGGGAGAGACCCTGAAACACCAAGTTGAAGGTGTCCTTTTATTTTCCATACGTCTGTGTTCATCACTCCAGTTCCACATTTTTGGACCACAGTAACAAAAGTAACTGCTCTAAAACATGTTCTGTCCCACTGAGAAATAATTAACATTTTTTTTTACACCTGGAGAGATGTATTTCAGTCCGATATAGACAAAGATCAATTAATATTATCCCCTTAATAAACAAAGCGACTACACTGTGACTGAATATTCGTAGAGTGGGAAAAAGCATACCTCTTGTTCTGCAGCTGATTTGCTTTTGGGTTATTTCTGGCTGCTACAGAGGAAGATAAAAGATTTCATTAACCCCACCTTAGAAAGCATTAAGTATTAAATATGCTCTTATTTCATCCCTAATATGCTTTTTTGGGGGAGCTTTAGTGTCTCTAGTTGAAGAAGGCCAAAAGACTGGTATGCAACCAATTTATAATTGACAAAAAGAACACTTTTAATAAAATGAAGAATTAATCTGCAGAATTCTCTGCCTCAGAGCACTGAAATAAAAGCTTAACAGATTTTATAAACCTTTTATATATATTTTAAACAAAAAGAGATAGAAACTTTCCATCTGCATTAAGTTTACCACTAAACTGGAGGATAAATTTCACCTCCAAATGGACTATCCCATAAAAGTCCATTTTGCAGTTTTCAAACCTCTTTCATGTGTCAACTCTTACTCTTCTCTCAAGAGCAACTGCTTAGATGGACTACCGTTCTGCGCTAGCTTCTCAATCCCTCTATTCCATGGAGTTAGGAATGCAAAAGCCCTCGTGAAAGTGGGATCCCTGTCAATTCAAATACATTTGCTTACGAAAACCATTTTTTATTCTTTGGATTGCCTGACCTATTGACTGATTTCTATCAGAGTACTAACGAACAGCTTTGTAAACGTAACGAAAATACTTTCCGTTTCTAAACGGACACTTTATGCTCGACGCACTTAGGAATCTAGGCAGACTACGGAAACTTCTCCCGATAATGAAACAACATTGGTAAAGAAGTCACCTCCAGCGAATGCACATCGAACAAATGCGTCACACGTGGCTGACGATCCCGTTCGTCTTCTAATGAAGAGGTAAGGACATGAAACAGTTCATGAGCATCCTATTAAATAGAGGCGTAAGGCTTAGAGGAAGCGAAAACAAAAGACATCAAAACATACACCGAGAGTGTTGATACGCATCTGACTATGTCATTGCAGTAGGAAGTTAAAGGAAAAAATTACCGCTTAGAGCTCACCTTATGTATTAATAGTAATAATTGGTGCATCTGCTGCAGTTTTGCCAAAACGCTTTTTTCTATAAAGCTGAACTTCGTAACAGCACACATTATTAAAAATATAAACTCAAAGATACTAAAACACTTGGAGGAAAAAAGAAAACGCCTCTTTTCCTTGATTTCAGTAAAGCAGAATTGAAATCTCTGCTGTTTACTTTGGCTCTGAAATATAAAAGATAGAACCATATTTTATGAGTGAGATAATTGGTCGAGTTCATTGGCCAGCTGCACTTATTTAGGGGCTGAAAACACTGAAACCAGGAATGAGAAATCTTGTACGTTACATGTAACTAAATTTGGCAATGTTAGTGGAGTCCATCCCTCGAAGCAGAGCGGCCCGTTAGCACAGACCCTTTATCTATATCGAAGTTAGGGCTGTATCGGTTCTATTTTAATATTACTGGCTCCGCTGTCCCAAATCCGAAGGTAATTAAGTATGAGGTTTTGAAGCAGCCAGGGTTGCCATGACGAATATCTAAGCAAACTGAAAACACCATTCATTAATCACAGGGTTGTTTTCCTTCACTCTTTAAAACAAACTTTTTGCTACAGCAAAGATTCAGATTTGACACTCGGGGCTATTAGTACCAGAGCTTCAAGCCTCTGTTATTCCGTATCTAAGCACTGGGGTGTGTATCGGGCAGTCTAACTTGAGTTCTGGGATCACCTGCTCTTCAAATGATGAGATCTGCCACCTGTACATCCTTAAAACTTCTAACAGGCAGCTCGCGTCCAGGACATCATCTTCCGTTACCTCTTGACAGGATAAAGCTAGAGACATCGCATTTAAAAATGTTAGAAGGAGCCACAAAGAACAGTTAGAACACAAATCTGTTTAATTTAGACTTTATGTTACTGAACTATCATATAATCGATGACAGCAGAGTTATTCTTGATTAAGGCAGGTAGACAATGACAATCAAACTAGTATGTATTAATCACCATTCTCACTGACTCGGGCTAACTGACTGCGTACATTCTCCTCATCTAATCCCTACGCAAACGTAAAGGTTTCTCAACTAACTGACACAGAATAAATATAAATACTGTCTGAAAGGACTAATTTTTACCAGTAGATTGGGTAAAAACAGGTACATGTCGCAGAAACCCCAGTATTAATGCCTCACCACCCTTACGTCCGTTAAATGTACATGTTTAACGGGCACAATTTTAGTATGAACAACATCCCGAGACATGAGAACTTCCAGTGGATTTCCTTTACAACAAAGCCCTGCGAGGAAAGCCAGGGAGAGCCAACAGATCGCTCAGACATTCCGAGTGCTTCAGTGGGATGCAGCTGATGCACGAAGGGAGCGCGGTGGCGAGGCTGAAACGGGCGACCAAACTGGGCTCAGAGGCTTTAACATCTGTATCCAACGTCACACAGAGTATCTCATTTAATAGTCCATGGTTTTGGTAAAGCAGCAAGCTTGGGAAAAAATCCTTCAAATATTTTAGAATGCATTAGTTTTCTTTTATACAGAATTCTGAGCATCCACCTAACTGTGGTAATATTTTTCCTGTTTCTTCGATTACACTGAGTCCATATTCATCCTGTTTTAACCATTAATACTCTGTGAACAGCAAATGCATTAAAGCCTGTGGCAACAGGTGCCGTAACCACGTTTTCAGCACCTCTCTCGCCCTCTGCCGCGATTTGTTCAACCCGCTGGCAAACGGCTCTTTGGGAGCCGCGTGCACGATGCTCGGCTGGCCGCCCACTGCTTCTCGATCGCCAGGCGAGTCCAACAAAACCTGAAACCTGTCAGCTGCTGGCCGGGAAACCACCAGCTTTGGGGACACACGCAGCTGGGCCTCGCGTTGCTGAGTAACTTAATACCTTTTGGATCTCTACTCCTCTGTGAAAGCTGGTCACACTTGGCCAATGAGTTCAAAGTTAGTAGAGGGAAATTAAAAAGGGACTACAAGACCACATGATCTTTCTTTCTTTAGGAAATGATAACATTTATGCTAAATATTTTCTTCCTAGCTTATCGCAACACAGAAATGTTCAAGTACCTCTTAGGAGATGCAGCAAAGTGACCGACAAGTATCGGTGCTCGGTGGCCTGGTTCTGGTCCGTCTTGTATTGTGCTGTAAATTCCTCCAGCCACTTGATGAAAGACGGACAGGACGATAAGCCTTGCAGCAAAGAGTTCATGAAACAGGTGTTTCCTAAGTTAAGAAGGCCAGGTACAAGCCCTACAAATAGAAATGTAAGAGTTTATGGTATAAAGTCTAGGAAAACCTTACTATTTTCAGCAGCAAGTGTTGTGTTCGGTATTAAAATTAGGTTATTTCAGTTTATTTGGGACTTGCACCCACTGAAAACCAGAAAACCCCGGTATGTACAACAGCACGCTACAAAGTGTTTGTATACGTGGTGGTCTCTGAGACTTACACCCCTGTAAAATCTTGTTAAATTTTCTTTTTTTCCTGACAGGAACAGATTTCTATCAACAGCTCTCGGGTTGAGGATTTGCTGCGCGTTACCGTACGACATGTAAAATCCTTGGCTGCAATACACAGCGCAGGAGCCCCGTGCTGCGCCCGCTGACAGACTTTGCTCAGGTGAGTAGGCTGTTAGGAAAACTCCTGGGCTGCCAAGGCCCAGTAAGAGCATTTCCGTGCGGCCCTGCCTGGCAAGAGGCTTTCGCTCCCTGGGACTGGCGTTCGGTGAGAACACCTCCATTTCGCACTCCAAAATGCAAAATAAAAGAAAGTGCGTCAGCTCCTCGGCCCTCCCTACCTTTCCTGCGCCTCTTCCTCTCGGTGATGGGCCCCCACAGCACGTACATCCCCGCCGCGAGGGCGGCCGCGACCCCCCCGATAACGCCCCAGTTCTTCATCACTTTATGCCTGAAACGGGAAAAAAAAAAAACAAAAAACGCACCGCCGGGGAGTCGCGACCTGCGGCTGCAGAGACGCGTGTGCCGGGCGGCGGCGGGGGCGCCCAGGAGGCTCACACCGCTCCCCGCGCTCCACCGTCCTCCGCCGGTGTCGCTCCCGGGGCTCGGCGCCTGCCTCGGGGAAGGGAAAGGCCGGCCTCGGCCGCTGGCCCCGCCACGCCGCCCGGGCCGCCGCCGCGGCCCCCGCCCGCCCCGGGCCAGGCCGGGCAGCCCCCCCAACCTCCCCGCCCCGCCCGTCTCCGCTGACCTGGCCGCCGCCCCGGCCCGCAGCAACCGCCGCACCGCCCCGTCCGCCTCCGCGGCGCCGCCGGGCAGCATCCCCCGCCGGAAACCAGGGCCCCGCGGGCAGGCGGCGCGGCGGACAGCGCGGCGGGGCACCGGAAGTGGCGCGGGGTGCCCGGTTAGCGACCGGACCGCCCCTAGCAACGGGCGGCGGCAGGCGGCCGGTCGCTAAGGCCGCGGCGGGGCGGGGAGGCCGGCCTGCTCCGGGCAAGGCCGGGGGAAGGCGGGGGTAACGGCCGGCGCTGCCCATGCCCTGGCAGCCCCCCGGCCCTCCTGAGCGAACGCCGGCTTGGGGGAAGTGGCTGAAACCTGTGGGGAGGAGGTGGGACACACAAGTCCCACAAGCGCGAGTCGCGCCAGGGGAGGTTTAGGTGGGATATCAGGAAAAACTCCTTCACGGAAAGGGTTGTCAGGCACTGGGACAGGCTGCCCAGGGAAGGGGCTGAGTCACCATCCTGGAGGCATTGAAAAGACAGGTAGACATGGCACTTAGGGCCACGGTTAGGGACAGGCACTTGGGTAACATGTGGGCAGTGTTAGGTTTATGGTGTGACTCCATGATTTTAAAGGTCTTTTCCCACCTAAACGGTTCTGTGACTCTATGAAACCGTCCAAACCCCACAGAGAGAGAACAGCTCTCGTCGCCGCGTCGTACACACCAGCCCCGAGGCTGCTCCGTGCTGCCTTGACACCCCTCTCCCTCCATACCTGACACCTGAGTGCCCAGGTCTGTCTGCTCTCCCCTTTGGGCTGTTATTTTTGTTTTTTTTAACTGATGCGCTTTGGGGATTTTTTAGAAAAAGAAGTATTCCACGCCAGTGCCGGGAGAGGAGGAGCGCTTGCAGGCAGAGTGACTGACACATGCAGCTTTGGAGAGCACCTCGAGATGGCAGCTGCTGATCGTGTCTGGGGCCCTGGCAGGTAACAGGCTCCCTCTTCACACCTCCCCACATTAATTCGAACAGCATTTGTTAGCGCAGTGTCTGGTACACCCTGCACGTCTTTCTGGCCGAGTCCTTGTTCCCCTGACATTGCTCCTCGTGTGCCAGAAGGCCGTTCCTAAGAGGAGAGCAGTCTGGAGAGTAAGGGACTGGAGAGCAAGAGGCTGAGAGAAAAGGGAGCGACGGACAGAAGGATGTGAAGAAATAAAGTCGCCCTGGCAGCTGGGGCGTACGTGTGCGATGTACCATTCTCATAGCCATCTCATGCGCGTTAAATGCAGGAGACAAAGGACCCAGCCTGCTCAGAGGACCCACTCCTGCACCCTTAACCTACTGGAAAATTGGACCTTCTTTAGTAAAAAAGTAACATAGCTGCTGTATTCTAAAAAGAAAGTTGTTGCTTCTGCAATGAACATTTAAGCTAAAACTCTGCTTGAAAATGCCATTTTCTAGCAATTTTGGGGGAGAAGCAACCCCAAGTCTCTGTGAACTCCTGTTTTGTGGATGAGTCTCGTCCTGGAACTCAGCTGGCTCTGCTGAGCCCGCTCCGATAAGGCCCCGCCAAGACTGCTTTCAGGCAGTTTCGGTTCAGTCCCTCCTCCCGTCGTGCTGGCTCTATCTGCTGTTTTACCCAGTGAAACAGAGCAGACTTCTTGGATCGTATGAAGCACTGAACTAGGGCTTCCTTAACCCACAGCTCCTGAAGAGGAAACATAACTCTTGCAAATCAGGAAGGTGTTGGCAGACCAGTTTTATCTACTGAGGCCTTTCGGGTTTTAATTGCCATGGGCCAGGCTGCCTTTCATTCCAAATAAACTGCCCAGCTCCTTTACGAGAACAAACACCTGGAACGATGCCGTTCTTCAGCCCAAACGCGTCACCACCCGATTCAAAGGCGAGGAAAAGGGCGCACGGCTGAAGGGTCGTGGTGTTTATGGAGATCTGTGCCTCTGAGAAGGACAGGCAGAAAATGGCAAGCGCGGAGAGCAGAGGGAGATACCAAACACATCCCGAACAAGTTCTCTAAACTTGTTCTCCGAAAAAGCCTTTTTTTTAATGCTTTTGAGAATATATTACAGAGCACGCATGCATTTCATACAATTAAAATTGGTTTTTATCCCACTGTTAGGGTATTATTCAGTTGCCTAAGCGTCTTGATCCATGTGAGAGAGCCCTGAGGCGCCTGAGATATCCACGTGGTGCTGTGTGAGCCGCCGCGCTGTCCTGTGAAAATCCGCAGCTGGAGGCCACAGTTACGTAAAGCGGAGCCGCTGTCTACGTGAAGGCATCTGGGTTCCGCTCCTGGGCACAACCACTTCATGCGACAATTCTTCTCGCTGTTTTTAAGGAAGCTGAGACCCTAGCTAGGTCAGCTGCAAGTTCTTTCCTATAAATACTAAAACCTGTTCAGATGTTCAATATTTAGAGTCACAAACTAAGTCTGAGGGGTGGTTGAACAGCTCCCATTCACAAACTGAAGCGCGTTCGGTTTGTCACAGCTAAGCCCAAGCCTCTTGCATCATCCGTTGTTCCCTGGCCTGAATTTCTACAACTTAACTCTTCTTCCTCTCTGTAGCGCTTTTCACCTGTCCTCATTTGACGTCGTCCTGTCGATTTCAGGCCATTTCTCCAATTTGTCAAATGTATTTTAAATTTTAATCATGTCAAATGTCTCCTAATCATTTTCCTAGCATATATTTCCTCTTCATCTTCTCCTGCAGGCCTCCCTCTGCGAAGGACTCTCCTGTAAATGCAGATGTACGCACAAATAAACTGTCTCTTCCCGCTGAAGGAGGCGGCCCGCAGGGATGCACGTGCCGGGGCAACAGCGTACCTTTCCAGCTGAGTAAGTGAGGTCTTTACAAGCTCATCTCATTCTGCAGCTGAGGAGCGCGCGCGCGCTCGGAAGCTCTACCAGTCGCTACAAGAGATCCCCTACAGGAACCGTCCTTCGGTTCCCGAAACATCCACTGGACTAGTTTAATTTTCTGCCAAGCCCCTCGCAGCAGTTGTGCGGCCCCTTGGGCTGGGGCCGTGCTCCCCAGAGGAGCCTTCATGGGCCTCCTGGGAGCGGAGGCATCCGAGCCCACCCGGCCTGGCTTTCCCTGCGGATGGCTCCATCCTCGCCGCCTCCTTGTCCCCGAGCGTGCGCCCCGCTGACGGACTGGCCATCGGCACCCAGCCCCGGCAGGCAGCACCCCCAGAGCAGGGCTGCGATGGGGAGGGAGCTGCTGGCCGCCAGGCCATGGCCGCCTGCCGCCTCTGCCCGCCCTGCTGAGCCGCGCAGAGCCAGGCCGAGCCCTGCCAAGCTGAGCCGAGCCGTGCCGTGCCGAGCCGAGCTGTGCCATGCCTAGTCGTGCCGAGCCGAGCCATGCTGTGCCTAGCCGTGCCGAGCCGAGCTGTGCCATGCCTAGCTGTGCTGAGCCGTGCCTAGCCATGCCGAGCTGAGCTGTGCCATGCCTAGCCGTGCCGAGCCGAGCTGTGCCGTGCCTAGCCGTGCCTAGCCAAGCTGTACAGTGCCTAGCCGAGCCATGCCTAGCCGTGCCAAGCCGAGCCATGCCGTGCCTAGCCGTGCCGAACCGAGCTGTGCCTAGCTGAGCTCAGCTGTACAGTACCTAGCCGAGCCATGCCTAGCTGCGCCAAGCCGAGCTGAGCTGTACTGTGCCTAGCCAAGCCATGCCTAGCTGAGCTGTGCCTAGCCGAGCTGAGCTGTACCGTGCCTAGCCAAGCCATGCCTAGCTGAGCTGTGCCTAGCCGAGCTGAGCTGTACCGTGCCTAGCCAAGCCATGCCTAGCCGAGAGGAGCTGTACCGTGCCTAGCCAAGACATGCCTAGCCGAGCCATGCCTAGCCGAGCTGAGCTGTATCGTGCCTAGCCAAGCCATGCCTAGCCATGCCTAGCCGAGCTGAGCTCTACCATGCCTAGCCAAGCCATGCCTAGCCGAGCCGAGCCGAGCCGAGCCAAGCCGAGCCGAGCCTAGCCCTGCCGAGCCGAGCCGTGCCGTGCCGAGCCGAGCCGTGCCGAGCCGAGCCGAGCCGTGCCGAGCCGTGCCGAGCGAGCCGTGCCGAGCCGTGCCGAGCCGAGCCGTGCCGTGCCGAGCCGTGCCGTGCCGAGCCGAGCCGTGCCGTGCCGAGCCGAGCCGAGCCGAGCCGTGCCGTGCCGTGCCGAGCCGAGCCGAGCCGTGCCGTGCCGTGCCGTGCCGTGCCGTGCCGAGCCGAGCCGCGGCGAGCGGAGCCATTCCCGTGCCGTTCGGAGCGGGCTGCCGGCCGCCGCCGGAGCTGTCCAGCCGCCCGCGCCCGCCCGCCGCTCCGCTCCCGCCGCTCCCGCCGGCCCCGCGCTCCCGCCAGCCCCGCCATGCGAGAGCGATGAGAGCAGCTCCCGCAGACGCAGCCCGGCAATGGAGGATGATTTATTCCAGCTGAGACAGCTGCCGTGAGTAGCTCCGAGGGGTGCGGGGGTGCGCGGCGTTTCTTCTAACGGGCCGCGGGGGTATCGTGAACCCTGGTGATTTTTAAGGGAATTATTTGTCGGGACGTGCCTTAGGCCCCGGGAAGCAGGCCGTTTTCCTTGCATAGCTGCCGGGGTTCAGCATCCTGGGGGCATGCAGGGATCCGTTTGTTATATAAATTCACTCAATTTTTATTTTTTGCGTGCACTTGATGGTGGTAGAAATAGGAAGGGGTGGAATAAAACCGTGGAAGTGCCAACAGATTTTTTTGCGAGGCAACGTTACTATTGCATTTGCAAGGGGATCGCATCTGTAAATAACGCTGGGCTAGGGAAGGCATCTTCCGTGGCTTCCTCCTTCATGCCGCCAAACTGACTGCAGATCAGAACCGTTTTTTTGCAAAGGTGTGTTTGCAGCGAGTATTTGCTAACTGTACGTTTTGGAGAAGCAAACATTGCTGTTATTTGTGAGGAGCTCCTTGCTGTTGGGATGCGGTTGCCGGATCTGTGCAAAAGGTGATAAAAGCATTGCTGCCTTGTAACACCAGTGTTTCCTTTCCTTTCATGAATGCAAATGTTTCCTTTAAAAACAAGTGCATCCTCCTGATGCTCCGTTATCAGGTGCTTTGAAACATATTGCTATTTATAAATCATTGACTCTGCAAGGCAGGGAATAAATGCTTAAAGTTGATTTTCAATATTAATGAGCTCATGTCAATGACAGGGCAAACTGTCCCATAACATTTTGATAAGTTGGGAAAGGACATGAACTCACGTTGTTTTCAAATACTTAGTTCGGATGCATTCAGCTTGTCAGTAAAAAGAATAAGACATGATTTCATTAGGCCATTTTTCCCAGTTTTTTTTTTTTTAAAAAAAAAAAAAAACAACATGAAAAACGTTCTAAAGTACCTTTCAAGGTAGGTGTAATTAGACGTATTTGGAGGTGTGAGGTCTTGCAAACAATGCAGCTCTCTGAGATGCCTCAGCTGTGAAGAATTTGCAAGTATGGAACAGTAAATATCAGTCTGTGTCTTCTTTTCATTTGTGTCAATTTGTTTCACAGGTTCCTAAGTGATAAATATATTTTTTTTATTTCCTATGATGCGGAACATGGCCAGGTAGCTCTCTACTCTGATTACCATTGAAGTATTTACAATTTTCAGATCAGTCTCTGCCTTTGCATGGCGTCTGGAGCCATCATCTCCAAAATGGTCAGTTCTGAAAGTCTACTCCAACCAATACTGCAAAACAAGAAACAGTAGTGCAGGGGGGTTGTGGTCAGGTACTTTGAAGTCAGGAAGGTTTTGACTGGCATGTTTATTTTGCCTGTGGCTTACTAGGGCGCTGAGCAGTTCCCAGCATAGGTTGTATGAATGATTTTCAGTCATAATCCCACGGAGTAATAGCACTTTAGACCTCCTGAGATCTGGGGAAGAGGTGTCCATATACTTCAATGAACTTTGCACCAGGCTCTGAGACTGCTGAAGTTTTTACTAATCTTCCTTTAAAAAATGCAAATTTAAAAGCTTACTTCCTGTATAGTCAAAACACAGGTGCTTGTAAAGCTTTTGCAAACAGAGATGCAAATGGTTCTTTGATATTATGCCCTTTGTAATGAAAAAGTCATCTCCTGGGCATACAAATTTCAGTGTTTGTTTGCTGAGAGTATGTATTTTGCAGGTCATACGAGGATTATATCTTCAGTGACAATTTTAACACAAGAGTAATAATTACTTGTGTTTGTCCTATAGGATCAGCAAAAGAAAATTCAAGCCAAGATAGTCGTACTGAGGTTAAAAACCAATCCGATTAAGAGACTTGAAAATTGAGTTTCTCAATGGAACTGAATATGAACCTGAATTCAAATGAGTTTCATTGTTCTGTTTGTCTCTTATAACTGAGTGAAGGATCCTCTGCGTACCCCAAATCAGAATGTGAGATAAACCCTGGTTTCACTGCAGTCAATGTTGTTTTCTTGCTCATTTGAAGAAGCCTGAGGTTTGGTTTTGTGTTCTTGTGTTTAAGATCTTCAAATGTTATCTTAGAAAACAAAATTTGTGACTCTCTTATTTGTCTGCCAAGACATAAAGGCCAGAGAAAAGCTTTCAGTTTCCTGCTGCAGATGAGAGCAATACTAAAGCGGTACAAGGAGTGTTTGCCCCAGACAGACCTTGGAGTGCCCTGTTTACCTGAAAAAAACATCCCCAAACATCTCGACAGCCTGCAAAGCCGGCTGTCCTAAAGATGAGTGATAACCTCACAAAATGGTCGCTGTACTGCTCTCTCTCTCCAGGTTACTGCCAGAATATCGTTAGCGAATATGTGCAATTCCCCAGATGGGATGTGGTCAGGGTAATGTATGTGCCAGGACCGTGAGGAAAAACCCCATGTTTTGTATCCCTCGCTTTATGTTTCTACCACAGTGAAACCCTAAGCTGGACTGAATGGCTGGTCCTGGCCAGGACTCCTCTCCTTGTGAAAAACTCCATGGGTGACCGAGGTGGTTGTTCCTCCACCCTCTTGTCCACCATTGGACCAAAATCCATTTACAGGAGTTTTGTAGATTGCCCATCACTTTGCCCTTCTGTTAAATATTGATTGTGTCATCAGCACTTGTAAGAGAAAATACGAGTTGAGGTCTTGCCAAGTATGAAGAACTTTCAGATCGCCTTTAGAAATGTCATACATGCCTGTCGGTTTGCTGCGGCTGCAGTTGACGAGGATGCTGGTAGTTTAGATTGCTGACCCTTAAACCAGAGATTAAACTGAAGTTCAAGAGGCTCTCTGCTCATCTTTGTTGTAGAATTAAAATTTCAGGTATTGGAAGTCAGAAGAGGTAGTAGCAAGACTAATTTAATCCGTTTCCAAAAAGCTATTTCACTTAAGTCCAAGAAATTGTCAGTTTGCCAAGGTGAAAAAGTTACCCTGATGTTGCAGGTAAAGTGAAGGAGGCTGAAGAACCTGTTACATTAATATTGTAGATCTGTTTCAAAATCTTTCTTTGGTCGCAGGAAACTTGACTGATGGACAATGGACCTCCTCTGTGTACATGAAGCCTTGCACAGAATCACTAACCAAAACGTGCAAGTTGTGCCAATTTAGCAAGTTCTAGTTCCCTCTTATTCTCTCCGTGGCCTTGCTGCAGAGATAAGTCCATTATCTCTCAGCGAGTGCCAGGAATGATAAAAACAGACAGTTGTGAGTGTGGCACTCACGTACATCATCTCATGTGCCAGGCTATAACCAGCAGGCAGCTACACTCTTCAGTCCTGACTTGGACTTAAAGAAAACAGAAGCGTCCTCTGATTCACGTTCTTATTCTGTCCCACCTTATTACTGAACAGATTCAAAAAATGCACAGATGAACCAAGTGTTGGAAATCAACGTTTCTCAAAATACAGATATTTAATTAATTGTGTAATATTAAATACTTCAGTTTAGGACAAGAGATGAAGCAATCATATTTATAGTCGCAGAGTCCTCACCGTAATGGAAAAAAATCACTCAATTCACTGAATTTCTTATGAATCCTGCTTCGCTAAGGATGTTTAAAATCTGACAAATTTCAGGACTTCCGCTTCTCCAAAGGCACAAATCATTCCTACAAAACAATGTGGAAGATTGAATTCGGGTTCTTCCTACAAGGACAAAGCACCTGAAATTCAATGGCACAGCTATGCCTAATTCGCAAGAAAAGTCTAGGCATGCAAAACATGGTTATCATTAAATATGTATCATTTCATCATATTTTTATAACCTGTATGTTTTTAGAACTTTATAGTTAGCATGATAACATCCTATTTGTACAAAATGATGACTATATCACATAGCAATGTACTCTGCAGTTTTTCCAAAGCTGGTAGCAACCAACAGGTTACCGTACCTAAAAGCGGTACAAATAGAAGTCACAGCATTCTCTGTGAATGTGAAATGGCGACAGGAGGGTGGGGAGGAACCTGGCTGCTGTGTGACCAAACAGGGCTTGAAGACGAACCAAACACGCTTCGACCTGGAAGAGACCCACCAAAGTATTAAATCCTTCTTTCTGTGTCCTTAGGGTGGTCAAGTTTCGCCGCACGGGGGAAAGTTCAAGGTCAGATGAGGATGTCGTTTCAGGAGAACATGAAATTCAGATTGAGGGTGTTCGGACAGAGCTAGAGCCTATTGAGCTAGAGGATGGAGCTGCAGTGCCAAAAGAATTTGCCAACCCAACTGATGGTGAGTAGGTTTCTTGTTTTCCTGTAAGGAGAAAGGTGTGGCCTCTTCCCTTCAGTCATGTTGCAACCAGCTGAACACATTGGGTTTAGAGAAGTTAAAGATCCCCAGATAAAAGAAGTAAACAATAATACAGGCAAATTATGTTACACCTGAAAATCGTGATTTAGCTACCTTGTTCTCCGACGGCTGCTTTATGTGTTTGTTTTTTATACCAGTAATAGACCCTTTTGAGGAGTTGTGTATCCAGTGTCCAGGTTTGACTTAGTTTCCTTTAGAACTGATCAGTGCTCCTAAAACGTCGCCAGTTTACTGGAGCAGTTACACGTGGCTCACCTTCAAGGCTGAGCGTGAAGCCTCTGTAGTGCTCCTGTCTCCTCCTTGCCTAGAGGACAAGAGGGCGGAATGAATGTACATCCCGCCTCTGCTCTCTGCCTAGCACCGAAGTGCTGGCTGCCCCGAAGGCAACACTGATTTAAAAGAATGAGAAGCGTGGTTTGTCTTAGCGCAAAGCATAAAATTTTGTAGGGTGACTGTTTCCCAGGGATTTATTTATTAACATATGGATGCAATAGGAAGCCAGAATACCATGGAGCGAGCTCCGTGAGTTTCTCAAAAGACTCAGTGCATCAGTGCAAGTCTGCAGGTACATGTAGAATTTCAGTTGGCACGTTGCCCAAAAAAGTCCCAGTGATGCAACAACTCAACATGCTGTGCTTCAGCTCCATCACATCAAATGCCTGGGTTGAAGTCACACACCGAGGTCTTATGCCATCTCTGCTTCGTTTTATCAGTTAGATTTTATTTGATTTCCTTTTGGTTTGTGTTTTTGTCTTTTGCTTTGTGAGGATGTCGAACTCTTAGCTAGCTAAAGCTTTCTGTGGCGAATGTACTTTTTAAACTGCGGAAGTGTTAAAACTTTGAGACTTAATACTTAAACACTTGAATATCAAATGTATTTTTGTTGTATTTTTCATTTTGCACTTGAGCAAAGGAATTTGAGATATCTCAGCTTCTTCAGATAGAACAAAATAACGAGGTCGTGACAACGTGAGGGAAACAGAACCATCAGCATTTTTAACAAAAGCTATTTTAAGATGTATGTGTCTTGGACAAATTCTTGATTCAAATAATTACAGTTTGACTCTACATGCAATAAATACTCTTCTGCACTTTCCGTCTCTTGCATAGTCTTGCTACGTGCTGTTGAACAGCTCATATGCTTCTCACCAGAGGAAGCTGCGATTCAGTGGCTGGGGGAGTCATTCCAGGAGTCATAGGCTGAACATGTGCTGGAGTCATTGGTGCTATGCTGATTTACTTCTCTGTGAATAAAATATTCTGGGAATATTTAGAATTATTTTGGCTTTAGCACAATTCGTGAAGAACACGGAGATTTTCCTGAGTAGGAACTGTATAAAAGCTAAGTAGCTCTCTGTTCTGTATTTTAGATCTCAGTAGATTGCCCAGTTAATAAGTAATTGCATTCTTACGCAATTACTTTCTTATGACAGAAAATGCTGTCTCAAGGGATGGCTCTTACCGGGAAAGGAATACGCTTCTACACTAGAATTGTTTTCTTTCTAGATACTTTCATGGTGGAAGATGCGGTGGAAGCCATTGGGTTTGGAAAGTTCCAGTGGAAGCTCTCTGTCATTACTGGATTAGCATGGGCAAGTAATTGTTATCAAGTCAATTGCATGATCATCAGTTAGAGAATCTCAGTGATTTCAAATAATGTAGCCATTCTCTGTAGACAAAAAGTCTCCAAACAGATAATTGTACAATAAAGAAGGAATTTTACTTGAAATTCTAAAATGACAGCTGGACTCAAACTTGCTATGGGGGGATAATGAATAACTGATTGATTTCTCCATCTCTGAAGTTCTTATAAGTCAGGGTTTGAAAAATCATTTTGATTGCTTATTTCAAATGGAAAGGGTACTAGGCTATTCCTTCAGATGCAGATCTCCAATTTCATGCAGTGATTTTACCACATTCATCCCATTAGCTACAATCTCTGCTTTCCGTATTAGTCAGTATTACTGTAATCTCAGTTTCAGGTGAACAGCAACCCAATGCTTCTAGTTTTAACCTTTATATCCAAAAAAGACAGGCTTTGTTTTCACTTTTCTGCTATTTCTGAAGCACTGTATGTCAGATCTACTGTTGTATATTTAGGGTAATGGTATCTGGAGGCTGTATTACTAGCTATCGTCTACGTATAAGGTTACAATCTGCCATGGTTCAGGTCCTAAGTCAGTAGTGGAATTTCATCTACAGCTGATATTTGATACAAATCCAGAAGTAGTGTATAAGGGAGAAAGGGAGTAAGTTATGAGGTAATAAACACATCCCTGTAATACGTCCCACACGACATCCTTGTCTCTAAATTGAAGAGACATGGATTTGACAGATGGACCACTTGGTGGATAAGGAATTGGCTGGATGGTCGCACTCAAAGAGTTGCGGTCAAGGGCTCGATGTCCAAGTGGAGACCAGTGACGAGGGGCGTCCTCAGGGGTCGGCGTTGGGACTGGTACTGTTTAACAAACATCTTTGCTGGTGACACAGACAGTGGGATCGAGCGCACCCTCAGCAAATTTGCTGATGACACCAAGCTGTGTGGTGTGGTCGACACACTGGAGGGAAGGGATGCCATCCAGAGGGACCTGGACAGGCTGGAGAGGTGGGCCTGTGCGAACCTCATAAGGTTCAATAAGCCCAAGTGCAAGGTCCTGCACGTGGGTCAGGGCAATCCCAATCCCAAGCAGAGAACGGATTGAGAGCAGCCTGAGGAGAAGGACTTGGGGTGTTGGTTGATGAGAAGCTCAACACGAGCCGGCAATGTGCGCTTGCAGCCCAGAAAGCCAACCGTGCCCTGGGCTGCATCCCCAGCAGCGTGGCCAGCAGGGCGAGGGAGGGGATTCTGCCCCTTTGCTCCGCTCTGGGGAGACCCCCCTGCAGTGCTGCCGCCAGCGCTGGGCCCCAGCACAAGAGGGACATGGACCTGCTAGAGCGGGGCCAGAGGAGGCCACGGAGATGATCCGAGGGCTGGAGCAGCTCTGCTATGGAGACAGGCTGAGAGAGTTGGGGTTGTCCAGCCTGGAGAAGAGAAGGCTCCAGGGAGACCTTATTGCAGCCTTCCAGCCCCTAAAGGGGCTATGAGAAAGCTGGAGAGGGACCCAAGGGCATGGAGTGACAGGACAAGGGGTGATGGGTTCAAACTGAAAGAGGGGAGATTTAGATGAGATCTAAGGAAGAAATTCTTCCCTCTGAGGGTGGTGAGGCCCTGGCACAGATTGCCCAGAGGAGCTGTGGCTGCCCCATCCCTGGAAGTGTTCAAGGCCAGGCTGGACGGGGCTTGGAGCAACCTGGTGTAGTGGAAGGTGTCCCTGCCCATGGCAGGGGGCTGGAACTGGATGGTCTTTAAGGTCCCTTCCAACCCCAACCGTTCTGTGATTCTATGAATATGCAATATGGAAGTGAATGAACCTGGATGACTGAACAAACAAGCCTCCTCGAAATCACCCACCAATAACTTTTGATTTGGCTCTTTGAATCCTCTCTGCCACTGTTACTAGACGTTATGACAATCAGAAATTAGTTTAAAAGGGCACCTGTTGCTTCTTTTCTCTACACTCTGTGCATCCACTGTACCTTGCAAACGTAACCGGTTTGTTTCACCTACAGAGTAGGAATGGCACAGAGCAGAAACGAGGTCAATTTCGAGAAGGTATATTATTGACTGCTATGTCAATCTAATTTTCAAGCAGTTATTTATTTTTGTTTCTTTTTTACCCTTCTAGATGGCAGATGCTATGGAAATGATGATTTTAAGTATCCTAGCTCCTCAGCTTCATTGTGAGTGGCGATTACCAAGCTGGCAGGTTGCATTGCTCACATCGGTAGGAAAAATACTGACAGCTCCTGTATTCTGTAAGGTTTTTCCACTCATTGTTATTCAGACATTATGCTTTATATCCCAAAGTTAAAGCTATTCAAGGCCTTTGCAGATTGCCTTTGGCTCAGAAGAATATAGGAGTCTTTTTTAAAAGTCAGAGGTTGAAGAAATGAAACTCAGTGAGACTGAGGAAATTTTGCAAGTTTCAGGTTCAAAGTTCATGTAATTTCCAGGAAAATATATGAATGGACTCAGACTTATCCTAAAATTCAAAGTGTTTGATTAATTGAAAAAAAAAACAGGTTTGATAAATTTTTACTATCTTTCTTGAAAATCTTTCTCTTTCACCACATTTAAGCTCACTTGTACATAGACAGACTGGGAGTCATGAGAGAGCGCCAGCAGTCACTTTCTGGGGTGGATCGTGCAGTGATCTTTGCAAGTAGAGCCCTTATAATTCCACCTCTAAGTGTGGTGCGATGATGTTGGAAACATGCAATGCCTTTAGGGATAAGAAAACTAGTTTGGGGACCCTTCTCCCAGCATATGCCACTGTTGTATGGCATGCACTTTAACTCCTACATGTCTTTTTCCTTTAGCCTTTGATGCCATTTGTGGCATTGTGTAAATTGGTCAAAATGCTCAGTAGATTTAAATCAGTTAAGAACATGTCCTTTCCCATACCTGAATGCAGCCAGCCCATCTGAAGGAGCGTCTTGTTCCTTCTTTCAGCTCAGCACAATTTTATTCTTGGTGAGCAAAATCAGAAGGAGAAGGGGTCAGGGGACATGAGACAAAAGCTTTGACAAACAGAACTGCTTCTTACCCCACTTATTGCTGAGTATGCACTTCTTTCTCAGACAAAATTCCTATGGCTTTAATGTGCTGATGGGAGAAACGTGCTTGGGTTTTGCCATTGCCTTCATTGAGCAGGATTTCATTTCTCTCTCCATCTACAGAATAAACTATACTTTTTGGTGTCACCTCTGAAAAGGGTATAATATATTTTCTTTGACACCTCAGTCTTTTTTCAGACTTTCTAAAGTTGTAAGATCTAATTTTATCTCCATTCAAATCTGAGACAACCCGCTGAGAATGGCAGTAGGAGACTGGAGGTGAGCTGGCTGAGAAGTACTGCATTGGCACTGCGCTCCTACAAGAGCTCTGTCTTGCAGATCTCGAGCAACACTGATCTGCTTTATTCGAGAATATGTTCATTGGAACTGGAGAACTTGGCATCTTGCAGGGCTGGACTCAGAATCTGTGTAATACCAGAGTGCACGTTCTAGTGTCAGACTCGTTCGTCACTGGATGGATCTTTTAATTGCAAAGCTGACTGAGGGGTGCCGAGTTGCTTCCCCTCTCCAACCCAGGCACTTGCTCCTGTCTCCACTTGCCTGTCCCCTCAGTAATGCTAATGAAACTCACCGTGGGGCCTTGCTGGAAGCAGGTGAAAGATTATTTTGTGGGTTATGAAAACCCTTCAGAAAAAAAAAAAAAACAACTCAGAAACAAGACAGTGATTTCCATTAGTGGCAAATTGTGCTCTCCAGTCATTTCTTTTAATGCGTTTTCTTCCATTTATCCAAAGCTCAGAAATATTCAGCACTGGTCTAAATCAGTAGTTCACAAATGAGCAGGTAAGATAAGGGTGAGGTGATGACAGGTAGCCTGGCAGAGATTCGGTTTATGTATGTTGTGTTTAGATTCCTGACCTCAACAATAGCAAGGCAGCTAGTGAAAATGGGCCCACCGCTGGAAGAACCTGAGAGACCTGGGCTTGAACAGTCTGCTGACATGCATCCCCATTCCTGGGCAGTAGCAAATCCCTTTGAAGTCAATGGAAGTGAAGTTAGTGACTCTTGAAAAATCCCACTACGTGAATAATTATCTTTAATAGTCTCTACTGCAAAAGAACTATGCCCAGAACATCTGAACATTTTTCTCTACTGTTAGAGCTGAAAGTTTCTAGTTTCACTGTGAAGTTGTGTTCTCTTTGCTGTCACATGGAAATTTTCACTTGTCTTGTTGTTAAGGGGAAGTTTTTTTCCTGGTGTTTCATAGGTGGTATTTGTGGGAATGATGTCCAGCTCCACCCTCTGGGGAAACATTTCAGACCAGTACGGAGAAAAACAGTAAGTCTGCAGCTCCTACTAGAATATGTTCTAATATTTCTACAGTGGGGATGTTTCAGTGCATGATGTTCACAAATGTCATAGTCCACACGTATGAAGCAGAATTAAGCAGAGCCAGAATTGACCTCCCATGAAATAAAAGGAATTTGAAGCTCTACTTTACATTTTGTTAATTTGTGTTACAGCAGAAACTCTTTTCCTCGTGCTTGTTTGTTAAATACAGGGCCTAAAGATCAGGGTGTTATGGACGCTCTACTATGGGATCCTCAGTGGTTTCGCACCAGTGTACAGCTGGATCTTGGTGCTGAGGGGCCTGGTGGGCTTTGGGATTGGAGGAGTGCCTCAGTCGTAAGTAAATACTCACAACTCCAAACTTTCTCTTTTCTTTTCATTTGTTTAAAAAAATGCTTATGTCAAATTGAAGACATGCCTCTGTTCAGTTGTCCCAAACCCATTTTTCTCTAAGTAATTTGGAACTAACATATTAAACTCTGAGAAGGCTTTGAAGGTATCATACATCACTGCAGTGAATCAGATTTATAATGACTTTTATGTGAACAAGCTGGGTACCTAACTGTAATATGGTCTGTGCCTTAAGTCCTTTTAAGCTTCTCTCATTCCCTCAGGTAAGCCGTGGTGAAAATGAGAGGCCCAAAGAGCCCACCTAAGTGGGTAAAACACAGGAGACAGCATTTTGTAGCATGGCTAGATTGTATTGGCGGAGTCCGTAAGGGATGACATGGTCTTGTTGCAAGATAGGTCGTGGCATAAACACTAGCATTTGGAGGGAGAGCTGAGCCCTGACTCCTGGTGTCTGCAAAACTGCAGATCATTGTTCCGTCAGAGCCTGAACTTTCACGCCAGAACCTGAGTTGGAATTCCAAAACCACACAGCCCGAACCTGGAGCACGGAAGATGTCTTGATGGCTCAGACACATTTCTAAGAAGAAGACCGCATGAGGATATTTCTCTATTACTGTGTCATTCCGTTCACTGAAGAGGAGGATCTCTAAATTTTCCACCTGGAATAAATAACTCTGCACTAGGCTTTTAATTATAAATGTAAAGGGAAGAGTATAGCCATTCTCTCTCTGTGTAGTCTTTTATCCTTATTAATAATTGATATTTTGCCCCATGGAGGTGCTATTTCGGAGCAGTCAGAGTCTAACTTTGATTGATGGCTCATAGGCTTCTTCACAAGGCAAGTCAATATCCTGTCTTTTCTGTTGCCATTCCCAGATAAAAGATTCAGAGCTGACATGGAACATCACAGTATTATTAATTTTCTTTTACTGGTCTCCTGCCCACCTTTAGAAGCTGCACAAAAGTGTAACGTGTATGTAAAATAGGAGAGTCCGTAGCCTGCTGTGTATTGACCAACGGTGAGGCAGTTTCTGCCATGCAGTTCCAACTGAGCACAACTGGAACGAGGCAGGAGAACAAAGGCAAAGCATCAGAGTTAATAACGCCTTGTACCGCAAACACGTATTAATGATGTTCCACAGAGCCCCAGTGGAACAGCTACAGCACAGCTAGTGCCGTTTTACAGAGAGGCGGGTAATGTGCAAAGGCTACGTGACTTAATGAGAGACAAAGAAGAGCCGGTTACAGAACTCAGAGTGGATTCCGTTGCTGCCAAGTCTGTTTCTTGTTCTCACTATGATAGTGATTCCTTTGACAGAGGAGTAAATATGTATGAAGCAGGAAAAGTAGCTCCTTTGTAATACCCTTAAGTAGGCTATGTAACTTTGGATGTGAGCAGCTGAATTTCAATGGAATGACATGGGTATCTTTATAATTGTAGTATTGTGTTCTATAATGGGTACGAGAGAGAGATTTTTTTGACAGGTGCTGTTAAAAAGAAAGCATCCAGCAATAATAAATTAACTGACTATAGCAGATACCCCTCTATCTTTGCGTATGTAGGAGCTGCACCTCAGAAGCTGTGGCCTCCTCTGGGAATTTTCTGCGAGATATTATCTAATGCTATGACTATTCATTCACAGTGCCAACATCCAGACTTGCAAAGATATGGAGTATTCTCCATAGAAAACAGTTCTGTACTGTATTAATCACCTGCTGTTTTCTGCTGTGATATATAGGGGACTGCGCTACATTTCATTACGTGATTTTTACTTCCTTCTCCTAATCATGGATTTAATATGATACTGTGTGCAACTTTGTACTTCAATGAACTGAGTTCTGGGAAGCTACTCAGAGATCAAGCCACCATTTGCTAAGTTAATAGTTCTGTCACAAACATCAAAGAAAGCCTAAGGAGTTGAGAGGCAGAAACAGGATGAGTCAATGGAATGCAAACAGAGTAGGAGCAAAGAATGACAAGTCTTGCCAGATGGTTTGAAGAAGACGAGAGAGCCTTGACTTGCTGCTGGCCCTTCCGTTCATCCTCAGGAAACACTCACAGAGAAGCTGTACCATTACTCTTTGGCACAGTCGTGAAACAAAGACTCTGCAGAGTTAGATGATTTCTTTTTGAATTCCCACAATAAAAGAATGCAAATTATTTTGTACCAGTAACACGATCAGACCTTGAAAGTATTCACCTCTTGGAGAAGTGAAACCTGGCAGAGTAGACTGATGTGAATTCTCTGAGCCAGTTGTAAAGCCCTGAGGAAATACTTTACGCAGCAAGAGTTTGTGTTGAATGCTGATGGACCACACTGAAAATAACAGGCATAATCCCTGTCCCAGACCAGAGCAGGATTGCGAAAACATCTGCATCAAGAGCTGCTACATTTAGCTAACAACTGTAGGGTTACAAAATCACACGAACAGAGCAAATTCTGTCCTCTGTTGCAATGATGAACTGAAGGGGTTTTGTTCTGGTGTAGAAAGGGGAGTCTGAACCAGTGTCCACAGTCTTGCTGACTCTGAGGGCTAGGAAGGGGTTTGCATTACTACTATGGGTTTGGCAATTTTAATGAAAGGCAAACGAAATGTTTGAACTTCTCTCGTTGTGCTAACGTGGCATTTTTCTCAATGTGCTAACATGACATTTTTCTCAATGTTCACTCTTTACAGGGTAACCTTATATGCTGAATTCCTTCCAATGAAAGCCAGAGCAAAATGCATTTTATTAATAGAGGTGAGCAGTGTAGCTATGCATACTGGTCCCTAGAGGGACAAATTCTGCTGTTGGTTCCATCCGTTCAATCCTACTGAGTAGAAATCTCACATGTAGCTGCAGTCAAATCTTGCTTGTCCAAGTTAGTGTGGAGCTGCGGTTGCCCCGTACACTAGTACTAACTAGCTCAGGTCCGAAGGCAGCGTAATGCGTTTGGGTAATGCTTCACTCTTTTTGTTGAATCTGCCTTTTTGCAAATGAATTTGCAGCCAGTGCTGCGTAAATTACTGCTGTTAGCACAAGGGGGGCCGTTTGGGTGTCACCTAATTTCATGGTGAAATTAATCTACAACTCAGTAATGGATAGCGGAGAACTGACTGTTCAGTAAATGCAGGGCTAAATTCAGCTCCCCGTAGTCAATCCAAATGTATCAAAGTCACAGAGAGCAGAATTTGCCCTATAAATACTTTAAGGCAAAATTCGCAGCCCTTTAATGGATGGCTGAAGGGTCAGGGAACAGTACCATTCCTTGTCTGCATCAGTCAGTTTGGAAGGAGCATCCTTGTGGAAAACCTCACCGAACTGAAACAGCTTCTCAATGCAAAAGCGGTCTTCTAAGATAACTGCTGGCTAGTCCTACGTTCAGTTGATTAATCTTTCGTAAATAGAGTTCAGTAGATGAATTACTCCTTTCTGTGTCACTTTTGTTCTGCCACAGTTTGGCTGCCTCTGAGCAGCCCTGGGTTAGAAATATATTCTGAGCGTTAAATAATGAGCTAAGTGGATTCATAATCTAAAGGAGAATATCCTGCATGGGTAGGATATGCAAGAGGATGCCAGCTCCATTATTGCTAAGAAGGTAGCAATTCCTTCTTTCGTTTTCAGGCCAACTCTGTGGCTTTGGTAGCTTGGTTTTGGTAAGGAAAACAAATACCACAAATCTCATGGTGGTAGCTGGGAATGACACTCATAGACAGATACATTAATAGTCATTTTGCTGAAGAAACACCATGTGATGAGTCTGTTCCTTATGAGGAGCTACCTACAGCTAAACGTGTGTCTAGAGAAAGTTGATGCTAGGTTTTCAGAACTGAACATTTTAGCTTCTGCAACATTTAAACAAATCCCCTTAAAACGTCTGGACTCTGTTTCCATACAGGGGTGCATATTTGAAATGTCTCTGGCATTTCTCTCTCCAGCTGTCCCTAGAGAGCACGTCTTGGAATGTTACAAAGAAGGAGCCTTAAGAGCATTCTTCTTCTCATTTGTGACTGTTTCTTTTCCCTTTGGCAGGTCTTTTGGGCCATTGGGAGTGTGTTTGAAGTCCTCCTAGCAGTGTTGGTGATGCCCACTCTTGGCTGGCGGTGGCTTCTCATCCTTTCTGCCCTCCCGCTTTTGCTCTTTCGCTGTCCTATGTTTTGTAGGTATTCTTTCAAAGATGAATGTGTGTTCCGTCAGTCTGCCACTTCTCTACCTGATTCTCTAACGTGATTGAAGGAAATCGTGATGGTTTTGAGCTCTCTGTTGGTGTCTTCTTTGGAACATCTGAATAATGACAAAAATGCTGTTGTTTCAACAGGGTGCTGGTAAACACATTCCAGTGAGAGCTGTGTTTATGTGACTGTAATTGCTGGAGGACAATGGTGGGCTGGAATTTGTGAAACCAAATCAGGCCTGGAAATCTCTCCAATTTAATAACTTTGTTTCAAACTAAGCTCAGTGGAATCAACATTTTATTAAAAGCTGTTGTTATTTCCCTGATTGCTCTTTAGATTTTTAAATTTTTTGCCAAAATCGTAACTTTTATAATTACTGTCCACTTAAAAAATCCACCCAAATCAGGGGTAACATCTGCGTAGTGCAGTTCAGATTCTAAATAAGACGTATATGAGTTAAACCTGAGCTTCAGTGCACTATTAAGTAATATATTTGCCAGTCACTCAGTCTTCTCAAAGATATATGTCCTTGTCAGGTTGTTTAGCAGCTCTTATTATTCTTTAGTCATTGTCATTGTTTTTCAGGAATACCTGCAGTTATTCAGGTGCTAACATGCTTGTTTTAAAAAGGAGCTTAAAAATGCAAATTGTGGAATGCCTAGAGCATCTTGTTATCTGCCCTGTGTGCTTTGCCTTTCCTACTGAGAAGGCATCATGTAAAGAGCCTGCAAAAATGCCTAACATTTCTCAAGAATAAAACCAAGGTAACAGAAGGGAAAGGTTTTAGACTGGAGTGCTGACTTTATGGTGAAAGTGGGGGGTTGCAGTTTCTTAAACCCTAATGAGGAGTTTGACATTTGGCAGAACGATGGTTCTCTGAATTGTTAAAGATTAGTTCTGTAATCCTTTCTTATGCGAGTACTCTGCTGGAGTCACTGAGATTTCCCACTGTAAGCCCACAAAGGAAACCCCCGGGTTGTTTATTGCCGTGTTTTTGACATCATTGTCCATGTGCTCTGCTTCCCTCTTTTAGTGGCTCCCAGAAAGTGCCAGGTATGATGTATTATCTGGAAATCAAGAAAAAGCAATTGCCACTTTAAAGCGGATAGCAACGGAGAATGGAGCTCCAATGCCTTTGGGAAAATTAATTATTTCCAGACAGGTATGTACAGGTAACAGGCACATTAATGACGTGGGATACAATGGAACTGTGCTACGTTCGTATGTATTTTTATAAGCAAACGATCAATGTTAAGTTTAATTTTAAGGTCTCAACCAGTAATAAAAAAAAATGAGAGATGATCATATATGCCTCTTTCACAGTGAGGAAGAGTTAGTTTCACATTTTTATTTACATGAAAATCCTGAAAGTGAAAAGGACCTTTCTAGTGGGCGTTAGTGTTATTTAACCTCACTCTAAGACCCTATTATTAAAGAAAATCAAACCTTGAGGCTACCGAAGAGCTCAGAGCAGAACTCGTGAGACAAGATGGAATTTGACTCTTTAGCTGTACCTCATTTTTAATCTAATCCTGATTTTCTGGAGGGGGAAAGCTGCAAGCTCCTATTCAGTCCTAATGCATGGAGTCATTCAGGATGTTCCTTCTGAGCTGCGTATTACTGTATGAATTGCATTGGATTTTTTTTTTTTCATTTCAGCTTTATATGGCCAACTTTTCAGCACCCCTGTCAACGTATAAGCAGCTCTGCATTTACAGAACAAAGAGCAGACTTTTATAAGTAAAGAAAGTTACAGAGTTAGCCAGCAAGGAGGGGCAGCAGAGGGAGACCTGTAGATTTGAACAACAGCCAAATTGTAAAGCTAGGCAGGAGCCTGTTGGTAATGACAGCATCTTACTAATCAGGGATGGAGGTTTGACTTTCTACGGTCTGGATCAGTGAGGATTTGAGCTCTTGTGCCTTTCACAAACGCTTGGTTCAGTCACGGTAATTTTGATGGGCTGTGCAGGAACGCTCTCCAAGTTTTGGATGGTTTTGTTTTCAGGGTGGGGTGGGAAAGTACTTTTCCTTAACCACAAGTTTATGGGCTGAGCCCTCCGCTCTCTCTCTCCCTAAGAACCACACAGTTCAAAAGGGGTCTGCTTGCAGGAGGGCTGCTTGTAGTTCCTCGGTACCTTACCCTAGCTCAGAAGCCCTGAGGGGCTGCTCTAATTTACAGCAGCTGGCTGTGGGCCGCAGGAATCATATGCCACCTGTGGATTGGCAAAGTTCTCCTCTACCTCTTTGCAGCCCCACCTTGTTCTGACAGATTCTCGCCTTCCCTGTGGAGGAGTAGTGTGTCCTGTCCATGAGCTGGTTTTGATAACGTTATGCTCCTAGAGAATTCCCCTTGGCAGTGGAATTCTTTACTGGGATCCCAGCTCCAGTGTGGCTCCTGCAGCCTGAAGAGCCCTCAGCTGAAACCAAACACTCATCCTGAGCCATCCTGAGTACATAGTACTGTGTATCGTGTCGTCCCTTGCCACCCCGCACCCTCCAGCCCAGGACCAGTGAGTGCCCTGATCATCTGACTTCCGCTTGTTTTCAACAGGAAGACCGAGGAAAAATGAGGGACCTTTTTACGCCCCATTTTAGATGGACCACATTGTTACTCTGGTTTATATGGTAAGAGGAAATATAAATGGCTCAGTGCCAGCACAATTCTAAATGGTTTTTAATGGAGGTATTTTACAGTATCACTAAAATACAGCAACTTCCTCCTCAAAAAAAAAAACCCCACCTGTATTGATTCGTAATTTATTAAACCACTCAATCACTGGCATGCTCAATCTAATTGACCTTTCATTTCCTAAATGCTGATAGGAAATAGCTTTGAGGTAGCACTTAGTGGAAGTCCTCACACAGTAGGTTCAATTTTGATTCATGTTGTTTACGATAGGTTTGACCAGCTGAGGCTTACTCTCTCATTTTCTTCCTTGCAGGTTTTCCAATGCTTTTTCGTATTATGGGTTAGTTTTATTAACTACAGAGTTCTTCCAGGCAGGAGACGTCTGCAGCAGTGAGTACTAGTCCATCTTTTCTTTTTAAATATACCCTGTTAAGTGGTGGAATAGCTTTTATTAGATCACCTTCTGCTGTTAGTTTGGGAAGGACTGTGGCTGCCAGCCTGAATTTTAAGGCATCCACTTAAAGGGTTACTTATTTTAAACATTTTTGATAGACTGTTCCTCGTCTCCTGCACAATGCAGAGAGGTCCTGCAGTGTCTCTGAGCCCAAAATGTAAAACAGCAAGACAACCTTTAAGGGAGACCTGTTAGAAAAAGGATCTGTTCTTCGTGAGAAAAAAGTGATTGAATAAATGTAAGTTTCCAGATTTGACAGACCTAATTAGTTCTGAGAGAGAGACAACTGCTGCTGCTGTGGAGCTCCCAGGTTCTCAAGTTGTGAAGACCTGCTGAGAAAAAAGATAACGGTGGGAAATCATCGCCCTTTTTGTTACAGATTTTTGAGTAAAAAAAAAAGTGCTTTGACTGCATTAAGAAGAGGCTTGAAAAGTTTGATTCCTCAGGGGAGGCACAATTCTACTCAGAACACTTGTAATTAGTGAAAACTGTCTGATAGTTGGAAAATTATGGAAAGAGGATGGGTAGTGTTGGGAGAAGACACAGATCCCAAGCTTGTACAACAGTGTATTAGCTATTTGAGAGGTCTAACTCTGGTTAGCCTCCATGAAGGAGCGTGCATCCTTAAAAATACTTGTTTTCACAGAGACACGGTGTTATTCAGTCTTCTCAAAGTATAGATTAAGTGTTAGTATTCCGATCTATGTAGGAAGAAGCTGAATTATTGATGTTAATTCTGTTCACTGTCATGAGCCCTGGACTGAAAAATAACTAAGGCTGTACAGCTGATAAGGAAGTGTAAATTTTCGTTCTGATAGTGATGGTTGCAGACGTAAGACATCCTGCCATAAATAAGATTATAACTGTTCGCTTTCAGCTGTATCTTCCAGGTAGAACATACCTGCTGTGCAGCAGGGTCTTTTCAGTACATCCCTTCTAGCAGTTTCAGCAGTAAGAGTGATAAAGACGTAGCAGGAGTAAAGGAAGGTAAGCAGAGAAGAGATTACCTAAAATGTATTAAATGTTTGGGTTTTTTTCCTTCTTCCTCCCACAGTATCCAGTAGAAGGAAAGAAGTTAAAGCAAAGTGCAGCCTGACCTGTGAGTATCTGACAGAGGAAGACTACACTGATCTGCTCTGGACAACCCTGTCAGAATTCCCTGGTAAGTGGCAATGAGAAGCCCCAGTTCTTCCCTGCCAGCGGCTCCGTGCGATTGGAATGGGCTTGGCTGCAAGCAACGAAGTGGGCTCTTCTGTCTGGCCTAATGCCAAAGTATTTCCCGCAGCACTGGAGCTCCTTGCTTGGACTACTTGATAGATGCAGTACACACAGTAGCTGTAGTTGTCTTCACTGCCTATGTGATCGCTACAGATAAAATCACTAGTAATTGCTTTGTGAAGCTATAATGGCCCATCTGACTATGGATTCTGTCCAAGCAACATATTAGGCATTCAGAGGAAGAGTAACAATTAAATCAAAGGGGCAGAATCACTTGAACTTTTATCCATAAATGACTTTCCATATCTATTTTAAAAGGATCGTGGGTCTAGCGAATCAATGGAGACCTTGCTCCCTAAAGCTCTGTGTCCAGCCTCAGTCATGATTTTCAGTGCATTTCAGTGAATTTCAATGAACAGTCCGACAGAGGACAAGCAAGATAGTTAGTATGTAATAGCCATTGCTTCTTCAGATGTAGATGATCTCTCAGTATTAATCTGTTTGAAATAACGCTGTGAGGCAGTGGTCAGGTTATTTTCACTGCTCTAGGTTATAGTTTCAGGGAAAAATGCTCAAAGAGAAGCCATTTAATTGGTGAAAAGTTGTAAATCTATGACTGATAAATACACATAGTTGCTACCAGGAAGACTGTCCTGCGTAACAGTCATTCTGGGAAGGATGTCAGTGTGCAGTGGACAGAGAGTATTGGACTCTTGGGCTGACACTGTGGCTGAAAGGACTGATTTGATCCTGACACGTACTAAGGTAGGAGTAAGAAACATTAACAGGGATACCCCTGAATATGACACTGGCAACTCTGGTGCTTGAATAATCCCCACACTTCCTGTACATCAGCTTTTAAAAGGATCTGGAAAAGGTGCATAAGAGAGAATACTGAACATTGTGAGACTTACAGAGCTTGATCTGTTTCCTGTGTCAAAGAGCAGGTGAGAAATAATTTGATGGCAGCGTATAAATAACACAATGGAAAGAAAATGTTAAGTTCTAAAGAGCCCTTAAATCTAGCAGTAGGAAGATTAGCAGGAAACAATGGTCAGAAGTTGAACAAAAGATATTCCAATGAGACATAAGGGAGGCATTTTTAGCATTCACATTGGTGACCACTGCAATAACCAGTGGTTACCAGCTGATTGCTCACTCCTACGTCAGTGTGTAGCCCCTGAGTGTGTGGGCGTGTGGATGTGTGGGCCAGTGGGGCTGTGAACACACAGCAAGACTCACCAGCTGGGACACAGAGCTTCTGTTTTCATGTGGCTCAAGTCCCAACAGTCAACTTGTCTCCTTCTACAGGTGTGTTAGTAACACTGTGGGTCATTGATCGGATAGGCCGCAAGAAAACCATGGCCCTGTCCTTTTTTGTCTTCTCGTTTTGCAGTCTTCTGCTGTTTCTCTGTGTTGGAAGGTAAGTAAAACACGGTGAACAACTGGTATATCTGATTCATCCATGTTCTCTCTTGATTATGGCAGGAGATAAGTGGTGTGGTGGAAAAGCTGGAAGCGGTGGTTTGAAAAGCCACGAGATGGTCATGCTCAACTGGAGAAAGAATTAAGGATGGTGTTAGGTTTTCTCACCAGAGTTTGGAAGGAAACTAAAAGAAGCAGGAGAGGAGAAATCCTTCACTATAATCTTGCGGACAGAACAATCCAAAGGGGAAAATAAGAGCTTAGTCTGAGTAGGAGGTAACCACTGGACAATTTTTAAATCAGATCTGATGTCATGAGGCTCGGTAGCTGGTTCACATACTGCTCTCTGCCATTCATGACCTGTGTTTCCCCAGGCTGACTGTACCAGGGCAGTGCCTCACAGCCAAGCCCGGTCTCTGCCTCCATTCAGCTGCTCTGACGGCTCTTGGTGGTCTGGGTGCTGTGGCACAATTACGTGAGAAGCAATAGACGCAGACTGGCACAGCCTCGAACTTGTAGACAGTACGGCTGGTGGAGCTTGAGGCTGGCATTGCAGATACACGGGGCCCGACTTTCAAAGAACTTGAGTTCGCATTTTTGTGTTGTTCAGTATCTGTCCTTCATGCAGATTTTCCAAAGAACAAGTCAGTTGGCAGCTCTGCCCTTGAATCTTAACGGTACCGAGTTTGCAGCTGAGCTCTGAGGGTCTGGCTCTGCTGCATCTGGCCTTCGTGCCACATACCTGCAACAGTGTCTGTACCTTGGGGCTGACGAACACGGAAATGACCTCACAGCCAGAGCAGAGCTGTCTGAATTTAAACCTTTTCAGGTGCTCTACAAAACCTTATGGTACAGAAACCTTACGAAGTTGCAAATACCCAGGTGGTACCTAGGTTCATATCTTTTAAACAGGAAAGCTGCACTCTCATTTCCTTCTCACGTGTGCCATTTTTTGTTAGCACCATTCATAACGTGGAATATATTTTCTTATTTAGATAAGCTTAGGCATTCGCTGCTTATTTCAATAGGCCACAGCTGTCAGTTAGAATGAATACACTTAGAAAACTGATGTGATTGTGGGAATGCAGATTGTTTGGCATCATTGTTACGTTAAAGGTCCAGAAAAAATACAAAGGGTTCATGAAAAAACCAAAAGAAATCGTTCTAACAAATTTAGCATTTTTATTGCACTTGCCTCCAAGTTAAACAAACAGATTGTACAGAACAATCCCAAACACTGCTCTCCTTTTTATTCTCACAGAAATGTTCTTACTGTGCTGCTCTTCATTGCAAGAGCTTTTATTTCAGGAGGATTTCAGGCTGCTTATGTTTACACTCCTGAGGTAAGGAGGTTGTTTTGTAATGAGAATATTTAAGGGGAGTGACAACATGGTGGGAAAGTCATTTTATGACCTCTCACAATGGACCTTACCCCAGATATGAGTTGATGATCTCATTGTCATTGTCTAACAGAACTTGCTGTAGTACCACTTATTAATTTCCATTGATTTAGGAGACTGGAGGGAAGAGAACTTCCCACTGGCGGTTAATGGGCTGATACTTTGTTCACAGGTTTATCCGACAGCCACGCGGGCTTTGGGCCTGGGGACATGCAGCGGCATGGCCAGAGTGGGAGCCCTCATAACCCCGTTCATTGCACAGGTAAAATCCCTTCTCCTTCTGAGGCTGAAGGCACAGGAAGGTGATGGAGAACCTGTTTTTTCTGCTGTAGGGGCCAACCAAGGGTGATCTGTGCACGGTGTGTTGAAGGAGGGTGGTTGTTGCCTGTTCCTTGAGGAGAGTTCAGGCTCATCTCTGAATTTACCTCTTGCTCCAGAGCTCCATATGTTGGAGGATAAATAACCAAGAAGCGGGCTGCTGGGTGGATGGAAGGACACCTTGGAAGCCACCACCGGGAGATGGGATTTGTGAGAGGCAGGGAGTCTCTGTGCGTGGTGCAATGCTGCCTTTCTCTTGAGATCCCAGGCTGAGGTCCTGGGGGCTGCAAACCTTCAGGGAGTGTGGAAAGAGCTAGACGGGGAGGTTGGGGGAGCCAGCTCCGCAGGGGACAGGACTTGGAAAACCGTGTCAGAAGCCGTGGCTCTGCAGATGGCTAGGCAGGAAAACTTGGGATTTGCTCAAGTCCTGTCTAATACATAAGGGCAGCAGCACCTCATGGCGCTTGTACTCCAGACTGATTGTCAGTGTTTAATAGCCATGTGTAATCACTGAGGCAAGAAAGTACGCGGCAGTGCATGTTGAACATTTTTTCCAATACTGTAATTAAAATCTCTACTACTACATCAGCGTTTGTATTTCTTCTGTGATAAGGCTCAGGGGGGTTGTGTTTTCTGCCTTTTTCTGCAGGTGATGTTGGAGTCTTCAGTCTATTTAACCAACTGGTGGTTTACAGTGGATGTTGCCTGCTGGCTGCTGTGGCTTCCTGCTTCTTGCCCATTGAAACAAAAGGTCGTGGCTTACAGGAGTCCAGCCACAGAGAATGGGGACAGGAGATGGTTGGGAGAGGATCTCATTCCCCGGGGGTCACCAGGTCAAACTCCGGATCACAGGAATGACGGGACATGAAAACCTGCTGAAAGAATGAACGATACGAGCAAGATCTCTTTCACAAAAAATCCAACCCTGAAGCATAGAAAAGCTGACCATACCGTCACTGCCAATGTCATGTGTCAACCGCAGGATCTGTTGGGTTGAACCTAAGCAAATGTGTCTCTTCTGCTCTTTGCTCACACTCATAAAAACTTCACTTCTGTATTGAGAGGCATTTGATCCAGATATCATTTGAAGTTTAGCAGGAAGGGTTTTTCTTAGTCTGTTGCGCTTGCATGGTCAGCTATTCAGCTTAAAATGTCCCGTGTCAAGCAAATAGCTAACTGAATGCAACTCAGTATAAGCTGTAATTAAAATAATGTACCTTGATGCCTAAAAACAAAAGATGAATATTTGTTGTGTACCTGGCATAGCACACGGTGGATTCTGTACACTACAGAATAGGTTTTATGAATTAGATGCCTGCCTTGCACTTTTTAGCCATCGACAACAACAACAAAATGCGATAATGGCAAATCAACCAATGCTTTCTAGTTCCCTTGCTGATGGGTTCTGTTCCTGGAGAACTGACAGGTACTGACTGCTTGGAAACCATTTTCTGAATGTTTCTCCCATCCAAGGCAGGTAGTTTGAGTCAGTGAGGAGTGGTATTTGTTGCAGAGATGGAACCTTCTATAGGAAATGTAAATCCTGATGGTTTGGAGCAGAATTTGACTTTTCTAACCTTGCCAGAAGCATTGAGCACTCTGTCTGTTGCTTGGTGAAGACTGCTTCAGCTGTACTGCTGTCTCTTTGTGTGTGGAGATGCACGCTGTGGTTTGCTGCATGGGTCCAGGTATGTTTCTGCTCAATTTGCCCAAGTATGTTCTTGCAGTGGTGTAGCCAAACTTTTGATAAAAATGCCTCGGTCTGAGCAGCTGCGTGTAGCGCTTTGGATGGAGCTGCTTTCAGGTGTCTCCCAACAGAAGGTGGCCTCCCGACAGCTGGGTGGAACTTTTCCAAAGCTGCTGATTGTGCATTGACTGTAACGTCAAGGTGGAGACGAAAGGAATGTAGCTGGCATCATGTGTAAACGAACAAAGTCACGGGAAGAGCCGAACTGCAGTCATCCTTAGGTGAGGAACTTCACCCCTTCGGATGTAGCTCTCGAGGCTGATGATCCTGCTCCTGTCGGAGAATGTAACAGAGTCAGGTGGGATAAGTTTGTCTTGTTTGTCAGAAATCTGTCGCTATGCAGGAAGGCACATTTCAGAGTCTGTGGATGTGCAGCAGGGAGGCGCATAAGGAAGCTGAATCCCCGTCTCAGTTTGTTTCAGGATCCAGACTATGGAACACAACCAAATATAAGTGAGATGGACTAATGCTAATCACTAGGCTGTGGGAAGCAATACATTTTTATAGTACGTGTGGTCAGTTGTCTCACGTAAACATAGTTAAGTGTGCAACAAATTTTTGCACGGTAGAATATTTTAAGTATTCTGGAACCAGGCCCCTTTTCTGCGGGGCAAGAATAGGTGACAGAGTCCACGGTTGGGTGCAATACAAATGAACACAGCGGGGTTCAGCTTTCACTGGGTTGTACAGCACTGTAGCGCAGTATGGTGCTCCAAGACGTGTTTAGGCTGTTCGTTTATAGCACTGAAGGAAAATTAGAAGAGGATAATTCCTTAAAGAAACTGAGGAAACTCAGACTAATAAAAAAAGGCCAAAGAGGTTATTGATATTCTGTGTGTGGTATCTTCTGCTGAGAAAAGTTAAAGTTTGACAAGGCACCGAAGTGTCTGGCCATTCGTTAACCACCCTGTGATGGTGACTGCGATGAAGACTCCAGAAGCGGTGGTCTGAACAGGCAAACTTTCCTTTTCGCAGTAATACGAACAACGCGGTTCAGCTCACAGGGGATCCCGCTTTAGATGTGGCTGATGACGTAGAACACGCTTTCTGTTCAGCGGCTGCTGCTGTGTGCTGGTTCGGTTCTCTCGGTCTCTGCCGTCCCTGTATCCCGCGTGCTCAGTCTCCAGCGGGCGCCAGTTCCAGTCCATCCCCCCTGAACAGACAGGGCTCTCACGGCGCCGACAACCGGCGCGGGTAATTTGTTTTCACCTCCTTCTGTCGGGCTGTGGTTGGCTGGCTGTCCGAGGCACTGTGCAACTGGGTAGCTCAGTGCTGCCTCGGAGAAGGGACAGAGGGACGCGTTCCCTTGGCCTGTCCCTCCGACGCGCGGGGGCTGGACAGGACGTTGGCGGTGAGGAAACAGCTCCTGGGTGGGTTTAGAGCAGATATCGGACCACGCAGGTGAGCAGCGAGCTAGAAAACCTGCTTTGCCTTGGCATAGTATGGGCTGTTTGACCCTTTAATGACAGCTCTGACTACCATCTTCTTCCTCCTGCTGGTCAAGGCACCTGAGAGCGTGCCAGCCCGCTCCCGACGGGGACACATCCAGGTGCTTACGCGTCTCTGGCCGCGTGGGCTTGCTGTTAGCTTGGGTGTACGCCCCAAACCCCGCGGGCCTCTAGGAGACCTCGGCGGGGGCTCAGCCTGCATCGGAGGTGAGGATGAAATCCACGGCCTGAGGGAATGCCGCCTTACAGCCCGGCTGCTAAGGTTGTCTGTCTGCCGCTGAGCGCCTTTCGTTCCAGTTCTGCTTTGCCCAGTGTAATGTTCACGTAGCACTTCATTTTTTTTGAGTCAATATTCAACAGTTTCAAAGGACTGCATTGCAACGGCCTTCAAAGCGTGCATTCAGAGGGGTTTAGGTGAATTATGTGTATATCATAAATTTGCACATGTGTATACTTCAAACAGAATATTTCCCAGGTAAAGATTTATAGGTAATGCGAAACCTTTTGATGCTGTGAGTAGTTTCGTTTTACCTGTGACATTTACAGTATTAAAAAAAAAATGAAGGCATTTTTGCTTTTCACTTTTTACGAATTCTGCATTGAAATGTATATAATGATATCAATGCTAGGACTGGTCCTGCTGAGCCAACTTCATACTCTGGGTCTTTGATTTAAAGACGGCGATGCCTAAAGCACGACCAAAGCTCACTGAAGCCCGGGAGAATCTCCCGTGGATATTGGTGGGCTTTGGATCAGCTAAACAGAGGAAGGCAGGCGGGAGCCGGCCGCAGCTGAGCCCGCCTCTCGGACATCCGTAGGAGCCTCTGGGGCACTGAAGAAACAGAAACTAAGTTCGGGTTTTGCAGGTCATTGCATATATTAACAAAGGAAGGATGTTTTAGATCGTTCACTGAAAAACTGAAGAACGTTTGGGTTGATACGCGATAGCCTATAAATAATCACAAGTCATATTTTGTTAATATGGCAACACCATTGATGTATATAATAAGCTTCCAAAGATCGTTTTACACACTGTCCAGTATTTTTCACTGAGGAAGGAGTTAGTATAGCTAGTTCATTTAAAACAATAACGTGAGAGAATTTTGAATTAAAATCGAGAGCAAACGGAACTGTGGGACTCGGAGATTAGCTAACTGTCCAATATATTAATGTGCGAAGCTGTTGTGGGAAAAATACTTCTCCAAGTGTGCTTTGATGGAATGATTTATTATTCCTAAATGCTTGCCGAAAGAACACTGAATGTTTTCCTGTGTTTGAATGTACAGTTTCTAAGCTGGATACATTTTAATGTTTAAAAACTTTGTGTATATCAAGCTTGCTGTAAAATACTCCTTTTGTTCCTACGTTACTGATGCAACATTGGATAGTTTAATTCCACACTAGATATTTTATGTTAAACAAATAAATAGTTTTTTCAGTAAAAATGCTTTTGGCTGTTCTGTGGGACTCTGCGAAGGGCCGGTACCTTTACCGGTTTCTGTCTGGATGTTCAGAGATTTGAGGTACGTGCTGCGCTCTGGACCCAGCCGCACCGCAAGGGCTCGGCGCTTGGCAGAGCTGACTCGCTTTGCTGGGCATTTTGTGCGTTTGGACGTAAAGAAGAGTCACGGGATCCATGTTCGCATTGTAAGTAACCTCACAGATAACTACAGCTACATATTTTTAATTTATCTTAAGATCTTTAGTTGTTTTGCATTTCCTTTAGTTTGGACAATAAAAACCCGCCAGGTTTGCTTCTCTAGCAGTGCCGTTGGTGCTGCCGTATGCGGCCGTGGGTCCCAAAGGCGCCTTGGGTGGAGGTGGCTTAGCGTGTGCCGGGGCTTCGGGCGGGGAGGGCTCCTATTTATCCACTTTTTAACGTAAACTTTCCTTTTACCTATCTCTTTTTATAAAATACAATTAAGTGCATAACCCGACTGTATTCCTCTACCCTTTGAATGATATTCTTACTCTGATGGCCAGTAATTTACAGACGTGAGGTTGTTGATGTCTGATCAAGATGCCTAACGATCCGCAAAGCCTTCGCGTGCTAACGCAGGGTGTGCGTTCACCTTCCTCCTCACCGCTTGTGCAGCCGCTGACAGTCCGGGATGAAGAGGCTCATTTCTGGGAGTGGAAATGGTGACTACGGAAGGGTTTGCATCGCGGAAGCAATACTTTGGGAGAATATTCATTCTTCTCTGTTTTCTGTGAACTTTTTGGCATCCTCGGGCATTTCTAAAGCTGGTTCTGTTTTCCAAAATGCCAGAGCTGCTGTTTGCTTACAGAGGATAACTTTACTGATACTTGATGCACGTCCAGCTTTGTTCTGTGTCACAGGCAAGCGTTGTTGAGAACTGCGAGTTCCTGAAATGTGCTGATGCCGGCCGCTGGAGATGGCGTTGTGCTCGTCGAGAAAGTACGTGCGGCAGCTCTCCAGGCATCCCGCTGGCTCTCTTACCTCTTGCCACGAAAGGCAACTCCAGGCTCTCGACTCTCCTGTCCCCGTGTTCCGTCTGTGGCTGCCCACGGTGTAAAGCACCTTTCCTGCCGCTCTAGTCCCAAACCAGAGCGAGCAGCTCAGCCCCAGAGAGCGTCCCAAACCCTCTGCACGGGAGGGCGAGTTCCTAACGGGCTACGAGCAACAACACGCAGGCAACTACATTTCACACGATGGGAGTTCAGGTTCCGTGGTCTACTCAGAACCTGACATGACGGCTCTTCCTCCCCAGGATGAAACGTTCAGGAAAAAGGTGCAGGGAGACATGGGATGATGATCTGCTGGGATGTTTCTATGGAATTAGCGTTTGAGGCCCTGTCCGTGCCATCATTAAGAAGAGGAAGCATCACCACGAGATATTTGAATATTACCTTTATTGCGCACGCATATTAAATTGTGGCTTTTTAGAAAATAAACAAAATTAGACTGCAAATAAAATTACACCTCTAATCATTTCTGTGTGTTTTCTAAGGGGCCGTGTCAGATCACAGGACAGCTGCTCCTATAGGCTCTAAGATCAGAAGAATCAACTGCTTATTGCGAGCTACACAATGATCTGCTGCACCCTGCTAATCCAGCGTAGCTCTGCTGAATCGGGTGAGTGGGTTTGGGTTTACAGCAGTGCAAAGGGGAGGAGAATACGCTCCTTAATGTCTCGTATTTGGAATAAGTGAAATCGAGTGGATGCTGTCTCACTGAATGGCTTCTACTGAAGTGGTATCACAGACCATTAGGTTTCGCGTTAATCAATGGTAAATTTTCTCCAGCTCTTGTTATTTTTTTTCCGATCCTTTTCTTGATTATACCCCTTTGAACGCGGCTGCAATGTATCAGGTGAGCTGCCAGATAAAGCGGGAAACCCTTTTGACAGACAGACTGGACGGACAGGGGCTCCTCATTTCCCTGTGTCTCCCTTTGTTTTTTACGCACGCTGCAGCGGCGCCTCAGCTACCAGAGCGGAGCCGGCCCCGGACCGTACACCCGCTGCCCGCTGCGGACGGACGCTGCTCTGCCCTACCCTGCGCCGAGCTCCGCAGCGGCGCAGAGTGGCCTCTCGCCTCCGCTGCGGTGGCGGCTGCCGGGGCTGGCTGACGTGACTGTGTTCTGCAAGCCGAGCGACAACCAGAAAGCGCGAATCACCACGGCTGTCACGAGGTGGTTTATGCTTTGCAAGGATGCGAGGAGCACCTGCGTTAGGCCAAAATCGCAGCCGGGGGAACTTCAGCACCTGCTGTTGTTGGTGCTGTCGACGGCAAGTCGTTGCCTTGGACTCGAGTGCCACAGGCAGGAGAATTCCCCCGCAACGTCACTTTGCAGCACTGCAGGTGTTATAGCAGAGGCAAACACAATCGTCTCGTGCCTTTACAAAAGGAAGAGGGAAGGGAAGGGGACAGGGCAGCAGCCACTGAGAAATTCTGACCCTTACGGTGAGAGTAACCATCGCTGCTTCTGTCAAAGGGCAGACGATTAGCAGGCGCACTCAGCAAAGCTCGTCGGAGCTTTCTGACGGCTCAGGATGTGTAAGCTGGAGAATTGCACAACGGTCACATAATGTGCCGTGGAAAATCAGGTCGCTGGAAGGTCTCCCAGGGCCACGGCTGTGCTGGCACGGTAACCTCCATAGCACCGCTGAAAATGAGACGAGTCTCCTATGTGCCCACGAGGCAGCAGACTCTCGTGCACGGGCCATCTCCAGCAGCACTGCCTGCTGATCGCTTCCCGAAAGGCCTTCCCAAGTTTCCCTTGGTGAAACCGAAGCAGCTCGTCAGGAGACGGGCCCTTCGACAACTCCGGCGCTAGGCTGTGGCCGGGAAGCGTGCGCTTTTTGTGGGACTGTGTTAAATCCAGGTGCCCAGGAGGCAAAGCGAGCGCAGCGGCACTGCAGCCTCTCGCATTCAGGCGGTGCGGCTGCCTGGTGCATCACAAAGCAGGTTGCTGAGCTATTTCTGCACACGGAGTCAGAGGGAGAGAAGCTGCATCACAGATGAGTAAGAAACAGTTGGCTTATCCGTGGAGGAGAGCGAGCCGGGCGCTGTGTGCCGGGCTTGGGACACCGCTAGCCTTTGGATTTGAGGCTAACGCTCCTTGACCACTCGGTACCTTGTCTGTGATGGTTTTTAGAGCAGGAAAGACAAGTGGCATGGAAAAATCGGCCAAACTGTAGCTTCAGAATAGTGCATTGGGTCCCTAGCAGCGGCACGGACCACCCCTGAAAAGTCATACCCTCCTGGGAACTGTCCCCAACTCCTCCGGAGGCACAACCTGCCCCGAGTCAGCTCCTCCCTCAGAGCTGCTGCTCCGGCCACGTCTCACGGCTGGAGGAAATGAGAAACTGAAGGGCCCGTGGGAGTTTTAGGGACGAGAACAGCTATTTTGCGTATGCTCTCTGCTATATATAGAGTCTGGCAAGTACACAGGGCTGGAACATGTTGCTTTTGTTGCTAAAAACATCATTTGGAAAGGCCATTTTAGGCAACTGCGGCTGTCCATTGCCAGATACACTAACCAGGTGCTGTAGACCCGTGCTTTGTCCTGGCATGAACGTAAGAAAAGCTATTGTAACTGAAGGCCGTGCTTTAGAGCTGCTGTTACTTCCCTGGGAGCTTCAGAGCTTCTTCCTACTAAGGAGCTTCTGCCTCCTGGGGGAAGCTTGCAAATCTAATTACGTGCTGGGTAGCAGAGCAGGCAGTGAAGACCTCAGGTGCTGGGTGGCACCGGCTCAGTTTCAGACCCTGTCCCGTCCTGCAGACGAACTGCAGACTGTCAAGATTTCAGCTGAACCCTGCCTGCCCTTTGCATACTGATCCCCGGACAGAAGGGCGCTTTGACAGACATTAGTCCACGTTTCTAAAGCACTCTTCTTAGGTAGGTTGTTGCAAGGCGGGTGGTGGAGGGAACTCAGCTGTCTGGCAAACGGCAGCGACAGAACGGCAGCAACCTGAAACGAGATGCTACAAAACGGGGTTGGAGCTGGGGGAGGGTCGAACGGCCCACGTGTATCACTGTGTTATTTGCTTCTTTCTGCTGTGATTTCTAAGCTACGGCTGTCGCGATAATCCCAGGTGAGCCCAGCAAACTCACAAGCGGGGCAGCGGCGGGCTGGCCAGCTTCTTCTCCTGGAGGATGCTCCCAAGAGCCTGGCTGCTGCCATGGCGCAGCCCCAGTGGATGGTGATCCCGAACCCGCCGTGGCCGTAGTTGTGTATCACCTGGGGAGAAGAGACGGGATCGGTGCTGGGAAAGCTGCGCTGGAGCCCTCTGCGGCTCAGGGCAGCAAGGGGCCACGACAGCGGCTGGGAATGTCCCTTAGGTGCCTTTGGATTGGACCCTTCGACCTGGGAGCTCCCGGTGCACAGCTCAGCGACACGCTGCTCTTTCCCTCCCTCCAAAGCCGCTGGAGAGGCAGGAGAAACTCCACGGGGCCCCGGCGCATCCCTCTGCACCCGCTGCTCCGGCCACCCGAAGCGCAGCAGCGGGGCTCGCAAGCCGCGGTCCTCAGAGCCCAACACGCTACATCCCACCTAGTGTTCGTTCCCGCCGAGGTAAATTACTTTGCTTCAGCAGGAGCCCTGACTCGTCGCCGGGATCAGTAGCTACACCTTTCCTGCGGCCAAGGAGCGTAGAGCTGATGGGTGACAAAGGAACAGAGCGAGCCACAAATTCATTCAAATGCAGCATTGCTTTGAACCGTGCTCTGGGCTTTGCCTAAAGACACCGTTTTCTCTCCAAGACTCTCCAGCTAAAAATTGAATATATTTTCATTACATTAATTACATTTTGCAGTCGCCATCCCCTTTGGAGCTTTAATCTCTCCTTCCAAGCTGTACAGAGACATATGCACACAATCGAATCAAGGATTCCCTCTGCAGGTCTGCTGATGAGCGTTCAGGCGACAGCGCTAAGGAGCGATGTGATCCTACACGAAAAGGTGCTGTGCCGAGGGTCCTGAGAACAGATGGCACGCTGAAACTCGTGCCGTGCCCGGTCTCCTTTCTCTTAAATGATATATTAGCGGTGTGAGGCGATTTAAAGAGCCATTGCCCTGGGGCAGTTCTACACCAGACACCCAGCTTTACCTACACAGAGGCAGCTGAATTCTCAAGCCCCACGGCAGGTACAGCCCCACCAGCGTCCCTCTGTGCCTTCACCGTGTTCATTTCGTGCTGCTGCTGAGCTTCACACTGGAAGAAATTCTAGAGAAGTCCAATCTTTTGCACCAACCAACCTGGCGGTCAGTGCTGGAGGCCATGAGCATTTTACTAAAAACTGTGTCGTGGGTTTTACTCAAGGGCGACACGAAGTTCACACGCCCAAGGGCTGTGCGCTTACGGGCTCCCCGCAGAAAACCACACTGCTTTAAATGCTGACACCGCAACCTGGTTCACAAGTGCCTCGTGTGGTTCTGGGAGCAGCAGAGCCCGTGGGGTTTGATGCCTCACAGTTTTTCTCCCGGGTGGGGTTTTTGGTGTCTATTAAGGACTAAGCTCCAGCCGCAGGTTTTCCTTTGGGAGGAGCGCTCCCTGCCCACTCTCCCCATAACACCCAACAGAGCTGGATGTCTTTGACACTTATCTCTGACGCTGGGCTGAAATTGGCTCAAAGATTCACCCGTCATTAGAGGGGAGACGGAGCGAGGACCGAGGACCGCGGGGCAGCACCAGCGTTGGCTGGACCTTGGTGTTACGCTGCCAAGGTCCCAGTGACTGATGCGCGATTAGCGCGGTGGTTAATGGCACTTGGCGCCTGGGGGCTGTGCACGGTACCTCTGCCTGGAAGTGCCCGTGGCGGACGGTCTCACCGCTCCAAGCGACCCCGGGGCGCGCTGGTCCTCAGGCCGCTCCACTCCTCTACGATCTTTGCGTTCTGAAAGCAAAAGCACATCAGCACCTGCACAGCGTTTCTCCAAATCACGGCAGCCAAATGTCACCCCGAAAGGGCACTACGCGATCCGTGAGATGAGGGCTCTTGCAATGCGGGGGGCAGAGGGAGCCCATCCCCACTGCTGCACCGGCTCCTGTGACGCTGCAAGGGGCGACTGGCAGAACAATTTCGGATCAGAGCCCGCACATCACCAGCCCGCAGCAGAGCCGGCGAGGCAAACTGCTGCGCCAATGCCCTGCGCTGCCTCTCCTGCTACTCCAGGGCGCAGCGGCAGGAGTGGGTACAACCCAGCCTCCCCGCGCGCCAGCCGGTCTCCAATGCAGCAGCGCCAAAAACAGGGGAGGGGGGACACAACACGACCAAAGGGCTGGGACCTCCAAATCTCTTGTTCTATTTTTTACCAGTAATTACCTTTTCCTACAAACCTTGTCTCAAGGGCAGGCCAGCCCCAGAACGCTGCCTGCCGATCAGCCACGTGCACGGAGCCCGAGTTGTGCCCGACGAACACGGCAGGCGTTCCCAAACACCGAGCCGGTGCCACCCCCCGTGATCCACCCTCTCGCCGCGCGCTACCTGCTGCTGTGGGGGCGCACGCAAAAACCCGGTTACCCTGCACGCACGCTTCCCCCGTCACTGGCGTGTTTCTCGGCGCGGCGGCTGACGCTGCATACGCAGGGTCGCTCTGCAGAAGCCCCTCCGGCCCTCCTGGCCCGCTGAAGGCAGGCGCCGCGCGTTACGCACATAAAGATTCAAACTCTGCCGGTTGTGTCCGCAGTGCCCGTCCCCGTGGCCTCAGCTGCGCCCGGGCTCTCCGTGCCCCCTCCCGCACCCCGGCGGTGGGGCATTCGGCTGGGGTGACCCACCTGGAGAGCAGGGAGCAGCTTGCAGCAGTTCTCCCAGATGGTTTTGTGATCCTGGGCGCTGTTTTCTTCGTTCCAGTTGCCGTGCTGGTAGATCCCTCCCAAGACGGTGAACTCGCTCCTGCACCAAAAGCCAAAGGAGGGAAATGGGGGTGAGTGTCCCCAGCCGTCCCTTGCCGGGCCGTCACGCGGAGGGACTCTGCGTGTGTGTGGTTTATGGATCTGCTGTGCCCTGAGCCTGCAACACGGTCTGCCAGAGAAACTCTCACGCCAAGCAGGCGAGAAAGCAGTGCCTGCACGTCTGCTCGTGAGCAAGTCAGTCATAAATACTATCAGCACCCCAAAGGCCCTTGCCTGGAAAACCAAAGAGCTAATTTTCATCTTCTATCAAACAGGTCTGCTCCTGGCTGGCTGGGGAAGAGTTCGAAGGAACGGGATGCCTGCAGTGGGGAACGCAAGGGAATAGATCGCTGCTGCTGCCGCTCCAAAACTCCTGCGGATTAACAGAGGACAGGGCGAGAGGTTAAGGCTGGAAGGAGCTGGGGGCATCTGTACCTGCTGGACCCTTCTAAAAACCTCGCTTAAGCCCCAGGAAGCACAAAGGCCAAAGGGCTGAACCGCTGGGGCGTGCGGGGGGAGCCCCCGGGGCTGAGCTCTCCGGCGTGGAAGAGGGGTCCTCCCGCGTGGAGCTGGACCCGGCTGCTTCCTCTGGGAGCCAGCCTGGTGCCCAGCTGCGACAGCTCAAGCTGCAATGAACACACGGACAGGGATTCACACGTAGCTGGGACTGTGATCGGAAATCACCTGGAATACTTTGCTTGGGGGCTGTGAGCACGTAAAGTTCCTACGTACATAACGGCTTATTGCCTGGTCCTGAAATACTGGCACAATGGGAAGTGCCAGGACTGCAGCATTCGAGTTACGGCTTAAAAGCCCTCTCCGTTGCCAAAGCGGGGTAGACGGCTGCTCTCGGGGGAAACAGAGGCGGGATGAGCAGCAGACATATGTATTTATCCTGCAGTTTAGCTCCCTGGGTACGTGCATACGCTGCCGTCTCAGACAGAGCCCAGCTCCCCTAAGAAAGCTGCTGGTGGGAACCAGGTGGAAAGTGCAAGAGAAGTGCTGGAAGCTGGGCTCTGCCCGGGCACAGCCACTGCCGCTCCCTGAGCTCGGGAGATGGTGCTTCTGGGGCCAGGATCTTGTTTCAGCCCTTCTCACCCCTATGGGGACACAGAAAGAAGGTTTTCCCCTGGGATTCCTCCGCGGTTCCTGCAGGGAGGTGGCAGGGAGCCCTGCATGGGTGCTAAACCGAATGGGACGTCCCCAGGAGACATCTCACCACCAGCCACAGGCACAGCTCAGGGTAACAGCGAGGGGAAGGCTGAGCTTCTTAGGCTCGGCTTTTATTAAAGCAAAAAGGATTCCTGCCACTGGTTTTAATGGGAGCACGAATCAGAGGTGCCTTTCCCCACAATGAGCTGCTGTACAGCAGTTTTGTCAACACCACTGATAAAAAAGATGGGTACAAATGTGAAAACAAAAGATCTCCCCCAAAATATTTGCCCCACTGTCAGTGTTTGGCTCTTTTGAGGACACAGCCAGGACCAGCGTTTTGCTTTGGCAGATTCGCTCTTTGGGAAAGGCCGGGACTGGGGCCGTTGAAGCCCCGTGGCGCTGCCTGATCCGAGAGCCCAGGACCAGCCCGGACCCCCCTCGCCTCCGAGTGCCGAGGAGGGTCTGCGCAGGGAGCTCGCACACTGTGCCGACTGCGGGAGCTCCCCCGCTTTGCCTGCCCGCGTCCTCCAGCACAGCACATTAAAGCGTCGCCAGGCCAGCTATGAACCCAGGCCTGGGCTGCCGCAACGGGGCTGCCGCAGCGGGGCTGCCGCAGGGCGGACACCGGCAGGGAGCCGCGTCCCAGCCGGTGCTTTAGGAGCGCCGAGAGCAGAGCATCGCTAACGCCAGCCAGACCCCGCCTCGCCCGCCGCCACCTACCCCGGTATGACGTACGGCGAGTTGTAGATACCAGACTCGATGTCGTGAGTGATGATGAAATGCTTCACCCACGGGGCCAGGACCTGGGAGACGAAGGGGAGAGGGTCAGGGAGAGCCGGAGAGCGGGGTGCCCGGCTCAGGGAGGCGGCGGGAGGGACGTGCACGGCTTGGCGAATGCGGCCGCTGGGGTCTGCACGTGGTGCCCTCCCTTCTGCTCCGGCTCTACGTACACTGCGGCGCTGGCTTCCCTGTGGCGCTGCCGTGCGAGGGCAGGGGGCTGGATGGCAGGTAGGCGAGTCGAGGAGCTTCCTACCTGGCGTGAGTCTGTGTTTCCCCAAATAATCATCCTCTTCTCCCAAGGATTTTATGTCTTTTATTATTAGCATCACGCCTCTGGCCTCCCCTACCTTCACCCGACCAAGAAACGGGCTGGAGACGCGGGGCATCCCCACAGCTGAACCAGGAACGGGATCCAGGTGTTCTGCTCTGGCGCCCACGCACATGAGGGTTTTAAACGACCAACATTTTCTGGGAATCAGGACCTGATCCCAGTGTGGGTCCAGCCCACAAGCCCGCGATTTGCCCCAGAGGGCACAGGTACAACTCATGGTTAACAAACGGCTCCTCCGGAAAAAAGACGGGGGACACAAGCCCTGCGCCAACCTCACCTTTATGACCTGTCCGCGGCCGGGCTGTAGCTCCGGGTCGGGCTGCAGCTCCCCCGCACGCACCCCAGTGCAGTTTATTACAACATCCACGCCCTGGGCAAACATCTGATGAGAGAGAGAGGCGGCACGGTGAGCAGCACACACAGCGACGCTTCCGAGGGCGCTGCCCACGGCGGGCACGAGATTCCCGCATCAAAGCCAAGCACGCACTCGGTCCAACAGCCTGGTCATGAATAAACCATAAGGGCCGGATCCAGGGCACAGCTGCCCCGGCACGGCTCCTGCCGAGCCCCGGTGTGTGCAGGCAAGGAGGACGTTTGCTGTTTAAGGGAAAGCCGTACTGCCGACGCTTGGCTGCATCTTCGCTCAGTGCCAGCCAAATGCGCTACCCCGTCCCCTCTCAGCCACCTCTCGATGCCCAAGAGTCTTTATCTTTCCTGGTAGAATTTGTTTCCTAGATCTTGGCACACTCTCGCTGCTGGCCCCTGTCCTGGCTGTGCCGAGGGACACCCCGGAGCAGCACGTGCCTGTGGAGGCTGCTTCTCCACGCCGGGACGGGGCCGTGCCCGCTCTGCCCTGGCTCGGCATCGCCACTCACCTCCTGGAAAGATTCAACCTTCTTATGGAAAAACTTCACTCCTCTCTGCGTTAACCTGGGAAGAACAAGTTCATTTGTTACTGGCAAATTGAAAGCAAATGTACCGTTCAAATGAGCGCCTGTAATTGATACCCAGAGTAGGTACGGCTTGTTGCTCCTTGTAATAAACATCCGTGGTCTTCTCGGTGGTTCCTAACGGTCTCCAGTCATTAGCTCATTTCCCTAACGGCCCAGAGCTACTGAGGGTGATCCCTCCTGCTAAGCCTGCACCAGAGCCCAGGCTTTCTGCTCCGGGTAGGTCACCCGCTCCACGTTAGAAACGACGAGAGCAAACCCAAGCCCCAACTACTGCCATAGCTAAAAGCACTCACATGCAGCTCTAAGTATCCCATTACTTTCATTTTTATCGTGCAAAAATACACTCCCGGGCTCACTGGTAACGTGGGGAGTCTGTTACCCCACTGGGGCAACGAGCTGGAATTCCAGACCCTTTTCCCTGCTTCCCGGCGATGCATCCCTGCCTCCCCACTCCTTCGGCTCATCCCGCCATGCCCTCGCCCCGCGCTGCTGCGGGGCACAGGGCGAGGTTGCTGAGAGCCGGGCAGGATGGATGCTCAGGTCCCCTGCGGGTGCCGTCACGTGGAAGCCGCCAGCACCAGCGTTTCGAGCTGAGCAGGTCAGAGGCGCAGCAGGACACGGGGCGGCCGCCTAAAATCAGCGCTGCCTAAACTCGGCCGCCAACTTGCCATGGTCCGGGGCAACACCTGATGGGCAGGATGAAAATCCACACCTGCCTCCGCATCCTGCCGGCCAGAGAAATCGGGGGGAGCGGCAGCTCTCCCACACCGGCACAGCCGGGGCCGCGGCGGCTCCGCACTCACCTGTTGGTGAGCCAGGGCAGATAGCTCCTGCACTCCAGCATCAGCGCCGTGTTGAACCAGCCGTAGCTGAAACCAGACGAGGAGAGAAAGCCGTAAGGACCCGCAGCAGCCTTACGCATGCAGCCGCCTCCCGCCCCGGCGCTCCCGACGGCTGCGGCAGCTCTGGGACCCGAACACCCGGGGCGCAACAAGTGCATGATTTTTCCCTCTGTTTACAGCGTAAAACACCTTCTGCTGCTTTTCTTCCCCCGGTTTGACAACGTCTGGTGAAGTCAGAGAGGGGCTGGCATGGTTTCCACGCTGGGCTGCCACTTTTTTGTTTCGTTTTGGTTTGTTTCCCGTGTTTTAAGGGAAGCAGCTGTAACGAAGCAAGGCCACCTCTGCGCCCGCATTTCTCATCCTCGCCGCCCCTCGACAGGGAGGCGTCTGGGACCAGCCAGCCATACCTGTCCTGCCTGGGGGAAAGCTCATCAGCGACACCCCGGAAAACGGACCGAAACATACCTGTAACCAGGGAAGAGCTCAAGCTCTTTTGGTGTCAAGTTCCTGAATCCCAGGACAATGTTCTTCCAAGACGGGTCCTGCAACAGGGAAAAAGGTCCGAGCTCGTTAACGAACCCGCATCGCCATGCCGCGGTGGGACAGAAGCCGCGGGACAGACACATCCTCGCTGCACGTCCCACCCCGAAGCAGCGCAGGCAGGAGGGCGGCTGCGGCACAGCGCGGCCGGTGAAGCTCTGCCCGCTCCCACCCTCGGAGGGCTCAGCCCTTACTTCATACCAATATTGCATCTGGGGCACAGAAAACACCGTGTCCCGGGCAAACTGTCACAAGACAAACTTGGAAGGATTCGGAAGCATTCAGAGCATCGTCTGGGCAGAAACACAACCCTGCCCACCCCTGGGCAGCCTCCGAGCTGGAGCCCTTCCCAGCCCGGGCTGTCACTTGCTCCTTACCGGCACCGGCTGCGTAAACAGGTTGTAGCCAGAAATGAGGAAAAGTCCCATTTCCTTCGCTGCCGGTGAGCCCAGGTGCCCGAGGAGGTAATCGAATGTCTCTTTATTCCAGAGCCTGCGATGAAAACAGGAGAGCGGTGGCTCTGCCAGCCCCACGGAGCCGTGCCCGGGCAGCTCAGCCCCTCGTGCACCGATGGGCGTGGGGGGGGGACACGGCACCAGCCTCCTCCTCCTCCTCCTCCTTACTTACGTCTCCTGCAGGTTGCCGTGGTCGCTCAGGTAGGGCTGCCACAAGCCGGCCGCCCCGTCGCTGGTGGTGTGGGGCGTGTAGCGGTCGGCGTAGACCTCCATCTCCAGGGAGGGCACCAGGCTGTGGTACTGCTCGTGGATGCACAGGGCGGTGGAGAGGCCGATCACCCCGGCCCCGATGACGGCCACGCGCATGGCTCCGGCTCTCTGCAGGGGGGGAAATGCTTGAAGGGCAGCGCCGGGGCTGGGGAGCTGCTTGGACAAGCCGGGGCTTCCCGGGAGGGAGGGCATCAGCTCCTGCAGGACCCGACCTGGCCTCGGCTCTGCTGCCGGAGCAGAGCTGGGCTGCAGGGAAGGGGCTGGGCTGTGGCTCGGTGCATTTGGGTGCATTTCTTGTAAAGCCTCCAAAGTCCTCTTCAACACCTGCCCGCGCTGACCAGGCACTGAAATCACGGAGGGGGGGTAGTTTGCCACGGTGGCAGGGGAATGTTTCGCCATTGCTCGCAGCCCTTGTGCTCACGGCGGCATCCCTGGCTCTACCCTTGGGCGTGCTGTAGCCGCTGGCGAGCAGCAAACCTGCAGCCGCTGTAAACGCCGGCTGCAAAGAGGGTCTGCAGCCCCCCTCGGTCCCCTGACTCACCCCCCTCGACGGGGCTTTCCTGCCTTGCAGCCTGGAAAAAGCCCTGTGGTCACCGTGCGGGCAGAGAGCGGCCAAGGACCGATCCGAGGAAGGGCTGGGGGTACAACGGGGCACATCACTTTGGCCTGGGTCACGTCCCTGGACGCTCGGCTGCCAGCGTGTGGGTGGAGGGAAGGACGCCAGCAGCACGCCAGGCCTGGTTCTGGGCAGCAGGAGTAAATTCTAGCCCATGGTTTTATTGGGACAAGGTGAAGCGCAGCATCTCTGCTCTGAAAGGCAGCCCGCAGCGGGACTGACATTTCCTGGGATGGAGGAATGAGTCATTGGGACGGCGAAGCACCGGCGGCAGCAGGGGAGCCGCGCTGCTTCCCATCTGCTGTGGTTTTATAACCCACGGCCAGCAAGAACCGGGGCCACCTCCTCTACCTGCCGCCGCGGGGACTGGCCCCGAGCTGCCCCTGCAGCGCCAGCCAAGGAGGTATCCACCTCGCTGGTCAATAAATAACGGAATCGCACGTTTTCCACCAGCTTACCTGCAGAGTGCGTGGTCCTCGGGGCAGCCGCTGCGGTTTTCAGAGACTTCGACAGAGCCACCTTCTCCGGGCAGCTTGTTTACAGCCCAGCAAACCGCTCACAGTGCAAGGTCTAAGTGCCCAGGGCAGTGGGATCGCAGCCCGTCCCCGGGCAACGGGGCCAAAGTCTTTGCTCCGGCCCCGGGGGAGGTGGAGTCCCCCGTGCCAGACCCCGCGCGCGGCTGGCAGCCGGCCCCGGAGTCGCTCCTCCGGAGAGAAAACGGGGTCACCACGGTCGGTGGCAAAACGCCATCACTGGCACTCGTCACCATGGAGACTGCTGGCTCCCCCGAGGGGTCCTGGCGGATGGGCACACGGGGACCGGACTCCCCAGCCACCGGATTCCTGCGGGATCCGGGAAAATCAGATGCTTTGGTGTTGATTTTTGCGTGGTAAGAGAGAAACGGCATTGCCTCCCTCCTGATAGACCCCAGGAGCTGTGCCGCCCAGCCTCCCCCTCTCAGGGGTCAGATGGCTTCGTTTCTCATCTCTAAGGTGCCTCTCCCTCCACAAACCCCACAACTTTGGGTTCTGGGCTGAAAAGCCAGGTTTCTGTCGGTGCAGATATCGCTACCAGCAGCGGAGGCAGCCCTGGAAGCACAGGCGGTGCTTGGGCAGAGTTGCTACAGTTGGGGAATTTACTGTGCCTAAAGCTTTTGTAAGAGAGGTAACGAGGATAAAAGAAATGGGAACTCGTCTCCCGCACAGTGAGGTTGCAGACATGTCTCTGGAGTCCCGGGCCCAGGGTTTCAGCCACGCAGCACGACCCACCGCAGGCGACGGGAATTCGGCCCCGCAAAAGGCAGAGGAAAGGCACGGGCAGGCGTACGCCGGCCGGAGCAGAAGGATGCTTTACCCTGAGAGGTCGGGTCTGCAGATTCATAGGGCTTAAGCACCCAGTACCTTCCATGCTCGTGGTAGTGGAGCACCGCTCCCACACATTTCCAACCCCGAGCATCGTTGCAGGCGCTGCCGTCCCACCGCCGGGCAGGAGGAGCAGCACCAGCGAGCGGCCGAGCCCATCCACGCCGCCCGGCCGGCTCCTGAGCGTGGCAGCTGGCGAAGCCGCAGCTTGGGATCCCGCTCCGGATGCCACGAAGGAGGAGGCTCGTCTGCCACGTGCACTGCCCGCGGTCGCACCCTCCCGGGGATGAGGCCAGCAGAAGTCCCCTGGGGCTGACGGCAGCCAAGCCCCGAGCGTCCGGCCCCTCGGACCCCAGGGTGCTTTTGCACAGCTGCCCTGCGCAGCGTCGCAGGGACGGAGGGGGCAAGGCAGTCACCCAACGGCCTGAATTACTGAGGGCTTTGCCTACAATCAGCAAAGCCTCTTACGCCAATTACCCCATTACTCGTCTGCCTCTTGCTTTTGGCACCGCTGACCCCTCGCACTTTCTTCGCTCCGGTTTGAAGGATGCTCCCGGCTGCCGCACCCCGAAGCCGTCCAGGTGCTTTAGGGGTGAAGCTCAGACCCTACCGACGCTTTTTGGGGCGGTGGGGACCGCGTTCCGCCGTGCCGAGGGGCCGGAGCCCCCGGTGGGCCGGGCCGTGGGCCGTGGGCGCGGCCGCCTCGCCCAGCCCAGCCCAGCCCCTCGTAGGGGTTCCAGAGCGCGGCCCGGGCAGGCCGGCGGGCTCCGGGGGAAGCGCCGCCCCGCCCCGCCCCGCCCCGCCCCGGGGCCGCCCCCGCCGCCGCAGCGGCCTCGCCCCTCCCCGCGGCGCGGCGGCCGGGCGGGCTGCGCAGCCGCCGGGGCGGTGGAGGCGGCCGGCGCCCCGCAGCCGCCGCCGTAGCCGGGCCCCGCCGCCGCCGCCATGGCGCTGGTCACGCTGCAGCGCTCGCCGACCCCCAGCGCCGCCTCCTCGGCCAGCACCAGCGAGGTGAGCCGGGCCGGGCCGGGCCGCGCCGCGGGGGCAGAGCAGGCCCCGGCGCGGGGGGACGCGGGGCGGGGCGGGACGCGGCCCCTCAGCGCCTCAGCTGGGCCCCGCGCATCGCCCGCGGCCCCCATGGCCCGCGAAGCTTCACGGCCCCACGCAGCGCCAGGCCCCCCACGGCCCCCAGCCCCGCGGCCCCGGCCCCTCGCAGGCCCTGGGCCCTCGCAGTCCCCCGTCCCCCTCCCAGCCCCTCACAGGCCCCGGCCCCTCGCAGCCCCCTGGCCCCTCACAGGACCTGCTCCCCCCGGCCGCCCCAGCCCCTTCCCCTCGCAGCCCCTGGTGCTGCCCGGCCCCGCCAGCCCCGCTCCGCCGCAGCCCCCAGCCCTTTGATGCTGCCGGGCTGCGGCAGGCCCGCCACCATCCAGCCCGCTCCCCGCCCTGCCCCACCGCACGCTGGCCGTCCCCTCCTCGCCCCCACGCCGCCCCGTTTCCCCCGTGGGTGTCCCCCGCTCCAGCCTTCTCCTGGCAGTAGCTTGGGCTGGGTGACCCCCGGGGCAGCCGGCATCGCCCTTCTCCAGCAGTCAGCCCCCGAGCTGGGCCTGTCTCCGCGGAGCAGCCTGCGCCCCTCAGCCCCCTGCGCGCTCCCTCCCTGACACCCCGCAGCCGCCAGCACCTCCTGCCCCAGGGATGCTCTGCTTTGCTCCCTGCGTTACCCCTCTGTCTGCCCGGTTTTCAGCAGCGCTGCCATTCCCTGCGCCCGCTGTCGCTTCTGCCCTGCGGGCAGCTCGCGCCAGCCCTTCCCCGAGGCAGCTGCGGTCAGTTCTCTGCTGCCAGAGCAGCTCCCGTCCCGCTCCACCCTGTACCTGTGCGACAGCCCTGTGCCGCGCTGTCCGCTGCCGCTCCTCGCTGCGGCGCAGCCTGCACCACGCCGCTGCCTGCTCCTTCCCTCCTGGCTCTGCTGCTCCGGGGTCACGTACACGCTGCTTAACCTGCTGCCCCCGTAACGCTCTGCTCCGCGCGGCCCTGCCCTGCCAGGACAGGTGCCCTGTGTGTTCCAGCCCCGCTGCGCACCCCCTGCACCCGTGTACCCCAGAGACGCCTCCTCCCGCCCTGCCCTACTAACCCCTCTCCCAGCTTTGGGCTTCACGACCCAGCGTAGCCATCTCCCCTCGCCGCAGCTCCCGCGTGCCATCCAAGCACAGCTGCGCCCTCCAATTTCTTTATTTTCTTCCCCATGCATCAGTTTTTTCCTCCTAACCCGTCTCTTTTGTGACCCTCAAAGACAGGCCCGGTGTTTCCCTGCGTATCCTCCCTGTGCATCCCTGTCCCCCTCCCTTTCCTTCGGTGCTCACTGCCCTTGGCTCCGCTCTGTCCCCGTTCCTGCCAGGTAAACAGTCCTGTTTGTCACCTGTCAGGTCCCTGTGACCCCCCCGATGAGGCTGTCCGAGGGGGATGGTGGGCACCGCGCAGGTTCTCCCTCACCCGGAGGGGCCACGGGGGTTCCCCTTGCACAGCCCTTGCTGGAGATGTGACTCATCCCTTCCTTTCGCCGACTGTTTTGCCGTAGATCCGTGTCCTGTGGTTTGGGCTCCTGAGGCTGCAGGGACCCAGTGTTTGGACCGCGCTGTGTTCATTGAGAAACTTGGAGACAGGACTTGTGCTTTTCCGAGGATTTTTCCGAAGGGGTTTTGTTGGGTTCTGGTTCAGACAGAGTCTTAAAGGAGACCTAGTGGCCACCTGGTCTACACAGCTGTAAATGAGCTGTGACCCTGTTGCAGGCAGCGGAATGAGGCTGGATTTAACTGATGCAGGTGGGAGAGGAGTCAAAGCGACGTGCCTCTCCCCTTGTTACATACGTCTGGGTTGCACGGTGCGTTGTGTCCTAAGGAGCTCTCTGTTGGTTCTTGGTTTTTCAGTGGGGTGATCGTATGATTCTCCCTTTCCCTCTCGAAAATGCTGCCCCAGACTCGCCGCCCGGCGTTGTCCACGCCAGGGCACTTCTGCCGCCAGCATCCGTGGCTCAGGTGTGCTTTGGTGGCTCCCAGAGGAAGACAACAGCTCCCGTTCTGATTGAATGGTCCCTTCTGGCATGAAATACCGTAAAACTATAAACCGTCCTTTTCCAAATTCAGTGTGTTGTTTTTACAAAGTTCATTTCAAAGAAAAATCCCCTGAAAAAGTGCCAGTGTGCTCCCTGATCTTTCTCGCAAGGAAAATCAGGGCTCTTTGGGGCTTTTAGCCTATGTGAATAATGATTAGAAGATTTCTTTAATGGAAAATTATGACCAAACGCCCTTGCTAATTGTGAGCAAGCTGCTGCAACCTTTCTTAACTCATGAGCCTGAAGGAATTTATGAAACGGATGCTGCCGCCTGCAAGAGGCTTGCTGCCGTGTTAGTGTAGCGTGCCGTAAATTCTTAGGAGGAGAGAGTAGTTCATACACCCTTGCAACCTCGCGTGCACTTGTTGGCTCCGCTGCCACCTCCCTTCCCCGCCACCTCCCGCTCCGTGCCAGGTTCTTCAGCCCGGCCGCGCTTGCACGGTCCCCGGGGAGGGCTGCGGGTGCGGCTGGCGGAGGTTTGGCCCCGGCGCTGGTGTCCGTCCTGCGGTGGGATCCACGGTGCTGGCGAGCAGCTGCGGGTCCATGGCATCCCATGCGCGGTGCACCGAAAAACCTGCCGGCTCGGAGGGATGCTCCGGCCAAAACAAGGCAGAAGCAACCTTGTTGCTGTCTGCCGCGCTGAGCGCTTCTGCCTTGTTTTGGTTTTCCGCAGCTTTTTAATAGAAAATACAGGGAGAGTCGACTTTGAGAGCAGGCCGGGTTCTGCAAACGATGAGCCCGCAGCGGATTCAGGGGCCGGCTCTGCTGCGGAGCCTCAGCTGACGACAGTCATGACTTCACAGTCACATTAGTTTAAAAAAAAAAAGAGTTTTTCTCCCCCTTGTTGCTACGTGACAGACCCAAACAAACAGGAGGGCGACCTTACAAAGGCCAAAATCCTGCCAGACCTTCCCAGGGCTGGGGGGCCGGGGGGGCACTGGGGCGCGGGGTGTTCCCGGGGCTCTGCCTGCTGCCCCTGGCTCTGCGCTGCCACTGCACAGTGTAAACAGACTAAAAATAGCGATGGTATGTTTCTCGCCATCAGCTGCAGTCGGTTTGGATGGGGTTTGTGTGTCTCTCTTCCTCCAAATGGCTATATTTCTGATATCCGGCCTGTGCGGTTGCATTTGGGGTTTTTCCTGGCATTGCTTGGTTCTCGCAGGTTGTAAACGGGGCAGCTCCTGCACGCTCTGCCCTCCTGAGTCTTAACTTGGGGAGGTGGGGAACAGCCCAGCTCCTACACACACACCAAGCTTCAAGCTTGAACGTTTTACATGAAACTATTTGCTTATTTTTCCCTTCTACAAAACCACCTGGAAACGAGTAACCCTTACGGTGGCCCTTTCTTCATGTGGGTTTTAAGCAATGTTGTAGTAAATAACAAAACGTTCCCTGAGTGTTGGCGCTGATGGAGCGCGATTTCTTGAAGGCTTGTGTCCCTCCAGCTTCATCAGTGACACGCTGGTGTCTGGCGTGTCGCAAGTTTGGAGGTTTTCCTATTGTGGGGAGATCTGTAAGGTCCCCACTGTGCTTCGTGGGTCCAAGCCACCTCCCCAGCGCAACCGTGCCCTCCGAGGGGATGCTCCTGGCCCTCTCTCTCCTGTCTCCTTAAGCAGGACCAAAGGAGGAGAATTATCTTTGAGCCTTTTTTTTCCGGTCACCTCTGGATGCAATTAGCCCCAACTCTGTTTTTCTTTAATACGGAATTTTGTCCAGAAGCTGACAGAGAAGTTGAAGGAGGTGGCTGGAAAGCACGGCCGTGTGAAAACGGTTCTCTGAAAGCAGGCGTAAGTCAGCTAGCACGCTTCTCTTTTAGGGCGAGTAAATGAAGCGTAAGGGCCAGTAACGGCACCTGAGCAGCCAGATTTGCTTCCAGGGGGTCCTTCCACCAGTGTCCAGTGAAAAAGTGGCCGTTTTAATACACGCCTGCCATCAGAGCAGTGTGTTTATCGGGCAGGCGGCAGACGGAGGACTGGTTGATGACTGGGCAACCAGGTGGGCATCGTCCTAGCCTCGGGACACGTCTCCTGCCAGCGTCCAGGGGAGGTGGCCTCGTTGGCGAGGCGGCAGCTCGGAGCCGGCGCAGGGGCCGCGCCGGCGTGTGTGGAGACCGGTGCCGGGTTGGGGTTCAGCGCTGGAGGCTGAGGCAGCCCCAGCTGGGAGCTCTGGCTGCATCCGCGGGAGGGCACTGGTGCTGTCGCTGCGCACCCTGAATGACGGCGTTGGTTTGTGCCCGGCTCTTCGTCAGCAGCCTTTCGCTCGGGACAGGCGCTGCCCTCACGTGTGCACTCGCTGGGAGCGATGTGTGTGCACTCGTGGTGACGTCGAGGTTGGCGATCTTCAAACCGATCTGCGCCCTAGGACCAGCTTGCAGGATTAGGACCTAATAGCTTTAAAATCCCCGTGAGCCCCTTTGTCACCCGGCAGCGGGTGCTGATGGCATATATGGCCAGGGAGTCTCATTTATCCCTGGCACCAGAAAGAAAAACCCCACGGAAAACAGCCACCCAAAACCTGTTACTGCAGGGATGGTTTTAAAAAGCATGGGGATTTTTTTAAAAGTTGTAGTATGGAAACAACCAGCATGTAACTCTCTCTGTATCCTTCTTTTCTCCCCTCAGCTGGAGGTTGGCAGTGATGAAGAGCGTAAATTAAATGTGAGGTAAGCAGAGCTATTTGGCTCTAAACATCGTTTCCACTGTTGTTAATTGTTTGCTGTGTAGCCGAGTCCTGATCCCGCGCAGGACTCCGGCCTCGAGCATGTACGCTTGCCTGGAGGGGATTGCATGGTCTGCAGAGAGCCAAACGCTGGGGATGCTCTGTCCCTTATCAGTTTAGTTTTGAGACAAGTGTTTAATGAAATGAAAGCATGAAAGAGGGTTTGTGGGATTTTTTTCCTGGTGGGAAGAAACTGGAAAATTGCTCCTCGGCTCTGGCCAAAGCCCTTAACTGTTATCGCAGCATCTCTGCCTCTGCTGGTGCTCTGGGGCTGGGCTCTGGGTGGGGAAGGGGGGTACGCTCCTAGGGCGGGTAGGGGAGAGCTCTGCTCGTTCCTGGCTATTAACCAGCAGGAATTTGACTCCTTTGATATTGGGGTTGTGTGGAGTTGCTTTCTTCATGCGAGGGGGAGGAGAGGGCTGAGATGCTGCTGGAGAAGAGAAAGGCTCCTCTTGCTGGCGTTGTGCGGAGATCAGAAGCAGTAGCGATAAAGTTTGGTGGGACCCTGGCCTAACGGGGCTCTGAGTAACGATGTGGATTGTTGGCTCTAAACCCAGCTGCGGCAGACAGCTCTTACCCTCTCCCCTGTAAACTGCAATCCGAGAGAGAAAGTGTAAAAACACGAGTGGTTCAGCAGACTTGGTCTCTTCTCCTTGTTACTACTTCCTACTGGAATTATCCTGGTTTCAGGTAAAAGCAAAGCCACTCATGCTGCTGCTTGGAGTTCAATCTTGTTGTTTCCATCCCATTTTATGCTTTGACATGTACTGGTGCAGAGATATAAAACTGAGACGCTGGTGGCAGTGGGTTTTCTGTCGCGGTCTGATGGACTGAGACTAGGACAAAGTGGAGTCGATTTGAAGTCGGGTTAACATTGTGGGTTTGGGAGCAGCAAGTGGATGCTGGGGTGTAGACTGTCTTTACCACCCTGCACGTGAAGGCAGAGAGCAGAAAAGCAAAGTTGCTCCTTTACAGAGTAGGAAAGTGTCAGGCCTCGCCGTTTCTGTGTCCTGGGGGGCATTTGTCGTGGCTGCAGCCCACGCCGGGAAGCTTGGCGTTCGGCGGCTGTCCTGCTTGCACGCACGCCGGTCAGAAGTGTTGTGCGTTTGGTTACTGTGCGGTCTCCTGTGTGCGGGCATTTAATGGCAGTCTGTACTGTCATTCGTTAGAGTATTTCCTGGAGAATGCGTTTTCTATCAATTAAAGCAAAGTTCGGGAATCCTGGTTCTGCTTCCATCTTGGTCATGGGCTTATTGTACAATTCATGGCTCAGGCAGGAGCCTGCTGAAGTCACGAATAGCAACACAGCCTTAATTCTTGTGCTTTTTCCTATGTTGTATTATACAGTAACACTTAACCAAGCAGGTAATGGTCTCTTCTTTGTGCATATGCTTCTTGTGCTGAAAGAGGACATACAACTTATCTCTCTTCATTACAAATGAACTCGATGACAGCATATAGATAAATCACTGGGAGATCACTGGTTTTGTGGCTACCTTTGGTCAGTCTCCCTGGCCTTTTTGCAGGCCCGGCATGTGCATCCATCGCTGACCAGAGCAGTCGTGGGGGTGGATGTAGTGAGGCTGGGCTTAAAGGCTGATGCTTTTCTTCTGGCCATGGAAAAATTCTGCAGCACTGACTTTAGATACCGAGCTCCAAAGAGCTTCCTCTGTCCTTCAGTCTCTTGGGGCTGCTCTTCCGTATACACTTTTCAGTATAAGAATCTGGTAATTAAATCACTAGCTGGACCTGAAGAATAGGATGGCTCTTGTGCCTTTGCTGGACTCAGGGGAAGCACCGCCAAGGACCAAAGAAAACGCGTGGACGCCGGTAGATGGTAAATGCAGCTCCTCTCGCGGGGAGGTGGGTAGGTCCTGTCCCCTTCCTGCCGCAGCTGCTCCGGATCCATTCGCTGAGACTTTACCCGGTGCCCATGGGGTGGCAGAATTGTTCAACTTCATTGTGCGGCTTCGGCAACAGCTGAGATCAGGTGTCCTCTGAAAAAAACGCAGGAATGGGCTATGATGATATTTGTGAGTCTTCAAATCCTGGACTAGCCTTGGCGGAGACCTGGGTGACAGCTGTGCTTTGTCACACGTGCCCCGAGTGCAGGGGTCAGCAGCCCAGCGCCTGACGTCGCAGACCTCAAAGATCCTAATGGTTAGAAAAAGGAAGGGTTGTTGGAAGCAAGACCCCATCTTGCTGCCAGCTCCAACTGCGTTTCATCGATACAGGATGAATGTGCTATTGCACATTTATGACATAACTTATCTGCTTGCTGAACAGATTATTTTCATTCATTCCAAAAAATTCCAGGATTTTCATTTGAGACTGCGTAGTTGGGTCTGGTTATATGAGCTATCTGAGTTTTTTTCTTGGAGGAATAGGTCTGTATCACGGTTTTATAACCAGCCGCATGTCTTGCTGCCCTCTGATCTAAGAGCAGCAGACCTTCCTTATGGTTTCTGTCATTCCAAAATGCTTTTCTTTCTGTTTTCTCCCTGAAACAGCTTCTATCCTAAAACAGACCAAGGGGACGTGCTCTAGGTTCAGCTGTTCTTTCAAAGACATTGTTGCTACTTGCATTTTCCTAGATGTTAATGTCCTTTAGACTCTTCCTTTTCTCTCCCTTTCCAAAAAAACTGCAGGAGCCCCGATAGGGTAACGTCCGCCCTCTTTCCAGCAGATAGCCTAGAGTCCATTTTGCTCCCCCGTGGGTAAAGATTCATAGAAAAAGCGGGAGCGCAGACTCGGGTCTGACAGCCCAGTCGGGCTCGGTGCAGCTGGTGCAGACAAAAGCTTACATATCTGATTCTCTGCGTTATCTGCGCCTGCTGAAATCTTCCTTCCCGAATGCCCGTCAGCCTTGGGTTGTTGTGGCTTGATCCCTTTTTTCCCTAATGATGCAGCGCACCCACAGGACCTTGAGACATCTTGCCCGAGCCTTAACAAAACCGCTGGCACGGTGATGTCAAGTCCCTGGGAGTATGCAGTCACTTAGAGTTAAGCGCAACCTTAAGTTTTACAAGACCAGGGTCCACCGAGTTCGACGCGAGGCGTGGGCGGCAGTGCCCGCCGCCTTATCGCAGAGCCACGTCCTGCTCTTCTGGCTCAGAGCAGCCGCGGGGAGGATGGTATCAAGCGCGGGGGAGACAGAGCAGAGCTGAGCTCTCTTCAAGCAGACCGCTCGGGGAGAATGGGGTACGTGCAGTTTTTCCTACGCCGCTTTTTGGTGCGACCCGATTGACTTTCATCGCTCATCGTTGGTTGGCTCTCTAGCACCAAGTCAAAGGAGATGTTTTACAAAAGCCATTCGTGTTGTGAGTGTTGGCTGTTTCTCAGATGCGGCTGGCAAATGCAGCAAGATAATCACTGGTTTTAATTACAAACACAAGTAAGTTTGTTTAGCCAGTCGTTCTGTAACCTTTGCCATTATTGGCTTTCCAATCACGATCTGAATGCTGTCAGGAACACGGCCGGCTGGCAGATAGAAGTTGAACTGCTGCAGAAAGGCCTGGGAATTAGTCATCTCCAGCCTCCAATCAAGCCTGAAGGTTGTTATGGAAAGAACTGTTCTTGTTTTGCACCACTAAAGCCAGTGTAAGAGCTGGCAAGAGCAGCTGTGGGGAGATAAAGGTTTTCAGGGTTGGGCTTGTATACGTTTGCAGAGCCTTCCAACGGCGTACGCTGCTCTGCTGCCGCTCCGTGCTGCGTGGCCGCAGCCGAGTGCGAAGTGGAGACCATGCGTTGGGAGCGCTGCCTGGAGCATCCAGTGTCCTGCTGAACAGAGAGGTGGTAGAGGAAGAAGAGGAGACTGGGGGTCTTCCTCTCTTTGCTGATGCCGTCCTGTGTTACTTGGTGTTCCCGAGCCCCGTTGTCCCATCTGCAGCCTAGCAGATGGCTGTGAGCTCATCTTCTGAAACAGAGTAAAGCATTAGGTCTGTCCAGTTTTATTCAGCATTAAAACCTTTCAGCTGCCAGCGTCATTACACCTTTTGAGCTGTGAGGAGCCTACGGCTGTTTGTGGTGGGCAGAAGGTACCACGTCCCCATTGCTTTCCACCTCACTCACTCGCCTTTGTGTTTTGCGTGATTACCCGGTCGGGAGCGAATGTGCTCCGCCACGCTGGTTTGATAACCAGCTCTGCAGTTCTTTTCATTCCTGCTTTTTTGTTGGAGTTTAATGAAGTAATTTTCTCTTTTGAAGGTAATGGAGTTACACTGGGCATCGGTTTGACTTGGGTTTGCGTTCGCTGCAGGAATCGGGTGGAGCCCCCAGGTTGATGAAAACTCCCTTTGCAGCTCAGCGATCAACAGGAGGAGTGATTGCTGCAGACTCCTTACAGAGCATTGTCCCGGCTGGCACACGCCAGAGGACTCCTCATAAGGAGGCTGTTTGATTAAAATGGCTGTAATAAAGCAGATTCCTCGCCGGCGCTACGGCTGGACTCTGCAGTGACGGAAACTTGAAGAGCGAATGCAACTCCAACCCGCTGTTCAGGCTCTTCTCCGTGCGGGCGTGCGTTTGCTCTGCACAGCTCTCCTGCGCTGCACTGAGCACCCACCACAGCCGCAGATGTTTATACCTTATACTTTATACCTTTTAAATGCACCAAAAAGTATTTATTAACACCTTGATCTTTAACTTTTTTAGGAATTTTTGTACGTGTTTTGCTGGAGGTGGTGTTGAGTGAATGGCTTGTGTCCGCAGCTTTGAATGGCCGCGTTTATGGTGCTGGGAAGGTGCCCAGGGCTGGGGGTGCGCCGGGGCAGCTGTCTTGAGGATTTATTTGTGGGGACAGTGTCTCGTTCTGTACTTGACAAGTCCTGTTTGCTGCAGTATTTATTGCCTCCCAGTTATTTGGTGGGAGATCTTGGGGCAGAAGTTGCTGACTTTATTAACTGTTCAAAACAGGACGCTGAATCACATCCTGGCGAGGCTGCAGCATCCTGCCTTAGCGTGCTCCGTACAATGGGGAGGCAAATTCACAGGCTCGTGACCCTCGGTAACTTTCTGGTCCGTAGGTGTGGCCGTGGAAGGCGACGGAGATATAATTAGGCCTTTACATTTTGTGGTGGGTTGTGTGGGGACGTTCAAAGACCAAGCGGCCGAGGAGGCATGCACTTATTTGACACTTATTTAAGATCTGGCCTTTCCAGGAAACTGTTGCTGATGTGAAGTTGAGCAATGCAAGGAGTTTACCTGAATGTAAGTAGAGTAACGGCAAGAGGCCTGCCAGTCTGAAGATGTGGTGATCAGACCCTTTTTGGAATTGTATATAAATCTCTCTCTTTTTTTTTTTTTTTTTTTTTTTTTATTTTCCATGAAACCTCAGCAGTTTGGCAAAACCCCCACTGACCATGTTATCAAGGTACTGGTGTTTTTTTTTCTGGAAAAAAAACAACCCAACAACATGAACTTCTTTTTCTGTAAAAGGCCAGTGTGGTTACTGTTTACTTAGGTGTTAAAGAGCCAGGTCAGAAAAATATTTTGGTTCCAAATGCCTCTTGATTTTAAATATCTTAATCTTTGATAATCAGTTGCCAAGATCTGTGAGTCAGGGATTTCTCATACAAATCAGAGCTGTGGTCTGCCTGACGAGCGCTCTTAAGAAATTTTTGGAGAACGTGAAATGGACGGGACACCTTCATAGGCATGGATTTACTTTTCATTAAAAGTGTTGAGTTTTTATTTCCCAAGCATTTACACATCCCTCTGCAGCATTTGAATCCTTGATGCAGAATCGCTCTACTGCTACACTAAAAAATCATAAAGCAAAATAAGCCAAAAATAAGCCCAGCTTGGAATGGATTAGGATGCAGACTGCATCTGTTAGTTGTTTAGGTTTATCTGGGCTCAGAAGGACTCTTTGCAGAGCTCGCCTTCCCTCTCTGAAAGTTTTTGAGTTGCAGTCCGGGCAGAGGCTGGTGGTGTTGAGCCTGTCCAGCCCGGGCAGACGTGCATCAGCTCTCTGTAACGCAAGGTATGAACGTGCATCACCAGGCTGGAACCGGCCGTGGGCAGCGGCTTTGCCGGAGCTGCTTGTGTGCGCAGACGTCTTCCCCTTGCAGCCAGCGCACGGGTTTATCTTTTGCCACGAGAGGGGGAGGTTTCCTTGTGCCCTTCCTGGGACGGGAGCAGGAACATAAACCACGTCTGCGGAGCAGCCGCGTGCTGTGTGTTCGTACCCACCTCAGCTGGGCCTCGCCGCCACAGGATCACAGAACGGCGGGGGCTGGAAGGGCCCTCTGGAGCCCACCCAGCCCAGCCCCTGCCAGAGCAGGGTCACCCAGCGCAGGCTGCACAGGGCTGCGTCCAGGCGGGTTGGAATCTCTCCAGAGAAGGAGACTCCACACCCTCCCTGGGCAGCCTGTGCCAGGGCTCGGGCACCTCACAGCGAAGACGTTTTTCCTCCTGTTCAGGCGGAACTTCCCGGGTTCCAGTTTGTGCCCGTTGCCCCTTGTCCTGTCGCTGGGCACCACTGAGAAGAGTCTGGCCCCGTCCTCTGGACACCCGCCCTTGAGATATTGATAAGCGTTGGTGAGGTCCCCTCTCCGTCTCCTCTTCCTCAGGCTGAACAGCCCCAGCTCCCTCAGCCTTTCCCCACAGGAGAGATGCTCCAGGCCCTCAGCATCTCTGTACCCTCTGCTGGACTCTCTCCAGTAGCTCCTCGTCTCTCTTGAACTGGGGAGCCCCGAACTGGACCCAGGACTCCAGCTGGGGCCTCACCAGGGCAGAGCAGAGGGGGAGGAGAACCTCCCTCGACCTGCTGGCCACACTCTTCCTCATGCCCCCCAGGGTGCCGTTGGCCTTCCTGGCCGCAAGGGCACGTTGCTGGCTCAGGGTGAATCTGTCACCCCCCAGGACTCCCAGGTCCTTCTCCGCAGAGCTGCTCTCCAGGAGGTCACCCCCAACCTGTCCCGGTGCAGGGGGTTGTTCCTCCCCAGGGGCAGGACCCTGCACTTGCCCACGTTGAACCTCATGAGGTTCCTCTCCACCCAACACTCCTTCAAGGTGTTGCCCACGCACCAAACTCTCCCCAAAGTCCCGGTACTGACGTAGCGTTTGTTGTAGGACCTGAAGTCTGTGCCTGACACTCCTCTCACTAGCACGGAGACCATGTGCAGGAGGACTTGCCAAACTGACAAACCTGCCAAACCCGCACCAGCTCACCCGTGTTTCTTGAAGAAATCCTTGCCGCAAGAACCGCTAGCGAAGGCAGCTGCTGGGGGATCCGTGGCGGTGTGCTGCTGACCGCAGGGCAGAAAACCTCTGGGGCTTCGCATCGGGGGCCAAGGCATCCAGAAACACAGGGAACGGGACAAAATGTCCCTCTCAGATTTTCCGGAAAGCTGCCAGGTTGCTTGTCTGCCCTGTCTGCCATCCAAACGGTCACGTCCAGCACTCGCATCCCCGTGGGGAGCGCTGCCCGTGGGGCTGCTCGGAGCCTGCCTGCCTGCGGGCACCTCCCTCCCAGCCCTGCAAAGCTTCTTGGACTACAGATGTCTGCTTCTCTCTGCAACACCGATTCTGCTTGTAATAGATGGGTTTGGAGTGGAGGGGAAAAAGAAGGATGGTCCTGAGGTTTTTACCAACACTTTTCCGTCTTGAGCTAGCTTTGCCCCTGGCTGGCAGCCTCCTAATTTCTGGGGTGCGCCTCCTCCCCAGGGGGTGCTGGCTGCATACCCTTGGGGAGCTGGGAGGGCAGGCTGCGGTCTAGCTAAACGCTAGAGGGGGTGTCAGGGTTGAGCTAGAACTTCTCTCACTCTGCTTTTACCCCGCATGATCCGTCTAGATTTGTTTTATTTTATTTTTATGCGTTACCAATGTGTCAAGTACTCCCTGGTCTCCACTGCCTTTTTTGGAGTCATTCTGAAACCCAGCAGCTAAGCTATTTTTTGGGTTGCTGTGCCACCGCTGCCTGTCGGGTTCGCAGTCGTGCTTCCTATGCCGTTGTCTGTGTCCTGGCTGACCTCCACGCAGGCCGCTTGGAAGCTGCTTTCTTTATCCTTGAAACTATTATTCACCTTCCTTTTCTTTTCCAGTGGCGCCGTTGGAGAGTTTCCACTTGTTTCTCTGGCCTGTCTCCGGGAGACATCACTGAGTGGGTGAAGTGGGGTGACTTAATAAAATAGTTTAGAGGATTAAAACAATGAGTTGATGGGAGGAATGCAGGAGGATCGGCCGATGTGCCGACAGCTCGGCTGGGGAGGAGGACGGGAGCAGGATCGGCTCCTGCCCGGGAGCGCGGGCGGGAGGCTCTGCCTTTGATGTGCCCTCCACGGCAGGAGCCTGGGGGCCAGCATCATCCCGCCTCTCCTTTAGCTCTGACCACGGCTCCGAGATGCCTCCCCGGCATTCCCGGGTTGTGGTCTGTCCCCCTCCCTACCTGCGGTCCTGGAACAACTATGGCAATAACGTGGCAACAACAACATGCAGAAAAGGGACTTGTAGGAAAACACGGGGTGTCTTTTGGGGCTTTTAGTGTGGGGGAAGAAGGGAGCAGTGTTTTGGGAATAGCCGGCTTCCCTCGGATCACCAGGACGCAGCGTGGTGGAGGGTGCGCTAGGCTGGAAAACCGTGTTGTTGCTAATGCTGGGACCTCTGTGTACGCCTCTCGTGCTTCCCTGTGCCGGCTGCCACCTTCGCTAGCCCGTGAGCCGCTCTGTGTAGCCGTATGGAGAAGCACCGCTGGCCCTCGGCCGTGGGGCTGCCGCAGAGGGCTGGGGTCAGTCCCCAGGCACACGCTGGGGACACGGATGCTGGGAGTCTCCGTAGGGCTAATACTGCTCTCCTAAGAGCGAGAGAAAGGTTTCTTTATCGCAGCTGAATGGGCAGTCGCGCAGGCCGAGGTTTGGGGGGGTCTGGCCCTGGCCTCCTGGGACAGTGGCTATCACAAAAATGACATCATGTGTTGGTGGGAATCTCAGAAATGCTCGTTGCGATTCAAACCGTTGGTTCCAAGCACATCGCATAGCTGGATGATGCTGTGATCAGCCTCATGCCTTTTTGAACTCTGCGATTAATGGGATGAGCAAAAAGGATTTCTTTTTCCTTGTGAAACAATCTCTTATTTTATTTGGCTTTTCACCATCCAAGTACTAGGGATTCCTAGAATTTTCTCTCTCCTGGCCGTTTGGGAGCTGTTCTGCTAACTTATTTTGCGCAAGTCTGCTGGAACGAGGAGCAATCCTGCTAATTTGTTCGCTTCCCTCTTCCTGCCCTTTCTCTTGGAGGGTTTATCCAAGCTGCTCCTGCGCTGCCTGCAGGCACAGCCCGGGCCGTGCTCTGCCCTCGGAGCCGTGTGCCGCCCCAGCGTGGGGTACCCACTCCTGACCCGGTTCGGCTCCGGGCAGAGCTGGGGTGATCGCTGCTCGAGCCCGATGCATCGCTCGCCCGGTGCGCGGGAGCGGCGGGAGGCACATCATCAGCACTCTATTTATGTTAGGAAATTAGCTTTTGCGGGCTTCATGATTGATTTCATTTTTTTCTTTTTCCTCTTTGTGCTCGAGGAGCGTTTGTATCTGGCGCTGTGAATGGCCTGCAGTGTCTCAAACCCTTCTTAGCATTCTTGCGCTGGGGATGTGGCCCACGCCTTTCAGCCGAACAATACACGCTCAGACTCCCCTTTTGTTGCTGCGCTGCTAAAAACACGAGAGCGAAGCCTGCCGGGTCTTCCTGCCCGCGTAACCGTCTCGTGCTCCTGTGAAATACATGGGGAGATGTTTGCCCCTGCGGAGAGGCGTTACAAGGTCCCCCCCTCAGCGGGGGCTGCTGCCTGGCCCCCTTGCAGGCAACTTTTTGCCATTGCATGGTGGTGCCCTGGCTGTGTCTGAGGGAGAGGAGATGTTCTCCATGTCTCTGAAGGAACGTCAGACCTTCGCAGCTTGTGTTTTGAGTTTCTTCTTGGGGTGACTTGTCTTCAGCTCAGGAAGTGATGACTTTTATAGCCCATCAAAGCTGCACCCTCACGTAGCCATGAGTATGGAAGTAGAGTATTTCAGAAGACAAACATTTCCAAAGTCGCCCTGAAGGTAGCTGCCTCCTCTTGAGCTGCATCGCAGAGATTTCGGCAGAGGTGGAGCACCGCAATCCAAGCGATGCTGGCAGCTCTCGCCGGCTTTAGCAGGTGTGTTGGGCACCTGCAGTTCGGATCACAGGTCGGTTTATCAGCATATCGCAAAGTCTACATGTGTAGACAACAGCACTTTGTTTTAAAACAGCATTAAATGTGTTGAAGCTGGGTCTTTCCTGGTCCTGCCGCGTGGGGAATGCTCTGCTCGTCCCTCTGCATGGCAGCTCACTCCGTGTTGAGTTAAGCAGGGACGGTCGTGGCGATACTCTCAGCTCTGTTTGTAAAGGTGATTCCTTTGTGTTTCATTTAACCTTTCGGTGGCACTGGACCCTGCGTGACTGGTGTGTGACACAGAGCAAAGGCCACTTGGAAACACACAGAGTACTTTTTAAAAAAGCATGAGAAACGACCTGCTGCTGCTGTTAAAGCTCCCATTTCTGTTTCTCAGGTTGTACAGTAGCATGTGAGCGAGCGGCTTTGAAGTTCGTTTTTCCCTGGCGCTGTTTTGTGTTGCTCAGACCCCTTCTGAAGGCCCCTTTCTTGGTCAGGAAGCGTTATCTGATGTGCCTCCTATCAAGCCAAAGCAAGCAGTCAGCGTGCTTTAATTGTCGGCTTGGCTTGGGAAGCGGGGGCCGCGCAGCTGCTGCCTTGTCTTCCTGCTGGTTCTCTCCCCGCATCTTCCTTTCCGTTTGATGTGCTCGCTTCCAGTTTAGTTTGTGTTGCTATTTCGGTGTGACTGCGTGACGGCCCTCTGGCTTGCTCCAGCAGTGCCCCGTCTTAAAATCCACCCTCTGCCAGGTCAAGGGCCTGGCCGGGCTGCAGGAGCATCCGAGGGGACTGGCTCGGTCCCCGGGCTGCGGGAGCATCCGAGGGGACTGGCTCGGTCCCCGAGCTGCGGCACCGTGGCAGGGAGCTGCACCAAAGAGGAGAGACGCTCTCCAGGGCTGCGTTTCGTGTTCTTGCTTAATTGCCTTGAGATGGCTGGGCTTTTTCCAGACTGAGCAGAAAGCAGGGGAAAAAAAGGGAAAAAAATCAGTTCTCTTCCTCCTTATCAAAGGGGCTGCGGAGAAGGGAAGTGTGTTTAATTTTGTGGAGCTTGGGAGGCCTGTTTTTTCCTCACCTTATCAGTTTGGAAACGTTTTGAGCAGAAGATGCCATAAAACCCGAGGAACCGAGAGGCACTGCCATGTTCATGCCTTTGTAGAATTGCAACCCCTTTTGAGAGAAGCGACTATTGCTTTTTTTTTTTTTTTTGTCTAAACCACAGACCTGGTGGCAGGAGGGCAGTTCCTGTGGGCACGGGGAGCGGTCTGCATGCGGCGGGTGGGAATGGCAGGCCGAGCGTGCCCGCTCCTGACCGCGGCGTTGATGGATGCTCAGATGAGGGGGTGTTCCTGCTCCGGCACTGCTGTCTGGGGCGGCTGCTGTCAGATGAGCCCGGAGGCCGTCTCCGTCCCCTGAGCACTCTGGCTCAGCCCTGATGGATAGATGACCTTCTCTGCCCCCGCACCGCACGTACGTTTTGTTCCATTAATGAGGGGGAAATTAAGAAACTTAATTTGACAGAGATTTAGTGCCCGGAGACCATGATAGTGTGGCCCCGTGCCTGGGCAGGGCTGCATTGCAGAGCTCTTCTGGGACGTGGAGCTCTGCGCCCGAGCTGCACAAGCACGCGACAGGTCAACAACACGGGAGTTGCTCAAGATAGAAGGTTAAAGAGAAACAGAGAAAGCTTCAGGTGGGAGCGGATATCTTGAAAGGACACCTGGAATATTATCTCTTTGGGAGAGGAGGATTTAACTTCAGTGTCAGAGGTGAGCTCTGGATGTTAGCTGACGCGAGCTTTGACCCATCAGGTACACGTGCCTCGGTCTTCTGGTGGTGCTGGGCTGCTCCCGAGGACACCCTCGGTGTGCCCGGGTGCACGAGGAGCAGCTCCCCTCTCTGCTCCCTGAGCTCCCTGTCCTCGGACCTGGCCTGATCCCCGAGGAAAACACAAAGTGAAGCCAGGCAGAATGGAAGTCTGTTCGTGTTCATGACGTGAACTCAGCACTGAAATATGCTCTAGGAGTAGAGCTGTAAGCAAGCCAATCTGAACAGCACTTCCATTAACTGGGCTTCTCGGCTGTGATCAGTGGCAAACCCAAAGATAACAAGTTCATTCCAGCTCCAGAAATGCCCGGGTCGTTGCAGGTGTGGGGATAAGCCAGGCTCCTTGGGCATCCTGTGCACCGAGCAATCCTGCGGCAGTTCGGGGAGCAGCATGGATGCCCAGGCAGATGCAAACTTGGATGTTTCTGTGTTCTGCCTCTTTTAGCTAGATGCCATTTTTTAATTCTTAGACTCGTAAGAGACTGCTGAATCAACCCCGGGCTTTGCTGTGTCTTCCCAGAGAAAGTGGTGTTTTCTCTACTGACTTCTGGGTACAGATGTTTATTTTGAGATGAGATGAGTTACGTAGCTATAAGATATATTAATAGAGTGTTTTCTCGTATCCTGCAAGATGATTACGTCTTACGTGAGGTTTCCCACTAAAATGGGGATCTCGAACACCCGAGGCATAGAAGGTTTCTTCCTGGGACACACCACAGCCTGAGCCGCACTGGCAAAGCGAGCTGCTTGGGGAGAATTGTTCTGTGCCTGGCAGCTGGCTTCAGCTCTGTCTGTCCGTCCTGCGAGCAGCTCTGTCTCTTGTTCCGAAACCCAGTATTTTAACAGACTGCTTGTTGGCGTTATTTGTGGACCCGGGGGGCGGCATTTTGTAACGATTAAAAGGCACTGCCTATTGTGTTCTTAAGCAACTTGAAATGTAATTGATGTGTGTTGCAGCCACGCTCTTCTGGAGCTTTCCCAAAGGGGAAGAAATATTTCCTTTTCAAGTTGAGCAGCGAGGAGCCAACGGATGGAGCAAGGGACGGTGAAGCAGGAGACGCTGGAGCCCGCTGTCAGCGACGCCGTGCCCGTTAAGCACCCTCTCCTTGCCAGCTTCTGGGTGCAGAAGGGCCGCTGCTTTACGGACAGCAAAGCACCGTAGCTGTCTGTACCCTCCCGCTGACGCCCTTGGCGTTTCCCAGATGCTTGTAAGCACAGGTTTTTACCTCCCTTAGGGGGTTCATGCCACTAGTTTGGTAAGCTGAGGTTATGGAGCGGAAAAGGGACTGGTCTGCAGCCGTACTGGAGCGCTAGGCAGCACCAGGGCCCCGGGGCTGTGACAAAACCCATGGGCTCTGCATTTATTTGAGAGCCTGAAGTGACTCCTGTAAAGTAGCTGTGCTGGTCAGGATTCCTGGAAGGGCATCCAGGGAATGGGTGGTTTGGGTTGTGCATGCCAGTCGTGAAAATCGAACAGAAAGCTGCTTCTCCCCTTGGTTAGGCTAGTGGTACTGGTGAAGCGCCAGCGTGAGGTTATGGTTTATGCCTAGAGAAAGAATTAGTCAGGGGTCTGTAAGAAACAAGTCTTCAGTGAACTTGATTATAGCCGACCGCTAACAAATACGTACCAAGCCACCTGAAAGACTTTCTTGTTCAGCAGGAGCTCAGCAGCTCGTGAGTCACTCTGCAAATCAAACCGTGGTAGCTGTACAGTAAGCGAAGAAGCATTTTAATTTGACAGCTAATGCCTTTGTCATATCTATATTACAGCGGTGGTATGCAGTGTTTCAGTGTAAAGTAACAAGCTGGCATTAGTCAATACGATGCTTTTTATCTAGTCCTGTCCCAGGGAATACGGACTTTTACAGCGCCGGGCTGCTTTGCTTTGCCGTTGCTGATAGGCGCTGCCTTGCCTTCGGAGCATGCGGGAGGAAGCAAACAAACAAACAAGTCTGGAGGAGGGAAATGATTAGACGAGCCTCAGCTGGTTTTTCCCCCTCTTGAATGGCCCTCTTTCATCAGGATATGTTAGGACAAGTGCTTTTTCAAGCCAGGATATCAGTGGAAGACAGAGTGTTCTGTAAAAGTCATCCAGTTCCTGGGTAGCATCAACAGACGCGATTTCTCTGCTCCGCACAGAATATACGGTCAACCTTTTCTTTTCCTTCTTTTCTTTTTTTTTTTTATGGGTTTAGAAGCAAAAGGATGTGAGTTTTACAGCTAGTTATGAATCTTTTCGAATTTACTGACTTCTGTCTGACTCTTGGGCCAGCACAATGCTTCTGCTGTTCAAAGAAAACCAGTCCAAATTAGTATGTATAAGCCACTCGTTTTTATGCTGCTAACAAATGCTGCTTACTGGGGCGTTTATCACTGCTGCCGAGGGTCAAAAGTTGGGGCTGTTCTTTAATGATAGGATTTTTCTGTTCTGTAGGAGATTTTTAAAAAAAGCTGGAGTTTTAGTTGTTTACTGGAACTGCAAGATTTAAAAGGGTTTTTTTAAAACTGGGTTGGAATATTGTGCCTTGCCTTTTTCTCACTTTTATTTTGTTAGCTGTCTTTTAGAGCAGTTGTGTGAAGTGACCGGGAGCAAAGAGAGTTCCTAGAGCGGAGATAAGGGACGGTGTCGGGTAATGTTGTGTTTCAGTATGGTGTAAATGCGCTTGCATGCATTCCCTCTGTACGGCACCGTGCCGGTCGTATGGAACCGGGAGAGCACGGGTGGTGCCGTGGAGGTACGGGCAGTCGGAGTCACGGCAAGCTGAGCTTCGTAAGGTTAGCGCACGGTTTAGGAAACAAACATTTAAATTAAAAAAGAAATCTTGCTCTCAACAGGTTCTTTGGCTTTGCTTTCCGGTTCATTTCCATGCAGATGAATACACAGTGACAAAAATTTTGTTATGTGGATTGTCCTTTTCCTGCAGTCGCTTTCTGCTCCTGCAGCGCAGCTTTCTCATTTGCCTGCAACTGGGAATATTCTGCTTTATTGTGAAAGATTTCCTGACTGCAGGAGGGGAGAACGTCAGGCAAGATGAACCATCAGAGCAGGAGTTACCGCTGCCTTTGGGAAGGAGCTCTGTCTCTTCCATGTTTCTTCCTGCTGTAGAAATCCCAGTCAGTCCTTTAGTAGGGATAAAAGAATATCCTTTGGGATATTTTTTTCACTTTCCCAAAGAACTATTTCCCAAAATTCTTGGGACGGGAATACTGTGAATTGTTTCCTTGTGCGTTATCTAACCGTTCCCCTCCTCTTGCTGAAAAAACAGATGAGCGTGCGTGAAGCTGGTATCTAGCTGAATATCCTATACATCGTGCTGGTGTCGCTGCTTTTGTGTAACTTCTGGCCTTTTTTAACGCTTTCCTGTGAGATCTGGTGCGAGAAGGAAACAAGACTCTTCCTGGCTCGCTCACGGAATGAACCGAATTCCCGTTTGCAGGAATCCTTGCCGTTAGCGTGTGTGCCAGGCAAAGCAGAGCCGGCGTTTCGGATCCCAGGCAAACTCTGCGCGGCTCGTGCTCAGACACAACTTGCTAGCGGAGCGAGTGGTGAGTGCTAGAACACTGTGGGAGTGTAAATGGAGAAAAGCTTGTTTTAATTAGAGTGCAGTTGTCCTGCTGGCATTTTATTGATCTGATATACGACTTGTGGAGCCTGGAACTTAGGCGAAAATTTTAGTTCACTTTCTAAAAGCAGCTGAAATCTGAAATTTAAACCCGGTCCAGATTTTTCTGGGAATTTTGCACCATGATGATTCAGTTGAAAAATGAGGAAGCTTTGCCTGGGAAGCTTGGCTGTGTTCGCAGAGAAGGGAAAAGCTGAACTTGTAGCAAAAGCTGAAAAGACGTGACATTCATGTCTGCACAAAAATACTAACGTAGAATGGAGCGTTAGGGCTCGCTTCTGCCCGAAGGCAAAGACCCCAGATGAAGTGCAGAGTAGACGAGTGCTGGGAGTAGTACCTCCCGTGGGATCGGTCTCTGTAGCATCCGTAACTCCCATGTAGCACAGTCTCGTAATGGAGCATTTATATTTAGTAGATATCAGACGGTAATTAATGATGATCTATGTTTGGAAGTGTAGGGCGGCAGAAAATTGGGCTTTGTAACAAGGAATGTCTCTTGCGATGTTTTGAGCGGTGTAGGAAATGCAGTGTAAGCAGTTTCTGTAGCAACTACAAGGTAGCTCAGTCGCTGTTGACTCTCAGCCCTGTGGGAAATGCTAACTTTACCGCTTACGTCCGAGTCTATTTCTAAAATGCTCGCGAGTGCGTTATGGCACTATGTAATTAGGCTTGTGCTGGTGCTTGCTGTAACTACTGATTTCGTTCAGCCTTCTCTTTAGTTATGTTCCGGGGCCTGTGTGTCATTTGACTCTGTGGAAATATCATTGTGTGTTTTTGCATACGGGGACCTGCCGCTTATCAGTAGTATTTTCCAGGAGGGCTGTATCTAGCCGGAGCAGAGCAAAGTCTTTGCTATTGTGTCGGTTGCTTTTTCCCCTGGGGTTTCAGTGCAGTTTCCTTTCTCTTGTGATGTGCAGGTTTCATCTGCCCTCCCTTCCTCTTTGAATCTACAGTTTATGATTGCGTGTTCTTGGTTTTGCATTCCAAAGAAATCTCAAGAACTGAAATGACTGGGAACTGATTGACTCGGAACCTGATCTTAAGTCATTTTACAGGTCTGAGCCTGTGAAAAGTCTTACCCTCTACTGCTTTTGAGTTGCAGAGTTTGATAATCAAATGATAAAGTCGTTTCCAGCCCACGACAGCTCAGGCAAGTATCTCTTGCAATGGCCAAGTAATAAAATGTTGGTGGAAAACGACACATGAATAATCCATGAATAATCCTGGAGCCATGCCGTGCAAGTGGCAGGATCAAACTTTGGGAACAGCTTTTCATGGCGAAATCCTGCTATGTTTTAGTGAGGAGAAGCCCTTCCTTCCCTAGGCGTACCGACCTGAGCGTGCGTTTTGCTGATATTTCCTTTCAGTTGACTTCCTCTGTCGTTTGTTTTCCAGCCTAAGCGAGAGCTTTTTCATGGTGAAAGGCGCAGCCCTTTTCTTACAGCAAGGAAACAGCTCCCAGGGCCAGCGAAGCCTCCAGCATCCTCACAAACATGCAGGTAGTGGATTAAATCACCTACTGAAATGCTTTTTCCCCTCTTGCTTTGCTCGTCCCGTCCCCGCGGACAGGCTAACAGCACGCGTGGGTGGGTGGATGCTCCTCTCGTCGTCGTAGTGGGCCTTGTACAACCTGCTCAGTAAAACCAGGTTTTCGGCCCACTTGATTCGAGTGGGAACGTGTGATTATTGAGGCTTTGTTTAAACGTTTGTCGTTATCTCGGGACTGTAACTGGAGTAGAAGTTTATTCTCCGCAGGCGTTATGGCATTCAGCGTGGCATTCCTCAGGCAGGGAAGCCTGCTGAGCCAGAAGGTCTGTGCTGAATATGTATCCCCGTTTTCCGCAGCAGCAGATGAAGAAATGTCACTGGTGCTTCAGTGATTTGATCTTTGCCTTCCCCTTTGGCCTGTGGGGAGGAAACTTGGATGAGCTGAGTCACAGGGCTCTAGCACCTCTTCCGTAGTTATGGAGGTCCTGATTCAGCACGGCAGGGACGTTCCTCCGAGTGCTCTCCCAGCCTCCAGTAATCTGAAGCCTGGGACTTCTGGTGCCAGCTGACAGCATTTGTTCTTTTGAAACTACCTGTTGCTGGGTTTGTCTGATGTTGCCGGTAAGCGTGAGGAACGCTTTAACAGGATTTGGGTCTCTGGATAGGCGTACGTTTCTTAGCTCCTTATATCCCCTTTCCTGGTTTCAGGAAAATCCCCTTTTCAGTTAACTCATCGCAATCTGGCCTGGAAGAGTTCATCGCGGTTTAAGAACAGACTGTCCTTCTTCCCCCAGTCCCTTCCAGTGTGTCAAGCTGGTGGGAAGAAATGGTAGGGAGTTGTATGGTGAACGTACGTAAGGATTGATAAGCAGATAGGGGTTCAGGAAAGTGGGATCTACTTACCCAGTGGTTTTACGCCTTCCGTCTTTGACAGTTTTGGAATAAGTGATTACTGGGAGAGAAGAAATAAGATCATCGGGGCTTTTTGAGAGCAGGAGCATGTGGGAAAGGCACAGTGTGGTACTGTGTGTCTGCTGCTTAGTAAACACTCCAAGCACAAAGAGGGTGTTTGAATGCCAAGCTTGGCTTTGGGTTTCTTTAATTGTCAGCAATTTCATATACCCAGCAAACATCCTACGGAAGGAATTTTATCTTGTATGGAAAGTTATGAGTGCATTACCCAGTTATTAGATGTGAACTTGTTTTGTTTTCTTGTAGATTCCTTGTTCCTTGCGCTTGCTTTCAGCAAACAGAAATGTACCCACTGCTCTAGAGCCTGAGGGACTTGTTGCAGGAGCAGCACTTTGTTTGAGGTAGAAGGGCTCCATCACCCAAGCCGGGCCCTCCTGCAGCCCTTCCTCCTCACAAGCTTCTCCTGTTCAGACACACCCTCCATAAGGCCAGTGGGGCTGATCCCACGATGCTACGTGTGTTTCACAAGCCAGTGTTTCTTTTCTCTTTTGTTCCCTTTTTTTTAAATCAGAGTAGTTCCTCCTGCCTCTTCCTCCCCATCCTTGGTGCCTGTATCCTTCTGTCTTCTCTAAGATGCTGTAACTCAAAGAGCATCGTCATTTGTGCCAGTCGCAGGTGGCCTCAATGCATTTGGTAGCTTCCAAACACCGTAAGGTCGCGTTCCCACCCAGCCAGATAATGCTCATCCAAGCAGCTCACTTCTGTTAGTCATCTCTGGGACAGCAAAGTTAATTGCCCCCCTTAAATGGTATTTTTTGACTTAGAAACATCCAGTTTCATTAAAGGTCAGGACTCTGCTGATTCTTAGTGCAGCAAGCGAGAGACCCTGTCTGATTATTTCTCTGCTTTCTCTGCAGGTGATTTGCCCCAGCACCTCCAGGTGATGATCAACCTCCTCCGCTGCGAGGACAGGATCAAACTGGTAAGAAAAGATGCCTTTTCCTGCTCTCCTTTCTGTTGGAGGCATTTGAAACAGACCTGCAGAGGCTCATGAAAAGCGTTGGCAAACCCTAGGTTTCAGTCAGCTTACCTCTGTGCTCGTTGCCAGCCCTACCACATTTTCCTGTCCACTCCTTTTGCCCTGGTCCTTCCATCCAGGTAGTGAGTGGGGTCAGGAAACCGATCTGTCTGAAGTGTGTTTGTTTTTTTGGTTTAATTTTCCAGCCAGCTGACAAACACTAATAAAGGAGAGGAGACAGGAGCTTGCTGATGCTAGAGGACACTTAAGTCAGTCTTGAAATTGCATCCAAGTGGGGCTGGGCTTTCTTTTAAGGAAATCTGCAGAGGCTGTAAAAGTCACTGCAGAAAAGTCTGTGACGGTTATCCCCTCCAGCATGACTAACGTATTTCAGTGAAGGCTTGTGAGTGGAAGAATCCTCTGAGCCTGCCTCTGTTTTCAGTTGAGTGCGTGACCAATGTTTTTACCAACTTTCTAGTTGAAGCTCTTCAGAACAAATCTGCAGGTTACATTTTGTAGTATTTCTCCGAACTGGGGCAGGTAATCTAGGCTAAGCTTCTCCCCACCCGATGCCAAGTCAAACTGGCAACTAGCCTTGCTGGAAGATGGACCGTCTCTCCCTGTGTCTTTCATACTGCAGCTAAAGAAAGCTTTTGGGCACAATTACACCTTAAAAAAAAATATTAGGCAGCAATGGAAGTAATAATTAGCCAAAAGCTAGTTTGCAGAGCTTGATGACCTTTTTCTAGGCCGTCCGTTTGGAAAGTGTGTGGACAGACCGAGTCCGGTACATGGTGGTTGTATACAGCAGCGGACGACAGGACACAGAAGAGAATATTCTGCTGGGTGTGGATTTCTCCAGCAAGGAGAGGTATGTCTGAGGCGAGGCTGGGCTTGGAAATCAGGCGGGCTGGGTTCTCTGGAAAGCCTGTCAGCACCAAACTGTCCCCAAGCAGTTGGTTTACATGTAGCTGCAAATTCTAGCAAGAGAAAGGACGTGTTGAGTTTTCTGACCAGTTATGATGGTGAGAGGGTGATTTTTTGTTCCAGAAAGCTTTCAGTCTCCTTGGAATCTCTGCGCAGTTGTGGGCAAAGTGTTCACGTCTAATCCATCTGTAGGGCTGTGGCATCTACCTCATCTGAGGCAGTTTGCTGTCTGCTCACTACAAAATGCTCCTGCAGACACATTTGCAAAACTGGAACTTGTTCTGTCCACCAGATTTCAAGTCTGTTGATGGTATGATGCAATGGAGCTGGTTTTGGGGGGGGGTAGCTTAGTTGCCAAATAACATCAAAAAATAAGACTGCAAAAGTACCTCCAAAACCAACAAACATGTCAGTAATGAGCTGTTTCTTTTGTCTAACTGATAAGAGCACATAATATTTTGAAAGGCAAATAAAATATTTTGTTATCGCAGACCCTCTCACGTTATTCCAGTTCTAGGTGAGTAAACCAAGGCAGAAAAGCTCTTGGCTCAGAGAGGCAGGGCTGGCTTGGCAGAGCCGGAGTTAGAAGTCAGAGATCCAGACTGTTGTTTCTGTTCCCCGGAGGTTTAGCAGGCTGCCATGTTGTGCTGGTGCAGCCAGCGTGACTTTTGTTTTCTTTTTGGAAAACCGTAGCGGTTGTTTCCATTGCTGTAAGTGGAAGGGGGGAGCTTTTGCACTGCAGCGAGACCTGTAGGGAAACTCCTTGCCGTGCCTTCGTGGTAAGATTGTCATTGGCTTTGATGCCGCCTCTTGTATCTGCTGCTAAATTACTGCTGTTGGTGTTACGGAGGAAATTCTAATGTAGCGTTGCCTTATGGCACGCTGAGCAAACGTTCACGGCTGTGGCACGCTGTCATCTTCAAATCTGGACCAACCTTGCAATAATTTGCTCCTGGTGATTATTGACGTGAGACAAGAGGAAAGATGGAAAAGTTATGACAAATCCATCCTAACTGTAAGGTTAGCTGCCATTTCAGTTACTGTCTCCCCCGACAGCCAATGTTTTGGTTAATTAAGGGTAAGTCTCACGCATAAAGAAGTCAGTTGGCATTAGCGACTTCATTGAGTGACTCCATGGCTCTGTGTTGGGGCTGCAGTGTCACTGTGGAGCTGTAAGTGTTCTGACTGCTGACAGTTTGACTAATCAGGCGCTTTTGTGGGTTTTATCCTTTTACATGTGTTTAATAAAAAACATTTTTTCTCGCAAAGCTCTGAAGTGCACATTGGCCACATGTGTGTTCAAACTGGCCTGTCAAATCCTTTGATCCGCTGTAGAAAGCGGTTGAAGGCTTAAAGAAAGGAAAAGAACAAAACCAAACCTGAGTTCTGTGCTAACTGGCTGTTGCTGTATGCATCCCAATTTCCTTTAAAACTTTAATATCTCAGTAGCTTAATTATTTACTAGTTGAAAGTTACTGGCCCCCATTGTAGTACGGTTTTCTTGCCAGATTGCATCTCTGAAATGAAAGTCTTCTTTTGGGTTAGGTAAACTTGTAAAATCCATTTTTGTCTTTTCTACCAGCCAGAGCGCTGAAGTGAAAATGGAACGCGCCGTCCTTTGAAAGGCCTCTCGGGTCCCCTTCGGAAGGGCAGGCGGTGCTCTGCCACCTACCGAGGCTCGCTTTCTGCCTCGCCTTAGCGAGCCGAGTCTCTGCAGCCAGATCGCTCTGATCTGCTTTTACGTCCTCTTCGGGCACTGCCTTGCGCTGAGCCGGTGAGGGCGAGAGCGCGGGAGAGGCGATGGGGCGAATGCTGCGGTGCTTTCTGGCAGGCTCGGCGGGGAGAGCAGAGCTGGTAATTTTGATTCTCACTCCTGTGATGTTTCTCCAGCCCTGTGGAGCAATCGGCATGCTAATGTCAGAGCGGACCTTTAGACTTCAGCTGCCCGTCTCCTTGCGTGTTAGGCATTTGATGGCCAAAGATACTACTAGGAATTACTAGAGCAAGACTTGAGGATTTTAAAAATTAAAGAGTATTAATAATTGAGGATATTGGCGTGACCGCGTTGTGGCCTATATTTAACGTCCTGTATAACAATCTCTCTTCCAGTAAAAGCTGCACTATAGGAATGGTTCTTCGTCTGTGGAGCGATACTAAAATCCATCTTGACGGCGATGGGTAAGAAACCACATTAAAAGGATAAATGTGAATGTCCTTCCCTGCTTGGGGGCTGCTCTAGGAGAGATTGAAGTTCCCATTTTGGATTCATGGCTGCAGTCCTCTTACTCAGACAGTGAGGTTTTGTCTTGCTGTCCTCAAACTGCTCGGTGGAACCTGTGACACCCAGTGAATGTTCTCTGAAATCCCACTCAAGGGATGGAGCTCCCGTTCCTGGCAGCCTACGCCAGGAAGGGTGTCCGCTTGCCATTCTTATTTGGGAGGAGGTTGGAAAATCGGTGATAGAAATTCTGATCCCCGATTCTTTTTGACTGTGAGTGCCCCTATAGCTGCCTTGCAGTAGCTGTTTGTAGCATGCAGCCTGTGACGCAGAGAAGAGCAGTTTCTAACTGGTTTTTTTTCCTCTCTCTGTTAGTGGCTTCAGCGTGAGCACTGCAGGGAGAATGCACATCTTCAAGCCCGTGTCGGTGCAAGCCATGTGGTATGTGTGTTGATTAGCTTTATTGAAAAAGAGACTGTCGTTTCTGTGACTAAATGAAAAACAAATAAGCAAACTGCATTTTAGTGTTCTCCGTAATTGGTATTTAGTGAGCTGCAGCAGAGATGCTGCTTCCCTGTGTCAGCAGGTAGCAGCACTGTAAAGTGACTGTGAGAATACTGATCCGAAAACAGGATCTGCTGCTGCTGTTCGGAGCAGCTATGTGCTCTCAGAGTAAGGGAAACGGCACTGGTGAGATGAATAAATATGAAAGACCAACTTGAATTCATCAGGCTGCGAACCCAGTCTTTCCTCTCTCCGCATATTTTTCTCCCTGGCCGAAGGAGGAGTCTCGGGACCCGTTGCCAATCTGATGGTGTTCCCGGTGTTCTGCCTCGTTACTGGGGCCAGGCTGGGGTTCCTGCCGCTCGGAAACTTTCCGTGCCGCCCCGGGTGCCTGTTCACCTTTCAGCTCCTGTCACCCCTCCCATGCGCAGGGATTCCAAAACACTGAAGCAGAGGTGGCTGAATCAGCAGCAGCCGTGCCAGCAGATTCCTCCCTGGAGAGGCTGCTACCCAGCCCCGCGCAGAACAAACGCGTCTCTCTTGGCCTGGGCAGTTTGCTGGCTCCTGTTGGAGCCTCGAGAGATCCCTGTCCTTGCGGCATCTGATAGGGAAAAGAGGCAGATGTAGAGAAGGATGTCGTGCTAGAGATGATTTGGTACAGAAACAAATGAAACTCATGTTCCTGTCATTTTTGAACTCGGCCCCTCCTGTTGGCAGCCTTAGATGTGGTTAATGTATTCAGTACAATGACATCTTCGGAGCAGAGCCTTAAAAAAAGAAAAGAAAAAAAAAATAGGAGGGAAGGAAGGAAAAAGTAATGCTAGAATTTGCAAAAACAAATGACCCAATCTGGGCCCTGTCCCTGGAGCATGTCAGGGGCCAAGAATGCTGGTAAATATGCGTTTGACTCCTTGCTGAAGGTGGTTTGAAAATTGTCCATGTTCTTTATTTTTCTTTGGTCTGGCTTTACAAGTTAGCTAATGATTAGATCCCAGAGCGACTTGTGCCTTGTGCTTGCCTGTTAATCAGGAGAAGATTTCAGCCTCTGCCTTGGACCGGCTCTTGAGAAGGCCTCCAAGGTGCAGTTTGTGCCCTCTCTGAACTCTGATACAATAAATCTGCTGCTCTGAGAAAGCAAACTGCAACAAACCATGCTGAAAATCTTTTTTTTTTCTGTGAAAATCTCTCGGATCCTGCTCTGTCTGTTCCTGCTGCTCACATTTGTTCTCCAAACTTGCAGGTCTGCTTTGCAGATCCTCCATAAAGCCTGTGAAGTTGCAAGAAGGTACAACTACTTCCCAGGTGGGATGGCCTTGGTCTGGGCCACGTACTACGAAAGCTGCATCAGCTCCGACCAGAGCTGCATCAACGAGTGGAATGCGATGCAGGACCTGGAGTCCACCCGCCCTGACTCTCCAGCCCTGTTTGTTGACAAGTCAGTTCTGAATTTTATTACAAAACGTTGGCTTGGCTCAGGAGAGAAATCGCCCCTTCTCCCTTTTCTTCCTCCAGTGGTTCCTTTCTTTTCGTAAATGTCTTCAAATGTTTTTCTTCCATTATTCTCATAAAAATTGCTTTTAATTCAAGTCTTTACCACCGCTCCTCTGTACAGTGAGAGTTGCACCGTACGTTTACTGCCAGCTTGGAGACATCCTCTCTTTTCCTTTTCAGGCCAACTGAAAGGGAACGAACAGAACGGCTCATTAAAGCCAAACTCCGGAGCATCATGATGAGCAAAGACCTGGAAAATGTGACTTCTAAGGAGGTAAATATAAAAATTCCTGCTGTCTTACTCTTCCCGCTAGACTCCTTTTCCAGAGAGTGCTGCGCTGATGAAGAGACACCATATGACGAGGCGTCATGGGCTTTTGAGAGCCTGTTTCCCACTGTTCCGTAAAGGCTCTGCTCTTTGCCTTTGCTACACTCTGTCTCCCCGGGAGGGAAATCGGGGTGATACCAACGTCAGAGTGCGTTTTTCAAGACCTTAGTAACAAGTATGTGACTTTCAAATGCGAAGTGCCTGGTTCCGTGCCAACGGAGCGGCGTTGGAGGCGACGCCTGCGTTACAGTTGGCTGTCGCACGTGTAGGCATGTCCAAGCAAGGCGTTTGCAGCCACGCGTTCCTCGTGCATCCCTGTGCGTTTCGCCAGCAAAGGCGGCGCGCTCAAAAGATGCGCTTGGCGCCTTGAGGCCTCGCAGCTGTGTTAGATGAGTGTCCTGATCCTCCCGTGCTCGTGGACAGTGCGGAGCAAAGCATATGCCTTCCTTTCTCCTTGTCGGCTTCATTTTAAGGTTTTATTTTCTTTGTTCCTGAACAAATGTCCGAGGGGCTTGCAGACAACGTTTGGCTAGTGAGTTTATGGGTGGAAAATCACAAGTCAAGGCTAAAGCTAGTTTGGATCCATCCCACAGGCTGGTGTAAATACGTCCAGCCGCAGTGCAGACATATTCAGAGCAAATGGAAATAGTTCTTTTGGGGTTGGGTTTTTGTTTTTCAAGGGAGGCTGTTAACATGCAGCGCTCTCCTTCCTAAAGCTTAGCGCTGAAGGCTTCAGACGCTCTTGTGTAACAGCAGTGTTGCGAGTTGTAGGCGTCAGCTGAGAACTCGTCTGTCTGTGTACATGTTCTCAACTCTTGGTGCAGTCACGATGCTTTGATTTTGCTGCAACCGTTTTCCACGGTGGGTTAAACAAAGTTGTGCTGCTTTGCACTGCACCTTCTGAAGCTGAGCTGCAGCGAGAGGACTGTATGTCGGTGCCGTGGCGTTGTAAAAAGGGGGAGTACTGGAAATCTCACCTCACCAACGCTGCTGCCATTATTCACTCCTTGCTTCTATTGGATTTCACGTTTTTTTGTTAGCTGCTCTCCAAGGTCTTGGGTTTTATCTCTCAAATTATTTTTAAGAAACAGGTACCTCAAAATACATTTTTTTTCTTGTACACGGATGTTATCTGAAGCTTTATTAACAGATCTTCAGTTTGGGAGCCTAGGATACTTGGAGAGACGCCACGTAGTGAGATTCCTTCTCTCCAGAAGGTCGAGTCCCTCTTGCTGTTTTTAATGAAGTACAGAAAGTGTTTTGCAAGGGAGTGCCAACAAATGTTTCTATTGAAGAGACGTGATTCTAGGTGGCATCCTTTGTTTTCTTCTCTGCAGATACGAAATGAGCTGGAGAAGCACATGAATTGCAACTTGAAGGAATTCAAGGAATTTATAGACAATGAAATGCTGCTTATCCTGGGTCAGATGGACAAACCGTCTCTGATTTTTGATCATTTGTATCTGGTAAGCTGCCGCGTCAGGAGTTCCAGAATAGCAGGAGGCTCAGTGGGAGTGATCCGACAAGTCACTGGGCTCGGGGGAAGCTGGATTTTGTGTCGAGGCTGACTTGTGCAGCGTGAGCAAGAGGGACAGCCCGCTAGCCCGCCCTTCGTGCAGACTTTCTCCAGGACCCCTAGTGAAAAGCCCGCCGCAGAGAAGCTCTTTTTTCTAGCTACGTTCTTGTTTCTGGCACTTGATATAATGGTTCTTCCCTGGCAGGTTGATCCTGTTTCAGCACATACCATAGCGTGGCTCAGGTTCTCTCTATGCACGTTCATTTTCTATTTCTAGCAATGGAGATTTTCTTTTAGGCCAAACAAAGGGTCTAGCTGTGGATGCTGCCCCGGCGTGACAGCCGCGTGCTCCTTGACTCTGACTGGGGTGGCTGGTTTTCTCGATTGAGCCCATGGAGTTCTGTGTGCATGGCCAGGACTATGTAAAGAACAAAGCTGAAGGTGATGTGCCGTTCCAGCTTGTGCAAAAGCAAAGAACGGTGCATGTTTCATCTAATCTTTTGCCACTAGATGGTACTCCAGGCAAAACCAGGCAGTGCCATCTGGAACAAAGACTTGCTTGAGATGAACACGTTTGTGCCCGTTATGCTTGGGTCTTTTTTTTTTCTTCTGGAGAGAGTCAGAGGAAGTGCTCATGTTTGAGGGCAAAACCTGCTTTTTAAACCCTTTTCAGCTTTCTGTTTTGCAAGTATGGGGGGGATTCAAGGTGTAAGCACGCCCATAACTTTGAGGATTTGCCTCACTTCTCATATACCTGTGATCCCAGTCATGCCACACATAAGCATTTTCTTTCCCTGCACGATCTGTCTCTGTGCTTAAAAATCCAGAGTGGCCAGGGGCAGTGATTTGGGATGTGCTCTGTCAGTGCAGGCCTAGGACTAACTCCTTAGGTGAGGACACAACGCCCTCGTCCCCTCCTTCGGGAGGTCGCTGCCCGTTCGGGACAGGACGTCTCGGTGCTGTGTTGCTGTTTCAGAGGCTGTTACCATATTTCTGTGAGGCTGGGGGATTGCAGAACCTTAGGAAAGAGGGAGGGTCTCGGGCTCCTTTGAGACGCGTGTTTTGTGGCTGTTGCAGGGGTCCGAGTGGAACGCCTCCAACCTCGAGGAGCTGCAGGGCTCGGGGTGAGTACTGCACCTTTCAAGCAGCAGCCTTAGACTCCGAAACCTCCCGTCGTTTGCCTTTAACTTACATTCGTGTCTCTTGAGATGACATAGGACGTTCGTAGACTGTAGGGATGAGTTTGGGCCCATTCCCAGCGATGTGGGTAACTCACCGTCAAGACATCTTTCCTACCTCATTTCTATCAACCGCATGTAGAGTGGAAATAACAAAACTTCTCGTTTGTGAAGTACATCAAGATCTCCGCCCCCCCTGTGTGTAGCAGCCGAGCGTGAAATGGCCATACATATTGTTGTGTCAGGTGTGAATTCCTGCAGGCTGCAGAAGAGCAAATATTATAGCGCTAAGCTTAGGAAAAAACTCTATCTAAATGGAGCAGAACTTCCTGTGGATGAGCAATCTCCATCTCACCTGCCCCGACAGGCAGCTGCAGGGCTGTCTTTCACCACGCTCTCATCACTGCACCACTTCTTGGCTCGATTTATTTTCACGCTCTTTGGACGAGTGAGAATCTCGCATATAAATATTTGCTGCTTGCCCAAGGCGCACACCAACCCTGATGTGAGAAACTGAAAAATAATTGCTCAACAGCATGACTAAAAATGTTTAATTTGGAGTCCTTGGGAACAGATGTCTGAACATCTTTGAACAAGTAAATCAACCAGCGCGTTAATACTTTTGATCTATGGGAAAGGCATCTTGACGTGCAGTGCCTGAAAGTCTAAAGCTGGACAAATTCTGAAACAAATATCCCGTGTCCTTGATTTGTCTGAATGATAGGAGGTAATAAATCAATACGGGCATTCGCTCTCCCCGGGTACATTGTAATCCCTACTGTAATATTTGGCAGGAATTGAGAGATACCATGTGACTCTCATTTCATATTTTTGGTCAGAAAGAAAAGGATGGGTTTGCAGCTCAAGCCTGCAGTTGAAAATTGTGATTCCTGGGGTCTGTTCCCAGCTCTCGCCCAAATGAATCACTTGCAGCCGATGCGCTTTTCTTCTTTCGGCGCCGCAGAAGCTGTGTGTGGCACGCAGCGAGGAGTTTCTGGTTAGGTTACAAAGCCTCGCAGACGGGATAAAACAAACTTCTCCCTCCGGTGCCCACGGTCCTGACGCTTTGACTGGGATGTGCCGGTGGCGAGTGATGGGTGAACGGGCAGGCCCCGCACGTCCCGTGTGTGACTTGTGTCACCGGGTGTCCCGGGGGTTCAGGATTAGGGCTGTAGATAAAATCTTAGAGTTCGTAATGTGGCAGATTTCATGGACTTCACAGTGTGTGTCACTTCCCTGTCGTGACCGTGGCAGTTCAAGTCTGTTTGTCTTTTCGTTCTCCACAGCATTGACTACATTTTGAATGTGACCAGGGAAATAGATAATTTTTTCCCCGGTTTGTTCGCATATCACAATATCCGAGTGTACGACGAGGAGACAACAGACCTCCTGGCTCACTGGAACGAGGCGTACCACTTCATAAATAAGGCCAAGTAAGCGGGCTGGGAGACGCGACTTAGCGTGAGAGCACGTCCGAGCCGCGGGGTCTGCCTCCGTGCCCTGCGGGTTTCATCCAGCGTGGAGCTGGGCCCTCCCTGAAGCCACACCACCGCTGGAGGAGGCCACGGGGCTTTTGCATTCCTGCTTTTGCCAGGAGTTTTCTGTGTCCCTGGAACATCCCCGTACCTTGTCTCTTCCTGTACTGACATTAACCTGTTGCTAGCCTATGATATTTTTTATTATGATTATTTTGTTTTGCTTCCAAAAGGAAATGAGGACATTTCCTCTTCTCAAGAAGCTCTGGAAATACTCCAACACGTCTGTGTTGGACTAGCCCCAGCCGTCTCCGCAGACAAGAGATGGTGACAGAGCCCGTCTAACTCTGCTGGGCTTTTACGCTCAGGTTGTGCCTGCTTATCCCTGTATCCAAAGACTCGGGCGGGCAGGCAGGAGCTTCGTGGTGGTCTCTGAAACGGCAGCACGATTGAGGCCGCCCTTCTCTAACAACCAGCTTTCCTGGAGAGAGATTCTTCTCGTGGCCCACTGAGTCCAAAACGTTTCTCGCCTACTGAGCCGTGGTGTCAGGGTGGTCGGGGGGATGAAGTACTGTCCCTCCACCCCGTGGAATGGTACCCACAGATACCATAACCAGAAAGATGAGACGTGTTTTCCTGTTTGTCCTTCTGCAGGAAGAATCACTCCAAGTGCCTGGTGCACTGCAAAATGGGGGTGAGCCGGTCAGCGTCTACTGTGATAGCTTATGCAATGAAGGAGTTTGGCTGGTCACTGGAAAAGGCCTATAATTACGTGAAGCAAAAACGCAGCATTGCAAGACCAAATGCGGGCTTCATGAGACAGCTTTTGGAGTATGAAGGCATTCTGGATGCGAGGTAAGGCGACAGGAGGAATGGAAAGATGACTTGCAGGAAATAAAGGAGCTAATTGGAGGCAACCTCTCGTGTTTTTGTATCGCAAGATATTAATCGATCCCCCTGGAGTTCTGTTTAGGCAATAGGTTCTTCTGCCGCTGTCTTGCACGCGTGCGTGTGGCGCTCAAAGACGCTGGCAGCGTGGAGCTGTGTCTGAAGGGTCCTCTTTAGAAGGGCAAATGCAGAAGCCTGGGCTAATTGTGTTTTTTCTAAACCTTCTCCATGCCAGGCCTCCCTGGGTGGAAATTAGCTGTCTTCTAGGGAGTTTAATTCAGTGAGGGTTTCTCTGCGCTTGGGAAGCATGTTCGTATTTCTCAGCAGCCAGTGCTGTTCAGCAAAACATTGTTCTTGTTTTATGAGGCAGAACTGAGCTCGGGCAGCGTTGGAGGCAAATCATTTGCAGTTCTGGGTGACCATGCCAATCACAAGGCTTTGTCATCGCAAGTGCTGTAGTATCTAATAGGGGTTTCTGCGTGCTCCGCTTGGCCTCTGCTCTGCTGGGGGAAGAGGGGGAAAGTTTTTCACTCTGGTTCAGCACGAGCTGTGCCATGAGATGTGCAGAGATGTCGGTTCAGAGGGTTTTGCTCTGACAGAGGGCTCTGTGCCCCTCTGCCCTGAGGGACTCTTCCCGTCGTGGGTGCGGTGCAGGGCGCTGCTGTGAGTCTGCTGGGCCACAGAGACGCTGGAGTGGGCAGGCGGGAGGGACAGAATCCTGATGCTGGAGACGGTTTTGCCCGGCTGGGACCGCAGGGCTGGACCCAGCGATCAGCCTTTCAGTGCCGGGTCGTGGGGAGGGAGGGACGTTCCTGGAACTGAGCATCCTGCGGTTCCGCGGCACTCACTTGTGCCTCTGTCCTCTCCCGCAGCAAGCAGCGCCACAATAAGCTGTGGAAGCAGCAGGCAGAGAGCAACCTACCCCAGAACACAGACGGCACCACGGGGTCGGGCGACTTCTTACTCGAGAGCTTAGACATCGACCTAGAAAACCGCCTGGCTGACCTGGACACGCCTTCGCAGTCGGCCTTCCTGGACAACCGCGCCGGCACAGAAGTGTCCGTGGGGTTTAATTACTGCTTCCGTCGCCTCTCGGACACGCTGCTGGAGAACAAGATTCCCGGAGACAGGGAGGGCTTTTTCCACGTGGAGGAGCTGGAGCGGGACGCGCTTGCGGAGCGCGCTGCCTCGCTGGTGGGACAGCCTCCGTCTGCGCCTTCGGAGGGGAGGCTCCTGGAGATGGCGAAAGCCCTAGAGACAGCGGAGCCGCTGGCGGAGCTGAGCAGTTTCAGCGAGAAGGAGGTGAAGAAGAAACTGGACTTCAGCCCCAGGAAGGGAAGGATAGTGCTGGGCCCCGGGGACCCCGGGGAGGACGGTGTCAGGGAGGAAAATCCGATGGAGAAGTGGAAGCGGCGTTTGTCCATGCACAAGGAGGAGAGCAGGCTTAATAGAGAGAACTTGAATAACAACAACAGCAAAAGGAGTTGCCCAGAGGATTTTGAGGTGCGTATGGAGTTGAAATGTAGGTGATTAGCATGGCTGACCCTACTGCAAGTGAAACTGCTCTTCTCATCTTCATAGCACAGTTTCATTTGACTTGGATAAAGCCTTTCATTCCATGATGAGCTTCTTCCTTTTCGAAGTGCTTCTGAACATGGCTTTGCTTGCCCAAGCTATGGATTTAGCTGCCAGAGAGAGAGCGCACACATGTGAGCGCCCTATAAACCGCTTTGGGCAACTTGCTTGCATGACCATCGCTCGGTACCAAACGGTAGGTATCCTTCCATCGAAGGTACTGTCTGCTGAGAAAGTACGTGGCTTTTGTTCCTGCTGCAGGGCCTTAAGAGGAGTGGAAATGGGCTTCGTTTCAAATCCGCGTGGCTGTAAATATACCTTGTGGTCTGTGCCTCCCGCTCTGCTTATTGCCGATGTCCTGTTCTATGCACGTTTGTCTCACGTGTTTTCTTTTTTGCAGCATGATGCCGTGTTCGGGATCCTCAGTAAGGTCAAGCCTTCCTATCAGTCTTGCGCCGACTGCATGTATTCCTCGGCCAGTTTGTCTCCTGACCCCTTCGGGGAGCAGTGCGACAAGTTGAACCCCGGCACTGCGCGGCGCAGCACCACCATCTGCACGCAGCCAGCCCTCCTCTCCCACATCAACTCCAACTTGGCAGACCACCTGCCCAGCAAGGCACACTCGGAGGAAGCAATCAGAACTAAAGGTAACGAGGCTCCGCTTCCTCTGTCGGCAGGAGCTGGTACTTTGGAGGCTGGCACTTGCAAATCGCTCGATCAACACTGCAGCATTTTGGAGAGAGGAAAAGATGTGCCAAAAACCCCGGTCAAAACTCTGCTGCCCAGGAGAAACTCGCACTGTGACAAGAGCCTCCTTAAAGCCGAAGTGGTAAAAGAAGAGTCTCTAGCCAGAAAAGACAGCAAACCTACCAAGGATCTGAAGTACTTGTTGTTCAGCAAAGACTTGGAGAAGCCAAGTGCAAACAGTTACTTGATGCAGCATCAGGAGTCTCTTATTCAGCTGCAGAAAGCAGGCTTGGTCAGGAAGCACACCAAAGAGCTGGAGCGGTTGAAAAGCCTGCCCTCGGACGCCTCGTCGCTGCTCAGAGAGAGCCCCCTGGGCAGAGTGGACTCCAGCATTGCGGAGGAAGGCGAGGATTTGATTTCACATCACGGCCTCGTGCCTCTTCTGGCACCGGCAGCGCTGATACCCGAACATGCCGAAAACGACGCGGAGAAGTTAGAGGTGAAACGCGTCTTGGAGGGGACCTCTCAGAAAACCTCCACGCCTGTCGTGTGTCGGTTGGAGCACACGAGCAGTTTCACCAAGGACTTCCTGAAGACCATCTGCTACACCCCCTCCTCCTCCCGGAGCTCCAACCTGACGCGGAGCTCCAGCAGCGACAGCATCCACAGCGTGCGGGGCAAGCCCGGCCTGGTGAAGCAGCGAACTCAGGAGATCGAGACCAGGCTGCGGCTGGCTGGCTTGACTGTGTCTTCTCCTCTGAAAAGGTCCAATTCTCTCGCCAAGCTAGGATGTCTTAACTTGTCCTCTGAGGACTTATCGAGCGACATGGACGTGTCAACCATAACGGGCTCAAAAGAGGCCGTTTCCAGCGAGTCTTCCGTGCTCTGTGAGCCACAATCCACGCTGAGGAGTGCAGACGGCGCCTCCAAACTGGCAGCGAAGCCAGCGGTCGGAAACTTGAAGAACGTGCTTTGGATGGGCAAGAGTTGATGCCTTCTGTGAGGGGAGCGGGGGGCGGATTTCTGGTTTTTTACGGCATTTATTCATTGCACCGATGCAGTTTTATCATCTGACTTGCAGTAGTTCATCTGATGCCACCTCTTCTTCCCCTCCTTGTACTCCGAGCGGGGAGAAAAAAAACCCATAATGGGTCATGATGAATGGCACAAGGGAAAATAAAATGTATTGCATGGCTTAGAAGAGGACTTTGTGTGTGAATTGCCTGTTGTCCTGCAGGATGCTATTTCTAGTACTGTTTGCCAAGTATAATAATGTGTTTGTGTGTGTATATATAGATAGATATTTGTATTTATCTATCTATATATATAAAATGCTGAAATACTCGGTTTCAAAGACTCAAGAACATAATTAGTCATGACTTCTTTTTTTTACAGAACAAACACAAGTCTCCAGTTAACAGGGCGCTTGTGGAAAAATCCTTAAAATGGTGACGTGAACACTACCTCTGTTCTTGCTGACTTTTACTCTTGGTTTGTTGGTTGCTTGTTTTTTAAAAAGGCTTTTCCCACAATACTTAACCGTTGTTTGAAGGTGTTCCCTTAACGTTCCCTGTCAAGGCCCGGAGGAGTATGGAGACGGAGGCTTTTCCACACCGAGTGACCTAGCTGTGACGTGAAGGAGTGTCGAGCCGTGTTCGTGTTGGCTGTGTGTCCTGCTGGCGTTAGTCCGTCTTTGCTGCGTGACCGGGTGAATTGTCAGAGTCTCGTGCTGGTGCCGGAGCGAGTCCCGGACTGCGTCGCTCTCGCGGGCTCGCGCTCCCGTGGAAAGGCGTCTTGTGCTTTGGGTGTTTTTGCTGTCGTCGTGGTTTGTAACGTCCCAGGACTAACGAGGAGCCTGGCCAGTGACCGTGGACCCTAGTGAAGCTTTGTGTAATGCTGTGTCAGTGTCGTGGATCCTGCGCTGGGGACCCATCTTCATCGGGCTGTCGGCGGCACACCGTGCCGGAGGGACGGCTCTCCCGGTGTCCCACGCCTCCGAAAGCCCAGGGGGCAAGAGGTGAACGTGTGTCTTTTCTGATCGTTGCTGTAGGGTTTGGTAGAACGGTTCCCGCGTCCTTGGTTTGCCTGGGAAGCTGCTGCCGAAGTCCAGGGGGGTGTCGGGAGGCTGGGCGGCCCCAGAGCCGGGGTGTACGTGTCGCAGCTCTTGCAGGGTGCCCCTGCCTCCTGCCAGGGGTGACAGAGGCGTGAATCCTGTTCTTGGGGGGGTGCATCCTTCGGGGCGAGCAGTCAAGCAGAAACGGGGGCTCGCTCCCAAGAGAGAGGGCTCCCGTGGGAGGAAAGCTGGCGTGACCTGCCGGGAGGAAGCCGGGGCCGCCTGTGCTCTGCCTCGGCGCGGCGCCTGCGGTGCCGCACGCTCCGCAGCAAGCGTAGCCGCGGAAGCGCGTCCCCCCCGCGCCAGAGGCCGGCTCTCGGGGTCTGCTCTCCGACCAGCGTTACCGTGCGCTGCTCCCCTCGCTGCCCTGCTGTGGGAGGTGCTCGAAACGCAGCAGTTTGCCGCTGTATGAAATGCGCGTTTTCTTAGAGTATTTTGGGCAGCCAGCCAGGCCAAGAGCTGCTCTGGGCAAGACCTGGTCAAGTGGGGAGGGAAGGGCTTGCGAAGCGTGTAGGGGACGTGCTGCAAACCTTGGTGCTCTCCGAGTGCCATCCGAACCGGTGCTGGCTGCTTGTGCCTTCGGGGTGGTGTTTTGAAGCAGGCTTGGGGGTCGGAGCAGATCTCGGAGGTCAGCGGTGGCAAACGGGGGGATTTGCTCATTTAAGAACCAGGCTGTGAGCGCGAGCTCCCACATTTTAAAATCTCCATCAAAAGCCATTCTTAAAAATCCCCTCCTTGAGGCGGGGGAGAGAGCCGGGCTGCGAGCAGTCGTTCTCAGAGTCTCTATTAATCAAAAATCCACTGTCTCGAGAAAGGGAGCCACGTGTTTTACTGTCCTAAACGCCCAGAGTTTACCTTTTTCTCCTTAAGCATAAGACCCCACGTTTTTATATTAAGTGTGAGGGATTGCAGGGACTGGCAATCAGTAAATAAATGTCCCTCCTTAAAGACTCTTAAATTTGATGTATGTTTTTAGCTTAAGGCACGCTTCTCGTTTCACCCGTGAAAGCTGGTTTGAAGCAAAAGCTGCTGCGTGACGGGCCCTGGAAAATGTGTCCTGAGGGCTGAGAAAGCGCTGGCTCGTGTTCAGTCGGACTGAAATACCCCCTACCCGACGGCAGCGTCCCGTGTGTGCACCCGTCCAGATCCGCTGCAATAAATTTCCTGTATTTGTATCATTTTTCCTTGTTCGCACCCAGATTCTGATTTCTGAAAGGGGGCGGGCGCAGGAGGCGGGGGGGGTTTGGGTGCTGGCGGGGCTCGGGGCAGCCGCCCGGGAGGGCCTGTGTGCCGCTGCCCGGCAAACCTCTGCCTCACGGCGCTGGGGCTCGATCCCGGCACGGCCCTTGGCCGCCGGGCTCGCACCGGCCGCTCGCGCGGTTATTTTTCTCCGCTATACGTTATGCCAGCACCTTTCTCAGCGCTGCAGACACCTCCCATCGCCGCCTGGCCAAGGGAAGAAGCGCGGGGGGTTGGATTTGAATAAATGCAGAAAAATTCCGTTAACCGCTGCAAGCGAACGTATATATTTCCTTCCTGTTTTCTTGAGTGCCTGCCAAGTTCTGCTCGTGCAAACCACCGCTTTCCCGGGGCGTAGCGCCGCGCCGACCGCCTTCCCCCGCCTGGTGCTGGGACTCGGCTCTCGCTGGACCGACCCCACCGCTCCGCTCGTCAGGCTCGGGGCTCCGTTGCCGCGTCGTCGCGACGCCGTCGGGATGGAGGCACGGTTTGGCGGGAGGCGGTCTCGAAGCCAGCGTGCGCTAGAAGCGCCGGTGTGCCATGTCGAAGGTTTTTGTAGCCAAACCTGTGATGCTTGCAGACTTCATTAGATTTGTTGCATGAGAAGGTAGATGTGCTTGTCCTCTCCCACGTATTGTAATTGTTCTTTTACAATTGAGTGCCTTAATAATAGTTTACAAATACTGTGTATTTATGCTGAGCTGTTAAACTCTGCTGTTTTGCTGTTCATTGGGTTTTTTTGGGTGCTTTTGGTGTTTCCGGTGGCAGCGAGACCGTTACTACTTCTGCATATCGCCCTCCCGGCCCCGCTGAGCTCGGCGCTAACCACTTCCCTCCTGCTCCACGTGTGGCAAGACCAAAGGGCCGCGCTGAGACGCCGCCGCGCCGGCTGCAGCTCCCGGTGCCCCCGTAGATCTATGCATGGCCGCGGGACGGCAGGCGGGGAGACGTCCCATCGCCGGCCGGCCGCGCTTCGCTCAGCAGATTGCCGGGTGCGAATCCAAACCCAGTCCCGTTCTGCCAGAAAACCCGAAATGCACAAAACTGGCACCTTATTTCCAGTCCGGGCGTCGTGGGTCTGTGAGAGCAACAGCCGTCCTCCTGCTTGTCCTTCCCGCGAAGGCGGGGGGTGGCTCGGTCGTGTCCCGCCGTCGCCCGCGCTCCCCTGGGAACGGCGGGGACCGTCCTGGTCCGGCCGTGACCACAGACCCGGAGAGGAGGGGTGGGTGAGTAACGTGTAGCTGTTCCAGTGCGTTGCTGTACTCTATGATAACAATGTTCCTTTTATTTCATGGTATTTCTTAATTCTGGTTTTATATTTAAATATGCAGTATCTTTTGTACTGTACGTTCGCGGTAGGGGATGCATAATGCACTTTTTTTTACTTTTGTTTGTAAAAATGTACTGTATATTTTATGTGCTTCTTGTGAGAAAAATAAACTTTTTTGTTTTCCTTTTACAAACGAGCTTTGCAGCGTTTTTGGAGGTGGGGAAGGATCAGCCCGGCCGTGGGGAACAGGCCCCGCGGGGGCGGAAAGAAGAGGTGGCGACGGGCGCGTATCGTCGGAGCAGCAGCCGCCGCCGGGCTCCCGCGTCCCTGCCCCCTGTTATCTCTTCCCGTCCGTCCTGGCTGCGCTCCCCGTTTTTCGGCTGGTTTCTGCCGCCCCTGAAGGCCCGATCGGGAGGTGCCTTCGTCCCTCTCGGTTGTGTCCGTGTTTCAGCTGCCGGGACGGGACGGCGAGTGCTGCAGAAACACACCCGAGCCGCGGCACGGGCTCACTGACAGGTTTTTTAAGGGCAAAAGGGAATGAAACAGAAATACGCTTAATTCCTGGAGGCAGGAGTGGAAGTGAAACCCGTAGTTCTCGGCGTAGCCTCTTCGCAGAGACCCCAGGAGAAGCCTCTCGCCTTTCGGCACGCGTTCCCCGGCACCGAGCGGCCGTTGGCAGCGCGTGAAAGCGACGCCTGCGCCGTGCGGAGCCCTCCCTGCGCGGCGCTCGGAACAGTGCTTATTTGGAGAGGGGCTTGGCGCTACCGCAGCGGCGTGGGCTTTTCAGTTCCCACAGACCTGTGCTACAGTCTCCGAAGAGCAAATTCCCCAGAGTGAAAGCCGAGGAGCTAAATCCTGGGATGCGGCTCTTCTGCCCCGAGCCGCTCCTGCTGCCGCCCCGCGATCCACCCGAGGTGGGACCAGCCCTGCCCGGGCATTCACCAAATTTTGCCTTTAAAGGCAAACAGCGAGCATCTGTCTCGTGTGGCTGCGAGGAGTCTTGTTGCTGCCTGGGATTGTTCTCGCTCTCAAAGCTGCTTCAGGGAGGAACATGTCAGTGTTTACCTTGGCAGGGCAGCAAAGCGCCGGCTGGGGATGCTCTCCAGCTTTGGCACACTTGCTAATTGCCTCAAAGAGTCGTTAACCCCCACCAGAAATACTTGCTTTTTAGGGGTTTGGGGGGTGATTTGGCTGGGAGTTGCAGCTGTCTGTCACCCGTCGGTCGAGCGCAGCGGAGCGTGCCTTGCTGCCTGCCCTCCCTGCCCCGCGGAGCTGCAGCCCCCTCGCCGCGTCCAGCCAGCCGGGCCTGGGCGGGAACCGGCACTCGCCGCGACCTTCACGGCGCCGATTTGCCGACTCCATGCGCACGGAGCTCAGGCCGCAAACTCACGGGGGTGAATTAAGTGACTTAAGTCCTAGGGCAGCCTTAGCAGAGGCTGGGTGTGATTCGGGTGTGAGAAGGGTGCAGCAAGACGCTGCGTGAGAGCAAGGGGCTGGGGAACATCGTCCTCCCACCTGGCAGCTGAGCGTCCCCCTGGAGCCACGTGCCGGCCGATGCTGCTTCGCGTCACCGGCACGTTTCTGCGCTGCACTCACAGCTTTGCGGGACTCGCGCGTGGGCAGCAGTTCACCAGCCGGGAAAATCATCTGCAAGGGATGGAGGACAGAGCCCTGGGGTGGGTTTGTGAGGGCTTTGGCCTTCTCCTCACACCCGAGAGCATCTCTGGTGGGAACGTGGCTCTTCCCCCAGATGCGGGAGCAGGGTGCTGAGCGGGTCTGCCCCTGCGTGGGCAGGTACCGCTGCAGGAGCTGCGGCACCAGGAGCTGGAACCGGCGTCTGACGCTGCCCTTGTCAAGGACAGAGACCCCGGGCTGCGTCGCCCCGGCACGGAGCGCTTGGCTTTGTGTCAAGGCCTCCCGAGAGTTGCCCAGACATGCTTACGTGATGACACGCGAAGGAAAACAGTGGGAGCGAGTGTGCGTGTGTGTGTACAGCCTTTACACCCTGGGGTTAACTCTCTCCAGCGCTGAGCCACAGCGGAGCTGGAAAGTTTGTGCTGAGCTCCGGTTTGGGGAGACAACAGCTTTCTCGCTGTAGTGTGCGTTTGGGTTCCTTGGGACGGAGTCTGTCCCTTAGCCAGCGCCATTTTGGGGTCAGATGCTTGCCGTTAGCTCATTTAATTCACGCTTCCCTTGGCTGATTCACAAGACGACCTCCCTGCTCATCTCGGCTTCCCAAAGATGGAGCTCTCCCCACCGTAGCCGTTTGCAGGTTTGCATCTCTCGAGTTGCGTGTGAGAGGTTATACGTTCGAGAGGCACCTCGAGACGGGACCGTGAAATGGCCGGAGGGTGCCCTGCGACTGCCGGTGAGTTGGCGTGTCTTTTTTTGTTCCTGTTATGATTGAAAGTCGCTTCTTTACAGAGCGGTTCTTGTTATGGCCGAATGTTACATCCTGTTGTGATGTTGCTATGGCAAAGCCAGGCAACATCTGGAGCAACACAAGTTCTCTCCGGCGACCGTCGGAGGGTTTATTTATAGCCTTGCTGGCGAAAGGAGATGCCTGAGCACGAAGCCTCCGTGGGCAGATCATGGCGGGGGCAGCCTGGCACTGGGTGCCCTCCTGGTTGGGACGAGGGGCAGTGGGAAGACGCGAGGTCCGGCCGGGCCCCTCGCCTCGCCTGCCCGGCGGAGGAGCCCGCGAGCGGCACCCAGCAGGAATCGGAAAGGAGCTTCAGAAAGGTCCCTCGAGGACCCTCTGACTCCGTTCTTTGCCCCTGATGGGAGGAGGGTGGTTTCCTACCAGCGTTTCCCAGTTTCGTGTTGGGGTTGGGAGGCCGCCGGGGTGGTGAGCAGGTACTGCGGTGATGTTAGTGGGGGAAAGGATAAGGGCTGGCAGGTGAGCGAGGCTGGGTTTAGCGAGCAACGCGATGCGCGCAGCGGAGCTGCAGCAAGGACGCAGAGGGCCGCTGCTGCCCGTCGACACCAGCAGCCTACTGCAGCAAAGGGGGGACGCTGCTGCTCCGGCCGCGGGTGCCCAGCTGCCTGCAGCCCCAGGACGATGCCTCTGGGTCTGTTTACACCGGGTCCCGGCTGGACAGCCACGCTGGCCTCTACAGAGGTAGAAATGTGAATATTTTTCTAAGCAAAAGCTGAGAGCGATGTGAGACGAGCTGGTTCCTGCAATGGACGGCGGGATGCGGGGCTGCAGCAGGCGCGGGCCGAGCTGCGCTGCCGGTGGGGCTCCGTCCCCGTCCAGCCATCGCAAACGCGCCGCTGTCGGGAGTACCTGCGGCGGCAGGTCCTCGGCGTGCACGTGCACCCCCGCGCATCTCGTATTGACGGCAGCAGCTCCGCTGCTTCGGCCAGGGGAGCTGCTCGGCGGGGGAGCCGCCGATGAGCCGGTCGGGTTTGCTCCGGCCCCGGCCCTCGCCCTGGGCGTTGCATATTCCCTAAAAGTCTCTTCCTCTCTGGTCTGAAGGATGGGGCAGCGGCGACGTTGCTGCAGCTGCCATTTCCTTTTATGCAGAGGGTTCAGGAGCAGAAACCGCGTCGCTCCCGTGTCAGACTTTCCCGAGTGTTTAATACGGAGCTCGCGGGAAAGCGGCGCAAAACGCCGCAGGGCAGGGCAGGGCAAGCCCAGGCCCAACGGCCCAGCTGCGCGGCTTCCACACCAGTCCTGGGCTCTACGATCCCCACACAGGGCAAGCCAAAAAACCCGAGATGGTATCTCCAAATCGTGAGGGTTTGTGAGACACCTAGAACGTATTTGCCTTTGGCATGGGGGACCAAGGGCGTTGGCTCAATTCAACCCCGAATTATTGATCGGGTCATCATGCCAACGTCAAGCGTGCGGGAGTCTGGCAAGTTTATCCCAGGGAGAGGTGACTTGGCTTTAAAATTCGCCATTCATGCAACTGTCAGCAAATCTTGCTGCAGCGTTTCAGTACCGGGGGGGATCGGTGCTGCGGGGTCCCCCCCGCCGGCGTCAGCAGGGAGCATCGCCTGCTCCTGGCTCGGCTCGGGAGCCCGGCCGGGCCCCGGTCCTGCTGGGAAGCCGTTGTGTTTGTTTTGGGCGGCCTCAGCAGGGATTTAAAACTTCCCGTGGTAACAAATGGTGTTTTGTCTCGCTGCAGAGCAGCTCTGCAATGTGCATTGATAAAAACCCATCCCTGCGAGGGGGGCTGGCTGGCTCCCGGGCTGATAAGGGCTGGGATAACCGTTGTCCCTCGCTCCTTCCCTTGACGGTGGCCGGCACTCGCTCCTGAGCCGGCTCACGGAGCAGGGGACAGGGAGGTGGCACCATGAGAGACGGGGGCCAGGCGTCACCCACGCAGCCTGCGTGAGCACCTCGGCTGTGCTCAGAGGGCTGCCGGGGTCCCCGGGGCTCTGGATGAGGCCGCGGCGGGATTTTCCAGCCCCACGGAGTGTCGGTGGGATGGCTGTAGCCTGGGGCCGGCGGGCAGGTCGCCGGCGGCCGTTCGCACACTCTTCGGGCTGACATTGGGGTAACAGCCCCCGCCGGGAAGCAGCTCCCGGCTCAGCCCCGGCCCCGCGGAGGTGCCTGTGCAGGCTGTGCCGCCGCCTGCGTCTCTGTCGGAACCAGCTAGGTGTTTTCCTGCATCCCGCCTCGGGATGCTTCCCCGGATCGGGCTCGGGCAGCCGGCACCTCGTGCACCATAAAAGGCAAAGCGCTGGGGAAGAGCTGCTGGGGTGGGAGCCGTGGCGGCCGCCGCGGCTCGCTGCAATGCCAGGCATCCCGGCTGTGTATAAACGGATTAGAGCCCTCCCGCTCCCCCTCCTTCGGAGAGTTTACAGGAGCCCGTTTGGCAGAAGGATTATCCGAAGGGAGGAACTTTCTGCTCGGAGGGTTGTTTAGAGAAATGCCCGGAGTGTTAGTAGGGATTTTTGATAAGTTATGTTTTGGAGTGTCCTAAGGGAAAGTTGTTTCTAAGGCTGCTGTCGGGCTTCTCTGTTTATCTCGGGGAGTCTTTTTTATGTCACAGCAATTCCCTTAGCAATAACGTATTCCCGCAGATCATTCCAGCCGGTCCGTCCCTGCCCCGCGTGCTCTGTGCAGGCGGTATCTCTCTCGCCCCAAAACACTGGGACGCAGCCCAAGGCTGCGCGCCGCTTCCAAGGAAGGAGCGCTGGGGGAGACGCTCCGCGTCCGTCGGGCGCAGGGCAGGGAGGCAGGGAAGAGTGCCAGGGGCACGGATGCGGGTTCCCAAGCTCTCCGTGAAACCCGCGGAGGAGCTGACGGAGGTGATCCTGCCCAGACGAGCCGCAGCAGATGACCTGGCAGTAAATCACTCTGGAAGCAGCGAGATCGGAGGGAAGCCAGGGAGGATTGCTGCACGGGACCGTAGGGAGTTACTGCTGCAGCAGGTTGGGGAAAAGAGGAGAGCCCCTGAAGAAAGATGCAGCTGGGTGGCACGTCCTGCCTGTAAAGTGCTATGGACCAGCAAATTAGAAGCCGGGGGGTGATTTTACAGTCGTACAGGTGGGATATATTTGGGTAGGGAGCAGTGTAGCATCAACTCTGACAGCTGTTGTGTTAGGAGAGAGCCTCCTGCCCTGCCGCAGAGGATGGGCTCCATCGCGCCAACGTGCATTTTCATCGCTGCTGGCCATGAGGCTAAAAAACGCCGGTTCACATGACCCAGGCACGGAGGCTTCCAAGCTGCCTCCGTCTCTCCCAGTAGCGGAGGAAGGAGAAGGCGGTGCTGAAAGTCTGCCGAGACCCAAGGTGGAAAGAAATCTTGGCTGGCCAGCTTCAAAGCATTTGGACCAGGAATTACGGTGACTGAGCTCCCGGCCATGGAAGCCTCCACCTGGCAGTACTATGGATATTTACGGGATGACACAAGTAAGGCGAGGGGGAGAGACTGCGCTGCTTCCCGGGGAGCCGCCGCAGGGACGCGCGAGGATTATACTCTGCTGCAACTCGGCCAGGAGGGCCTGGGGCACAGGCTGGAGAGGGGGGACCTTCCCGACCAGGGCAGCGACACGCAAGCCCCTGCCAAGAAGTCGGAGATGAGCAGCGGGGGGCAGCGGGGGCTGGCAGGGGACCCGTGCTTGGAAGACCACCCCGTGTGGAAAGGGTGCGGGAGAGGGGAGGAGGGAGAAGCCCCTCCGAAGGTGTACGAGATGGAGGTTGAGCACAGGCGAGCGGGCATGGGCAGGACGGTGAAGCCGGTGGTGTACAGGCTGGAGGAGAGCGAGTACAGGCGCCTGATCGAAGAGGCAGAAGCAGAATCTGAGGAGGAACGGGAAGCGACAGAGCACAAGGTACCTGTGGTGCAGGAGGGCTACCCAGGGGACGGGAAGGCGGCAAGTCCGAGCCTGAACAGGCTCAATGCTTTCCAAGGAGTCCTGAGGAGGCAGCTGAGCCGTTCGGACTCCGAAAGCAGTGCAGAGAGCAGGCAAGTGAATAAACTGACCCTGAACTCTCCCTTGGAGGGAAACAAGCCGAGTGTCCCCATCAGGTCAGATAGCTTCGAGCGAAACGCCATGCTCATGGATTACATTTTGCAAAGCAAACAGGAGGCAACAACATCTGTTTCCTACGTCCCCAGAGAAAGCAGCAAGGCAGCCGAAAGCCTCAGGCAGGCGCTGAGCTTCGCCCCCCAGCCTGACGGCGCTCCGGACCTTTGCCAGAACGGCCAGAGCGGCGAGGAGGAGCCGGCCAGGAAGCCCGAGCCAGACAAGCAGGTAGCGAAGAGCCTCGAGAGAATGGTCTCTGCGGTTGCAAATTATGCCTCGGTGGCTAGAGACACCGAAAAGCTTTCGAGACAGAGCAGCAGCCAGCTCCTCGAGAGCAGGGAACAGCTCGGAGGTGAAGCAGATGCGGGGATACTCGATTCGTACAGCCAGAAAAAAACCCCACCGGCCCCTCCTGTCAGGTCCCACAGCAAAGAGAGCCTGGCTTTGAGTATGAGCAAGACTGTGGCAATGACAGAGGCGCTGCTGGAGCCCCGCAGCGACGCAGCGAAGCCTGCCAAGGAGCAGTGGGCAGCTGCCGGCGCGGAGCAGCTAACTGGAGGCAGGACTGCAGGAGGAGGGGGCTCGGAGGAGCCGGAGCGGAAGGGGAGGAAGAGTCAGGAGGATGAGAAAGTGCTGAAAGTCGCCGACGCAAAGAAGACCTTCGAAAAGCCCAAGGCGGCAGAGGGGAAGGCAGCGACGCCACCGCCCAGCGCCGCCAGGAAAGGTGAGGCACGCCGGCTCTGCCTCGCGCGGCCGTGGGGCCGGGGTGACGGGCGCACGCCGCAGCCCAGGGCTGGCTGGCGAGGGGAGGTGGGAACACGGCGGTCGTGAGGCTTCCCAGGAAATACCTGCCTTCTCCTGCCGAGCGAGAGACGGGATGCGCTCGGGGCACGTAGAGAGATCTACGGTCGTAATGAGGCAGGACCGAAACGAGGCGTGGACTCACGTCTGCTAGCAGCCTGGTAGAAGGGCTTCTTGCACTGAAACGGTCTTGTGAGAAGGGGATGTGCTTTTTAAGGCTCTCCTGTATATAAATAAGTATAATATCCAGTACTCCTACACTGCTTTTCACAAATAGATAGAGTGCAGAAGCGCCCATACGATACTTTCTCCCACTTTCATATGTGCTTGTTCGCCTCTGTCTCTATAGACACCGGGTGATCCAATATAATTTTATTTTAGTTATGGCATAAAAAGGATCTTTTCCTCCCGCGCTGTGCCTTAGCTGAATAAGCCTTTCAGGAGAATGACATCAACTCGGAAACCCTTTCACTGCAAAGCTATGGATAAATGAACTTTGTTGAAATTTTACTGGTAAAACAGCAGTTATGCAGAAATGGGGAGAGACAGAAACGGGTGGTTCTCTGAGGGTTTGGAACCCGCAAGGACGCACCAGACCCACGCTGGTTAACTTGCATCTTCTGTTTATCGACAATCTGTGATTGTCGATTTCCTTATAAGGGAAAATAAATGTGTTAAGTAAGGCACAGGAAATCTATGCTAGCTTTGACTTGGATAGCATGTTTACTTCAAAAATAGGTGTGATTATCCCACTGCGCTTGGTACGTTGCGCTGTCAATTACTCTCCCTCGCAGAAGTCACGAAACCAAGTCCGAATATGAACATTGCCCCAGAGCTTGCGTGTGTCAGTGATACCAAAAAGCCTACAGGGATGGAAAATAGATCCTACCCTCTCAGGAAGCGTCTGAAGACACGGTAGCATTCTCACGATGTAAGGAAACAGGGTTGTGCAGTATTTGTCACCGCGAAGTACCTGCCACGCGACAGACGGAGGCTCTGCGCGTGAAGCAGCGCCGGCCCCGGTATTACCGGGGTGTGGGGCTCTCCGCAGCCGCTCCGCTCCCCGTCGAGTGGGAGGTTTGTCTGATGAAATGGTGGGGCTGATAGGGCGTGTTTTCGCCAGCCAGGTCAGACGGAGGGGGTTTTCGTCAGCGAGGAGGCGTGCGTCCTTCGCGGGGAACGGAAGGAGCCGGTGGAGGCGATGGGTGGTCTTAGAGGAAGGGGGTTAAAAGGGGCGACGAGAAATCCTGCTCCATCCCTAAGGCGGTACCGGCTACAGCTAAATCACTCCTGACAGATGTTCACCTACGTGTTCTTCAGAAGAAACAGGGAGGGAGGGTCAAGACAACCTATTTCAGTGCTGAACTGTGAAAATGGTGCAGTAAGAGCAGGAATAGCCTCTCGTTTTGCTATATCCGTGACATAGTCTGGTTCGGTTTTTATTTAAATCTGTGTCTAAACATCTGTCTTCCCAAATCTGATACTGCCTAACTGAACACGAACATCTCGCGTATATTTACCATTATATGATTCCTTTCTTATACCTCTGATTTTTCCAGCACCTTTGGGCCAACTTGATCCTAGACAGCAGGGAGAGAAACAGAACGAGATGGCAAAAGGATGCAAAACTGGTTGACTAATGAGGACGAGACTAGGATATGGGCTAAGTGTAACATGGAGTGCCACAGGAGTCGCGGCGCCAAGCCTCACGTTGCTGCCCACTGCTCAAGCCCCTGCTCAGTACGGGGTGCCTGGCTGAGTTTTTTCTGCTATTCAGAATAATAGGAAGTGTCAATCCCAGGATATTCGTGTTGTAAATAAAATACAGCTTGCTTTTTTCTTTTTTTTTTTTTTTTGTGTTCCGCTTTCTTTTCTCTTTCTTCCTGGTTAATCATCTGGTACAGCGGAGATAGCAACAAAGAAAATCCCATCTGTTGCAACCAATTGCTTCATTTGTATTTGGTGTCCCAACATTTTAATTAGGTACTGGGACCACCTCCCCTTTACCGCAAAAATGGGAAAAAGGAAAGAAAAAAGCATTTCACGATCATGTACGATGATGGAGAAGAAAAATACATGAGGAAGTAGAGTAGCTTGAAATTCGGGTAGAGATTTCCTTTTGCTGTAAAAACTGCAGGCAGCTCGTATTTCTGCGCCTTTCCTATAGACGAGCTGGTAGGGGTGCGCGCGTGACATCTGCATTACTGCGTATAACGTGCGTGAGAGCGTGTATATGCAGTAATAAATGCGCTTTATGAACCGTATTTTAAATCATTAATGACAATAGCATAAATTATTCATACCCGTCCTGACCTGATGCTCAGTTCTTATTGCTCATCGCTCGGTGGCACCTCCCACCCGCGCCAGGCGTCGCGGAGGCCACGCCAGCTCCCGCGGGTTTCCACGACCCTCTGGGGAGGGAACTCGCGACCTGAGCCCAGTTGACCGGGTCTGGAAGTAGCGCAGGGGCTCGTTCGACGTCACGCAGCAAGGTGGGGCAGGCCTGGGACTAAAGCTGAGGGGTGCTGCCTCCTAACCCTCTGCTTTAATGCACACCTGCCTCTCCCCTCCCTGCCCACGTGCTCTGATACACTCTCGTACATGTCTCTGATCGACACACTCTCGTACACGTCTCCCTTCCTGGCTGTTATTTTAAAAATCTGATTCAACATATTGCTCTCCTTATCTTCATTCCATAATTCTACAGCTCCCCTTTCTGGCCAAGGATTGAATAAGGCCAAACCAAACGGGTTTTGCTCTCCCTCTCTCTCCAGACACGCACTTTGCTGGATCTGGGGAACGGAGCAGCACGGGGCAACGCCTCCCTGGGCAGAACACGTAATCCCGGCCAGGAGACAGAATCGATTAGCCGTAATCAAGAGCTGTTACGTGGTGGCTGTTAGTACAATTTTGTCTTGGCAGCTGCTCAACATTTGATGATCATTGAAACGTCCCTTAAAAACCAGGCTTGGAAGCAGTTTAATAAAGCTCCCCTTGCCATGCAGCGTGTGCCCAACGGATATTGGGAAAACAAGGCAGAAAGAGTAAACCTAACGTTATTCCGCACACAGAAAGTGGCTTGGGGGTTTTTTTCATTGCAATAGCTCAGATTTCCCTGCATAAAAAAAAAGCACAACATTCCAGTAATGTTAAGTGAAAGGTAAGATCACATCACTGATTTCAATAGGAGCAGCTCTTCTCGACGCTGCTGAATCTGGCCTTGCGTAGCTAAATGATGAAAGCCACAGAGGAAGAAATATAAAAATATACACCTTTCAGGTGGGAGAACCTAGTGCTTCCTGTAAAGTTATTTAAATATAATAATAAATCAAAAGGCCTCAAGAAATAAGTAGATAAATAGTGGACACAAATGTCCTTGAAAAGCTGTATAACTTGGACGTCTGCACACCCGAGGTCCGAAACACAAACTGTCACGTCTGGCATATTTTGTCTGATTTAGGAGTTAAGCTGCAAAATAACAGGACTTTAAATTGCTGATCTCTCTAAAGCCTCCGCAAGCCGTTTCCCTTCATTCAGAATATATTTAGCCATGAGGATTTGAGCAAATTGAAATGTTCGAGACAAATTCATCCCTCAAGTGACTTTACTGGTTCTGAATGACTGGGTTGCCGTCCATCTCAGATTGCTCAGAGACTCCACGCCAAGTTGCGTAATATCAGCTGAAAGCCAAAGAAGCCAACAAAATTTCTCCTAGAAAGAGGTGCCGCAGGTATTTATATCTTTCTTTACCTTTTCTAACACACACCACCGCCCTGGCGAAGGCGGCTGCGGGGCATACCGACCGCGTTACTTATAAGGCACGTCAGGATCATCGCAGGACCAGACCAGCGTGATTTATTGCAGTGATGGAATGATGCATATTTGCAAGCAAGCTAAATTTAGCCACTGACATAAGTTTCAGAGGTGGAGTCTGTAGACACGGTGCCGTTTCCGTATAAAGGCTGTGAGATAGACTGCAGCAATCATGCATCGATGTAGCGGAGGGTGAAATGTGTGGGAGGGATAAAACCAGTGAAATGTGTGTTTGAGTAAATTCTGCATCTTTTCTGCAAAATTTAATAATCAGGCATGTTGGTACTGATAAAATAGAGGGACACACTTTGTTGTGTGGTTCCTTGTAGCTGCAAGAATTTGGTAATAGGGTATTTTCCTTTACAAAAATTAGAATTTGTGACATATTTTGACAAGCTGTTAGGCTTACATCACTCAGGCTATAATTTAAGTACTGTTTGTTAGAATGATTTTATTCAGCTGAAGGGACCAAGATTACTGCTTACAGTGGAACCAAAGAGCACGTGTAAAACCTTAGCCATTAGCCATTCCTCCTGTTGCTGAAGACCTCAGCCCGAAATTCATGTCATTTCTTCGTCAGCCGGTACGGTGAGCTGTTGCCATCTAAACGGCTGGTTAATCCAGGTCAGGATCTGAGTGATCTTTGGAGCATTTCCATCCAGACGTTGAAGGAAGCACTAGTGAAAATTCAACCAGTATCGTTTCCTTCTGAGCCCATCCTTAGCGACGCTTCCAGCAACGTGCCGAGCAAGCCGTGCTGCAGGAGCATCCGTCCCTGCCGCGAGCATGGGAACCGGCCGTTCAGGTGGCAGTTTTTGGGAGGATTCGGTTTCAATCGGCTTCTCAGGACCGATTTCACTTTGTGTCCTCTGTGCAGCGCTCTCTGTTTAGACGGATGCCACAAATCTTCCCTGGTTTCTCTTCCAAGCTGCTGGGTAGTGCTGGGTACTGCCGCCTCCGCCGTTGTTCTTCAGCCCGGGGTAAAGCATCGCCTGGTACATGATTCAAATATCATTTCACACTTGCCCACTGTTTTGAGCTAGAAGGAGATATACACATGTATATTTTTAAGCACCATTTTACAGGCTTGTATTAATAATTTTTTATAAAGTTTTAAGCCACACGCGCAGGTTCGAGACTCCTAATAAATTAACGGCCGTGGGACTGGCAGTTGAGACACTCGGCTCTACCACTGACTCATTGTGTGACCTTCAGCAAGTCACGTACCTACATGGAAAATATGAATCACAATCTAAACCCACTAAACTACAGATTACCTGCAGGTCTGCTCCGAGGCTGCCAAACTGCTTTTGGTTTCTTCGTTTTTAAGCTTTCAAGAGATTGTTTGAGGGAGGAGGGTGGAGAGTAAGTGCGCTGGGCTGGCTCTCAGAAGGAAGATATTAATTTCACGGTAATTGGTGCCGCGGGCAGTGCGAGGCAGGGATGCAGGTTTGCAACTCTAATCTTTGGGTGTGTAATTTTTTTTATCAAAGTGTTGCTCAGTGCATAAGAAAGGCTTTCCTGCTTATTGAATCCGTGGTTAAACTAGTGTCAAAGTTTAACAAACGTTGGATGACATTTGTTTGTTTAATTTGTAGCTACTTTGGCATCTGATGTTTCCATCAGCTGTAAACAGTCAGACCAGCAAGACCATGACAAATCTCTCTCTGCGAGGCTTTCGCAGGTTTTAACACCCAGCTATCACTTCACAGGGAGTAGTTCACAGCCCTGTCGCAGTTTTGTGGGGGAAGAGGAGGGTTCTCAGCTCAGCTCAGCTCATCACGACGCACATATTTCTCCAAATTCTGAAGGACTGTAAGGGGAGTTACGAGTGTGTTGCTCCCCTGAAAAATTAGGCCCCTTAAGCACCTAACCACATGCAAACGAATTTGCGAATATTGGCCAAAACATATAAGGAAGCTAGCTTTTGTTTTTGGCCGTGCATGGCAAACACTCTGCAACACGGGCACTGATCTGGCATCGTTCACCCGCTCTTCAAGTTCCCTGGAGGAACAGAAACGGGGAGTCTTTGAGAGTGGTACTACCCTGCCTGCCTTGAGGCATCTGCTACGAAGGTACTCTCCTTCTTACTGTTTACTTGTGCTGTATTGATAACCGTTAGCACCTTCCATCGAACAGCGGCGATAAAAAGCCTCTTTACAACCACGTAAGCCAGCATCCCCCCAAGCGGCTTTACTTTTAGCGCAACGGGGAGGATCTTCGGTTTCAAGCGACTGTCCCGCGCTTCTCGTTAAAGTGTGATTTTTAGCAGCGGCTTAAGCTCTCCTTTTGTCACCGCCTCGCCGGCAGTGCCGTTTTCCACGGCAGCTACGGGCCCCGGCAAGTCAGCGTGACAAAACGAGGCGACGCGGTGGTTTTTCTCGCGGAACCGTGGGTTCTCTTCGGCGTTGCGTCTGCCGGCAGCAGGCTCCGGCTGTGCCCCGCTCGGCCGAGGGCTCGCGAGGAGCCGCGTCCGCGGGGTCGTGTCTCACAGCATCAGTGCTCGCAATTTTCGGTTGTGTTGCCGTACAGCCCCAAACCCCCCCTGTCCTTTTGCCGGGACATCCCCACCTTCGCTCGCACCCCGCGTATGTAAAGCGGAGGGGGAGAGGCGCCATCCCCGCTGGGCCTGTGAGGGAAGAGGCCTGAGGCAGGCTGGGGAGCAGCGGGGGCCACGGCAGGGCGCCGGGCCGGCAAGGGGGTAAGCGCCTGCGGGGAACCGGGCTGCTGCGTCCCCGCCGGGGCCGCGCAGGGGCAGGGGCAGGCGACAGGCGGCCTCGGGGCGGTCGCGCCCTCACGGCGGCTGAGGGACGCGCGGGCCGCACCGGCCGTCGCGGGGCGGGGATAGCGAGCGCGCGCGCGACCACGCGTGGCGGCGAGCGCAGCCATTGGCTAGACGGGCCGCCACTCACCTCCTCTCCCCCGCCCTCCGCCGAGCGAGGCCTGTAACGCCTGTAGGGAGGGGGCGTGGCCACTGGAGGGCGGGGCTGCCCGCCGGCGCTGCCCGCCCCCGCCCCCGCCCCGCGCCGGTCAGTCGGGCGGCGGCGGCGGCGGCAGCGGGAGGCGCCGGAGGCGGCTCCGCCGGGCTGAGGAGCGGACGCGGGGAGGCGGCTCGGGATCGCGGTGCGCGGCGTGGAGGGGATCTGGGGAGCGGGGCGGCAGCGGGACGGCGCCCTGCGGCGCGGCGGGTGGCAGCTGGCGGGGCGGGAGGGCGGCGGGCGGCCCGCCGCGGGGAGGCGGCGGTGCCCCGGGAGGGCGGCGGCGGGCGCCGGGGCCGGGCAGGGCTGGGCAGGGCGGGCGGGCGGGGGTCCGGCCGGGCGGGCTCTTCCTGCGCGGGGCCGGCCGTTGCCGCCGAGCCCTTCCTGAGGCGGCGGCCGCTGTCAGCGCCCGGGCCTGCGGGGGGAAGCGCCCGCCCCGCGCCGGCGGTTGGGCGCCGCGCTCAGCCCGGGGCTTCTCCCCCGCTCTCCTCCTTATTAGGTAGCGGAGCGGCTCGGGGTCGCCGCGGGTTCCGGCATCCGGCCGGGGCGCGCAGGTTGCCGGCAGGGCATGCCCGGGGCGGGGCGGCCCCTCCGCCCGGGCCGGGCTCGCCGCCGCCGCTCGCCGCACACCTGATGCCCCGGCCGCCTTGTGCGCGGCGAGGACGGGGGTTTCTATTGTTCGGCAGGCTTTTTCTCCTTTTTTTTCTTGGTTTTTTCCTCCTTTTTTCACGGCAGCAGCAGCAGCTCGCTGGCCCCGGCGTGTGCGCGTCGCCCCCGGAGTGCCGCGTCCCCGCTGCCACCGTGTAACGTTGCAGGGGACAAAAGACCGGAGGGTTTAGTTTTGTGTTTTTTTTTTTTTCTTTACACCCGTGTTGACCGGGTACGTGTCACGCCGTTGATAATGGCTCTTCCGAGTCCGTTCGGGAGATGCGTAAAGTCCTGGGTTGTGTGACACGTTCCCGGGCTTTGTTTTTCTCTGCAGAAAGCCACCTTGTTTTAATAGCGATACGTCAAAGGGCAGAATTTAAAGGTTAATACCTACCCGTGCTTTGTGAGATCAGCTGCTTCTCCGCTCACGATAGACGGACAGGCGTCCGGCGTGCAGCCGCCCAGGGCTTCAGCTGTAGTACCCCGGTCTAGACAATGTGATGCTGTGACGGCGCAGGAGACAGGTCGAAAAATAAAAAAAAAAAAAAGGGACTGGAAACAAAAGTAAAACTGATTGATGCAGTTTTATTGTTAGAGTGATACGTGTTAGTGTCGTGTTCTTTCTAATAGCTGCAGTTCCAGTGCTGTACGTGTGTGTTTGAGCACGTCTGTCCAGCCTATTCACGCAGATGCGCGTGTGGATTAGTCTGAGCAAGACCAAGGATGTTAGCAAAATGAAAGACTATGCTAGGCTGGGGCTGGGTTTTCACTTTGCCGATACCGATGCTGGTTTAATTTTAGGCCAGGCTGTATCCAAATTACGCGACACTGTCCCCTCTCGTTGCGTGCCTCCGTGAGCACACGCAGGAGAGCGGTTCCGTGCCCGCTGGAAGCGGGGGAAAATGGTGCGAACTGGCACGGTCCGTCCCGCCAGAAGCGGGTGCGTGTGTGCCGAATGGGCGACGGCTAGAGAAAACGGCAGGCGTCTGGTGCGTGAGGCGGGAGAGGATATATTCGATTTTCATCTGAATAACAAGCGTTGAATCATCTTTTCTGCTCAAGGGGAAAACAGATGGCCGTGCGCTCACCGAGACGTTTTATTGCCGCTAATGCTAGTGTTTGCTAAAGATTGTGTACACAAAGGTAGATCAAATACTGTTGTGATAAAGTGGATGCGTGTTTATTCTGTGGATGTATTTTTTTAGTATTTTCAGTAGCCATAGTAAGACCTGACACACTCGGGTACACGGGAGCGTTTGCTTTGTGTTTGTTTTAATACAGCAGCTCATAATAGTAGTTTTTCAGTGGTCACTCGTAGCCTTTTGTACAGATTGCTTTAATCAGCATTTGTGTGTCTCTCTCTATGTTCTCTGTTGGCATTACTCTATCTTCTAGTGAGCTGCCTTTTCAAACATCATTGGATTTTTTCAAGTTAAATCTTCATGCTTATTGCATCTGTCACTTCTGGGATTCACTCCAAGCGAAAGGCAGAGATTCAGTTTAATGGCAATGAGGAGGAATGCACAGAAGGGTGAAATATCAGCTTTCCTGAGCGATGCGGCAGAGGACGCTGAGAGATCTGCCCTCAGTAACTGTTCCGTGCATCATGTTCGGGTTTAATATTAGACTTTAATGACAGCTTCATAAAATGGCTCATTAAAGCACACTTGCATTTTGACCGTAAGAGAATTTATGTTATTGGGTTTAATCTGACTATCGATTCCAGGGAATAGAAGCTGGATGCCAGCTTCCTATTTTGAAGACATGAGCAAAACACTTCCTGGCCAGAGCTTGCGGCTTGGTGAGGTCATCGCCGCGCCACTCCCAGGGCCAGGAATGTCCTTTTAGGCAAACTCGCAGGCCCATTTTCACTTGACTTTTAAAGTATGGGTTGGTTTGTTTTGATTTTGTTTTACTGAGGCTTTTGTGATAATCTCAGTCCTTCTCCGAGGATGCGTTGGAACAGAAACTCGCTGAGGATTTGAAGTGCCCCAGTTTAAGCGTTTACAGGGCATATGAACAAGAATTAAGTGTCTGTGTTCTCTTCTAGCTCTTTCCCTGTAGTCTCCCCCACCTAATATTTTTGATCTGCTTATATTCTGGTTGTTAACCCTGAAATTAATCTGATTAGAAACTGCTTACAGCTTCAGTTTACAGTCACCCTGGTTATGTAGCCGCGTGCGAAAAGTCAGAGTGTTGGTGGCTTTCGGCCGACAGGACGTGCACTGGTGTGTTTTTTGTCACGATATGCACAAATGCAGGCGGTGGTGGCATTGCTGGGGTGAACGCCAAGTCAAACCTAAGGCAAAAAGGTTTAGGTGAGCTGAGGTGACTCGGGGAAAGCTCGCGGTGAAAGTCGGTTATTTCGGATGTGCCGAATAGCCCGGTCTACTTGGGAATCGGTTACTGGGCCCTTTCTTTCTGTTTGCTAACAGATTGCTTTGTTCTGTTTTCCTCCTGTGAGTAATTTCACTAAAAATTGATTATTTGGTTCTTTTTGAGGTTATAATTGTTCAGTACGTGACTTCATGTGTGGTTTTAGACAATAGTGTTGGGCAGGTAAAATACCAGGTGTGACGCTGGGATTGCTCAGCTCCCCGGCGTAGCAGCGCCGAGCCCGAGGGGTCCCGCCGGCGGGTCCGGCTCTGTGCCGGGGGACTCGCTGATGCCGAGTCTCGGCTGAGGGTCCTCGGAGGAGCAAACCGTCTGGAGAGGTTCCTTGTGGAATACACCAGCCGTTAGCTGTGTGTGTGTCTGTGTAGGGATACGAATCCGATCAGAATTAAGGGCTGGGTGTGGGTGGAGGTAATGATGTAGCATAAAATAGGAGGGGACTGTTGGGGCACTGTTGCACGATTCTTCAAATAGAGAATTTTGCTTTACACCTCTCCCATGCAGTCCTTCATGCCAATAAGACAGATGTAATCTCTTTACAGCGGACATCTTCATAACAAGTCACAAAGTGCTCCTGAAATGGAAGAGGCTTTTGGGATGGAATACCATAAAAGCCTTAAAATCCTGCTCTGTAGGTCAGGCACTTGACAGAGAAATGATGAAAATGGTAGCTGCTGCTGCCTCCGAAGGGGAAAAGCCCCGTTTGTTCTTGCGAAGGCTGCCAGCCCGCTGGGGCTCTCGCGGTGCCCGTCATAGAAGAGGTCTCCTTGGTTAGAGGTGACAAAGTAAACACGGCTTGTTGACCCTTTTCCCCCTTTGCTTTTCTTCTTCGTTAATGAGTTAGACACCAAGGTAGAAACCACCTGCATTGGAGAAAGGATGGTAGCATTTCTTCAACGTTATTTGCTTTGTCTTATCCAATTCAGTTGATGATACCAATAAATGATACATAATAGGCTTTTTTTCTGTGAGCATGTAACGGCTCTTGAGGTCTGGCTCTCAGCGGGAGAAGCTGGATGCGGTTGGATCAGTTATCGTGACTCAGTTTGACATTGAGCTGGGCCTTTCGATCCATCGTAATTAGGTTTTTCTTGTTTTCCCTTTTAATAATTGAATTTGAAAAAGCAGTGGAAACAAAATTAAAACAGTGGTGGGATCTGACTTAAAGTGATTAAGGTTCAGGCTGATGCAGCCAGGCGCACCGAGATGAGCATCTGGAGTATTGCTGAGCTGCGCTTCAGGCTGAGTGTTCCCCTTAGGAAGGATCATGGTTTCCTTGTGGCCCTCCAAATCTTGGCCAGCCATAGCATCTTTGTATGTAACCCATGTACACATATGTATGTACAAGCATATATTTAATCTACGTACGATTCTTCTTAGCTGCATATTAAGGCAACCGTTTCTGCAGTCTTATCAGATATGCCTGAGCGGATTTCCTAAAGCTAGAGGAGAGCGGCGTGCCTAAAACTAGACCATGTTTGCATCCAGGTGTGAGCCTAGGCAATCCATGTCACCTGCAGTACCTGGTATAAGCACTCTCTGGAAAATGGATTTCAAATCACTCTGGTCAGAGTATTTAGAGATGTGGGAACTTCCCCTCCCTCCTCCTCCGTCCCCCTACTTCTGCATATAGTTGCCATAGAGGACTGTGTTTCTGGAGCCCTTGAAAATCCATTGTTATCTCGCATAACGTATGAACCTGCTGCGTTGAAACATCACGCTTTGAAGCGTCCCCTTCCCGTGCAGATCTGCCAGGGACGCGACATCCGACGGTACTGCAGATGTGGATATCGGACCTGCGTCAGGCACCGCCAGACAAACAGAGAATGGGTATAATTAGCACCACCAGGGATTATCAGGCAATAACAAATTCAAGCCACAGTAAGCACTGCGTCCCTGGGGAGCCGGGCAAACTGGCAGTGCTGGGCAGATGATCACTCGATATGGAAGATAGTCATCAGCAAAGGCTCGATGGTGAGGGCCTCCGCGCAGTGCTAGTGCTACCTCTTGAAATTGCCTCTCTTTTTTTTCCCTTTCACTTTAAATACTTAAAAACCGCACGGTTTCTTAGTTCGTGCTGGAATCTTGAACGCTGACTGGGTCGGGGTGTACACTTGGCGTTGACTTGGCGCTTTTCAGCACACGCTGGCCAGGCAGCGTTACGGTCGGTTTTTTGCAGTTACCTGTGTGAAACACCGATATCCTCCTTTCCACATCGGCAGTGCGAGGTTAAGCGTTTTGCTCGGGGTCTTGCAGGTACTAGGCTGGGAATACTTCGAGTATCTAATACTAAGTGTACTTGTTTTACAGAGGGTTCGTATATTTGCACCAGCCCACGTGGTGGGATGGGGGTGTGGATGAACGGCCATTCTTACGCTCAGCTTTTCAACTGTTAATTTCTTACTGCAGCACTTATATTAATGACACTGTATCTTGGAGCTTGGAGTAAACAGGCACAAAGCTGTCTTCTTCAGAACAGGAGGTGGATTAAATTTTTTGAGTTTTCAGTGATTATGTTTTTTTCAGGTTGATTTCATTTTTGGGTCCACTGAGATCAGTTTGCAAGGCAGGAAAAGAATCCTGAGCCAGCTCAGGCAAACATGAGTTGCCAGACGTACTTCGGCAATATGTACTTCTCTGCTTAGCACAGCCTGAAGTGTAGGCACAAACCACTTTTCGCTGAGCGTCCTCGTGCCTTCCAGCATCTTTTTTCCTGGCCACTGCTGCTTTCTGCAGCAATTTGTTGAAGTTCTGCGTGGTGTCTTACGGTGCTGTGGTTTAAAGGTGGGCAGCCCTGGTCTGGCCTCCCCTTTCCCCGTGCTTTGGATGCACGTGCGTTATCTCTATGCTCTTCGCTTTGCTCCCTGGTGTTTCTTTGGGGGTAAAGGTTATCTTTTTGTTCTTTATATGAAGTGCTTGCCACATTGATCTTCCTGGTCGACTAGGGGAATTCTTAAGCAATATGAAAGATCGCATAAAAACCAGCTGGGGCTTATCTCGGCGTAATACCGCCTGTTGTTTTGGCTGGTCTCCTCCAGAGCTGCTGTAAATGCCACAGGGACTCTCAAAGGGCTGGAAGCGTGGGTTGCACGTGCAGTGACATGACTGTCGAGCCGACAGGTAAGTAAAGCTTAAAGGTCATCAAACAGAGGCTGTAATTCTTCATGCCTCTTACTGAAAACAAGTTCCGCAGCTGAGAACAGCCAGCTGCAGGTCCCTTCCCCGAGAAATCAGCCTTTTGCCCGGCGCGTATCGGGGTGCGATTCTCCCCGTGGGAGCGCGGGGGGTGTCAGGGGACAGCAGCTACACCCATCGTCCCTTGGCACAGGGAGCCTGCGGGTGTAGGAAGGTATTTTTCCTTCTTGCATCCGAAATATTGCTTCACAGTGTAGCAGGAACGTTTATTAAAGCTGCTTACTAACTAAATACACCTTCCTAAGTCAGTTTTTTCTTCTGCTCGCCCGCCTAGAGAGGCGAGACGCGTGCTCGGTGCTGCACCCGTGGTTCGACACCAGCTCGCCCAGGCTGGTGCCCTCTTAGCTGCGGCGTGCAGCGGCCAGGGCTCTGCCGCAGCACAGGACACCAGCCTCGGCCTGAAACGCATCAGCGACAAAGAACATCTGTAGGACAGAGGAAATGTGTTTGAACTTGGAACCCTTTGTTAAACAGCTGTTTGAGGGGCTGTAATTGGTACCACAAGATAGGGATTTAAAATCAGTTAGCAGATTGAACTCTCTGGATTTGAGTTTTAGCCTCCTCCAGTCCCTTCCTCCCTCCCCCAGCCCTGATTTCAAATTGCATGTTACGGAAACGGGACAGAATGACAATGGTACTCTTTGAATTATAGGCTGCTTGGCCAGAAGAGCTGGCAGGACAGCAAATGGAAATCTGGAGAAATACACACCAGTTCCAACTGTGAGAATTGAGATTCATTTGCAGCTTATTTGTACAGCGTTAAATATGAAATGTGTTTGCGTTGTCCAGTCTGAACCTTCTGCGTTCTTCTACGTTGAGGATATTGTCTTGTCTTTGGCAATTAACCATCGTTGGTTTTATTTTGAGAACAGCGAAGCTGTTCCACAGCAAGTGCCTCACCTGTTGGATGGGTGGTATCGAGCAGCCTGAGAAGGGAAGATTGCTAAATGGGGCTCTCATTTAGCTAGCACTTGGATGAAGGTGTTTCTCAGGGTATGCTACCCAAGTCCATTAATACTTTTAGGAGTAGTGTCTCCATTCAAATTGCAGTGTGATGGACCACGCTGGTCTGTGCTGGAACTCAGTCTAACCGTGACATTGTCCAGGTCTCCGGCCCATCCCGTTTGCCATTACAGGGCTGGAAACAACCTTCGGACCCCACCACAGCCGTGTACGGCTGCAGTGCCGGTCCAAGAGGCGCTGCCGTTCCGCTTGGCCATCCCGCTCCTCTCCGATCGCGTCCCCCGAGGCAGCGGTGTCTTCTCGGCGGGCTCCCGGCAGGTCTGGCTGCTGTGCTCGTCCAGCAGACCAGCGGAGCATTTGTGGTCAGGCAGGGCCATCTGGAGAATGCTGCGTCCTCGCTGGTCAGTCGACTCACACTTGGCTGGTCTGTTTGTGAGCCTCGGTTGTGCTGATCTGTTGTTTCTGCTTATTTCTAAGTTGTGAGGAATTTGTGTCCCGGCTAACTCTGTGTGTGTAGCGGAGGGCTTTCTGCAGGCCTTGGTTCCCTGGTGGTGGCTCTCAGGCTACAGTGCTCTGAAGAACTGGCACCTGCGACCTTTTATCTACGAGCCCGTTTATCTCCTTAAAACATCTGTAACACAGTTTCTTTCTGTGGATACCACGGTGTGTTGTAATTGAGGAATAGAAAACAGTTTATCAAGTCCTTTGGAGACTTCTCCTTTTGATAAACCTTGTCGTTTTTTTTACAGAATGATCCAGTTGACTGTAAGCAGGAGAAGCAGTGTAGTGTTTCCAATAATGTCTTAAAGCCGTTATTTAATGGCTTAAGTTTAACAGGAAATGTGCTTACCTTAGAAAATACCGTGTGTTAATGAAATTACCTTCGTGTCTGCACTCTTCTTGACTTTTGCGGAATGGGAGATGCTGCACGTGTATTCTTTCTGTGCTTTAGGCTCCCAGCACCGGCGGTACTGCTGTCTGCGGCTTCCAGCTTAAGCTCATCCTGGAGAGGACAGACTATGTCCCGTATCAGGGGTTGAGTTTCAGGCCTGGTGGCTACGGTGAGCTCCTCTGTCACACCATAGAGAGACTTATTTACGTTGGCTGTTTATTTCATTTGGGCATTTGATTTTGTGCTGTAGGAGAAAATACAGTTGTTTTCTGCTGTCAGCACTCTGTCACGTTCGAAAAAAGTGCTGTGCCTTAGCTGGTTAGTTGGGAAAGGTTGGACCTGGTGGTGATTTGGGTGAGGAAATGAAAAGCTATGGTGGGGAAGAACTCTTTCTCCATCCATAACCACCATCCTTAGCTGGTACTAAGCTTTCGCCCAAAATCAGGTTAAAAAAAAGCTTGTGATGGTCTGGAAGAAGCTTCCATGTAACCTTCAAGAGAGCGGAAGCATTTGGCAAATTGGGGTAGCAGCTCCGAACAGATTGGTACTTCCTCGTTAGCTCCGTCGTGCTGATAAGAGAACGAGGTCAGCTCTGCGGGAGAAAGCGTTAACTGCGTACTGCTCTTAGCTGGAAACCCTGGCCCTTGGGTGTGTGACAGGCTTGCTGACTTGCAGCTCTGCGCGGGGGTTTTCCTCGGGGTCAAAGCGTGGTCTGGAGCCCGTCGCTTTCCTCTCTGTGGCATGTGCTGCTTGTACTGGGGGGTGATGCAGTCGGTCCCCAGGGCTGTAGTAGCATCTTCCATCATGCTGGTGTAATGTCTCTGGCTGAAGTTCATAGGGCTGTTGTTCAGCTCTGGAAGGATATTGCTCCGTCTCTTGGCAGTGGATGAGGTACAGTGAGTGAAGAAGCATCTCTGGTGTTTATTCCAGGGAGGAGCGTGAAGGCTCTTGGAGGGGGAGCGTATGAAAGGCCGTGGCCTTCTGGGGTCAGCCACGGGAGCAGCGGTGCCGCAGGGTGAGAGTCTGTCTACTGGTGCAAGGTGTCCCTTTCCTTACCAGGAGAGCGTGTTTGGTGCCCACCCACTGTAACTCTGTCTCCAGTGGCAGCTGAAATGCAGAGATGCACTTGGGCATCTGGGAGGCTTAATCCACAAGTACCCCCGTCCTCTTTTCCCCCATGTATTCTCCATGTACTTCCCCCGTGAGGTTTTGTCCTGGCTTTCAATGCTTTGCCCCCCCCCCCCCCCCCCCCCCCCCCCCCCCCCCCCACCCCCCCCCCCCCCCCCCCCCCCCCCCCCCCCCCCCCCCCCCCCCCCCCCCCCCCCCCCCCCCCCCCCCCCCCCCCCCCCCCCCCCCCCCCCCTTTGCTCTCATCTGTCTTTATTTTCATTTTACTGACCTTTTTCCCCAGCGTGTGTTAAATTGCTATCATGCAAATATCCCCAGATGCATCACACATCGCTGCCTCTGAGGTTGGCGGCTGTCGTGCCGGCCGACAGAAGATCCTATAAAAGCTGTAAACCCACGAGACGCGCTTGGTTTGGAGGTGGTTGCTCTGGCACCCGTGCCGGCTCCTCGGCTGCCTCGCCGTTTCAGATCCAGGGTTTGTGTAGCTGCTGCAGCGTTTCTCTTTGCTGGTTACCCATCCCGTTATGGCCTCCTGATAAATTATTTGATGTAATGATACTGCTCTAGCTTTATGGTAGATGACACAGATTAAATGAAGCCAGACAATGCTCTCTGTTCGTGGTAACGACTTCCAACTGCAGTGTCCTTTTGTCACTGTAAATTATGGTAAATGATGTAATGTTAGATTGTAAAGATTCAAGCTACAAAGTGGTACGGGTAGTAAGATCCCCCAAGAAGATGAATTGCATACCTGGAAATCTTTAAGTGAAAATATCCATTGCATCCCTGTGTGCTGGGAAAGGGGCGTCAGCCACGGCGTGGGAGACGTGCACTTGAGACAAGCCCGCACAGGGTAAACACTTAGGAAATAACACGTGCTTCTCGATGATGCCTAGAAGATGAAAGCATTACAGGCACTTCTGATTTAGAGTCCTTCGTATTATAATGGTCTTAGTAGGATTGTTTCAGGGTACAGCTCTGAAAAACAGAATCGTATCAAGTATTTCACAGGTTGGAACCAACACCTAGCGCTTTGTCCAGAATAGCAATTTCAGCTTATTTTAAGTTTGGGTTGTGTTACATTTTTGAATGTGCTGGGCTCCCCAGTTGAGATATAATCGGATTCCCTGGTAGTTTGTGGTTTAGGTTCCCATCCCAAAATAGAATCTCGCCAGTGGTATAACAGCTGGAAATTTCAGTATTAAGTTCATATTCCAGCTTTTTGTCTTTAAAATGAAGTGAAATCAGATGGCAGGGTCTTGCTCAACCTAGACTAAAGTAACCAAAGACTGAAAACAATCTGTGCACAAATATGATGTATTTTGGAATTGTGACCATCTGTCGTAGTGTTCACCTTTGGTTTAAATAACTCTGAACATCTGAAAACAAAAGTTCTGTCAGCAACGGACTTAATATGAATTGATTTGAAGTGGTATACCATCGAGGGAATAGCATTGTGTTTAAAAGTAGTGGACTGCATCAAGGTATTTCGTGGCTGTTCCTTTTTTCTGCGAGAGGTTTCATGTGAAGTCGTAGGGCGAGCTGAAATTTTTGTGGCCATGTGATTCCCCCCCCCCCTTCCTCCCTTGCCCAAATATTGCAAGACTTAATATCACGAGACTGAGTTCATTGATTCCCTTGATGCTCGGAGAGGGAGATGAAGTCCTCCTTCAGCCTTGCTGCTGACGTACTGGTTCTCCACCGTGACGATGGTGGCAATTTACTGCTCTTGTGGTCCGATGCCAGTCGTGGCCCCGAACTCGCTGTGGGACACGTGCTTGCCTTGGTCTCCCGTGGTGGTTAGCTTGCTCCTTTGGGGCTTGTCAGCCCGTGCTCATTTGGTTCCAAAGAACGGATGGTCTTCACTGTCCTTGCTATCTGCACGGCTCAACTGGCGGAGCCGGCAGCCAACGCTTGCCTGCTTGCTTCCCCCACGGATGTGTCTCACTTTCCTTCCTCTGCCAAAGGTGTGCTCGAAAATGCTGTCCTTAAAATGATCTGGCAGACTTCTAGATGAGTGAGTCTTCCGAGATGTTTACAAGACACCGTCCTGTGCAGTGTGGTAAGGCTGTGAAGTATTTACGTGGAATATGTGTGCAAGTAGACCAAGCACAAGGCAGCGTATGTCCACAGGCACACATATGTGCGTGTGCTCGTGTACAGCGTGCCGTGCACGCGCGTGGGTTACAGAGAACCACGGAGGTTGCACAACTGAGCGCTCTGAAGTTAAGAAACGCCAGAAGCGAGCGATTAGGAAATAACCTGGGTAATGCTTGTTCCCTTTTTCATGCGCGGTGGGGCACGGCTGTTAGCTCCGGCCCCGGCTCTGCTGGGCACGCAGCGATGGCTGCGGTGGGATGGAGCCCTCCTCGCCTCTGTGGAGCCGGGGGTGCGATGGGATGGTGGTCTCTTTATGGCTTTAAAACCTCTGAATGCTTATATCCCGTTCCATATGCAGCTCCGTACCTTATCTACCATATGATGTTCAAAGTGCTCTGAAGAGTGAATTACTAGATTCCTTGTGGGCTTTTCTCTGGTGCTTATCTCCGTGATGGCCAACTGCTCTGCAGATGTGGCTCAGCCCTGCTGTGAGGGAGGGTGTTTTCTCCGTGCTGGGGGCACTTAGGCCTCAGGTTGAAACATCCATGGCCTGATTATTGCCTTAGGATTATAACATACTTTCTATTTTTTTTTTTTTTTAAATGGTTTCAGCTCTGAGCACTCATCGCTTTTGCAGATGAGGCCCAAGCATCTCAGCCCAGGTGTTGAGAAAGACCTTGGGCTGCCCAGTCAATGCGTCGGTACTCGAGAAACCTCTGGGCCTCCCCGCGTCAGGCACCCGTGCCGTGGGCTGTCCCGTGCCGTGGGCTGTCCCGTGCCGCAGTTTCACCGGTGGGACTGTCCCCTCGCCCTGCCGGCCCCAGCACCCTGTCCAACCCATACCAAATGAGGCAGGTGCCTCCTGGTATTAATCATCATTCCTATGATGGTGGCATTGCCTATAGTGTATCTTGATTTTTTTTTTTTTTTTCCCTCCTTGTCTGCTTCTTATTTGTTAACAGTTATCTGAGACTGTACATTTATTGCAAAGCTGCCATTGAAGTGTGTGCAACCTCCTCAATAAGGCTCTCATTCTGAGTTTGGGGGCTCACCATCACCAACTGCGTCTCATCTTGACATTTTCCACTTAAAGAGCCTTTCCAGCCCCAAGTACCAACCTTTTATCAGTGCTGTTCTCCCTGTCCAGTGGATTTGTATCTCCTCACCCCCCTTTAACAGTAGCCTCTGGCTGCCTGTGACTTAAAACTAACCTTTTATTTCAAATGCCTCTCTCCAGAAGGGATCACTATCACATGGGCTGAGCAGGATTTTGCCATTAGTGGGGGGTTTTCCTGTAAGTGTTCCCTAGCAGGATGCGTTTCCTCTTGCACAAGCAGGCTGAAAACCCTCCGAAGCCACAGAAATACATCTGTTGGATTCTCGAGACAGATAAATCCTTTATAAACAGGAAAATGGGCAAACTCATGGTAACTCTTGTGACACATCATGATGGGAGATCAGAAAGAAATGGAATGAAAAGTATCACTGTGCGAGCACAGCTGACAGCATCCCGCATGTCTAAGGTCCTTTTAAACGCTGACACAAAGGCCAGCGGCTGAGCTGTGCGGCGGGGAGATGCAGTTAAACGTTGGGTAAAATTCAGCTGGAAGTCACTTGACGTTGGGAGGGGGAAGAAGAGTTTTAGAGGCTCTTTCCTATGTCCCCACCGGGACGTGGAAGATGCCGTGTGTCACGGAGCGGGATCCAGGAGATCAGCGCAATCGTAGATCTGTCAGCACTTCTATTGTAGTGGTCTTTGCAGGGTGTCTAACGCTTCTGTTTTAATTTTGCTGAGGGCTGTAACTCTGGCAAAATTTAAACTCCTTTCAACTCCCAGTCGTGAGGTTTTAAATCCTCTAAATTTGTACTTTACAAAAAAAAAAAAAGTATTTCCTGTCTAGCAAGTGTATGGAGATCGTTCCAGCTCCTTAGCTAAGATTTAATGGCTGAGACAATGATCGAATCAGACTTCCTTTTTTAAAGCTCTTGCTCCACGTCCACTTCCTAAGAGCGAAGCCCTGGCACAGCCCCATGAGCCGTGGATGCGCTTTCGTGCCCGCTTGGGTCTTTCCAAAGTCGCTTCCCCAGGGTCCCAGGTCACCCTTGTGGGTGTGCGATTGAGGCTGAACCAGCCTTTCCCGATGGTGAATCATCCCAGGTATCCGTGCCTCACCTGATAATCCCACAAGCGGCCAACCTAGGAGCGCCTGCCTGCAGCCTGCCTGCAGCCTGCCTGCACCCAGGGCTGCGCGTGGCCCCGCTAAGAGAACCTGTGGCAACCGAATTCAGCTGCGGTTTTCTTGCAGATGGTGGAGGAGGGGATCCTTCGCACTGCGGTATTGAGAAACAAATGAGGATACGGAATGCTCTTCACGTTTTAACGCCAGGCTGGGGTAGGGAGAAGATGACTTTTTTTTTTTTTTTGGTGCTCAGGATCAAGCTCGCCCCGTTTTGTTTTTCACCTGCTCGCTTTCCGTGGTGTGCTCAGAGATCCACAGACGCTGGCTCTTGGTAACTGCAGCCTGCGCATTCCCCCCCTTCCCTTTGGAGAGCAGCCAGATCAAAATGGCTGTGATCCAACGCCAAGAATCACTCCCTTTGCTATGGAAATGAGGCCTTGGAGGCTGCTCGCCATGTGTTCCTCCGAGCTCCCGCGAAGGAGGATGAGCTGGAGGTGGGGAAGAGGGCAGCGAAGGTGTGCTCCAGCAAATCCGCGTGGAACAAATAAGGATATTTTTGGATACATCTGTTTCTTTGCATTTTTTTAAAAGTCATTTGTAGAAAACCAAAAAATTACCCTTTCCAGCAAATGGTAAAAATGAGGGAAATAAAGTAGTAGAATTTCACTGTAGGATCGAGGGGATTTCTCTTCCATTGGAGCAGAAGGGGTGGGAGACCTCCCAGTATCTGAGACTTGAGATAAGCATTTTTTTTTGTGGTGTTCTGGTATTGATCAAGCAAAGGAAAGATATAATTATCCAAGCTATACAAATAATCCTTCTTAACTATCACATCCACATTCCCAGCATTAAAGCAGACAAATTGCAAAACCCCTGGGTCTGTGGTGTGTTGACACCGGGCAATTTGCTGCGCGTTAACTCGGCGAGGCAGGTTTAAGCCTTCGCTTTACCTTCTTCTAAACTGTCAGATTTTAATCTTGACGCGCAGTGGGATGGGAACATTGCCAGCGGGTGAACAGTCACGAAAATGGGCTGTGCACGAAGCAGGGAGCTTTTCCCTTCTCCCGGAGGAGCTACGCGCCCCAGGCAGGTGAGCGAGCAGGGGTTTGCCGCAGAAAGACCCGCGAGGTGTGCTTTGGGAAGGGAAGGGGCTGAGCTGTTTGTGAGCTTCCCGCGGTGTTGCAGCACGTTGGGCTTTGCTGGAGCATCCCTGCTTCTTCGGGGTGGCCCGCTGTCACCTCGCATGCCGGCCGGGGAGCGGGGTGGCTGGGAGGGAGGCAGGGGGTGATGCCGCTCTCGCAGGGCGCTGGCTACCGGGCTTGGCAGAATGGAAGCCGTGGATGCCAAAGTCCAGGCAGCAGAGCCCTGCCCGCCGTAACAGCTTACGGCTGGGAGGAGCCCTCTCGGGATGAAAACGTCTGACAGGTCTCTGTGAATGAGTCTACGCAATAAATTAGTAACTGGGTGTGGAACTGCATTTTTTTATGATGTATCTTAATTGGGCCTCAGGCAGCTTGATAGTACAGCGTGTTTCTTGTCTTTCGGGGACCTTTGAGTTGAAATTCACCTTTTCTTTGTGCGTGATTCAGCGGGGCTGGGGCTCGGCTGGGATCACGCTCTGAATCCACCCAGGGCGCGGGGCTGGTGCCCCTGGACGGAGCCGATATTGGGCGCTCCCAATGCTTCATATTCCCGTCGCATGAAAGGCGCTGTCTGCTCTGCAGCTGCCCGTCGGCCGTAGAGCTGAACGTGAATCCCAGGGTGTTGCTGTGTGTTGTGAGCGTAAAAAGAAATCGGTGTCTGGATTTTGCACTTACCTGCTGGCTGGAGCTGGAGCTCCTGGTTTAAGACTTCCCATTGCACTTCGGTGTCGCTGGATGTGTCCAGCGTGGAACGGGCCTTTTATTTGTGCTGTAAGTGAAATAGCGGGCAGAAAATGTGTTGTGCAATTCTGCTAACTGATGTTCGCTACAGAGGAAGCCTGAGTTCATCTAGAATGTGGTAGTGATCATTAATAATTTATATATAGCGCTTTTCACGTGGATGTCTTAAACACCCTAATCATTCAGCCTGATCTAGTTGAGGATGTCCCCGCTCGTTGCAGGGGGGTTGGACTAGATGGCCTTTAAAAGGTCCCTTCCCACCCAAACTATTCTATGATTCACAAAATTTTGCATTTAAAAACTACACCTGTTTTTTTCCTTAAACTGCGTGCGTTCTTAAACTGGTGTTTGTGGCACTGCTGTAGCTTTGAAATGGCCGAGTGAATTCGCGTTATTTAACAGCCCGTCAGTATAGAAATGGTACCGTGAGAAACGCTGCGGGGAAAACCCACCTGCTCGCGGTGGCTGGAAATAAATGCAGAGCTCTTCACGCCTCTGTCACCAGCTCGCAGAGGCCAGGCCATCGGTGGCCAAAGGCCATTGCTAGCCGCTTGGCCCGCGCGAGAGGGGTCGGTGGCCTCCACCCCTGGGGACAGGTGTGTCCCCATCCCCAAAATGACCCCGTAATCGGTGCATTTGTGATCCGTGTCTGCAGGGACGCTGGCGAGGCGCCGCGCTGGGCGTTGCGCTTACGGTCGCGCTGGTGACGGATGGCACTGCCAGCTCGGCGGCGGGTCCGCGGCTGCCGGGCTGGAGATGGAGCCATGGCCGGTGCCGATTCCCGAATGCTTCGCTTGGACGTGGTCAGGGGGAGCTTGTGGAAAGCAAATACTGTGGTTATTTTTTCTTACCTATGCGGAACCCAGAGCGTTTCGCTCGATAGCTGTCTGTTATGTTAATGGTAACATTTTTCTCCTCTTCAAACATGTTACGTGACCGCTTATTTCCCCACTCTGATGAGTGCTTTCCTCTAGTTATTCCGCTTTTTGTTGCTGTTAATTTTTTTTTTTTAAACCTCCGAGACTACAAAACAGCGATCATTCTGAGGTCTCGTTTTTCGCTAGGCTTTCATGCACAGCCTTTGCAGTCGGAGACAGCCGTAGAGCCTTTATCGCTCCCGCTGCAGACAGGCTGCGCGGAGGGAGCCGTGCCGGCGCCGCGTTCAGTCTCTCACTCCAGAGCATCAGGCTGGTGGGTCTGGAGCGAGAAGCTCCGTGAAGCTGAGCAGTTTTTCCCAGCCTCTGCCTGTGCTTGGGGACCTACTGGGAGGCAAGATAGGAGGTGGACTCTGCTTATTTTTATTTTTTTAAATTTTTTTTTGCTTTCCCTAGAGACTGAGGCAGAAAGATTTTTCTCATATGTAAAAGCGAGATGCTCTATGGAGGCTCCTGGTTCTCCTGCAAGCCCTGATCGAGGGAGAAAAATCTTGTACGATGGGAAAAGCCCTTCCCAGATGCGAGGGCTCCGTAGGTTGCATATGCGGAGGGCAGGACAGTCGCTCGCTTCCAGGGTAGGCGCTTGCATGCGGTGTTGGTGCCCGTGTCTTCTTCCAGGGCTTGGGGCGCTGGAATTTTCCACGCCAGTCCCTTTCCCTCTAGTCTAACTCAAGCCGCCTTGAAAATTCTTTTTCTCAAGAGAAGAAGTGCTACAGACACACTAAGTTAATTTGAGTCATTAGCTTGTTTCCATTACTCCTTTCTGCCTAGGAAACTAATTTTATTATTTTTTAGTGAGATTTTGGAGTTAGAAGAAAGAAGTGGAAGCTAGCGAACATGTGGAACCACTTCACAGGAACACCGGATTTGAGAGCTTGCATTTTTATTTACATCTTCTGGACCCTGTCTGACTTGAAAGTAAACAAGTTCAATCTGAGACCAGATTTATCCCCGAAAATATGTGGAGGACTTGTCTAAAAACTGCTTTTAGGATTAGGAACTTCCTTTAACCGCAATAAGAGAATACATTTAGAATGGGGAAAACTGAATGCTTAACCGGCAAATTCTTTCTGTAAACCACCCTTGGAAGTGCAGTTCAGTTGTTTGGTAACGAAACAACCTGAAGCTTTTTTTTTTTTAAATAAAAGGGGCAAAAGTGGCTGAGAACTTAGCAGGTCTAAAGCAAGGTGCAGGGGATAGTGAGTGGAACTGTATTTCTGTGTTGCTGGAAGCTGGGGCGATGGCGCAGGGAGCGGGTCCCGCGGAGGTCCGTCCCTGGCAGGCGTCTTCGGGGCAAGCAGGAGGTCCCTGCCCCTGTAACTGATCTCCTTCTTTTGACGTTCCTCTTCCCTGCAGACACAATGAGGCGAGTGGTACGACAGAGCAAATTTCGCACGTGTTTGGCCAAGCGGTGAAAAACGATCAGTGTTACGACGACATCCGCGTTTCCCGTGTTACTTGGGATAGCTCCTTTTGTGCAGTAAACCCCCGATTTGTTGCAATAATTGTAGATGCTAGCGGTGGCGGAGCGTTCCTGGTGCTGCCTTTGCACAAGGTAAGTGCTTTTTGAGTTTCTTGCTATTACGCGCTCAGCTTTGTTGTCGTTTCGGCACTTGTTTATGAATAACGCAAAGGCTGTGGAGTCTCTGCTGTGTTGTGACAGATGATGCTCGGTAGCGCCATGTAAGAATCCATTTAATGTCTGTCATCAGTCTGATGCTTCCTGTACATTAAACACGTAATAAGCGGTTTGCTTGATTAATCTGAGCCAATTCTCATGCAGAAGTTTCTACGTAGAATCATACTCCTAATGAAGCCTCTTGAATTACGGCAGCAGTGGTCAGGTTTTTCCCGCTGTCAGGGGTCGAGCTTTCGGAGCTCTGCGAGTGTCGCTTACTGAGGAATGCACCTGAGCCGCAGGATCCCTGCAGCCCAGCATCAGATGGATGCGAAGGAGCGAGCTGGTTCCAAGAGGGCATTTCCAGAGTTCTGCGCTGGTCCTGGGGCGGCCGCCAGACCCCTTCAGTGTACTCTTGATTAGGGGATAAGATGAGAATAATCTCCGTAAAAAAACCAGCTCCTCAAGTGCCCCTCGCCGGCTGTCCTGCAGTTCTCCAGAAGCCACAGGGCTGTGTCAGCGTTGTTATAACTTCATTCAGCCAGATCTTTGTTAGCCCCCTGTACCTGACGTACCGTGGGAGGAGAGGGGCTTCTCTGATCACTGGGCAGGAACACACCCCTTACGTTCTCTACGGTGCAACATGCTTGCCCAGTCTCCAATACATATCTTTCCGTCAGCCCGATAATATACACTCACTACTTCTGTCCCTGATACTTTGGAAGTTATTTGGAGAACCCCAGGGTTGCCAAAACACACAGAAAAATTGGGTTCCTGTCCATCAGCCATGAGAACGGCCGGATCAAAGGTTTGGAGGGAGGCCGAAAAGCTGGGTACAGAGCCGTCCTGGCAGCCTCTTGCAACGCTGCGGTATAAAAGCACAGAACGAGCAGGAGCAGTGTCTCAGACTGAAATAAGTTCCTGTTGCCCTCTGATACTGCATGGAAAAAATTGCAGAGCATCTTTCTTCCACCCTCGTGGAGAGCGGTGCTCTCCTCTCCCTCTCTGATGCTTAACCAGCAGATTCTTGTGATGAAAGACTTTTTCTGTAAACGTTTTTCTTTGTGACCTCAGCTTCTCCCTTCACTATGCACTTAGATGTCCTCAGCCGGTCATCAGCCCTGTCCTTTTTTTTCCTAGCTCCATTTGCGGATCTGCCCTGTTTATATATAGAAATAGTGACCAGAATTGAATATAGCATCCCACACGGCGAGTGCAGTGCGGGAACAGAGGCAGCGAGTTCTCGCTTGGCCTCAGCTGCGCTAAAGCGAAGCAAGCCCAACCCTGGCCTCCTTAAATAGCTCTCCATTTTTGCTCATCTTATTAGCAGCCCTTCTTTGCAAGGTTCTGGTCTGCACTCGTCCTCGGGCCGCGTGGCCTGCCCTTTGCCCGAGCCCGCGCGCGAGGGCACGGATCTCGCTTAGAAATTCCCTGCCCAACGCGGCTGCGCTCGCGCTGGCATCGCGCCACGATCCGATGGCAGAGGACGCGGCACCCTCTTTTCTCTTGCTTCCCAATCTTTCCTCGGTTCCCCCGGCCGAAATTCCTGCTAATTCCGAGCGATCTGGCCTCTTGCATCGTATGTTGGGGTTTTTTATGTTTATTCGGTTATTCTTCCTCCTGCCGTGCTCCACGTTTGTCATTACCTTTGTGCCCTCAACGATGTTCCCGTCCTGTCTGATGCAGCTGTTTAATAGTCACGTATGAAAGGTGTCCGTGCAAAGCTGGAGGAACTCTGTTCCTCACCCCCCCAGCCCGACACGTTCTTCTGCACCGCAGCACGTTGCGGCCTTTGCTCCCCCCGTTCCTGTGTTCCCGATTTATTTTTACAGCCTCGGCTGATGAAATTGTTCCTTCAGTTCCTTCAACAACCCTCGCATTTTGATTTCTCTTTGAGCCCGGTTAGCAGAGGTATTCATTGAGTTCCCACAGCCAGATCCTCGCTGTTATATTTGGGGGGGAAGGTCAATTTAAACCGTGGCTTTGTAGGAGTTTAACACTGAGCCACAGAAATACACTTGCTGCACTGGGAGCCCTCGGGAGGCTGCCAGAGGCCGCGGGGAAGACACCCCTCCTAGAACTTATTGCAGCGTGGGCCTTCGCCTCCGGCGCGGCGTGGTCACTGCCGACTCCGCCCCGCGTGGCTTGGCCCCCCCGATGGGCGAGCCGGGCCCCGCGCCTTTTTGCTCATTTTCGATGTTTTTTTTTTCCTTTCCGAGTGTCCTGTGTATCGTGGGCGGGAGGGTGGGGGGTGTTGTTGCGGCGGTGGCTTTGGGGGCCAGCCAGGGCGGCTCCCGGCGCCCTCCTCGGCCGCGGGCAGGGGGCCGGGTGGTGATTTCGGGGCGGGCGGAGCGCGCTAGGACCCCGCAGCGACCGCCCGTCTGCGGGGGAGGAGGAGGAGGGCGCCGGCCCCCGCCCGCCCCGCCCCGCCGCGCGCGCGCACACCGCTCCCGCCGCAGCGGCACTGCGGCGGCCGCGGCTTTTTACCTTATATGTCATGGCAGCGCTCGGGGCCGCCGGCCGCCGCCGCGCTGATTGGCGGGGGCGGGGCGCGGCAAAGTGCGCGGCCGTTAACCCCTGCGCCGCCGCGCCCCGCCCCGCCCGTGGGCCGCCCCCAGCCCCGCGGGGCGGTCGGAGGCCGTGGTGAGGGTCCCCCCGGGCGGAGGCGTGCGGAGAGCCAGGGGGCTGCATCCCTCCCCGCCCAGCCCGGTGCGGAGCGGCGGCGGGCCGGGCTGGGGCAGCCGGGCCGGGCTGGGGCAACGCTTTGTCCCGAGCTTCCTGCTTACCCCGGGCACGCGTGCGGGGGCTCTGCCGGGAACTCGCCATTCCCGTGCTCCGGCGGGAGCCGCGGCCGCCGCCTGGCCTGCGGAAAATGGCAGTTCCCCCGGTTGGTCGGTCTGCAGAGAGACGGCCTCCCTTGGAATAAGCACAGACCTCTAAAAAGCCGCAATTTATATCAGTTAATGGTGTGTAGGTGATAGAGTCAAGCTGATCAGCATTAACTGTACCCACCGGGGCGATACCCTGTAAACTCGCCTGCTCGTTCTGGGCTGTGGGTGGCCGGTGCTGAGCGAAGTGTAAGTGCAGAGTATTGCCGTTAAACGGGGAGCTTTGAGGCCTTTCGAGTTGGTTTAATTGGGGCCTGGTCTCAGGCAAAGCGACGGGTGCGCAGGGAGGGAACCCCAGGGTGAAGCTCTTTGGTCAAATGGTGTGTGCCTCAGCCTCGTGCTCGATGAGATGGAGATCATCTCCGGCACGGTGGACAACCCCCAGTGTTAGGGAACTGAGGAAGGGTAAGGCAGGTAAGGGAAGAAGCGATTCTCCTGCTTGCGTCCCCCGGAGATCTCCAGTACGAGCAGGGTGGGTGTGTGCTCGGTGTTTCTCGGTGCACGGCTCAACTGGCAGGTTGGGCGCTTTCACAACAGCGTTGTGCAAAGGCCGAGAGTCAGTGGTTCTGCCTTGCCCCTGCAGCCCTCCCGCGCCAGCCCGGACGGGGCGGGTTGCTTGGCGTTCGGGTGGTGGGCTTGTCATCTTCCTGCTGGAGCGGGGCCAGAGGAGGCCACGGAGATGATCTGAGGGCTGGAGCCCCTCTGCTATGGAGACAGGCTGAGAGAGTTGGGGTTGTCCAGCCTGGAGAAGAGAAGGCTCCGGGGAGACCTTCCAGCAGCTTCCAGTCCCTAAAGGGGCTACGAGGAAGCTGGAGAGGGACTTTTGCCAAGGGCATGGAGTGACAGGACAAGGGGTGATGGGTTCAAACTGAGAGAGGGCAGATTTAGATGAGATCTAAGGAAGAAATTCGTCCCCATGAGGGTGGTGAGGCCCTGGCACAGGTTGCCCAGAGAAGCTGTGGCTGCCCCATCCCTGGAAGTGTTCAAGGCCAGGCTGGACGGGGCTTGGAGCAACCTGGTGTAGTGGAAGGTGTCCCTGCCCATGGCAGGGGGTTGGAACTGGATGGTCTTTAAGGTCCCTTCCAACCCAAACCACTGTATGATGATTCTATGATCTTCGTTTCTGCTTGTCGTTCCCAGCAGAATGAGCTCAGGGCTGCAGGTTACCTTCTGGGGTGCTGTTGGGAAGAGCTGAGCCCCTCGCTCTGCGGTGTCCGGTGTGCTCATCTCCCTTCAGATGACGACTGAGACCGCGGGGCAGAGGTCTCCCTGCCTCTGCTGCCAAAGGAGAGGGGTCGTGGGGGATATACTTGCCCAATGCAATGGGTGATCCCTGGTTTACAGCCCAGATGAAAATTTTGCGGGTTCCTTGATGTGTTGGGGAAAGTGACTTGCAAATACCTGGGTTTAGTCCATTGTGGTGCTGGGTCTACCTTACAGCAGAGCTGGATATGGTATTTTTTTTTCCCTTCCTTGAAAAAATCTTTGCAGTTTGTATCTGAAAAGAAAAAAGCTGCTGCAAAGGGTTCCTTTTTGTTTCAGTTCATCTCTTCTGAGAAAGATGCCTTGAGCTGTGTTACGTAAGGCCTTCAGAAGAGGCTCCTTCAGGCCCCTTTGGATATACCTTTTATTAGATTTTCCATTTGTGTGCCTGACTTCTTGCTGCACTCCCTTTCCACGGGCAGCATTCCCGCAGAAGCTGCGATCAGATGGGTGCCCCGAGAGGCAATTAGCACGTGGGTGGGTGAGCGCACACCTCAGGAATGATCTTCCTGAAGGAATATGTTGTTCTGCAAGTGACATGCCGTAGTGTTCAGCCGTGGCATATGTAAGTTGTTAATCAGCTGTTCCAGATCCGCATTCCTCCAGGAAGGACTGGAAAAAAAAAATCATCCTTTTCTGAATTGTGTTTAAAATAAAATCAGGAGCTACTGCTGTGATGGGTTCATTGAGCCCTCCCAGCAGTTCTAGGTGGAGCGTGGATGGAAGGATGTGAATTAAAACGAGTTACTGTCGCCTTGCCTTCGGCTGCCACGGAGCCCCGTCAGTACTAGTGCTGTAGGTCTTTCTCGTTTGCAAGGTTGAAGACTACGAAGGGATATTTCCCCCTCAGTCTTGGTCAGGCTTCCATGCAGCTCCAAGTATTTTTGTGCATGGAGTGGGGGAGACTAAAATTCAAGACAACTCTGCAACAACTGGATAAAAAAGGAAGATATTAGTGGGTTTTAAAGATCTAAGTTATCTTGTGACCGGTGGAACTGCTAAAACCTCGTTTCTGGCAGGTTTTTCCCACATCCACTCTGTCTAGAGCAAACATTGCCCAGCTCCCTTGCACGTCCTTTCTCTCGTGGCCCATCCGCGCGTGCCCACCTCCCGTGGGTGCCTCACCAGCCCAGCCGGGTGCTTGTGCCGCTCGGGAGGGCCGTGGCCTTGAGTTCTAACCGCACCTTCCCTGGTGGGGCACTGATTTGGATTTCTTTCTTGTATTTCACCTTGGCTTTTTCTCTAAAGCTGATTTAAAAAAAAAAAACAACAGTTAATATCTTTATCACTGTCAGTTTGATTCCAATGGCTCATCAGGTTCTAGTGTACCAGGGAAGAGAGGGCAGGCAGTGTGGCTAATAAATGTCATTTCTCTAGGAAAGCAAGCAGCAAGTGCTGTCCCCTGTCTTACGGTGAACCGATGGTTTGTACGAATATTGCTGCAGTTTTAAGGCCTTATCCAATAATGACAATGGAAGTTGCACTTGATAGTTTTGTCTGCAAGCAGGTGCAGAAGAGAAATGGTTGCGCTTGGAGAGCACTACGCATGATCCGCATCTGCCTTCCTCCCTGTACGCAGTGGTTAACATGCAGTGTAAGGAGCGGAGTAAGGCCTCATAAGTCATGGATTTGTCCAATATTCAGATGAAAAATAACGTTGCTCTACCAGCAGCGTGAATTCCTGAGCTGTTGTCTCCGCGGCATACTGTCACTGGTTTGTGTAGGATACAAACGTATATGTGCAAAACCGTACATGTAAGCACACTTACAGTAGGGCTGCAGGTGGGCCTGCAATGGAGGGTGAAATCCTGGTTTAGCCATTTAAAACTTCCAGCTAAATTGAAATCTTGAAGTTTGGGGACAAAATGAGTTCAGCAGAAACGGTTGGAATAGAACGGCTTCATCCCTGGGATCTGTCCAGACATTCTTCTGTCTCCTCCTTCCCCGTCTGCGTTTTTACTGGTCCCAGTTTGTTTCGCCGTGGCTGAGCGTGGCTCACGCTGGAGTCCCCTGTCGCCTGTCCCAGCTCTCGGGGACGCGTGTGTGGTGACGGGAGGCTGCTGTTCCCCGTGGATCTGGGCACTGCCTCCTTGCCCTGCCCTGCCTGGGTGGGTGCTCGTCTTCCACCGTCCCTGAACTGCACCAGGGCTTTACCACTTTGTCCCAGAACCCTAAACTTCTAAGACACCGGTCAGTTTTCCTTCAGTTGGAAAGGTGGTGTGCCTGTTTTACTAACGGGGGAATCAACGGCTTCAGAAATCATGCTTTAGGGACAGAACAGAAGAGTGACTCTGTATCTTGTTAATTGTAATGGAATTTCTGGGCAACAGGTCTCTTTGTTTTGAATCTCTGCATCTTCTGCCCAAAGGGCTAAGAGTTAGCTGGGGCTGAAATTTGATTTTGAAGTGTGTTTAGAGCTTTCCTATAGAAGCCAGGACAGACGTTAGCTGAAACGCGGGAGCCGAGCTGCGCACCCAGCTCTGAGTGATAGGAGTCAGCAGTTTGCGTTGGGTTTTGGGCGGTTGTTTGTGGTGGGGTTTTTTTCTCCTTTTTTAAAGCCAGCATGTGAGTAGCTGATTGTTGCAACTAATTCTGTGCAGGATTCTGCAGACAAACATCCCCTTTTCTAGTGTAAAGCATCCTGCAGTTGGAACCAGCTCTCACCGCTCCATTCTCCCGTCAGCTGCAAACCGTGAAGCCCCCCGGCTGCTGCAGCTCCGTTCCCGGCGGCGTGAGATGAACCTCACCGTTGCTGCCTGCTCCACCCGGCTGCCCAAACGGTGCTTCGAGCGGTGGTGCCAAATCCGCTGGGGCCGTGCAGCGCCATGGTTTTTAAAGCCCTGCTCTCGCTGCTCGGGCAGGGTCGGCTTTGTGCAGGATTCCTGTCTGTCACCGCGGTTTTCTTCCCTCTTTGTGCATCCATTTAGGTCTGGGCGCTCCGGAACAAGGGCCTTTGTCTCCGTTCTGTAGCAGCCCTGTAACGTCTACTGTAATGTCGCAGCCCTGCAGCTGTCAAGGTGATAAAACAAGAACAGGAGCACTGCTGAGCAATCTTTGGAGGGCACAAGCAGCGTTTATAGTGGTCTGGTTTGAAAGCAGTATGCGGTTATGAATGCCGTGGAGTCTCTTATTGCATGACATTACAGTAGAGCTTTTAGGAATAACACTTTTCATAATCTTCCAAATTAGTTATGGATGCCTCGATTGGTTTGCTGGGTGACTAATGGCTATTTGTCATGGTCACGAGAGCGCGATGCGCTTTCCTTGCATCCTGCTGCAGTGTTTTCTCCCAACGGCCTCCTGCGTGACCAGCTGCTGCGACCAGCGGTGGAGGCTCGGTGGCCAGAGCACGTGAAGCTTCGCTCCACTGGACTCTGGGAAACTTGAGTTTGTTGTAAGGAAAACAGACGATTTAGCTAAGAAAAAAGGAATATCCTCTCAAACAGAGAAAAAGGTACTAGTCGGTTTGTATTTCAAACTTTGCAGTTGTGACCTGATTTCCTTCCTCAAACTTCTGCAAACTAAGGGTGGAGGAATTGCTTTTGCTTGTGCAATTTGATGCCACTTCCCTATTTTAAATGGCGGTCTTAATGAGCGCAACCATGGGCTGGGGGAAGCAGCTGCTCGCCGTGATATTTTTACCATAATCCATGAGCTGTTTCCTGCAACCAGTTGCCCTTTTCTGGCAGAGAAGCGATCGTAAGACGGTCAAATTAATTCATAAAACCACCACTTTTAGGAACAGTTTTCCTGGGCTGCTTATCTGTCCCTTCTGGATTTAATAACAATTTTTTTTCTTCTCGTATGTCAGTTTTTTCTGATCTGGGATACATGAAAGCACTAAAATTCATTTGGCAAGGGCAGCTTACCACCTGCTGAAGGACCTGAATATTGAGCGTGCTGCTAGTCAATGCCATCCCGCATATTAATACTAATCCTCAAATTCACCTTTTTGGCTAACTTTTTATAAAAATACAACTCTGAGTTTCAAAAGTTGTTACTGTGATGTGTTGCTCAACTAGAGTCATAATGGATTATGAGGAGGATTTAATTTCTTGAAGTCGTACTGAGTTAATTTTAAGCTGTGTATGAGCACTTGAGATTTATTTTAAATCCTTAATAATTAAAAGATTACATTCGAAAACAAATAAATAAATAAATCCCCAAACCTGGGAGTATTACGGTAGCCTGAAAACACACCCATTTGGCAGCGAAGTTGCAAACCTCATGGTGTTCTTGTGGCAGAGGTGTCTCTTTTAAAAAGGAATTGGGTTTAGAAACATTGAATTTGGTAACTTTACAGGCTGGCATGGTTTTTTAATACCCTACTGCAGGCTGCCTGGTCTTTTCCTTTTGGCAAAGCCCCCCAAATGTTGTTTTTAAAGCTCTTCTGCGCACAGCTAATCCCGCACGATGCCAGGAATAGGGGTCCCCTGCTCCGGAGAGGGGAGCACCGCTGGGAGGGGGAAGCCTGCGGTGTAGCCTGCACGGACGGTATTTACAAAACCGGCTTAGAGAGGTGGTAAAGTAACACATCTGAGTTTAAAAACTGCTCATTTCTCACCCTGCTGGGTGGGGAAGGTGTGCTGGGTCAGGCCCTGGGGCGGTGACACGAGTTACCGTCCCGTGACAGTCCCACCGGTCACGCTTTCTAATAAAAGGGATTTTTTTTTTGTCTTTTCAAACTGGAGCAGATGAAGTGCGTTTAGAAACGTTGCCGAGGAGAGCTCTTGCTTTTTGTTACGTGTTCCGGAAAGCACCGTGGTTTCCTCTGCGCTGTGCAGACGGTTTTGTGTCTCTGACCACAAGTCGGTAGCTTCTCTGAAAGTGGCTGGACTGCAGCTTCGAGCGGCACCGCAGCCTTTTGGCCAGTAAGGCCTTCTGTCCATTTACATCCTTTTTTATTCTCATTTTGCTGCTTTGACACGATTCTTTTGCACCCCGGTGAGCAGCTGAGCTGGTCCTCTGGTGCAGTAGCACCGTGCCCAGGCGTAGAAGCTGGTGCCGCTGGGCTGTGCATCTTCCCTGGCGTTGTCTTCCTCTGCCAGACCCTGGGGAGCTGTTGTGTTTGCAGGCAGCGTGACATCTCCTTCTCTTGTTTGTACTCTGCTTGCTCGGTTTTGTAAATTTTTGTGAATAAATATGCTTGAGGTTGCTTGAAGATATTGCATCTCCCACACTGCTTCTGAATAACGTCTCATTTTCCTCATCCGTGCTCTGTTCCCTTGTTAGAAATGGTTTTCATATGTCACTACCCACAGCCAGGCAGGAAAAGGGTGTGCTTTAGAGATTGTGCAGATAAGCGTCTGTTCACCTGTAACATGGTGCAAAGATGGTTCTGCTCAGTTTGGTGTAACTTCCCCTTTGTGCATCTGCAATTTCTTCTTGATCCAGACGGCTCTGACCCGAGAAGTGCCTGCTGTCCTTGTCCGAAACGGCCGCGCCTGTGCATCCATCTCAGCTTGGTGGCACGACTGAGTTTTGTTCTAGCTTGGTGACAAGACCGAGCTTTGCTCCAGCTCGCCGCTTCGCGTGCCGAGGGAAGGGGACCCGCTCCCCCGAGGGAGCTGGAAGCCCATGGCTGCGCTGGTCCCTTCTGCTTTCAGGCACCGGGAGCTCCCTCTTGCCACGGGCTCGCACGGACCCTCCGTCCCCTCGTTTTCCTCGCTGCCCTCGGAGCACTGCCGTTTAGTGAGCTAATGGATGTACAAGATAGCTGGTTTAAAAAACGAGCTCCGTTTTAGGTGGCCAGAAGCAGGCGGGGGGTTTGCCTGGTCCCTGCAGTCACCTGGCTGTCACAGCCACTTGGCTGCTGCTCTTCGTGCTGTTCAGGTTCATCGTGATCAAAACTGAAAGGTGAAGTTTGTGGTTTAATTTGTTCAAATTGAATTTTTTTTTTTTTCCCCTCCCTCCAGTAATAAATTACTGTAAAAACTCTAAACTAAACTGACAAGCACTCGTGCAGCCTGCAAATAATTACCGTGGGCTCCTCTGCAGGATCCCTCTGAGCCCTGCCCAGGAGCAAGAACAGGTAGTCACTGACATCTCGCGCTGTTACTCGTATTTTTTTCTTTTGGTTTAGCTCTATATTTGTATTTGGCCTGTAATGTGACTTCTGAAATATGTTCACGCGCGTAGGCTCTGCCTGGTTCTTTCTTAATTAGATAAATTAAAATGGATGGACTATACATGTTGACTGGGTGTATTAATTTTTTTAATCCTGTTTCACATTATGACATCCAAGAGGGATTATGCAGACTTTAATTTTTGAATGTCTGGTTTATGGCTTTTCATCTACAACACTTTTGCTTTTAATAATTTCAAAAGCATTTGAATCACTGAGACAATATGACAGTCTTTTTTTGAAACCTAAATTCGGACATTTAGGGAATGGTGGTTGCTTTTTTTTTTTTTTTGTAACTTAAGTCTGAGTCTGTTTGGATCTGTATCTTGTTTTGTTGCTAGTAGAGGTCTTCAGGTCAGTAGTCCTCAAAAGCCGGTATCCAGTATTATTCTTGTCCTTTGTACGCAAGACGGCGCTGAATAGGAACAGCCTTCCGTGTGGAGATGGGTAGGAGGCATATATTAAGAGATGTAACCTCCAAGGTTGGGGAACGTTGTCACCGAATGGCAGAAGTGAAATGCCAACCATTTCTTCTGCGTGTTTAAACACGAAAGAAGACGACCCCGTCCCAGACCGCTCCTTCCTGCGCCTCTTCTCCCATCGCCCATGGAAAGGCCATCGCGGCATTCCCTGGAAACAAAACCCTTCGGAGCAGGACCTGGGTTCTGGCCCTGGAAGCGCAGGAGCCTCCTGCTCGCCCTGCCGCTGCTGCCACGTGTCTTCGCTGTTTTAAATGTTTCTTCCCATGCGAGCAAGACTCGACCAAGAGAGATAATGACGATTGCCTAGAGTAGTTTTTATTTCCTTTCACACGGAGGAAGCTGGGCTGTTCGGTGTGTCGGCAGTTTGGGGGGTCGGGTGCTTCAGGATATTAAGGGGCTCCTCAGCAAACTGGAGACCCAGTCGGCAAAGTCGGTGCGCTTGCAAGAACTGCGTTGGCTTCGCTAGATCTGTCTCAGTTCGAATGAGAACATCTCATTGGTTTGTTTTCTTGGGAAGTTTGTCTATGTCGTGAGCTCAACTTTGGCAGCGCGCTGGTGGCCTTGATCCTCTGGCTGTGAGGGGCAGGTACGGATCAGGGTGGGTGGCTGTGGCAGTCTGTCTTGGCACTATTTATTCCTGAAAACAGTATTTTACTCTGCACAACTGTGTCCTAAAAGCTTTCCATCTAAGCAAAATACTTCCGTGATGAAAACAAGCAGACTTAGTAAATTCAATGACCAGCAACACCCTTCAATTAAAATTTTAGCTTGGTTACCTTTAGCTGTCTCTGGCCGCCATTGTGAAGCGTGGACAAAACCAGACCTTCGCCGTGCGGGCAGAGCCCTCTTCCCGGGGCACTGGGGACGGACAAAGGGACGGTGTCGCGGCAAATGCTGAATACGGGCGGCAAAGCATCCCTGCACCCGAGGGGGAGCACGGCCCTCCCGTGCTGAACCTCTGAACCCTTGTCTTGCACCATTGTGCTGGAGAAGAGAGTTGCTGGTTTGTGTCCTCTGCCGATCCATAAGATGATTCAGATTTCATGAAACTGTGAATGCTGAAAGAGTAAATGGAGAATGAGGAAGCCTCTTCCTCCGCTCCGAGATGTGCTCGGTGCTCTGTGTGTTACAGCTCTCTTCCTTGTTTTCCCCCTCCAGACAGGGAGAATTGACAAGTCCTACCCCACAGTGTGTGGCCACACAGGACCGGTGCTGGACATAGACTGGTGTCCTCATAATGACCAGGTCATCGCCAGCGGCTCCGAGGACTGCACCGTCATGGTAAGTGTATTTAATTTGTCTTGTGGGGCGGTGTTTGCTTCATGCTCAAAATGCTGCTCCAGACAACGCTTGGATTTCTGAAGACATCTCCTGTTGCGATGCTGGGGGCAGAATCCTTGTGGATGTGTGAGCGGTCGTGGGCGTTCTGCAGAACACGTTTTGTCTCGGCTTTAGAAATGATGCTATCTTGGCTGCAGGACCTGGCTGAAAATGGGAGCAAAAATAGCAGAGCAAGCTTTATTACCTAACAGCAGAATTTGGACTCTCACAACTGGCACTTTCTTCTCACGTTACTGTTTGAGAAGGTGCAACCTCAGACCTCTGAGAAGAATCTCTTCAGCACCGAGATGGCACTTGGTGTAACAGACTTGGCCTGTGTCTTCCTGGCTTTGTCTTCAATTGCTCTTCCATTTTTCCTTCCCTTGGGGATTTGTTTGATGTTTGGGAAGAGGAAAGAGAAGGAGTGCCAGTCAGTGGTGAGGTGTTCTGATGTGTAGTGCTTTGCAGCAGACAGAGGTGGTTCCTTACCTCAAATATGCTAACGGATGCGGTGGTGTGTCTTGGGAGGAGGTGGGGATTGGAGGGGAACGAGCCCATCGGGTTTCAGAATTGCTTCAGCCCTTCATTTAAAGGTGACGCTTTAATTTTTTCATATATCTACAAGTTGTGAGTAGATGTCAAAATGGCTTTTTTAAATAAATAAATAAATAAAAAATAATCCAAATTCTGCACCTGCCAGCCTTGGTCCTGAGACCTATTTTACCTCAGTCAGAGCCCACTGAACAATAGGCGACCTTGCGCAGTGATGGATGTGGAATCCCGTGTATGCAAACACAGCAGAATAAGTGAAAGAAAATCCTTGTAAGATGAAATAATGCCAAATAACTTCAGTGATCTTTGGCCATATTTAGAAATGCTGTAGGCTGAATGTTATATTGAAATCTTATTATAGATCATGTCAGATAAATTCCTTTGCTTCTGTTCATCGTTAAAATGTTTGGGAGGGGATTCATCCCAAGAGGCTTATCCTGGGACAGCTCTTGCCTGTGATCTCTCGGTCTTGGAAGCTGAAGCATGTTAACAAAATGTACTATATTTAATACTAAACAAAACAACAAGCTTCTGTGTTTTTAACGTTCACTACTGGGCTAGAACTAAGCTTTGAAGGATGCTGGAATGTTCCTCCAGAAACCAGGATCCAGAAGGGCTGCGAGTTGGAAGGAACGGTCTCTGAAACATGATCATCAACAGAAGCAGGCGAAGCAAAGGTCCATAGCTGCCTTCTTGGAGGCAAAATAAGTCTCTAATCCAAGTGCAATGAGAAGTATGTTGTGAGGCTCCAGAGGGATTGAATTATGTAGAAAAACCAACAGTGTTCAATTACAAGTTGTCCAAATGCTCCTAACGTAGACACAAACTGTCTGCAAGAATCCGAGCCTCCAACTGCGCAAACAGCTCCGTGGGGCGTGGGTTCACGGTGGGTTGTCCGCTCTGCGGTCGCTGCTTATCTGCACACGCTGGAGCGGGAGGTGAGCTTCCCCTCCGGCCCTGGAGGCACCACGCGCGTGGACGGACACCGCGGCGTAGCTGGCTGCGAGTTCGCACGCTCGTGGTCGTGTGTGGTACCTGTTGGCGTGACCATGCCTGGAGTGGAAGGCAGCAAGCAGCTGGGAAGGTGACATCAGTGAGTCCTCGCTGCGCTTGAAGGAACAAGCACATGCAACTCGTGATTTGGAAGATGTTAGGTGCGTGTTAGCTGGAGGTTTAAAATGCAGTGAAGCTGAGTGCCAGGAGTAGTGATGAAGAAAGCAAAGAGGACTGAAGACTTAAGTTGAATCTCCTGTTAAGTATTGCGTAGCTTCTGATGGGAAATGGTGTATCCCAGGTCCTTGGGGACAGTTGTTAGCTGGGCTGGACAGAGCTAGAGTATGTAAAGAACAACCCTGGCCTGGACTATTTGGAAACAAACTGGATGAGCTAATGAGCCTTCCTATTTTTAATTGCTTTTCTGTCCTGGCATGGGTAATTTAGCATCCTGTTTTCTTTGCTTTTCTTCAGTAGAGGTTTTGGAGTCCTGCTTCCTGAACAGCCTGTCGCTGAATAAACTCATCTTACTTTAAAGGATATGTGGTTGTTCATCAGCTCTGAACTCTTCACTAGCCAACGTGAAATGAGAAAAAGTGATGTGGGAGAGGAAATCATGTGGCTTTCTGCAGAACTGCCAGCTGCTTTTTAAAAAAATACCTTCTGTTTTTAAAGACCATCTGTGCCTTGGTACTCAAAGATTTAGGATTTTACCCACTGCCACAAAAGATCTCATCAACGTCAGCGAGACACGTATTGAGGGAGAGAACGTGGCTTTGAGGTGCTATCAGCCATAATGTTGAACTGTCTGCAGCCTTTCTGTTGCACGAGGAAGGTTAACTTGGCCCTTTCAAGAGCATTTTCATACAAATAAGAACTCAGATTTGTAGAAGGTGGAAATGCCCTGTGAGCTGCATATAAACCTTGATCGCGTATGGTATTTGGGGTCGCTAGACTAGGGTTTGAACTAAGGGACTGGGAAAGAAGACATCGTTTTCTGATACTGCTGGGCTTTGCAGCTTGGACAGCTCTAGAGGTTTAACTATTTGCAGCTCCATCGAGATTTTTCTGATGAAGGGCACTGGCTAGGTGTGATCTGACAGTTTTGGGTGATTGATACACTCATTCATTTTGCTGTCACATCTGATGCATTCAGAAATGATTTGGAGGTAGAGAAGAAAAAGATGGGGAGAGGGCAACGCATAAGAGCTCACCCTTGCAAGGCTGCCTTTGCGCAGGTCACGGTGCCAGCGGGTGTGAGCGCATCGCTGTCTGATCCCAGCAGAGGAAAATTAGGACGGACCTCTCCAAAACACCGCCTGCTTTCTTTGGGGGAGCGTAGGCTCGTGGAGGAGCGGACGCTCTTCCTTCGTCCCACGCCGGGTGTTCCTCGGGGCGCGTGCTGGCCTCTGTCCCCTCCTGCCCTTGCCAGTTGGAGCGCGAAGCCAACAGATTCCTTTTGAGTTGGCAAATACAACTCGCCTGAAGTGGTTCGAGATAGAATGAAATACTTGTAGTCTGCAAGTGTTTAAGCATTTCCTCTTCATGCCTTGTTCCCAGTTCTCCAGAACGTGGCCCGTTTCATATGCCCGACGTAGCACGAGAGCCCTCATCAGACAGGCAATGCCATGTGGGTAACGGCGGTAGCCTCTCTGCCCCATTTGCTGTTTTTTTCCCAAATTTCTCTCTTTTTGCAGAAGAGCGTGACGGGGAGTCCCCATCTCTGCTCTGAATTGCTCTCAGAAGGACACCCTCTGCGATGCTGTGGCGTGCAGATACCTTCTGTGGCCTCTTCTGGTGTTCTCTTTGAAGAATGATTTTCTTGTGCCAACAAATAAGGAATTACTTAAATAGTCATGCTTGGTATTCTGCTGAGTGACTGCAATGTACTGCAGGTTTTTTAATTCAGCTGGAAAATGGTTGATTATGTAAAGGCTTGTAGATGGTATCAGATGGCCTTTCTCAGACATGGAAAATTTGCTTCAGAAGATGAATACTAATGAGTTTGCATGTAATGGCCAGAGTAGAGTTCGTTTGATTGAGCAAATTGTTTTAAAAATTAAACCAAAGCCCTTGCAATGATCTGGGACACCAGCCTGTCGGCAGACAGTTTAGACGTGGTACCAAGACAGGACGAACCAGGACCGGCTGGCTGTGGAGAAGGTCTTCTAGCCGTGAAAATGGATGTACAAAGTGCCTTTTCCTGCGGCGATGCAAGAGCGGGGACGTAGATAAAACCCAGGGCTCAAACTCATTCGTTTCCTCATATAATGTGAATATAGGAATTGGTGGTGTTTCTAAAAATTGACTTAATCTTCTCTGCAGGTTGGTGCAGAGCCAGAGGATGGTTTTTGATTCTCTTTAAAGAGCATTAAAAAAGCGCTGAAGAAGTTTGCTTTATTTTCTTTCTCACGTGCTGTTTGTGCGAAACCTTTCCCTCCTGCGCTTCCTCTGAGCCCCAGACCTCTCCGCACCGCCGTGGCGTGACGGCACTTCCTCTATCGCAAACAAACTGGCCCTGTCAACTTAAAAAAACCCCCACAAAACCTAAAAAAACCCAACAACCCAGACACCCCCACAAGCAGGAGAGCTGACAAACTGTTACTGGTGTCCAGTTAATCTTGCAATGTTTTAAGGCTTCCTTTGCGTGCTCGGCCCGAGTCCTCCCCGTCAGCAGGCTGGGTCCTGCAGCCAGAGCAAAGTTCCTCGATTTGCCCCGTGAATCCAGTTCCATCCCACGCTGAAGACAGACACCCCACCCTCTGCAGGAATGAGTGGGCCAGGTCGCTCGGGAGCGTGCCCTGACCTTTCACACTCCTAGCTGCTTTTTTTTTTTTGCAATACCAAGCAGGATTATTAGGTCAATAGTTTGTGTAATCTGCAGAGGATTGCACTGGTCTGCAGCTGCTGCAAGCTATAGGGGCTTTCCCTTAAAGAAAAAAATCTGTCTGGACTCCAGAGGCTTTTAAAAAATCCTTTTCATTGGTATTTTGCCTCTAATACCTCCCTTTCCTCTCCCACCCCCTGCGCTCGCTGGCTCACGTTTAAACTTGGTCCCGGAGTTTTCTGGCACGCGAGTTACTTCGCCGTGAAGCTGCACTTGCACAGAAGGATCCCTGCGCCGTTCCCGCTGGGAGAGCGCACGCGGGGGTCGCGGGGACCCCATCCCTCTGCTCCGCTGCCCCTCGGCAGGGAGGAGGGTCGCCTGCGGCTGCAGGTGTGGGACCTGCTCTGACCCCGTCGCCGTCCCTGCGTGGCTTGTCCGCAGGTCACGCTCGCCCGAGAAGCTTGTGCGGCTCCTGGGTCTTTTTGTGAATAAATTCAGGTTTTGAAGCTTCCCCCCCCAAGCAGGGCGAGGGTGAGTGAGCTGGGGCAGGCTGCTTTATCGCACCTTTTTTCTCGGGGGAGGAAGCGGCTGTGTTCATCAAGGCTTGCCATTTCTAAGGGCTCCTCAAGACCCTGGAATAACCAGATGTCTGGCTCCCTGCTTAATCCTTGGTGTAACATCAAGTTGCGTAGGTCAGTCTTAACTGTCACGGCCTTTTCATCTACTGGAGATGTGGTTTTGGTGTTTTTTCTGTTTCTCATCCCCACGTCGGCTGTGCCCCAGCATCTCCCTGCCAGGCGGGGCTGTGGACCCGAGCTGCCCGTGTCGAGCATCCCCTGCCCCTGCATCACCCGGCGCTCTGCTGGGCCCCCATACCCCGGCTGCAGAGCCCCTGGCTCCCCCGTTGCCTCCTCTGCTGGCATCTCCCAGCTCTCATGTTCCCTTTCCACCTTCCTTGCTGGTTTAGGCACTACCTGTTTTCTGCAGCATTGCGTCAGTGCTTACAGTTGGGGGGGGTTTGGAGGTGGTTCGTCTGAGAGACCTGCGTACGGTTACGACACGAAGAGCAGGTACCAGTTTTAGCAGACTGATGTTGAAGTTCCCCTGTCAGCAGACATGATTTAAATCCTTGCTGCCGTCAGGTTGTTACTCCCTGACTGGCAAGAAGAAAGCTGCTTCTGTAAAAACTGACGGCTTTGTCACCCAGTTTTATCGCGGAACGGGCGGGTGAAATGATTTGTTGCCATTCACAAGGCGTGCTGTGTTTCAGCACGGTCCTCTGCGAGCGTGCCGTGCCCGCAGTCCCCACCGAGCTGCCGTGGGATTGGAAGTGAGCAGGATGACATCCTGCTTTTCCAGGCTGAACAGCTCCGGTTTGCAACCCAATTTTTAAAACGTGATTGCTGGTAAAAGCCTCGGTTTATGTCATCTTGTTGCTAGCACTGTTCCCTCGGGCAGGAAGGGAAGGAGGGATTTTCAACCCTTGCAGAGAAATTCTCGGCTGAGGTTGCGTGCCCGTCGCAGGTCGTTCCTCCTGGGGTGCTGAGGGTGCTGGGAGGGACGGCGCCGAGAGCCGCGTCGGTGAAAGTGAGATCATTTTAGGGTTATTTAGAGGTGAGCTGGTATGCACTGAGAATTTTTGTATCTCGGTGGGTTCTATTTAACCAGCAGCCATCCCTGCGAGAAGGGAGAAACTGGGATTAGTGCAGGAATCCATGTTGCCCTCTCGCATGTCTGTCTGCCTCGCTTCCGAAGCCCGCTCTGCTCGCGTCTCTGACAGCTTGGGCATGGTGGGCAGGGTCTGGCAAGCCCTGTTCTCTTCCTCCAGAAAAAAGCAAACAATAGAAGGGGAAGCAAATGTGCTCTAATGCTGCCACCTATCTATAGGTACCTATAATTGCTCACTGATGGGCTTGCTGTTTAATTTTTTAATCCACTATATGTAGGTCAAATTCAGTTCAAAGATGACTGTCCAAAGCTAAATTGCAGGAATAGTTTTGGTAGGGCTGATCCTGCCCTGGGGCATGGGGTGATGGGTTTTGTCTCTCCCATCCCTGGTCTCTGCCAGTTGCGGAAGCCGCCTCCTTCGGTGCATAAACCTGCTCTGACTCCGCAGCGGGAATTGCGGTGCTCCCCGATCCTTGGGGTCTGTTCCTCCTCCTGACGGCACGTCCCTGAAGATGCTTGCAGCGGAAGGGTTGTGTTACCAAGCAGGGCAGAAGCGCGCAGGCAGTTTGCTGCATTCGTGCAATGCTAACTTGGGCTGCTTTAACCTTTGCCAGGACCAAACTGCCCTTCTCAGTTAAATGGCTTCTGAAAGGAGGCTCTAAACATAACGTGAAAACTAATTGCCACTGTTTCTAAAGAAATAAAAAATGGGCAACAGTATAGCTGTGATACCGTCCCTGCAAGGGACGAGCATAATTTGAAAAGGCAGCAGCTTGTTCAGATGGAATTTGAGCTGCAAGGCAAATTTTTTTGAATGCTTCTCAGGCAGCATCTGACAGGAACGGATCTCCGGACACAGCGATAACGGGGCGCTTGCAGAGTAAGTAGCCGGTGGTTATGTGCTGGCAGCGCGAGCTAGGAAGGACGTTGCGCACAGATCAGCCGAAGGTTTATTGGTGGCTGGGAGCGATTCCCTCCCCGTTTCTCTCTTCCTGTTTATATCGAGAAGTGACAACTCCGGCTTCTGCCGTGGCATGGTGCAGCACGCAGGAAGCGAACGAGTAACGCCGTCCAGAGGGGATGGCCCTTGGCTAACCGGCTTTCCTTTCCCCTTTCCAGGTGTGGCAGATTCCCGAGAACGGACTCACCCTGTCCCTGACGGAGCCAGTGGTAGTGTTAGAAGGCCATTCCAAGAGAGTCGGCATTGTGGCTTGGCACCCGACGGCACGCAACGTGCTGCTCAGTGCAGGTACGCTGCGTCGGTGCTGTGGGGTCACCAAGCATCTCTCCCTCGCGCTTCCCTTGCACGCCAGGTATTTTGGAGAAGAGCTTGTTGACTCCTTTTCCTTCTTTCTTCTCCCAGCTCCTTAGGGCTGGTGAATCACAAGACTAATGGCAGTGCCTGGGAACACCGGGACGTGTGGCTCGTAGCCCCCTCCTTATCTTGGCCTTTTATTATCTTCCGTTTGCAGGGACAAGAACCAGGAAATTGTCTGGAGGCATGAATTACTGTGTTAAAATTGTTCCAGACTTTATTTGATCTGCAAGTTTCACCCCACTGATAGCTATTTACATCTGCGCTCTCCTCATCCCTTTTTTCATATACTTTTAAAAAAGGCCCAACTGTTTCTCCTTTTCACTGATCCCTGCAAGGTATCCCAGAGTCTGGCTGTTCCTTCCACCTGCTTTCATTTTCAGCATTTTCCAAATTGTCTCCTTGGCTGGTACAGTCCATGCAATGGGGTTCTTTTAACCGCTGAAAAACAGTCACATCATTACGGAAATGAAATGGCTAAGTCATTATCCATTAGCACAGTGTCAGGCTTTCGTAGCATCACCTCTAGGTTGGAGCCCAATAAAAGCAGCAGGTCCTTTTGGCCGGACTGTCAGATGAGCTGTGTGTTTTCTGGGGATATAAATGCCTTCTGAGGTACCAGTTTGGTTTTGATCTGGTTTCCCCAAAAATACTTGGAGTTGCAGACCTTGTGGCAGTTAATGTAAGGAAACTCAGTGTGAGAACGTACAAATGGAGAAGGTGATTTTTCTTAGGTAGCTTCCTCAGAGTCCTGTACTCACAAGCAGCGAGATGTGTGTGTGCAGGCAGTCCGGCCAGGATTACTCCTAAGAAACACAGAGGAGAAGGGGTGCTGTCAGGTCATTGCAGTCTCCAGGGTTCTGGAGATTCTGGAGGCCTTTCCTGCCCTTCGGGAGTCCGGAGGGATTGTTACCTTCTGCCTCGTTACTTGTTTTCACCCCTCTGGAGCCTCGGGGGAAATTGCTCGGTCCCACATTGTGCTTTCCTTCCCTTACCTGATCCTCCCATCCTGTTCTTTATTTTGCTGTCATCTTAGCTTAAGCTTTATTCTTTGTCTTCTTGCTGTCTGGTCCTTGAACAAAACCACCCGCCTGATGGTTGTAGTCCTTGTGAAAATGCTGACCTCAGCTTTTGCTGCCTGCCATTCCTTTTTCCCTTTGTTCTGCTCTTTCTCCTGCTGTCACTTGCCTGTTCTCCACCCGTGCCACTTTTACCCTTTCTGCTGCAGATCTCTCTAACCTGAGAGGGCAATGACCAGCTGCCAGCCAGTTTTCTCACGCAGAGAGGTGTAAGAACATCGCCTCCTTGCCCTTGGCATCTCTAGCTCTGTGGTCCTGCAGCTGAGCCAAGACCCAAGGGCTCCTGCCCAAGCTCCTGCAGCAGCAGTGGCCAGGGCATGCTTCCACGCAGCCCCCAGCCTGCGGGCAGCACCCTGGCCGGGGTGGTGACCGTCTGGGGGAGCAGAGCCCCAGTACTCCCACACATACTGCTTTGAGACAGCTACAGCACCTCTGAGACGGTGCTGGATGCTTTCAAGGGAGGAGTTTGTGCCTTCTCTGTCTGCTTGCTCCCTGCTCTGAGCCTGTATTCGAGTGAGGATGTGCTGCCTGGGGCTCTGCGTACACGACGGTGCACAGAGCGTGTTTAAGAGACAGCATCAGGCTTTGCGGCTGCAGCAGGTCTTAGTCCTTCTTCCCCGCTACTGGCCTTTTTTCTGTATACACCAGCGTTGTGACTTCGGCTGTTACTTTCTCTTTCAGGTTGCGATAATGCAATCATCATCTGGAACGTGGGAACAGGTGAAGCCCTCATCAACTTGGATGACATGCACGTGGATGTGATTTACAATGTGAGCTGGAATCGCAATGGCAGCCTAATCTGTACAGCTTCCAAAGACAAAAAAGTTCGAGTTATTGACCCCAGGAAACAAGAAATCGTTGCTGTAAGTTTGCATGATCGTTAAAGAAGCAACTGGGTTTCACTCCAGCAGAGAGTTAGCAAGAGCATAGTATATATACCATGCTTAGTATATATACCATGCTTAGTCGTGTTTTTCAAAGTGAGGAAAAAATTACAGGAGGGATAGTGGTGGTTGAAGGATTTGTCTGGGTTTATTTGGATTAGTGTTTGAACTAGGATTTTAGGGCTCAGTTTTAAAACCTGCATGAGTGTAATTCCACATCTAATCCTTTTGTATAATTACAGTTCCAAAGTTGTGTATGCAAGGCGGAGATGTAGCAGCCTGCGTATGTGTCGTAGCTTGCAAAGAAGCCTTGCTTCAACCTTGCGAGAGTCTGATAGGCAAAGCTGAAACGAGCCAGGAATGACCACTCCTTTTGTAGTTTAGGAATTGGTTTCTTCCCTCAAGCATTGGGCAAAGACAGTTGGATGTTGCTCCATATAGTCGGTGTCCTGCGTGGAGGAGCAGTGTGTCCTGCCAGGGATCCTGTGCAGCCAGAAGAGAAGCCACCGCCAGGTGGGCTCCTGTTCCTTGCTGGAGGCTAATCTGTGAATCTCTTCCAGGAGAAAGAGAAAACCCACGAGGGAGCCCGGCCCATGCGAGCCATTTTCCTCGCTGATGGAAACATCTTCACAACTGGCTTCAGCCGCATGAGCGAACGGCAGCTTGCCCTTTGGAATCCAGTAGGTTCCTGTCCCGTTGCTACTTTGCCGTTGTAACGTCCGTTGAGTCACTGGCCCAGACCTGCAGTCACCCACCATGTTCATATGCTTGAGCGTGTTCCCTCTTCCACCTACTGCCTGCTCCGACTCAGGCTTCCTGTGCCAGAAGTACTGCCTTATTTAGGCTGGATGTTCGTTCAGCGAAGGGAATGAGTTCTCTTGTACCAATCCCTGCCTCACCACGAGCAGCGATGACACTGGCCGCTGCACGTTTGAAGTGTCTGAGAAGGTGCACACAGAGAGCATAGCGGCCGCGAGAAGGTCACTTCATCCTATACGCTGTATGTACAGAGCAAGACAGCAGCAATCCCATCACACTGGCACAGGGCACTTGCTAACATGACTGTCACGTCTCTCCCTTGACTTTGTGAATTTTCTTGGGTCCTGTTTTTATTGTGTTTTGTGATTAAAATGTCCTTGGGGAATGAACGAACTTGTGAACATTGACAGCATTTGCTGTCGTAACCCTCAGAGCCTTCAGGGTGGTGAAGGCACCGCTGAGTGTTCCACTAGCTGCAAAGAACTGTTAATGACTTGGATGCTATGTTAACAGGAGCTTTTCCGTTCTTCATTAACGTCATTGCTGTTTTTTTATTTCCAGAAAAACATGGAGGAGCCAATAGCCCTTCATGAGATGGACACCAGCAACGGGGTCCTGCTGCCGTTCTACGATCCAGACACCAACATTATTTACTTGTGTGGCAAGGTAAAGAGGAGCTTTAGGAATGACTGGGCTCGTTCAGAGGGAGACTCCTGTTGAATGAATGATGCTTGTGAAGTGTTCCCCAAAAGTGTCTCGATTGAGAAAGGTAGCACCAAAAAATTAGCACTGCAGCAGTGGGTCAGGGCTGCAGATAAATCAGGCTGCTCTGAAAGCGGTTGGATCCTCACCCTGCAGGACCACGCAGAGACCTGGTGAAGGTCCTGTGTGTAATTGGATGTTCCTTTGAGATGATTTACTTAGGTAAAGCTGCTCTTAATGCAACGAGGCAGATACTGTCATCAAAACATCTCTTGTTGGTGTTGACCGGAATGCCTGTGCATTAGTGTGGGAGGAAGGTGCATTTTAGATGTTATCCTCCTTGTGCTTGAAGATGATGGAGCACGTAGCAACGCTGACTGTAATTTTGTGGGGTTTAATAGAAAACCGGAATCACGTGCTCCTTGCTAAAAGCAATTTGTAGGCATTAAGTGCTCTAAAGTGCCCACTTCTGAATGCCACAGCTTCGGGCTTCCTACAAATAGCAGCCAAAGACAAGATGAACAAGTAATTACAAAGAAGGATCCATAAAAGTATATTCAAGAATCCCATCTTTGTAAACAGTTAATGAGAAACACTTGGTTCATATCTCTGTGACCTCTTCTGCTGTTTCAGAGATGCCAGTGTAGTAGAGTCGCCTGGAATCAAAAAGAGAAACTGGTTTATAGCCTTTCTGCCTGACTGTGGCAGAAGGTTTAGCTTTTTCACAGGAGGACGTGTGGAATTTCACACCCCCAGTCTTGAAGCACAAGCTCAGGTCGCTGTAGAACAGTGTTTTGAAGAACAGCACTTACCACTGAGGAGCTGTTGAGCTAGTGTACTTGGATTGCAGCAGGGATCTGCTTTTGGTGGTTCTGCTGGTGCCGTAGGGACAGCGAGAGCACAGCAGTCACAGCCTCAGATGAGACGCATTGGACTGGCAACTAATGGGTTTTAGCCTGAAAAAAAATAGCTGTAAACTGTGCCTTACTCTGGGGCGGCGTTCCGGGGAGGAAGGGCGGTGGGGTGAGACCCATGGCTGCCTAGCCTAGCAGGGAGCAGGCGCGCGGGCCCCTCCAGCCTCTCGAGTGCTCCTCCTTTCGTTTCTTGCAGGGTGACAGCAGCATTCGCTACTTTGAGATCACGGACGAATCCCCCTATGTTCACTACCTCAACACCTTCAGCAGCAAAGAGCCGCAGAGGGGCATGGGGTTCATGCCAAAGAGGGGCCTTGACGTGAACAAGTGTGAGATTGCCAGGTGAGGAGAGAGGCTCTCAGGGTGGGTGGCGTCGGCTTAGCGAGCCACCGTCGCGAGTTCAGCCGTTCAGAAATGGAAAGCCCTGCTGCTGCGTGTAGGACCCCGCTGTTGGAAACACCTCTCGGCCACACTATTGCTTCTGCAGTGTTTGCTGGGACCTGGGACATCATGGCCTCGAGTTGTGCCAGGGGAGGTTTAGATTGGATATTCGGAAAAATTTCTTCCCCGAAAGGGCTGTCAGGCCCCGGCACAGGCTGCCCAGGGAAGCGGTGGAGTCACCATCCCTGGAGGGATTGAAAAGACGTGTAGATGTGGCGCTTGGGGACATGGTTTAATGGTGGCCTTGGCAGTGATAGGTTAACAGTTGGACTCAATGATCTTGGAGGTCTCTTCCAACCAAAACGATTCAATGATTCTATGATACTTGTGCTGGACATAACATGATACAAACTGAAAATGTGCCGGGACTTAGGCCGAGTCTGTTACGAATGAAGGAGTGATTACCTGGCAGAATAAATTGTCTGCAGAAAACTTAGCATCAGGTCGGTTACAGCCTACGCTGTCAACATATCGATGATAAACTTTTGGTGCCTGAGTCCGATATCGGCCTCCAGCTTGTACTCAGCAAGCAGGTTGGAATCTGGTGTCGGGAATTTAACGAGTAATTAAGGCAGCAATGCAGTGACCAGAGGAATTGCCAGGGAAAACATGGCAAAGGAAGAAGGCACCTCAGGAAAGCAGGTTTGTGTCACTGCCGTGGCTCCTGGCTGTTGGGGACCATGCTGGATGTTGCCCCAGAAGCCTTTTGATGCTCCTTTGATTATTAATGAAAGCAGGAGCCCCTGAAAGGGAGCAGAGCCCAATAAAGGCTGCTCTGCACGCACCCAGGTGGCTTTCTCCAGCCCTTGCAGGGCCCTACAAGTCCTAGCGCAGCCCAGCTGTAACTCCTTAGGATTGCTCCTTTTCCATCGCCTCTGTCTCCCGGAACGCTGCTGTGCGTGAGCGGCGGAACCGAGGCCTCCTTTGCACGGCATGTTGGCTGTCCTCACGTCTGAGTCGCACCTTTTCTTTTTCTTTGAAAGGTTCTTCAAGCTTCATGAGAGGAAATGTGAGCCCATCATCATGACGGTTCCTCGAAAGGTGAGCTCTACCTGCTGGTTACATGGTTTGAAGCCAGCTCGTGCCTTCCAGCCCCAAACCGCTTGACCAATTCGTCTATGATGATTTGATCTCTTGATCTTGATTCTCCGATCATGATCTTGATCATGATTCTGTGATCTCTTCTGGCTTGCAGTCGGACCTCTTCCAGGATGACCTGTACCCTGATACAGCTGGCCCAGAAGCAGCTCTGGAAGCAGAGGAATGGTTTGAGGGGAAGAACGCCGATCCCCTTCTCATCTCCTTGAAGCATGGGTACATTCCAGGCAAGAACAGGGACCTCAAGGTGGTCAAGAAGAACATACTGGACAACAAACCTGCCGCGAACAAGAAAAGTGATCTCATAAATGCTCCAAAGAAAGCAGCTGATGCCTCAAACCCTGTGAGTAAAATCCACAAGCTTTTGGGGATGGTGGCCTGAGACGCGATCACCAGGGTGCTCCGTCTTCAGAAACTGTTACAACAAAGCTCCAGCATGTATGACTCAAGTACCCCGGGACGTGGGTGCCGGTGGGTGACCTGGAGTTGAATCCCAGAATCCCAGAACGGTGGGGGCTGGAAGGGCCCTCTGGAGCCCACCCAGCCCAGCCCCTGCCAGAGCAGGGTCACCCAGCGCAGGCTGCACAGGGCCGCGTCCAGGCGGGTTGGAATCTCTCCAGAGAAGGAGACTCCACACCCTCCCTGGGCAGCCTGTGCCAGGGCTCGGGCACCTCACAGCGAAGACGTTTTTCCTCGTGTTCAGGCGGAACTTCCCGTGTTCCAGTTTGTGCCCGTTGCCCCTTGTCCTGTTTCTGGGCACCACTGAGAAGAGTCTGGCCCCGTCCTCTTGCCACCCGCCCTGGAGATATCGATAAGCGTTGGTGAGGTCCCCTCTCAGTCTGCTCTTCCTCAGGCTGAACAGCCCCAGCTCCCTCAGCCTTTCCCCACAGGAGAGATGCTCCAGGCCCTCAGCATCTCTGTAGTGGTCCGTGAGTTGGGGCGTTCCAGGCAAGGTTTCTGTAGCCGTGGAAGATGACTGGAAAGCTCGGCTTCTCCTGCCAGCACCCACCTGCCTGGGAGAGCTGCTGTGCCCCTTTTTTGTGTAAAACCCGGCACAGACAGCGGGACAAACGAACCTCAGGCGGTGCAGGCCCAGGAGGAGCTTGTACAAGGCCCATAATGGCGGCTGTAGCTGACGCGTGGTATAGCGATATGTGGACGCGTGGAAGTGACGGCTGTCAGTCGCGTAGGTCCTTAACTGCAGATACTGGCCCGGTATGTCCTTGCAGCTTGCACTGGTGCTTCTGGAAACGCTGAGCCATGCCCTGAGCATCACAAACGCCGGGGTGCCTGTGCCGGGCGGGTGCGACGTACTCGCCCCGCTTGCCGGCGCGCCCTGGCACGCTTAGGGCTCGCCAGAGTCCCGTTCCGCGGAGCCCCTTGCTTTGAACGCTCCCGTCTGCGGAGCAATCCCGCCGGCTCTCCTAACAGATCCGTGCCCTCTCTTCTCTTCCAGCAAAACGAAGCCAAATTGGATGAGATTTTGAGAGAGCTGAAATCTATAAAAGACACGATCACCAACCAAGACGAGCGCATTTCCAAGCTGGAGCAGCAGATGGCAAAGATCGCGGACTGAGCGGAGCGAGCGGCGCTGGCCCCGCCGCCAGCCCAGGCACATTCCAGTTCCCCAGTTCGGCAAGCAGCAGCGTGCAGCATTCCAGTACGAGCTTTCCTGTTCTCCTAAATTCACGTCAACGAGAGCCGATGATTAAAAGCCAAGCTTTTTAGTGAAAGATTTTTTTTTTTCCCAATGTTTTAATGAATTTATGTGACTGTGTCAAACAAGTCAAAAAGAATAAGTGCTACTTTTACAGTCTTTTTTTTTTTTTTCCAGATGTTATGAATTCTTGAAAACAAATCCATTCTGACTTTCAATGTTGTGCCCAAATATCTTTTTCTAGATTTAGGGACCAATGCCACATTGTTCTTAACCATTTTTTAAAGTTGCCAAAAAAAAAAAAAAAAAAGTTGCTTTTTATTTTTCTTATTTGCCACTTTGCAGTATTTGTGTTTTAAATTGAAAGGGACAGCACGGCGTGCGTGTGCGTGTGGGTGCGCGTGTGGGTGTTTCTACCGTTCGGAGAACAAAACTGAAGCTATTTTGTATAAATCTTCGATTTCGAACAATCAGATCGGTTTCCTTCGCAGTGTGGCCGAGGCTGCTGCCGAGACCCCTCAGAGATCGTCCGAGCTGCCTTTCCTGCCTCCCTAACGTGTCCCCGTCACCTTTGTCTGACAGTTTAAAGAAAAACCCAGAGTTCTGAATGAGGTGATGCATGCCGCAAAATGCCTCTTCTCCTTTTTACGCCCTGAAGAACTTTTAAACTAGCATCATGTTGCCCTTTTAAAATAGTCCCGTGTTTTGGATTCCTCTAGCCGTGTCCAAAGGGGCGTGTTTTACTTGCCGTTTTCTTTTTATTTTGAGGCAGGAGTTGCTTTCACGCGGGAAACGTTTTTACGTCTATTGACGGAGCACGGAGCTCGGGGCGCGCCACGGGAGACGCGAGCCGTGGGACGCTGGCGGTCGGCGGGGTCTCCGTGGTGTCCGTTCCGGCTGCGTGCGTCGCTGTAAATACTTGTTTCTGCGCTAGAGCTGCACCACCACGCTCTTCAGCTCATTTAAGAAGCTTTTGAACTCCGCGAGCTTGCAGGTCTCCGGCCCCTCGCGTTAGTGCTGGTGTTAGACGTTAGGCTCTGCTTCCGAAGCAGCATTAGCAGTAACTAGGTGACTTCATCGTGACGGGTCTCCGGAAACAAAACGCCTCCGTTATTTTTTTTTATAATCTTTTTTTTCCTCTCTCCATCATTCCTGCCTCACCACCTCACCATGCCGTAAACCTTTGCAGGAAATTCCTTGTTCCCGGATCGGATGAGCGACCTCCATCCCCAGACCCCCTGCACTCCCAGGCCTTCGGAGTGGACGGGACTGGGGAGGGTGGTTTGATCCCAGTTTGGAGAACTGGTTTCTCACACGGGTCCTTTGAGCCCCGCCGGGGAGAGACCCCGTGAGCACGCCGGGCTCGGAGCTCCTTGCGGAGTTCCTCGGGTGCCTCGGCTCGGCAAAGCTCCGCTCAGGTGGGGTCTCCCCAGCAAGGGGACGGGGCAGGCGCGGGGCCCCGCTCACGGGCTGGGGCCCCGGGCAGGATCCGTGCCACCCCGCAAGCTGTGCCGGGCTGGATCGGTGCTGCCCGTCCCCGCCGTGCCGGGGAAGCGCCGGCAACCCGTCTCGAATCCAAAGGTGGGTCCGAGAGCTGTCGGCCGATGAGCCTCAGTGCCTGTCCCGGCTGGGCCTGACCCCTGAAGCCGCTCGCGGCGTCCCCGGTGTGCGTGCGCGCTGGTGCGCTCGGGACCCGCCGTGGCAGAGCCGCGTCCCCCGCCCGGGGCATCCCCGGCGGCTGCCACTCGGCGGCGGGGCGCGTCCCTTCGTCCAGGCTGAAGCGATATTTGTGGTTTTTTCCCCCCGTTAGATTAGCTAGAAATCCTCAGATTCTCCATTTTTTCCAGTGTTTGCATGTTCGGAACTTGCAGATTAAGGACTCTCTGTTCTGGAGGGATGTCTGTGCGTGTGAAGGCGAAACCGCGCTGTCGGGACGGCCAGGTGACGTGGCTGGAGAGGCACGAGAACGGGACGCGAGGAGACGGAGGATGTGTTCCGATTGCGTCGCGCGAGAGCTTCGTAAAGGGGGGGTTCTTTGTTTTAGGTGGCGCGCGCAGCAGGGGGGACGAGCGTCCCCTGCCCTGCGTCCGTGCCCACTGGTGCTGGATCCACAGTCCAGCCACTCCGGGTTATTTGAATGTTTGGTGACGTTTTTGTATTGCAGTAAATGGCTGAGATGACGTGTATTTTGGGGGTTTTTTTCGGGGGATTTTTTTTTTTTGGAAAGCAAAACCAAACGTAATGCTCCCCCAAACAGTGATCTCTGTGTGTGATTCGTACGTGTGACTTCAGGGTTGTGTGCTTGGGGACCTTTTGTTTTTTCTAATTGGAGGGAAATAAGTTTTCTGAGACGCTGGATTGAAATGCCCAGAGATCGGTGCGCGGTAGACGGTCCGAGGAGGGCGGAGGAAAGGCCGCCCTGGTTTTTAGTTTATAGCCTGTATTTTATTTAAATGAACTGATGCCTAGCCAGGCTCAACCGGAGTCAGTGCCTGAAGCTTTTTGTAGCCGTGATATCCCAGAAGAGAACCAGCGAAGTCCTGAAAGATGCGCTCTTATAGAGCGGCCATAGTATCTGTCCAAATATTTGCTTCCATTTTCAAAAGATAAAAGTCATTGATTATAAACTTCCTCTGGTTTGCTTTTTCTGTGTCTCTCTGCGTCCTGCACCCACCGCTGCCCGTTAGCACACGCGCTTCAGGTTTTCTCGATGCCCCGGTTATTAAATGATGGCGCTACCTTAACCACAGCGATAGAAACCCGCGCGTGTGGGGCTGCGGCTGAGCGGGGTCTGTCCTCTGGGACGACTCCGCTCTCGGCTGCCCTGGCCCGGGGCCGCGCGGGGACTCGCTGGTGATTTCCCTTGGTGATCCAGCTTGGCTGGATGCGGGACTTGATGGCACGGACTTGCTGGGGGGGTCTCAGGGTAGCGGAGACCGGGGTGACGTGGGCTCGGGAAGGACCGGCACCGGCCGGGGGCTGCCCTTGGAGCCTGGGGGGGCTCATTCCGCTCGTCCCCAGCTGAAACCTGCTTCAAGGGTGCAGGAGCCCCTGCAACGGCAAAGCAACCCTGCTGGAAATGGCGTCGCTCGGTCCCCGGCCAGGTTTGAGAGCCTTCCCCCAGCGCGGCCTTCACCCCGCATTTCACAACCGCCGTCGGCTGCCTCCGGTACACCCCGGCCCCGGCACAACCCCAAAGGCCCGGCCGTGCCTGGGGACGGGACAGGGATACTCTCGGAGGGGCGATGCTCCCTGGCCACGCACGCACTCCCAGGGGATGCTCGTCCCTCTGCCGCAGCCGCTCCTGCAGACCCCGACCCCATTTTCTGTCTGTGTTTTCCCACGAGTGACCTGGGGCCGGCAGGAACCGGGACCCTCTTTCCAGCCCCCAGGGCCAGGAGGTTTCGAGAAGGGACGGGGTGAATCCGGCTGGCGGCACGGGGGGTTCGGGCCCGGCGGGGGGGAGGCGGGGGGGCTGTTTACGGCCCCGGGCAGCAGCCGCAGGGCGTTCGCTGCGGATGTGCTCTTGCAGCACCCTTCCTGCGGCTGCACCTCCCGCCTGCTGCCGCGCCGGTGCTTGCGGTTAGGGCGGGGTGTTTGCCAGCCGGTGCAGCGCCATGCAGCCGGGACAACACCCCGCGGCCCCCCGAGAGCTTCTTGGCCGCAGGCTGCCCTCCTGGGGACGTTGGTGCCAAGAGAAGGACCCTGGCACAAGGGCTCTGCAAATGCATCGAGCCAGGCCCTCGCCCTCCTCCTCCTCTTCCTCCTCATTGCGTGCGAAGGCCATTTCCTGGTGTTGGGGTACCGTCATGTCCCCTCTCGGGGCACCGTGACCTGCTCCCACCCCCTCCATGCCCACACCGTGCCCAGGGTGGGGGCCGGCAGCCCTGGCACCAGGTTTGCCGTCACTTCTGCTTTCGGGGCGGCACAAGCCCCAGCAGAGCTGCCGGTGGGGCTGAGCCAGCTGAGGGGCTCCCACGGGGCGCCCAGCACGCCGGGGAGGGGCAGGAGACCCCTTTTTGGGGTGCGCCCCACATCTCGGCCGCCCTTGCCGGCGGGTGCACGCAGCCCCCGGCCCTCGAAGGCCCCGCTCCCGGCGTGACGTCCTTCCCCCGCCGGGCTCTCCGAAACCACAGCCGCTCTTCCGCGCCCGCCTTTCCTTCCCCGCCCGGGCAGGAGCGCAGGCGGAGGGCGGCCCGCGACGCCCCTCGGGTTTCGGCAGTTGCCTGGCCCCGGGGCTGCCGTCGCGCCCCCGTGCTGGCGCAGCCGGGCCCTCGCTGGTGATGCCTGCCGGCGCTACAGCTCGGGGTCCCGCGGCGTCCCCCGGCAGAGGTGAGCCCGGCGGGGGGGTGCCGGATCGGGGCACGGCCCCGGGGATGGTGTGGGTGCAAAGGGGATGCTCGGGGTCCCCCTTGAGGCATGCATGGTCCCCATGGGGTGCCACCCTCCGTGCAGTGCTGGTCCCTGGGGTTTTAGGAGGCGGGTGGGGATGTGGGAGCCTCCCAGGGATGCTCGGTGCCGGGGGAGCACTGATGGGTGTTTGGATGCTGTCGGGCGCGGGGCCGCGGGGACCTCGCTGGCCTCTGCCCACCAGGCTGCCAGGGAGGGCTGTCGGTGACCGACAGATGTAAGGGGGGGATTTGGGGCAGGTTTGTCTCTCCTCCCTCTCCGGCGCAGATGCACAGGCACATGGTGGCCTCGGCCCGGGAGCCCTGTGCCGGCGGAGGGGGAGGATGGGCACCCCGGGGCAGGGGTCGATCAAAGTGTGCAACATCCCTGCGGTTTCATTTCTGCACGGGGAGTCATCCTGCAACTGCCCATCCCACGGCAGCCGTCTCCATCGCGGCTCGTTTCCCATTTCCAGACACTCGACTTCCTTTTCAAAACTTTCTCCTCCAGCGGAGCCGCCGGGGCCGAGCTCCCGCAGGTGGAGGCAGCTCGGCTCTGCCAGCCACGGCTGGAGGAGGTTCGCGGTCCCATCCTCCGGCCCCCCAAACTCAGGGTCCCCTCTCTGGGAGGGGAGAAGGATGCTTTGCTCAAGTGCGATCCCTCCCTGGGCCCATTTCCAGCCTGAACGATGGAGCTCAGCCTCCTTCCGCAGGGAGCGGGGCCCCGATTTCATCTGCCCCCTCTGTTCCCCCGACAGGTCCCATGGCGCCGGGCCGGGCCGTGGTGGTGATGCTGGTGCTGGTGCTGAGCACCCTGCGGGCGTGCGGGGCCGTGCCGCCGGAGCCGGGGCAGCACCACGACGTGCAGTGGGTCTGGGGGGCGGCCGGGCAGGCGCAGACTGAGCCCCCGCCGCTCTCCCGCAGCAAGAGGGAGGACGGCGGGCAGCAGCCCAGCGCCACCGCTGCCACGCCGGGGCATGGCCTCGCTGCCACCATGGTGCCCAACAACAATGAGACTGATTCCCCCGAGCCTGTCCCACCGACGGGCTCTGTGCCGCCGGCAGCGCCCAGCGCCAACGGCAGCCTGCACCGGGCACTCGCGGTGCCGATCACGGCCGGTCCCCTGGACGAGACCGATTCCCCTGTGCCCGACCTGCTGCTGAGCTCTGTGTCACCACCAGCACCCGGCACCAACACCAGCCTGCACCGGGCACTCATGGTGCCGACCACGGCCGGTCCCCTGGACGAGACCGATTCTCCTAAGCCCGACCTGCTGCTGAGCTCTGCGCCGCCGGCAGCACCCGGCACCAACACCAGCCTGCACCGGGCACTCATGGTGCCGACCACGGCCAGTCCCCTGGACGAGACCGATTCCCCTGAGCCCGACCTGCTGCTGAGCTCTGCCCCGCCGGCAGCACCCGGCACCAACGGCAGCCTGCACCGGGCACTCATGGTGCCAACCACGGCCGGTCCCCTGGACGAGACCGATTCCCCTGAGCCCGACCTGCTGCTGAGCTCTGCGCCGCCGGCAGAACTGGGCACGCAGGCAGCACCCCAAAAGAGCATCGCCACTGTCCCCAGCTGGCTCACGTCGCCCACCAAGGACGGGACGGTGGCCAGCGGCATGAACAGCAGCTCCGCCATGGGGCCGCACTTGGTGACCCCCCCAGCCCTCGACCCCACCACCACGGGTGACAAGAAAGTCAGGAAAGCCGGAGCTCCCCCCACGCCGACTTCTTCAGCCCCTTCGGACATGAATCTGTGGGGGACCGCGGTGCCGGTCCCCTGGGACCCCAGCAGGGTGATGAGCAAGTGCCTGCTGGCCATCCTGCTGCTGGCGCTGGTGGCCGCCACCTTCATGGTGTGCACGGGGGTGCTGGGCGCCCTGCTCTGGCGGCGGGCGCGGACGGCACACCGCCGGCTCAGCCACACCGAGATGGTCTGCATCTCCTCCCTGCTGCCCGACGGCGAGGTGGCCGCCAACGGCCCCAAGCCCGGCCCAGCCCGGCGGCCGAAGCTGCTGCTCGACGGCGGCTCCGAGGCTGATGGCGACAACCTGACACTCAGCAGCTTCCTGCCGGAGCACTCCTGAGCCGCGGGGATGGGTCCTGCAGCCGGGAGCAGCCGGGGGCCGGCGGCTGCGCCGTGGGCACGGTGCCTGGTGCTGCCACGCGTGGAGCCGCGGGCAGGGGACCCCCGTCCCCTTGGGTTTCTGTTTTTACTCGTGATGTTCCACAGCGTGATGCGAAGCTGCTTTCCTCGGGGGCGAGCTCAGCCCTCGAGGCCGACCCCATTAAAGCGTTACCTGGACATGGTGGTTTCTTCCTGATGGGGTCAGCGCCCACCAGCCCCCCGGCCCCCTCCCTGCTCCACCGCCTGCCCACATCCCCCCGCCGAAATTTCACTTCTCCATCCTTCCCCCCTGGCAGCAGTCCCAGCCCCGGATCCTCAGGGGGGAGCAGAAATGAAACCTGCGGCCGCCCCTCCCTGGGCAGGGGACCAGAGCCCAGGGGTTGGGGACGGCAGCCCCGGGACCCCCTCCCCGCATGGGGCTTGGCCTCGCGCCGCGTCATGGGAGCGGAAAGGGTGGTGGTGCCAGGGCGGAAACGCTGGGGGGGGGACGGGGACGGGGGCAGGCGTGCTCGTGGCGTAACATGTTCCTGCCCTGCGGTCGCCCGCAGCGAGGCAAGGGGACGCCTCCGCGACTCCGCTGCCCGTCGGGGGGGGTCCTGTCCGCTGCCGGCGCGGCCGGGGCACGTCCCCGCTGAGCGAACGGTGGTCGCAGGCTCTCGGCCTCGTAGGGCGGCGTTGGCCCGGGCTGTCCCTGCCTCGTCGTGGCTGGGGCCGGGAGGGACGGGAGAGCAAAGCCGCGAGCAGCCACCGAGGGTCCCCCCGTCCTGCGGGCACCTGAGGGCTGAGGTGGGCTCAGGTTTGCTCCCAGGTCCCACCTCCCCCCGGTGCGTGGGTGTTGGTCACCCCTCGAGCCGCCAGCCTGACCCCTTCCCCGTGCTGGCCCCAGGGGAGCCACCCGAGGGAGCAGAAATGGCCCAGGACTGTCCCTGCCCTGCCAGGCTTGGTGTCCCCACGTCCCCGTCCCTGCCCTGCCAGGCTCAGTGACCCCATGCCCACGTCCCCGTCCCCACCTCACGGGGCAGTTTACGCCGCCCTCCACGTTCGCAGCGCGCACTTGGGCAGCGAAGCGTCTCGCACGCGCTCGAGGCATCGCTGTGCCGCCCCGTCCCGAGCTGAGCGCCGGGCGCGCAGCCGCCTCGGAAGCCGCTGCCGGGGTGCCGTCCCGCGGGTGGGTTGGCAGCGCGGCGGCTCACCTGCGCCCCGGCCGCCCCGGCCCCGCTGCCTGTTTACATTCGCGCTGAGCTGCAGATATTTTCCATCTGGGGCCGAGCAGCCTCACGGCCTCGCTCCCTCCTGCAAATGTAAATGTTTACGGGTGAGTCAGCGTGGGCGAGGGGCTCTGCAGCCGGCAGCGGTGGCCGGTCCCTGCATGGGACATCGCAGCCGTGGGCTCCCAGCCGGTGCCACCCTGTGCCCCCCCAGCTGTGTCCCCACGCTGTCACAGCGGATGCCAGTGCCCCGCCGTGCCAAAAAGCAGCCGCAGGAGTTTGTGGCTCAGCTGTAACGGGCAAGGAGGTTTATGTGCCCCGGGCTGCCAGGCCAGGCCGAGGAACGGGAGCCCGTGGGGACCACTGTCACCCCAGCCCCACTTTCCCTTGGAGGCAAAGGGATGCTCCCATCATCCGGCTTCACCCTGCAGCGGCTCCTCCAGCCTCCAACCCCGTCCAGGTGAGGATGAGGCTGGTGGGTCCCGAGAAGGTGGATGGTGCCGGTCGGAGGGATTTGCTCCCGCTCTCGCCCAGCCCTGGGAGCCCGGCGAGCAGCGAGGATAAACTTTCCTCCACCGCCGCAGCGCGAGGCGGCTGCCAGGAGCCGGGAATCGCCCTATTTGGCATAGTCAGCAGGTCCTGTCGGGCTGCCATCTCCCAGCTCACGGCAGAGGAATCCGCAGGACGCCAGCGCGCGTGGCCGCGGCGCTGCCGGGCTCCGGCCGGTGCCACAGCAGGACCCTCGGGGCACGCCGCCCCGGCAAGCCTTGTGCCGTGCAGCGGGAGGGCGGCGTGCGGTGCGCGGGGCTGTGGGTGGCACAGGGTGTGCACGGGGCTGTGCAGGGTGCTGTGCAGGGTGCTGTGCACGGGGCTGTGTGTGGCGTGACGCTGTGCAGGGTGCTGTGGTGCTGCCGCGCAGGATCAGGCCCCCCCGGGTATTTCGCTGGCACAGCAAAGCGCAGCCCAATGAAGCAAATTACAAGCAGAGCAGGGCCGAGATGTCTCAAATTGCAGGTTACCTCGGGGCTGGCCGTGCCGCGGAGCCGAGCCCTGCGCGTCCCCACGTTCCAGCTGCCCCAAATTACAAAGCGGGGCCCGGGCGGCGCAGCCCTGCCCAGCGCCGAGGGCCGAGCCCGCCCCGGCCGCAGGCAAAAACGGCATCGTAATGGCTGGTGTGCGCTGGCACCGGGGCTGCCCGGCCCGCGCCTCCGCCGCCCCGGGAAGAGCCCGGGGCAGGGACGGGGACCCTGGATGGGGGCGGTGGGGACCACAACTGGGGAAGGGTGGGGACCCTGGACAAGGACGGATGGGGATGCTGGCTGGGATGGGATGGGGAGCCTGGACAAGGAGGGATGGAGACTCTGGACAAGGAGAGATAGGGGCCCTGGCCGGGATGGGATGGGCACCCTGGACAAGGAGGGATGGAGACCCTGGCCAGGATGGGCACACAGGAGGGAATCGCGGCCCCATCCCTGCCGGGGCTGCAGGAGCGAGTCCGGATGCCGCTGGTGCTGCTCCAGGCCGGCTCGGCTCAGCAGCGCGGCCGCCCTCGCACCCCCCGGCCTCCCCTCACCTTTCCCCCTTCCCCTCTAAGATTTCAGCGCTGATCACTTAAGGCCGGAAAAGCCGCCCCAGCAGCTGCGCGGAGCCGCCGGCTGCAGACAGACGGACGGACCCGTTATTTCTGGGAGCCACAATTACGTTCAGCGACGCCAGGAGAAACCCGAACAGCGCCGGTTCCCCCCCGCCCTCCCGGTGCCAGCAGTGATGGGGACGGGCACCCTCACCCCCAGCCCCATGGTGGTCGCGGACCCCGGGTGCCGGCGATCGCTTTTTGGGGGGGATCTGGCCGGGTCCCCGGGGAGGCGCGCGGAGGCGAATAGCAAGAGGATGAGGTCACCCGCCGGCGGCTGCAGCCTCTGGAGCAACTTCAGCCGAGGCAGAGGGGACCGCGGGGGGGTGGGCAGAGCGCTACCGGGCGGGGGGCCCAGGCGATGCCCCCCAGACCCCCAAACCGCAGGCCGTGCCCTGGGGATCTGCATGGACACCAGTGCTGCATTGGCCTGGGAACCGCAGGGGTGGTTTTCTGCAGCCCTGCCTGCAGCCCTGCCTGCACCCCTGCCTGCACCCGCGGCAGAGGTGCCTGCGCAGGAGCATTTCCAGGCTGGGGTATTTAGGAAAAGGTCTCCTGAAATCAAGGCGAGGGGGTCTCAAGCGCCGTTTGCCCCCACGCCGCACTGCCAGCCCCCAGCGATGCCGGGCCCCGAGCCCGACCCCTCCCCGGCCCCTCAGCGGCCGCGGCCGTGCCCACCGGCTCGTGCCTGCGCCCTGGTGCGACGGCAGCGTCTGGGCTCGCAGGGCTGGGCCCGGGGGCAGGATCCGGCCCCGGGCTGGGGGGCTGGGGGGCTGGGGTGCTGGGGTGCTGGGGTGATGGGGTCCAGGCACACGGTGAGAGGCAGCCGGGGGGGGACCATGCCCGCTCCCAGCACAGCCTCGCCAGGAGGTGTTTTGGGGGTGCCAGCACCCCGTTCCGCCACAGCGGCTCAGCCACGTAGCCAGGGGACAGGGTTTTACCTCCGTCCCCATGGGTAAAAACAGCCTCGCAACAAACTCCCCTGCCACCCCCTTCCCCACTTGCACCCCAAAAGCGGCCCCTTCCAGTGGCGCTGCCGGGATGATGGGGGGCACCGGGCGTTCCCCCTTCGCTGGCAGAGCAAGAGGCCGGGAAGCCCCCGGAGCCCCCAGCTGGATTTCAGCTGGGAGGGGGCTGGGGGCCGCCTGCCCCTCGCCGGCCTCCCGCGCTCCCTCCCCAAACCGGCCCTAATGAGAACAAGCTGGTCCCGGGCTGTGGCACAGGAGGAGGAGAAGGAGGAGGAGGAGGAGGAGGAGAAGGAGAAGGAGGAGGAGGAGGCTCCAACCCAGCAGGCAGCAGAAAGGGGCGCGAGGAGACGAGGTGTGCGGGACAGACCCTGTCCTCCCGGCTCCCTCCCGCCGACGCGGCGGCTGCGGGCGAGGTGAGGAACCCGCCGGCGATGCCAGCCTGGCCCCCAGTTTTGGGGGTGCAGGCTGCCCTGCGGCCAGGGGTGCCGCGGCGAGGGCTGGGCACAGTCCCCGCGGCGGGATGAGGGATGGAGCACGGTTCAGAGCGTGCTGCGCCTGGGCAACATCAAAACCGTGACTTTCCCGAGCGTTTGGGGAGCGGAGGGAAGCGGAGTGGGGTTCGCCTGCGTCCGGCCAAGCCGGAGCCGGGGACGTGCTGCGGGTCTGGGGGTGGGGAGGGGATGGGGTGGGATGGGGGTGGGATGGGGATGGGATGGGGATGGAGGGCTGGCGATGGCTGTGGCGCCAGGCCCTGCTCTTGGCACTGAGCTGGACTTCGGTCAGCTCCTCCGTGGCCGCGGCTGCTCATCAGCGCTGCTTGCTAACGGGGAATTAACGCCGTCGCCTTCCTCGGGACACGTCTCCCCGCAGCGGTTGAGGGACCCCTCTCTGTGGCGAAGGTAGCGGAGGGGGAGGATAAAGGGGCTTGTCCCAGCCCCCCCCAAAACCCTCATCCTGGCGGTGCCGCCGTTACCGCAGCGAGCCCAGAGCCCACGGCAGCGGCGACGCCGGCGGCGAGCCGGGAGGGTCGGGGGTCCAGGGGTCCGGGGGCGCCTCCCGCCTCTGCCACCCTTTGTTTGCTTTGGTTTAATGCAAACCAGATTTTGCAGCCGGGAAGGAGCCTGAAAGCCAAGTCTCGCTGCTGGAGTCTCTCCCAGTTTGCAGCGCTGCTGGGTTGGGTTTGTTTGGGGAGGGGGAAATGGGAGGTGGGTTGGGATTTGGGGTGCCTGAGTTTGGGGGAATTGTCCCAGGGGGTCCCCGCTGAGGGGTTCGGGGAGCTGCTTTGTGAGACCTTCCCGTGGGGCCGTGCGGAGGGGAGAGCCCTGGGAACGGCACGATGGCGTTACGTGGCGCGGCGCAGCCAAAACGCGCTGCTGTCCCCCGGGAACGCGCCGCGACGTGCTGGGGACGGTCGCACCCCGCTCCCGACCCCCACGGGGGTGCGGAGCCCGGCCAGGGGCTTGTCCTGGCTCATCACTTCGGGCTGCGTGTGGGGATGGGAAACGCTCGTCCCACGTCCTACAGCGCGCCGTGGGCTGTGGCTGCTGGCACGGGGCAGATCCAGCCCCATCCAGCATGGAGGAGCGCGGCACGGCGAGGGGGCAGAGCTGGCGGCTGCCTTCACCCTTCACCGGGAACGCTTGGGCAGCCGGGACCCCCGGGACGCCCCATTCACTGCGCCCCGACTCCAGGGCTGCCCCTTTCCCGAGGCTCTGGGGGGTCCCGTGCCCCGTCCCAGCACCGCTCGGCAGCCGCCGCGGCACCGGGGTGAAATCCTGCCGCCAACCTATTTTTAGCCGCGCTCAAGCTGGGAATCGTTAGTAACGGTCCGCGCCGGGACGAGCGGTTGGGAAATGCCGCTTGCTCCGGGGGCCGGCCCCTCTGCAGCGTCGTCTGTGTCAGAGTTTCCACTGGAAACCTCAATTTTTCAGGAATTTTCTAATCAGCCAAATGACCGTTGTCTGAAGTCGGTTGTTGGCAGCGGCCCCGGTCCCCTCGCCGTGTCCCCCAGGCTTAAGCAATTCGATTCAGCTGGTTTCCATCTTTTTTTGCAGCGTCTCGTTGCAAAACAAACACAGACCTTTGCTCGGCGTCAGGGCAGGGAAACCAGAGCTGCGTTTTGCTTTTCTTAAGGAAATTCATCCGTGTGAATAAGCGAGCGCCCGAGCAAACCGTCAGGGATTCGACTCTTGTGCTTGTCCCTCTGTGCCGGGGCCGGAGCCGCGCGCAGGGCTCTGGGTGGGGGCTTCGCTTGGGGCAGGGCTCGGGGGTCTCGCTGCATCGGGGTGTTAACGTTTCACCCTCCCCTCTGCATCCCGCAGGCCGCCGTGCACAAGTCCCGGGGGAGATGGCGGCGCGGCCGGCGACGGGCGCGTGGCTGCTGCTGCTGTTGCTGGCGGTGGCCCCGGTGCGGTCGGCAGCGCCCCGGCACGCCGCGGTGCTGCCCGACGGCGGGGGCAGCGGGGACGGCGAGGAGGTCTCGGCTGCACCACCCGTCCTCCGCATGACGCCGGGGACCGGCCCGACGGCGGGGGACACAGTGGGGACCACCGTCACCAACAGCTCGGCGCCGGGCGGCATGCTGGACGGGCTGGTGGACTTCTTCAAGGAGTACATGCTGCTGGTGGTGGTGGTGGGCTCGCTGGCCTTCGTCCTCCTCTTCATCATCTGCGCTGCCGTCATCGTCCGGCAGAAGCACAAGGCGTCCGCCTACTACCCCTCCTCCTTCCCCAAGAAGAAGTACGTGGACCAGCGGGACAAGGCGGGGGGGGCCCGGGCTTTCAGCGAGGTGCCTGAGAAAGCCCCCGACCCCGGCGCGGAGGAGCCCCTCGACTGCAGCCGGCAGCTGCAGGCAGACATCCTCGCCGCTGCCCAGAACCTCAAGTCCCCCCCCAAGGCACCGCTGGCCAACGGGGCCCGGGGGGAGCAGAAACCCCCTCCTGAGGAGGAGGAGGAGGAGGAAGGAAGCAAAAAGTTGGGCGACGAGCAACCCGCTGAGCCCACTCCCCAAAACCCAGGCGCCGAGGAAGCGGTGGGTGCAACGGGAGCGGGGGGCGAGGGGGCCCCCGATGCGCCCCAGGACAGCCCCCCGGGGCCCCCCAGCATGTAGGGCAGGGCTGCGGTCCCGGGCGAGCCCGAGGAGCCGCCGGCTCGGGGGCCGCCCCGCGGGCATGCGCTGGACGTGGTGGTTTGTCGCTCCATACGTACGTGGCGGCTTGAGGAAGCCCCTAGGAAGCCCCCGCTCCCCGCCCGACCCCCCCGGGCTCACCGACTCTCGCACCGGTGGGACGCTGCGGCAAAGCCGCATTTTTTTGGCAAAGCCGCGTTTTTTTGGCAGACGGTGTTTTCCCACAGCGCTGGAGTGCCGGCGGCCCCCTCGCTCCTGCTGCCCGAGGGGCTTTTCCCCCTGTCCCCCCAGCTCCGGCTCTGCCCCCCCGGTGCCGTGCCAGGCCGCCCTCGCCCTCCGCCACGCGCTGCCAGCTTTCTCCCAAATGTTATTTCACTAATTAGCGGCATCCCAGCCCAAGCCAGGCGCCCGGCCAGGAGCTGCACCCTCCGGGCATAGGCATGGGACCGCAGCCGGGGGGGGGCCCACGCAGCCACCCCCCCACCAGGGAGCGGGGCGGGGGCTCGCCGCGACCTCGGCTTTGCCGAGGAAAGGAGGACGGGATGACCGTGGCCATCCTCGCCCAGCTAAGGGGAGAAGGGAAGAGGATTTAGCGGCCAGGACCCCGTCCTCTGTTTGCTGCCCCGCAGCCGCGACCCGAGGGCAGCCCAGAGCCCAGCTGGACTTTTGCCTTATTTTCTTAACCCCTTCAGCTAGTAATAAAGACGGTTCCTACGCAGAGCTCCTCTCCTGTGTGTTTCTGCAGCTCGCGGGGCGGCCGAGGCACAGTCCCCACATCGCTTTGCTCCCCGGTCCTTCGGGGCTCTCCTGGCGTCGCGCTGGTGTTGGGGTCCAGCCCCAGGGGGTCCACACGTGCCCCCAGAGCCCGACAGGCGCAGCCAGCAGCCGGCCCGGCCCTGCTTCGGGGGGAAGGTTTTCCGTGTGGGTGAAGCCGCGGGAGCCGGGGGACGCTTATCGCTCACAAAATCCGTACCTCGACGCGCCGTTTCTGCGAAACTTTTTATCTCGCGCCCCGCAGCCGAGGGCGGGGGGGCTGCGGCGCTGCGCCCGGCGGGCAAACCTGGAAGGCAAAGGAGGCTTTTCTGCCTGGAAGGTAACACATCCCCCTATCCCTGCATCCCTGCATCCGTGTATCCCTGTAACCCCACGTTTTGTCCCAGCCGCAGGGTGTCGGGACAACCTTCCCCCTCGGAAGAGCGTGCTGGCTTTCACCTCCCTCTTGCATCTCACGGAGGGGCTCTCGCGAGCACACCGAGCCCATTCTGCCCCAAAGCAGACGTGGGCCTCTGAAGTCTCCCTGGTTTTCCCTTTTTTTTTTTAACTGGGAAAGCGCAGGAGCGTTCCTGGGAGCGAGGCACACTCCTCGCGGCAGGAGACGGGGGCCAGCGCGCGGCACCTGGGGTGGTGCCGAGCCGAGGGACCGCAGGAGCGGTCTTTAAGAGCGACAAACCACAGCAGCAAGAACACGTGGCCTGCTCTGCAGTCAGAAAAAAAAACCAGTTATGGACAGATACATCAGAACGAGCCACTTATTTTTAAACGTGGGTTTTAATGTTTTTAAAACACCCTTGGTATGAAAAAAGGCAAGTAAGGTTTCTTGGGTGGTTTCAAATCTTAAGAGCAGGCAAAGTTTTCAAATGTGTTTTCTGTTTGGTTTGGAAATCTGTGGAAATCCTCCCCTGGAAAAGAGCAGCCGCCAGACGGCAGAGGAGAGCCGGGAGGCCCGGAGCGCAGCGGGTAAGCCGCGCCACATCACCGCAAAACGTTTAATTTTCAAACGCTGGCGTGCCCCCAGCTCCCGGGGAGCCAGCTCGCACGCCAGGCCTGCCAGCCCTCGAGGAGGTGAGCGTCACCCACGCTCTCCCCGCGACCCGCTCCCCTGGCAAAGCCCGGCTGAGCCGTGCCCCACGGGACGCGGAGGCAGCCCCGGAGGGCACCCGCCGAGCCCTGCTCCCCCGGGAGCTCCCCCTCCGCTCCGCGCCCCAGCTACGCTCTCCCCCTCCGGCATCCAAACCCGAGGGTGTATTTGTGTATTTACTCTAACAGAGTACCTGGCCAATCCAAGGGTTGAATTCTTACAGAAGGCACTCCAAAATTAAGATTGTTCCTCTAATGGGAGCTTCAAAAAGAAAAACCCCAAAAAGCAAGCGTTAGTTGTGACGGGATGGGAGCAGAAGCGCTGCCAGCACGGGGGCGGCGCTTCCCGGAGCAGCGGCACCCACCAGCGCGCCATCGGTGCCCCCCAGCGCCCGCCGAAGCGGCCCAGCGCCCCGGGGAGCAGGAACTCCCACACGGATTGCGAAATCAAACTCCGACACAGCTGCAGTTTGCGGGCAGACGCGCTGCCCCGTATCTGTATACTGCATTGATACACGGACTGATCTGCAGTTCTTACAGAAACATTAAGACCGAGGCAGTGTTTCCCACTAAATTCTGGAAAACATTAGGCAAAACTATACATCTTCCAAAAAAGTGCAGCCCTTCCAGTACCGGAACAGCAGAATTTTCTCTCCCGAGAGAAGCCACCGAGTTCTCTGCAGCTGAGCGGTCGTCTTCGCTCCGACGTTGCGGACGCAGTCGCGACGGGACGCAGGCTGCCGCGATACCCCCATCCCAGCCGCGTGAGCGCCGCAGGAGCGGCTGTACACACACGAACAGTGACATGTCGTGCGCAAGTTGTGCGTATCTTACAGCGTCGTTTAGTAGTGCGCAGGATCCTACTAATAGCTAGAATAATTGCACCGCAAATTTAAGTGGAATGAGAACAAGCTTTACAGTCAGTTTAGGCATTGTTTGCTTTCTTCTCTGACGCCTCTTTGTTTGGATCCTGCTTCAACTTGTAATCAGCCAAGGCAGCCTTGATTGCGTCTTCAGCCAGCACTACAAACAAAACAAGTATTTCAAGGACAACGAAAAGTCGTTTAGAACAAAAGACGCCATAAAAGCAAGAGCAGCCAGCAGTGACCACCACTGCAGGGAGCACCGGTCGGCATCTTAGAAGTAGAACATCAGAATTTGAACGCTTCTTATCAGTCTGCTGAGCTACAGAGCCCAAAAGATGAAAGAAATCTGAAAACACTTAAAATAACCTCAAAATCTGAACATAAGCAAGTTTCTCTTGTGGGCCAACCTTAGCTGTTCCTTGTGCAGAAAGTTTATTTGTAAAACAACATCCAGAAGCATCTGCGCTATTCCCAGAAGTCTCCCTCTCAAAGGCAACCTTGTGTTTGAACTTTGACCGTTCGGTCCTTTACTTACTAGAGCAGTGCAGTTTGACCGGAGGAAGGCAGAGCTCCTTGGCGATATCCGTGTTCTTGATTTTCAACGCTTCGTCAACCTGAAACGCAGTGAAGCGTGTGGTCACTGGTCACGTGAGGTGCAACGCGGGCTACAAAGGCATTCGCTAAGAGTGCTTTAATGCTCCAGAGCCAACAGAATCCACACGGAAGAACACCTCAACTGCCAGGGGCAGTGAAGGATGCCAGAATTAAGGAATGTCTCACACTGAGCAGTGGCGGGAATGAACCAAAGCCCTCCAGTGTTACAGACTGAGTGCCACTGGAGGGGTTGTTCTATGCTTACCTTTTATCATAACATAGAAATGCACTTCTTTTCTGGCAGAGAAAGAGTATAAATAATCTAAAGACACGTAACTAAACTTTCTTTCAGAACCTGTGATCAGCATGGTTCTGCTTTCTGCGCAAGACACAAAGTACTTGCCTACACATGAATGGAGGTTCTTGGAAAAGGCAACTATTGCCCTAGAAGTCAGGCCACTAACAGGCCTGACAGTCGCTGCTTTCTAAGCTGTTGCACCGCAAGGCACAAAGTCAGTACTGGGATTCCTAAGCCACCGTTTCCTACACGGTCCCAACTGAGAACGCAGGCAGGTTCCAAGCTTTGAAGGCTTTCCACAGCGTCGGCTCCGGCGGGGACTCTTACCGTTTTCCCTTTGACCCACTCCGTCGCCAGCGAACTCGACGCGATCGCCGATCCGCAGCCAAAGGTTTTGAAACGAGCGTCGATGATCCTCCCGTTCTCGTCCACTTCCACCTGCAAGAGCGACAGCGGCACCTCAGCGGCCGGCTCGGCTCCGCCGGGCACCCCAGAGCCACCCCCCAGGCCCAGGCAGGGCCCTGGCTCCCACCGCGCCCTCGCAGCGGGACAGGGCCTGCCCGGGCCGCAGGGGACATTTCAGGGCGGGAGGGTGTGAGGAGGGAGGGCCGCGCCGCACTCCTGAGGGGAAGGGGGCGGCTTTGGGCCTCGCAGCAGCCCCAGGCGACCCCCTCCCCGGGTCCCCAACGTCACCTGCAGCTTCATGACATCACCGCAGGCCGGGGCGCCCACCAGGCCGGTGCCCACGTTCTTGGCGTTACGGTCGAGGGAGCCGACATTGCGCGGGTTCTCGTAGTGATCCACCACCTGCGAGGGCATCGTGTCACCAACGGCCACCGCACGTCATCCCCCCGCCTCCCTGCGGCCCCTCGCCCCTCACCTTCTTGTGATAGCCCAGCCTGGCCGCCGCCTCCCCGCGCCCGGGCCGCAGCAGCGCCGCCCCCGCCGCCCTCAGCGCCGCCATCTTGAGCCTGGCGGGGGCGGGCGGGCCCGCGCCGCCTTTTTATAACCTCGCGCGGGACGGCCCCGCCCCCCGGCCCCGCCCCCGCGCTGCCTCAGGCCTGGCGCCGCCGGGCGCCCACGTTTGATCCCGAGCGCGGCGGGGGGCGCCGTGCAAAGGGGGCGAGCGCTGAAGGCCGCCTGCGGAAAAATAACCCGCGCTGTCTCTAAAACGATCGATAAACGCTGTTTCCAATCACGACGCGGTTTTTATCGCGACAGCTGGTGCATGTGCGGGCTGTGGCCGCCACACTCAATATGGCGGGCGGGCGGTGCCGCGCACGGCCCGGACCTGCTCTGAGGCCCCCTGACGGCCAGGCCCCGAGGTGCCCCCGGCGCCGCCTGCGTCTCAGCCGAGAAGACAAGAGATCCGGCCCCGGCGGTGCTCACCGCAGCGCGGCCTCGGTGCGTAGCCAAGCGCAGGGTGCTGCGGGGCGCGGCTCGCCCCTCTCTTCGCAGCGCTCGCCCGGCTGTAATGCGCGGCGGCGGGACAGGCGCCGCGGCGACAGCCCCGGCAGGCGGCAGAGCGCGGCTGGCTGCGAAGGGAGCTGCATAAGATGGCGGCGGCGGGAGCCGAGGCGGCTGCGGTGGCGGCGGAGGAGGAGAAGCGGCTGCCGGAGGGCGACCCCGAGTCAGGAGGAGACTCGGAGGATGAGGGCGACTCGGACTCGTCTGGCGACGGCGAAGATGAGGAGAAGGAGAATGAGGCCGAGATCCAGCGGCTGGAGGAGCAGGTGGGGCCTGCCTGGGCTGGCGGCGGCGTGGGGAGGACGCGGTGGGGCAGCACCGGGGCCGCCGCCCGGCCCAGGCCCTTGGCCCAGGGCAAGCGGTGTTGGAGGCCGGGCTGGGCTGGGCCCTGCGCTGGTGGCCCGCCCGCGTTGCTATGAGAGACGCGTCGGCCCCGGGCGCCCCGCGGAAGCGGCCCCAGGTGCGGCCCCGGGGCTCTGGGGAAGGTTTGTCCCGGAGAACTGAGGCCTCCGCTCCGGGAGACCTCGGAGTGGGGCGAGACCCGGCCGTCGGGGCGTCTTCCTCGTTGTGACTGCGGTAGCTGCGGCGGTAACGGGAAAAAAATATCCACGGCTGCTCCCGTAGTTTGGTGCTGGGAACTGTCAGGACGTGAATGTTTGAAGTCTGAAGTGGAAACTAAGCGTTTGGGGGGGGGTTGAGAGGGAAATGGGAGAAGAGAGCCCTAGGGGACAGATTGTACTCGTTGAAAAAAACCTCTGCTAGCTGCCTGGATGTTTACTTATTGCCTTTGAAAAAATTAAAATGTATTTGGCTCTGTTGAAGAAAGCTTTCTTAATTCTGCACTCTTGGGTCTGTTTCTGCAGCTGGTAGCTGCTGTACTGCTGGTGCTGGCATTTGCACTGCTAAGCAGTAACCTTTAGAGCTTAGAGCCATAAGCTAAGCTCTAAGCTTAACTTTAAAGCTCTGTTAAACTTGAAAGTGTTTTTTATAAATGTCTGCTTGTGACCTGAAAGCGTCTTGCAAACAATAGCGAAGTTCGGTGCAGCTCTTTGCAGGAGGGTGAGTGTTGTCTTGGCTATGTGAACATATGATGAGTTTTGTGTGCTCCAAAAGAGAGTATGATGTGCTGTTGTACTAAATGTTTTCTGATTTCTTCACATCCATCACTCAACAGTGCTTTTTTTTTTTAAAAAAAAAAATTTCTTTTTAAAGCTTTCCATCAATGTTTTTGACTATAACTGCCACTTGGATCTGATAAAGCTGCTCCGCCAGGAAGGAGAGCTGGTAAAGCTCAGAAGAGCTCGTCAGAAGATGAGTGAACTCTTTCCTCTTACTGAAGGTACAGTGCATCTTCTCCTTGCAGCTGATCCAGCTTAAGCATCATCCATGTAAAATGCTGTTGTTTCAGTAGTGAAATAATATGTTTATGCCAGGCTTCAACAACATTGTTCTAGTCTAGAGAAGCCTAAAAGAACAGATTTGGGACTCTTTAAACTCTCAATGCTGCTGGTGTTAGCGGCCAGCATTGAGCTTGGGCTCTGGTAGATGCAGAATAGTGAGTCCGTTGTGGGAATTTGAGTTCTTGCCACTTGCAACTGTGCTGTCCTGCCCCGTCCTCTGTCAGAGGCTGCAGTAGCGTGGAACGGTGGGAGGGGGTGTTTGTGTGTGCCCACCTACTCCAGTCTCTGGTCTGTCTGTTAGCTGGGGGAGTTGCTGCCAGAACATGACCTGCTGTAGCCCAGGGATGGGCGTACGTTTGCTTGTGCTGCCTTGGCTGTAGAGCTGGTAATGTACAGCTGTGGGATGGCGGCACTTAGTCAGTGAATGTGACTCAGAGCCCAGACAAACTCTTGCCAAAAGTTAAATTTCACAGGCAAGCAGCAAAAAATACAGCGTTGGTGGAAGCTGTAGGTAGCCCTTGAAGTGGGTGTTTCTTTTTTATTCATAACACAGAGGCAATGTAAGTATTGCAGCGGCTGCTCTGCCAGTGTGCTTTTAGCCTTGGCAAGGGAAGGTTTCCTTCTATGCCTGTGGAAACTTGCAGTCTCTAAAGCCATTTACTGTTTCTCGTAAAAGTGTGAGGAAAGGTATGCCTCTGGATGCCTCTTTGGTTACTGGTGCGTACTGATTCTTTGCCCAAGGTACTGATAAATTGCTGCTTGCAACTCCTGCTCTCTTTAAATAGAAGTGTGCTCGTTTAGTACCAATTGGAGAAGATCTCTACCAAACTTTAATTAAAAATTAATTGTGAGTAGTTGTGGAGGCTAAAATTGCTCTCTTGTCCCTCTCCCCGTTTTTAAGTCTATTATTAAAAACTCTCCAAAAAATTCAACAAGTGGATTTAACTTACTCTTTCTGAACATTGGTGACGTGTTCTAAACTTCTTCATTTCAGAAATTTGGCTGGACTGGTTGAAGGATGAGATAAAAATGGCTTCTGAAAGCTCTGAGCGAGAGAAAGTTTACGAGCTATTTGAGAGAGCTGTGAAAGACTACATCTGTAAGTTGTTAATATATGTTACAAAATGTACTGTCTTGCATTCAGGTTATGGCTTTCTTTTTCTTCCTCTCTGTTATAATGCAGAAATTGGATCAAAAATATTAGTGTGAAGTGATCCTCAGTTTTTCTGAAGCACTGGAGTTAAAGGCCATTCAAAGGCAATGCTTTAAGTACCATTGCAGTCTTTAAGATCTTCTATATGAATGTTGTAAAAAGTTTTAAATGCATATTTCGCACTTCTCTAATCTCTAAAAGGAACAGGCTTCGCGCTCAGGTAGGGAATGCTTTCTGGGTTACCCATTATGGGTTCTTTAGTGCTTTCTTTGAGGAAAGTGAAGGCTTTTAAAAGGCTCATTTCTACTCCTGTCTTGTCTGTTGGTTAGCACTGTCTTTGCTGCCGTTTCCACTATGTGACAGCTCTTTCAGAACAGCTGGTAATTACTGTTTGGGATACAGTGTTCTTGAAACCCTACGAAGTAGGTAACCCTAGCCATGCTGCGGTACCAGGCTCTGATCACCCTCGTTAAAAGCGAGGGAAGTACGCGGTGTCTTGTCTTTCCATTTGCCAGGAGCTGCCTGCAGCTGTAGCTTAAAACTTTTAGCTTAAAGCACTGAGTAACTGCAGACTCTTTGGGTATTGTGGTGAGGTGCTGAAAACATGAAGCCTGAAGAAGCAGAGAGGCCTTGGTAGCATTCCCTTGCCGAAGCTACATACAAAATGTCACATTACAGCACTGGCATAGCCAGCCTCGCAGAGTGTTGGTGATCATTCGGGAAGAAGGGATGGAGAGATGAAGAACTGAGAGGAGATATCCTCTGGATCTGCTGGATGGATTGCACTTGGGGTTTGGAAGGACGACTTCTGGGGCCTGAGTTGTGCAATCTAACATCCGTTGGTTGGATAGTCTCTCCTGGGGGTACCTGAACCTAATTTGCTCAGATGCTGCTATTGGTGGGAGAGGTGCCATGCAGCTAACGCTGTTCTAGCAAATCCTCCTCCTTTGTAGTTATGGTGCTTAAGCAGTTGCTGAACAGGCAAGTATAGGAGTCTGGAAAGAGAAGAAGGACCTTCTTTAATCTGAATTCTGTAGGAGTGCAGCAGCTTTGTGGTCCCAGCTCTGCACGCGTGCTCAAGAAAAGTGAAGTTGCCGTTAGGGGGTCTTGATGCGTCTCTGATGTAGCTTGTGTATGAGAGTGGCACACAGGAGCCCACCGGTTTCAGTAGTGACAACAAGAGTGACTTCTTTCAGAAGACAATTCTACCAGCTGGTACTGAACCAAGAGCATAGAATAAAATATTTTAATTTTTCTTTACTACATTGGATGGTAAAGAAAATTGTCATGTGTTGGTCTGTCTTTGGGTGTTTGGGAAGCAGAGAGATGCCTTTTTTATTTTTGAGGGGATTAGGTCATCTGTTCCTCATCACTTTGTTTAGGTCCTGAAATTTGGTTGGAATATGCCCAGTATTCAATTGGTGGCATTGGTCAGGAAGGAGGAATTGAGAAAGTCCGCTCCATATTTGAGAGAGCATTAACTGCGGTTGGACTGCATGTGACGAAAGGAACAGCTTTGTGGGAAGCATATCGCGAGTTTGAGAATGCCATACTGGAAACAGCACAGGTAAGGCCAGTCTCCCGGGCTCTTGTGAGAAACAAGTTGTGGTGTGGTTTCTGAAGTCAGCTTGTGCTGCCCCCTCATCAGTCTCTTCTGAGAAAAGAGGCTGTAGTGTCACACAGTTGTTTCTTTTCAGCTGTAGAAACTGACCCTTTGGCCTGGGAAAAACACTCGGTGTATTTAGTTGATACAGTAATGGATTTGTGTTGAAATAAGATCATGAAATCTCATATCCAGAAGCAAAGTTTCATTTTGCTGCTTTAGCTCGAACTGACAAGAATAGCTTTAAATTGAGCAACTTCATCATGAAACAATGTTCTTGCCAGTGATTATTTTTGCACATAGTCAATCGTTTTTATTTCTAGATTGTTTTCTACTTCGGCTTTTAACTCATTCATTATTTCACTCTTTTTGTGACTTTTGGATTATAGTATATTATCCCTGGAACATATGGTTTGACATCTGCAAAAGATATCTTTACAAGATGGCCAGAATGTCAATATTTCTATTTTTTTTGTCATTTACTACATAAAATATGGAAGTTAAAAGGTGTCCCTGCCTATGGTGGGGGAGAGGTGAAACTAGATGATCTTTAAATGTCCCTTGCAACCCAAACCATTCCATAAAATGCTCTAACAAAGGAGTAATGGGAGAACAGCCTTTCATTCGCAGAGAGAAAGCTGGACGTTTTAAATTATCTGTGCACACGCCAGGGATTTATTGAAAAACTATTTGGCAGCCCAGTGGGTTTGTGAAATGGCATGATCACATGCTGCTTGCTTTTTTTCAGGTTATCATTTCCCTGTGCGTATGTCAGCTTTCAGTGAGGAATGCTTTCCACACTCATCCAGCTTCTAAGTCTAGCAATTTCCAAGTTTTAGCTTTCACAGCAGTGACCTGAAGCGCAAGTTGGCTGTGTCTGTTCTTCAAGGATCATGTAGTCATTTGGAGCCCAGATCCCCACCCATAAACAATACCCCATCATGTTCATCAGCTCAGGCTTGAGGGAACTGATTAAATTTCAATCCTTTTGTTTGTAGCCAGCTCCTGGCAGTGTTCCATCGCCTGAGCAGCAGCAGATGCTCTGCAGCCAGCTTGAGAAGATCCACACGCTGTTCAGGCGCCAGCTGGGGATCCCGCTGTTAGGTAAGAGCCGGTGCGCTGGGAGAGATGGCGTGGATAAGCTGTGTTATGGCGATCCAGGCGTTAGTCATGATTATTCTTTTGGTAGAGCCACACAAACTGCAGCTGTAGTATTTGTGTATTCTTTAATCAACGCTGTTTGCCTGTCTTAGGGCCTCTTGAATGATGTGCAGATCCCTTGTGTTCAGAAATATTCTTACTCATTGAAACTTGGTTTATCTGTTTCTTCAGTACATAATTTGAGGCTGTTTAAAGTACAAGCAATGAGCACAAACCGTGACTGTTGTGAACTAGGAATTCATCTGTGTGATGATCACTACGTAAGAACCTTGGTTGGTAGGGAGTAGTACACGCTGACAGCTGAATTGTTAGAATCCTGCCATATCTAACTCGTACTTTAAACTCCTTGAGTCCCTTTTCTTGCTGCTTTGCTTATAGGAGAAAGTGAAATACAGTTCTTGGACTTGTTCATTTGCATATTGAAAGAATTTGGGTTCGTCTCTTTTTAAAGAAGCCTTGGGAAAATCCTGCCACTTTGGTTTTCTAAATCCAAACCGGTAGCTTTAGCGTAACTTGCCCTGAGTCTGTGGTGTAGTGCACTGTGTAAGATGAAGTGTCTGAACCCTTTAAGCATGAGGTAGTGTGACAGTTAAGATCAAAAGCGGAAATAAAAACACGAATATGTGTTACTATCAAACATAGGTTGAATTCTGATTTAGTCCAGTAGGTGCATTATTGATGGGATTTCATGTCTGTTTTGATAGATATGGAGGCTTCATATGCTGAATATGAGGAATGGTCAGAAGATCCGATACCAGAAACAGTAATAAAGAATTACAAAAAAGCTCTACAGCAACTGGAGAAGTGTAAACCATACGAAGAGGCACTGGTAATGCTGTTACTTACACCTTGCTTTAAAACTAAGAGTTACTATCGTTGGGGTGATTTTTTTTCTTTTTTTTTTTTTTTCAAAATTTTATTATTTTTCCAGTCACAGAGATAAAGCAGCTGAGTATTGCTAGGTGACTCTTTCAGGTGTGAGCAATGTGAGGCAAGAAGCGTCACAACTGGGTATACTGGAAACTATTGCATGTGGTTACTGTGTCCAGCCACCCTAAGGTGCACATGAGACCTCTGGCTGTTTCTTCCAGCATCGATGAGCACACTGGGCTAAGAAGAATAAAAAGTAGGGATCTGAATGGCTTCAGAACCGCGGTGGTATTCAGAGAGATGTGAAAATCAAAAGCTGTTAGTATTTAGAGGCCAAACTCTTGTATGAAATTTTGTGTGAGACCTACTCTGAGTAACTTGAACTGTTTGAATCGTGCTTTGTTTAGAAGATTTTAATTTTTTGTATCCTGTTTGTTTTATAGCTGGGTGCTGAAACACCAAAGCTAGCAGAATATCAAGCTTACATTGATTTTGAAATGAAAGCAGGTGATCCAGCTCGCATTCAGTTGATCTATGAGAGGGCTTTGGCTGAGAACTGCCTTGTGCCGGATCTTTGGGCACGCTACAATCAGTATTTGGTAAGGAAAAAAACCCCTGATGTTTGCAGTTTTGTTTTCCTGTTTTTTAAAATGTTAGTGGCTGATAAACAAAAGACCAGTAAGTTCTACCTCTATCCGGTCCCTTAGTCTTTTAATTCTTCAGAAACTGATTTTCACCTCACCTTTTGGTTTCTTCCTGTTTTCAGCGGTGTGTTTATTGATCAAGTGAGCATTTCCTCACTGTTTCCTCTAGCTGTGTGTTTTCTCTGCAGAATTAAACCGGGTGTGGGCATCGAGGCTTGTGCTATCTGGCAAAGAGTTGACTAGGTGTAACCAGCTGTGCTGTCAGCCCTGGCGTTGTCTCTGGTAGCTAGTCATCCAGAGGATGTCCCTCCTTTTCTTCTAGCTTTTATAGGCAAAGCAGTCAGAGCTGTCTGAGTCACAGCGGAGAACAAAAACCTAGTTTACCAAAAAAGCGTGAAGCAAGCCCAGATGTTCAGATGGTATTTACATGTGGGCTAGTTAGTGCAATTTGAAAATCATATTGAACTTGAGAGGCAGGGCTTTACATATGGACAGAAGGTCGATCTGTTAAGAGACGAGTGTAACTCGCTACAGGAGGCTTATCTAGGCTGAGTTGCTGTGTCGTCTCTATCTTACCAGCTTGAGGTAGCAGGTTGCAGGGTGGAGCAGCACCTGCCTCCCTTGAGTAGCCTATGTGTGCCCCCTCTTTCTTGTATGCTTTCCTCCCCTCTTGTAAGCATACTAAGAACAGTTGGGAATTTACCTGGTGCCTTTATTATGTTTCTCTCATTGGCAGAAAATACCTAACTGGCGTGGTTAGAAGCAGACAGTTAGGTATTGCAGACTGCACGCGGCGTGAAGTTCTTGTTTGTGTTGCTCCTGAGCATATCCTTTGTTTTGAAGGTGTTCACTGTGTTTTTAGGGCTACAGAATTTAAAATACCCATCTTTTCTTAGCTTTTCAAATATAAAATGGAAGTACTGTTTTAAGGTGTTGGCTCTTTATAAGCTGGTATTAGTCTTAGATGGGCTCTCTGGGTAATAGGAGCTGAAAACTTTGTTGTATGATTATTTCAGGACCGGCAGCTGAAAGTGAAAGAATTGGTCTTGTCCGCTCATGACCGCGCTGTTAGGAACTGTCCCTGGACGGTTGGGCTGTGGATTCGATATCTTTTGGCGATGGAAAGGCATAGAGTTGATCACGGCGTTATTTCTGGTAAAGAAAGACCATCTCAGCAAAACTTACTTACAGTACAGAACTGCTTTCTGCACTCCGAATAATGTATGAGAAATGGTGACCTGCAGGATGCTGTAGGATTTGTTTTCATCCTGCTGCAGCAGTCGTAAAGCTGATGAAACGTACAGTAGCGTGCTTCTAGGGCAAAGCTGCTTTCCTTGAGCAGCTTCAATTCTGAGCGAGCGATTTACTTCAACTATGCACGAGTATTACTGAATTAAACTGGCTTTTATATTCACTTCTTAAACCAATTTCCCATGTGTAGGATTTCTTGTATTTTCCTGTCTTCCTAGAAACGTAAGGTGTATATACTTCTTTGTGCTATACACTGTAGCTTGCTAATTTCATCAATTTTTGAAAAGTAAATATGTTTGTGTGGGTGTTTCCCCATTTCTTTCAGAAATGTTTGAAAAAGCTCTGAATGCAGGCTTTATTCAGGCAACGGACTACGTAGAAATCTGGCAGGCGTATCTTGATTACCTGAGAAGAAGGGTGGATTTTACACAAGGTACATATGATAGATGTGTGAATAAATATTTAAACAGTTGTCTGTGTACCTCTCTGAAACAGTGGTATTACTTTTTTAAAAATTTAACAGTAGTTTCATGTCTTTCACAAAAATTGCTTTCTGGCCAGTTAGTGTCTATAAAATATATGAACTTAGTTGGTTTAAAGCAGCTCTTTGCTGACAGAGTAGATTGTGCTGTTGCAAAAATGCCCTGGCTTATATTTTAGGTACTTGATGGTTTTTTATTATGCATGTAGTGAGTTATACTGAAGCAAAAAAATTTTGGCTTTTCTTCTCCAACCTCCCCCCCCCCCCCCCCCCCCCCCCCCCCAATCATTGTGGCTGTTAGGGAAGAGGTTTTAGTGGATGGGAGATGAAAAATATAATTTAATTTTAAGGCAATTCTTTCTTTTTTCTAAAGACTCAAGTAAAGAACTAGAAGAGCTGCGGTCTGCATTTGCACGTGCAGTGGAGTATTTGAAACAAGAAGTAGAAGAGCGTAAGTTAAATCATCCAATATATTGTTTTCTCTTCTTCAAAATAATTTTATAAGACTAGTTCTCCACACAATGTTTAACTTGTGTTCAAGTGTCTCGAACACTTTAAGAAAGCTGTGGGTAAACATTTCATCTACAGTGTAGAACTTGTTTAATAAACACTTTATTTCCAAGAGCCATTCACAAACAGCACTTACTTTTATTCCCAGGATTCAGTGAAAGCGGAGATCCGTCCTGCACCATCATGCAGAACTGGGCGAGAGTTGAGGTGATGTTTCTATCTGCTGTGTTTATATTGCCAGACTAGAGGAAACTGGTCATTTTAGCGTTCCAACCATAGAACGCAATCCTCTGGCGTTTTGTTTGGGCAACTTCAATCTTTCTTCTTCCACTTGTGTGTCTGGACTGGTAAAGCACATAGTGTAGCTTCAGGCTTGAAGTATGACATCCCAGGAAAGAAACAGCATTCTCTTTGAAGAAGTTGTCAGGACTGTTAGCGTGTTTCTAGTCCTGTGACTGCAGTATGGCACAGAGATCTGTGAGTAACTTGGTTATCAGGCTACCCACGCTGGCTTGGAACTGATAAGTCTGTAAAGCACCTTGAATCCTGCCTGCCTTAGTGCTGCCTGTACTAGCTAGTTTCAGACTAGTATCAGTGTGCTGGTGCAGTCACTGCCTGCAAGTGGATGTTTTATTTTCCTTCCTTTGCCACAGGCTCGTACGAATCAGGATAAGTCACGTTACTTTTGTGTTATAACTTCTCTGGGCATAATGCCTGGGTGGCTTGCCAAAGTCTCAGGTGCTGCAATCTTCATGACCAAATGTGGGCCTGAATTGGAATTAGTTACTTTGCACTTTCTGTGCACTTAGTGGAGAGAGAAGTAGGCACTTCCAGGTGTGATTCAGGTTATGCTAAAGCAGTTCTAGCGGGTCGGCTGTCTAGTGTACCCATGTATCTCCACAGTTACATCGGCTGAATCCCACTTGGGTGTCTTAATCCGTTTTCCTCTCTTCCCCCGTTCCCCCAGTTGAAGAGGCTTAGGGTAGTGGCAGAGATGAAGCACTTCTCTTAGGCTGAGAACTGGTTTTGTGTTTATGTGCTCTATTAGGTACATTCATGAATAATGACAAAAGGAAAAATTGAGAAACAACTATCTAATTTTTTTGTAATGACCAAAATGAAATGTGTGTGGGAGCCAGAAACCAAGAGGGATGTAACAGGCGGGCAGGGAAGTAGTATTCAGTAGTAGGATTGCATTAGGTGTTCACCTTGATGACTCAGGAGCAGATGTATCTTCCTGGGTTTGTGTGCATGTTCTGTGGTGTTTTCTTGTTTTGGGGGGTGAGGGGGAGGCAGGGGGGTAATGGTGTTGGACAAGTAACCCTAAATCGAGTACTCTGGATGCTGTGTTTCAGGCCCGCTTATGTAACAACATGCAGAAGGCCAGAGAACTCTGGGACAACATTATGACTAAAGGGAATGCCAAATACGCTAACATGTGGCTGGAGTATTATAACCTAGAACGGTAAGAGCTTGGCTGGTTGGAAGAGTTAATTAACTTCTTAGTTTCCTCATCTGTGCGAGACAAGACGTAGATGCTTAGCATGGGTGTACTTCCTATGGGGTTATAATATGCTTTTGAGGTTCTTACAGCAGCTCTGCAGTGTATTTCGGAAGTATGACAGCAACAATGAGTAGTGCGAGTTTGCTGGGGAAGGAGGGAAAACATTTGTGTAGAATGAAGTTAACTGCCTGTCTATAATCTTGCTGTGGAGGACCGGCTCCTCACTGCCGCGATTTCCCTCCTTAGAGCTCATGGCGATACCCAGCACTGCCGGAAGGCCTTGCACCGGGCTGTGCAGTGCACGAGTGACTATCCGGAGCACGTCTGTGAGGTGCTGCTCACGCTGGAGAGAACAGAAGGTAACTAACTGCCTGTCGTCTCGTTTTACCCTGGTTAGTGTACAGTGATGCAGAGTGAATTTTGATCTAGTGCTTTGTGTTCTGGTGAAGGCTTATTTTCTTTTCACTACTGTAGTGTATGCAAGCAACTCTTTTTTCTTTTTTTATATATATTTTTTTTTTCCCTTCTTCTCTGGCCTGACTTGGAGCCTGCTGAAATTGCGTTTTTCCATGCCTTTTTGGAGTGTTGTATTATAAATGAGAGGTTTCTGCTCTGCTTGGTTTTTGTTTTCATTTTTCTTTGAAGGCTACTTGTTATAGTTAGAATTTTCATGTGTAATGGTTAATATTAAGAGTAAGTTCTGTGAACTCATTGACTCTTATTTTTCCAGAATTGTATTTTCAAATTATGGGAAAGCTAAATACAAGGCTTTTTTCTTTTTTTTCTCTTCATCCTTTAGGAACATTGGAAGACTGGGATGTAGCAGTTCAAAAAACAGAAAACAGATTAGCTCGAGTTAATGAACAAAGAGCAAAGGTCAGAACTCTCTGTGAACTACATGAGCAGTTTCTAGGAAATACCTATGTTAGGATCATGCTTATCCGAATGTCAGATTTCTAATATTGGTTCCCATAGATAAGCTGGAATTGCCTTAAAGCCTCAGAACTACTGATTTTAGTTCAAAATTATAGCTAACCTCTCTTGATGCTTTTTATCTTTCACCTTTTGACCCTTGGATGGATAGAAGAGTAACGTGCACTCCAGGAAAGCTATAAGAGCAAACAATTGAGATGTGCTTTAAATGATGATCCCATTAGTGCTGTGTTTAATGTAGCTTAGGAGAAAACCCTCCAGGTTCAGTACTCTAGAAAACGCTCTGCAGTCGCTAGAAAAAAAAACTCTTGCATATTTGTAGGCTGCTGAGAAAGAAGCTGCTCTGGCAAAGCAGGAGGAGGAGAAAGCTGAACAACGAAAGCAGGCTCGAGCAGAAAAAAAAGCTTCCAAAAAGGCTAAAAAACCCAGGATTGGAGACAAGCGCAAAGCAGATGATGATGATGAGGGTGAATGGGGACAAGAGGAAGAAGGTAAAAAATTAAAACTTCAGACCTCTGGCAACAGGGTTATGGGTTGCCTCGCTTCGGCTAGAGGCAGATGGGGAAGTGTGTCGCTGGTGTCTTCAGAGCTGCTGCCTTTTTGGGGTCTCTTTCCCCTAGGAGGTCTTGGTTGTGGTAATGAAATGGAAGCAAGTGGTTTTTGACGAACAGAAGTATATGTTTATAAGAACTTCTAGAAGGATTTATTTTTTTAGGTTTTTCTTATTCAGAGAAATATTGTAATTTTTTTATTATTCTTTGTGTTTTGTGTTGTGGTTTGTTTTTTTTTTTAAAGTCATTTTCCTGACTCATCAAATGATGCTAAGGCATGTGTCTAAATTAGGTTATTCAGTATTGTAGCAGTCTGGAAAGTGGTAACAGAAAACTTTAATAGATTGCTGCCCCTGGGAGTTTTGGGAGCTTTTAGATGTTTATGTTTCTTACTTAAAAAAAAAAAAAATCCCATTCAACAAAGAGAAAGAACATGAATCAGTAGTTGTAACTGACAGAAAAAAGGAAAAAAAATAGCCCTGTTGCTTTCATCTAAATACTTACTGCCTGGGTCAAATAATCTGTTGTTACTCATTCTTAAAAACCTGAGAGAGGTTATTATTTTGTGTCTTTAAGACCTGTCACTGTATTTGTGGTTTCACCTGCTGCTTCCAAACTCCATAGCAGTGATGGAGGACAGCTTAATTTCAGTGATGAATGGAATAGTGTAATTTTTTTCTAGTAAGGCTTTCAATTTCATTGATCAGCAGAGCAGCCCAGCAAGAGACACAAGGGAGAGGGTGACGGCGTACTACTTGATGAAGACATGGAGGTGGAAACGGGGCTGTTTGGAAGAAGTGGACCTGAAAAGCCGGATCGCCCAGCAAACCAAAAGGAAAAGGCATCTACCAGTCGAAAAGACATCCCCAAAGTTTTACATGACAGCAGTAAAGATAACGTCACCGTCTTTGTCAGCAACCTTTCCTACAACATGGCAGATCCTGAAGTGAAACTGAAAGAGCTCTTTGAGGGCTGTGGGGAGGTGGCAGAAATCCGTCCAGTATTCAGCAACAAGGGGACTTTCCGGGGCTACTGCTATGTAGAATTCAAGGAAGAAAAATCTGCTGCCCAAGCACTTGGCTTGGATCGTAAAGTTGTGGAGGGAAGACCAATGTTTGTTTCTCCATGTGTTGACAAGAACAAGAATCCAGACTTTAAGGTAAACTCATTTCTTTCAAGTACAAGGTTGAACAGTGGGACTGCATAGGAAAGCTAGCAGAATGTGTCGCTTCCAGAGGGCTTGCATCTCATGAATTCGTGTTGTGCTACTTTGGCATGGTAATGTTGTGTCTTAGCAGTAAAACTGTTTTCTGGGAGTTCTTGCATCTTAAGTTACTTTGCCTTAAACCAGGATTGACGTTGGCAGATTTCTGCAAACCTTGAGTAAGCTAATCCGAGTAGCTTGTTACTGGTGTGATGTACCCAGATTCTTCCTTGAGCATCTCAATCTGTAAAGTACTCTGTTTTGATTGAGTCATACAGCTGTGGGCATTTATTACACAACCCACTGGTTCTTGTTAACAGTCTGTACAGAGATCAGTTGTGTAATTGGTGGTTTTCTGCATTACGGGGTTATTGCACAGAAAAAACTTAGTGTTCAGATAGGGGCAGCTGAGCAAGAAGGCGTTATGAATGTCTCCTTCGCAGTGAGAAGGGCCATAGGTGTTTAGAAGCGTCTCAGTTCTAAGCCTTACTAAGGACCTGCAAGTGTATGCCTGTCTGCTTACGTGCAAATATCTTTCAAGATATTACTCGTGGCTTTAAGGTGCTTTTGGATCACACAAATACAAAGTAGTCTGATAACCTTTTGGGGGTGTAACAGGTTGAAATCCTTGGAGTCTCTGACTGGTTTGGGAACTAACAGCCTTTTGTTTCTTCAGGTGTTCAGGTATAGCACTACGCTGGAGAAACATAAACTGTTTATATCTGGTTTGCCATTTTCCTGCACTAAGGAAGAGCTGGAAGATGTGTGTAAAGCACATGGGAATGTGAAAGACATCCGGCTGGTCACCACCCGAGCTGGAAAACCCAAGGTAGGCATCCTTAATGCGATCTTAATTTTAAGAAATCCTTCAAAAAGAAGCTCTTCATGAAGTTTGGATACAAAAAGTAGGTTTTATATTTTAAAAGTTGCCAACCTGGCTTTGCATTAAATCCAGGCATTTCTGCGAGATTTACACAGCTCAGTGTGCCTTTGTACCAACAAATAAGAAGTAGGAGGGAAAGAGGAATTTTTCAAAAATACTACTTAAATTGCACGAGAAGAATGTGTGATATAAATGGGATGGAGGGGAAGATGTTTACTGTGCTTTCCGTATAGTAAATAGGCATTAGTGAGTCTGCAAAGAGTTTGTTTTTAAAGTAACTGACTAGTTAGGGTTCCCCTGGTGTAACCAATTCCCCCCCTCCCTTTCTTCAGTTGCCTGAGGCTATTGTTCATAAGACCTGCTGCAATAATAGATTTGCCAGTGAGAAATGAGCTGCCTCTCTCTGACAGGGCTTGTTATTTCCATCCTGGAATAAATGACTCCTTGTTAAATAAGAGACTCTAAACCAGCTGCTGCTGCTCTGCCAAAATTCTACCTGACACCTTGGCCGTGTCTGTGTATTGGGCGCTTCTCACAGGTGCATCCTGGTGATGATGTGCATGTATTCTTAAAATGGATTTTCTAGCTCTTGGTTGTATCTCAAGTACAGTTCCTGTTCCATGCATAGCTGGTAACGGGTGCTCTCACGTGTGCCCCAAGTCTTGCATCCACGTTCTGAGCTTCATTTGAGCTGGGATTCCGTCTAAACCACAAATAAATGTTCTTTGAATGTTATATAAAATCTGATGTATTTCCTGTGAAACGGGGTAATCCAAAAATACAGCTTAAGGGTTCGAATGTCATTTAGAAGAATAACAATAGCAGAACTGGGAGGCGATGCCTCCCGACGGCTGTCCTCGCTGTAGGAGCCTGCCGCAGCAGATGCCGGGGCTGGCCGTTTGTCCCCTTGCTGGAAATAAGGCCCCATGACTGCAGGCGCACCAGCAGCTGTTACCTTGTGAAGCCAACGCCGATTCATTCCCTGCGAAGAACACTTGTTGGCAGTCGCTGTTCTCGGGGCGGCAATGCCAGCCTCTTTAGAGACGGTGCCTGTCAGTCCTCTTGGAGCCGCTTAAGATGTGTTTACTGCTCTTGAAACCAAGGTGGCCGCGATGGCCCTATGATAGTGGACTTGATTCCTTAAGTATGAGTTGTAGCTCAGTGAAGAATCACAGGAGAGTCTGTGTGGGCCTTTCTGTTCTAGCTCCATGGATAGATTTATTTATCTTTTGCTCCACTATGAATACAAATCTGTCCAATACCAGATTCAGCCTGACTATGCATTTAGAAGTGAAGACTTGCCACTGACTTGGTACTTCATTATATTTATTGGGATCTTGGTTTTCTTCCTTTTTTTTTTTAATACCCCTTCCACAAATTAGGGCATCATGAATGAGAGTTAAGAATGCAGGTTGTAGATGTGTGTAGATAAGAATTTTAAGCTAAAGAATACTGTGACCCTTAACCATGTTTAGGTCTGCTTTCTGTACGATTTTCTTGTCAGTTGGCTAAATTATTAGCAAAAGCTGTAATGCAGAGAAAGAAGCACTAAAACTAATGTAGGTTACCCCTTTTCCTTATTTAGGGCCTGGCCTATGTGGAATATGAAAACGAAGCTCAGGCCTCGCAGGCTGTGCTGAAAATGGATGGCCTGACAGTCAAGGAGCACGTCATCAAGGTGGCCATCAGTAACCCACCTCTCCGAAAGCTGCCAGACAAGCCCGAGGCAGGCAGAGCCTCGCAATTTGCGGTCCCGCGACAGATTTACGGAGCGTAAGTATTAGTGAGGGAGACTGCTTGGCAGTGCTTAAAAAGGAAACACTGGCTTGCTTTATACGCTAAAATGTGGGAATCTCATCTCAAATATTAGAGAATGTTTAAAAGGTGCTGAACCATGAAAATTTGGGTTGCTGGATTGATGAGGAAAAGCAGATTTTTCTTTACATTACCGAGAGAAACAGGTCTGTAGTGACTGAGTGTACCAGGCGTGGACATCCCGTTGGATCTGATGTTAGCACCTGAGCACTAATAACGTCCACGTCCTCTCGCTGCGGAGAACCAGCCGTTGCTCACAGTGAGCATGAAGGTCGCTCTTTCATCTTTTAGAGCGCTCCTGCTGCTTAGCGTTGCGTTGGCCTGGTATTGTACGTGCCCTGTAGATAAACGCGGAGCTTCAGTGTCTGGGGGCTGTTGGGCAGTTGTTTTCTGCCGGGACTCAGGTACACCGTTTCGAAGGGCACCCATTGAAAGCTTTGCACTACTTATTACTGAAACAAATGACAGGAATCATATTGAAACGGGTGTTCCTCATAGTGAACAAAGCCCTCTTTGTTTCCCCAAGCTAAAACAGTATGTTCAAAGAGCACTGGGATATTTTTAAATGTCACTTTTTGTTTTCCAGGCGAGGGAAGGGAAGGACGCAGCTTTCAATGATGCCTCGTGCGTTGCAGCGCCAGAGTAATCCTGTGGCAAAGGCTGAGAATGGGATGGTCCAGAATTCACCAGCAACTTCATCCGAACCCCCCGAGGAGCCTAAAAAGATGTCCAATGCTGATTTTGCCAAGATGCTACTGAAAAAGTGAGCAGAAAGTGCAATCAGCGGGTCTGGTAAAATGTGAAATGCCTTTATGGAAGCCATGTTGTGTCCTTATGCTAGCAAGGAGAGAACGCCAGTCACAATCATGTGTAAATACTGTTCTGGACTACTGCATTCATCGAGATCAGTGTAGGATGGTACAAATCCAGTTGTTTTTTCCTCTGTTTCTAAGAGCAAAGAGTTACACTATATTCTGGTAAAATGGCGTTATATGATCCCTCATATTGAGGGTAACGAGGGGGGAAATATTTCCTGCACAGGTTGGATGCCACATCAAGTTTTATGAATACTTTACAAATATTTCTCTTTCATTAACGAATGAGATGCAACGTGAAAGCCTAGTGATAACCTTGTCAAGCTCCGCTGGCCAGTTGGGATTGTGATTGCAGTCATTCTCTCTGACAACGAACCCATTTTACACCCGAACACACACGCGCAGGGACAGCCATCTCCTTCCATTAAGAGTTAAATGGCAGATGCTAGTAACTTCACCACAATGGCCTATTTTAGTATTGGGAGAGTTTCTATACATATGTGTGTATATGTATATACGCAAATATACATATATATGTATTCAGTTACTGTTCTGTTCAAGTTGACCTGTTTTTTATATTGTGTATTTGTAAAAGACATTCAAATTATTATTTTTAAGTGTCATGAGATAATACTTAGATCTGGTAACTTTGTTTCCCATAAAAGCTGTACATGCTGTTGCTGAGGACCATTTTTTTTTTGGTTGTTTTCGCTAGCTAGCTCATACGTCTTTTGCAGGTGGTTTCTGTATGGTTTTGTACAAATGTGAAGTGCAAGCTGATGTTTCTTGGTTTATTAAACTCAAGTTCTCAAAGGTTTTCTATAAATACTGTTGCTTTTGTTTAAATGTGGGTGTTGGAATTGCACTTATCCTATGGCAGCTGGGTAATACTGATGTACCTCGCCTCTCGGGCGCACTGAGATAGTGTCACTTACATACCTTTAAGTTACTCATTCCGTATAGTATGAGTGTCCTGAAAGCACTTCAGTGATCACCTCAGACTTTAAAATAATCTGGTACGTGATCTTGGATAGAAGTATTGCTGCTTTCCGACACAAACTGCTGGAAGTCAGCACAGGTGGGGGTTGATGCGAGGGGGACCCCAGCACCAAGCTCACTTGTACGACACAAGCACTGCTGCAAATAAACACTATTTTCAGTGCTTACGTTCTGTGCTGATGTGGCTTGGCTTTACTTTGAAGCGACGAGTCTGCTTCGCAGCTCTAAACCACGGCAGAGCAGCAGTTGTGATACAGCGAGGGACCCAGTTCTGTCGGTGCCTGCTCGCAGTGTGGTGTGCGGCCTCTTCTGTGCCAGAAGCTTGGCCATCCAGCACTGTACTGATGATGCAATGGGATTGTCTCTCAGAATTGGCTAAAACAGGATGATTTATGTTTCATTTGGCTGTTGGGGTTGGACTTGCTGCTTTAGAGCCCTCGGTTGTGCCCCACGCCGCAGCGGAGTTGTGTGTACTGTGTAATGGCCGATGTAAACTGCTACTCCACAAGCTGAGCTGTAAGCGTTTCTTAGCTTACTGCCCAGAAAAGTGTTTTGAGAACAGCCTATTCCAAACAAAGTCTTTAATATTAAAATAGTTTATTAATCTGTTACTAAAATAACATTTTTTTTTTTTCCCAGAGCTCTAAAGTGCAGATTTTATTTATACTCACCTCGCACTACAAAAATAAGCACGCTTTGTAAGGACAGAGCAGCCTTCCTCGTTTATTGTTTGCTTTCCCTGTCAGCAGTAATCGGTACATAAGCATGGAGTGGTGCTGTAGCGATAACTCCCAGTCTTGCCCTGTTGCCTGCTCGTATAAAATGGCATAACTACCTTGCAGGTAAGAGAGAGTTAGAAGGGAAGAAACTTAACACGGGCCTGGGACAGTCTCACGGGTTATGCTGTTTTGCCAAGGGCTTAAGCTGAACAGCGCTCCAAAGGGGACTGAATTGACGTTTTCTGAACTTAGAGGTGTTGGGATGAATTACGCTGTTGCACAAGTGGCAGGCAGGGTGTAGGGAACTGTTCCATGTTAGCCTGCAGGTGCTTTCTACCTTAAAAGCAGAGATAAGGGACGCTGCTTTGAGGTGCACAGCAGCTTCCAGGTACCACACTAACTGCCGCTACAGCACAGAGAGGCCTCGTGTGATTCTTGACGCATTTATCACAGTAATAATGTGATGTAGTTATCAAAAAAAACTGAACAGTTCTCTCTTGTAGATTGAAGAAACTTAAGTTTTTGGCAAACTTGCTCTACGAATTCTTACCAAAGTGGCACAACTGATAAAGGTTGTCTCATGGTTATGTATAACAACCTTTTCTGCCTGCAGCTTTGCAGAGCAAGCTCTTCTCAAACTCTGAACTGAAATGTGTAAGGAGAGTTGCAGTTCCCCAGGGATCCTGCTTGAGGCGGGGTCTGAGGCAGGGCCTCAAGCCCTAGGCAGTCCTTCTGCCTGGAGTGTGGCAAAAGCACCTCACCGTTCAGAGAAATAAGTCAGAGCAGTTCTTCTCTTGTTCCAGTCACATCATCTGTAATCTTAAACCAAACACTTCCCGCTGCTTGGACAAAACTCCCCCTAGGAAAGGCAACTGAAAGTAAACGTGCAAAGTGCTACTGAAAACAGAAATGGGAGGGGAGAGATGCCTCTGAACTGGAGTTCAGCGCTGTCTGAACTATGAGGAGGACAAACTCTGGCTGACAGGAAGGAGTCTGATGAACATAGCTGAGAGTGCTGTTACAGCCAGGGGATTGTTGGGCTGTTCTGAACAACAGGGAAGAGGTAGCACAAAAGCAACAAGTCAGTTAAGACTCTGTCTTGCCTAGCAGCTCCTTGACGAGGTAAGACAATGCAGTTGGCTGACTAGGCAAAGGGTTGTGATTGAAGCAGCTTCTCAAAGCTTAATTTTAAGGAGAAATTAAATTCTACTTCAGCTTGTTGAGCCCCTCTGACACCTCTCCCCACCTCCTTCCAGTAGCACAAGCAAGTCATAGTGCACAGTCAACGTCAACAGTTCACATTTCAGCTTGGCATAATGTATATAAATAAATTATATTAATTTAATCAAATGTAAGACACTTTAAATAAATGAAATGCTAAAGAGTGACACCTCCTGTCGAGTTATTTCCCAGCAGGAATATTGAGTGGCTTGGCATTCTGTTCTCCCACGTGTTCCTCGGCATCTGAACGTCCACAAACCTCAAGTCTTGACAGGGATAGTTTGTTTGCATCCAGCAGCGCTGCCATCCGCTTCAGGTAAGCCCACGGAGTATTCCGTGGTGGCAATGAGCAACATGTCCAGCGTCGTCTCAGTACACTTAGCGATGAAGCGTATGAAAGGCCTCACGTCGCCCTCGTTGGCTACTTCTAGGACGTGGTAATACTCGGCCCGTTGCTCCTTGCGGATCGTGATGGGTGGGTAGCCTGCCTGCATTAGTATGAGGTTCATTAACAGGCGCGAGGTCCTTCCGTTGCCGTCTACAAATGGATGGATGTAAACCAACTTGTAGTGGGCTAACGCAGCAAATTCCACAGGGTGCAAGCTCATGGCATCTTCAGAGTTAATCCACTGCACAAACTCCTGCATCTGTTTCTCAACGTCCTGGGGATGCGGCGGTATGTGGTGGCCTACAAACACCTGAGTAGTCCTGAACCGCCCTGCCTCCACCGGGTCGGCGTAGCCCAGCACCCGCCGGTGTATCTCCAGGATGTCACCGATGGTTACAGAGCCTATCCGCGACACCAGCGTGGTATTGACGTATTTCAAAGCCGCGTGCATACCGATCACCTCGTTCTGCTCCACTAAGCTTTTTCCAGGAACGGCGTATCTGGTCTCAATGATGTGTCGTATTTCGGACAGCGTCAGCGTGTTTCCTTCGATAGCAACCGTGTGGTAGATGTGGTGATAATAGGACTCCTCCATCACGCGGCGCAGGGCAGAATTGCCTTTGGGGATCGCCATCACTTTTTTCACCTTGCTGTCAATAATGCTAAAATACCTCTGGTCTATCTCTTCAACTAAAGGTAGTGTCCGGTCCCGATTGATCAGAGCCTTCTCGTTGCAGGGAGAAATGGTTAGCGCTTTGGAGTACAAATAGTCGGCTTGAAGAATGTCTTTTTCCTCTTCAGAAAAGATACCAAATTCATTCAGGGCGTCCACGTAATCGGGGTCCATTTTGAGGGCGTACACAAAGAGTTTGTGGGCTTTCTCCCGCTTTCCTTGGCGCTTCATTTCGAGGGCTTGATTCAGAGCCGCTTTGGCTTCTAACTTCACTTCTGAAATGCAACAACAACAGATAACAGGGTAGCAAATTTTACTGAAACCCCTGGAGGCTGCCACTGTTCACCTATATAAAAATTAAATAAAGCCAGTCCACGAGAACCATAACGGGGAACTTGTATTCCAGCCTTCGCCAGGCTCCGAGCGCAGAGGCTCGTGCCACAGTTGCAGGCCGAGTATGCGGCGGCAGAGCTGTTCTGGCAGGAAGCGTGGTGAGGCAGCATGTGTGAGCAGCGTGGCTGTAGCCGTCCTGGCCAACCTGGCTGCTTGGTGTGGGAGGACGCAGCCTTAAATCCCTTCTCTTGGCAGTAGTGCCAGTTCTCTTGCTAGAAGCGCAGCCCGCAGCTGCTAACAGCACTTCTATCCCATTTTTCACTGAACTATCAAACATCTTCCCAGCAATAATAGCTTTAATGCGAACAAAGATACAGTGCTGGAATCGTAATGATTCTTTTGAATGTTTTCCAAATTAACGTCCTGTCCAATAAAGGCAACGACTGCAGGCTGTCGTTGCCAGAAAGGCTGTTCAATGACAGCCAGGATTTCAGGATTCGTGCCGTGTAGCCCAGGTTACTGGGCAATAAAACCCCACTCTGTATTCCAGTTACCTTAACAGGACTTACTAGTACCAAAAGCATGAGGAAAAACAACTGAGGGACAAAGCAGCGCCGAGGGAAGGCCACGGCGTCGCCTTTCTGCGGCACAGGGCAATGGAATGCAGTCGGGCTGCTGCCGGCAGCCAGGCTGGCGATGGCACCTCTGACCTCCAGGTCATTTACAGCCGACGTTCATTTGCGGTTGGGCAGGGAGAGTTCGTTACCATTATGGGGTACAGGAGAGCATGGGGTAGGGGGGGCAGGTTGCCAGATGTGGGTTGTTATTACACAGCAACTCAGCTGTTCCCCCGCGCCTGCCCAGGGACGCTCTTACCTGGGGAGGCTTTGCCTTTCAGCACCAGCAGCTCCAGCCCGTTGGAGGTCACGCTCAGCCCGGTTGTTTGTCCTGCGTACTTGCTGACCTCCGAGGAGCCCGCGCCCAGTTTACTTCTCAGGAAGGCGAGTCCTTTGAGCACTGCATGGCACTGGTCTTCCACAGCAGCCAGCGGGAGCAGCAGCATCACGAGCGAGCCCAGGAGGAGCACGAGCACGGCCGCCCACCTGACACGGACCCACAGCGTTATCCATTTCAACTCGGGATCTGTCGCCATAGACACGAGATTCATCCTGCTTCCAGCGCAGACACGAGGAACATCTCCTTCCCCGCTGCTCCCACCTGGGAACAGAAACAGCTTTACCCAGAGCTCCGCGTCACGGGGCAGCCGTGGTGCTGGAGATGTGGCACCCGAGCGGACTTGACCGTACGTGCTCTGTGTTTCTGCCACAGCTACTAGGGGTTATCCCAAGCGCCCACCTTCTCCTGCCACCTCTAAGCACAGCAGGGCGGGGCGCCTGCAGAATTCAGTGTAACACGGATCCTTATGGGATCTGCTATACGTTAATGCGACAGCAGCAGCACGAGGAGATGCTGGTGCCCAGGAGGAGCAGGGGCACCGGGCTGTGCCCGCCGGCTCTGCGGGGACGAGGGAGCTCTGTCCCGCAGGCGTACGGCACAGCTGCCCGCCTCCTCCCGGCCTGCGCCCCCGCAGCCAGAGGCTCCCGGCTCCTGCGCGTCCTCCCGGTGTGGAAAGCCCTCCCCAGCCCCCTGTGCTCCCCTTCAGCCGCTCCCCTCCAGCGCCGTTCCCTCCCCGGGGCTCCTTCCCGCGGCCTGGCCCCCCTCGCCCTCAGCTCCTCCCGTCCGGGCCCCCCGGTCCTCCCTCCTGCCCCGGCCCGCAGCCCCCTCCCTCCCCGGGCCTCAGCCTCCCCTCAGGCCGGCATCATTCTCCTCCTCCTCCTCCTCCTCCCCACCGGGCCCGCCTCGGCCCGGGCCCCCGCAGCCCCCAGCCTCCCCTCAGGCCGGGGTCCCGCTGGCCCCACCAGCGCGGCCCGCGATCCCCCTCACCCCCGGGGTCCCCCCTGCGCCCCAGAGTCCCCCCGTCACCTTTGCCGCCTCCCGGAGCCGCCGGCTGCCGGCTACAGTAGCCCCGCCTGCTCGGACCCCGCCCTCCGCGCCCTGCCATTGGCTAAACCGCCCGTCTTCTCCTCTTCTATTGGCGTTCACAGCGGATCCGTCTGTCTTGTGTCCCGCCCCCCTTCCTGCCCTCGGCTTCCTGTGGCGTCTTCCGGATAGCGCCACACCCCTGGAGCAGGAGAAGCTCGTGGAGGGTGAGAACTGGTGAACGTTCATGCCAATCACGCGACGAGCAGCCAATAAGAAGGGAAGATGGAGGCGGGGCGGACTCCCAATCCTTAAATAGCACGTGGGCCCGCCCCCAGTTGCTATGCGACGGCGGCGGCCTAGGGGGGAGCAGGCCGCCATTGCTCCCCTCAGGCCCGGTGCAGGACCCTGCGGGTCGGGGCCACGGCCGCTGCTTTCCTCAGGCTCGGGGCAGGGCTCCGGGGCTGCCCGTGCTGTCTGGAGGGTGGCCCAGCCCGGGTGGCCGCTTGAGGGTGGAGGGCTGGGAGATAGCAGCTGCCTGGCTGGTGCGGCCCTCTCGGGGTGGGGGGCTGTGTCGGGGCGCGGTGGTGTGGGGAGCTCAGCAAATCATTCTCAGCGCTCATAGCTTGTTGATTTGCGTGGCAGAAAGCCTTTTCCTGGCCCTTCTGGAAAAATACTCCTTATTTTGCCTTAAGGCAGCTGGGGGTGTCAGTAAGCAACATACCTTGGTGCTCTGCAGCAGGGCTGTGCCTTTCCCTTTTCCTAAAGACTGGGAACAGGGAGAGATTTGACAAAAGCTGAAGGAGAAGAGAACGTTCTAGAGAATTGCGGGTAACTCGCTTGCATTTCAGTATCTAGCGAGATGATAGACAGTTTTCTACCAGATCCTTACACAGCAAATCATCGCTGGCAGGGAAAAATAACCTGGTTTGGCAGAAATAAATTGTGGCGATTTAAACTGGTTTTCTGCTTTGTAGCTGACAATAGTGTCAAAGCGGGTAGGGTGAACAGAGCTCTTGAGTTGTGAGGGCTTGGAGCTCTCCGACACGACGTGCCCAGAGGAATGCTAAGGGAGATGGGCCTGGGCTGCTTCCCTGCGGATGGTGTGCACCGCGCTGCTGTGAGCACAGCACAGCGTTCCTCAGCTGCGGCGGCTTCTCTCGCTGTGGGGTGTTGCGGGGGGAGGTTTTACCAGCATCTGTCCTTTCCACTTTTGCTTACTGTTGCAGCACTGGCTGGGGTGAAGGAGTAAAGAACGTGTCTAAAACTTGCTTGTGGTACTGGGTCAGGTTTGTTGGCAAGAGCCTAGGCAGAAAAAGGAGAAAATTTAAATTATTTTAGTACAATGAACAGATGTTCTTAAACGTGAAGTTCAAGAAAGGCAGTCGGGAGGAGGAGGTCAGGCCCAAAATACACCCTAACGCCTGCCCATGTGTCTGCCTCTGCGCGGGCTGTGCCTTGTGAAGCCTCGGAGAGCAGCCGGTTCTCAGATCCCTCCTGATGCGTTGGGCACAAACGCAGTGTTCTCTCCTCCTCGGATTCTGTTCCTCACAGCCTTGCGCTTCCCTCGCGCCTGCTGGGTACACGCCGAGGGTCCCTTTCCTGAACAGTGTCTTGAAACCAAACCTTTCAGAGGAGCTGCTGGTGCGGTGGGCGCTTTGCACGGTGGACTTCCACCGACGAGGACAAGCCGCCTTTGCGCCCGAATGATCAAGGAGCACGCTGCCAGCGCTTAAGTAAGAGCATAGTACGGATGGTGTCTGTGCACAGCATCCTGGTCCAGGTTAGCTTTGTGCTCCTATGCCGTTCTGCTTCCTCTGCAAATGACGTCGCGTTACGTGGAGGTTTCCAGAGGCAGTCTTCCTTCTCTTGCTTGTTTTTAGTGGGAAAGGTGGTAACCGCTCTCTCAGATGTTTATTGATTTTACTAGGATTGACAAAAGCAGCTTGATGAACTCAGTTCAACCAGCGTCCCTAAAAAGAGACTGACAGCACCTCAGCCCTGAGACCACTCGGCAGCAAATGGAGCCCAAGGCGATTCCTGCAGCACAAAATTACCATGTCCTCCAGCCATTTGGAGCCTGTCAGAGCCCGTTAATGCTGAAAGATAAGTTGGGGGGATAATTAGCATTTGAAGGATAAGCAAATCTATCTGCCCTTCAAGAGGAAGCTCCGACAGAAACGGGTATTTTCCTCAGTGCCAGTGACAGGACACCCAAGCCTAATTACAGAATAATTATAGGGCGGTGATGTATTTTCCTTTTAAAAATGGTGAGAAGCACATTTAGAATCTGTTCACCAATTAAATCTGATCCAGCAGAGGAGAACAACGCCGATCGCCAGGAATGCCTGGCATCTCCTCCCGGCTTTGACGCCGCTCGGTAGCCTTGGAGCGGTACTTCTTTGCGACTGCCGTGCTAGAAGCCGACGATGCCACGCTGTCCTCGGGGATGCCAGCAGCGCTGCTGATCCTTGGCGATTCTACCCCTCTTCCTCGGCACGGATCCAGGCCGGCTCAAGGGTTGCCGTTGCCAGTACATTGCAATTATTTATGATTTTGTCGGGGATAGTGAAGGGAGATCCCCACGTAGATGGTAGGAAGGAGCGGGGTTGTCAAACGCTGGAGCTGTAGCCCTGGCTTGGCCCGCTGGGCCTCCCTGGCAGCTCTCGGCGTGGCTGGACACGGACGTGTCTGGAGCCACGGTTGTGCCGAAGGGCTCCGATCTGGAGAGAATTTGCATTTGAAATGGTGCCGTTGGTTACGGCGTTGCAGAGGGATGCTGGAAGCATTACAGCTGCGCCATGGGAGAAGACGTGTAAGAGGCCGGTTCTTATTACTTAATATTTGAGGCAGAATCCGGCAAATGTGGCAGTGGACGGGTCCCTGCAGCCGGTAGGTGGCACTGACTCATTTCGCTGCTCCGCAGAAACCTCCCAGTGGGCTGCAGTCCCTCTCCTGGACCTTTATACCTTCTGCCTTTAGAGGCAGTGATCACGAAAAACATATTTTAAGGTTGAGTAAGGCTCTGGCTTCCTTTTGGAACTGTTTGTACTGGGATAAAAATGGCCTTTCTGTGCGCTAAGGAGGTTTTGGGGATCTATTGCTGATGCGTAACTGCGGCTGGTGGCACGGACCTTGCATTTCTATGAAGCTTGCACAGTGCTGTGTCTAACGGCAGCCATCGGGCTGATCCCTGTGACAACCTTACCTGACGTAAATTTGGAAGATGTGATAAGGCAGAAATGTTAGCGTTGTTTCTTTCTGGCTTCCGTGAGCCACATGTTAAAAGGAAAAAAATAAAATGTTCGCAAAAGGGAGGGCTTGCCTGCCTCCCCTCCCCTCGCCTCCCCTCCCAGCCCCCGGTCTGGCCGTGCTGCAGAGCGTGTGGAGGTGGAGCGCTGCAGGCCCCGCGTCCCCACGAGCCTTGCCGTGCTGGGGGTCTCTTTTTGTCCCCCTCCAGCCCGGGTTTCATCTCTTTTATTTCCTGCACTCTTGGGCAGCGTTGTTGGGGCTTGCTGGCAACTGGTTGCCCTTGAGTTGTTGGGTTAAACCGGGGCAGCGAGGAGGCGGTGATCTGCTTGAGGAGCACCGTGCGGGAAGGGCTCCTTGTCTGTACGAGGGTCTCGTTGTCGGGAGAAGCTACGGGATGCGGAGACAGAGTTGCATATTGAAATGTGGGATTTTAATTGATGAACAGATGGGCAAGTAAGAGATCAAATGCCTGGTGGTAAAGCTGTCACCCAGGTCATAGCAAGGTTGTTGTGAAAAACGGTTTTGACATTCTGGGCTGCGCTGTTTGCAAGACAAATGGAAACCACGTCCCGGATCCAAGTGCAAGACCAAAGGGATTTTTAATTAAAGACAAAATAGGAGGGTAAGCAAAAAGCAAGAGCTAGATTGCACTGTGGTGATTACTTCTTCTGGCTGCAAACCAAAGACACAGAGTGAGGGGGTTCAAGGCTATAAGTGAACGATTTAAAGCTCTTAGTGCAAACATCGAGAAGCACAAACAGAAGACTGAATAGATAGCCGAAAACAAAGCTCTGGGAGGGTGCAGGACCAGAGGGCTTTGCTGGCTCTCTTAACGAATAACGAGGAATGAGCTGCTCAGACAGATTGGTTTGCGGCACTGGGAATAAATGGACAAAAGGAGAACTTTCAAAGCAATACTGCAGCTGAGCGCGACGTTATTTCAGCTAAGCTGGGACAGAGCTGTTCTAACATCAGACCAGCTTGTTTCAACCAGCAGGTCCCAAGCAAAGCCACTCCGCAACGTCTGGGTATAATGAGGAATGCGATTTCGAGGGAAGAAGGGAGTAAGGAGTCCCATCTGCGCGGAAGAAAAGCTCTTCCGTTACTGCACTTGTGGTCAGCACAGTGTTCCAATCAGCCGTGCGTGGCTGCTGGTTTGAAGGCCTGGGAGGCAGTGGGGCACGGAAACAACCGTCCAAAGGGAGCGGCGAATGCTGCTGGGCTGGTCCTGTCCCCAGGCAGGGACCGAGGGGGAGATGGCAGCGCGTGGGACACCTCCCTCTTCTACTGCTTGTGAAGAGTTTTCAGTCGTGGTGCTGGGAGCTGTGGAGAATGGGGAGTAAACATGGAAAATCTTGGAAAAAAACAACATATTTTGTGGGAGAGAACGTTGTTTCTCATGGCAGTTCCTGTTCTTGCTGGCTGTCCTGCCTCAGAGTAAGAAACTTATGGAAGTTGAGGGCTGTAGAAAGCCGCAGTCATGCGTGGTCCCAAGGTTGAAGAGGACGTTTATTGGGGACCTCGGTCCGTTTCTAACGCCACGCCTCACTAGGGACTTCTCGGCCGTTTACTCGTGGTCCAAAAACCCCGTGGGAGTCTGGCCTCGGGGGGGTCCTGGGAGAGGGGTAAGGCAAGCGGCTGCACGCTCGCCTCCAGCCTGTCCCTGAAGCTGAGGTGGAAATGCTGACGCTCTAATAAGAGCCATTTTGGACTAACTGCCACATATACTTGACTAATGTGACTCCACACCAGGCAATCTGGAAATACATTAAACCCGTGAGCTACTGCAGCGATGATTTGCATGTCAATAACAGAAGGGAAATTGCCTCCCCCGGTCTCCTCTCTGGGCTTTGATCCTGTGAAGTGCCAGGTATCCCCAACTCCAGTCCGTTTAATTGATTCCAGGAGGCAGGGGAGACCTCCTGGGAGAATGAGGGCTGCTGGGGTAAGGTGCTCAGCTAATCTCTTGCTTTTACCTCCCTGGCTGAGTGAAGGGGGGGTTCGGCTAAAAATGCACAAAAGTGATGCCTGTTAAGAGGGATTTAGTGTCAAAGTCTATGTAGGCGCATGTTCCTGCTGTCCGTCCTCCTGGCACGCTGCACGGAGCTTAATCAGTCTCTGACTGCCTATCGGGGAGAACGGAAACCTGCTCAGGACACGGCACAAGGAGGAGCAGCTTCCCGATAGCCACGCAGGGGTGGCAACAACCTCCTGATCCTTTCCAGGTGCCCTGGGAGCTGTTGGATCGGGGCAGTGCTTGCAGCACAGCCTGGCAGCGAAGGGTGGAGAGCTGTCTGCGCCGCAGCAGAGACCTCTCTTCCAGCCCGCACGCTTACCGGGGACGCGTTTGCAAGATGCATCATGCAATAGTTAAAACTCTGCAGACTTGCTGTCTCCAGGGCTTGTAATCTAGGACAAGGAGGGCTAAAACAGGCAAGAGGGTAGGTGTTCTGTAGGAGCAGATTACAAAAGGAGCTATTTTACCTTGCAAGATTCTCAGCTCGCCCCCTGCGAAGGTACTGACAGCTGTCAGAGCTTAGCAGGCGTCCCCGCAGAGATTTGGGAAGGCAAGGCAACAGCTTGTCAGACTCAGAGGTGGCACTTCTCCTCGCTAATGCGATGGTGGGACAGACGTGGCTGAAGGTGGCCCTTCTCACAGGCAGGGAGCAGGAGGCCAGCGCGGCCTCTGTGTGTGCCCAGGGAGATGCCAACACTGCTGGCCACAGCGGTGCCGGAGGCAGTGGTGGCCCCCGAGGCCACGGGCACCATGCTGTGGCTCTCTGTGCTCAGGGATCCTCTTCTAGTCTTAGATGCCCTCAAGCTCTTCCCTTCTTGGACTTCATTTTAAAAACCCACCCTGTTTAGATCTGGGACTGACTAGACCCTCATTACTCTCTCCTTTATTGTTTTTTTTTCTTGGTGATGTGCAGCTGCAGGAGGCTTTTGGCAGCTGGAGCAGGGAGCCAGCAGCGCTGTCTGGCTGGAGGTGCTTCCTCGCGGGCAGCTGTCCCGTCCTGCCTGCTTTGGCCTGGGGGACCGGGATGCCCTTGTGCTGCCTGCCAGGGCCCTGGGCACCGGCCGTGGCCGGGGGCGAGGCAGCATGTGAGAGTGGTCTGGGGACAGCCGTGGGCTACCGAGGGCTGCGGGTGGCTGCTGAGCAGGGGGACATTTTTCCTTAAAGGTGCCAGGAGAGGGGATGATGCTCTGTCTCCATGGCAACTGCAGCCAGCGCAGGGATGCTGGGGAGGCGGCGGTGTGTCCTGGCAGAGGTGCCGGGGGATGCTCGGGGGGCTGCGAGTGAGCCCAGGCTGGGCTGGGTGCTGGAGACCAGCGTGTCCTGGCCCCGGGCCGATTTCCAACAGCGCGGACTGCCTGCGAGGGACTGCCCTGAGCTGTGCTTGATAACAGGGATGCTCCTGGAATACGGTCTTTAAGAGCTGTTTAAGTTCCTAAATCCCAGGAAGCGAAGCAGGGGCTCTGGAGCAGAGGCCTCGGTAACTGCCGGCCGCTCTGGCTTTGCTTCTCCATGAATCTAAGCTCCCGGAGCCTGGGATATCCAAATGGCTCTTTATATGTGCTGATTGTTAAAAATACAAACCAAAGCAGGTGGAGGATCCTATATAAATCATAAAGCATCTCTGTGGTTAGTGACATCGACATGGAAATCTGGTCTTGGGAACTCTGCTCGACTGTTTCTCAGCACCTACACTCAGAAACAAGGCAAGAGTTGGAAGAAATGGATTTGCAAAGCAATCTGTGCTGTTCTCAGCAGAGCTCAGGCGCTGACTCGAGAGCCCTCTTGGAAATATGGAGAAAGAGCGTGTGTAGTTCATGGCTTTCTGTGGTTCTCTGTTCATTTTTCCTACGTGCTGCTAAATAGAATGTGTTCTCTGAAATTCCTCCAAATTAAAACTCGGGCTCCCCTCTCCCCCCTGCCAGTAACGGTGCAGAGAACAGCGCCTGCTTATTACCAGCAGCGTAACTCCATCTTTATCAGGTTCCTCCAGCACTCAGCAAAACTCGGAGTTGTTAAACATTTCCCTTTATACGGCTGGATTTAATTACTTTGGAGATGGAATGTTAAATCTCCTCTGCTGGGCTTTACGGCTTTCAACAGGAAGAGGCTGAGCTGGAACAGGAGCCGCGTGTAAATCTCTCTCTGTGCTGGAATGTAGGGCGAGCACCGTGAGCCGCTGCCGCAAGCGCTCGGCGTCGCCTGGAAGCTCCTCGCCGCGCCGTACGCGTGCAGCTCTTTGCCACCTCCGCCACCTCCACCACCGGGCTCGCCCCGGCTGCTCCTCGGCCCTTCCCAGAAGGGGCGATGCTGGGGTGGGCTGCGGCGGGCTCCCCGTCGGGCTGCGTGAAGGCATGGGGAAAGCTGAGCAGGCGCGCTGATGCTCCTGCGCCGGCTCCAGCCAGGCCTTGTCCTGCGGGACGTGGGCGCAGCGTGCCGGAGGAGCGGGACCGAGCTGTGCCGTTCCCCAGGCGTGCAACGCACGTGCTGTGGAAACAAATACGGCGCAGCTAGGGCGGGCACGCACGCAGGGGCCCGCGCCTTGTCTGCCAGCTCGGGTGATTTGTCTAAACTCGCGCGCCGTCTTAGCGGGGAGGAAGCCTTTCTGGTGAAGCACCGTCGTTACCGTTTCTTGCCTCGTAGCCAACTTGTTACCTGCTTTCTGGTACTCGGGTCTCATGCCTGCGCCCCTCCACACGCCGCCCCCTCCCTGCAGCTCCCCAGCTCTGGCTCCCTGCCCTCCCTCTCTGCGGCTTCCTCGCCCGCCTCTCGCTCATCTCCCGAAGCTGCAGCTTACGGCTCTGCTGTTTGTAGCTAACGATCAGCTGCTGCCAGGGGAGCCTAAACCCCAGCCCGCGGTGCTGGCAGCTGGATGCAGTTCAGGTCCTGAAAGCAGCGGCACATCTGTTGCTTTTGCTGGCTGGGCCAGCGCCGCGCCTTCGCGCGCAGCAGCGAGGTGCCTCCCTTTTCTCGGAGGGCTGTCCATTTTGGAAGCAATTATAAGACTGCCATTTCTCCCAGACATGGCAAATAGCTTCAGGCAAGAGCTAAGAGCTCTGTGGAATTACTTCAGCGGAGCTGATGCTTGCTGAATGTTTCGGTAAATGGCCAATGCTGGGTCATAATTCAGTGCGGCTCCTCAGGGACGGAGCTGTAGTTCGGCCAGCGGTGCTCGGTACAAGTGCAAGCCAGGACGATGCTCTCTACTCTGGTGGGGATCAGCGTTCAAGGGCTTTTCACTCTAGAGGGAAACGGGGATGTTTCTCCTTGTTCCGCATTCGTGGACTCCTGGGTGGTGGCACGTCTGTGTCGCGTATCCAGGGCTACCGAGGAGGAGAAAAGCCCGCGGGTGGAGGTGGCCCTTTGCTGTCCCAGCGCGCTGTGGGCTGGGAAGACGCCTGGTGATCGCCTGGCAGAGCTCTGCGAGGGCTGGGTCGCTCCTTAGTCCAGCTCCCAAATTAATGCAAGTCAGATCGTGCAGAAAGCAGTAGCTCACCTGGGAACCCGCGACTGTCAGGAGTGAGTAGCAGCCTCATCTTTTACAGTTACTTTATTTGCAGCCGTTTAATTGAGGCTCCCGCTGATGTTGGGGTTATGTGCCTCGCCAGCCGTGGGCCGGCGGCTGGGCAGGCTCCCTGACTTCCCGGGGCGTAAGCCTGCTAAGAAACGGGCTTCTGCAGCCCCCAGTCTTCGCTGCGGTTTTGTTCTTGTTTAGTTATTGCGTTTAGTCTCTAGTGACTACAGAGCTGACAGCTGGTAAAGATTTGCATATGGCATGAAATTAAGTGAGTTCATTTTAATGTCTAATCTGTGCAAAGCTCAAATTTGGTTTCTAAAAGCCTTGCTTTGCCTTATCATTGCTGGCACATCTGCTTCGTGCATTAGCCTTTGATTTCTAAAAGTTTATTTTCCCTGTATTTCACCAGGACGAACAATTAGAGCAGATCTTTGCAATCTTCTGTAAATGCCTGAACACCAGAGCGCAGGGTCCTCCGGGGCGTGCAGCAAGCGCTCTGCCTAGCCGCTGAGGAACATCCCTTGCGTTTCCAGCGTGCCTTTCTGCCGGGCTCTTCCCAGCAGCGGCCTGCCACGAGCAGCTCCCCCAGCCCTTGCTGCCACGACGTGTTCGGCGGCAAACGCTGGATTACAACACCACCCGCCGTAAGTGGGCTCCTTCCAGCGCGCGCCTCTTTGATCAGCGTCCCTCAAGTGTGCAAAAGCGACTTCTAAGCCTTCTCTTGCCCTCCAGGCCTGAAGCCGGCTTCAGAACCGGGCTGCGCTATTTATTTCGGTTTCTCTTCTGTCTTTTCTCGTTCACCTCTTGTGCGAAGTGATGAGAGGGAAACCGGCTGTGCCCAGCGTGGGGTGTGGCGGGGGAATTGCTCTTAGACCTTGTCTACGCGCGGGGAATGCAGACGCAATTGCTCAAGTGCGGGGAGCCCTGGAGCAGCGGGTCCCGCAGCTCGTAGCGTTCCCACCTCTCTGTCCCCGAGATCAGAGCGTGCCCTGTCAGGGCTGTTTTGGGGCTCAGGGATGAGGCAGCGGGTAAGAGCGATGTAGGAGAGGTCAAAATAACGCGGCAGCTGATAAAGCCGAACCACTGACTTGTCTCCTGTCTCACAGGGCTGTTTACGGATGCTGTAGATGCTTTGTAGGAGCTGTTTCCTTCGGTGGAAATGAGCTGGTGGACTGGCCTTCCAGTACGCTGTGCTCGTGGTGCCCGGCGTCGGGGGAAGATGACAGTGGCACCTGGCAGGAGTGTTTGATGTTTGCGAGATGGCGTTTCTGATTCAGGTCTCCACCCAAGTAGTGTTTGGAGGATCCAGGAATGCAGATGCAGCACCTGAAAGGAGGTTCTCGAATACTTCCAGTTCGGAGGGAAGTCAAAAATACTTCGAATCTCAAGCAGCGAGTGGTGAGAAGGCACCCATCCAGCTGCGGCCCCAGAGCAGAGCTCTTGCGAGCAGTTCCTCTGACGCAGAGCAAAATGGCTCAGGTTTGTTGATGCGCCGGCGGGGAGTTCAGATCCAGAGAGCAGAGAAGGGGGATGCTGGGGCAGAGTCGCTGGAAACAGACGGGTGGGCCTGGGCTGGGCTGGCCACGACGTGTCCCAGCGGGCTCCCTCCAGCGTGGCCGTGATTCAGTAACGCTGAAGCTCACGAGAGCGCTTGACTTGCTCTTTTCTCCCGTTCTGCATCAAAGATCTTGGTGTCATTCAGACATCAGCTAACCAGCTCCTCGGGATGTGTCTCCTCCTCCTTCGCCTCCTCCAGGTGGGGCCGGTGAAGCCGGGGATGGTGAGGGGCCACACTCCGATCGCGCAGCGTGAAGCCGGGGCAGGACTCGGCTGGTGCGAGTGCCCTGCCGCAGCCCCGGCCCCCCCGCCTGCCCCGGCTGGGTGGTCTCTGCTTGAAAAGGGGCAGAAAGCAGGAGCAGGGAGGGGATTTGACAAGAGCACGGTAGTCTTGGGTTTGTGTAATGAGCTGGAATTGCAAACCTTGTGAATCTAGTGATGAGAAAAGAGTGGAGCGCGCTGCAGTTCTCTCTATGGGAGGTCTGACCTTTCTGAGCTTGAAATTCAGGATGGAGAAAGCAAAATCCTAGCTTTTTGGCAAATGATACGAGTTTTCCTCCAGACCATCTGGAATGGAGTTTGGGGTTGGGGTTTTGGTTTTTTGTTGGGTTTTTTTTTTGGCTTTAAAGTGTCTTTTATTTAGCAGGCAAGAGATCTAGAGTCTGGATAAGGAATCGAGCAGGGGCAGGAAAAGCAGCGGGCCTGCAGCTCGTGCACAGGAGCCATTGCAAAGGCTGCGATGCCGCTGCACAGCCTCTTGCTTTAGCCTCCCCAGCACGGCCAAGAGAGGAGCCGAAGGGCTCCGGGCTGCTCTTCAACATCAGCAGGGTCCGGAGGGAGCTCTGCCCTGTCCCTGCCGCGCTCGGCCCTTCCAGGATGCCACCAAGCGCCCAGCGTTGCCTTTTGCTGGCCGAGGAGCCAGACCCGGGTGTGAAGAGTCCCCGTGGCTCAGTGCTCCCGAGCACCTTGGGGTCTGAGCCCTGGCATCCGCGTAGCTCCCGGGTCGCTCCAAAGGGATGTGCTGCGGGAGCTGCACGTTGCCGTCGACAAAGGCCCGGGGGAGTCGGAGGACGGTAAATCTTATTTGTGGAGGAAGAGCAAGTTCCAGCAGAGATGGGCTGTGCCTTCGTCTCAGCCAGGCTGCGGTGGGGTCACGCACACCTCTTTGCTGGCATTTATTAGTGCCGTCGCTCAAAAGATCCTGGCATAAATAAGGCTCTTGGCTCAGGCGGCTGCTCATTCGAAGAAATCAATTCAATTAAATTGGACTGGGTGGAGGTGCAAAAGGCTTTGGCAGCGGGCTGTAAATCCTGCTTTCTGCAGCGCTGGAGCTGCCCCTGCGCTTTCCGTCTTCCCCCTTTCTCTGAAATCAAAACCCTGTCCCAGCTCCTTGCCTCGTCCTTGCTTCTGCTCTTCTCCAGGAGGAGAGGAGCTTGGCAGGGCAAGAACTGCAGAGCAGCAGAGCCGATAAATCGTATTTTGCCCGAAGCCCCGTGGAGCTGCGTGCTCCCACCGCGGGCAGCGCGGTCACCCAGGCTCCGCAGGAGCCTTTTGGGGCAGGGCTGATGCCCGTCCCCGGCGGGCGCCTGGCCGTGCCGAGCATCGCCTGCCCGAGGCGGCGGCACTTCTGAGAGCTCCTTGCCTCGTTCCAACGAAACACTAATTTGCTAGGGGTGATTTATTTTGCAGTGGTTTTGCTGCTCGGGGGGCAGTAAAAGCAGATAGGTTGATCTCAGCTGCGTTTGAATGCAGCTTCCCTGCCGGCTCCTGCGCGTAACTGCTGCTGCGCTGGGTTCCCCGCTCCGCGAGGAGCGAACAAAACACGCAAACAGCTCCTGGGTTAATGAGATCAAATGTATCCAGTGGAACGTCTCTATTTGTCTGGAGTGTGCTTCTTGTCCAGGCGCTATTTAAATCCAGGCTTGAAGTCGTGAGGCTTTGCCAATCGGCCTCTCTGCGGGCACCGTCTCTAACTTTGGGTCCGAAGTGAGGTTGAGATTTCCCCCTTGGGCTCGTGAAAGCCTTTCCCGGTGCGGAGCCGTGCTGGCAGCCAGCCTGCCGACGGGCCGCTCCCCCAGGCCCCCGGGTGCCGGCTCTAACGCCGCTGGTAGCTCCGTGCACTTGTTTGGCAGCTGAATGGGAGGAGTGGGGATTTTGAAATAAGCACAGCAGGGAAGAAAGCTCCATGATCTAAAGCAAGCAAGCAAAATCTCATTTTCTCCTTGAATTTCAGAGGGCTGAGCAGCAAACAAACAATTATTTCCCTGCGACTTTGCTGGGCAGATCTATAATTCCCGAGTGACAGGGGACCGGCGCTCCGAAAGCGAGCTGCTGGCTGATGGATAACCGGGGTGACGGCAGGGACGATGATCTGCTGGCACGGAGCGCTCCCACCGCACGGTAAATCAGCGCGGCGGGGAGAAACCTCCTCGGGGCTGCAGAGCTGCCTCCATCCCTCGCTCCTGGGGCCTGTCGCGGCTTGCTGAGCCTCGGAGGTGCGGAGCCAAGGTCTGGCAAGGCGGAAAATAGCGATGCTATGAAGCGATGCGTGGAAGGAGCAAGCGATTCCGTGTAGCTTTTTCCCTCCCTTGGTGCACAGAGTTTTATGTGCTGTAACATTTGTTGTGTTATTGGAAGTGGCATTTTGGCTGGGGTTTGTACAAGGGAGTGCTGCTAAATATAAACAAAAGGCAATTGTTATTTCTTTCAAGCATAGCTTTAATTTTTCTTTAATCCCATGGCACAGAAATTCAAATCCTGTTCTTTTGTGGGAAAGAAGATGCTGTTTCGCCTGCCTCTCTCAGCAGTCATAGAATCACGGAATGGTTTGGGTTGGAAGGGACCTTAAAGACCATCCAGCTCCAACCCCCTGCCATGGGCAGGGACACCTTCCACTACACCAGGTTGCTCCAAGCCCCGTCCAGCCTGGCCTTGAACACTTCCAGGGATGGGGCAGCCACAGCTCCTCTGGGCAACCTGTGCCGGGGCCTCACCACCCTCAGAGGGAAGAATTTCTTCCTTAGATCTCATCTAAATCTGCCCTCTCTCAGTTTGAGCCCATCACCCCTTGTCCTCTCACTCCATGCCCTTGGCAAAAGTCCCTCTCCAGCTTCCTCGTAGCCCCTTTAGGGACTGGAAGCTGCTGGAAGGTCTCCCCGGAGCCTTCTCTTCTCCAGGCTGGACAACCCCAACTCTCTCAGCCTGTCCCCATAGCAGAGGTGCTCCAGCCCTCGGATCATCTCCGTGGCCTCCTCTGGCCCCGCTCCAGCAGGTCCATGTCCCCCTCGTGCTGGGCCCCAGAGCTGGAGGCAGCACTGCAGGGGGGTCTCCCCAGAGCGGAGCAGAGGGGCAGAATCCCCTCCCTCGCCCTGCTGGCCACGCTGCTGGGGATGCAGCCCAGGGCACGGGTGGCTTTCTGGGCTGCCAGCGCACATTGCCGGCTCGTGTTGAGCTTCTCATCAGCCAACACCCCCGAGTCCTTCTCCTCAGGGCTGCTCTCAATCCGTTCTCTGCTTGGGATTGGGATTGCCCTGACCCACGGGCAGGACCTTGCACTTGGGGTCGTTTTGTAGAACTGGAGATAAACCGAGTGGTTCCAGTGAGGTTGCTAATGGTGGGCAGGGGGTCCGGTCGGGAGCAGGGCTGTGCCCTGCGTTCCCAGGGGACGGCTCCAGCTCCCTGCTGTAGCCAGCAGCAGCCTGGCGCAGGTTTAATGTCCAAGGCAAATCAGCCAAAGCCCTTCCAGCCCAACTGGCGCTTTTCTGGTATTCCAGTAACGTTCAAGTCAGTCCTCTGCCTAATTAGCTTGTAAATATTACTGTAAGGTTTGCTTCTCTTTTTAGGCCGAGCCCACCGCGTTAGACAGTAAGTGGAAGGAGAAACGCATTATGCAAACCGCAAGGGAAAAGCAGCTGCTTCCCCCTCTCCCGCTCCCAGCGCAACCTGCCACTTAAATGGAACAGACACAGCTCTGAAAAGTTCCTCTTCTTGTTGGGGAAGAGAGAGAGACGCTTTAAGGTGCTGGTATTGAGGTTTCTCTGGAGGACCATGCAGCTGGGGCACGAAACGTGTCGGGAGGCACGGCAGAGCGGGGAAACGCACCCTCCGTGCTGGCAGGGGGGATGCTCGCGGGGCGCCAGGGCAGGACCAGCGTGAAATCCCCCAGAAGATGCACCAGCCTCAGTAAAAGCGTTTGACGGTCGCGCCCCAGCAGGAATTAGGGAGATGGCCCTGTGTCAGCTGGGTTACTTGCGCCTGACAGTCCCGGAGAACAGAGCTGGGGTCCCTGGGGTGCTGCCCGCCCGCGCGGAGCATCCCTCGCTGCTGCCCCGAGCGTGGTTTTCAGTGGGGAGCTGCTTAAAATGTGCTCGGCGGGGGAAGGCTCGGCCGGGCTGGGGCTGTGTCTGGAGAAATGTGATTTAGCACCGTAGCTTCTGATTAAAACGACTCCACGGGGTGGCGAGGGGCATTGGCAGGGCCAGAGCTGGCAGCGTCCGGGGGCTGGCTGTGCTGGGGGCACGCGGGGACGAAGCGTGGCCACGAGCTGCGCTGGCCGCCCGCCCTCCTGCCCCTTTCCCATTTCAGTTTTGATTTTCCCGACAAAGCCCTGAGTTTGGGCAGCTCTTGGCTTCTGGAATCATTGGACAAGCTGTGGTATTTCTTGTTTTTAAGCTTAAAATAGCCTGGAATCGACTCTTCATGTTTCCCGGAGTCTGCTTCGCTTTCCAAACCTAAACGAGAGTCACCACGATGCAAGCAGGAATTCGAAGCCGTTGCAAGCCCTGGATTGAAGTCCGTGTGTAGTTTACGGGCCCGCGACAGCTAAAGCAGGAGCTGCTCCCCCGATAAGCATTATTTTGGATCACAATAAAAGCCGCATCAGATCAAGGCTTTTGGCAAGACTCATTTTATAGCGGTTATTAAAGGCTGAAGTGAACTGCTTGGGGACGGGCCCCAGGGTGCATCAGTAAATAGAGAAAGCAGAGGATCAAATAAAATGAAACATGTTTCGGGTCTCTGAAAACCATCTTTAGAAAGAGCTTGGCATTATTATTATTTTCAGTCTAATGTTGTTTTCTGCCTAAGTAATGTCGGGGAAGTGTCTTGAATAGCTTCCTAATTTGTGAGGGTCCCAAAGGCATAACGTTCGGAAGGAATTGGATTAACACTTATGAAAAATAAATTACAGGCTGAGTGCTCGTTAGATGATTTTGAATTAATTTATTGATCTGAGGCTGGAGTGTTAGAAAATAGAGGGGGGGAAATAACTGACGTCACTTTATCCCCAAACACACGCAATTCTTTTAGCGAATAAACAAGGGGATCGAGCAGCAGTTTTCTGGTGACCCCTTTGATTTGAGGAGCTCGTCGAGCTGCACGGAGGGGCAGAGCCGCCGGGCTCCGGGCTCCCACGGACCCATCGGGGCGGGTGGAGGAGCCCGAGGGACTTCCCTGGCTTTGGCCGCCTGCGGTGGAGCAGGGGAAGATCGGGATGCTGCGGGATGCTGCGGGATCCCGTGGGATGCTGCGGGATGCCGTGGGATGCTGCGGGATGCTGTGCCGGTTCCATCGCGCGCAGCAGTAAGATGCTGTCGTCCCCCGGGAGCGGGGTGGTAGAGAAGATGGGGCCAGGCTCTCCTTGGAGGCGCAGGGGGCAAGGGAAAAGGCAGATGGCAGGAGGGGATGCTCCACCGGGCAGAAGGAAAAAACCCTTTGTGGGGGGGATCAGCCCTGGGACGGGGTCGGAGTGGTGGTGGGATCTCTGTCCTTGGGGGTGCTCAGCGCTCACCTGGAGAAGGTCCTGAGCTGCCTGATGTACTGGGAGGCTGGCGCTGCCGTGAGCCAGGGCTTGCGCCAGATGATCTCCAAGCTCCTTTCCAACCTCAGTTAACCTGTGATTAATGAAATCTCCAGACACACGCGTGCTTTTACCCCGCCTGAGCTCCAGCTTGCGCGTCCTCGCCGACCACGGCAGCTCGCCAGCGCGCAGGAGCAAGGCGTGGGGTACCAGCGTGCAAACCATCAGCGTCCTTGTGCAAGAGGCGCCCAAACAGGGCTGGCTTCAGCAGCAACATTTTTTTTTTTTTGCCAAGCGTTTGTGGAAACTGCAACAGCCATTTCCCATTCCGTGGGATTTTCTTCTTTACTGCTGCTTTCTGGGTCTGAGCGAGCTGGGCCCTCTCTCGAGGTGCTCACTCACTGTTGCGGGGCTGCTACAGCGAAACAAGTTTCAGCGAAAGCTGGAAACTTGGCAAACTTCTGTGGTATAAAGTGAAGCTGGTGTTTCTTTTTAAAGGCTGAAAGCAAATACACCCCAGGAACTGACAGTCCATTAAAAACAAAGATAACGGAGTCTCTGGGTGCCTCTCTGCTGGCAGGCGTCTGGCTTCCCATATTTACTCGATAACGTGATGGCTAGTGCAGCAGGCACCGGTATCTAAAAATAAACAAGGGAGCTGTTCCTTCGGGCTCTGGGTTAATCTGGTTTGGGGGAAAATGGCCCATAGTGCGAGCTCGGGAAATCACGCTGCCGTTTTTTTAGTGTAAAGGAGTATTTGCAGTACCGTGCCGTATAAATAAAGAGCAGCCGTAATGAGATATTTATCACGAGGCACACGGCGTGGTTTTTTCCACACGGATCAGTGCGGGTGTGTGTCCCACCACGGCTGCTCTTGCTGGTGTTACCGGTCCTGCTCTCGGTGAGGTTTTGGTTCCAACACGCTTGTCTGGGGCTCCCCGCCCCGGGGTCGGTGCGATCCCCCGTGCCGTGGCATCGCTTGGAGCAGGCCAGCGGTGCCCACCCAGCCTCAGCGCCGTCCTACTGGTCTGTACTGGAAGCAGTGGGACGGGGTTGCTGGGGATGGCCGTGCCTGTTGCTGCCCTGGGTTGGGGAAAGGGCTGACCCGAGGAGCTCGGATATACCCGGAGGATGTACTTGCCCCGAAGGCTCCTGTGCAGCGACCTGGACGTCCGTGGCTGGACTCTGCTCCGAGCTGCCAGCTGCGGGTTTGGCCACCAGCAAGGCGGGCGCTGCTCGGCACGAGCCGAGGCCCCCGGGGCACCTGGGGCCCCTCGGGGGCCGGGTCTGCCGGGACGAGCGGGGGACCCTCCACCCGCCGGCAGCAGCGTCGCTAATTCACACCCCGCTTTCCGCAGCGCAGACCCCCAGACCATAACCCGCTCATTAAAGTCGATTAACTCATTAACTGCACACAGCGAGCTTTGTCTTAAAAAATAAAGAAAGTGAAATTTTCACGCTGAACTGGGTCAGAAGCTTTTCTTTCCCCTTTTTAAATTTTTTTCCCCTCTTTCCTTCCTGGAGGCAGGTTTGGACTTTCTTCGGCAGCGGTGGCTGGCGGCTTGGCTGCGCGGATCTCTCGCTCTTCCTCGACGGCGGGCATAAATCCTCCCGAAGGAAGGGGAAGGAGAAATACGCTGCTGCTGAGCTGGTGCCGTAAATCCCGGTGCAGGGAAGCCGGGGCCGTGCCGGGAGCTCTCGCACGGCAAGCGGCGGTGCTGGGGCTGTTTTGGGGTCCGAGCCCAGGTGCGAGGGAGACGGGGGGTTCTGAAGGAGGAGCAATGCTTCAGATTAAAGGATTTGCCAACGTCTAATGAAACAAGAGCCTCCAGGCTTCCATTAATTAACAAATTAGCTCATCAAGACTCTCCCTAATTTGTCGAATATAAAGCTGCCCTATTAATTAAACAAGAGGACAGATTTTAATTTGCCTGGCAAAATCGCCCATTTAATTGATAAATGACTCATTTAAACCGTTCTTGGTGAAAGTTTCCAGGAGAAGCGACGGGGGACGAGCGAGGCGTCGGCGTCGGGCACCTCGGAGCCGGCAGCGCCCGCGGCCGGGGCTCGAGCGGCCGGCTCTGCGCCCGCGCTGCATTGCCGGGCTGGGGGACCACCGCCCGTCCCCCTGCCACCCTGCCCTTCCCTCCGGCGCCGGGCTGTGCCAGCGCCTCGTTGCCCCATCCGCCGGTTGGGTCTGATCACATCCAGCCGCTTGTTCCTCTTCCCCTGAATCCCGTTAGCTCGCTCTTTCCCACGGCTGGTAAATTATTCAGCAGACGCTCCGCACCGGCTGCTCACCGGCGGTCCCGGGGGTTTGCTGGGGATGCGGGGCTGGGGGCGGCGGATGCCCCAGCACACGGGGAAGGCGCCGGGGGCTGCGGGTGCCCAGGGAAACGCTTTACCTTTCCCTTGGGAATTACGGGCCCGTCGTTCCTCCTTGAAGGCAGCTTCCAAAGACCTGCGCCGGCTCGTGCTCCCTGCTAGTGATAAAAGCAGCTCACGGCGGGCGCTCGGCCCCGCGGCCGGCATTTCTTCCCCCGCTTGAAGGACAGGGGGATGAATCAGAGGTCGCCTGACGTTCGGACGATCCCCGCGTGGGATTAATTGCTCACACAGCATCTCCCCAGCCAGCTGTGCCGGGGAAGCAGCATCGAGCCGGGGTACCCCAGCTTCCCCTTTACCAACCTTTTATTTTTCCCCCCGAAGTAAAGAGAAGTCTTACCAGGAGAGCGGGTGAATTATGTGGAGCCCTACCCGAGTTTTCAATTTAGCTCTATTGATTTATAAGGTCTTTTCAATTACTGAATCCTTCTCGGCGGCAGCGTGCGGAGCAGCTGTACGTGAGCTTCATACTCCATCGGGCCGGGCGCTGCGGCGGGGACCTTCTGCGTCTGCTCCAGGCCGACCGAGGCACAAATAATGAGGATTTCCTCTGCAACATGTAGTAAATAAAAATCAGGAATTCGTTAGCATGAGAACTTGTCTCATATGAAGAAAAGACTGGAAGAAAATGGGAAGTGCAGGAGTTATCATGAACATACTATACGAAGCAATTTGAACTCAGGAGAAGGCAGCTGGAAATCTTATTAAATTTTCTTCTTTTTTTTTCTTGTGTGGGCATGGTTGGGCGATTTCTGGGGGAGCTGCAGATTAAAAAACCACGTGGACAAGAAGTGACCTTCCCTGGGTGCGGGGCTTGGGCCGTCCCCGCTGCCTCGTGGCTCTCGGACGGGAGCTGCCAGTCGGGGAAGATGTGAGGGGTCAGGTGCCCGAAAAGCTCTGAAATCCACCCAAAACCGGAGCAGCCCACGCCTGATTGTTTCCCTGTCTCTTCCTAGCAAGTGCTGGAGTATTAATAATCTTTCAGAGTAAAATTACTGCATTTTAAAAATTTCATTATGTCTCTATGTCACGGGACATAAAGCAGAGGCAAACCTAATTAAATTACTGAGAATTAAATTGCCGGCCCCTCCAGCAAAGCCTGGGGGGGGCGGTGGATCCCTCCGGCTGTGTGAGGGATCCGAATTACTTGGCTCAGCTCCTCTCCCACCGAAGCCGGAGCCGAGCTGCCCGGAGCCGCAGGGAAGGAGCCCAGCCCAGCCCCTGCGCCGGCCGCCGGGAAGCCGGGGCGGGAGGGAAGTGATGCTCATGGCGGATTTATTTATTAAGGTCCATAATTAATAGTGAAGGCATCCGCGGGAGAGGGAGCCGCCGCCTCCGCGAGGACGGGGGGAAGGCAGGATGGGTTTGGTGCTATTTAAAGGAGAATCTAAAAAGGCACCAGGCTGCAAATACCGAAGTTCCTGCAAGCTCAGCGGAGCTGGTTTCCTCCGTCAGCGTGGATGCGGCCGGGGGCTCGCGCCGGGGGACGGTCCCCAGCCCGGCTCCCGCTCCACAGCGTCGCTGCTGCTGACTCTGCTTCCCCCCTCCCGGGGCTGCTTATTTCCAAATACCTTTGTGTCCCTTTGATGTGGCCTGTTTCTAAAACCCTGCCAGCCATTTTACCGAGGATTTCCTGCAATTCTGGGAGAGGCTGCGAGCGGAGAGGGGCAGCGTGGCCGGGGTGCCCGGCTCTGCCTGCTCCCGGCGGCACGCACGCCGGGTCTGGCCGGGGCGATGTGGCCGGCGCCTTTCCAGACCCCTTTGCCGAGCCAGCGCGGTGCCAGGGCAGCCGCTTCAGCAGCGTCGGGAGCGTTGCCGGTGGCAGGAGATGAGGACGGCACCGCGGCCGTGGCACGGCACGCCGCGTCCTTTGGGAGAGCGCCGTATCCATCCCCGGTAGCGACGCCAGGGCTGCCCGGCGAGGCGAGGGGTGATTAAACTAAACATGCTTATGAATAGGAAGGTGTGCTCCCTGTGAGGGGGGACGTTCCCCGTTGCAGGGGGACACAGGGTCAGACCTTCCTGCCCAGCCTTCTCCATCCCCAAGTGTTTGAGAGCTGGGACAGACATCGCTGGGCTGCCGCCCTTCGCTGGCCTCGGGCTCGCTGGCACAGCCAGGCGCTCGTCCCCATGGTCCCAGGGTGATGGGGTGATGCAGGGGACCCACAGCCTGGGTCCGGCCGGCTCCGCTGACCCCATCCCACATGCTCTGGGGTGGAGTTTTAACCCCAGACCCCACCGAGGGTACCAGAGTACCCGGCACAGACCCTGCGGGCTGTGTGGTTCAGCCCGGAGGAGCCTCGCTGGGGCTGTTTGGTCTCCAGGGGCAGCAGGGAGGTTTGGTTTTCCCGTTCGAAGGCAGATTGCTCCGGTGCTGGTGCTGTTCCTCGTCTCCGGAGAAGGGCCGGGCCGGGCGCGCTGTTACGGCTGGTATAAAGCAGCTTTTCAGCCGCCCCGGCGCAGTTCCGTGACCTCCACCGGTGGATCCGCAGCCATCTCAGCACCGACCCCGCCGCGTGGATGCGATGCCGGTGCCTGGAGCTGCTCCTGGAACTGCCCCTCCTGAAGGCTCTGCAGGGGCTGGCTGTGCCACAGCCCCTCAGCGGAAGCGAGGAGCAGGGGCTTTCATCTGCTGACGGGTTGTCCCCTGCGAGATGAAAATTGGGACTGGGCTGCTCTGAGAGATGGTCTCTGGAGGTGCTGCAAGCAGGGCTGTAGAGGTTCGGGTAGGATGATGTCTCACCCCTTCTTCATCCTTTGTTTCTCCATATTTGCTCCGTGCATCCATACCACGGGGCTGGTAGCGATGCTGCGGGGCTGGTACCCTCATCCCTGACCACGGCCCAGCCCGCTGCCCCGACGCTGGGAGAGGGGGATGGAGCCGCCCCAAAGTCGCTGTCTCTGGCTGAAATTTCAGGTGCTCCTTCACTCGGTACCGCAGGGAGGGCACTTTCGGGCTGGGGAATAACTTCTGCCCGCCGGAGACTACCAGCCATAGCGAAAAACAGCGGCTCTGCAAGGAAACACGCTCGGGAGATAATTGCAACGTGTGACGAGGGCTCTCGAGCACGGTATCGCGGGGGGCGAGCGGCTGATAAGCCCCGTGCTCCCCGGGGAGCGGCGTCTCGGCGAGGTGCCCAAGGTCACCGCGTCCGCCGCGGCCGGCACCAGCGCGGTGATGCTGCGTGGCCGGAGTCGGTCCCCGAGGGCGCCCGGCGCATCTCCGCTGGATCTCAGGTGGGTGTTTGATGGATGAAATGCCTTTTCTGTAAGCGGCAGTGTCGGAGGGAGCCGTGCTGTCCTCTGCCTTACCTGTAATGACATTGTCAAACTAAATTTCCAGCCGTTTTTAGATGTATATTTTTTATGTATATGTTTTATATCAGCTCAATATATCTGCAGCAGGGCTCAGCACCCGAGGTGCGCAGGCTGGGATGACGGGTGCAGGGACACCCCCCCACCACCCATCCATCCGGGCTCCCCATCTTTGGGCACCCGGGGGGACTGATCCTGCCCGGAGAGGTGCCCCAGCCCCGGGGGGGCCGTGCCGGTGCCGAGTGCGGCAGGCTGGCAGGAGGTGCCCTTTCTTTGACCGTATATCCCCCATAAATTATGGTTTTTTGGCAATTGTGAACCTGAGCGATAAAGTTATATGTGGAGTTCCCATTTTCTACCCCGGTTGATAATGGAGACGGCAAATGTAGCTCATGTATTATTCACGGGTGTGGTTTAATACCTGTTACTCCGAGGGCTCAGGTTAGAGCCCTTTCTTCCAGCGTAAAAAAAAAAAAAGAAAGCAAAATGGAAGTAATTTAAATAGACAGTTTATGCTGTTGGTGTTCCAGCCGCTATCACCAGCTCCGTTTGGGGCGCGATGTATTATTTATGAGATGTCATTAATATGCAAAGCTGCACCACTTGATTGGCTCTCCTGGCGCGCTTCCAAGGCCCGTATGAATTATATAGGGGCCTGGCTGCCTGGCTCCGCTGCCGCGCTGGGGCTGGGGCGCGCGGGGGGCCGCGGGGGGCGGCCGCCAGCCTGACCCGCTGCAGCGGGGCCGGTGGGAGCCCCGTGCCGGGCTGGCGCTGCCGCCGGTGCCGTGCAGCCCCGCGCTGCTCCGGCCGGCCCCGCGTCTCGCCTCGTCCCCCGTTTTTCTCTCCTGCTGCTTTTCCCCCCGCCGGTCTCTTTGCAGGCAAACGCAGGAGCTGGCGTTGCGTTTTCCAAGCCGTGGTATGGAGGGGGGGCTCAGGCTTGTGGGATCACCTCTGCCCCCGCCGCGGGGTGCGAGCCAGGCAGTGGGAAGCCGCAGGTCCCTCCCTGCGGAGGAGGAGAGGAAAAATCCCGTAAAAAGCCGGGGCCGGCACCGGTGCTCGGTGGTTTCTCTCCCGGTCTCTGACGGGGCCGGAGCGGTTTGTTTTACACGGGCTCCTACCGGCGCGCAGCGGGGAATTACGCCCCGTCCCTCGCAGCCCGGATAAAAGACGTGCCGCGGATGCAGCTGCAGGTTAATTGAGAGCAAGGAGGTTGCCGGTGCAAACCCCGCGCTCCCAACCCCGCAGCCGTGGGCAGAAACCTCCGCCGGCTCTAAGGAGGGATGGGGGAAACACCCCAAGAGCCCAGCTCCCGACATCCTTTCTGCGCTCGTTTTCTGCCCAGCTGCGAAGGGCTGAGCAGGACACGGCGAGCGGCCCTTCGCCCCGCGCTGGGCTGCCGGCCGGGAGATTCCCAGGCTCCGGAGGACACGTGGCTGCGGGAGATTAAAGCTGGATAACTGCAGAAGACCTCTGGCAGGGCACGTAATGAAAGTGAGGATTTGACAGCGAGTGGATGCGGGGGGCTCTCCCGGCTGGGCCGGGGGCCGGCAGGGTGGGCAACGGCTCCCAGGCTCCCGCCAGCCGTCCGGCTGCTTAGGAGCAACCGCCCCGGAGCAAGGACGCGTGTCTCCCGGCATGGGGAGCCTCGAGCTGTTGGTTTGCCGGCTGGGAGCCAGAGGAGCCGCTCCGAGACTCCGGCTTTGGGGGTCTGGGGCTTCGGGGACCAGTGAGGAAGGCTCCGGTGCCCTTCCTTCATCCTCCTCGCGGAGCCCATGCGGGTGGTGGCGAGGGTCCCCGCGCTGTCCCCGGGACACGGCTCCGCGGGCGGGCAGGAGGGGGGCCGCTGGCAGTCGGGGGCTGCGGGGCACGGACCTCCTTGCTGCCCTGGCAGGAGACACTCGCGCCGTGATTAAAACCGCGCTTTAACGATGCTGTCCCTCTTGCTCCCAATTAACTCGGCGGCACTGTCAACAGCTTCCCCCGCGCCGCCCCGGCCTGGCGTCGCAAAAAGAGACGGGGGGGGACGAAGGGAGCCCAAGCCCGCAGCAATTATCCCGGTGGCCAATTTCATTTGGAGGCGACAGCGAGAAGGCAGCAGCAATCCCGGCGTCGCCCACCCCATGCCTGCACTTCTGTGCTGCTGCTCAGCTGCTGGGGCCCTACGCAGGAAGAAATTGGGGAGAAAAGCCCTGAAAATGTCGCTTCCCCGGGGGGGGGCTGTGGGAAGGGCTGCCGGAGCTGCCTGTCCCTGCCTGCGTCGCTGCCAGGGGCTCCCGGACTTGGTCCTCGCCCGTGCCGGGGAGCTTTCCCGCTCTGGCAGGGGATGTGTTTACGACGAATTCGTCTCTGTCAGATGAAAATGGTGATCTTCCCACCTGGCAGGTGCCACCGTGCAGGTCTCACGGCGGGTAAACGTTAACTGCGGCACGCCTTTAAGTAGGAACAAAAAATGACAGGACTGAATTACTTCGCTCAGGTCCCCAGATGCCAAGCCATAAATCACGCGCCGGAGTTTATAGAGACTTTATGTGTCTCGGGCTGGGCAGGATCAAAATTGTCTGAAGAATAATGACATGTTAATACCAGCCTGCCTCGGAGATAAAATTAGCAGAGGGGTTTTTTTGCTTCTAATAAAGTCAAAGCTGGGTTCTTCTGCCTTCATATCGGTCACTCACACGGAGAGAAATCCCTCGTGGGGCTGGATGAAACGATGCTGAGCTCCTCCAGCGAGGGACGGTGAGCGCAGAGTGCCACCAGTGCGGTTGTGAACTGGCGCAGCCATTGCCTCGTCGAGAAACTCTCCGGTGTCTGCGCGAGTTGTCCATTTATGAGCGCTCGGTGCGACATCCCCTCGTCATCGCGGCACAGCCTGGCTGGTGCTGGCGAGAGCCCACGTTGCCCGTGGCGGTGGGCGGGCAGGGGTGGGTGTGCCGGCTGCCCGCTTTACACCCTCTTCAGCCCTCGAAAATTCACATTTGCCCACCCCCAGGTCACGCAGCCCCGTCACGGCCCGGGGGGGGCCGGCACCGGCCACGCAAACCTGCCTTGAAGGAGCGTCACCGCTGGGATGCGGGGATGTCCCCGTCCCGCTGCCACCCGCTGCCAGGCTCGTAAGGGTGCAAGACTCGCGGGTCTGAGCTGAGACCTCCTTAACTCATCACACACGTGTGTGTGGAGAGCCGACCTGGCCGTCACCTCCACGTCCCCCGGGAGCCACCGCGAGCTGGGTGGCCCGTGCCCGCGCCCAGAAATCGCCGTGCAGCCCGTCCTGCCAGGCGGCGATGGCCGGCTGGCAGCGTTCAATCCCTGCGAGCGGCAGAGGTGACTCCTTTCGGGCCCGATCCTGGGGGCCACCAGCCCTGGTCCCCCCCTTCTGCCCCTCTGCCCCCCGCTCTGCCCCAGGGTCGGTCCTGACCCAGCATCCCAGGCACCCCCCGGCTCCCGGGGCGATGCCACGCTCTGGATGAGCTGCGCATCTGGGAGAAAAGCTGAAAGTATTATTTTCCTGTAATTAAAAACGCATTATTCCTTATTTACCGCGGCTCTGCTGTGAGCGCCAGGGTGTCCTGCTGCTTGCGGCCGCCCCGTCCCGCTCCCTGGGGTGCCTCATCTGCAGGGACGCTCTTGCCTCGTACGGCTGTGCCGGGTTTACGGGCGCTGCGGGATGGTTTACGGGCGCTGCGGGATCAGCCTCTTCGGGACGATCCTGCGGGTGCTTTTTCAGTGCAGGATGCTGCCCTCTGAGAGGACAGAAAATGCTTGAAAGCGTCGCCCCGAGGCAGAGCGGGAAGCGCCGTGGTTTCCAGGCGGGCTGCGAGGGGGCACGCGAGCCTCCGGGACGCAGGGCGGGGGGCTCTGGTAGCGCTTGTGGTGCCTTGTCCCCTCCGCGCCAGACAGACGGATGGGTGCGTGGTGCTGGATCGGGCTTGGAGTGGTGGGGATGGGTGGGTGGGTGGATGGACGGATGGACGGGTGGATGGACAGGCCAAGCAGGCGAGTCCGAGTGGGTTCGGAGCGGTCCAGAGGGACGAGCGATGTTGGAGCGGTCTGGACAGACAGACGGACGGATGGGTGATGCCGGAGTGCCCCAGCCAGAAGCGGACGCTGACAGCCAGAGCCGGCCAAGGTGACGTGGCCACACGTTTCCTCTTCCTCATCTTCCATCTCCTCGGCCATAGGCGATGGGTTTATTTCTCGGCTGTGGTTTCCACCGGGATGGAGCCGGCTCCGCACCCGGCTGGAGCCGCGGCAAACGGCTCCCGCTGCGCCGGAGATCGGAGCTGTAACGAGGCAGGGATTTACGGCTGCCATCGAGAGAGGCGAGGGGCTCCGCTCCCCCAAGGGCCCCCCCGGGTTAGATTAGGCTGTCTGCGAGGAAACTTAATTGATTCTTTAGGTTAAAGCCTTTTCATCCGCGCAGACAAGCCGAAGCATTAATTCTGCATAATGTGACACGGAACATTTGCGTGCGGCTCTGCGGCACGGCTTTCCCTCCCCATGCTCCCTTTTGGGCCCTGATTTGTTTTCTTTCCAAGGCAAATTCTGGATCTGACTTCCATCAACAGCACTAATTAATCCCTTTCGATAGATCCCAACATTTATTTGTTTTTTTAAATAATTCTCAGATAACAGGTGTTATTTCAGGAGCAGGCTTCTGTGCATCGTGCCCGTCCCGGGGGAGGACTGCATCCAGCGTGGGGCTGAGCTTCGGACATCGGGATGCTCCAGCCGCATCTGCCCACGGGAAGAAGCTGTGGGGGGACCCCGGTGAGGGCGCAGGTATCCCCACGGCTCCCCCAGCACCGCCGAGCGACTCTCATCGCTCCAGAAATAGTCCCACCGCTGGCACGGGCTCAGGAATAAAACATATTTTGCTGTTATTTTTAACGGTGCGGGGGGAGCGGAGCCCTGGGGACCTGCACCAAGGCCACCCCCCGGCCAAAACGAGACCGAAAATGGCATCGCTCGCTCGGAGCCGGCAGCTGGAGCGGCCAGGACCTGGCAGGGACGCGGAGCCTTCCCGCAATGAAGCAGCGGCCGTGCCGCTTCCCAGCCCGGTGCCCGGCAGCCCCCGCGCCCGTCCCTGCCGGCTGCCGGCGATGGGAAGCGGGACGGGGCCGTCGGCGAAGTTGGAGAGCGCCAGCCAACCTCCGCAACACTTGTCTCTGCAAAGCCTTGCTCCGCGAAGCGGCGATTGCCCAGAAATTAATTGCAAGGAAAAAAATCCTAAAGAAGAAAGAAGGTTTTCTTATCGGTGTTCGGGAAGTTGAAGCCCTTTGCCGTTATTAAGACAAATCCAGCTGGTGCCTTAAATAATTGGGTATTTCCCGAGGGGTTTCTCAGCCGTGTCACATCGATGGCTCTATTTTTGCCGTGAGATTACGGGAATACTCGCCTCTATCTGTATTTTGTATCTGGCCGCTGCGGTCCCTGCACGCGGGCCGCAGCTGTGGGAGAAGCACAAACTCAGGATTTTTAGGGTGATGCTGAAGTGTTGCGTGAAGGACGAGCCCGTACTAAGCTTCAGCAGTTGCGTAGCCAGCGCAAGCCGTTAAAGACCTGTCAGCATCGTCGTCTCCCCAGTGGGATGCTCGGCATCGAACCCGAGCCCTGGCGGGGCTGCGTTTAACCCCTCGCCCCCCCGGTGCCCGCAGAAAACACTCGGTTCTGGCAGAATTAACAATTTGGGGGTAAATTGGGGGTGCGGAGCGGGGAAGACCTGTGCGGATGTCGAAGCCGCCCGGCCACAGACCTGTTGTAAGGACAATAAAAGCACAAGTCCATGCCCCGCGTCCCGCGTGCCGGCGTGCCCTGCCCACGGCGAGCCCTGGAGCCGTTGCCTCCCGCCTCCGCCGAACCGCGGGCGGATTAACAATCCTTAAAATCAGATAAAGACCACGAAAGGAAGGAGCCGCGCCGCCCTTGGAAATGCGGCTTTCAGGCCCTCGTGTTTCCGAACGCCTTTCCAGGAGGGGAAGAGCACGGAGGAGTTTGCTGCACCCACCGGCGTGCAAAGGGCCCCGGGGAAACCTGTTTGTGAGGGTGAATCCCAGCGGATTCGGCCGTACGCTCGGTCTCTGAATATTTATGGGAAAGTGCTTGTTGGGGCTTTTCCCAGATTTATAGCGATGTCCCAGGGTGAAAAATGTCATTTTATATTCACCGTTAATCTTGTACAACGGAACACACGGAGAGGATCCGGCAGGGAATTCAAATGAATTGTTGGAGGCGGCGGGAACTGATACGTAACTCGCCGAAAGGAGCTGAAGTCGTTGTCGGTTTAATCCCTTACTCGGCGGCCTCGTTCCGCGGTCCCCGCCGCATCCAGCCGGCCGGCGGATGGGATGAAGGGCTCGCAGGACCGGTGCCTGCTGCCTCTCTTTCCTTGCCGGGAAAGAAAATAACCTCATTTCCCCCTTTATTAACGAAATTCAGCCAGAACCAGACCCGTTCCCTGGCGCAGGGTTGTTCTTTCTGCTGCGAGCGGTTTTAATCACGGAGTTTCTTCATTTCACTTGTGCTGTAAAAAAAAATGGGAACGCGGAGGGGGGAATTAAAGGAATCTCTTCTAAAAAAAAGTGTCACATTGAGATGTTCGTGTTTTTAACCTAAAACCTCGTCCTGCGGATGGGCAGGACGGAGATCTCCTGTCTGACGCCTGCCCGAGAGCACACCAAAGCCCCCCAGCTCACGAGCCGCCTCGGCTGAAGGTTTATCCTGAAGCATCTCCCGCAGTTCGGGATTTATTGAGGGTGGATCAGCTGTGTCCTTACTACAGCTTATGGCCGTGCCATTCCATTTCCAGAGCTTAGAAGCGCGAGAGAGGTTTTAAATGACGAACGGGCTGGAATGAGCCATGCGGCGGCGGGACCGTCTCCTGCGGGGAGCAGAGTATTCCAGAGCTCGGAGGTGTCTCAGCATCACTGAGAGGCACCGGGTTTACGGCACGGGAACTAGAGAGCCTCCGGGGAAATGCCATCCAGAGACGGGGAATAAAGATAATTTTGAGAAGACAAATAAAAGGAATTTTATTTCTCCAGCTGCTCTGAGCAAACAGAAATGCCCTGCTCTCGTGGCATGGTTTTGGGCTGCGAGGTGGCTCCAGGACCCTGGGGGGGATGAAGATGCTGGGCTGGGATGATGTAGCCGCCGTGCCGGGATGATGTAGCCGCCGTGCCGGGATGGTGCTGGCACAGAGGCACCTCCCTGGGAGCAGATTGAGTCCACCCGCCATCGCTGCCTAGTCCCTGTGGTTGCCTCTGCTCGGCAACAACGTGTAGCATCAGCGTGTGTAACCCAAATTCTCCCTGCGCTGCTCCGTCCTCAGGCGTGGCCATATCCAGCGTACCCCCACCACGGGGATAAAACGCGCCTCTCCGGACTCCTCCTCAGCATCCTCCCGTGGGAACCGGCACCGCTCGGTGCTCGGGTGCCTTTTAGCCAGATACCCTAAAGAGTGAGCGCTGTGCACGTTGCCCGTCCATCTCGCTTTCCTGCTCCACCGACTCATCAGTCGTTTTTCAGTTTAACTTCTTCCGTGTTGCCCGAGAGGGGTCTCGGAGGCGGCTCTCACTCATCCCGCCCCATGCAACGCAGGCTCAACCCCGGCACGAGACATCAGAGCAGCCCCCAGAGAAAGGCAGAGACGCCCGCGGCCGGGGCGATGGATTTGGGGTACGCCCCAGGGCCTGCGCCTTTTCACCGAGATCAGCCTTAAAAATCCAGGGGCGAGGTGTGAAATTTAAAATGCACTAAATAACAGGTTTATCCTCCCCAGGCTGGGCTGGTTGAAGGCAAATCCCCCGGCAGCTCAGCTGCAGCCGGGGAGTAATTCACCCCCGGGTACCCTCGGGAGCTGATCTCGCCGGAGAGCCCCAGCGTGCGCTCATGAACCCTGCAGCCGCAAGGAAAAGGGAGCAGGCTCTCTCGGACGGAGGGGGTCTGGGGGCTGGTGCTCGGCGGGGGGAGCCGCTGCCCTCCTGGGACAACCCCCTGCGGGGATGCCGTGGTGGGGGCACCGGCTTTGCTGGGCACAGGGGCTGTTCCCCCCGAGCTGGGGGGCTGGAGGTGGCTCGGAGATGCTGAATTGGAAACCAGGTAGGAAAAACCCTCCCTGAGTGTCCCCCGTGGAGCACGGGTGGAATGGAGCTGGGTTCAAGTTTTGGGCTCTCTGTAAAGCCCCTGAGCTCACGGCTGGAGCTGGGCTGTGAGCCTGGGGGCTGCGGTGGGACCCCGAGCACCCTCGAGGCTGTCGCCCAAGGAGCTTTGCTGGGGCAGACGCTGCTGGTGATTCCTCATCCTGGACCGTGCGCTCCAGGTATGGACCTCTGTGGGTCCCTGTACCAGGAGGGGACCGGGAGGCTCCCAGGGAAACCTGTTGCATGTGTGAGCCTGGGAATAGTGGGACAGTCCCCAAATATCAGCGCCAGGATCCTGGTTTGTTTTTCCAGCTCCTCACCAAAGGGCTGTTGGACATGTCACCGTTTGTGGTGGGGGCTGATTTCTGAGTGCCGGAAGAGCAGAGACGGGCCGGGAGCAGGTCGGGGCGGATGCCGGAGGGAGATGTCATTCCGCGGCAGATGAAGCGCACCTCTGGCACGTGGGAGATGCCTCCTGCAGAGCTCTCCTGGGGGGCACGCTGGGGTGAGAGCCTGCCCTGCCTCCGGGGACGTGCCAGCCGGGGCCACCGGCGCGTGCCCCTGTCATCGCGTGCCCCTGTCATCGCGTGCCCGTGGGGCAGCCCCGGTGTGTATGGGGGGGAAAAGCAAACCCCAAACCAGTCCCATGGCTTTATAATGAGTCCAGCTGCAGGAGGGAGAAATGCAGAGTAAAGCTGTGCGGGTGCTCAGTGTGGACACACCAAAGCCTTTCGCTCTGCGCCGGGGCCAGCTGAGGCGAGCCTGGCTGGCGTTCTGCTGACGTGCTCGTTACCGGACTAATTGCTTCGTTGGCAGATGGCGGCGGCTGGTGGGTGTGAGCGGGGCCGGGTCACCCGCACCCGCGTGGGGGAAGCGCTGCCGGTGGCTGCAGGCAGGGAGCCCAGGGCAGGGTGCCCTGCGATGCTCGGGACGTTTCGTCTCCCACTTTTCGTCCCGGCTGCAGTGTCCTCTAATTCCCCCTGAAGCTTAGTGAGCGCCCTGAGCCCCTAACGAGCCCCGGGGGATGCAGGAGCCTGGTGCTGCTCCTTGTCTCGCTGCCTTTGCGAAGGGAATTGTTATTCCTCCTTGGATTTTACTGCTCCAAATAATCTCTTTTTGGTGGAAAGATGTAGGAAACTCTTGCTCTCGCCCCCTCCCACATGGCTCTGGGCAAAGGCAGGGCCTGCCGTGGGAAAGGGCTTGAGGCTGGTTGATGGTTCCTGCTGAGCAATCAGCTTCCCGCCCATCCCAAACTTTCCCTGCTGTCTTGGGGACCGAAAGGGGTTCCTGGAGAGGAGCGACAGACCCTGGAGTGCTGCTGGATCCGACCATCCCAAGCACCGGTGCCCCCTGGGAGCCACCCGAGACCTCAGCCGGGGTTTGGTGCTAAAAGAGCCGCATCTGCTTGTAAATCCCCGGCTGGGTGACGTCCTGTCTGTCACCTGCCGGGGGGCTCGAAGGCAAGAAACGAGTGACTTGATAGTGCCGAGAAGGATGTCCTGCGCTGGTGTTTAAAAATAAAACAAAGTGCCCGTGCCCGGCAATCCCTCATCCCTGCGCCTGGAGCTGTCACCGGCCCTTGACAGCTCCGCACAAATCAGAAACCGCCAATAAATGGCCCAGCGCGGGCACCTCCATCACCCCCCCCCGCCATCCCGGCGGGCTCAGCCGCTCTCCCCGGGGCCGAGCTGCCGTCCTGCCCCCGCGGCGCCTTCGCAGCCCCTTTTGGGATGGGAGCGGGTGGGTGGCAGCCGATGCGGGGGGGTGTTGACAGGGCAGGGTCCTGCTGGCCGGGCTGGGAGCGTTTGCAACCTGTTGCATCAGCCCTGCTTTGCAAAGGGTGTTTTCCAGGCGCGGGGTGGCGAGGAGGGGCAGTGCTGGAGCCGCGCTGTGTGCAAGCCTTGCAGCCCACCACGGCTGCGGGGACGCCCTGGCCGGGCCGGCCCTGTCCTGCCCAGCCCGGCGGTGGGATGCGGTGGGACGTGGTGCCTCCTGCAACCGGCAGCACCATTTACGGCCTTGGGACTGCAGCGGGTTTCGGCAGCGTCGTCCCAGCGCAGACGTGGCTCTGCGGAGTCCTGCTGGGTTCCCGTGCCCCGTTGCTGTTTATAAGCCCCGAGTTGCACAAGGTTGGGACTGTTTTTTCCGTGATTGTATCAAATCAGCGAAACGGGGCAAGCGAGCAGTCTATTTGACATCCTGTACGTGGGCTTTTTATTTGTGCAATGAGTTTTCATTTCCATTTGGATGGCGAGGCAGTAACGGGATACGTAGCTCACTACCGCGGTGGGTCGTGAAGCCAAGAGCAGGAGGGACGGATGAGCTCCCCACAGCCCGCCCGTGGGAAAGGCAGGGCAACGGTAATCCGTGGGGTAAACCCAGCCCTGAAACGGGGCAGGGTTCGGGGCTGGGAGATGCGGTGGGAGCTCCGTGTCATGTCCTTGCAGCTGAACCCAGCTCCCTTTCCAGCCGTTTCGTGTGGTTTTTCCCCACGGCTCTGCCCAGGGCGAGGGAAAGTGCCGCTGAATGACGGAGAAAGCTCCCCCGGAGAGGGAAAAGCTTCATGCAATTTCTTCCACATTAAGCGTGACATCTGCTTCGGGATGACTCAGGCGGGTTCCCACCGCCCGCACAGGAGAGGAGAGGAGGGCGAGCACCCACACCGGCTGCGTCGGACCTGCTGGGCTCCGTCCTTTCACCCTGGCTCGGCAGGGAGTGTTCGGGGGGTTATAATAAGCCTAAATCAACCGGTTCCCGACACCACTGAATTTAGAGCTGTAGTTGCTTTGCACAGTGTGGCTGGCGCTCGGTGTAGTCGCCGAGGACGCGACGGATGCCGAAGACCGGAGCTGGCTTTGGTGCCCAGCATTGCCGCGGGAGCTGCCAGCCCCGTGCCAGGCCGCTCACCACGGCTGCTCCTGCAACACCGCGGCGCTTCTGCGCGGTCGCCGTCCCTGGGAGCGGGGGTGTTTGTCCTTCTTTAGCCCGCTGTTGTTCGCAGCGGTTTGCTGAGCAGGCGATGCTGAGCGCCGCGGAGGGAAACCCCAAACCGCAGCGCAGGGCACACACTCGGGATGTGACGCTTTATCCCAAGTCAGCGTGTTTTTTAACTTCACCGTCTTGCTAAGCACCGGAATAAGTGCGTGCGAGCAGGATCCTGCATCCCGCCTTGCCCAGTGGAAGTGGCAGTCCCGGGAAAGGACTCGGTGGCAAGAGGATGGGCTGATCCTGCCCGGGTACGTCGCTCAGCTCCTGCCCCAGTGCTGCAGGGTCTGCAAAGCTCGACCTTGCCGGGGAAAGGGAGGCTGTGCCGGGTCTTGGCTCAGGACCCCTCGGTGCTGCCCGGCCAGCGCAGCACGGCGTCACTGCCCGGGCTCGGTGCGAGGGATGCTGTGCCCCGCGGTCAGCCCTCGGCAGGGCCATGTGCGGGAGCGTCTGTGGCCGAGCGTCCCCTGCCCTGCCGTGCCCCGCGGTGGTTTTTGGGAGCCCCCGGCTGCTGCCGCGCTGCCTGTCCCGTGCACGGGCTGCGTGCTGCCTGGCGCTGCCTGGGTCGTGCGTCTTTTCGGGCCCCGTCCAGGAGCTGGTCTGCGTCACGCCGTTCAACGCCAAGCACGCTGAAGGAGACAATGTTAGTTTGCTGTTATTTTTCCCTGCTCGCTGGCTTGGTCTGCAGGATGCTTTGCAGACTGTCTTTAGAGCCAAGGATAATTAATCAACCTTAATTAACTACCCTTATCCTTTGGGCTAGGGAGATGGGTGAACTGGCTGGTGGCAAACCCAGGGCAGCGCTGGTGCTGCTTGAGCCGGCGCTGGTGTGTCCCGATGGGGCGAATCCTGCTCCGTCCCTGGGCTGTGTCCTGCCGGCAGGAGGGCAAAATGGGGGCATCGCCCCCAAACCTCCTTGTGCTTCCGAGGCGATGCCTTCACACCCAAACCGTGGGGACCCAAACCCTGCGCTGGCTGTTATCCCGGCTGGGTTAAACGCCGGAGCTGGGGGGGGCTGCGGCTGAGGAGCGTGGGGGCTGCGCGGGGAGGGAAGGGATTTTCTCGGTGCCACATCAAGCGCAGGGTTATCCGAACCTCCTGCTCCGCGTGGGTGGGGGCTGCTCTGGAAAACCTCCCGGTCTCCTCCCCGTTTGGGGCCCTGGGCCAGGGTCCCCCTGAACCCCATCCCTGCATCCAGCCTTGCCCCTTCCTCCTGCCTGGGGGAACCCGGTGCCTCTCACAGCCCCCCGGTGCCCCCCAAAAGACTTTCTTTGCATGTGTTAATGGGGCTGGGGGGGCGGTGGAGCTGCTCCGGCAGAGCCCCCCCGTGGGCTGGTGAGCGGGGCTGGGGGTGCTGCCTGGAAGCAGCTGCGGCATCTCGGTGGTAATGAAAGCCATCGGGGAAACCAGCCCCCGAGCAGCAGCAGCGGCGTTTGGGAGACAGATTTGACAAAGGGAAGTGACTCAACGTCTTGGAAGGAGTTGGGGGCGGTGGGGGGGGGTGACGGAGGACAGCGGGTGACCCAGGGTGGGGACAGGGCGGTGGGGTGGCTGGCAGCCACCTGCCTCCCCTCAGGCTCCCTGGCTGGGGCCGGCATCACTCCAGAGCCCTCTGTGCTTCGTTAGCCCTCGTTAGGGCGGTGTGCTCCCGGCCGGGGGGACGGGACAGGAAAGGAGGCCCCTTGGGAAGCGGCTTGTTGCTTCCTCGCACTAGGTCGCGGCAGGATCCGGGCCAGCGTTCCCAGCTCCCGGCGTCACACCCTCTCCCAGCTGTTGCTCGCGGAGCATCGTGCTGCCAAGAAAACCCCGGCGATGGAGGCTGCCGCGGCTCCTTCCCCCTCCCCTCGCCCTTAAAACCGGCGGGGAGCAGCGCTGTGCCTGCGCCTGGCCCCGCAGCACCGGGGTCCGCACGGGGATGAGAGCCCGCTCGCTCCCGGTGAGCCTTCAGCGCCGGGGCTGGGCTGAGCGGCTCCTCTTCCTCACCGGGCACGGGGTGGCCCTGGCACCCCGACTTGGTCCTCCGCGGCACGGAGCAGCGGGAGAGCGTGGCACTGCACGAGGTATTTGGAAAGGTCGCTGGAAGGCTCGAGAGGGGGATACTGGGGGGACTGGGGTGTGTTACTGCGGGAGAGGATGGGACGGGACGGGACGGGTCCTGCCGGCAGAGCGATGGGGCAGAGCGACGGCGCAGATCCAGCCCATGCAACCCGCCCCAGCCAGGACCGTGGTTCTCATGGTTTTTATTGCTTTTGGGAGTGAGCTGCATGGGGGAACTGCTTTGCCAGGGCACATTGGGGTGCAAAGCATTTGCACCCCGCTGGCGACCTGTTGCACACCACGCATGCCACAAGCGTGGCACACTCTGCATCGCCGCGGGCACCCCGGACCCCGCGGAGCTGCTGCCCCATCCCGGGGGTCCCGCACGCCCCTGGGAGTGGGATGCCAGCGTGCCGGTCACGAGCCGCCCGGGTTGGCCCATCCTCGCCTGGTGCAGACATCTGGGCTTTTTGTGTCTCTTCTCCTTTTTCCCGGCCGGATCCGCCGATCCGGGCGCATCAGCAAGTTTCCTCCTGATTCAGCTGCGGGGGGTGTTGCAATGTGGCGTTGTGCAAAGGCAGGCATTGGCCCCGGCTCCCGTTCCTCTTTTTCGGCTCTTGCCGGGGCTCAGCCCTACGTGACGAGGGTTAATGTCCCCACCTGCCCGGGGCATGGCGGTGGCCGCGAGCTCCCTGGAGGCATTGCTCCTCGCTGGGCATCGCCCGCTGTCCCCTGCGTCATGGTCAGGTGCCGGTTTTCCCGTTGCTTTGCCAATGGCTCCACGGAATTCAGGATTTCTCTCTTGTGCGCGGCTGAACAAATCGATATTGGTGACGGCGAGCGAGCGGGGGCTCTGCCTCGGGCTCGCTGCTGCCTCTGATTGAACGTGATGCTCCCGGCGCAGGTGCACGGTGCCGGATTTTGGTCCAGCCACTGCATGTCCATGTATTTTTAGTGTATATCTCCCTCTGGACAGGCCTCCCCGGCGTGGGGTGGGGGTCTGTGGCCTCCCGGGCTCAGCCCGTGCCGGATGACCCGATGCACCGCGCCCGCCGCAGGCGATCACCACCTCCCTCCCCACGGGCACAGGGCCGAGGCCAGGCTGGCGCTCGGCTGCTGCCCCTCTGCTTGGGGTCCCGGTGCAAACCAGGACGGGCCGATTCATCGCTGGGAACGCGCTGCCGGATCCGGACCCACCTCGGTGCATGGGGCCCAGCTGGATGAACAGCTGGGGAGAGGCAGGACCTGGCAAGAGCGCTGGAGGAGGTGGCACGGCGAGGAGGGGACGTGCTCCCCGTCTGCCGTGTGCCCCGGGGACGGCTTTGGGTTACCCCTCTCCTGCGTGTCCCAGGCCAGGGGGGTCCCGGGTGGTGGGGCAGGGACGTGGGGCAGGGACGTGGGGCAGCCCGGGGTGGCGATGCCCCATTGCAGATCGCAGGGGGCCCTTCGGCTGCGCTCACCCCTCGCCGGGAGCAACAAGACCGCAGCTTTTTTGCGCTGGCAAGGGATGCCCAAACCCTGCCCGAGGAGTCCCGCGGGACTCCCGAGCCGGCTGCGGGCAGCGCGGGGGCCGTGGTGGATGGGACGCAGCGGCGAGGGCAGCCGGCTGCCACGTCCCCTCTCCGCGTCCAGCTGAACCGTGCAAGAAAGCGCTTCTACCCACGGTCCCGAGTCCCCACATCCTGCTGCCGAGCACCGCTTCCCCCTTCCCAGGCGCTGCCCGTCTCCGCGCCGAGCCCGGCGCCTGGTTTATGCCACCGGCTGCATTTTTTTTTTTTTCCCCTCATCCTCCCATCGGCAATACGTGCGCGTCCTTCTCGGGCTGAGAAAGCTCAGCGCTATCCACGGCACCCTCCGCTCGGCTGCCGAAGAGACGTAACCCCGGGGTCGTTTGCGTGCAAGCCCTAACGAGGTTCAAGAAGTAGCGGAGACGTGTAATCCAACCTCTGTGCGCTCAAAACCCCCAGGGATTTATTAAGCTCAGGTAAATACTTCTGGGTTTGTTTTTTCATAGAATCGTAGAATAGTTTGGGTCGGAAGGGGCCTTTTAAAGGCTTTTTTATATATATATATGTTATTTTTTTAATATGTATTTGGGAGGAAGGGTTTTGCTGCAGCTGGCTGAAAATCATTGCTTTGCTCAAGGGATTTGCATCCAGTCGAGGTTTTTTGCTCCCCTGTTATTATAAAGTGGGTTTAGGGTTTGGCACGGCGGAGGACGGCGGGCGGCGGTGACCTTCGGGGTCCCAACGCGCTGTGCGCGTTGGGACCCCGAAGGTCACCGCCGCCCGCCGTCCTCTGCCCAAAACCCCAATTTTTTTCTAATTTTCCATAAAATCCACAGCCTTTTTGGAGATGGGGTTTGCAACCTGTGGTGGTGGGAAGCCCCGCGGTGGCTTTGCACGTGGGAAAAGCTGCACGGAGGGGAGAGGAGCTGGATGTGAATTTAGGAGGGGGTGTCCTTAGAGCGTGGCAGTGTCCCCTCGGCGGGGACAGGGAGAACAGGGGGCTTTTCTTTGCCGGGCTGATCAACATGCAGCTGGGAGCGCAGCACGCAGCTGCGAGCCGGGGGCCGCAGGATGCTCCCGCGGATCCGGGGTGACTTTCTCACTTTGGGGGGGGGGGGGGGGGGCTGAGCTCTGCCAGCCCCCATCTTCCCCCATCCCCGCACGGTCACGTCCATCCCTCCGGCAGCAGGAGGGACAGACCAGTTTCTTTTTCTTGGTTTCCTTCCTCTTTGTACCCTCGAAATCCCGAGCAGCTGGAGCGGCCCCGCAGGTGGCACGGGAGCTGCTGCCCCTCGCCTCTACACGGTGTCCCCGAGACGGGTGCTGGCTTTGTCCCCGAGCAGCCGTGGCAAAGCCCGGGCCGTGGCTAGGGACGTCCTCGCTGGGCTGAGGCAGGTCCTGGAGCCCTGAAGGGGATGCAAATCCCCTGGGACCAGTGTTTCGTGCCCTATCCCGCCCGCCTGGGCTGGTGCGGTGCAGCAGGGAGGATGCTCGGAAAAAGGGAGTTTTATTGGCCTTTTTATTGCCTGCAAAGTGCCAGGAGAGCCTAGAATTAATAGCAACCTATATATAAAAAAAAAAAAAAAAGAGAAGAGGAGATGAAAGAACTTTTATTATCTTGGAAGCAGCTTGAGACATTTTAAGCAGCACAGAACCACAAACTACCTCTTTTAAAGAAAATCTTTGCCTGTGTAGGTGCAATGCCCAAGATTTTCCCCTTTAATACTCAACCCTTCACGAGAACAGAAGGGACACGGAGCAAAGGGCCGGGCTCTTACTAACGGGGCGGCTCTTAACAACCCCGGCACTTTGTGCCAGGGAAGGATGGGTTCCCTCGCCGGGCTCCTGCAGGAGTTTTGCCCTGGAAAGAGCCGTGCCCGCCCTGTGTTGCGAGGTTAAGCACCGTTCTGGCTGGATTGGGGTGCGCTCCCCATCGGGGTCACCCCACACCACGGCCGGGGGCAGCTCGGGGAGACCCAGCCCGTCCCGACCCGCACCGCCCGGCCGGCTCTGCCCAGATAAACACTGACTCACGCTGTTATTCTGTCCCACCCTGGGCACAACCAGCTTTTTTAAGGCTGCCTTTTCCAGCTATTCCTTTTTTTTTTTCCTGTTCACACGGGCGGGGAACGAAGCCTTCGCCGGTATGCGGGGAGCAGCCGGGGGTGCCGAAGGCTGCCAGGGACGGGGGTCCCGGCGGAGCGAGGAGGCGAGGGCTGCTCCGCGGCGGTGAAGCGGGGCTGTGTCTGAGTGCCATGGATGCAGGTAGGGCTCGGGCTTCCCCGCCGGCCTTGGGGCAGAGCTCCGTGCCTCAGTTTCCCCTGTGGGAACTGGCTTTGCCCCCTCCCTCTGCTTCGGGGGTCCCCTGCTGCCGGTGACTTGGGGGAGCTGCCAGCCCGAATCCTTGCTGGCAGGAGCCCCTGTGCTCGGCATGAGGCTGTTGTGGATGCTCAGCGTGCTGCTGCCTCTCCCGCGGCATCCTGCGCCCCTGTCCCCTTCCTCGGCCCCTTCTCAGCCGGCTGGAGCGGACAGAGGGCTCAGGGATGGGTGGCAGGGCTGGGACCGCGGCTGGGGAGCAGCTTTCGGGCAGGCCAGGGCTCGGGGTTTTGCAGTGGCGTGGTCTAAGCTCCCTTTTGCTGGGCGTGTGGCTGGTGTCCGATTTACACCCGGGGCCGGGGCTCCGTCCCAGGCATCCTCGTGGGGACCGGGATGCTGCGCAGCACCTCTCTCTGCAGCAGCCGTTGCCATGGCAATTGCTGGCTAAAATAAGGGTGAATTGGAGCTGGGTACCCAGAGCTGCTTTCCCCTTCCTTTTGTTTTCTTGCTCCCCCAAGCACTGGCAACCCCTCGCGTGGGACTGGGAGCTGCTGCCGCGGGGCTGGATGCCGCATCCCGGCGGGAACGTCCCTCCCGTGTAACCCCAGGCTGGAAAAATGTGGGTGCCCGAGGGGCAGATGGGGTGGCCTCGGGTGCCAGCTTGGGATGGGGCATGCATCCATCTTCCCCCGGGCATGCTCCTGCTGACAGCGACGGGAGCTCGCTGCGCTCGGGATGCGGCCCACGGGGTGGGACAGGAGCTCGACCAGAGCAATAAACCCCCTCGGGACTGGGACCAGCATGTGCCGGGGGGGAATCCAGGGCTGCGGCAGGGCTCAGAGGGGACCGGTGCCGGTGGGTCCAGGGGGACATCGAGATGCTGCTTCGCCCCGTGCCCTTCCCAAAGCCGCCTCAGGCGAGCGACCGTGTGTTTCCCCCGAACATCTGCCTGCGATTCCCATCCCTCGCGGAGCGGGGCTGTGCCGGGGCTGCCGGCGCTGCGTGGGCAGCCTGGCTGCACTCCTCCCACGCCTGCCGGAGGAAGCGGGTTCGGGTTTGGGGTGCGCTGGGACCTCGGAAACCGCCGCTGGGAAGGAGGGGAGGGGAAAGGGGAAACGCTCAGATGAGAAAAAGGCAGAGCAGCTGCCTGGGGGCGGCAGCAGCTGCGCAGGCAGGGGTGCAGGCAGGGGTGCAGGCAGGGGTGCAGCACATGGGGGCTGGCAGGGGCAAGCAGAGCCCACCCTGGGCACCCGCCTGCTTCCCAGGAGGGTTTGTCTGTCCTGTCGCTGGGCATCCCTTGCATCCTTAGCACCCCACGGGTGCCTTGGGGGGACAGGCACTAACCCCAGGGCACCCCCAGCACCCCCAGCTGTTAGCGGGGGGACCCCCGCACAGGCACGTGCCGGCCCCAGCCCGGTTTCGTAGCATCGTGCGGGTAAAAGCGCGATGTGCTTTGACAGCACAGGCAGGCTCTTGTGTGCTCAAAAGCTGGTCTGCTTATTTTATTTGGTGTTATTTCATTTCCCCCCCCCCCCAACCTGTATCAGTACCTCCGGTAAAAGCGTTGCCCGCAGGCGTCGGGGGAGGCAGAGGGCAGTGCTGGCAGCCTGCCTGTCTCTAACCGCCTGACGCAGGCAGCTGGGAGCTCGGGCAGCACCCGCGCCCAGGCGGTACCCGCTGCCGGCGCTCCGAGCATCCCCTGCCCTCCCCGGGGATGGCCGTGTCCCCGGTGCGCGGATCCGGCCGAGCTCCCCCCGTTTCCCCGGTCACATCCGTCCCCCGCCCGTCTGGGCTGGCCGCGGAAGAGCTTTTCGCCCAAAAAAGCTGGATTTGAACATTTTCTGCTGTTCTCTCCGTTTCCTGTTGCCTTCCCAAGAACAACATCCCTGACCTCATCCTCCCCCGGTGCGCGCCGGGATGCTGCCGATGTGCGAGCCGCCCGTCGGGAATCCCACCCCGGCGCCCGCGGGCCGGACTCAGCCTTCCCCGGGTACCAAGACAAATACAGCTGCGGGAATGACGGGGCCGGCGGCTGGCTGGGCTGGAAGGCTATTTTGGGTAGATCCTGTGCTCATTTTTGTTGCGGTAGGAGGACAGAGATGAATAGACTGAACGGGGAGCGAAGCGGTTTTGGCTCGAGTGGGGTATTTTCAACCCAGAGAGGAGCGTTGAAACATGCTTCTGATTATGTGGCTTTTTTTTCCAAACCTCGGGTTTTTTGCAGTGAGAAATGGGAAGGTTTCACGCAGCCACCCCTCAGGCTCTCCGTTTTGGGGAGGCAGGTGGGAATTTGCTGGACGATTTGCCGGCGCGTCTGGGCTCCAGCCCCGGTCCCCATCCCCGCCCTGGTGCTCAGAACCATCCCGGGAGGTTCGCGGAGGGTTCGGCAGCTGCCTGCCCGCTGCCTTGGGGTTTGCGGTAGCTCAGCACGAGCCCTGGGGACAAACCCATCATCTGCCAAATCCCATGGGGAAGCAGAGCCCCGATGCTCCCGCTGCTCTCCAGCCATCGTCACCCCCTTGTCCTGGGCAGGGACTGGGGCCACCCCTGTGCCCAACCCCACAGGGGTCTGCGGGGGGGTCTTTTACGCCACCTGCCTTGTCCGTCTGCCTTGCGAAGGGCAAATGTTAAAACCCAATAAAAAGAAAGCAGGTGGGAGGGGAGAGCAAAATAAACAGGCAATTCAAATAAATAATCCATTAAATACAGCTTTGAAATGTCAAGCTGAATGTCATCGCGCTCGCATGGGCTCAGCAATTAAAAAATCATAATAAAGAGGAGATTTCACATTAAAAATATACGAGTGGGCACAATTGGAAGAGGAGCCCGTAACACTGCAGGGATCCGTCCCACCTGCCCCTGGGCAGGGACCGATGGGCACGGCCGGGAACGCGGGGTCTGGCTGACCTCGCGGCGGTGGGGGCCGGTGCTCCCTCCCGGGGCTCACCCCTCGGTGACGCCGGCGTGGAAATGGCCGGCGGGCGGCAGGTCTTGGGGGTTCCTCCCCGGGGGCAGAGCGAGTCCTGGGCTTGTCGGGGCTCTCCAGCCAAGGGCGGTGGGGGGGATGAGGTGGGGGGGGACGCGGTGGGGTGGGATGCGATGGGGTGGGATGAGGTGCGGTGGGATGCAATGCGGTGGGATGAGGTGGGGTGGGATGCGATGGGGTGGGATGAGGTGCGGTGGGATGCGATGAGGTGGGGTGGGATGAGGTGGGGTGGGATGAGGTGTGGGGGGGACATGGTGGGGTGGGATGCGATGGGGTGGGATGAGATGGGGTGGGATGAGGTGCGGTGGGATGCAATGGGGTGGGATGAAGTGGGGTGGGATGTGATGGGGTGGGGTGGACACGGGGCTCTGGGCTCCCCCACCTTTCTGCGGCTTTGCCTTTGGAAAGGCGATGACCTGGAAGCCGCTGGTCGGCACAGGCAGCGGTCAGGACGGCTCATTGCCCAGGAACATTAATAGTCAGCTCCGTAACAGCCAGTTCTGCTGATACTGTTACTTCCACCGGATCATCAACTTTAATTCATCCTTTCGACGATCAAGGTTTCGCCGGGGCAAGGCCTCCTTCCAGCTCAAGCTAATTCACAAGCTTCGCGCTGAAACCTTATTTATTCTGGCTGCTTATCGTCTCCCGGAGCTCGGCAAGGGGGGAAGCGATGGGGCTGTGCTTTAAGCCCTGGCTGGGGACTTTGCGGCGATGGGAGCAGCAGCAATGGCAGGAAGGAACAGGAGGAAAAGCCCAGGGAGAAACAATAGCTCACAACACAAATACCACGGGGACTTCAAAGCAGGGCTGGTGGGGAGGGTGATGCTCAGGGGACCTTTGAGCTGAAACTCCCTGAGAACAGGAGGGTCCAGCCTGGATGGGCAGAGCCGCGTCCCTCCCGCAAGGACGAGGTCGGGTGCGATGCCCTGTGCCGGGGTTCGCACAGATCTCGCCCCTCCTGCTGCCCACTGCGGCTCGCGCCGGCGTGCTCGGGCTTTGCTAATTGCCTTTGGTGGCTCTTGGCTTTAACCCACCGCGACTGTTCACAGGGGAGTGGTTGAACCCATTTAACGCGGGGCTCTAAGCGGCTGGTGCAGACCAGCTTCTGATTATGGCAAACGGCGCTGTTAGTTATCGCAATTAACATTTTAAAACACGCAGGGCACCGATTTAATCAGAGAAATAACCGTATGAGAGCCTAGGCACTTCACGCATATTTATGGCTTTAATTATTTATAATATCATTACCTTGGGCTTGGTGTAGGGTTCTTGGCGTGCACCTACTGACGCTGGCCCGTCTCGGATGCTCGCGCCGTGCGTACGGTGCAGTTCCGTACCGGGTTATCCCGAAAGCTACTGGGATTGCGGCGGGACCCTGCCTTCACCGGCTCCGTGGCGGGGGGTCCCCAGGCCAGCGCAGCCCCCCGAGGTGTGGGGCAGCACCAGCCTGGCGGGGAGGCTGCACAGGGTTAAATCGCGGCGGCGGCGGAGTCTCCGTTTCCTCCCTTAACCCCACAGCCGAGGGCGAACGGCCTTTGTTTGATCTCAGCTTTCCCGTTACAGCTCCGTCCCGGGGAGCTGCCGCCGCGCCGTGGGTCGCTGAGCCGCGGCCTCTGCCCGCACCCCGCGGGGCGCCCGGCCGAGGGGCCGAGCTCGCCGGGCAGCGAAGGTGAGAGGCCGCCACGCCGAGCCCACCGGGCCGGGCGCTGGCATCGGTGGGGCGCGTGGTTTCGGTCCAATTTGCTGGGTGCTCGGGAGAAAAAAAGAGAAGGGCCGGAATATCGTGCAGACTGGAAGGTCTCGAGGCTGTTAATGAGCTGTTAATAAGCACCATCCTCGTTTTTCCCCTGGAAGGAGGTGGGTAATAGACCTTTTTTGCAGGATGAGGCTACAGCCACATCCTGGTGGAGACGCGGGACTGAATCACGTCCTGTGGCTCAGGGAGCCCATGTCTCTTGGTCGCGGGGTGGAAACCTGGTGAGGAGCTGTGGGAGCATCTTCCTCAGGGGCCAGCGGCGGGTTCCGCATGGGATCCGCTGTACCTGTGTGCTCTCCCCCCACAGCCCCTCGTGCCTGCGCGCGCTGGGGGGCCGGCGTCCCTCCCGCGGGCCGTGCTCGCGGTGATTAACACCCTGCGTTTGCTCAGCAGAAACACGCAGAGAAGCATCAGCGGCCGGAGAGCCCAGGACTGACGAGACCGTACGTTGTTTGCACATAATGGCGCTTTCCAATTTGTCCAATTACTTGGATGATGTCGATAACTACAGTGACTACCCAGATTACACCTATGAGGAGACCAGCAGTGTGTGGACAGACCCAGCCCACGACCCGAAGGACATTGCGAGGATCCTCTCCGTCGTCATCTACAGCGTGTCCTGCGTGTTGGGCGTCCTGGGGAATGGCCTCGTCATCGCAATCATAACCCTGAAGATGAAAAAGTCGGTCAATGCCATCTGGTTCCTCAACCTGGCTGTCGCCGACTTCCTCTTCAACATCTTCCTGCCCATAAACATTGCTTACACGGCCATGCGGTACAACTGGATCTTTGGGACAGTCATGTGCAAGTTGAACTCCTTCCTCCTCATCCTCAACATGTACACCAGCGTCCTTCTGCTCACCACCATCAGCTTTGATCGCTACGTGTCAGTGGTTTTTCCCGTCTGGTCTCAAAACCATCGGTCGACCAACCTGGCGTATTTAGTTTGCTTGATTATCTGGACCATCGGCATCATCATGAGCTGCCCGTCTCTTGTCTTCCGAGACACGGCACAAGCCCGCAACTCCGTGATTTGTTTTAGCAACTTTTCCCTCTCCAGGAATAAGTCTTACCAAGCCTTGGCAATAATGAGGCACCGAACGGTGAACATCACCAGATTCCTTGCTGGGTACATCCTTCCCATAACCATCATCACTTTCTGCTACATTGCCATCGTCTTCAACTTGCGTCGAAACCGCCTTGCCAAGTCCAAAAAGCCCTTCAAGATCATCGTCACCATTATAGTCACCTTCTTCCTTTGCTGGAGTCCCTACCACCTGCTGAACCTCCTGGAAACGGAGCCCGACATGATCCCGCGCTCCGTGTTTGAGATCAGCATCCCCCTAACCACAGCCCTCGCTGCCTCCAACAGCTGCATGAACCCCGTTCTCTATGTCTTCATGGGTCAGGACTTTAAGAAGTTCAAGGTCACCATCCTTTCCAGACTGGTGAACGCCCTCAGCGAGGAGACGGGCCACTCCAGCATCGTTCACAGGAGCTTCTCCAAGATGTCTTCAATGACCGAGAAGGAGACGACAGTCCTCTAAACTCAACCTGGATGCCTGCAGGAGGGCCATAGTCCTCCGGTGTTGCCCATGCCCACCACTACGATGGTGGCCACCCTTGCAGTGGCCCCTGGTGTGGGACGAGCATGGTCCAACGCTGTCTTATAGCGTGTTCTTTGACTGGTCTTGCTGCCTGGGGGCTGGCAGGTGTTGGAGACCACCGCTCTGTGCACGTGGAGAAGATACAACCGCCCTTAATCTTTCTTTGCGATTGCAAAGATGATTGCACCAAACTATTTAAGAAAACATTTCAGGACATTCCTGTCTAATCTATGCACGGCCCGGCCTGGCAAGGGCGTTCCTGCCGTTTCCAGAGACAGCGTTGTGGGGACACTGGGCGGAGGAGGTGTCTGGGAAGGCACCTCCGCTGCCAGGCTCCCGAGACGGGCGGCCGGGTGGGCACCCACCACGGATGATACCTGCTACGGCAAAACTGGTGACACTCTTCCTATGTCCTATGTATGCATATAGCTCCTCGTGTTAAATTCCTGAAGTATATTGGTACTAGCACAATATGTGTTTAACTGTGTTGTGAGCACGGTGTACCCAGAGAGGCCCTGGGAGGTGTCTCCATAAGAGGGGTCTGAGTATCCCAACCTCGACGAACCAGGAAACATCGTGTGTCTTCTAAGCGGTCCAGACCCAGGGCCACCTGCCAGGGTGGGGATGGGGCTCATGCACAGGGTCGCCGACATGGAAGACTGGGAGAAAAAAGAGGGAAAGATTCATTTGAAGCGTCTCTTGAACAAGCCACACCTTGGTGGGCACATTTCGCACGGTACGTTCTGCAGAGCGGTTTGATGCTCGGGGCCGTGAGTCCCGGTGGGTCCTTGCGTAGTGCCGGGGTGGCACCGGGGAGCAGGTCCGGGGGCTGGGGAGTGCGGACCTGCTGTCCACTCCTGGATCCAGGCGGACCTGGGGACTGGCTCCACTGATGGGGCTGCTCCCTGGTGTGATCCTATGGGAAGATTTTGTCTCTTCCCGAGCAGGCAGCAAGCCCGTGGCCGGGGGGAGACTCTGCCGCCGCGCACAAATCTCTGCGGTGAAGGATGGGCCGAGCCTCCGTCTCCATCCAATCTCATGCACAGTTAATTCGTGAGATCCTTCACCATTTGGGCTGCTTGGCTACGACTCTGGCGTCACGTTTATTGATGTGTTGGTTTCTCCGTGTCACCCACAGCCTCTCCCTTGCAGGAACGCGAGGAACGACCGAGCCCTCCGCCTGTGCCGGGTGCCGGGGCAGAGCCGGTCCCTGGGGCTGGGCTCGGGCAGCCCCCAGCGGCACCAGGGACGTTCTGGGGGGTCCCTGGGGGTCCCAGCCCATGCCATGCCCAGGGGAGCTTTGTGCAGGGGCCGGCACACTTGCAATTGAGAGTCTGCTCACAGGTGCCCGCAAAGGCTGAGATATTTATTTATAGCTTTTTAAAAAAAAAAAAAAACCAAAAAAAGGGGGGAAAAAAGCGAAGAGGCAGCTCCTGGGAAAAGGCTTGGAGCTATTTGCAGGCTCCCATCAGCAGCAGATCACGCCAGATGCGGCCAGAAACCGAATCGCAAAGCCCCAGCAATTGAGCTGCAGCGCCGAGCGGCGGGAACGCCGCAGAGAATAGCGGCCGCTGCGGCGGGAGCTGGATTTCAGGCAGATTATCGGGCGTCCCCTCCGCCCCCGGCACAGCCTCACCGATCCGCCTTGATCTGCGTAACCTCATTAGCGTCGGCGTGGTGGGGAGGGAGGGGAGCGCCTGCACCCCATGGCGCTGCCGGCGCGCTCCTCTCCCGTTGCACGGGCATCGAGGGACGCGGCGCTGCCCGCAGCATCCCTGCCCAGCGCTGCCAGCCCCCGGCGCTGCCCGCGTCGCCCCTGGGACGGGGATGCCCATGGATCCGGGCCGGTTGGCTGCAGTCTTGGTGCTGCCGGAGAGCGTGTCCTGGGGCACGTTTGCCCCCCACAGCGGCGCAGGGAGGTGCCCGTCCTCGCCAGGGGGATGCTGCAGATCCGGTCTGCTAAAAGTGGGGTGCAGAGGGGCGGGGGGTTTATCCTGAAAATAAAGGGGGTCCAGCCTGAGCCCAGAAGGGGAATGCGGGGGGGGGGACGGAGATTATAAGGGAAATTAATGGCAGATTGGTGGCTGCCACCTGTTGGGTGCTGCTCTCAATGACACGGGGAGGCTGCAGGGCACCCAGCCCCCAGCCGCAGGCGTCTCCGCGCCTCCTTGGGCTGGGAACCACAGGCTGAGCCGCGCCGGCCGCTCCCCGGGGAGCAGCGCCCCGTCCCTGGGCCGCACTGTGTGCCATGGCCAAGCCCAGGGCTGCTCCCGGGGCCGAGCCGCCGGCGGGGACCATCCGCAGGGCTTTTCCCCCAAAACCTCCGCACGGTCCGTAGCCTTGGAAGATGCTGTGACCGAGGAGGCTGCAGGGGAGGAAGGCTTTGGCGGTGGGAGGAGGCTCCTGTTACGCAGTATTTAATTACCTGCTGAAAGGTCGCGGGGTTCCTATTAGCAGTCGGAGAGGGCGGATGGACAGACAGCCGCTCAGGGAGGCGAGAGGGACACGCAGAGGCAGAGCAGGAGCCTGGGACCCATTTTGGGGACGGGGTTCACCCTGGTGCCAGCAGCCACTGATGCTTTTTGGGCTCAGGGTTTGGGGCAGCTGAAGAGCTGGGGCAGGAACTGCCGGTGCGTCCGGGCTCGCCTTTCCCTGCCACGGGACGGGCTTCGGGGCAGCGTGGGTCAACGTGGAAGGGACGGGGGGAGCTGGGCAGCCCGTGTCCCCCAGGACCCAGTGCCACGCCGTTGCCCCTCAGTCCGGCGCCGTGATGCTCCCGGGCTGCGCTGGAGTGAGGATGCTCCTCGCTAACTTTCACGGCTGGATTTTGCAAGCCCGTCTATTATTACTGCAAACAGCTTTCCAAAAAAAAGCGATGACTTGGTACATAACCTCGGGTTAAATCATCATTATAATGACAGCTTGGGAAACCTAATATTTGAGTTCGTCTTTGTAGCTGTTTGCCTATTTAATAAAAAACCTGTTTTACATACAAATACCCCTGGTGCATGCTCAAGCTCGTCGCGTGGAGCGGGAAGGATCCCAGGGCTTTTCAGTAAGCAGTCGCTTCCTAGTGTGTATTTCTGATCCCCAGCGTTGAATTTGGGATTGCAGGAGAGCGGCCGGGAGCAGAGGGGCAGGGGGATGCGGGGCGGGGGCTTTACAGCCAGGAGCCAGCGACTGAGATGGGAGCGTGGTGCTCCGAGCCGCTCGTAGGGGCCGTCTTCCAAAGATGCTCTCCGTGGGTTTCCCCCTTTAATCTGTCCCTGAAGAGGCCAAACGGCCCTTTAGGAGGAAAAAAGTATCTGTGCAAAAAATAAAAAGCATCGTTTCCCCCGTGCCCGCGTGCGGCGCTGAGCCCGGCAGCGGGGGCCGGTGTCCCCCTCGCCGCCTGCTTTGTTGCTCTGCGCACGGCGCCGGTTCCCCCATCGCCTCCTGCGCCCCACGAGCCCCCCCAGACTCACCCTGTCCCTGAGGCTGTTTTGGGGGGATGGAGCAGCAGGGAGGGGGTCAGCTCCTGCACCCCAGTGGGCTCCTGGTTGCTCTGCCTCCCCCCCCCCCAACATCCATCCAGACGCCCCAGGACAAGCAGCGTGTTGCTGCTCCATCCCCTCCCGCTGCTGGTTCCCCCATCCCGGCAGGGTTTGGGATGAGGATAGGGAAAAGAAGGGAAGAATCCCCCGAGTTTTGCCTGCGGGACCCTGTAACCCGCCAGGCATCAGGCGAGTCTCCCCGGGGAATATCGGTGATTTCTGTTCCCGTGTCGCCCGTCGAGGCAGGCAGTAAACAGATCAAATAAAGAGCATTAAAAATGCATATATACAAAACAGAAACAGGGTAGAAATATTCGTAATAAAGCTTTAGCAGCAGGATCGCTCCAAGCACACGAGCCTCTTCAGCCAGATTTTCCTTTCCCTTTTGGCAGCACGGCAAAGAAACGCAGCTCAGTATTGCCCCAATTCCTCCGATATTGCCTAAATACTGCGGGCAAACCCGGCGTCTCGTAGGGCGGGCAAAGCCGCATCCTTTCAGCTCTCCTTTTTTTTTGCAGTGCCAGAGATTTTGCTCGTCCAGGGGAGGGAAGCTCACCCTGCCGTGATGGGAAGGTCCAATATATCAAATGGTGGGTCCTTGGAGGTGTCCCGCTGACCCCGCTCCGTCCCGCTCCTGCAGGGACTGATAGACTCGCTGCTCAGCTGGGAGACGTCCTTAGCTCTCAATTAACGCCAGCCTCTTGATTAATGCCGGCAGGAGGCTAATGACACTGCGGCCAACTCGAGGGCGACGTGCAAAAAATGTAATTAGCATCCGGGGAAGGGGCTCGGCGGGAGCCGCAGCTCCGGGGCCGGGTGGCAGGGCCAGCCCCGCTCCGGGCCGGCGCGGTGGCACGTGCCCAGCCGGGGTCTGCAGCCCCTTTTGGGGTAGGATCCAGTGAAATTGGTAACTGGGGGTGCACCTGGGTTTAGCGCCCAAGAGTCAAGGGGTGAATGGGATGCAGAGCCACCCCCCACCGTGAGACCTGCAGTTAAGGCTGTCGCAGGGACCATGATTTTGGGGTAGGTCGGGGATGGCTGGGAGAGAAGAGGAGCAGGTTTGGGAGCTGGGACGCTGCCCCCCAGCCCAAGACCACCATGCCCAGCCCTGGGACCCCGACCCCCAGCCCAGGACCCACATCTCCATCACTAGGACCCTGACCCCCACCCCTAGGACCCTGACCCCCACCCCTAGGACCCCGACCTCAGCCCACGACCCCCCTGTCAAGCCCTGGGACCCCGACCCCCAGCCCAGGACCCACATCCCTATCACTAGGACCCTGACCCCCATCCCTAGGACCCTGACCCCCACCCCTAGGACCCCGACCCCCAGCCCAGGACCCACATCCCCATCCCTAGGACCCTGACCCCCACCCCTAGGACCCCGACCCCCAGCCCAGGACCCACATCCCCATCCCTAGGACCCTGACCCCCACCCCTAGGACCCCGACCGCAGCCCACGACCCCCCCTGACAAGCCCTGGGACCCCGACCCCCAGCCCAGGACCCCATCTCCAGCCCAGGACCCCAATCCACAACCCGGGGCCCCGTTCCCTAGCCGCAGCCATCCCACCTCTCCCTACCCCACGAGCCCATCGGGGTCCCACGTGCCCCATGTGCCGTGGGGCTCAGCACCCCCGGACCCTGGTGACGGTGCCGCAGCGTGCCGGGAGCCGGCAGCAGGACCGGTCCTCGCCCGGCGCGTCCTCTCGGCGTGCCAAACCCGCTTCGTGCCTCTCCACGCCCCCTCCCCGCTGCTGCCTCCCCGTAACTACCCACCGCTCGCAGGGCCCCGTCGCTTTGGGGCTGGGTCTCGTTTCACACGCGCGGTTGGGAAATTACTCCAGAATACACTGAAATCATTTCTGTGGAACACATTACCGTCCTTAATGACCGTTCTTTTTCAATTAGCTGTCACGGCTCTGAAATAAAGCTGTGCTTTCCTTCGCCCATAAATCACGCCCTTTATTTAGAATTGGAATTAAGAAAGAAAAAAGAATAAACATGTTACCCTTTCCTCGATGCCAGGCGGGTCGGAGCCACGTTTAAATTATCTCTGCCGCATTCAGGCAGATTGTCAACTGTAAATTTTACAGAAAATAGTAAAACCGATAAATAAACATGCTTCTTTCGTAGGGAACGAATATTACTGCTGCTCAGATTTATACCTCGCATCTCCCCTACATTACAGAGCTCCTGTGAAAGTGCTGTCGCAGCTTCTGTGTTATGCTGCTGCGGTGGGTTATTTCCCTCTCATTTAAACAGCAGCACGAACTTCGTGCGTGGTTTAATTTGGGAGGAAGGGGAGCCCCTTCCCTCCCACCTGCTCTCAGCCCCCCAGCGTCATTTGCATCACTGGGGTCATCGCCCAGAACCCCCTGAATTCACCCCAAAGGGGCATCCGCTGCCTTGGCTGGGGAAGGGAGCCCTGGCCCGAGCTGCTCTCCAGCATCATCATCTCCTCCAGCATCATCTCCTCCACCGCAGGGACCGGCCTGCTGAGCGCAAAACCCGCACGGGTTTGGGGGAAATGCAGGGAGTTTTGGTGCAGACGCCGTTGCCAGGGCAACGGCTGAGCAACCCATCCCGCCCGGGAGGGAGGATGCTGCAGCCTCTGCCAGCGCAGGACCTGGGAGGCGGGAAAACACTCCCGGGGATGAGAGACTGCGGAAAAAAAAGATGATTTTTAATGCGGGAAGCCGAGGGGGTGGCCAAGGGCAGCCCCCAGCCCGCGCCGGGGCCACGCGAGCCGGCTGCTCCCACCCGGGGATGCTCGGGGCTCGCCGGGGCTGAGTCAAGCAGAAAGATTTGCTGCTTTTAAAAACCACGGTGGAAACGCTGAGCGTCGCCTGCCGTGCCCGCGCATGCCGGTGCTCTCCGGCCAGCCGGGCTAACGGAGGCAGCCGAGCAGGGCGGCCGTCGCACCGCAGGAGCTCTGCCCACGGAAACGATGCAGACAGGATGGCTGGTTTCTCTTTCCGGGGGTCATATAAATTTTATTATTACATGCCAGTCCCATGTGGTAAAAAAATAGCCCGGCATTTAATAAATAAATAAAAATAAAATTAAATTAAACCTAGACCTTCAGCTTCTGCCTGCAGCTCGGCTCCGTGTGCAGGACGGCGATCGCTGCTCCTGCGTTAGCCGGGGTCGGGGCGAAGGCGCGGAGCCTCGTAAGGCGGGGGTGCGTGGGGGTGCGTGGGGGTGCGTGGGGGTGCCTGTGGGTGCGTGTGCGTGTGCGTGTGCAGGCAGATGTGCAGCACGGAACGACTTCCAATTGCTCCATCTCATTGGGAAAAAACCCCAAACCAACCCAAAATAAAGGCATTAAGCTTCGGTGATCCTTAAAGCCACAGAGGCAAAAAAAAAGAAGGTAAGCGGACACTGGTGGTGCTCAGGGAGCTTCCTCCGTCCTTTCGCTGTCGGCTCTGAAGGGGTCTGGTGGAGGCGGCGATGCCCCCCGGGCCGTGCGGGTGGGGGTCCCCAAGCCGCAGCCCAGGCCCCCGGGCGCGCTGGCTGCACGTGACGTCGTCCCTTACCTGGTTTATCTTAGAGATTAGTTGGCTTTTGGGGTTTAATTACTTCGGAGGGGTGGAAGGGAACGCTGCCCCTTCCGCAGGCGATGCCTGTCAGAACAAATCAGGCCCGGCGTGCGTCTCGATCGCCGTGAACTCAACGCTATAAAAAAAAAAGGGGGTTTCACCAATGCCAGATAAGAGGACGATCAGCCAAGAGAAAAGGAATAAATTGCACCGAGCCGGCTCTTGCTCCGGAGCCCGGGAAGGATGGGAGGCAGCGGGAATAAAGCCCGCAGTAAATCTCCCTGCTCCCACCGCACACCCGAATAAACCTGTCTTTAAGGACACTGTAAAGGTAATAAAACTCCCAAGAAGGAGCCACTTTGGTCGCGTAGTCGGTGGTTTAGATGCGGGAATAACATTAATGTGATTAAAGGCAAGGGGAGAGGAGCCGTCCGCCAGTCGCTCCCACGTCCCGGGGGACATCCAGCCCTGGTCTGGGATGGGTGGGGGGTGTTGGGGTGCTCGGGCGGCCCCACAAACACACGGGAAGGCAGAATAGCAACAAAAACTCTCCTTTAATAGCTGGATTGACCTGAGGATTTGTTCTGACCGAGGTAGGCAGCCCCGGGGCCGCCGCGAGCGAAGGAGCGTGGGGTCAGCTCGATTCCCGCCGCCGGGACAGGGCTCCCGCGCTCTCCTGGAAAACCTCCAGCCATTTGTCAAGGGAAGAGTTAAAATCAGGGCCGCTGCTCCCTATAAACACCTTCGCCCACCTCGGGCCCCGCAGAGTGCGAAGGAAGGGGACCCGGAGCCCCCCAGCCCTGGCATCGCTGCCCACGTCCGCTCCGCACGCACGTTAGAAAAATATATTTTATTTAAATTCTCCTTTTTCTCCGTGGAGTTTTCTTCTCTCTCTTTGAATATAGATTGAGCGGTGTCTCTAGATTTCTCCTGTGCATGTAGTTCTATCAAGACCAAGAGTTAAAAGCCAACCGTTAAATACCTAACTCTAGAAAAGGCTGCGTACAATATATGGCTTTTGCACCTACATCCAAAGGGGACTTGCAGGTTGGAAGGAGGGAGGGGAGCTCGTTTGCGGCAAAGCCAGGACGGGGCCAGGCTGGGGGGACGGCGTGGGGTGGGGGACGGCCGGGGACCGCATGCAGCTCTGCGCAAAGCCAGCCTGGCGAACGGCACCTTCCCGACGCGCGCGGACACCCTTTGGTTTCGCCTGCTCGTCGGCAGGCAGCGGGCGAGGGTGCGGGCAGGGCGGGGGTCCCGCAGCGGGGGCGTGGGCGGGATTCGGCGGGAGGGACACCCCAAAGCTCAGCCCCAGGATTTGCTCCCCGCTGCCGCGTGGGCTCGATGCGGCTGGGCGGCAGCATGGCCCCGCTCGTGGCCCCCAAAACTGCTTCTGGGGGGCTGTTCGGGCGCATGAGCTTTCGAAACGAGGCGTGGACACACTCGTGGGTCCCATAAGCTCCTCTGTCCGGGGCCAACGTCCCCCTCTCGAGCATCACCCACCCGCATGGGGGTGGCTCGCCCCGGCAGCCCGTGGGTGCGGTTGAGCAGCCCCCGGGTGGGGGTCACGGGCCCCCCTGGGGCACCGGGGCTGGAGCAGTGACCGCACGGATGGAGCAGCAACACTGCCCGGTGCTGCGGCTGGGGACGCCAGCCGCGCCGCAGGGACCCTCCTGTCCCCAGGCTCAGGGAGGGTCCCCGGGGAGCCAAGGGAGGGTGCGCGGGGGGGACACAGCCACCTCGTTGGGAGGCACCGCTCTCCCCGGCACAGCCCTCCCGCTCTCCATAACCTCCGAGCGGGATCCACGGGAGCATCGCCCACGCAGTGCCAACCCCCCTGGTCTCTCCTCCCTCGGGAAGGCCGACGGGCTCCATCCGGGGATGGGCGGCATCTTTCCAGGGCTGGCCAAGGAGCGAGGGGGGTTTGGGGACACCCACCCCAGGGGAGCTCAGCTCCTGCAGCACCGCCGCAGCGTGCCGGGGCCGGGCGATGCGTCAGGCACGGCACGAGCGACGCAGCGTCCCCGCCGGCCATCCCGGAGGGACGGGCACGAATATCCCGCTGCATTGCCAAGGAGGGCTGCGGCAGCCGAAACGGGAGCGGGACGGAGCAGGAACCCCGCGGCGGGGAAGGCACCCAAATCCCCTCGGCGGTGCCGCCGTGCCCGGGTCCGCGTCGGCATCGGCCAAGCAAGCTCAGCGATGGCTGGGGACCGTTCGTTGCTCATGCAGGGAGTTGATGAACAGCTAATAGCAGCAGATGGAGAATTAACAGAAAAGCCACCCACTGGGTGGAAGTAGGCAGAGGCCGGGCAGACCGAGCCTTTCCTCGCCACGCAGGGTCAGGTCCCCCCGCCGCCATCACCATCATCTCGGGTAGTAGTCATCCGGGACCCCCGACAGATTGCGGAGTTTCAGAGCCGTGTCCACCGTTTTGATGTAGCCGCTGATCATCTTCCTCATCTCGGGGGTGTAAGGGTCATACTCCAATTTTCTCAAGCCGGACCGCTTAAAGTTGCCGTCCTTCTGTCCCTCGACGCAGAGCAGCCTGTCCTCGCAGGCGGCGATGCCCAGCAGCCCCACCATCCGCTGCAGCTGGACGAAGAGGTCCCGCTTCAGGTCCTCGAAGTGCACCACCAGCACCTTCTTGCCGTAGCGCAGCCAGTCGAGGGTGTGGGTCGCCCACCACGGCGCGTAGTTCGCCACGAACTCCGGCCACTCTGGAAGGAGCGGAGGACACGGTTAGCGGGTGTCCCCCGCGTCCCCCGCGTCCCCCATCCCAGGGCCGCCGCCCGTGCTCCCTGCTGAAATCTTTCAATTAGCCTTCTCGCTAATTGATCCTCCCATACAAATCAGGTGATAAAAGGGAGAATGAAACATCAATAATAAGCCGCAACTCTCCTGGCAGTGCCGTATACATCTATCTCACGCCGCATAAAAGCTCTGGGTATCTGCCTCTTCCTCTTGTCCTCCCCCAGAAACCAATGCCTGATTAATAGCTTAACTGTATTTAATTCCCCGAAGAATCATTAAACAGAGCATCTGTTTCATTAAACAGATACAGGACAATTCACCTTGTGTAATCATATCACATAAAACTTTGCTTTGGAACCGCTCCAGGGATATCGTAAAATTAATGTCACGGAACCAAACGGGGGTTTCACGGCGCCCGCGGCTGCCACGGGCTCCACGCGGGGCTGAGAAGAGGCTGGGGGAAGGAAAATCCGCCCCCCCCCCCCCGGCGCCAGCAGCTGCGGGCGAGGCTGGGGAAAGGGCACGGCTTTTTTCCAAAATTGCCCCAAAATTAGTTTGTGGGAGAAGGAGACGGTTTGGAGAGCCGGGCTGCGGGGAGCAAGGAGCTTTCTGCAGGGAAGGCTGGGGACGGGAGCCCCGCGCCCTGTCTCCATTACTCACCTTTAATCACTTCTTTTTTCTGGATGATTTATTTAACCAAGCGCTAATTGCAAACCTGGCACAAACGAACTGTCCCACTGAGCGTTTGCTTCCCGGGAGGGCAAGGTGGGTGCTGACGGTCCCGCAGGGACCCCCAGGCTCCATGGCTGGGGTCCTCCACAGGCTGAACCCCCCCGCGGGGTCAGCGAAACGGGGGTCTCCGACCCCTCCCTGGTGCCAAACCACAGCTCTCAGCAGCCACCCCAGCCCGACTAAAGTCCTCAAGCGACGGAACATCTCCATTTTCTGGGCAAGTTGTTCCAGTGGTTAATTAACCTGACAATTAACTCATCAGCTAATCACGCCGTACATCCTCTGGAGAGAATTTGGGGCTCTATTTTGATGCGCATCCAAACCAGACCGTACTGGGGTGGAGGGAAGGGTCCCCTCTGCCGGCCCCCCTTCCCTCGGGGACACGCGGCGTGGGGAGGGTGGGCACCAGGAAAGCTCGGGCGGGTTCCCGTGGTGCCGGGGCTCCGGCGAGGGCATCGTCCCGCATTCCCCCTCCCGGTGGTACCTGCAATTTGTGCGCTGGGGAGCAGCAGATGGGGATAAAATCTAGCAAGAGGCTCGTGCCCCACCACGGCAGGGGCGACGCCAGCCCAGGGACCTGCCCAGGGAGAAAAGCCACCGAGGAAGCAATGGGACATTTCTCTTCCCCGGTTTTACGGGATGGGGCGGTGGGGAGAGCGGGGCTGGGCCGGCTCCGGCGCTGCGAGCACACGGCGATAACGAAATCCAGGCACATAACAGCAACAACAGCAAAAGCTCCCCTTAAATAAACTCTGAATTAAGGGTAGCAGATGTTCAATCAAGCTAAATATTTTAACTCTTTCCAATGAAGTCAATTCCACAACAGCAATTTGTAAATTGCTATAATTAACAAGCCTCCACAATACGCCTGTGCATGGGAAAGGTGGTGTCTCCGGAGCAGCTGGGCGCCCAGAAACAGCACCCTGGCACCGCTGATGCCCGCGGGCCGGGCCGGCGGCTGCACCGCTCCCGCTGCCGGTGCCAGCAGGAGGGAGAGCGCGGGAAAGGGCAGGGGCCCTCCCCGGCACTGCCCCGCGCATCGGCTGGCTCCCTTCTCCCGCGCCTCTGCCTTGGGGAAGAGATAACCGGCGCTCGGAGGAGATCTCCTTCCTCCTGCTCATCGGGAACTTGGGCGCTGCGCGATCGCACCAGAGAGGCCGAGCCGGAGCGGCGGTGCTGGCCGGGAGGAGGATGGAGGCAGGGGAGCGACCCGGCAGCGGCGGGCAGGACCTGCTGCAGGTGCTATTGCCTTGGTGAGTTACGGGGTGTGTTTCCACCCGTGCCAGGGCCGGCTCTGCCCGTCCCCTCCTGACACCCACCCGGGCAGGGTGGTCCTGCTGGGACCCGGCTTCGGTGGCAGCACGGCGGTAGCACAGCCCCTCGCCGACGCATGCGCCCACCAGTTGATGGATGGAGATGTCCGATGGATCCTGGTATTGTTTTAACCTCTCCCTGCTCTCCACCTGCCCAGCCAAGCGTTCAGGCCAGCTGCCCTTGGCCTTGAAGAGCTGCTCCGAAGACGGGGCAGAGTTTGGGTCCTCGGGCTCCTGCCCACTCCCTCCCCGCTGGCACCAGGCTGCTGTTGGACTCGTGTCCCCGGGCACTGCCACCTCTCTGCTGCTGCCTTTGTGACCAACACAGCACCCAACAGCTGAGCATCCCCCTTCCCCATCCCACCCACCCACGCGGGAGCCCTCGGCCGTGCCAGGCGATGCTGCGGGTCGTGCCAGGAGATGGACACGGGGACCCCAAAGGGGCGGCACAGCCCGGGCTTCCCCCACGGGGACCAGACTCGGGCTCTGCTGGGCTTTAACAACAGCTTAATAGCTCCGGCGGCCGGGCTGGAGCTCGCCCACCCGGGTCCCGTGGGAGCGGGGCCGGGGCAGCCGAGCCCACCAGCCTACCTTTGCCCTTCCAGTGGGCGTGAGCCGCGAAGCCGATGTGTCCCCCGTATTTGCGGTTGAACTCGGCCATCAGAGCCTTGTAGGGGTTTCGGATGAGCAGGATGGCCGAATCGAAGGATTCGATCTCCTTCTGGCCGCTCTCGTGGGTTTTGATGCAAATCGTCCTCCCGCTTCGCCAGTGGTCCCTCTCGCCCTTGAACCCTGCCGGGACAGAGCAAGCGGGCGCCTGAGAAGCGGCCGGTGCCGATGTTAATAAAAATAATAAAAGCGAGCTGGGGAAAGCGAACGACGGGGGGATATCAGGTTGCAAAATACAGTTGGATAAGAGCAGCTGGGGCTTGAAGTAGAATTTGCATCCCTCTCCCAAATGGAAATCATTTATTTGCCTGAGTTACGAGTCACGCCATGATGTAAAAGTCATGTACGAGAGGGTGGGTAGCGGGCACGGGGTCCGAGCAGGGCTGTCTCCTGCCCGGCCGCGCTCGGCTCTTCTCAGCGAGACGGTCTGCAACAGCCCAGCTTTCCTCCAGAGCAAAGCACGCTGGCATTAAATAACTGCACACTGCATTCATGCACCTTATGCTTACATTGGTGGGGTCAAGAACGTCTTTTTATAGCGATAATCTCCCTGCTCACGGCATTTAAACCCTCCCAATAAATTAAAAGAAGGGTACAAAACCCCACGCTCGTGGGGCTGCAGATGAGCCCAGGGGCTGCAGTGATGCCACGGGGGGGTCCACAGAGGGGACCGCCATCCCCCAAGTCCCCTGCACGGAGCATCGGGGCCGAGCCTGGCATCGCTCCCAGCCCCTTTGCACCCCCGGCCCCTACAAAGCACAACCCAGACTACCTGGGAACAGTGTGCCGGCAGCGGAGCTGAGCTGAGGGGGGAGATAAGCTGTAAGTAGCTGTATTACATCAATTATAGATGTGTAATTTGCTTTCAGCAGCCATGCCGTGCGACGCGGGGACGTGATGGCTAATCTGCCGGTTGCCTGGATACCTCCGGGCCCTCCGACGCGCTCAGCCCCGAATAAACACGAAACCCGCGCTCGGTCGGACGAGCAAAACCTCGCCAGGGCTTTCGCCCCGTGATGCTCCCCTCTGTGGGACGCACGATGCCGGCTGCGCCCCGAGCGCGTGCCAGCACCGGGGGTTGATGTAGCCCGGGCTCCCTCACTCAGCGCGGAGCATCTCCATCTCCGAAAGGCTGAATTTGGCGAATCTCGAAGGAATGTGCATCGCTGCCTACGGTGTCGGGCAAGCGGGGCTTTAGGGGGTACCCTGCGTACAGACCTTGGCCGGCTGTGCGGGTACCCCGGGTACAGACCCCACCAGCTACGTGGGTACCCCGGGTACAGACCCCACCAGCTGTGCGGGTACCCCGGGTACAGACCCCACCAGCTACGTGGGTACCCCGGGGACAGACCCCAGCTCCGCCACGGCCGAGGAGGGAAGGAGGATTTCCTCTCAGAACCGCAAAAGGGGAAGGAAAAGCAGGAGAAACCTTCAAGGTCTATGACTAAAACTATTGTAAATGGCTACAAAATGGGGGAACGGGTCTTCTCCCTCCCCCTTGCAATATGGTGGGTTATTGGGAGGAGCTGGCTTCTGCCTGAAAAAGCTTCACGCCTGCCGCCAGCTTTTTTTGGCTTGAAACTCATCCTCGCTGCTTGATTCGGGGTCCCCAAAGCCCACGTGCTCTCAGCCCTGGCACCAACACGGTGGGCCCCGGAGGGCACAGGAGGTGGGAGCGACAGCAGCCCTCCCCCGTTAAATATTTACTGGGCAAATATCCGTGTCGCCCAGGCCGGGAAGATGGATCTCCACCAAATCCTTCAGCCCGAGGAGATCAGCTCCCTCCGCCATCCTCCCCGTGAGCTCATCGGCGCTTTTTTGCGCCGTGAAAATTCATTAATTTGGGTGCCCGTGTTCCCCGGGTGCCCTGACATGTCGCGATTTTTATCTGCGGCCACTCGGGAACCACGTGGGGACATTTGTCCTCCAGGATACTGGTGCCGCCAGCACCACCCGCTCCCAAATCCTGAAGCTGGAAGGCCGCGTGAGTCCTTCTCACCACGCAGCCGTGACTTTCATTTGCTTCTCACTTTATGCATCCCAGGATGAGCGTCAAGCCCGCGAACACCAGCTCCTGGGGAAACCTGATCACAAAACCCCATCAGCCTTTTCTTGCGGAAAAAAATGCAGGAATTGCCTCGTTTGCCAGGGTCGGAGCTGCTCCAGTTCCTCCTCTAGAAAGTTCCAGCCCCCATGGCAGGTTAAAAACAACCAGTGTGATGGAGAAACCCCAGTTCTGCCCCAAATCCGTCCTGGCCAAGGTTAGTGGGCAGCACGGGGAGGTTACGGGCAGGGCACACGCGACGTCAGGTCCCTCCAATACCCTTTGAACCGGGACACATCCAGCACAAACCATCCCACGGAGCAGCATCGCTGGTACCCGGCTCTGCCCTCCCCTTCCTGCAGACCCAAGGGACGGCACCAGGACCTTCTCCCGGCTCACGTGGGACCGGTGCACCCCCGGCAATGAGCCCCCCCTCTCACCTTTGTTGTAGAGAGACCCGTCGAAGTAGTAGCTGCCGGTGTAGAAGCCGGTGGCCAGCTCGATCAGGTGGCGTGCCCAGGTGTTGCCGGCACCGGGGAAGCTGGCCAGGGCCACCAGCTGCTTGGCACGGGTGGGGAGAAACCTCCTGTCCATGCAGCGGTTGTCTGCGGCGAGAACCGGCCAAGGCACGTCAGGGCTGCGGCCCGGTAACGTGCTTTTCCTACAGAGACATCCCTCTTCCTTACGGCGTGCTGCTGCCTCCCGGGAAGACGCTGGGGCAGGGTGCAAGGAGGCGGCTGCTATAGGGAAAGGCGCCCTGCCTAAAGCACAAAGGGACACCCCAAAGAGTCCCGAACACTCCAGAGAGTCCTAAACACCCCAAAAAGTCCTAAGAAGAGGGCAGGAGGTGCTCTGCCATCACTCGCTGCTTGCTGCCTGCGCGATTAGGGGAGAGCGAGTAACACGGGTGCCTTTGCCAAGCGACGCTCCTGCTTTTTTGCACTGACAAATGCACGAGCGTTTCCAGCACGGCCTCAAACGCCGAAGCAGGGATCGTGTCAAGATCGAGCCGCTCTGAAGCAAACCCACCTGAATTTGGGTCCTCACTTGCTCCATTCAGCCCTTTCCTCTCCCAGTAAAAGGTTTCCCCTCGCCCTGCGCTTCCCTGTCCCCATCGGTCCCACCGCCGGGACCTGCGGGGCGGTGGGGAACCGGAGCCCTCTCTGCGCAGCCTCCTGGGGACTTTCTCCCTGGTCACAGCTTTTTTCCCCCCAATTTTTCCCCGGAGCCTGTCCTCCCCGGCTGGCAAAGCTCCGGCTCACCGGTACTGCCGGTGACAAGGAGGGACAAGCGTCGGCAAGGAGGGATCCTGCTGGAGGCAGATGGCAAACTGCTCTCCCCTGCAGCTGAGGCAGGCAGTAATTAACGCTGTTTGTTCAGGGGAGGATTGATTTCCCAGGAAATTAAAATAAATGGTAATTTTTAATGAAAGCCAAATAGATGCTGCAAGCTCACGCTCACTTTCTGCTGGTGTCCCCGGGAAGGGGTTGGGAAACCGGTGCCGGCACCCGCACCGGAGCGGTCCCTGCCCGGCCCCGTGCCCGGCAGCAGGCAGGGCGAGCCCGGTGCTGGCTCACCTTGCACTTGGGTCTGGTAGACGAGGAGGTATTCGGCGGTGCCGCAGCTCTCGAACTCCTCGCCGGCGCATTTCTGGGCGCAGAGCTGCTCGTCCTCGCGCTCGTGCAGGGTGAAGAGCGTGGTGGGGAAGCCGCAGCGGCAGGCGGTCCCGGCCAGGGCCGACAGCGGGTACTCCTGCGGGGACGGGCAGAGGGAGGGCAGCCAGCGGCACCGTCCCCGTCCCCCGCGGCAGAGCCTTCCTCTGCCCCCCACCCCCGTCCTCACCGCCCGGCCCCGCTGCGCAGCACGGGGCGGTTTGCAGCATCCTTCCAGCCGGCTGCAGCATCCTTGAGCCAGTTGCACCAGCAGCCTGTGGCAGACCCCCAAAAACACCCGAGCCCCAAATTTCCCATGGCACAGCCTGGCGCAGGCAGCAACGCACCGGGCGCTGGTGCTCCCGGCAGAGCCATGGCACGTCGTTCGTGAGTTTGCCACCTGCACCGAGGTCACCAAGAGCCCCCGGACGGCCCTGGGCAGCCTCACCGGCGTTTCCAAGCCCACAGTTACGAGGCCCATTCGGCAGCTGATGGGTGATTTACCGCCAGGCTGCGGCATCGCCGGGTTAATCGAGGGGCTCCAGTTATTTACACCTCCTGGCCCCAGCTCTCCGGGCAGCGATGGGAAAGCGGAGCCAGCGACAGAGCAGCCGCTCGTATTTAACTGGTGTGATGGTTTATTCCCTGCCGTCCTCTGCCAGGGAGGCCACAAAGGGAGGACAGGACTGTCCCCCCTGCAGGCCTTTCTCTTCCTCTGCCTGATAATTTACCTCATTTTAATTAATAAGTACTCCAGCAACGCCAGCCTTTCCCCTGCCCGCTTATAGGCACCGCACCCCAGGAGCAAACTGCACTGCAGCATCCCTGGACCAGAGCGGGACCCCGCGGTGCTCGTGCCCAAACCCCCCCGGGGCGGCTGCTGCCCGCGGCGGGGGCAAAGCCACGGGGAGCAGGCAGGGCAGGCAGCGGGTGCTGCCCCTGCGCGGAGCTGCGGTCCGGTCCCTCCCCGCGGCAGAGACGCAGACAGTCAATATGATCATTTGCAGTTTGGATATACAGAATTATTATAATAAATCAGATTAAAATTCACCCAACGTGACCCCTTCCGATGATGATTTAGATGATGAAGCTTTCGACCTGCACCCCCCCGCGCCCCGGTACCTTCTCGGTGCAGAAGTCCACGCACTTGTCCACCGACATGTTCAGCATGAGCTGGCTGACGGGCAGGGCGATGGAGACGTTGTCCGGCCGGCGGAAGCATCCCCGAAATATCGCGCTGCCGTCTGCGAGGGAGAGAGGCCACGGCGGCGCTGAGCGCGACGCTGACCCGGCCATGAGGAGCAGGGGCTGCACCCCAAACACGATGCCGCTGCCCCCCCTGCGCACCCCAGGCTCGGCAGCGAGAGCCCCTGCGTGCCCCGGCGTCCCCGTCCCCCCGCTCCTCTCCAGCTGCCCGCGGGCACAGCGGCTGCTTTTCCCCGGCTCTTGCCGCCCTCCGGCTGTGGGGCCGTTTGCTAACAAGCTCGCCCGGCTGCTTACGGTGCGAAATCAGAGCAAAACCCCCGGCAGCGACGTCGGGTTTATTTTTTCCTCCCTATTTTATCAGCTTGGTGATCCCAGGCTGCAGGAGGGAGGAGAGCAAGGCTGGGGCTGGCCTGGTGTCCCGTTCCCCCCCGGCATCAGCGCCCTGAGGGGTCCCATCCCGGGTCCTCGCCCACCGCTGCACATACCCCAGGCACCCTCGGCCCCTCTCTGGGGCCGCTGCTCCACCGGGTGCTGGTGGTGGGAGCTCTGAGCGCTGCCACCCTCCTTCCCATCACTTGGGGACGAGGAAAGAAAAGCAGCAAATGTGGGCAATTATAGCGTTGCCTAATTGGGAGCCAAATGAGCACCCTTGGCTCTCTCTGGAGCTCCCGTGCATCCTTCATCCAGCAGCCAGCTCCGCCGGCAGCACACACTGACCACAACGACGGTCCTGTTTGGCCGTCAGGAAAGAGGTCTTCGTCCAAAAAGTCCCCAAAATGCCCTGAATCCCCAGCGAGGTCCTTGGGGCTCCCCGCTCCACCCAGCCCCAGCCGGCAGCCATCCCCGCAGGGGCATCCCTGCGGTGCGCAGGCGCGAAACTCCCCGAGCCACAGACCCGAACCGCTTTCAAACCGCCTCTCCCAAGCCGCGACCCGGCTTACGCAGCACGGGGACGCCGGGGCTCGCCCCCGCCGGCACCGCGAGGGGTCCCCCCACTTCGGGGCCGAGCCGGGAGCCGCATCGATGCCGCTGACTTACATCTCCTGGCAGACTCCTGGGCCAGCTCCAGGCGGTAGATGGAGAGGCGGTTGACCCCGCCGCAGACGTTGCTCCTCTCCCCCTTGCACGCCATGTTGCACTCGGACTCGCTGGCGTTCGCCGCCTGGACCTTGTGCCCGCAGTAGCACTCGGCGCCGAATTCCAGCCCTGCGTAGAGGTAGCCCCTGGGGAGAGGGAGACGGGGGGGCTCAGCACGTCCCCGGGCAGCCCCCCCGCTCCACGGGGTTTTGCAGGAGCATCCCCGCTGCAGCCAGCTCACACCCAGCGCTGGGAGCAGCACCGCATCCCAAGGATGCATTGTTGGACTAGCTGATCCTTGTAGTCCCTTCCAACTGAGAATATTCTATTCCATTCCATTCCATTCTATTCCATTCCATTCTATTCTATTCCATTCCATTCTATTCTATTCCATTCCAAATCTATTCTATTCTATTCTATTCTACTCTAAGGGAAAGGGCTCCACAGGCCCCAGAGACCATAAAGCAGGAGACAGCGACATTTCTCACAGGCAGGGAGGATGTAACGGGTGGTGGCGGAGCAGGAATAAGTGATGGGGACTTCGCCGGGCTTCAAAGCGGGAGAGCTGTGCTGCTCGATACTGGATTTGAAGGGGGAGGACTGCAGCACAGGCGGGCGCCTGCCGAGTGCCAGCGGAGCTGGAAACGCGCTGGAGAGGGGCAGTGCCGGACCGGCAAGTCCCGCCACGGATGGAAGTGCTCAAGGCTCCCCCAGCACCGAACTGGGACCCTTACAACCCCTGCCCCGTACGAGGATGGAGCTCATCATCCCCCCGACCTTTTTCCGGGGGAGGAAACTGGGGTCTTGGAAAACATGAGTGAATTAAAAAAAAAAAAAAAATCAAAATGACATAAATCTAAAGAAAAAAGGAGGGCGGGAGGAAGGGGAGGGGAGCAGCTGGGGCAGGGAACTGTGACGGCAGAGGAGCGCCGGCGGTGTGCGGGAATTGATGAAGACGCGGTGCCCGTCTCCCGCCCTACCGTTCGGCACAGTTGTCCTGGCAACGGAAGACTGTCATCTTCTTGTAGTCAAAGAAGGACACGCCGCGCAGCGTTCGCCGGCGAGTGTTGTCCACGTAGCAGCCGATGTATCTTGCTGGGGAAGGACAGAGGAGAGGGGGTAAGAACCAGCCGGGGCTGAGCCCACCGATTCCCACCCCCCTCTTTTGATTTTTCCCTAAATAGGGATGCGCAGCATCGCTCTAGAAACACGTGCTTTAGAAACACTTGCTGTGGGTAAAACGTGCCCCTGCAGACGCTGGAAGGAAGGCGGATAAAGCCCAGAAACACCCACTACAGATAGAAAGGATGCTGTGGCTCTGCACCGAGGCGTCTTCTCCGTCCTCTTCCTTCCACCAGCCTCAAAACTGAGCAAAGCAGCTCCAAAAAGAGATGAGTTACGTGGTAAAACAACCCATCCCCTTCACTCAGCCCTGCCAGGAACACAGGGGTGGGCAGGATGGAGAAATACGGTTTAAAACAAATTTTCCTCGGCCAGCAGCTCATTTTCCCCAGCCCCAGACATCAGCGCGGGGGATATTTGCCCAGCGCTAACACTTGGCAAAGTAAAGGCTGATGCTTGTGCTGAGAGCAAATGAAGATGCTGGTAGACAGGGAGTAGAGCTGAATAAATAGTTACGATGAAATCATTTTTTTCACCAATGTAGCCTTTCCCAGTAATCTGAAAACAAACAGCCGTCTCCTCGCCCGCGCGCCTCTTGCGACGCTCCGTGTCGGCTGCGGGCTCTCGATAGGAGCGAGCCGGTCCACGAGCCGTCCCCGGGCAGCCCTGCGCTGCCAGCGCCCGCCCTGTCCCCGCTCAGTCTCCTCGTTAGGTGCCCTCATTAGTGCCCTCGTTAGTGCCCTCATTAGTGCCCCGCTCCTGCTCCCACCTGAGCTTTGCTGCGGGGAAGATGTATTGCCCCGGCCGCAGGGATGCGGCGCTGGTGGAGGGATGCTCAGCACCCTCGCCGCCCCTGCTGCCTGAGGAGGACGGGGGGTTCGGGAGCCGGTGGGATTAGCCAGCCGGTAATCAGGTAATCAGCTAACGAGGTGCCCATTAACGTGTTCGGGCAGGGGATGTGCAGGTCGGGTGCCCCAGGAGAGGGGAGGGTGGCCCCAGGGACACTGGCCAGGTCTTACCAGCCCGGGGGCAATGGCAGAGCCGGCTTGGAATCCCAAACCAGTGTGGTTCACCTCGCTCCCTGTTTCCGGCACGCGCCCTCGATGAATGTAACGGCAATCGTTCGCTTTTCGTTACCCTGAAATATCTGCTCCGCTCTCCGGGCATCTTCTGCAGGACGCTGGCACGGGGCAACCCTGTCCTGGAGAAATCCCGGAGCCCGTGCGGTGGCCACCGGCCTCTGGCTTTGAGCCGCTGCTGCTGAGTCCCGGCGTGGGGACACAAAAGGAGAGGTTCCGTCCCTTCAGGGCCACCGGATCCCAAGGCAAGGAGTTGTTTTTCGCAGCACCAAACAGCCCTCCCGCCGTGCCACCCGGGGCTCTGGCCCCAGCACCCCGGCCGAGGGGCTCTGGGAAAGCACGGGGGTGTCCGGCAGCACAGGCCGGGCAGGAGCCGGGGTGAGGGCTCCCCTGCTCTGGCCAGGAGCAAAGCCATGGCTCCAGGCAAGCAAGGTGCCTCTTCCCGTGCAGGATTACCACCCCGTGTCTCTCCTCCCATCTCCGTGTCTCCATCACACACCAAATTATCCCTCTAACAGCAGCGCATCTCCACATCTGCCGCTCCAGTACCAAACCATGCCGTGGGACAATACTTCTCACCTCCTGCTTCCATTTTTGCATCTGTTGGGGGGGTCCCTGAACCAACTCCACGTGTACACCCCACCGACGGTGTGCCCCACGCATAGACCCCCCACCTTCCCCACCACCCCACGCGGCGCAGACCCCACCAGCGCTGCGAACCGGCTTCCCGACCCAGCCTGGAGGAAGGCGGAGGAGAAAGATTGAGAGAAATGCGCCTGATATATAACTTTAACCACCGAAGAGTCGTAACTCATTTGCTCCCAATTACTCTCAGCGTAACGCGGCAATTCCGCGGCGCTGAGCAGGTTGCGGCAGGTCAGCTCATTCTGGTCGTGACAGATCGAACCGGCGCAGGATTACTCCAGTCGTTTGCACAGAGCCGGTGACTGATGCGCATTACCTTCAATCCGTTGCTCTTGACATATGCGTGCTGCAACTTATGAGGAAGGCAACTGGAATAATTGGGGAGATATGAGGACAATAAGCGAAGGAGGAGCGAGCAGGGGGAGATGCTGAAAGGCTCGCGGTCGGGTTAGGCACAGCTTGGGAGAGGGTGCTGAGCAGCGAGGGGGGACCTGCCCCAGCATGCAGCTCTCACGGGGCCAAGAGGAATTTCGGAGCCCCTTGGAAACGTGCATGTGAACAGACACACAGATCCACCCAGCAATGCTCATTAAATTCCCCGAACGTCTCATTCTTCCAGGAGCTAGGCTGCTCACTGGGGCCGCTGGCATTGCAAAGTCAGGCTTAACAGCTTAATGTAAAGCTTAATGTAAAGCTTGGTCTTCCAGAGAGCACCGCAGCTCTTGGCCGTGGCGCAGCACGTGTGCTTTGGCGCTGGGGTCCCCGTCGGGTGCAGGCCTGGGGTGCAAGCAGGGCCCCCCCGGGCGACGCGCCCGTGTTCGGGGCCAGCTGGTGACCCCGCTTGCGCGGGGAAGCGAGTCGTACCCCCGCAACGCCCCGCGGGGTGCACTCAGGGCTGCTCCCCTGCCCCGGCAGCAGTCGCTTTGGGCCGCGAATGACCCCCCCGGGGAGCATCCCAGCAAATCCCCCAGCCGCGCTCTCCGGAGCCGTGCCATCGGGCCCTGGCTCCCGTGAGCTGGGGGTCGGCACCGCTGCTCTGCCCCCGGCCGCGCATCCTCCCTCTCCGCTCGAGCAGCCCCAGCCCCTCGCCGGGCTCTCCCGGCACCCGCCGCCGCCATTTAGCAAGCTGAAGAAGGGTTTTCTCGGGGCTGTGCTGCAGGCTGATGCTTGAAACAAATATCCGCCCTTGATTTTCCAGCTGGTTGATCAAAAGCCGCGCGCTGGGCGCTGAGCCCTCCCAGCCCCCCGCCGCTCCCTCGGCAGCCGCCGGCCCCGCAGAGCACCGACGGCTCGCCGGCGACCGGCCAGGGCTCGGCCCGGGTGTACCAGTACGAGTCCGGCACGTGAGACGGGAAATGCTCCACGTGAGCACGGGAAAGAGCAGGTGGCAGCAGCGCCGGGACGGGTGGTCCACGCTGAGCGCCCCTGGGACAACCGCGCCGGGGGTGGAAGATACAGGGACGTCTTCGGCTGCGTGCCTGGGGCGGCTGGTCCCCCGTCCTTCATGGCAGTGCTCGCTCATGTGTCATGGGGGAGCCCAGCCCAGGCTGGGAATGGCTGGAGACGTCCAGCGAAGGACCAGAGATGGGAGCGATGCCGGGCACTGCCAGGCTGGGGCCGGTGCTTGCTCCCCCCAGCTTCACCGTCCAAAAATGCCCCCCAGATTTGAGGCAGATGTGCCTTTGCACAACGAGCTGAAGCCGTTCCCTGGCAGATGGGGCTGCCCTTGACCCACACCTTGGCCCGACCCTGGGGCTCCACCAGCGCAGTCGGGAGAGGGAGGAGGAGGAAGAAGAGGAGGACGAGGAGGAGGGAGGCACATCGCCCCGGCAAGCCAGAGCTGCACATCGCGCTAGCTAAACCAGCGCTGATTTTAGGAGCAGTATTCTCTCCAGAACAGTTTCACGTGGCAGAGCCTCCACAGCCGCCCTGTTAAGCCGTCCCCTGCTTCATTACCACCGCCGTTAAAATCTGCCTGCTCCCGCCAGACGGCCCGGGGAAGCAGCGGGCGCTTTGGAGAGGAGCAGGGGAGCGAGGCCGGTGCCCAGCGCCCAGCCCCGAGGCTCCGCCAGCCGCACGGGCACGCCGGGCAAGCCGGGCTCGGGGGATTTCTCAAGCCGGAGAATTTCTCCTCGCCATCCTGCTCGGGAGCTGCCGAGATGCTCGCGCGGTGGCACCGCATCCCCTCCAGCTGCCAGGTCTGCGCTGGCTCCCACTAACCGCCGCCCACGCCGAGCCTTCCCACGCGAGATCAAAAAGGGGAAAGAAGATATTCCCAGACCACCTACGAGCAGCTAAAGCCAGCGACGCCCGAGCCCCGTGGCCGGGCACGGGGAGGCGGCAGCAGCGCTGGCAGAGGTTAATCGCGGCGGACGCGTTGCATACGGCCGGGGACAGGAGCGCTGCTTGGGGTTTTTATGGTGACTGACAGCTCGGGCTCGCGAACCATCTGGTGAGGATTCGCTAAACGTCAGTTCGCATTAATGCAGCAACGCGGCCACAGGCGCCTCAGAAACGCTCCCGGAGACCCCCCTGGGCGGGGGCACGACGGGGAAGCCCCCTCTCATCCCACTTCAGCATGAGAAAGTCCCTTAAGCACCACAAGCCATTCTTCCTCCCGCTTCCAACCCTGGACCGTGCATCTTGCCCAGAGTGAACGTGGGCACAGATTTGCCGCGGGGCCGGTGGCCAAGGAGGAGCCCCCCGTGTCCCGGGAGCAGCCTGGGTCAGGGGGACCAAGCCTGCCTTGACCCCTGTGAAACCCCCAATTTGCCATGGGGTTGGAGGTTCCTGCTTCTCTCGGAGCCACGCACCCCCTGATCCATCAAGGGTCCGGGGAGCTGCGGGATGCCCGGGGAATTGCATGTGCCAAGCCCCCCGGGGCAGCTCCGGAGCAAGCCCGGCTGTGGGGCACAGGCTTGCCCACGCAAAACAGCCTTCACGGGCACCGGGGCTCCCCACGGGCCTGCATCCCCCCACCAGAGATTTCGCCCACCTTGGGGCTCAGGAGAGGGGAGCGAGCAGCGACAGGCAGAGAAGAGCCCGGCAGCATCCCGACACCTCTCCAGCAGTTCCCGCTCCCGATTCCCTTCTGAGTTTCCTCAACCGGCTGATGCTGCAGCTCCTGCCCTGAACGCCGAGGGGGCCGCAGAGCCGGCAGAGAGGGGACGCGGGGTGTGTTTGGGGGGGGGTTTGCTGGCACTGGGTGCTCGTGGGTGCCAGCGAGGGAGGCGATGAGCTGAGTAAGCACTGGGATGCAAAAGCCCTGATGGGCAGCTCTCAGCCACCCAAACTGAGAGCGAGCGTGCAACTCCGTCTGCCTCCAGCTGCCTTCAGGATAAATAGATGACATTTTAAAAATCAATGAGAACTACTACATTCGCTTATCCCTGTTCATTAGTAACGGTCCCACTCGGCAATACACCACGCACCCCAGGCAGCAGCCAGGCAGGCAGCTCCCGGCTCGAAAGGCCAAACCCCAGCCCTGCCTGCACCCGCGCCTGCCCGCCCTTCGCTGCCTGCCAGGCCATCGCAGCCAGCCCCTGCCCGAACACCCCAGCAGGCCCCAGATCTGGTCTTAGTCTTCACTGGGGCCAACAGAATCAAAACTGGGTTTGACCCGCGGCACAGCCAAGGGATGGGATGAAGATGGGGTGCAGCCTCTCCCCAGCTGGCACCCCCAAAAGTGCCTGTCCCAGCAAGGTGCGACTCGGAGCTTGATGATGCACAAGCGGGAAAGAGTGAAAACGGCCAAATGAAAAGCGGATTATTGGCACCTGGGGAGGGAGGAAGGAGGGAAGGAGGGAGAAGATCATTCTGGGAACACCCTCTGGACCAGTGGTCTCCAAAGCGGGGTGCTGTGCCCCAGGGGATGCGCAGGGCAGTCCATTGGGGTGCGGGAAGAAAGTCTTAGCGCTCGAGTAGCACGTGCATATGGTTTATAAATAACTAAGTACACATTTACCGGGGGTGCGTGCTCAGAAATTTGTTCCTGGTAGGGGTGCACGACCAAACCAGCTCGGAGACCACTGCCCTGGTGCACGAGGCTTTCCCCGGGAGAGGCGAAGAGGAGGGTCCCGCACCCGGCCGCGCGTGCCCCAGCCCTTACCTCTGTCCTCCTCCTTCTCACGGCCGCTCCTGCCCCTGAGCGCCCGGCTCCGGGTGCTGCCGTAGTCTCCGGCTTTGCCTCTCTCCGCCGGTTCCTTGGAGGTGCTTTTGAACCAGGGTCCGTGCCGCCGTCCCCCCTCCGGCATCGTCGCCGCCGCCTTGAAGCCGCGGCTCAGCTGCATCACCCCCAGGTAGGGCAGCCCCGGCCCCTCGGCGGCCCCGGGGCCGCGCTGGCTCCCCGGCACCGTGGGCTCCCCGGCAAAGCCCGAGTGCAGGAAAACCAAGCTGCCGGCCGCCAGGTAGAGAGCCAGCAGCGTGAAGAAACGCACGGGTTTTCGCCGAAAATACCGCTGAAGTTTTACCAATAATTTGGCCATAGCGTCTTCATCCCTTCCCCGGCAGCCGGCGCCGCGGGGGAGCTGCTCTCCGGCCCCAGGGATGCTCCGAGGGGGGGGTTGCCCCCCCGGGCTGGAGGTGGCTCCCGGGGTGTACCGGGGGAGCAGATGGGTGCCCCGAAAGCGTGGCGGGGGCTGCAGAGTGAGGCTGTGCAAAGCTATTGCCCGACCCTAAAAAGTCTGGGAGGGCTGGGGAAGGCAGCGGGGGCAGATTTTGAGGCCCCCCCGCCGCGCACGGGGGTTTCTCCAGCGCCGGCTGTCACCGCCGTCCCCGGTTTATTCTCCTCCAGGCAAAGCCCCCCGGCCGTGCCCCGGAGCCTCGGCTGATGGAGGGATCATGTTAAGGAAACCGAGGGTTTGAAGGTGATTTGAAAGCCGATCAGCTGACGCAGCTCTTCTCGCTCGCCTTTCCGCTCCGCGGCACCGGCTCTCGCAAGCATCTCGCTAATGGAAACGGCACCGTCGCCCTTTCAGACAAAGAATGAAAAGTCCCTGGACGCGTCTCGGGGCCTGAAATGCTGACTGGGACCCTTTGTCTAACGAAGCCCCATTCATCTCACTCCCAGGGCAAGAAATCTCCACCTGCAAGTCAAAGAGAAAGGCACACTTAGGGAAGCATCCCAGGACGCGGGAGGATCGCAGTCCCCGTCCCCCGGCGGGGCGAGGAAGGATGCTGGGGCTCCCCTTCGCCTCTCAGCCCTGCAGAGGGGCACTTCAACCTCCCCCCCCCCGGCACAAGGACGCGGGACAGGCGGGAGCCGTCGGTGCGGTGGGAGCGATGCCGGCTGCCAGCAGCCCGGGGTTAGGGACAGGGGTGCGGGGGTGCGTCCCAACCCCAGAGCCCGCACGTCGTGCAGGAGAGGTGCTACAGGAAGGCTCTGGGGCACGGGGAGGATTTCTGATTTCATCCGATTTCACCCACAAGAGGATGAGCTGTGTGCGCACACGTGCACGCACAACCCACGCGCTCGTGTGTGCCCATACATGCACACACATGCATATGGATGCACGCACATCACACGCTCGTGACACGCGTTTCACCCCTAGATCTGAACGCCTCTATGCACCAGCCGGCCCCGAGCGAAGCCCCCGGCTGCCCTGGGAGCCGGGTGGGCAGCGGGGTGGGAGGCTGCTGCGAGCGGCTGCGTGACGGGAGCGTGACATCCCCACGTCGCCCCCAGCGTGGCTCTCCCACGGACCCCCGTGGCTGCGTTTCAGCCCGCTGTGCCCTCAGCGAGGCTTTCTCAAACGTCAAGGCCAGGGCACCCTCTATCTCCAGCCAGGACCGAAGGGCTGACCGTCCCTGTTCGCACCCTGCCAGCCGGGATCGACACAGTGCTGCCCCGGGAACGCCATGGCCGGGGCTGCCCAGGGCCATCCCTGGCAGTTCTCCGCACGGACGGTCCCCAGGGGCTTTCGCTCGGGGGGATTTCTCTCCTCCAAACCCCCCCAGCTACGGAGGATCCGCTCCAGCCCTGCGCGGGATGAAGCCATGCCAGGCTGCACGGTGAGTCCACCTTCACGGTGGGGAACGCCACTGCCGCTGTGCCCTGCCAGCACGCCGGCGGTGACGGGGACGGCCCCGTGCCCGGGGTGTGCTGCCTGTCACGGACTCGTCTTATTTTAGGAAAGGAGATGAAAATAAATGGAAAGACAAAATGCCATTAGTTTAATGGCCTCTATGTTCCTGCCATCTGTCTTCAGTTGATTAAATAAAAAATATTGGTGGAACATATGGCATGAATTATACATAAATATTTTAATTTGGGTTCCCAGAGTGGTTACTCAAATACCTCTGGCTCCGTCGGGTGAACTTTTGCGGAGCTCAGGGCTGAGCAGGCTGCGAGGGGTGGATCGCTGGTGGGGCACGAGCGCCTCGGGCTCCCCCAAACCATCCCTTCCCCGGCCACACTCAGGGCCAACGTGGCCTGAGCAAAGGCTGAGTAAACTCGGAGCAGCTGCCAAGCAAGGAGACTGCTTGCTGCTCAGGCTTTTTGCATCTGCAGGCACCTCCTGGCAGGACGAAGGCGCAGGCAGCGCCCTGGCACAGCCAGGGCGGGTGGTCCGGCCCTGCCGCGGTGGGCGAGCATCCCCCAGCCCGGCGGTCCCACGGACCCGTCGGCGCTTGGCCGCTCTCCCACGCTCCCTGGCTGGCGGCCAGCGGGGAAGGGCCGCTCCGTGGGAACTCATGGCTTCCCCTCCCGCGCCGGCTGTTCTGTGCTTCAACCCGCCCTCCCAGGGCTTTATAGGGGCGCTGAAATCGGGGCGGTTTGGGATGCTGCCGGGGTGCGAACAGGATGGCCCTGGGACTGTCCCCGGTGTCCCCGCTGCCACCCGCCCTCCTCCTCGCCCGGGCTTGGTCCTGCCGAGCTACGGCAAGGAAGCTCGGCATGTAAAGAAGGGGCTGAAATTACTATCATTAAGCCATCTGGAGCTCATCCTTCTCCATCATGAACTGCAGAGTCGCAGGTCAATTACTGCACATTTGCATATATTCCATTAATGCTTCTGCTAATTGTCTGGAGGAGATAATGTGCTCGGCTTAGGGCTCCCTCGCTGCCTGCGGTTTACAAACAGCGAGCGCAGCAAATAGAGCCGGCACCAACGCTCCCCGTGTCGGCGGAGGCTTGGGACATCGGGGGGCTGGTGGCCATCCGGGAGGGGGATGCCGGCAGCACCCCACTACGCTACTCCGTGCGCCCCACCAGCCCTCCCCACGTTGTAAGGACGGATCCAGCCCCAGTGCAGCAGCGCCGGGGTGGAAGGAGCAGCCACCTCGGCTGGACCCCGCGGGTCCCCATCCCCACCACAGCCCGCAACGGCGAGTGTCCCCCAGGGGCTGCATCCTGCACCCCGCGCTGCCTGCACCCCACGCTGCCCCACCAGGCTCGGGCTCTGCCCCCCGCGGGCAGCGGGGCAGCTCCTGCCAGGGCTGCCGTCCCCAGGCAGAGCCGGTGCCAGCCCAGCCTGCGGCACGGCTGGAGGACAGCAGTGACACACTTTGCCAGCCAAACTAACGAAGCTAATGGGGACATTAATCAGCCGGCGCGGTGCAGCGGGCAGCGTCGTGAGACTGGGCTTTCGTCGGCTGCTGCGGGCGGCCGGGGACAAAGGCTGTCAGGAAAACCGCTGCGGGCCGGGAGCCACGTCCGCTGCCTCGGCGCTGGGACAGCCAGGGCGCGGAGGGGGTTGATTCCCCAGCTCTCGCTTGGTTATTACCCGCTGTGCCCGGCCGCTCCCGGCTGCGGCTGTCAGCGGGGCTCTGCTCGGGTCCCAGGGGACGGCTCCAGCCCCGGGGAGCTGCATGGCTGGGAAGGTCCCCGGGCCGGCAGCGCTGGGGCTGGGGCATCCCTCCCCGGCCCCCCAGGAGCCGAAGCATGGCAGAGCCGAGCAGGGGCATTGCCCAGGCACTTTGTACTGTTGCAAGCAGGCAGCGGGTCCAGCCAGGATGGGGGGGACGAGGGGGACTGGTTCCTCGCCTGCCTCCATCACCACGCTCCTGCCAAGAGCCAAAATCCTTGTCCCGGCAGCGGGATGCCCGGCTGAGCATCGCTCCGCACCCGGCCCACCTCCCTCTGCAGTACCGAGGCCGGCAGAAAGCAGGTGAGCTCTGCCCCACGGGCTTGGGGCTCTACAATTACTTGCTGCAGAGCTGAGGAAATCCCCATCAATTTGCAAGGTCTGTCTTCCCCAAGCAGAGCCGGCACGCGGGAAGGTGGGCACGGGTCCCGAGGGGGCTCCGCCAAGCAGCACGAGCATCCCTGCGACTGCTTGTGACCGGGATGAATGAAGCGCCAATAAATTATACATCTGGGTCTTGTCTCCAAATTGCTCTGCAATTATTGAGCACCAAGGTTCAGCTGCCTTCAAGCACCACCTCACATCTGACCACGGCAAAACACACTGAAGGGCTCACGTGGTTCCCCCAGCGCAGGAGAACAATCAGCCCATTAAAAACAGCAAATTAACGAACACAAGAGTTCCATTAGGAGGAGAAGGCGACCGAACTATCCAATTTCATCACATCATTAGCATTTCTTATCAGAGGGACAGGGAAAGAATAGGGCTTTAAAATACAGAGGGACGGGATGAAGCCTAATGACCAACCAGGGCAACGCGCCCGGGGGCCCCCGTCCCGCCGACGGGCTGCGGCGCAGGCGCGAACCTTGGGCCAGCACCGCGGGGCAGCCCCGGCGTGGGGGGGAGCACGGTCCTGCACCCTGCTCAGCACCCTGGGGTGCACGGCCCAGCTTCCCCCCAGAAGGCCTCTGCTGAGACCTGGACACGCAGAGGTGTGCAGGACCCAGCGCATGGCGTGCAAGGATCCAACACATGGCGTGCAGGACCCAGCGCACGGCGTGCAAGGATCCAGAGCATGGCGTGCAAGGATCCAACACATGGCGTGCAGGACCCAGCACACGGCATGCAAGGACCCAGTGCACAGCGTGCTCCGTGGACCTGATGTCACCCAAAAGCCACCCACTTTGGTGCGGGGACCACGTGCCTTCTCAGAAAGCCCCGTGTCCCTCCATCCCTGCGCTTGGCTCCACGGGATGCCGGCAACGGGTGACTGCTGCCACCACAGAGCAGCTCCCGCAGCTCCACACCCTCGTGCCTCCCCGGTGCAGGCAGCAGGCGACGGCACCAACCAGTGACACCAGCATGAACACCCAGGGGCACTGGGCACCCTTGGTGCTGGCATCCCTCGAGCCTTTCAGCCTCCATCCCTAAGAGCGCACCGCGGCGGGAGCCTGGCATTGCTGCCCGGGCAGAAGCTGGGCGGCTCGAGCGCCCAGGTAAACTTCCCATCTTCTTCTTCAGCCCCGTGAAAATGGATTTTCACCCTTTCTCGTTCCTTAAAACAGAAGCAGCAAATGAGATGCATCGAGCTGAATTTAAATACTGTTACTGCTGGGAGCGAAACTGAGCTAAACTGGGACGTTGAAAATCAAGGTTGCCATCGCAGCAGGGCACGTCTGGACCATCTGATGCGTCTCCCCTCGAGCACCCAGCACCCGCCGGCTGCCTCGTCCAGGGGCGAGCCGAGCACGCCCAGCAGTCAGCTGCCTTTAAATCGAAGCAAAGTTTATTTATTCAGCTGCTCCCTGCCTTAATTCTGCTGAGAAATGTGTTTGTGCATCCCCTCCGCCGGGAGGGGTGCGCAGGAAAGGTTCACGTGTGCTTAAAAACAGCTGACTCGGCAGCTTTCGGGTGTCGCAGCAAGCGGTGGCTGCTCCGTCCCTGCCCGGGGAAGCAGCTCGCCCCAGGGAGCTGCGCCGGGATCGGATGCTCCCCAGGTGTGTACTTCCCTGGGGAGCTCTTAAATCCCTTCCGTAGGCCGAACCACCAAGATATGCAAAGGAAAAACCTCTTATTTGGGATTTATTGGCCTGATTTGTAAATCCAGAGCAGGACTTGCCCATCTGCTGATAGATTTCTGTGCAGGATTTCCAAAGGTTTGTAAATCTTCCTCCTCGCTGGGAATCGATGGAGGGGTTTAGACTGAAATTAGGCAGCTGACTTTCTCGCTTATGGCTAAAAATCTGGTTTTTATATATTCTGGAGAAGATTTACTGACTCAGTGTCATTAAGTGTCTCAGCAGTTGCCCAGGGCGAGGGGAAGCCGCAGCCACAAACCCAGCTGGGCACGAAGCGCCGAGCTCGGGAGGTATCACAGATCCTTTCCTCCGGAGGGACGAGTCTGCCCCAGACTAATTGATTAACATCTGTAAAAGGCCTCGAGATGCACAGAAATGAGGCCGTGCTAATTGCACAGCCTCCTATTAACGCTCCCTCCACCCTCCAGAGGTTGCAAACCCGCCGTGCGCCAGCCCCGGTTCTGCACCAGCCCCGGCTCTGCGAGGGCCGAGTTATAAATAAACCCTGGGGCGATGGGCTGGATCCTGCCCCGGGTTATTTCGATGCACCCAGAACGACCGGCCAGTGCTACGCAGAGAAGCCCAGCGCCTGCAGCATGTCCCAGAAGGGCTATTTTATTTAACCCAGCTGATTTAAGCAACTTTAACCCCATTTTTAAATAGTACAACACTTGCTGTTGAGCTACCTGGGATTGCAAATTGCCACGAACGCCCCAGACGCCCGCCCCGGGGCTGCTGATCCCTGCCCAGACCCCGCCGCCGTCGGATGGCACGGGACAGGGACTCGCTATGGGGCAGACGAGGGGCTCCCGATACAAACCCAAGCCAGGGTGCAGCAGGGCCCTCCAGCCCCTGAAAGCAAAGAAATGCAGCTGCCTTCAGGCCACTGATTTCCAGGTAATCCCACCCCTGCAGCACGCAGAAGCTTGCGGGGCTCCGCTCGCTTCCGACCGCTTCCCCGTGTATTTTGCTTTACAATGGCCCGAGCGGAGCCGAAAAGGGGGGTTTTGCCTGGCACTCCGTTCCTCCGCATGCAATTACATCAAAGCCCGTTCCAGCCCCTTGTAGGCTGAATTCCCCTCGCAAGTGTGAAAGTGGCTCATAAAGAAAAATGTTTTAAGCCATGAATCATTTAAAAAGCACACGCCACGATGCCGAAGGCAGAGAAGGAAAGAGCCATGTATTCCGGAGATTTAGGCAGGCAGAGGATACCGGGGAATCGGTGGGACGATTTAAATGAGCCGGCACAGCAGAGATGCTGCGGTCGTCGTACCCGGTATCCCCATCCCGGCTGCTGAAATGCGCCCTATGTTACAGCATTATTATTATTTTAATTAATCTGCAGCAACCCCGAGCGTGTGTTGTCTGACTCTCTCCATCAGCGTTATCCCATCTGCCAGTACCTGGGTTTCCTTTGGCAGGGCCAGAGCGCGTTTGTGGAAGGAGGGGGGAGCTCCCTCGTTTGCTACCGTGGCTAATTGCCTTCGGAGAGCCACGCACCGGGCGGGCGCTGGGGAGCGGGCACGATCCGTCTTTGCTTTCAGCAATAGAAATAACCCAGCGCAACCATCGCCCGCCGCATCGCCGCCGGTCCCCGGCATCCCTGCCCGAGCATCCCCGCCGGTCCCCGGCATCCCTGCCTGAGCATCCCTGCCGCCGGCATCAGCACCATCCCCACGCGCAATGCCGAGAACCCTCTATTTCCCCATTATCTCCCCGTTTTTCCTTGCGAGGCCAGAACGGGAGCTCCATTGGGATGTGAACAGCGTCAGGCCCGTGTCAGTGGTGACATACAGCGGTGTCTGAGAGAGGTCACCCTGGGGAGGTCTCGGTGACACTACGGGATGCTCCCCGGACCGCCGCAGGGTCTGTGCTCCCTCTCCCCCTTCTTGCCCTCCCCGCCCGTGGCACCCTTTCGACACTTAAGCCCTGTGAAAAAGGTGATTTAACTTCATTCAGACGACGCTGCGTATCTGTAAACGGGCTTAACCTAATGAGTTTTAATACGTATTATGTTCTAGGTATTTTATGCCCAGTCTGCAAAATCCAGTTACGGTTTTCAATAAGACTTAGGGAGCCGAGACGTGCACCGGAGGGGCTGCACGCTCACACGGGGCTGCCCCGAACTGGGCGAGGAGGAGGAGGGGGAGGGCAGGAGGAAGGCAGGGGCTGTCCCCCAGGGAGACACAGCCGGATCCCAGCCAGCTGCCAGCTCAGCAAAGCCCCCCCAGACCAAGCGCTGCCCGCAGCCGCCTCCAGCAGCCCGGGAGGTTTAAGACACAAGGGCTGGCCGCTTTCAGACGCGCTGCCGGGGCTGGCCAAGCCGGGGAGAGCACCGCCGGCCGCACCGCAGCGCAGGGCCAGCCCCCGGCCAGCCAGCCCCCGGCGGGGGTACGGCCCCCCGCGCCCGTCCGTGCGGCTGGGGCTCTGGAGGAGGCGTTGCCCGTCGTCCCCGAAGCCTTCAGCCGCTCGTGCAGCCGGCTGGGCTGTACCCCGGCACGGGCAGAGGGGACAGCGCGGGCTGAGCCCGGGGACCCGCTGGCCCTCCGAGCATCCCGGCCACCTCGGCGCGCAGGGACACCTGCACCGTCCCTTCCGCGGTGGCAGAGCAGCCCTGACCCGCAGCCACCGACACATCCAGCGCCCGCGGGCTCCTTATTTCAGAGAAAGCCACGACGCTGCTGTTTTTCTCTCTTGAGCTTAACGATGAGGAACAAACCCCGCAGCCAAACCGGAGTGGCCGAGTGGCGCGGTTTTATCCGGAGGTTTTGAGCACCGGAGCCAGTCCTGGCTCCTGGATTCACGGGAGGTGACGAGACTCAGCTGCCACATGCCAAAGGGAGATCCCCCCGGGGAAACCCCAATGCGCCCCACCAGCAGCACCTACGGAACCACCCCCTCGCGGTACCTATAGCAGCATATATCCCATAGAGACCATGATGGGGCCCATGGGGGCCATCAGGTGGGAGCTGGGGGGTGTGACCCCCCCAGAGGGGTGGCTCAGCCCCACCGAAACATCTTCCCTGGGCGCTACAGGAGGGCCTGGCACGTTCGGTCCACAATTAATCCCCACGGGCCTCCCAGGCGGGGAAGAGCCAAAACTAATTTGCCTGTAAAGCCCACGCTCAGCTCCTGCAGGTCTCTGCCACGGAGACTTCGCTCAGCCCTCAGTAATCTGGGATTATACGCAGCGCTGGGGCAATTAAGAAAAACAGCTTTTCAAGCAGCAGACAATGCCTTCTGCAGCCTATTTAAATTAATATAGTGAGAAACATGATTTCTTGCAGCCCTTGGTTTAAAGCCTCCTCTCCCGGGGGGCTGATTCCTTTCTTCTCCTGCACACCCGGCAGCATTGCATCCTGCTGCACGAGGGAGATGGAGGCCCCGTTTGGGAAGAGATCTGCCTTTCCCAGGAAGACTGCAGGCTCCGGGAGGGACCGGGGTTACCCTCAGCCCAGCCCGGCACAGGGGCCAGACCGGGCTGGGAGCGGGTGGCCGGGGCAGGGGACAGTGACATCCCCATGGGACGGAGGCGTCGCGCAGCGGCCATCTCCCCCCAGCTCCCGCGGCAGCGCTGCCGGACCCCTGCACGGCGCAGGTCACCGCACACAGCCCAGCACGTCACCGGCTCTTCCTCGGAGCGTCGCACCGGAGCGCTGCCCAAAATGACCCAGCTGAGATGGAAGCCCCCAGACCCGCTTCGGGGGCAGCATCCCCCGCAGCCCGGGGGGAGCGGTGGGCACGGCCCAGCGGAGGGTGAGCCCAGAGATCACTGCAAATCCACAGAGTGAGCGATCTGCTCCGCGGATCACATCCCAGCCCCCCGATGTGTTCCCCTGGGTGCCCCCACATTGCCTAGGACCACGCTAGTGAGAGCCAGCCCCTGCTCCCCCCGGGCCCCGGGGATCCCCATCCCACCTGGGGCGACGGTTGTCCCCGACAGCGAGGTGGACATCTCACTCCTCGCTGAGCGGCGCTGAACAGCAGGTCCCCCTGTCCCACGCTCGTCCCCCTGTCCCAGGCTGAGCTCCGGGCTCCAGGGGGGACCAGCACACTGTACCGAAGCACGGAGATTTCTATCCCGGAGCAGAGCCGGCTCCCTGCACAGCTTGGGGTGACTGAGAATTTGGGGGGAGAAGCAGCAAAGGTCTTCCTGGGGTCTGCTGGCTGGCAGGGACCGAGCCGGGAGCGATGCTAAACCCCCGGGGAGGCTGTATCCCCGCGGGGCGCAGCTGGGAGAAGCAGAGCCTGCCTCAGCCCTGGAAAGCGTGACTTTGGGTGGGAGGCTGGGGGGTGGCCCTGGGGACCCAGCCCAGCCTTGTAGGGGTCCCCGGGGCTGCGTGGGGACACGGTGCCAGGCAGAGGTTTGGCTCCAGCGTGGGTCTGCAGTGAGCATGAAAAGGAAACAGCGGCGAAGGAAACATCAGAGCACGGTGCAGCTGGAAGCCGGGGATGGGGTAACCCCGTCCCACGCTGGCCGGAGCCCGCGGGCTGGTGGCCAGGATGAGAGTCGCTGCCAGGGCGAGAGCGAGGGCAGCTTGCCGTGGCGCTGCGGGGCTGGCGGCACCCCGGTCTGCTGCCAGGGCCGGGGAAAAGATCCCCGGGGAAGGACCAGGCTTTTGTCTCTGGGAGAGGGAAAACGGCCGCACGCCCTGGCTGGGGGGAAGCGAGCGCCACGGGGGCTTCCCCCTCCACCCAGCCAGGCTGCAAAGGCGCAGCGCCGGGACCCTGCCTGTCAGGGACCCTAAAGCCGGGGGGGATTTGGGCAGGGGTGAGCCGTGCCGGACCCAAGCGCCTGCAGCCCTGCCGCCGCAGGCTGGACTCGCCTCCTCGGGCACAGGGCTCTGGGAAAGGCACCCAAAAGCCGAGCAAAACACCGCGGGGAATTCTCCCTGGCCGCACGCTGCTCCCCCCGCCAGGCCTGTGCACGAGCGGCGCGTACAATAAATAATAGTAACTGGTAATGAACCCCGGCTCGGAGGAGGCCCTCGTGCTTAACGGTGCCGGACACACCGAGGGCCAGCCGGCGCTCGCCATCCAGCCAGGCGAGCGGTTTCCCAAGCACGGGGAAGGGGCAGCCCGTTATAAAGGATAACCCGGCACAAGTCCCCGGAGAGGGGAAGGTTACGGCGCTCGCAGGGTGGGAAGGTGCAGGTGGGACGGGGCCAGGCTGGGTGGGAGCACCCCAGGGCCGGGGGCTTGGTCCCCGCTGCCGGACTGTGCTTCCCCGCTCCGGATTGCCGAGAAACTTTATTTAATCCTGCCTTCACGGAAGAAATGGTTTATAAAGCTCAGCTCAAGGTAACCTTCAGCGGTTCTCCAACTGCCTCTGCTTCTCCTGCACACATTTTTTTTTTTAACTTTATATTAAAATATTCCAGTAAGTTGTCAGCGTGGATGCTGAGGGAAGAAAACGAATAGGGGAGGTGCGTTTGGGAGGATTACCGTCTCTCCCCATGTCCCTTGCTGAGATGTTCCTGCACAAAGTCTGGGGAGGAGGAGGAGGAGGAGGAGGAGGAGAGCTCTCTCCCTGCCTGCCTCCCGCTCCTCTCCGAAAGCAAACCCTTCCGAAAGCAGCAGAATACAGAGCGAAAAATCCCTGCCGAGGCGAGAATTATTAACAACTCCTGCAAAGCATCCTTAACCCCCGGGGAGCCGGCAAGCTCCCCCACCTCCTCCCTAACTTCCCCGCACAGGCAGCCCGCCCCTTCCCACGCACATCCCCACCGAGCCGACCCCCTGCCCCCGCTCGGTGCCCGCCGCCGGGCTCCCTCCGCCGGGCTCCCTCCGCCGGGCTGGGGGCCCCCGCCGCTCCCCCCCCCCACCCCCGCACCGCTTCATGTGTTGCGCTTTTTGCCTTCCCCCCCCCTTTATCCCCCCGGTTGTAACGCGTTTCCCCCCGCCCGCAGCGCGGCCGCCCCTTCCCCGCAGCCCAACTTGGCGGCGGAGCCCCCGCCGCCCCCCGCCGCCTCCTACCCGTGCCGGGCGCTCTCCCAGGCCGGCCCGGCCGCCGCCGCCGCCGCCGCCGCTCCATGCGCCGGCCGCCCCCGGGAGCGGCGGGGCCGGGGGGGCCGCCGGGCGCTCACTGCGGGCCGCCCCCCGCCGTGCCCCCGCGCCGCCGCCGGCCCTGCCCCGCCGCCGGGGCTCCGCTCATGCCGGCCGCGGGGGGGGCCCGGCCCGGCGGCCGCCGCTCAGCGCCGCCCGGAGCCGCTCCCGTTACTTAACGTCTCCATCCAGCTCCGCTGCGGCTCCGCTCCCTCCGCCGGCCTGCGGCGCTGCCTCCCGCTTAACCCCCCTCCCTCCCTCCCTCCCGCCGCGCCGCCCGCCCAGCCCCCCCGCCGCCCCCCCGCCCTCCGGCTGCGGGCGTTCCTTTTATTTTTTGGGGAGGGGGGTTTCTCGGGGTTGGGAATGAGGTTGGCGACGGGAAGCGGCTCCCGGGCAGCCCCGGCCCCGCCGGTGCACCCAAGGGCGAGGGATGCTGAGGGTGCGGGGGGCCACGCCGGCCCCCCCCGGGCACCCGGCTCCGGGCGCAGCGCTGCCCCGAGCCCCGGCACTCGGGTCCGGCCGGAGCTTCATTGAGCGGGGCTAGCAAGAAAAAAAAAATATATATATATATACACATATATATATTTGTACCAGATCAACAAAAAATGAATTTGAAAACTTCCCGACTCTGGGAGTAGGAAAAATAACGATTGTAAAGTGCTTAAGGCGAGAGGGGATTCACACACCTCCCCACACACCCCTTTATTGGCAACTTTAAGCACTGGGGGGATTTTTAGGGCGTGCTGGTGGCAGCTGGAAGCCCCGTCGCCTGCCTGGTGCTGCCCGCACCGCGGCCACAGCGTGCCCGGCTGCCTCCCGCTCCGCCGGCACGCCAGGCCGCAGCACACGCCACGTCCCCCGGGCCTGGAGATAATTAAAAAAGGGTCTAGAGAAAATGCCCCTGCCTGAAAACGGGGGTAAGGCAGCAGCCTTCGGTGGCCCCGGACCCTTCTCCCGCAAGCATCTTTGCTGCAGACGGGGCACGGGCTCGGAGGGCGGCATTTCTCGGGGTGCTGCACGCGGCTGGCCCCGGGGGTGCCGGGGGACCCCGAGCAACGCGCCCGCAGTGGGGGCCGCTTGTGGCTGCCATTTGCTGGGGTTTGTGCACGCCGGCATCCCGCTGGCAGCCCCCGCTCCCAGAGCCAGCGGATGGGAGGCTGGGAGTTTTGGGAAAGCGGCAGCGGAGGGGAGGGACGGATCCTGCTGCTGTCCCCGCCGAGGGAAACTGCAGCCTCCGCTCGGTCCGTGCTGGATGCGAGAGCATCCATGTGCGAGGCAGCCATCCGAAACTGCCCCAGGCAGGCGCAGGCAGGCGCAGGCAGGCGCAGGCAGGCGCACGGACCGCGGCGGCTCGTTTCCATAGGAAACCAGGCTGGCGAGCGCTGCCTCGGCTCCAGGCTGGGGGCTGAAGAGCTGTTTGTACTATTTTTATCCTCCCGGTACTAGGTTTCCTGGGTCTGGCCATGCCAACGCCCCGGCAGCGCTCCCTCCCTCCGGCCAAGGCTGCGGGGGGCTGGGGGGCCGGGGGGAGATGAGACCTGCCGTCGGCCGGGGACGGCAGCAGCAGCCAGGCAGTCTGGCCCGGGGACCCGCGCTGGGTCGGTGGGTCCCACCGCCCGAGGGCTTTCCCTGCTCCCAAACGGTCCCATTTTCCCCCCCAAAACCAGCAATTCCGTCTTGCGTTTTATAAAAACGGGGATGTCTTCTCCGCAGCTCCCCAAGGGGGTGTTCGCCATTCCAGGTCTCCCAACGGGACGCACGGTGCCTTCCTCCCGGACGGGCATCTGTCGGAACAGAGTTTGCTTCCTGCAAATACCTCGTTGGCTTCTCTTTAAGCCCTCTCCTGCACCACGGGGAGCTGGGGGCTGGAGCGTGCAGGGAGGGCACACATGTGCGTGGAGGGGGCCGCAGGCAGGCGAGGGGCAGCGGCGAGGGAAGCAGCTGAGCGATGCCAACACACGCCTGTGGGTTTCTGCGGCACGCACAGGCCGGGGGAACGAGAATTTGGTGGGTTCTGGCAGATGAGCTGCTCAACAGCCATTTTGACGGGCGCGAGGGAAAATCGAGAGTCATTGGTTTAAAATAGCACTCGTAAAAATAACTTTCAAAGACTTCTATTTCGCTTTTTCTGGGCTAGGCTTGCCCCAAGAGCAATCAGGGATCCTCCTGAAACGTCAAATATATTTTCCTTATTGACTGTGATGTAAATGAAGCGACTCCAAATCGCACTCAGCAGCCTGAGCTGGACCCAGCTCTCAGGGCTTTAAGGGTGTTTTTCACCGCAAAAACCTCGAGGTTATTGCCAGGAGACTTTTGACATTGGCCTTAAGTGTCCCCAAGTACTACGGTCACCAAATAAATCCCTGCGTCAGGGGCGGAGGTTTCTGCAGACAGCCTTATCCAGGGGAGCGGAGCCCAGGGCGCTCTGTGCCCTGGCACCGGGGTGACTTCCATTGCATAAGGGCTGGGGGCAAACGCTGCGTCCCCACCGTGGTGGGGACACGGGAGCGGCCGTCCCCTCCTCCCGCCGAGGCTGCAGCCCTCATTTATGGGTCTTTTCAGAAACTTCTAATTACCCAGGCTGTCTCAGGAGGGCTCGTCAGCGGGGGAAAAAAGAGGATGCGGCGCATTGTAATACTAAAAAAGGCTGCATAAAATCTCATTTTGAGGATTATGAAGTGCCAGCACAAAAAAGCTGTAAACAGGATGTCTGAAAAGATCTTAAGCATAAAGGTCAGAATCTACAATTTAAATGGGTCGCTGGTTGCTTTCTTGCTCTGTGCCACTAATGAGCCAGGAAGTAGAAAAACAAGTTTGGTTTTGAAGCCACATTTTGGTCCTTTTGTGATTTCAAATGTCAACTTTCTAGCAGCAATTTTTTCACCAGGGAGGGTGCAGGGGTGCAGCTGAAAGGGGTTTCTCTCCCCCTGGTCCCCAGCATCCCCGTGGCAGCAGCGAGTGGGGACCAGCGGGGCCGGGGATGCTCGAGCCCAAGGCCTTCGCAGGCGGGTGATGCTGCAGCAGCGTCCCAGCCCCGGGGTCTCCGGCTGCCGGTGCCAGGGCCAGGGCACGAGGCTCTGCCTTCATCCCGAGGATGAGGCCGGCGCTTGCAGACGTTGCCAGGCACTGGGTTACTAAGGCGGTGGCATCCAGGGAATGGCAGGATAAGGAGCCTCATTGGAGTCATTTACTTATTTATATCCTCCGTGAGCCCCCGGTGCGCTCCTCCGGCGGCTCCCACCTCCCAGGGGGTGGAAAGCATGCCTGCCATCCCGGCTTTCCCGGGGGTTTCAATGCCTGGGGGAGCTGGGCCGGCTTATCGGGGAGCAGCTGATTAAAAGTCAATATTCAGCAAGTCTCGTGCTCTCGGTGCTTGTCTCTGCTTTGGCCAACCTGAGCCACGTAGGGCAGAAAACAGAGAGTGAGCCCAGAAATAACCAGCGCTGCGAACTAACGAGCTGCTGCTGGCAAGGCGGGTGCCTTTCCTCCTCTTCTTTTTCACTTACGTTTTCCGTCGGAACAACTTTGGCAGGAGCAAACCGAAGTAGCTGAAATGGGGGCAAGGCAGGGTTGTCCCGGTGGTTTTTAATGGCTTGCAGGGGCGAGTTTTGGGGTCTGCGGGGAGTCGGGGGCAGGAGCGGTGTGTGAGCTGCAGCGCCCCGAGCATCGCTCGCATCCCCGGCAGCTGGGGGGGGAATATCGTGAAGCGGCTCTGCTGCCTTTTTCGCATGTGGAGCCACGGACCGTGGTCCTCCTCCAGCAGGCACGAGATGCTCCAGGGTCCTCCCCAACACTGGCATCTCCCCGGTCCCCCGGGAAGCAGCTGCGTGGCCGCGGTCCCCTGGGACCAGCGTGAACATCTCCCGGAGACTGCATCTCCCAGTAACCATCCCCTGGGGGCTCGCACCTCTCTCGCCCTGATTTTTCTTAATTAACTCATTAGGATGGCAGCGAAGGTGATGGAGTCTCCCAGGAGGAACCTGCTCTCCCGGTGCAGGCAGCGCAGGCAGCGATGGCTGCCCGAGCCCTGCTGCCTGCAAGCTCAAGAAATGCCCCGCGGCTGCAAATCGGGGGGGTCATTTTAGGGTAAGAGAAGGGAAAAAAAGGAAGGGGGATGTTGTAATGCTGAGACGGGCTTCTGCGGACGCTCGCCGGAGCCGCGGGGCCGGGCGGATGGACACGGACCTCTGGCGTCTTGGCGTTGTTTTTGTGATTATTTGGGGGGGGGTGTGAATTAATAAATAAAAACCAAAAAAACCAAACAAGAAAGAGGCAACCATGTGGATTAAAGCTAGAAGGAAGAGGATTAAGAGATTGAAGGGAAAAGAAGTGCAGAGAATGTAGATGGAGGGGATATTTCCCCTTTCAGCCATTCTGCTTTTGGAAAAAGGGGAAAAAAAAAGATTTTGATAAGCTTTTTAAAAAATTCATGAGGTTTCCATTTCTCTGTTTACTTATTTGTTCCCCAGGATAAACTCCTGAAATACAACATCTCATTTGTCAGCAGGTCCCGGGGGAACAGGGCATAAATCAGATACTAATAAATTATAAAAAGCCAACACTCTGCGACTGTGCTGCCGTGCTGGCCTGGGGCAGGAGGGGACATGTGGGGGCAGGAGGGGATGGTTCGGGGCAGGAGGGGACATGTGGGGGCAGAAGGGGAAGGTTTGGGGCAGGAGGGGATGGTTCGGGGCAGGAGGGGATGGTTCGGGGCAGAAGGGGAAGGTTCGGGGCAGGAGGGGATGGTTTGGGGCAGGAGGGGAAGGTTTGGGGCAGGAGGGGACGACTCGGGGCGCATGGAAGAGGGTGGGCAGCAGCTCTGCATTGCAGGGCTCTGCAGCGCTGCATTTCTGGCTGGATCCGGCCATGCCCCCCATGCAAAAGGGAAGGGGGCTGACAGCCCCACGGCCCCGGGAGGGCTTAACGGGGTGGTGTGGGTGGGAGGTGGTGGGGGCTGCGTGGGGTGGGAGATGCCACCCCGAGCACCGGTACAGCTGAGGGTGAGGGGGCAGCCGGTGCCCGCCGGTGCGGGGGCAGAGCCGGGGAAGCCGCGGGGCACCGGCCCCGTCTCGCCCGCGCAGGTGCTGGCAGGCGGGAGCCAGCTTTGGTGGTCCCCGGGGAGCTCTGCGGGCAGGGAGGAGAGGACCCGCGGGGATCTGGGCTCTCCGGCTGCGCCCGGCGAGGTGGGGGCTGACACCAGGGCCGGGCTGCATCCAGGGCCAGGCTCAGCTAACGCACCCCCCGGGGGAACCCCGGACAGGGCTCCCACGGCGCAGCACCGTCCCCACGCCGCCAGCCCCGAAGCATCCTCAGCGAGGGCCGTTTGTCCCCGGAATACAAAACAAGAAGCGGTTCAGGAATTCACCAGGACAGGGCATTTTGCAATCGATGGGGCTGCCACCGGGCAACCTGGGGCCCAGCGCTTCATTTTTCTGGGCTGGTGCAGTCTAAAACGCAGATGAAAACACCTCCCGGGGTTGTCCTGAGGCTTAATGCGTATCGGAGAGAGGTCCCGAGAGCGGCACTGCAGCCCCCGTCCCCGCAGCCTGCGTGACGGCACAGCCCAGCGCAGCACCACCCGCTGAAGTTCAAAAAGAGATTGAATTTTAATTTCTTTCCGCTAATTGATGGATCTAGTTTTGTCTTTCGTGCGTTTTGTAGCTTGCAAACTGCCCGTTGGAGCGCAGGTGCCAGGCTGCGGCTGTGCCGTGGTGGTGCCGGGAGGCTGCGAGCAGCTTCCCCATGGTGAGGATTTCTTCCTGCCCTGCAAACTTCTGGTTTTTGGGGCAAAAAGTGTTTGACGGAGGGAATTTTCATGCCCGCTGGAGGGTCTGCACGGAGCTGCCCGGTGTCCCCCAGCAGCACCCACCCCGGGGGACCCGCTCTGCGCAGAGGGGCCGGCGGCAGCGCGCCCAGGACTCGAGCGGCTGGGCTGCGGGGAAATAAATCATCAGGGCTGCACCGTGCCCGTAGCAGGTCCTGGGGCAGCGCGGGTCTCGGGCACGGGGCACGCGTGATTAAACGCCCGTGGGGACAGTGACGGATGCGGGGACGGGCTGGGGCAGGGGCACGGGCGATGCTCTGCCCTCCGCCCCGCGGCAGCAGCTCCGCAGATCTTCAATCACAGATGGAGAGGGCATATGGCAGGGCTGTAAATTTACTGGCGACCAGTTTGCCCCCCCCCCTCCAGAAGCGCTGGGGCTCAGCCTGCGGCCGCGACTGCTCCTGGCCGTGGCCCTGGGGGTGGTTTTGGTCCGTGCCCAGGGTGGTCGGTGGGTCAGGGCATCCCCAAGCCGAGCAGGTCCCCAGCCCCCCGTGGCAGCGGTGTCCCCGCCGGCCAGCGAGGCGACGCGGGGGCCGCCGCAGGGGAGGCAGCGCAGGTGTTTCCCCGGGGGAGGAACGGAGAAACCATCTGCGCGCGCGGGTTCGTCCTGATGCTTCAGTGGAGGAGCAGATCTGGAGGCAAAATCGCTTCGCGTGGCTTTGCTACGGGATTTCGGCATCTTCATTTAGCGCTGGCTGATAAATGAGCCGGCTGCTCCCCCGTGCTGTGCCAGGCAGTGCCGAGTGCTGCTGCGGCGGAGCAGCAGAAGCCGGAGAGGCTCCTTGCCTTCCCTGGGTCTGGTTTGCACTCCAAATGTTGCTGAATGGGGAAAAGATGGGGCATAGCAAGGTGAACCCAGCCTTATTCCTGCTTGGAATAGAGAAGCTCATGAAAACCTTCCAAAATCCCCATTCTGACCCCGTTTCGCCATCCTCCCCCGCAGCTCCGGCATGGTGATGGTCAGTGATTGCTGCTGGCAGAGCGGTTTGCTCTGACCTCCTCCTCGCTGGTGAGGAGCATCCGAGGGCCGGGACAAGGGCAGGGGGACGGCTCCCGTGGGGCTTCACCCAGCCCCATTTTGGGAATTAGGGCTGTCGCAGGGATGGAGCAGCCGCTCGGCAGCAGCACAGCTCTCCTCTCCTTTCTTGCAAAGGAAACAAGCCTTGCCTGTGCTGTCCGGAGCCATTCCCCTTATCTCAAACGTGGCCATTGTATTATTATTATTATTATTATTATTATTACTACTACTACTACTACTGTGCACCTGGCTGGGAGCAGAGCTGGGCGACGGCTGCCCTCCTCCAAATGACGCCTGGGAGACTTCTGCAGACACTTCCCATCCGTGTTAATGCGTTGAAGGGAGAATGAAGCCCATGAAGTCTGGGTCTGTACGAAAGAGAACGGCTGTTTCAGCCCCTCCCCAGTGAAACGCTGAGGGTCTGGGGCTGGAAGGCTTTTTGCGGACTGACACGTGGCGCAGCCCGGAGCCGCTCACCACCCGGCTTTTATACCAACCATCCCTCGGTGCCCGTCGCAGCACGAGCCTCCCTCCGCACCAGCTGCCGTTATTCCTGCTCTCTGCTGGTCGCGTTTCCTCGTTGGCGTGTTACAGATGAGCCGAGCACACGGCGTCATCTGGGCGCGCTTCTCCCCTCCGGGAAGAGGGAATTAATTGCTGGTTTAAAAAAGAAAGGAAGAAAAGGAGAAAGGACTTCCCGGGCAAAGCGGTGCCCTGCAAACAGTGGAAACAGGGCTTGGAAGGGAAAGAAACCCCTAGATGTAAGTATGCATATATTCTCTATAGATGTATACAAAGAGACACATGTGAGCGCCAGAAGCTCTGTCCTGATGGCACCCAGTGACTCCTCAATGTCTAGCAAGGGCTGGCCTCATGCCACAGCCTCATTTTCCTGCCTGCACACTTATTTTCAGGAGAAAAACCCGGTTTTGAGCTGCCTGCCCCTCTGCTGAGCCGGCCGGCCGTGGCCAGAGCCGTGGCATCGCGGGTGGGAGGGAGGAGGGGACCCGTGGCCATCGCTGCCCGGCGGTCCCCAGGCACGGGCGGCATCGCTGCGGGGTCCCGCGAAGCCCCAGCTCCACAGACGGGATGAGGTCTGAGGGGCTCCCCGGGGGTGGCCATCCCCCCCAGCCTCCCCTCGCTGCGGCCGAGCTGCCGGCAGTGCCGGATCCGGAGCCCGCGGAGCTGCTCCCTGGCCGGAGGGCTGCTGGCACGCAGCCTCCCCGGCCCCGACCGATGGCAGGAGATTACTGTAGCTTCGGAGCAGACACGTGTAATGGCTGTGTCCTAGTTTCTGAGAGCAGAATCCAGCATGAAAAAAAAAGCCGCAGTTGTGGTGAGAGCAAATATAGTAACTCGCTCTCACGCCAGCTCTGCTGGAGTGTTACTAGCTGTAAAGCCGCACCAGGGTCACATCCTCCCAGGCTGGCATGTCCCCTAGGAAAACGGAAAATGGTTTGTTTATCCCCCACCTTCTCCTCCTCCCCAGTGGAAAAGCATCCCCGGGCATGTTTCTGGCTGTGGCTGACACAACCAGGCGGTCGTCTCACCTCCTTCGGAGGCAGCAGCCGAGCCGCCTCCTTGGCAGTGCCCCCTCTCTGTCCCTGTGCCCCTTCCTGTCCTCGTCCCTCTTCCCGTTCCTGGTCCTATTCTTGTCCCCATCCCCATTTGTTCTCCTGTCCTTGTCCCCATCCCCATCCTATCCCATCCCCTCCCCATCCACATCCCCATCCCCATCCCCATCCCCATCCCCATCCCCATCCCATCCCAATCCCCATCCCATCCCCATCCCCATCCCCATCCCATCCCATCCCATCCCATCCCATCCCATCCCCTTCCTCATCCCCATCCCCATCCCTATCCTCATCCCATCCCATCCCATCGCCATCCCCTTCCTCATCCCCATCCCCATCCCCATCCCCATCTCCATCCCCATCCCCATCTCCATCTCCATCCCCATCCCCATCCCCATCATCTCCATTTCCTGTCCCTGCCCCATCTCCATCTCCATCTTCATCTCCATCTCCATCCCCATCCCATCCCCATCCCACCCCTTCCCTTCCTCATCCCACGAGGCACAGCTCATCATTGCCATTGAAAGGGAAGCGTTAATTTCTCCATCGTTACTAATTACCAACCGGGAGTCCTGACTCCCTCGGGACAGAGGCTCCCGGGAAGGCGCGGGCGGCTGCGCTCTCGTTTCGGCACGTCTCACCGGATCGCCCGCCCCGGCTGGAGGCATCAACCAAAAATGTACCGTGGCGGCTACGTCCAATCCTCCCCGGGACGCCCAAACGGGAAGAATCGATTCAAGCCACTTAACCACCGCCTGGTGGGAAAAGGGAGCCGGCCCCGCCGGGAGCGGTGGGTGCTGCCGGGGCGCGGCCAGCGTCCCCCAGCGTCCCCCCGCCGACGCTGTGACTCCCCGAGTGCGGATCTGCTGCCTCTGCTCCCCGATCGCCGCCCGATGTAACCGTGATTACTTCATGGGCTAAGACGGGCATCCTGCCGTGCCGGACCTGCGGGGCACGGCGTGGCTAACTGGTGCAGAGCTCATCGGGGGGGCGTAATGAAAATATAAATTCAGGCACATTAATCAAACAATTATTTCATAACCACGAGACAGACGGTGCTAAACCTAATTACGAAATAAACAAAGTTAATCAGTGAGCAGAAAACATTTACTAATCATATAGATACGTTGCACGAAAGAAATATTAGGCAATAATTTATTAAAGATTCCCAAACCTGCTCCTTTTCTTAATAACCCGGGGCTCTGGCTTCCAGGAAGCACCATCTCGATTTTATTAAAGCATTTGTTCTGCTTTAAGGTCTACTGGGCACCAGAGAACAAAAAATATAGTGCTCTGCAAGATGAATAATTGCATCAATTTAAACTAATAGGGCCGGGGACTGAACGGGGGTGTGTGGGTGACACCTAACGTCGAGACCGATGCATTTTGGGCTTAATTATCAGCGGTTAGTGCTTTTCCAGCTCAAAAGTTAATTCCGATTTAGACATAAAAATTGCAAAAAGACATAAAAATTGCAAAAAGACATAAAAATTGCAAAAAGACATAAAGATGAAAGCCAGTGGTATTTCTCCTTCCTCTGCCTGTTCGTAGCTTCTTGTCCAAAACCTGCTTGTCTGGCACGATTTCTGTACATAAATGGGAATTTTTCTTCCCAAACTTCCTTCTGCTGATTCCCGCTGTGAATTCCTTGCGGCATCGCCGTGCTTCCCGCAGCCTTGCAAGACCGTGCTGAGGCTGCAGGGCTCCCGTCGCCGAGCAGCCCCGGGGGTCCGGCGCCGCTGGAGGCAGAGGGGGACCCCCGGACCCCCCCGCTCTCCACGTGCGCTGGTGCGATGAGACGGGAGCCGCCGGCGTTCACGCACCCTCCCCGAGCCAGCCCTGACGGTGATTCACCACGGAGCCATTAGCGCCGGCGGGGATGGGAAGCAGATGGTGGGGTCAGCGCCGGGGCTGCAGGCAGCTGCCTGCCCAGCTCCTGCCTTGGCCCGCGTCTCCGTTCGGGTGCTGTCAGCGGGACCCTCGGTGCCCCCCACGCCCAGGGGCACCTGCATCCCCAAGGGTCCCCCCGCCCCAGGGAGCTACATCCCCAAAATGTGCCCGACCGCGCAAAGCCGCGGTGCCGCACACCCCGGGGGGATGGAGGGCTCAGTCCTGGTCCCCAAGCGGGAGTGGGGCTGCCGTGACGTTTGGCAGACCTGTCCCTCGAAGGGGGGCAGAGGAACACGGGGGCTGCGGATGTGATTTCATGCCCCGTGCAGCATCGCTGCTGTCGCTCCGGGGCCGGGGAGGTGGCGAGGGCACCCCGCGGCACCCGCTGCGCTCTGGGACGTGCTACTGGGGCGGTGGGATGGCTCCAAGCAAACCATTGCCACCGCTGCTCTTCCACGGGAGGGGTTTTGTGGGGTTTCACTGCAAATCTGAAAGGAAGCAAACTTCGGAAACATCCCCGTTGCCCAGCAAACCGTCACTCGCGGGACGCACAGGGCTGCCCGGGCTGGCGTTCACCGCACCCGCTCGCCTCGCCCTGCCGGTGCTGCCGTCCAGGGGCTCCCCGCGGCCCTGCTTTCAGCACCCATCTACCCAGGGGGAGGAGAAGGGCCTGTCCCCACCCCAGCGCTGGGTTCTGGGGTGATTCAGTCTTTCTGGGGCTGCCCCATTCCCGGCACACGCAAGCCTTGCTCTCAGGGCGAGGTGAAACCTGCCTGGGAAAACTGCTCAGCTCTACCAAAAACACCTTCTGCGTTTTCTTTGGCACAAAGTTTTCCCAAACTCCAATATTTGCAGTCCTGAGGCTGCTTTTTAGTTTCCCCTTTGGCTGCGGAGCAGCGCTGGGACATCGGCCTGGGGTTTTATCCAGGAATCCCTGGGCTGGGCAGGATTCTGGTGCTCATGCCCCATCCCTGCTCCTCTCCCATCTCCGGGATGGAGGAGAGGGGTGGGACGGGGCTGAGAGCCGCTGGGCTCGGGGGGCTGGTAGCCCACCCCAGCACTGCCCTCAGTGCCCCCCCACTGCTCCTTCCACTTTCGTTTTTCGTGCCTCTCTCCAGAGCCGCGGTTAAGCCCATTTTCCCCCCAGCCAGGCTGAGCTGGTTATCGAAAGCCTCCATCATTAGCTTAATGATTCTCAGCAAATTATTTCATACCCAGCCCGGTTCATCCAGAAAACGGAGCAGTGATGTCGACAGCTCGAGCAGCTGCAGGAGGGACGGCCGCCTGAGCCGCGGGGTGCTCGGCACCGTTACACCCCCATTTGATACCCCATTTGATACCCCGCGATGTGCAACGTGCCCGGTGCCGCTCAGGACACCGACCCCGGCTCCATCAGCACATCTCGGTCCCGCAGAAACAGACCCACCAAGGCGCAGGGATGGTTTCTGTCTCCTGCCAGCCCAGCCTGGCACCAGGCGTTTTATTCTGGCGCAGGACTTATTCATCAGACTCGGAAGCGTCCGGCTCTGCTTGATGCCGCGGGGATGGCTGGAGCTGGCAGCGGGGGTTCGTGAACTCACCACCCTCGCAGGCTCATGAGAGCATTGCAACGTGGGGGGGGCACTGCGAAATGGGGGGCGCGAAGCAGCTTTGCTTCGGCTGCAGCCTCCATGCTCCTGCTTCCCAGGCTGGGGCCAACCCGCCGGCTCTCCCACGGCACCGGCTCTCCGCACGTGGCCTGGTTTCGGCCAGGATGGAGGGAATTTTCTCTCCGGCAGCTGCTGTGTTTTGGATTCGGTGTGTGAAGAATGTTGATAACACGCTGAGGGGTTTAGTTGCTGCTCAGCCACCAAGGACAGTTTGCGGTTCCCCAGGTTTTGCTGATGTGCAGGTGCAAAACCTGGGAGGGGCAGAGCCAGAACTGTTGACCCAAACTAGCCAGAGAGAGTGTTCCATACCAGAGACGGCATGCCCGGGATGAGTGGGAGTCGGCCGGTGGGCCACTTCCCTTCTTTTTCCCTTTTTTCATTCATTCGGGCCTTCTTGTTCATTCGTTCGTTGGGCTGTTGGTTCCCTCGCCTGCTCTCTCTGGAACTGGCTGTTCTGGGATAGCTGGGGGGGGGATACCCCTGCTCCCTGCCTGCTGCTTGGGACGGGCTGTATCGGTCGTCGGGGGGGTGAGAAATTGTGCATCGTTCGTTTTATATGTTCTATTATCCTTATACTTTATTATTATTATTATCATTATTAATATATAATATAATTATTATTATTTTTCCTTTGCTGTCCTGGTGAACTGTTTTTATCTCAACCCGTGAGTTTTCCTTTCTCTCTGATTCTCCACCCTACTGGGGAGGGGGGAGTGAGTGAGCGGCTGCAGGGTATTCGGATCCTGGCGGGGTTAAACCCCACAGCAGGGACGTGTCACCTGCGTCTGCACCACGCGATGCCGGGAACATGTCCCTGGCAAAGCCCTGGGAGAGCGGGAGGAGCCCTGGGAGAGCAGGAGGAGGCGAAGGGCAGGGATGCTGCGGGGAGCACCCGGGGTAGCCCCAGCTCTCCTCCCGCATCAGGGGCATCTCTTGGACCGCAGTGACCAGGACCTGGGGACAAGGTCGATTTGCCCACCAGCCCCCCGGGTGCTCCGTGCCCTGAAACCACCTCGTGTCATCACTCACGTCCCCGAGGCCACGACATCGATTGCATCGCAGGGCAGGCAGCCAGGAGCAGATTTGCTGTGCCAGCACCGCGTCCCGGGCTGTGCACCTCGGCTCCCAGGGCTTCAAAATGCAGTTTGGTTCTCCGGGGAAGGGGACACGCCCCGGGGTCGGGGTGCGTCGGGTGGGTGGGAGGGGAGCATTCGGTTTTCAGCTTTCCGGGCCCGGACGGTGGCTGCTGCTGCTGCTCTGCAGCACCGGCCTCGTTGGCATTCTCCGGCGATGCTGCACGCCCGGCGGGACCGGCAGCCGCTGCAGAGCCTGAATTATTCAGCTCAAGTAGGGCCCATTTGCTGATGGAGCAAGAAAGGACTCGGGAGCAGGACTGAGCACTCGGCTGCGTCGGGAAGCTGTTCCCCGCGCGGCAGTGCCCTGCCTCCCTCGCTCCCTGTGCCGCGCCGGGCTGGCACACATCCCGGTCCCCAGCCTCCGAGCTGGCCCGTGGCACCAGCACGACGTGGGAGAAACCCTGGATCTGCCGGTCGGATGCTGCTGTCGTGATCTCAGGAGCAGGAGATGTAGCACCACTTGCACCTTGCCCTGGTAAGTATCTGTTTAAAAAAATAAATAAATAAAAAGCTGGGGGAAAAAAGACATAAATAAATTGCTACGTTTAAAAACATCCCTTTCTATCCTGAGGAAAAAGACATAAGTAGTTCCGACGTTTAAAAAAGCTCCTTTCCACACTGATGCTTAGAAAGTCTCCCCGGTGCAGATGTGTGTCTTCCTCCCTTTCACAAATTCATCAGCATTTAAGGAGGCGCAGTTTTAGGTCAGCACATTCCCAGTGAGGCAAGGACTGAGCTTTCCATGAGCTAAAGCAGCGCGATGGGCGTCCCCCCCACCGTCGGTCTTCTCCCTTGGTCTCTCTGTGTCTGGGAGGGGGTCTAAGAGGTCCCGTGTCTCGCCCAGCCCCCAGAGGAGGTGTGGGTCTGTCACCAGCTCTGCCGAAGCAGCGTCACCGCCCGGCCCCGGGACTGCAGCGCCCGGGGACTGACACGTGGCCCCGTGCCCAGGTCCCCGGGGAAGGAGCAGCAGCCGCGAACCAAACCCCGCACCGAACACCTTCACCCCGGCAGCCCAGACCTGCCGCTCCCCGGAGGAGAGGGACCGCCGCTGGCTCCCTGCCACTGCTGGGACGTTTCGAGTGGCAACCACGAAGTTCAAGGTGGCCTCGGTGGCATCTCGGCACATACCGGGTTGCCAAGCCGCAGCACTGCTAAAAACGCTCTCGGCTGCACCCGCCGCCCCCACCTCCCCGCGCCGTCCCCATCGCGCTCTGCCCCGGGGACGGCAGCCAAAGCTCCATCTCCCTGCAGCCGCTTCCACGAGCGCAGGAGACTTTGCAACACCTCTGGTTGCCCTGTGGCTGCTGCAGGAGCGAGAGATGTCGGGACTGGGAAGGTGTGGGGGGGCTGTTCGCGGGCTCTGCGGTGCCGGCACCGTCCCCCCGGCACCTGGCAGGTCCCCAGCCTGTTGCTCAGCATCTCCCCGCGCCGCCGGCAGCACCATCCGACAGGCATGCAGATTGCCGGGGCACAAACGCCATCCCTGTGTCATTTCTCAAATGATTAAATATAAAAGGCCCAAGTGCAGCTCATATTTCAGTGTTAATGTTGCTGCCAAATATTATCACGTTGACGTTGCTTGTAAAACAAAAGCAATCGATAATGTTATATCTCCGGGAGAGCTGCTCCAGCACAGGATTATCCTCATGTGCCCTGAGACATGTCACCTGTGCCTGCCAGCTCAGCACCGGAGCTCCGCTGTGCACCCCTGCACGGGGCTTTGTTTTCCCTTTTGCTGGGCTTTTAATTCGGCAGACGGTTAATGCGCTTTGCTCCGTGCTTCTGCCGTCTGACGGGAGCTGCACGCAGTGGGGCTGCAGCCCAGAGCAGCCCGTGGGTCAAGATGGTTAATGACGAGGAGACCACCGTGCTTTAGGAGGTCGCAGGTGCTTCTGTGGCCAGGAGGAAAGGCATTTCCCCGGCAGGGAGGAGAAGCCACCGTTTGGGTGGCCCAGCCAAAGCCGAGCCCTCGCCAGGCGCTCGGGACCCGTGCAAGCCCCCGTCGCACCCTCTTGCTGCTTTGAGCGCACACAGCCATAAAACCCGAACTGTTTGCCCGTTGCATACAAAAACTGAGCTCACGTCTCTGAATTATTCACGCTTGGCTCTGTTTTCACTAATATTAAAAAGCTGCTGTTGTGGGAAACGTTGTTCCTTTTTTTCCCAGCCATTGTTCCAGATGGTTCTGCTCAAGCCCTTCACCAAAGAGCAAGCTGGGGCTCGGTATTTCTGTTCCCCGTGTCCAAGCAGCTCAAAGGGAGGGGGAGAGGAAGAGGAGGGCTAAGGAAGGGGGCCCAGAGCATGGCGAGCTCCTTCTCCTCGTGCTTGCAGCACGCACGCATGATGGACAGCCCAGGTCCACCGCATGGGAAGCGCGTCCTGGGCCACCGCCGCCTCCTTCACTTGTCTTTGTCCTGACCAACACGTCTTCTCTCCTGGTTGGCATAGGACCAGCTCGGGGTACGCCAGAACCCCCCGGCACTGACCAACACAGCAGGTCCAGCGGGTAAAAGCATCGCCCTGCAAGCTCAGCCTTGCAAAACCTGCCCTCCAGGCCAGCCTTAAAATGAGGGTGGATCCAGGTCTTGTCATGCAAAACGGGGCAGGGGGCAGGAATAAGGTCCCCAAATCCTGGAATCATTTCGAGTCCATCTCCAGGCCAAGCCTGGAGAGAAATCCTGGTCTTTGGGAAGTCAGCAAGGCCAAGACTCCAGCCGCGGGGAGGTTTCCTGGCAAGGGAAGACGCAATCCGGGGGTCCCGGCTTCTCCCCACCGCGCGAGGAGAGGACCCCCCTCCTGAGCCGAGCCCCGGCTCCCTCCGCTGCCCGCGCTTTGCTGAGCACCCCCTCCCCGGCATCGCTCAGCACAGCATCTCCCCGCAGACGCGGGTTATTTGGGCGGCAGAGCCTCCGCAGCAGGGTGGCCGGGCGTTTCTGAGCGGCTCGTGAGGAAAGGATTGTTTCGGGGTCATCCTGAGCCTCCTGCCCGGGATGCAGCAGCGCGTACATTAAAACGGCTGCACGGATGGAAACGGATGGAACAGGCTGGTGGCTCAGGACTTGCTAGAAACTGCTGCACGAAGCAGACTGGATTCAGGGGCCGCAGGTATAGGTACTATATATTCAATATATCCAGCACGTTTTGAGCTACTTTTCCCTGGACTGGCAGAATAGCTTTCACTTAGGCAGGTTTTCCTGCCTGTCTCAAACGGCTTGTTTCTCGGAAAACTGTCCAGCTACTCCGTCACAGCAAGTTTGCAAGGCCGGGCCGTTCCACGCGCACCGAGAGCAGCAACAGGCGGGGATGAAAGCGATGCCAGCGCCTGACCTCCAGCAAGGCGAGGGCAGAGCTCAGCGTTCCTTAACTCCCGGTCCCTGGGGACGGGCAGAGCTTTGGCGATAAGGCACATCATCGCTGGGCCGTGCTGAATTCAGCCCCTGGAGAGCCCACCTGCCTTTCACAGCTGAGTAGGAGTCACGCATCTCTAAATCGTTTGGATTTTAAGAGGCAGATGCTCTTTGTTAGGAGGCTGAATAAAGCCCTGGTTTGCTGAGGCTGCTGCGGTCTTGGCTGTACCACTCGGGGTTTCCATGGCAGGGTAGATAAGGATCAGCTCTGCCTACCTGGCCCTTCATTAATAACGCTGACCCTCACCCCGGGAACAAAGAGGAGGGATGGAGACACCCATGAATTTCTTAGGCTCCTTCTCCCTCAGATTCAGCCCATCCTGTTTACAAACACCCCGCGTGCTTCCCCTCAACAGCAATTCCCTTTGACCCAACAGTAAATCTTTTTTTTTTTTTTGCTTTTTGTTGGCCAGAGCTTTTCTTTTCCAGTCTTGACCTCCTCAAGATGAGTCTTTTTTGCTCTGACAGTTTTTGGAAGGAGCTAGTTTGTTGAGATTATTTTTTTTCACAGCGCTGCCAGAAAACCTGAGAAATCAGTTATCTCCGCAGCCCTAATGGATTCAGAAAACCTGTGCAGGTCTCTAGGAGCAGATAACTTCAGTTTCCATCTTGACTCCAGCTACTTAATTCAGCTCGGAAGGCCGGCGCCGGGCTCCCGCTGCCTGACGTGCCCAGGGCATCACGGCAGCTCGCCCGCTCGCCGCCCGGCCACCGCCGGAGGAGAGGGCAGCACCGCGGGCAGCCGGCTCTGCCCGTGACCTTCCGTGAGGGCTTTTCATTCACTACCTAGCGTCCCCAACGCGCACCCGAAAGGTGCCCCCTGCGTGGCGCCTGCGCCGCGGGGTGAGGGTGCAAAGATGGGTTTGCATTACCCTCCGTACCCTGGCAAAGCCCCCACGACGTCGCGCTGCTCCTCAGCTCCCATCGCCTTTCCTCCCAGGCCCCCGTTCTGCAGTAAACTGTTCCCAGTGAATATTAACTCCACCTGGATTACGGTAAAAGACAATTTTCCGGCTCTGACTCAGCGCAGCTGCACGACGCGAGGGGCTGTATCAGCCTGGCAGGGACGGGTGGGGGGCGAGCCCCTTCCACCCCCGCGGGGACCCTGGGCTGCTCCGGTGCCACAGCATCAGTTTTAGTCCTGCAAGGGCTTCTCCGTCAGAATTTTCCCTCATTTGTTCGCTTGCTTTCTGCCAAGCCATGCCTACTTGCAACCACACATTTTAATCCAAATCCGGTCTCTTTTAAGATGAGCTGTAATATAATTTAATCTGCATTGATTAAATGAATGGAGGTGTCACCGAGGCAGGGACCGAGTAGGGACAGCCCACCTCAGCCTTTGCAGATAGATGCTTTTAGGAAAGATGGGCTGACAGCAGTGGCCTCATTTCAAGCATCACCGCAGGGGCTGTCGCAGCCCGGTGCTGGTGCCCAGCATCCCACCTCCAACACCCACCCGGGGGGGATCCATCCCCGACACCCACGTGAGCCCACAGAAAATGCTGCTTGGTGGAAACGCAGTCCCCAGGGGAAAGCCGTGGCTCCCGGTAGCTGAGATGAGCTGGGTGGGACAACCACGCTTTGATCGAGTGGTGTGGGTTGGAAAACAGCAAAGCCATTGACCTGAAGCCGCGGGGCGGCAGGAGCGCAGTGAAGAAGGTCAGCCCTGCGTGTTTCTAATTAAATGTCGCTTTTCCCTCCCGGTTGGGTGACGCTGGCCAGCATGGGCAGGCGGGCTGGGTGTGCAATCAGCAGGTGCACAATTTTGTTGCGGCTGAGCATCAATCCAGTTCCCACGTGCCGGGGTGCGGGTGCCGTGCCAGACCACCCCATCCCAGGCGAGCAGAAATACCCCAACGTTTAGCGCATGCGTTGTTCCGACGCTGTCAGCTGGAGACAGGTACGCCTTCCGGGGCCTCTGCCTGCGCAAGACAATCAGCATTATGCCCAGGTAATATTCAAGCTGTGATTAATCAAAATACTCCACTCCCCGTTCCAATTGTGCTCGCGGGTTGCCTGTACATCCGTTGTTCCTTTTGTTTAAGTGCAAGTGGAGTCTATTGGAATTGGGGATTTATGGCAGCTGCCAGCCACTCCGCTCTCCAACGGCAGTAAGTTACATTCCCGTTCTGCAGCATGCAATAAAAAAGGCTGATATTTATTCTTTGGATTTTTCTTTCCCAAGAAAGTCTCCGAAACTCACACAGCCACTAAAACGTGGCTCCGTATTTCACAGGCGATGTGACCACAGCCGCCGGCGCAGCGGGGAGCTGGAGGCAGCTCCGTAAGGCGGTCGGGAGGAGGTGAGCATCACCGGGCATCTTCGCTGGCCTCTCCTGCTCGGGCCCCAACGTTACCCTGCAGGCACAGGACAACCGTTACCCTGCAGACACGGGACAACCCAAAACCTCGGTTTCCCCCAGGGAGAGGCTTTGTGGGGTCTCCAGCCCCCACTGCGGACTGTCTCCAGCCCCACGGCTGCTCGTAAATGGTTCTGCGTTGGGCCAGCAGCCCAGAGGAGATGCTAGCCCCAGCTCTGTGCAGCCGAGTGAAAGAACAGCAGTTTATTTTTAGGCCGAGCACTGATGGGATGAAAGCCATTGATCTGAGCTCATAATTACATCGTTATCTGTGCCCTACAAGATAAAGAGATTTCTAGCTGCAGACTTTTTGAAAAGCTAGGCTTGAAAGCGGATAGAAGAGGGATTTATTTAGTTGAGCTTCTCTATTTTTTTAAGTGAAATGTTAAATAGTAAAAGTTTTCCCCAGAAGATGGAAAGCCGTGGAAGGTTTCTCTCCTGCTCAGTGCGGCAGGAGAGCCTCGGTGCCCTCCTGACGCCCCGGGATCACGCAGGACATGTTATGAGAGCTCCATAACATGTTCTTTTTATGAATTACACCCCAAGGAGAGAGTTAGAAGAGAGCACTATAGGGTGCTGGCGTGGGTTGGGTCATTGGGTGCTGCCATCACCCTCAGGAGCAACATGCATCTTGGAAAGCAGAGAAGGCGGCAATCCCTGGAGGTGGACAGGGAAGGTCACCAGCTCCTCTCGGAAAAGCACCGTGGCTCCAGCAACGCTGCTGAGCCTTCTTCCTTGAGCGCTACAGGCTCCCGCTTGGCCGTACGCTGTTTTTTGCGTCTCCTGCTCCAGGAGAGGAGCAACAGCCCAACGCTTTGTCAACATCTCCAGCCCGGTGCTCGTTCAGCGGGAGACGTCTGCTCCGCTCACCGGTCCTGTGGCTTTTCCTCTCTAATTGCACTGGCCACTCTCCAAGACCAGCAAGGGACCTGCTTCCATGTCAACTGCTTAGCGTGCCTGATGTCACCGCGTTTCACAGCCCTCTCAATGAAGAGCAGATCTGTATTGATTTCAGAGCAACTACAGCTGTAAATTACTGGTCGTGACCGGCTTGGCCAGTACCGAGATGAGAATCTATTGATTGCACCGAAGGTCTAAATCTAATTAGCATGCAAGGAAACTGGTTGGAACAGCAGAACGATTCAGACGTTCTGAGATGTAATTAAAACTGTAAAGCTACCTACAAAAGCAGAACATGCAAATAATGGTCCTGATCAAGCGCAATTTGCAAGCCAAGGGCTTCCTTTTCAGAGAGGCTGAGAAGAGAATGGGAGCAGAAATATCAATCAGGGGGAACAAAGGACCCTCTCTTATCCCCCCGGGTTCGCTCAAAATGCCTCTTTCTCGCTTTTGAAGCACTTTCCATTCAGGACTTTGCAGCCCACCACAGCTGGCGCTGCCTCGCCGGCCATTAATCAAGGCGGCACCTTAATTGCAGGGGATACGGGGATGCTCGCTCTGGTGCTCGGCGGGACCTGGGCGGCCAGTCCACGGGGACCTCTCGGCTGGGACCTCTCGGCTGGGACCTCTCTGCTGGCCACTCGCCGCACCAACGCCGGGCAGCACCAGAGAGGAAAAATCTATGGGGAGCTCTCATGCTGAAAAACACTAATAAAAGGAAGTTAAAGCTCAATTTTAAGGCTGCTGGACATCTCTGGGAACGATTTTTTCAGTGGACAAAGACCCAAGTATTTCCTGCTACTAAAGGTTTGGAGGAGAACAAGCTGCAGCGGCAGAAAAAGGGGATGGGATTGGCCCCGCTGTTCTCAGCACAGCCGGTAATTACGGGGACGGTGGTTGGCTCTTTCTTCCACCCACCCCACCTGCACCACCACCACCGGCAGTCACCGGGAGCGAGCAGCCGTACGGCTTCACCCTTTCTGGAAAATGACCCATTTTCCCTGCTCGAGCCTCTTAGCGTCCAGTGTGACATAACCAAAGCGCTTCGTGCTCGTTGGCCTCACAAGCCACCCCTCTCCTTGACCTCCGAGGACATGCCAATGCATCCTGCAGCTCACCGGGACCTAGCGTGGCTTTTTCCCCTTTTCCTTGGAGTTTGCCCCCAAAGCAGACATCGCCTCAGACAGTTCAGTCATTGCTGTGTATGTTTAACCTCTGGTTGTTTTCCTGCCACCGTGCGTGAGAACATGAGGTCTTCTCCTGATCGGTGGGAGAGCTCAGGGTCCTCATTAGGAGCAGTACGTACAGGCAGCACCACATGAGAATTTTAAATATCTTGGAGATTTTCAGTGCCAGTCATTGCTGCTGGCTCTCACGCAAACGCCCTGATTACCACAAAGTGGTATCATCTCACTTGCCATTTTGACCTTTTTGCTCCAAGAGGAGTCCAGCTGACCACCAGTGGTTCTGGGGAAGGTGGTCCCTGGCCTGCAGGTCTCTCCTGGGAATTATTTCCAAGCCAACTGCAATGCACTGTGTTGGCATCTCATCAGCGTAGACGCCTCAGGAGGCTTTAACTGCCCACGGACCTCTCTTGAAGAACCATGGCTGGCTTGGCCTCGGGGAAACCACGGGTCAAACCTGCAGCGTGTGGGAGCAGCCATGGGGCTGGGGCAGCTCCACCACCCCCCAAAGCTGTTATTCAGCTTGCACAGAGACTGAATTTGGGGGCCACCACCAAAAAGGGGGCTACTGAAGGGGGGGGGGTGTCCCACCACCAAGATGGGTGATACTGAGGGGGTCCCACCACCGGGCTGGAGGGTGCTGAGGGGACACCAGCCATGGTTGCGGGCATCCTTGCGGCACCTCCTGCCCGTCCTTCCCGTGCCATAGCTGGAGCATCAGTGACATCTGCTGCTGTCTCTGGGCATCGGCGCTGGACCCGCCATGCAGCCGCCCTCCACGGCTCGGCTCCGTCCCCACGGGCCCTTTCTGGGTACATGGAGGGCGTGGGTGTCCCCGGAGAGGCCACCACCTGCGTCCCCCTGCCCAGGGCTGGGGCACGGCCCCATGGAACCACCACCCGCTGCCATCCCAGGGGCTCCCACCATCCCGGTGTGCCCTTCCCCGGGGCCTGCACCAATAATCTGCTGGAAATCAAGCCTAAAAATGCCGAAATTTAAAAAAAAAAAGGAGAATAAGCTTGCTTGGGTGTTGCAGCAGCCGGGGGGTGTTTTCCTGCAGGGGTACGACGGGAGCTGCAGCTACACGGGGGAACGGCTCCTTCTCCCCCAGCCTGGGGAGAAGGGCTGGGGCGTGAAGAAGGGCACAGGACCTTCCTTCCTCATGGGGTGGGTTTGCTTTTCGAGGGGACCCGCCGAAGCGCCCGAGCAAAGCACCAACCACCGCCACGCGCACCACGGTCTTCCCCGGCAGCGTGCGCCCATCGCGTTTGCGCCCCAGGAGGCACGAAGCGAGCGGGGGATGGCTCGGTGATCGATGCCCACGGTGCGCCCAGGATTTTAACCCAAACTGCTCCCCAACACTCGTGCCAAGCCCGTTACCCTCCAGGGTGCAGGAGAGCCAAGCCGAGCTCTGCGGAGCTGGGCCCTCTCCCCGCGGAGAAGGGGCTGCACCCCACCATCCCCAACTCCTCCTCCACATCTCGAACCCAACGCAGCTTTCCAGCACCCCCAAACCCACCACGAATTCCCACAACCAGGACACCTGCCCCCCCCCCCCAGGCCCTGGGGTTCATATTCCCACAGGGAATGAAAGGAGCCAAAAAAATCATGATTTTTTTTTTTTTCTTTTCCAATAGTCTCACTTTATTAGATACCACATCAAGAGAGGATGTTGTGCTGCATGCAGCGGAAGACTGGAGTATTTCTAGTTCCTGTGTAACATTTTCTTCTTCTCTTAATAGTTGTAAACTGATATTTTGCTGTAAAATCACTGCATGCAAGTTTGAATGCAAACAGCAGTAAAGAGGCTTTTTTTTTTTTTTTTTTTATTTACCATTCCCAATCCATACGTGCATGCTTTATTTACAACGCAAAGAAGTCATTCAGGGCAGAAATCACCATCAGAAAAACTGAGAAGAGGGTGGAAAACAGAGATGAGGACTGGGGTTGGCACAACACTGAGAGGGGGATTGGCAAGTCGCACGTTACGGGTTCAAGAGATGACTTGAGTAGTGGCCGAAGGCGAAGCAGGCTGAGCAGAGAGTGGCAATGCAGGACATGGGTAAAGGCAACCTCAATTTAACCGTTCTGCACACACAAAGGAGGCTGGGCAGCTGCAGGGCTGGAAGAAATTAAGGAATTGCTTGGATTTTGTTTTGGTTTGGTTTTAAAGGGGATTTCATCCCCAGCCACCCCTTTTCCCAGCGCAGCTCGGAAGCGCGCTGTGCCCAGCTGCTGCTCCGAGAGGGACAGGAAAGGGCTGCGCAAAGGTTCTGGCCAGGTCCATCCCTCTGGAAGGGATGACAGCAGCATCCTACAGCCGAACCACCTCCGCCCGGAGCGGCGAGGGCCCTGGCACGGCTGCACGAGGCAGCGCCGGACCACAGAGGGAAACGATCCGACAGCAGCGGGTCGCTTCAGTCTGGGTCCTCCGGACACCCCACGCCGAGGGGAGCGGGGCTCAGGGTCTCTCGGACATTGCGCTTACTGGTACAGAGTCAAGAGCTGCATGAGAGAAAGGGGAAAGTTTTCAGCACTCTTCCGTGCGCCATGCCCCGAGCAGCTCCCATCCCAGCGGCCGTGCCACAGGACGGAGCCTGGGGTGACGGAAGAGCTGTCCCAGCAGCAGCGGACACCCGGGCTGGTTTAGGTTTGCTTTCCCCAGCCGTGGTCCAAGGGTGTCTCCCGGTGGAGAGCTGGCTACGCCGTGCTGGCAGCGCCCAGCCAGCGCTGGGGGGAAAGCAGAGCTCCCTGGGCTGCCAGGGGCAAGCCCTGGGCCGCAGCGGGCGAGCTGGGCTGGGGAAGGGCTCGGCCGGGGAAGGGCTCGGCCGGGGAAGGGCTGCGCTGCGGCAGCAGCATCGCGCAGAGCCGTCAGCAACGCGCAGCCCCCGCCAGCTGCAGAAATCACGGCCCCGCAGAGACGCTCATTCCAAGTCAGCGCTCAGAACAAATTCTGCCAGGGGAAGGGTGGGAGAAAAAAAAAATATAATCACGAATAGGAAAACAACTCATCCAATTCAAAAGAAACGGCTCTGCGGTACAGCGGAATTGGGAACACGCCACACGACGGCACGCCAGCGACTACAGCAGCGGTTGCGAGGGAAGTCACGGGACGGCAGCGTGACCCGAAGGGGCTGGGGCTCGGGGCTCGTACAACATGCGCAGCGTGTAGCTGACCGGCAATACAGTCCCACAGTGCTTATTGTGCTGCTATCGACATGGCTATGCCTGAGGTTGTCCAGAGACAGCGAACGGTACCAAACCCGATCAGCATCGGGCTGAGAGTGTCGCGACTCTCCTGCTATCGAGAACAAGTAAAACACCTCCAGATGATCATTAAAGCGCAGGTTGAAGACAACGGTTCTTGTGCAGATTTGGAAAAAAAACCAAAACCAAACAAAAAAAACAAAGAAAGTTTGGAAGACCTCTAACTGTTCCAGCGAATTTCAGTATCTGTGGTGTTTTAAAGCAATAATCCTGGCGCACATCAGCTAGTTGGTGGGAAGTACCCCCTCCCCGGCTCCCCTCCTGCACGTGGGACGGCAAAGGGTTGGCAGCAGAAAGGGTAGTCCGAGGAGGGCCCGGCGACTGCCCTCGGCGCTCGGCCAGTCGCTGCTACGCAGCCGGGACGCGAAGAGGAGGTAGTCACAAGCTTGAAACACGGGTGGGCTCCTACAGCAACAGAGCGTGCGAGTTCCTCGGCCGAAAGGAACCGCACGTGGCGGCTGGAAACGAACACGAACCAACCCAAATCTCTGTTTCCCTGCGAGCGCAGAGTGGCTCCCTATTTCTCGTTATTGTTGTTGTATTATTGGTGGCTCTTCTCAGCAAAGGACGTACCACAATATTGCTCAAGTGTACCAAATCAGAAGTAAAGCTCAAGCAGGACTCGCAGGATTACATCGGTGACGCAGGCTTTAGCCTAATCACGACAACACAGATACCAGGCTACGGTTACGACCCACGCCAAAGCCAAACAGCTTTTTCGTTATTGCAACTGAGGTATCGATATCACGCAAGCAGAACGGGCCGATGCTCCGACGGCAGCGCTCAACCCCCGCTACGCCGGACGAGAGCACGGCCGGGCCGGCGGCCACGCGTCCCGCTGGGAGATACAGGAGCCGCGAGCCGGTGGTGATGGGACGAGCCACAGGAGCGGAGGCTGGAGGAACACAGAGCATCACACACACAACAGGAACGCTATCACGGCGCGCGTGAGACTAGTGAGAAAGAGGAACAGTCAAAGGATAACTATTGCTTGACAAAATTACACACCGGGATAATTCAATGACCCTCAATGGCCAAAAAACCAAAGGAAGAGAATATAAAAGATCCGGGTTAGTTTTCAGGTGGAGGTGAGGACCGGGCACAGAGGATGCTTGGAGGAGGCAGAAGAGCGTTGCTGCCCTGGGACCAGAGGCGTGTAGCAAGGCATGACTGCGCTGGAAGACGGACATCAGGGATCTACAGGGGCTTGGCAGAGGATGGGCCGTCTGGGGAGGTTCGGGCAGCGGCTCCCTTTAATCGCTGGCAACGTGGTTCTCGTTTTGGAGGGTGTGCCAGCGTTCAATCTTCTTGTCCTTGTTCTTCAAACATTCATACCAGTGTTTCAAGCGCTCCCCCTTAGCCGTAATGCCGAGCTGACAGCCGCCTGGAAGAGAGGGAGAAGAGACATCACATTCCAAGATGGTGCTGATGTTCCAGTAAATCACTTCCATGGGGACAGACCCCACGTCTGCAAGCATTTCTTTCCACCTCCTGGATTTAAAATCTCATGGAAACAACTAGAGATGCTCTGCCTGCACAGAAACCCCCACGGGATGCTGGAGATGGGGCAGCGCAGTGGGTCCCAGTGCTGGATCAGCCATTTGATGGCCTGATACAAGCGCCCAACCAACCTGCACGGTCCTACCTCAAAGCTCAGCCTGGGGTTCCTCACAGGGCAGGAGACCTACGTGTCCCTCCCGTACAGCGAGCACTACACCGGGCATCAAAGCCGCACCCCAGAGCGCAAAGACTTTCAGCTCACCGATGTAATCATTCGATTTTCCGATGTCGTAATCCCAGACAGAAATGTCCAGTGACTTCTTGGCCAGGTCGCTGTGTTTTATATCATAGAAGAACTCCTGCAGGAGGAGAACCCCCACGTCACACCAAGCGTCCCAGGAAAATACACCCAGAAAACTGCAGTTAAGGAATTGCGAGTCATCCCTCTGTACAGCCTGAACTCAAAATCCAACGAGAGGGTATTTAAAATACAGTAACGAAGAGCAAATGCCCCTTCCCAGCGGCACTTCTCCTCCCAGGATCACAGCACGCTGCGCAAACCCGTAAGCCCAGCTCACCCCTTGTACCTAAGGGAGCACTTTGCAGGTGTCCCATCAAGGCAGCACCAGCCGCGGGACCCCCGGGGACCCTCGTCCCACCCGCACCCCCGGGCCAGGGTGACACAGAGTCACCAGCCCCGGCAGCGCGGAGGTTTTGGTATGTCCTGGCGAGATCTCCCTTGGCAAAGTCCTTTCTAAAATACTCCGGGGTGCAGAAGGGGGGAAGAGGAGCCTGAGCGAGGAACCGAACCTCAGGGAGCTCGTCTTCCCCCTCCTCCGCACAACATAGTAATTGCGCGAGTTGATTTAATAATATAAAAATGAGATCTGCCCTTACCTCATTGAACTCGGGATTCAATGTTTTCTTCTTAATCTGTGTCTTGTGCTTGGCCTTTTTTCCCATGTCAGGTTTCAGCCAACTGGGGGCAACAGAAAACAGCTCAAAACTCAAGTGCAAGAACAGTGCGAGCTTCTAAGCTAAAAAAAAGTGAGGTTTTGGGCTAGAAAAAAAAGCAACTGAAGATATTTAAGGTAAAGAAATGGGTTGGCCAGTCTCCCTTCCCACCTTCTAAAATTATCTAAAATAAATGTAAAATGAGTAAAATCCTGAATGCTCCTCTTTGTTATTTTTTTTTTTTCCCCTGGATTGCCAGACAAGACATGGGAAACCACAAAGTCCTGCTTGCACAGAACACCGAGCTCGGCAGAAACCTTTCGGGGGGAGCATCTCTTGCTCCGAGCAGGTGGGTCACGCTCAGACACCAGAAAGCAGAGGGCACCTGCACACGCGCTCTCGGTGTCCCTCCAAACCACACGCTGGTCCCGAGTCTTTTTTCCCCCCAAACTACGCTAAAAGAAACAGTTGTAGGTGTTTTATGGAGCAGAAGCGGGTGAACGCCGTGTTTTGCTGGGGAGGAGCTTGCCGAGGCCGACAGCACGGAGCAGCTGGAACTGTCAGGGAATATGGAAAAGGAGCAGCCGCGTTGGTCGCCAGCACGCGAGGGCAATCGCGCGGCCGGTCACCGAGCCTGGCCGCTGGAAAACCCAGCCAAGAACGTGTGAATGGATGCAGAGGTGGGGAGGAATATGGACAAAAAAGATAAAAATAGCCCATTAGTGTTCAACACCACACAGGCACACTCAGCCAAGGCAGGTTCACCTAGAGAACGTGGGAGAAATGAGGGGCCTGGGCTTTGCAGCCTGGCTGCAGACACAGAACTAAACCGTGGAGTGATTGGACCTGTGTTGGAAGTCGATTTGAAAACAGAAAGCCACCACCTTCTGCTGGTGGGAATGGAAAATATAACAATTGAGAGAGACTGAGAAGGAAAACTACTCTGTTCCGCTCAGCTACAAAAGGAAGTGTAAAATGTTCGACATGAGAGTTATTGAATGACTTTTAGGGAGAATACAGGTTTTTTTCTGAAGGCAAAGAGAAAACAGCAACAACAACCCATGTGCAGCCACAACTGTGGCCAGGAATGACCGCAGGGTCCTCTCCGTGTTGCAGTTTATGAGGTTTGACTCAAAACGATCTTATTCCCCCACGTTCGCAGGAGCCACTCGACAAGCGCCGCTCCCCCATCGCCGGCCTGCGCAGCCGAGAGCGCCGGCGGGCGCGCTGCTGCTCGAGGAGACCCGCTCCGCGTCGCAGCAAGGCATCGCCGGCACGAACCGCGGCAACCACCGCTGTCCGCGTTAATTAAGGCCATTTGTTTGCGGTGGAGACGGCATGGGACAGGGACGGGCACGGCAGGGCCATCCCCAGCTCCCGGCTACAACCAGCACGTGGGCTCACGGGGCACGTGCTCCTCGTCGCACACAGAGGGACATCAAGCCACCCCTGCCCCGCAGGCGCGGTGGGTCAGGGCGGGGGAGAAGGACCTCTTGTCCTCCAGCTCTGCGGCTACGCGGCGGCTGTTGGGTCTGTGAATTTGGGAACCTACGGGGAGCGGATGGCCCTAAGGGCTGGGTCAGTCTCAGCTAGCTTCAGCCGGGGCCAGGGCACTCAAGCAGAGCCCTACCACCTCGCACCAGCATCACCGGTGGGCAGCTTGGTCCTGCACGAGGTCTCAAGGTGCTTGGGACACGCTCTCCTCTCTCCAGCGGTTTGGGAAGGGTCTCTCGGCACAGCAGCTGCTGCCCAAGGAGACCGGGTGGCTCCATGACCACGCGTTACCACACTAAGCCATCCCCAGCCCTCACTTACAGTTTAACGAAAGGGTCCGAGTATCCGTTGGCATCCATGGCTGCTAAATGCACGCAGCGTACGATGCCGACAATCAAGCCGCCCTGCTGGGTGCTGTACATGAGGGACACGAGGATCTTCCCACGCTCCTCCACATCCCCGCCACGATCTACCTGCAAGAGGAAGCGACCAGAGATGGGCACACGGGGGCTGAGCACGGAAGACGGTCAACTGCAGAGCAGATGAGACAAGATGGACACAAGGGAACCTTGTATCCCCATGAGGCGGGGGGGGAAGAAAGGGGCTCATACATGAGAGATGATGGGTGAAACATGCATGGAACATGTCATCCTCCAAGGACTCTTACCTCCTCTTCGTACAGTGCCATCCCACGGGATGAGCCGGTCGTTCCAGCACGCTTCATCTTGGATGGGGAAGAGAAAAAGAGAGACTGCTGTGAGTGACCGCAGCTGGGAGAGGCAACGTCCTACAGCAAACACGCCCCCGGGCGCCCAGCCCAGCTCTTTCGCTGGCCTCGCGAGTGGAAAGGGGCTCAGGTTCATCTGCCCCATCAGCCTCCACCTCAGCAGACCCAGCACCTCGCCCACAGCACCGGGGAGCAGCGCTCAGGGACGGAGCAACCTGCCCTCTCCTCCACAGCGATGTAGATCAGCACAGATAACGCCACAGCAGATCTGTGGCCACCAGAGAGGTCCCCGGAGTCGCTCCCCCTGGATTCCCACCGCACTCTTATCTCCTGGCCTTGACGTGTCACATCAGCCCAGCCATGGGTGGGGATCCAAGTCCTACGGATGCCGGGGAAGGCAGGCACCTACCGCGCTCGGCTGTTCCAGCTCACCGCTAGCTCCCTCACGTGCCGTCTCAGCCTCAACATTCACGGTAGCAGAAAGAAACTTCTCAGAAACTCACTGGTATTACTCTCTCCAAGCAGATGTTGAAGTTCTTTTTCTGATTGGCTTTGAGTTTTTTCAAGGAAACTCTAGTTTCTCCAATAAACTCATTGTGGCCAAATTTGTCTTCATCGCACACGGAGATCCTGGAGGGAATGGGAAAGGTGGTCACCAACCAGGCCGGAGCAGCACATGGCTCCGGAGCACAAAACCGCTCCTGCACGGGCGCCGCTGGGCCGCGCACAAAGCAAAGCGCCACGGAACCTGCCACCCGCCTGGCTCTGCTCTGAGCAAACGCAGTCAGAAAGCAGAACACCGGCTTTGCCAGAAAAATCAACATTTTAATACGCCCTCTGCGCTGGGGCAAGAAATCAAAAGGTGGAAATTTCCTGTAGGAGGGAAATGCCAAAAAAATTTGAGAGACATCTAAACATTTGGCTGGGACACTGTTAAATCATGCACAGATGTGCAATATACGCGTCTCTCTGCTTATAAGAATAATAGTAATGCCAATAATTTAATATCAAATGACAGGGTCAAAATGCTTTTCTTTCTCTTTTTAAAAAGGACTATGAAAATCAGCACGTTCATGCGAAGGATGCTGATTTTGACCAAAACCTCTGCATTTCCAGGTGCTCCCTCAACACCTGCCCGTCGCGGCCGGTGCCCTCCTGAGGAGGGCTGGCTTGCGACGCCCCGTGCGAGGAGACCCACGGTCCCCTCCCCACCGCACCGCGGGACACCCCAGCCCCCCTGCTTGCCGGAGGGTTTTCCGTTGCATGTCCTCATCCGTGATGCCGTGGTACACCAGCGTCTCATTCCACACGGGGTTACGGGTGTTGCGCAGAGTCTTCGTTCTCAGCTTATTCGACTGCGGCATCAAAACAAAACACGGCATAATTACATCCCCGAACTCCCCCCCACCTACATCTCGGCTCCCAGCAGAGGAGCGTAAATTAGACGCTCCATCTCTCCGGGCTCACAAGAGGTGGTGTGACTGCGGCACGGAGGACTCTGCAGGACGTCACCGCCGCCGGCCGAGGCCGTTGCGTTGGTGAGCCATCAACTCCAGGTGAGCATCGCCGACCCGACAAGGTGGACCTTTACGCGAGCACCGGGGACGCGGCTGCCCGCAGCGGCCAGGGCAGCCCTCACCGCCCAGCCTTCTCCACTGTCTGGGGTCTGCTCCCTCAAGGACACTTGTACGAGAAAAAGTTGCCCAGGGCAGGCTGTGCGGGGCTTGGGTACCAGCTCTCGGGGTCTAAAGGAGATGACAGCCTGGGAAATGAGCAGCTCTGTCACTTGTTCACGTGCCTTTCACAAACACACGTGCAAGACAAAAAATGAGAAGGAAGATCAGCCAACAAGAGAGCGACAGGAATCAAAGCAGTTCCCAGGATCACGACACTTTGATCTACTCTGCACAAGACCAGAAAGTCCCCGCACATAAAATAAACCTGTAAATATCAACCCAACGTTTTTATTATCAGTTTTTCCCCTTGTCTTACACTTAATTCCTCTGAGCAAAATTCTGCTGCAGGGAAGAGCTTTGCACCCCCGAGCAAGGAGCCAGCAGCCCTTGGGCATCGGGCCGGCGGTGGTCATCCCTTCCTCAAAGCTTTCCCCACCGAGATCCGCTTCGCTGGGCTGGGGAGCGGGATTTCCAGAGCCTTCTTAGATGGGAGGGAGTTTACTCAGAGTTTATCCAGTGGTGATTTCTTCACAGCTCTAATGAGAACATGCTACAGCTTCAAAGCAAACGGCTCTTCCAAACTCGGGTAATAATTAGATTTTGTGTCAGATGTTTTGCGATGCATTAACAGCGTCGCCTCCCCCGGAGCTCCCCCCATTGCTAAGCGGATCCCTGTCTGCAGGACGAGCTGTTCCTCGGGCGCGGGAGAGCATCTGCAAGCACCGCCGCTTTTCAGAGATACCTCCCGGGTAAAATAGCAGCAGCGAGCGACCGCGCAGAGAAATCAAGGGGAGGAAGCCTGACGCAAGGAAAGGAGCTCAGGGGGCTTTGAGAAACCTCCGCCCCAGCCCAAAACGCACCCAAACCAGGCAAAGCCTCACCTTGCTGGCTCCAGGCAAGAGGTGCAGCTTGACGTAGGGATCCGCCAGGCCGTTTGAGTCCATCGGCTTTAAGCCCTAAAAGATAATAAAGAAAACATGGTGCACGAATCCTCCTTAAGCAGAGCCAGGGAGGAGAAAAAGCTACCCATGAAGCAACCCAGCAAAGAGAAAACGCGTTCAGCACGCCGAGAGCCTCGCTCTCTGCCCTGAGCAGGCGCAGGTGCCACGATGCGCTGAAAAGTCAGACCCACTCGAGGAAAAGCCCCCCAGATCTCCCCTTCCCAGCCAGGAGCAGCGGGGCTGGGCTGGGTCTCCCGGGGGAGCAGGCTCTGCCAGCGGCCACGCTGCTCCCAGCCCATTGCACCGGGGCGCTGGGAGCCCGACGGACTTAAATCGGTGAAAGGAGGGGCAAAAGGGGACCACTTACTTTGGCCTTGAGGAGGGTGCAGTGCAGGGAGCTGTTCTCCTGGTCGTAGAGCAGGCTGAACTCCAGCGCTCCCAGCGTGGCTGGCAGCGGAGCGGGGAGAGAGGAGATGGAAACAGGACCTCGTTAAAACCCCAGCCAGTAACGGTTTAATCAGCCCTGATTAGTAATAATTAGAAAGATTTGCGGTTCAAACGTAAAGCCGTTCAAAGCACGTGGGTCTGCGCCAGCGTCGGCCAAACCGCCACACGCAAATCCAGGCAGATTCCCGAGCTCCGCTCACCAACGCTTTGCACAGCTGGAACTGCCCAGGGCACAGGGAGGGCGGCCTGGGGCTTCGGAGCCGATTTTAATATTCACCAGGTCAAGGAGGATGTAACGGTACAAACCGTTCTGTGGGCACAGCTTGGGGAGGCAATGCCACCCCGGGACCACCCCGAGAAGGTGTTTCAGCTCGGGTGGCCTGTGTCTGCTCCCAAGACTTGGGGCTTGGCGTTTGGCCCCCGTTTTGATGCTTGTCTTCAGGTGCTCACCAGGAAAAGGTCATAGGGACGAAGGGTTGGCACAGAACCTGAGCTGGGTCCTTCTGCTCCTATCTGAGCATGATTCCTGCACCCGCTCCTGGCCCGGAGCGGCTCTTCCCATCCCGGGTGGGAACGGGGTGGACAGGCGAAGCAATGCCCTCCACGGATGCTCACCCTCACGCAGCAAATTCCCTCGTTAAGGGAGCAAATGACTGAACACCGAGATCTACGGTGTAAAGGTACCGAAGCCACCAAGCCTCTCCTACGGACGGGTCCAGGGGTGTTTCTCGCAGCGAAGGATGCTCCGATGGAAATAGGCAGCCGCCTTCAGGACTCGAATTTGGAAACGGGAAGGCTGTGTGAGCGCAGAGCCTAAACCAGCACGCATCAGAGCTCCGTAATTTGGTGCAAAACAGACTGGAGATCCCACAAGCTGTGCTGAAATGACTGAGCCGGGACAGCCTGCGAGAGCCTGCCCTGGCTCCGAGCCCCGCGGGGAAGCAGCATTCCCTGAGGACTCCTTGCCGGAGACCCACGACCTCACGGTGCGAGTCACAGTCCCGCAGCGACCACCTCCTCAAAATCCCGGGCTGCCCACAGAAACCGCTCCCTCCCCTCCAGCCAGGCGCCCTGGGTACGTACTGCCTTCATCAGAGTCGTAGCTGTTGGCGTCCTCCTCCTCCTCCTCCTGGGGCGGCTGCCGCAGCGGGGCCGCAGGTGCCTGCGGGAGGGTGGGGGGCTGCGGGAAGGCGGGGGGCTGCCGGGCTGGCCTCTCCTCTCTGGCGAGGGGCACGGCGTAGCCCCCTCCTCGCTCCTCCCTGGCGGCGGCGCGGGCCGGCTCCGGGGGTCCCAGCGGTGGGCTCGCTGCGGGAGGGACCCCGTTAGCCCCCGGCACTGCTCTGCCCCCCAGTCCCTCGCAGGCGGCCAAATTTTACCTTGTCTCTCCGGGAAGCGGCCGGCCGCCCCAGGACCCGGTCTTCCCGCTGCCGGCAGCGCTGGGGACAGATGCAGCGTTACTGGGGCATTCGCCCGAGCGATCCTCTCCATCCCTCTCCCACCCCAGCGCCGCCCCGAGCAGGGGGCTCTGTGCCCACGGCAGGGCATCGGGATGTCCCCCCCAGGGACCGAGCATCCTGGCCGCATCCCATCGCATCCTACCTGGGGGTGCTGCTGGAGCGGGACCCGGAGTGGGGCCGGCAGCGGCTGGCGGGGGCGGCCGCGGGGCTTGCAGGGAGTTGGTCCGCTTCACGCCTGCAAGGAGAGGGGAGAATCGGCAACGGCGTCCCGGGCCCTGAGGGCTTTGCCTGTGTTGAGGAGGGGGTTACGGCTGGAATCGGCTGGGGAAGGGTGGCCGGAGGCAGCGGAGCGGAGAGAGGTTTGGCCGATGGATGGAGGTGGCGTGTGCCGAGATAACGGCTTGGCCCCGCATGGGGAGCGGGTGCAGCCCAGGCCGGAGCAGGGAGCGTTTCACTAGGGGGACCCTGTGCTGCACCGATCCGCCTGCAAAGGAGGCCGAAGCAGAGGCGGGAGATGCAGGAGAGGCTGGAACGAGGATGGATGTGGCTGCGGTCAGGCACTGGTCTGAGCTGGAAGGTGAACAAACCCGTGACATCGCTGCGACGGCCCCGTTGCCCCGCGCGCCCGACCAGCGGCAGCACTGCAGGACCACGGCTGCACAGCGTCCCCCGGGGCGCACACGCACCCCGAGACAGCGACGGGGCACGGGTGCACCTGCGCAAGGGCTACCCACCCACCCAAACACGAATTAACACACCAGCTCCCTTGGAGGGGAGCTGGCTGCTGCCTGGCAGCCCTGAACGCCCCTCCCCAGCCGCTACCCAGCTATCCTGCCGTCGAATATGCCTTTCTTTCCCAAGGAATTAAAGAGGACTTGGACACGTTCCAGCCATTTTTAGCTTCACCAATTAAACGTGCAAGCTCAGCTCCTAGATGAAAAGTGGTCTCTGCGAGTGCCTTTCCCCTTCTGGGGAGGATTCAGGCCCTGCCGAACGCTGTCAGCCACCCGTTCCCATCACAGCCGTTTACGATAGCTTGCAGCACATCAATTTTTCATGAAACAAGAAACGACATCCCCAGCCAGGCCCCCGCCAGCGAAGCACAGGCTCCCGCAGGCAGGGCTGGCCCAAGCCTGCTCCTTCGGCAGCACCTTGTCGGGTCCGTGCCCGCCCCGGCAGCGAGGAGGGGGGCATAGCAGAGTGAAAAATGCTTCTACTTAGGGTCCCGACTTGGTTGCATTTCATCTCTGCGTAAAATTAGCCTGGTAAGCACCGAGCCCGCTCCTCTCTTCACTTACAGCTCTCGCATCGTGCACGGGGCTTTTCAAATTCATGTCCTTCCATGGGCTGTAAGATGCCCCTTTGTGGGGAAAAGCAGGGCAGGATCCTGCCTCTCCTCCCTGCACGCAAGGGAAGGAACGGGGATCCCCCTCCACGCCTCCCCCCGATCCCAGTAACACCTCCCCGTCAGCAAACCCCACGGAGCAGCGTGAAACAGCGGGTGAGCGGCGCGGGAAGCCCCCCAGCCCTCTCCTTCCAAGCATGCACAAGCGCGGCTCTCACCGGGGCTCCTGCTGACCCCGCTCTCGGCAGCGTAGTCGCGGCTGTCGGTGTCCCCGCCGGCGTCCCCGCTGCCGCACGGGCCCGGCCTGCCCTCGGCCGGCTTGCGGCCGGGCGCCGCGGAGCTCCCCCGGGCAGCCGCCGTCGCGTCGCTGCCTGCGGGGAGAGCGATAAAGGCAGCAGTGAGGCTCGCACCCCGACCGCCCATCCGTCCCCAAAGCCGGCCCGGAGAGCAGCCGCTTGGGCGATGCCCAGCCTGGGCGTGAGGAGGAGGAGGAGGAGGATGGGCACGGCCACTGCAGCATCACCCCCAGAGCATCGGGGACCACCAGCCACCCGGCACCCACGGGGCGGCAGGAGGGCTCTGCACCATCGCACCTGCACAGGGGGCCGGGAAAGCCCAAAGGACACGGCAAACCACGGGGACACCAGGAGACACAAGAGCCCCGCGGGAAAACAAAGCCAGAAGCATCCGTCAGCTGGTCCTCAGCACCCGTCAAACCCTTAATGCCGTTACAGCTCCACGGTCCCTGCGACACAGGGATCAGATTTTCTTTTTGCTGATCATCTTGCATTTATTAGCGAGACAACGGTGACAGCCGCCTTTGCCTCTCACTTCCATCCACCCAGCAGCGGCCATCCCAGCGGATCAACCCCAGTCGCACGCACCAGGGTGCCGAGACCGTTTCGTGGTGATAAATTGCAACCCACGGATGCGACGGAAAAGGTCTCGGCGCTCACCTGGCTTGTGCCGGAGACGCCGGGTATAAATCTTTGCTGTGACATAAATGGGATGTTTATCCTTGGCTGGGCTCTCAGGGTCGCTGGGCGCAAGGAGAAAGCGAAACGCAACAGATTGCAGGGGGGGGGGGGGTAAAAACGCCGCGATGCTGAAGAGGAGGGAGGAGGGGAAACGAGCATCCACGACCAGGAGCCCCGTGGTGCAGAAATAGCAATGCAATAAACAATTTTCCAAGGGAGCTTTAGGAAAATCACGGGCACGGCAGGAGCATGCTGATCACCGGGAGGGAGCTGGGGAGCCTGACAAACCCTCCCCGACTCGCGGGCGGCTTAATAAAAGTAGCCTGTTGTGGGGCCGGAAAGCTTAACGGCACCAGCAACCATTGCAATTAAATAGTCTTAATTAAGTGCTCTCCCCAACCGCTGCTGCGTGGGAAGATGAAGTTCATCACTCGGCACAACTGGGCTGGGCGCAGCCTTGCCAAGGCGCAGCCGGAGCCCCCCGCCGGCACGGTGAGCCGTAGCATGGGCTGCGGCTGAGCCCGGGTACCCCCCCGCCATGGGGGCCCCTGCCCGGGTACCCCCCACGGGCCCCCCCGCCCGGGTCCCCCCCCCAACACCACCCAGACACGCCGGATGCCTCCCCATCGCAAGCGGTGCTGCAGGGTGGGGGGAACACGGCTCAGCACAAGGCTGTGCCACCCCCCCGGCCCACCGAGACGCTGCCTGCCCCAGCCCTGCCCGCAGCCCTGCCCGCAGCCCTGCCCGGGGCAGCCACAGCCGGGAAAGCAAACACAGCCCCGGGAAGCAGCCGTTAAAGCCTCCCGCACGCCGACGGCCGTCTGCCAGCTGGGTTATCGCTGCCACGACAGCCCCTGGGCTAAAGGAAGGGTGGGACGGAGGGGACCGATCCGGGGGGGTTGTGTCCTCAGCCCCCCCGCTGCCTCCTCCATGCAGCCGAGGAAGGGGAGAGGAAGAGGAGGGTTTGCAGCCACTGGGCTGCTCCCAGCCTAATCGTCGCCCAGCCGGGAGCAGCCGGGGCTGGAGGGGGCTCAGGTAATCTCATCACCTCAGCGCTCCGATGCCGAACCGTGAAAACGGGGGTATTATGCAAAATTAACTCCGGTCTGGGAGCAGCGGGAGCCACGACCCCAGCTCCTGCCGGTGCCAGCAGCAGCATCCAGGGGATGTGGGTCCAGAGCAGCACAGAGTATATATGGGGTCAGAAATCGGTGAGCCCTGGCGAGGACCACGCTTCACCCCTGTAAGCAGGGGGCACTGATGCTGCCGCTTAACGCAGCCCCCTCGGCCGGCGTCGCTACTGAACACAACGATGCGGGCAGAGCCTCGGCGGGCTGCGAGTGCTGGAGGGGGCAAGGTATAACCATGAAAAAAGGGAACGCTGCAGCCTCACCTTGCTCTGGTACCCGTGCACAGCACAAGCCCGGGTGCAGGGCACTGGCACCAGGAGCATCGGGGGGGGAACCCAACGTCGCCAGAGCAAAGAGCAGAGCGGCTCAGCTGCTCCGTCCCTCGCCAACATGCACGAGCCCCCCACGAGCCTCCTAAAGTTCCCACGGGAGGTTTTCTAAGGACTGCCATTAAATAACCAGAAAAACACCCGTCAATCAGCATCAGGAAACAACACCTACGGAGGCAATTCTGCTCAGCGCTCTAAATTGCAGCGTTTCAGCCCAGGCGTGTGCAGTAGGTGGGGAAGCCCCAGAATAACTCGCTCCCCGCGCGGTGGGTGGCAGCAGCAAGAAGAGGTTCTGCCGCTGCAGCCTCCCGCGGGAAAACACCCCGGGGAAAGGAGGGAGGGAGAGAGGGGGCCCAGCACAGGCGGCACCGAGGCAGCGGCGCAGGGGAGGGTGCGAACGCCGGTGCTTACCGTCGGAGTCCTGCTCGGCCGGGGGCCCGGCGTCTGCCTGCCCTTGGGGCACAAACAGAGCAAGAAGCGGTGAAGCTGCAGCCCACCTGCCCCACCAACGCCAACCCGGGCCGTGCTGCCGCTCCTTCCCCAGGTTTCCTTTTTTATTCGTGTTTTTTCTAGGCTTCTGCATCACCGCGTTCATACCCAGGCACTGCCCGAACCCCCGGCTGGGCGCCCCAGATCCCCACCCGGGGCTGCTTGGCTCGAGGATGTCCCTGCAAACCCGGCCACCCCGGCTGGGACAGCCCGGAGAGAGCCTCAGCAGGCAGGGAGGGCAGCGGGCGGTTTCTGCACCCTTCAGAAAACAGGCAGCAGCCACACGACCGCTCTGGATGCTTTTTGCTAGGGCTCACCCTTGCAAACGACAGGGAGGAGAGCCAACGCCTCGCCGGCAGGACCCTCGCCCCTTGCACAGAGGGAGGGGGTCAGCACCCCACTGTCACCTACCTCGGACGGGTGCGCGGGAGGGGAGTTTCGGGTCCTGGGCGGGCGGCTCCGACGGGCTGGGCTCGCTCGGGGCTTGGGGTCCCTTGTTCTTGCTGACGGGCATCGGCTGGGGCAGCACTTGCTTGGGCAAACCCTTGAAGAACCAGGCGCCGGAGCGCTTCCACACCTGGGGGTGCAGGCAGCGGGGTGGCACCCACGTCTCGGGGGGGTGCTGGGTGCAGACCCGGCAGCCTTCACCCCCCTGCGTCACGGGGGGCTGCCTCCAGCAGGCAACACCGAGGACGTGCACCCCCGTACCCCCCTGCCCCGCAGCGACCCCACAGCCCGTCCTGCTAATTAATTCACTCTTCGGCTTTTGCACACCGTAGGCAGCAGGGAGCTGATCCCTGGCCACAACGGCCTCTTCAGCCCCAAGACTTTGTTTTCAAGAAAAATAAAATGGCTTTTTATCTCGAAAACAAGATCATCCCGTAAGAACCAGACTCAAGTAGCTGGGCAAGGTTCAACGGTGCTGGGGGACAGGCTGAAAGCCCCTGGGAGCATCCCCCAGTGTGGAGCCGGTCCCGTCTCACAGGCCTGGGGTGGGGACAGTGCACGGGGCGAAACCAAGGGCCGGGACCGCGTCCCCGCTCCGGCAGGAGGAACGCGCAGGGCAGGGACGCGCCGGGGCTGCCCGCTCACCTCCCGCTGCTCGCTGCAGATCTTGCAGAGCCAGATGGCGTGGGGCCGGCTGTTGGTGCTCTCCACCCCGCACTGGTGCAGACGTTCTGCAGAGAAAGCAAAGCGCCGGGTGGCAGCGGGGACGCCGCGGCCACCGAAAGGTCCCACCGCACCAGCAGCACCCCGCGGGAGTGGGAGGTTAACGAGAGACGGCTAACGAGAGCTCTCCCAGCGCAGCCGCCGGTGAGGGCGGAACGCCCCGGGGACGTCCCCTCGCGCCCCGTGCGGAGGGATGCCGGGCAATCAAAACACGCGCCGAAAGATCGAGGTGCCCAGTTTTGCAGCGGGGGGATGTGTGGGTGCGGGGGGGATGTGTGGGTCCGGGGGGCTGCGCCCGGCAAGCGGGTCGCAGGGAGACGCCTCACCTTCTTGCAGTCCTCGCAGACGACGCAGGCGGATCCCCGCGGGCCCAGCTGCTCCCCGCAGAGGATGCAGCGGTTCAACCCGTCCCCCAGCACGCTCCGACGCATGTCCTCCAGCCGGGTCATGAGCCGCCTGGCAGAGAGGGGACAGGGGCTGTCAGGAAGGGCACGGCGCGGCCGGGACGCGGGGGTCCCGCTCCCGAGGGGCGGCTGCTGCCTTCGCTCCACCTGCTCCTTCTCCTGGTGCAGCTTCCAGCAGAGCCTCTTCTCTTCCAGCTACAGGAACGCAACCGGGGGAACAAGACACATCCCAGGGGACACGTCGGAGTATTATATTCCCCTATAGCTTTACTATTATATTGCACAACTATTGACTTCCACCGACACCGCCAGAGAGCAATGCCAGCCGCAGCTCCTACGTACGCGCACGTGCGTGAAATCCACCCAGGTCGGCACCTTTGCACAAAGCAGCTTGGCATCAGTGAAGCAGCTTTTTCCCCCCAAATGGAAAACTTTCCACCCAGTCCCAGCGATTGCCCGTGGAAGAGCTGCGAGAGGAGATCTTGGAAGGGCTCTGGCGAGAGGACTGAATGAATTCATTGGTTTTCTCATTTTCTAAGAAAAAAAATTGCATATAATTTACTTTATGGAAATTCTTAGCCCTTTGAGTAAAATGCAAAAATACCCATGGGAGAACAGGCTATAAAAACACATCTGTTTACTGCAAAGGTAAAAAAACCAACCAAAAAAACCCCAACAGTTAAGCAACTTCTTAAAAAAACCCCAATCAGCACCGGCAGAAGGAGCTTGCAAAGCAGGAGCAGGAGCGAGCTGCCTGCCGAGCACCCGAGAGCTGGCGGCGAGTTGTACGCCCAGTTAACCCAGAAACCCGGCCCTAAAAATAGCACTAGAAGGGAAAAAAGGATGCATTATTTATGCCATTCGGCAAGGAAGGAGAAGGAACGAAGAAAGGGAGGAGGAGACCCGAGGCCACCGGAGAGAGCCGCAGCCCTCCTCACCCGCGGGGCTGCCGTCCGCTCCCACGGGAGCCTGACCCGAATCCGACAAGGCCGCGAACACGCCGTGCCACAAAACACACCCGACGTTTAAAAGACGTTTTCCCACGTGTCTGATGACGGCTTCGGATTGACGACAGCTCGGCCGCCGGCCCCTCTGAATCGCTCATAAACCATCCACGCGCTCCCCTCTACGTAGGGTGCCTCCGCGGTCGGTCTCCAGCCGCGCGCGGGACGGCCGGCGTCCCGTGGGAAAGCAGCGGCGTTACTGTACGTGGGTGCTTGATAAAGGAAGTAGCAGCGAGAGGGGAAAAAAGAAAGCACCGTGGAACGCGCAACCTGTTACGGCTCGTACAACGCCCCGTCGGAAACTCGCTGCAGTCGCCAGGAGCATCTCGAAGCACTTCATCAGCCACTGAGCCAAGCCCAAAGGGGGGACGCGGCTCCGTGACTCCGCGTACGTTATCCGACCGAAGCCGCGTTATTGCAACACCTCGTTTAGGTGGAAGACGTCGGCCGGGCTAAAACCCCCGGAGGATTTCCCACTCCTCCCCACGCAGGGGCTGATCGCCCTGGGCTCCAGCACAGCGTCGGCTGCTGCTGCGGAGGCTCCTGCCGACGGTCACGGACGGACCCGCAGCCCGTTCCCGGCAGCGCGGCAGGAAAGCCGGGCTGGGGCCGGGCAGGCAGCAGCGCCAGACGGAGCCAGCAGCCGGGAGAAATCACCACGTTCGCAGCTCCGGTGTCACCAGACAGCAGATGGACGAGCTTGCAAGTTCCTCCCGTCTCCATCGCCTGAAGTTTCGGCAACGACACGACCACGGGCTCTAAATACAGCAACTCTGGTCCTCAGCCTGAGCTGGTTTGTCTCCTGAGCAAAACAGATTTTGTTGAAATAAATAACGTCCTTGGACCGCAGCGAGGTGCTTTAACGCCTTTCCACTTTTGCCCTTAACAGGGAAGCTATCTGCTAGCCTAACCCCCCGCTCCGGCTTTATTCCCGAGAGATGCGGCTGTCTGTCCCTGCCCTCGAGCATCTGCCTAGCGCTTTGCAGACGATCCGTAGGTGACTTCTTCCTACGGCACAAGTCAGCTGCTAGAGCCATCCTCCGCCCCGCGGCCTTCCCAGGCTCCGCGGGCCGAGACACCCGGCTGCAACCACGGAGGTCCCAGCGATGAAGAGAGATGCATCATCCCATAAACACGAGCATTATTCCAATTAAAACCTGGAAACTAGCTGTCCCTGAACCACTTGGTATTTAAAATAAATGAATCACACCGCGGTTGTTGCCAGCCCACGTCCCACCACACGCAAGGTGGGGTCCCCACAAGAAGCCCCCCAACAGCAAATAACCAACAGCATCCAGCTTCTGTCGCAGCACACTGCTCCCACCAGGCAGGGAAAACATTTGGGGGGCAAAACCTTTATTTTCCTAGCAGCGAAGCACACGTACAAGCCCGTATCTTCTGCAATTCCCCTCCCTGTGCTGCAAGAGCTCTGCTCCAAGCGAAGCAGCTTCCAGTTGGAAATCTGCAAGCCCAAACAAACTTATTATAGAAACTAGAACAAATGGCACAATCAAAGCAAAAAAAAAAAAAAAAAAGAAAGAAAAAAGCCTTTGCATTTCAAGAGATTCATTATTTAGCTGCAAAATCTTTCCCGGTCTCTCATTTACCAGAAGTGGCTCCTTAAGAGGTTTGGGGTTTTTTAGCCAGCGAAGAGCTGCAGCAGTCAGTACACACCAACCTGTGGCACCAGTTTCAACCGAAGCCCATTTGCCTAATGAAAACCGCCATTCAAGCCGGAGAAATTAGGCTTTTTTTTCCCCAATTCGAACGCTGCTGCGAGAGGAGTGTATAAAAAGTCAAAACTGAAGTCCTGGCACGAACCCAGCAGAAAGAGGGCAGGACCTGGGAACGGGGGTACCGCGCCGAGACCCGCGGGCTGGGAAGCTCCTGGTTAAGGTGATAACTGGGAGCAAAAAGCCCAGTTTCTCTTCGGCTTCACCCAGCACCACCCTGCCCGCTCGGCCCTTCGCCCGTCGCTAACCGATAACTGGAGGGACGCCCTGCTCTTGCCGGGCAGCAGCCAGGAACAAGCTTTCTGCCTTCCCAAAAGCTTTTCTCCCCTTCTCCCCTAGCTACCGTTCGCTTCTCATTTTTATTGCACGTCGAATAGCCATCCGATTCACCCCGCTCCCTCGCGCGGCTCCAGGACTACAGCAACACCTTCCTTAGCATTACGCGCGCTTCAAAGCGCCCGTCCCTCTGGCCTCGGCACGACCAACTTCAAAGAGCAGGAAACAGGCTTCAAATTGTTAAAATAGGGGGGAAAAAAACCCAAGAGAGGAGTAATTGAAGCTGGTGGCAGGGAGCTAGCTAAGCCCAGCACCCGGGAGCGTCGCCGCTCCCGGAGACAGCCCTGCGGAGAGGGAGAGCATCCGTCATCTGCCAAAGAAATACGGATTAGTCACTGATGGGAGCGAGATATAAGAACTGGGCGATACGCTGTATCTGAAATGCTTAACATGCACCTGAGATAACAGCAATAAACCAGTCCCCTGATAATATAATACCTGCCTGGCCCCATAAATACGGTCGGGAAGAGAAAGGCGAGCAGCCCCGGGGCGGCGAGGGGAAGCGCTCGCGGCCGGAGGAAACCTGCAAGCATCTCCCGTGACCCCAGGCAGGCGGAGGGTCCCCGGGGACGCAGCGAAGGTGGCTCGCCGGGCTCAGGGACCGACTCAGGCCGGGCTGAGTCCTCGACTGCATTCCCTAGAAACCCGCGGTGCTACGGCATCGGCATTTTCTCTCGCGCTAGGACCAGAGCAACGCGGAGAGGGACAGGGAGTCGCTGGCATGAAGTGCTGATGATCTGGGGGAACAGCGGGGCAGGCCGCAAGAGTGTGTTGTGTTTAAATATTCATTGCCACTCCGCAGAAACCAACGGCTAAAGACGTGCCTAAGGGGTTTTAAACCGCGTCGGGAGGCCACCGAAGGCAGCAGAGGAGGAACCGCGGCGCAGGGGCGGGAGAAGGACCCAACGTTGTGCGGAGGGACCCGATCCGGGCACCGCGAGCCGGGTGCTCCCCAGCCCCACGCGGGAACGGACTCGGGCGCCGCTTATGCGGCAAAAAGAAATTCAAGTAAAACACAAAGGAGGTCACAAACTGCCTCCAGAATTAAGCACTGACTTGGCTCCGTGGGGAAATCATGTGCCTTAAAGGGCTGAATATTAAATTAAGGCTAATTTTAATGGTATAAAGAGACAAGAAAAGAAGCCAAGCTACAGATTAAAGAAAACATAATTAAAATCAGGATGAAAATTAGAAGCAATTTCTTCCCTTACGAGCGCACAGGTAACCAAAGTAAGCATCCATTTGAGCTTGTACAGGTCGACTTCCAAAGCTCGTGCTCCGCTGGGAGCCCTCACCACGGCGGGCAGACGCCCAAGGAGGCCGGGGCTTCGCGCACTTCAAGGCATTCCCGTTCCACACCGCGCATCGCTCCCGGTGCTTGCTGCCCCCTGTGATGCGGTTACAGGAGGGCTGGTTTTCTGCAGGCTCAGCACCAGTCTCAGAAATAAGAGAGTAGGTTTTTTGGGGGGGACAACGACACCAAAACCCCACAAAAATTCAAGCAGCATGTGAGCCGTCTTCTGGCCATGAATTAACCTCGTCTATTCTAGAAGCTGGCATCTCAGGAGACATTCCTGTCCGCCTCCAGCAACTATCCTGCCCTTCCTGGCCCCTATTTTTATTTTTGTGTTGTCTGAACACGAGGAAGAAAATAGGAGGCTGTGGTCCCCAGAGAGCATCCCTGCTGCTGGCCACCAAGGGTTAATGACTTAATCCCCGCGGACTTCAGCCATCTGCTCCAGCATTACGCGTGTGGTTCAGTCGAGCAATAAGCAGCCAAATTAAAATTGCAATCCTGCTTGATGGCTGGTCCTCTCGGGAGGAAAGGTGAGGGGGCTGTGACCCACAGGTGACACGGTCAAACCACCGCAACTTTTAGAGGGCACCGGAGGGGATGGACCAGCTGCACCCAGGCAGGGGCACAGCCAGGTCCAGGAGCGGTGTCACATCCCCCCTGGGGAGAGCAGCTCTGTGCCCCAAGGCGCTCTCCAGAAACAGCAATTTCTGCCTTCGGATGGTTTAAGATATTTTCTTCGATGCCAAGAGCACAACGGACCTCATTAGGCAGCAGAGCGGACTCGGGGGGTTATGATGGCACCCAATTAGAGGTGCACGACGGAGCGATTAGTGCACTAGCAGGGGCTCCCGCGGCGCTGGGAGGAACCGGCCGCCTCGTGGACCAAGCTGGAGCATCACCATCACACCGCAGCCGGAGCGGCACAGCGGGAGACGGCACGGAGCTGCCGCAGGGAACCCCGAGCAGGACCCAGGGAGGCAGAAGGGACGAGAACGGATCTGTCCCTGCTGCAGATCCGCTTCGCCCCCCGGGCCCTTCGCCCCCGGCTTTCAGCCCCTGTGCCCCTAAACTGCCCCAAAGGCTTATCCTCATCGCCAGGCGGCCGTGAAGTCCTTCATCAACTCACGCCCGACGCGCTCTCGCTGCATCGCTGTTTGATTTCAGCTCCCGTTATCCTTCCTGCGCTAAGACAACGACCCAGCCAAAAACACGCACAAAGTGTCCCTGTCCTACAACCCTCATCAGCATCCAGATCACGTATCCCCCGGGCCTCCATCCACCCCGGTGCTAAAAATACTCTTTCGTAGATTAATTTGAGCTGGGTTTGACATGAAGTCCGATTCCACAAACATCTTCTCAACAACAGCATCGATTTGTTCCCGGCCGGCCGAGGTAAGGGGCTCGTGGGACGGCGGATAGAGGAGAGGGGACACGAGAGGGCAGGAGACGGAGGAGATGGATGGCACTGAATCAGGAGGGACTTCAAGGCACGAGGAGTCCGTTTGCAGGCAGCACCCAGCTGTAGACTTCATGATTGCTCATATTATGTATCAAGCTCAAATGCACCCCCTCAAACACATCCACTTATGAAGACAAGTCCAAGTATTTCCCACGTGTTCCCCCTCAGAAGGCGCATTCATTCACGTAAGCTATTCCTTATATCAACCAAGACCAGGTTTTTAATGGATCTTCCTTTCCTCCCCCCCTTACAGGAACAGAAAATCCCAGAAAACCACAGAAAATCAGGCTTTCCAGGGGCACTCCCTAGAGCAGCCCGTCCGACCGAGGGGCACGGCCACAACCGCTGCATCCCTGCCGGAGGCCAGCCTGGCAAACCCGGATTATTTTGTAATGTAAGGAGCTATTCTGGATAACGTCCGAGCAGCTCCTGAACGGGTGATTCTGTACGAGACTGATATAGACGCTGTCCCATATTTCTGTAGCTGCACATCCTACGGCTCTTGTTGTGCAAGCCAACAAACACAAAGGAGTTGGCAAGGCTCCTGCTACGCCTACACGCAGGAGGCAAATCAGCTGCGACTGCACATCCACCAGCCTTCCCCAGCCCTACTCCGAGTACGGCACGCAGTCCTCCGCCTGGCTTTTTCATGAATGAGGATGAGAAAACCTCCTCCGACTCGGCTAACGGAGGTAAAAGGGAGAGTTTCTGCAGGTTTGCAAACAGCTGCAGGAATGCACAATGCAAAAAACCCCCAAATCCTCTTCCCCCACTGCTAAAGTTCATTTAAGCATAATCCAAAGAGCATCACGTTTGAGAGTAATTCTTACCAGGCTGCAAATGTGCAAAGCTGGGGAAATGCTGTTTGTAAGCACTTTTGGGGAATGAATCACCACCATTCATAGCTGCTTTCACCTGGTTTCTGCCGGAAAGCCGGCGGAGGAAAGCGCTGCACGTTGTAACGCGAGGCAATGCCAGCCGGGAGCCACCCCGAGCCCCGGGGAGCAAACAGCCGCTGTCGAGGCGATACCTGCCCAAGCTCTTCAGACCCTCCTAGCAAAGCGTTTCTGAAAACAAGCAAATAAATCCACCGCTTGGGAGGCAGGGGCTGCAGCCGCCGAGGAAGACTGGGTGCTGCAGCTGGAGCACCCCGCGACTGCGCGCATCGCAAAGCCACGCTCAGTATTTAAGCGTTATCAAGCAGCCGGGGCGATGGATTCAAGCTCCGGCCGCGGCGCGAGGCTTTGCGGGCGCGGGCAGGTCCTCGCCACGTCTCACCAAGCAGCTGCCCTGCAGGGCCACGCGTGTGCTGAGCAAAGCTGTCCCCGAGCTACGAGAGGGGCTTTGGCGTTCTCCAAGGCAGGAGAGCAAGGATCAAGCCCAGGCCTGAGTATTTTCCCTGCAAGGAAATAAAAAAAAAGCAGCCGATGCTTAAGCTCAGTGAGAATGAAACGCTCCTCTGTAATGAAAAGGCATGACGCCTGACAAACGGGATTACGGAGATCCCCTCCGGAAAACCATCCCCAGCAGGGCACAGCGATACCTAATTATTAGCATTATTTTGCCTGGCACCTTTGCCCAGGCAGGGTAGAAACGCAGTAAAAGCAAACACGGGCACTTCTTGCCCTCTGCTCCAGGCCAGGCCCATCGGCGCCAGGACGCCCCGAGCACCCGCCAGCGATCGTGGGTACCCCGCCACGGCCGGGGCAGCACCCCCAGCCCCGGGAGCTGGTCCCAACGCCTGGTCCCCGAGGCTGGGCATCACTCAGACCTACTGAGCTTCGCAGACAGCTCACTTCTGGGCGGCGGGAGCGATTAATCGCCGGGACACGTGGCTGGAGGGAGTGATGGATCCATCCGTGTTCCCAAAACAAGACAAATGCTTTTTGGGAGCCGTGGCTTTGCCCGCGCTCACGGGTGCTTGGGCTCAGGACTGGGCAAGCAGCAGCAGCTTCACTCCTCGAAATGAGATGTTATTAATGATCCCTCCTGGACCAGGGAGGGGGGGGGGGGGGAATAAAAAATAATAAAATTAAAAAAGAAAAATCGATGAGAGTATAAATTGTCGGTCCAGAACAGAGCGGCACGCCGAGCGGCTCCCTCCCCTGCTTACAGGTTCCTCCTGGCCAAGGACCAAGGCCGGCTCACAGAGATCCCCGCAGGCTCCCTTTCAGGAGAAAACACTGCAGTGCAGTAGCTGCCGGCCAGGAAAGCAGCCACGCGAGCGCTTTCCCGCGGGCACCGGCGAGGCTCGGGGTCCCTCCCGTCCCGCCCGCCGGCGCGGTGGTGCCGGTGCCACCGCCGCCTTACCCGATGCGCCTGCTCCATCTCCTCCATCTTCTCGGCCCGGGCGATGACTCGGTTGATGATCTCCTTCTCCTCATCCGTCAGCTCCTCGCTCTTGCGCTGCCGGTCGGGCTGGCCGCCCGCGCTGCCCAGCCGGCGGGGAGCCTGCGGGAGAGGGGGGCCAGGGCTTCGTCCACAGATCGTACGTGTGCGTGCCCATGTGCGTGTGCAATCACACGCGTGTGCATGCAATCGCCAGGCACCCATTCCAAGCCCAGGAAGAAGGGGGATGACACCTCCCCACCCTCCAAGCTCTCTTCTAGCCTGCACGTGCCCCCCCACCCTCCGGGTGGCAGCTCTTATTTCCATTTTGGGGTGGTTTCATACGGAAACACTTGTTTCATACGGAGAAAGCCAACTTCCTTTTCAAAAAATTCTCATTATTTCCACGTTAAGCACCAACCGACGCGCTTAATTTTGCGCCTTGCTCTGCTGTGTAACGCCGGGTTTGCCCGCGAGCTGCGGTACCAAGGCGATGGCCGCAGGAGTGGCCATTTTTGGGGGTACATTTCATCAAACATGGGAGTTTTTCCTCTCCTAACATCTTTTCCAAAGATCCTTTGGCACGGCGAGCACAGCCTGGGCGTCGGGCGGCTTTAACCTGGTGACACGGTGACGTCTGCCACTCAGCCCTGCAAAATAGCAGGCGGCAGAGGGGGAAACCCCCGCGGAGGATGCAAAAGGCAAACACCTCTCCTCCCCTCATCTTTCTGCTCATCTAAACACCTTTCCTGGGTTTTCCACCGGGGAGCCCGCACGGTTTTAAGGTTTAAATTCATTAAAACCCTGTGCAACGCTTCCCAAAATTATTTGTTATTTCTTGCATCCAGGACAAGGTTCGTCTGTTCTCTCAAGACCGTCAGAGCAGCAGGTAAGAGCAATAGGCCAAAAAAACCAAAGCAAGCGAGATACTTACTGCTCCTTCTCGCTGCTGGGAGGCACAGGGAAAGAGAGGGAACAAGGATTAGGCGAGAGGAGGGACGAGGCCAGCTCAGCCCGGGCGCAGCCAGCGCTCTGCCCACCTCGGGGTGACAGTCCCCGACAGCGCGTCCCTCTCCACGGATCCCCACCGCTCCTCCAAAGCATCGTCCCCCTGCATCGTCCGGGCACCCAAAACCGGCACCCATCCGCGGGTGCTGCCACCACCCACCCAAGCCAGGACGGAGACCTGCCGTGCCGTGGGATGCAGCATCGCCCTGCACGGCAGCCGCGTTGGAGGACGTCAGGACAGACGGACGGGCTGCTCGGCAGCACCGGGGTGCGTGCGTACCCGTGGGTCCATCCCCACCGCCCTATCAGGGGGTTTAGGAGGCAACATGCAAAACGTCCCCACCTGACGGCACAACCCAATTCCCAGCGTCCCCAGGGGAAGAACCGGGGCGGCTGCACCGCATCACCCCCACCCCGGGGACTCTCCTCCCTCCCGCCGCAGCGGCACCCCTGCGACCCCGGCCCCTCCTCTCACCTGGCCCGGAGAGACATGGTCCTGTCGCTGGGGCACATCCACCGGTCCGAGCTGCCGCCCACCACGCGTCGGTCATCGCCGAGGGGACGCGGGGACACGCAGAGCTTGGGCACGCCGGTGCTCCGCCGACGAGCGCCGACCCGGCACGCCCGCCAAGTCAGTCACTTGCTCGTCTGCCCGTGCTCTGGATAGGGCGATGCCGAGAAAGGTACTCTGGTGCTTTCAGCCAAGCTGTAGGGGAAAAAAAAAAATGCAAACCACAAATCATGCCGGGCAGGGCTTTATTTTTGGCATTAAGAGGAGCGGGAGCATGGAGAGAACTGGAATGTCACTTTAGTCGCTGCCTCGGTATCACGCACGAGACGCGGGAGCCTACAACCACCACCCTCCCAGGAGGGCAACGCAGCCGCACGCGCTGGATGTAATTAATGAGATACCCGACCTCACATTATTATGAGGCTTCAGAGCTGGGAGGGAAGAGATGTTTCCATTTCAGAGAAAAATCAACAAACTAGGAAACTTTCCCCGCAAAAGCCAGCACGTCTCGCTGTCCTGCCCCAAACCACCTTCCCTCTGGAACAAAACTCCTCCTTTTTCACTTCTGTCTACTGAAGTTTTGCAAAATGAAACCTGGAGAGGCACTGAAGGAGGATGCGGCCACAGCACACGAGGATGATATTCTGTCTACTCATCTCCAGAAGATTCATCAAAAAGGGACCTCTCCAAACCCTTCTCCTTTCAGCAAACTGACAGCTCTCATTAAAAAACAACTGATGTAAATTCAGAACCTGACCGCTCACTTATCCCCACTTTCTGGGGTGCGTTCCCCCTCCACCCACCGCCCCGACTCACTGCGTGGGGACAGGGACCGGCTGGCAAAGCCCGAGCTGATGCCGACCAGCATCACCCACAGCACGGGAACGGATCCATCCGTCCCATCGTCCTTCTGGGGAAACACCAGTGCAGGCAGCAGCGTCCCCCAGCCGAGGGCCGGGCAGGCTCCCCTCTCCCGCGCAGCCCCCGGGATGCTGCGATCACGCCGTGAGTCGCTGTCACGCCTGGACCCATCTCGGGACAGTCCCCTAGAGCAGAGGGGGCAGCTCGAGGGTCCGCAGATGGCATCGCCCGCGAGACACCGCTTGCAAAGGGAGAAGCTCGGTCGAGCCTCCCTTCACACTCATTAAGGTGGAAATAAAAGAGAAAAGGCAATCCATCCGCGAAGGGCCTGGCTTTGCTGCAGCACTAACGAGAGCGCAAGGCACCGAGGAGGACGGGAATCCCCCCGTTGTTGGACCCCCCGCCGATGGGGGAAGTTCTTGTGAGCTCAACTATTTCCCATCCGCGGGCTTTTCCCCGTCCATCCTCCTGTGGAGCCGGCACGGGGTACCCGCCGGGGCCCCCCCGCAGCAGCGGCCTCCCGCCTGCATTGCTCGCAGCACCTGCATTTGAATTGCTCCTCCCGCCTTGCCGCAGAGCTAAAAATCCCCATAAAACCCCAAACTCCTCTGCAGAGCCCAGCCCGCGGGCACCGGGCTGCTCCCAGCCCGTGGGCCACTCGTCCTCCCAGACCTGCTGCCCCGGGAAGATGCTGCCCCGGGAAGGCACCGCTCAGCCGCCCGCATCCCGCCGGGTCCCGGCACCGGAGCCGGCGTCCCAGAGCTCAGCCCAAACCCGGCAAACGCACCTTTGCGGGGCACAAAGCACTCCAGCTCTCAGCAAAACTCCAACGGGGGCACGGGGAGGTTGTCCCGAGGAGTGGACGGAAAACGGGAGCTCGCAAAACCGCCCCACTGAATCACAAACTCCGAGCCACAAAAAGGGTGTGCAACGTTCCCGGAAAAGGGGAAAATATAATTCCCATCCCCCACGTTCTGCTCTGCAATACGGCAGGGGTTTCTCCATCAGTCTCCGAAGAGTCAGTGGAGATTTGAGGATCACCTTTGCTTCACTGATAACTTCCAAAAAATATATATATATAATATATATAAAAAAAAAAAGTGAAGCGCATGGGGTAATTAGTGCTCCACTGGTTTCGTGCAGCGACTGTTCCTGTGCCAAACCAGAAGGCTCTGATTGACAAGGTCAGTTAAGCAGCAAATTGTTCATTTCCTTCCCCGCCGCCACCTCCACAACCTGCACTGCAGCAGCAAACTCCAGCCGGGAGGTGGGGTCCCGCCGGGGGGTCCCGCCGGGCTGGACGCAGATTTAACGGGGTGCCCTGGGAGGACGGGCAGCACCGTGCCACCGGCACCGATTTTTGGGGAGGCGCAGGCAGATAAGGGACTTGCCCAAGGTCACACGGAGCAGGAGCGGCCACCCGGTCCTGCAAAGAATAGGGGAAAATCCTGGTTTTTCCTAGCGAAGAGGGTAGGGGGACCGCCAGCACCTCAGCCGGGGAGGAAAACTCCTTCCCCCAACTAGAATTTCTGCTAATAATAGAGAGGCCACGGGTGCTTCGCTTTGTTGCGGATGGAGAAGAGCCCGGGACGGCTCCTGGAGGAATACACAAGCCCTTCCCTCCGCCTATAAATAATAGATTTTGAAGATCTACTTTGCATTACTTCCAGCAACTACTCTTGCTTGTCCTAATGCTTGGTTCTGCATTTTCAGCGCACAGTAGAGAACAAAATAACAGCTTACGGTGGCTTTTCCCCCCACCAAATCCTTGCTCGAAGAAGCAAAAGGATGTGGCGATCCAAGCCGTGATCGATGTGACGCAGCAGCATTTAGTTAATGAAATGGAAATATCCCCCTAGAGGATGCCAAGACCTTCCAGGGTTTGGCTGTCCCCAGAGGGTCCCAGGACCCGTCCCCCAGGTCCCCCGTCCCCGCACGGCGCTGCCGGCTCGACGTTCCCCGCCTGCAAGCGGGGGTCGGGAGAGCGAGGCGGCAGCTCCCCGCCGGCGCGAACGCGGCGCGTCGGGCAGAGCCAGGAATAAAGGAGGTCTTAATTTCTGGCCTTAAGGAAGAGCCACGACTCTAATCGCGCCGCTCCATTACTTCTGTATGACGGGCCCATGAATTTGATCATGCCTTAATAAAAAGGGATTGAACGTTCCAGGATCACTTGCCTCTCCCGAGCCGCGGCGCTGCGTCCAGCGCGCAGACGCCCGCTCGCTCCGTAGGCCGAGAGGTGCCGATTCACGGGCCCCGTCGCCAGCACCCCGAAATAGGGAGACGCAGCTGTCGGCAGCTGGGGGTGCCCCTCGCCATCAGCGGCACGGCGGGGACCCCACCCTGCCCACGGGCACCAGGAGCCGTGGGGCGGCGGGTGTCCCAGGCGGACCCGAAGCCACCAGCACTGCCACCGCCGAGCGGGCACTGCAGAGAGAGCCGTGACAGGGCTGCCCAAACACACCGGTTTAGCCATCCAGAGAAAACATACCGGGGTAAAAAACAGAAAATTCAGTATTTTAAAGATCCCAGTGCAATAATAAGGTTTTTACGGTGAGCTCAACATTTCACACTTGGCGGTGCCTGCAGAAGATCGTCTCCACCAGCAAAGACACTGACACAGGAACCTATTTCTCCCCTTCTCAGCTCTGCAATGCAGCTTTTTAAATATTGATAATCTCTGCTCTACACCACCTGCCAGTGCCAATGATGAGGTAATTTTGCATTGACAAAGCCTAATGCGATTAATCGGTTTGAAAGAGCAGGTTTTAGAGCCCGTCCATTCACTCGGCGAAACACTCGCGGACAGAGCGTCGGCGGCAGCTTGTTATTCACCGCCAGTAGCCAGACCCCAACAAATAACCCAAACTGCTGCTCGGGCCATGCCAAGTGGGAGATTATTTCTGCGTGTCACCACCAAACAGGAGGTTTCGAACTCGGACAGATCCAAGCACCAGCCTGACGGGGTTGTCACGCCAGCTCCAAGGCCAGCCCGGGCACGGGAGCGACTGACGCTCCCAGCTGGATGGCGGAGCCGGCGATGGGGAGGGAAAAAATAGGGTATGAGCGTGCAACTGCCTGACGGGATTCCCCAGCTCCGCCACGGAGGGGGTGCGTATTTGGGGTGACAAGGACCCAGCGGGACCCCCCAAGCCGAGCGGTGAGAAGAGCAAACGCAGAAGCCGGGATGGGAACCGTGCCTCCGCCTCTCGGCGGCACACGCGTCCCAAACGCCGTTTTTAGGTGGTGCTCTCTCCCGGCTAGCGGCGACGCTCGCCGCCACCTCCCGAGTCCGTCAGGGCCGGATCCTGCCCTCTCTGCGCCCCAGCGCCGGGGCCTGGCGCCCAGCAGGGCTGTGCAAACCGCGGGGACCCCGGGTCCCAGCTGGAGCCCTGGCGCAGACACTGTGCACCCCGCGTCCGGCTCTGCCCCGAGCATCTCGCAACACCCAGGCTCCCCCTTTCCCAGGAAACGGAGCGTGCCCGGCGCGGGAGCCACACGCACCCCACAGCATCCCCTATAGCGTACATACATGGCTATAGGGGCCGCAGAGAGCTGCCCGAGCAGACAGCGGGGTGCTCGCTCCCCTCCAGGATCGGGCAGGATTTGGTACTGATTTACCTGCGGGGGGGGGAAGGAGGTGTAAGTGCCCCAAAACAACGGCTGCTGAAGCAGCTGCGTAACGCTGCAAAATAATCAGCAGACCAGATGAGGGGCAGGAGGGCAGCCCGGCCCGCGGGCGCGGCACCGAAAGTCCCGACGTCCCCGGGCAGGCAGCGTCCGCGCTTGCCTCATCTCGGATGCAGATCCGTTTAGAAAGTTCGGCAAAATTGGGCAAGCTGCTTTAGGGATGGCGCTTCAGGAAACAGCCCACGTTCGAGACTTTCCTTTAAAAAAAGAAAGAGAGAGGCAGATCTCAGCTGGCAGGAACACGTGGAAGTGGCAAACTGAAGCTGCTTGGCCTGGGCCGCCCGCAGACACCCAGACAGGTCTGGCATCGGGGCAGGGGACAGCCAGACAGTCACCTTGTGCCGGCGAAGCGCCGAGTGACGCACAGCCGCGCAGCAGCGCCGCCCCCCGCGCCCCGGCAGCGCCGCTCCGGTGCCAGGTGGGATCGGACCCCGGGCGCAGAGCCCTCCGATCGCACTGCGGCAAAGTGAGGGCCGGGGGGGCCTCGGAATTCAGCTTTCGGGAAAGACCCGGAACCAGCGAGCCCTAAAGCCGGGGTCATTGCGTCCTTCGGCCCCATGCCAGACCCTTGTGGGGAACTGAGGCGCCGCAACTTGCCAGGCCAGCTTGGCACTAGTTGGTTAGTTAAGGCTAAACGCGGCCGCGCAGGTAACCGAGGGTGATGGCCGCAGCCCGCAGTGACAGCGACCCACACATAAAAGGCAAAGCAACCGAGTCCTGGCCGCGCTCTGGCCGATCCCACGGCTGCCCCTGCGAGCCCACCCGGCGGCAGCCTGCCCGCAGCACCCCTCAGCCTGCCCCAGCCCCCGCACGCCGGCACGGGCCGCCGCAACCCGGCACGCTGCTCGACGGCCCGGGGCGCTCGGGCGGGCAGCAGGCAGGAGCCCACGGGGCCGCTCCTGCCTCCGCCTGCCCTCCAGCTGCGTCCACACCGCAGCCCAGCCCAGAGCAACGGGCCGGGAGCGCTCCCGAATGCCGATGCCTCTGGTTCGGACAGTGCCTCTGCTGCCTTTAAATTCACAGAAGGTGCTGAGAGATGCCTTTTTTTCCTGTTCCTCTTAATTCCCAGCTCCCTGTCATCTCCAGACAAAGATCCATCCCAAGGCAGCCGAGGAGCAGCGCACAGTCAATTTTATTTAAGCGGCACGTTGACATTTCCTCCAGCAGCTCCTTCACAAACCAAACACTTTATGATGCTGTCACGAGGATTTACTCCCGTGATTAATTGCAGGAAAGAAAACAGTAAAAAAAAAAGTCACTTCTGGGTTTGTACGACTTACCGTGGCTGCTGGGCTGGGGTCCCCGGCCAGGCGATGCCCGAGCGCACCCCAAGCCTTCCCCGGCGCTACTAAACGCAGCGGCAGCGTTGCCACCGCTCCTCTCGCCGCGGCAGAGCTGCTCCGAAGGCTGCTTAGCAACAGATCGCTGCACCGCTCCGGCACATCGCCCTCAATTTGGGCACCGCGGAGGACGGGGCGCGTGGCCGGAGCCACCAGGATGAACTGGCCCCATCAGGGATGGGGCGCAGGGACCCCCACGCAGCAGCAGCAGCAGCTGAAGGAAGTTTAGTGATGGGAAAGGCTGGGAAGTACCCGCCAGCCCGGCGATGCAAAGCGTGCTCGGAGCGGCAGGTCCTGCTCGCTGCCGGGAGCCGTTTCCCAAAGGCAGCGACGGTCCCCGCAAGACGCCCCAGCAGTGGCTGAGGACCACGGCATCGCGCCGCGCGCAGGAGCGATAGCCGGGGGTGGGCGCGTGCCCCACCAGACCACGGGCAGCGGGAGCTCAGGGCTGCAAACCTGCCCTCTCGGGGGCAGCAGGATGCCCAGCCAGGGCCAGGCTGTCGCAGAGGAGCACGCGGAGCCCAGGCCCCCACGAAGGCTTGTGCGGAGGGGCCCCCCGGCACCGAAGCCGACCCTTCCCGAGAGCCACGGGGAGCCCAGCCACGGCAGAGCGGAGCGTGCAGCTGCCCGGCTCGGCGTCTGCTTGCCTGAGAGATGCTGGGCTCCCAACTCCCCCGCTCACTACATCCAGCTCCTTTCTCTCCCCACACCCCCCATTAAGCACCTGGTTTCACGCAGCCAGACCTGCCCCCATCACCGACGCATCGGGCCCAAAGGAGAGAGCTCGTACCCACCTCCCGGGGCTGGAGGAGAGCGATGCTGCTCAGACCCTCGCAGGGACGGACAGGGATGGAGCCAGGGCATCTTCCAGCACACGAACATTATAACCATCGCTCGTCAGCCACGCCATCCCAGTCTCCAGCTTAACGAGGATGGGGGAATTAATCAGGCGGCCTTCGGGGCACTGCTCGGGGAGCAGAGCCCCCTCCCAGACCTCCAGTGCTCGGCCAGGACCACCTGGAGCGATTCGTTACCCATTACCACTAATTGGCATGACTGCAGTGACATCGTCAGCTGGCTGCGGGCAGGAGGAGGGCACCGGGCCGGGGCCACCGGCAGCGCTGGCGAGCAGGCAGAGGGTCTCCGCTGCCAGCACAGCCCTGGGGACCTGCGGGGCACGGAGGACCATCTCGTTTTCAGGTCCCAGAGAAAGTCCCTCAAACTAAGCACAAAAAGTGACTCCGGAGTGAGTCCCCTCACCCTTCCTCAGTTTTCCTCCCTTGCCCTTTCCGACACTGGGAACGTTAACACCAGCACACACGTACCCACGCGGCCGCAGAGGCGCAGCAGAGTCCCACAACGGGCTCCCGGGTTCCACCCTCGCTGCAAGGGTGCTCCACACAAAAAAATGTGCTTTTTCCACATTCAGCACGCTCTGGAGCCCGGGCAATGCAAAGCAAGAGGGCGAAGGAGGAGGAGGCAGAGGAGCAGGCTGAGCCAGTGCCAAGCAGGGACGGGGGTCTGGTGCAGGGGCTGTGCTGGAAGCCCATCCCGCAGAGCACACGCGCAGGCGATGGCAACCGGTCCCACGGCGCGGAGCGGCACGGCTCTGCCGGAGGGCGGGCTCGCCCGGCTGCGGGGGGCTGCAGACGAGCATCGCCCGCCCAAGGCTGCTCTCCCGGGGATGCCCGGCAAAGCGCCCGCGGGATGCTACAGCCACCCCCGATTCCCCACGCGGGCTCAGAGCCACGGCCCCACGTACCCCAGGCTGAGCCCCCCGAAGGGCTGAACGCAGATCTCCTGAGTCAGCCCCCACAGCAAAAGCGAGCAGCTCGCTAAATCCCTTCCAGATGATAATGAGCATCATCAAATAAAGCCCAGTATCACAACTTAACAATATTTATTTTCAGGCTAAGCTGCAGCCTGGGCTTTTGATACAGTAATTAAGAAAGCAAATGGTTCATCTGTTATCGTCTTTGCATTCCCGGAGCAACTGTCCGTCTTTGAAGCCCTGTATTATCTTTTTTTTATTGCAGTCCTCCCGAGATGGGGGGGATCAGGCTGATCCACACACATTTTTACATCCCGGAGCCGTGTAGCACGGACCAAGCCCAAAGCAGAGCCACGTCCGGGGCAGCCACCTGGCTTAAAGCTTTTCAGCAGTGAAATGAAGTGTAATCGCCCAAAGACAAACTGCTGCTCCAGTTTATACCTGAAACCAGAATTAATAGAAGACACCAGCGAGAAAGATAATGAGGTCCGCTCTCTGAAACAACCTGTCCCTGGGAACAGCAGCATTAAGCAGCCTCAGCCTGTTTTCCGAGGGGCTGGGTTTGTCTCCAGAGGTTTCAGGCTACGACTGCAATAGCATTTAACGCTGTTTGCAACACTTTTGTCCGTCCTGGGAAAGGCGCAGAGAAGGCACCTGCTAAAGCCCTTGCGCCAGCCCTGAGCCGGGCAGCGATGCCCTTTCCGAGCACCACGGGGAATGGAAAACCCAAGGCCTTTGCAGCACGCTCTCGCGCCGGGGCCAGGACGGTCCCCGTCCCCCGAGCCCAGCGCCCGGGGAAGGGGCTCGGCTCCCGCTGCCGCCCCAGCTCTCCCCTTCGCACCCCAGGAGAGGGACAAGAGACAATCGCAGGGGCTGAAACCCCCCAAACGCCCAACACGCTCAAAGTTGCCCGCGCACGGCAAAGTCCAAAAGCGACCACCGGAGCAACCCTCCACCCGCGCAGTTTAAGGGCGCGCCGAAGGGGCGATGCCAGCTCCACGCACAAGCCGGGTGCCAGCTCGGCCGCTGCCACCGGCCTCCCACGGAGACCGGCCGTGGGGAGGTCACCCACCGCCCGCCCAGCCTCGGGAGCCGCAACTTTCCGCGGCCGGCTCGCTGAAGGCAGGGGCAGGGTGCGAGGGGAGCTGCCGTGGGCCGAGCACCCCCGCACCTGCATCCCGACCCCTGCCCCTCCGGAGCGGGGACCCCCAGCTCCCCCGGGGCTCCAGCCCGGGGGAGAGGAGCGGCGAGACACCCCCCCACAACACACACCCCCCCACCCGGCTGCCGCTCCCCGCTCCCACGCCCGGCTCCAGCGCCGGGGGGCGCCCGACCCCTTACCTGGGCCGGGGTCCCGCCGGGCCGGGGCGCCGCGCCGCTCCCCCGCGCAGAGCAGGGCCGGGCCGGGCCGGGCGGGCTCGGCGCGGCTCCGCCGGCAGCACTGCGGAGCGGCGCGGGGGCGGCGCGGGGAGGGGACGCGGCGGGGCCGGCCCCGCTCCGCTGCCCGCCCGGGGAGCCGCCCCCGGCCCGGGGCGCGGCCCCTCGGCAGAGCGGGGCGGGTCCCCCGGCTCCCGCAGCGAGCTGCGGGGAGGGCGAGAGGCGGCGGCACTGCCCTCGGCCCGTCCTCTCCTCCTCCCAGCCCCTCCCAGCCCTCCCATCCTCCCCTCCCAGCCCGTCCCTGCCCGTCCCTGAGGACACACCAGTGTTTTGCACACACACACATCCCCTGGGAGAGACCGGGGCTGGCGTCCCCCCCAGCGCCGCCCGCAGCCCCCAGCTGCCTGCGCCAGCACCTCCCCACCCGCGTGGGGGGCCCGCGCGGGGCAGTCGCTTCCCCCACGCACCGTCCGCAGCATCAGCCCAAAGCTGTGGGAGCTGCCTGCCCCCCCGGGCTCCCCGTCACTGGGGTTTCGGCCCTTGCCCTCGGGTTTAGGCAGCGCAGGGGATCCCACAGCCCGGCAGCCCTCGCCCAGCTGGCCCTGAAGACCACCCTGAGCCCCACGCACAGCGGGGAACTCGCTGCCGCTGGCCAAGCTCTGCGGTGGCCTTAGCACTGCTCAGACCTTCAGGGGAGCACGGACCCTGCCTGCAGGGACCGTTACTGCAGGGAATGGGGAAAGCAGGTGATGGGGCGCAGAGGAACCCCGTTCCCGAGCTGAAGCACCCATGGCTTCATAAACTGAAAGGGGCAGCAGCCTGAACCCACCCCAGGCACACCTCGCACCCCGCGGCCGGAGATCTCCGGCCTCCCTCCCTGCGGCAGGGACCACGGGAGGGTGGGGGACTGCGGTCACAGCGGGAGCGAGCTAGAGCCGGGCTGGGACGGAGCCCAGCTCACCAACATTTCCTGCGAGTTCATCAGCTCCAGCAGCCCGCTTCTCCCGCTTCAATATTCCAGCGGGGAACCCAGCACCATCGCGCTTTCACGACTTTCCAGAAGATCTCCTGCCCGTTGCTCCTGCATCATCTCTCGCCAGGCGAAGCGAGCCGGACGGATCCCGCCGGCAGGAGGGATGGACATCGGCGCTGGCCTGACACCTCGGCACGAGCGGCGAGGAGGGAAAGTTAATAAAACAGTTTGATAAAAGGGCTGCGAGGTGAAGCTGAGGGGGTGAGACGGGCTCCGGGGCCTCTGCGAGCAGCGGGAGACCAACAGGCTTTGAGCAACGCTCAGCCACGGCCAAGGATGCGATGCCTGAGCCTGGGAAGGAAGGAAAGTGTCTCATTCCTGCAGCCAGATTTCACCGCTTTATCAAAAAGATTTTAACCAGTGCAAGTAAGGCTTTCAAGAAAATCCTGCTTTTGGGGATTTAAAAAGAAATCCCTGAAGACACAGAAATCCTTGAAGGATGGAGCATGTTCCTGCCTTCAGGAAGGAAAGTATTCCCACTGAAGGTTGAATCTTGATTGGCATTCATCTAGATGCTGATGGACATCTTCTTCTCTTCCAGGCTCAACTATGTGTTTTATTTAGCAAAAGAATGCCTCGCCTATGCAAAGCAGTTGGGAGACGAGCACAGTACTTTCCGATGATATGTCTTGACACCTTCCTTGGAGATTCACAAAAAGAAGCAGCATGTGCAGAAATGTGAAATCAGATCTAAAACTCGCTTTCCAGAACGGAAAAAGCAACACCTGCAATTCTCTGTCTAAATACCTGGCACTTCCACTCCCCTTTTTAGCCCATCTTCTAAAAATAAAAGCGCCGGTTTGATTTTGTTTGAATTATAAATACATTTTGGCAGTCTGGCATCTCCCGCAGCAGATCAAAGCACGGGAGTTTTATTTATTTATTTCCTCCCAGGTTATTTTTACATCCGCAAGCCCCTCATTCTCAAGGATTTGTTTATTTCCCCTTGTGATCCAACTCAGCGCGCAGCAAAACGCTCCGTTCAACAGAGCCGTCCTGCCCGGAGACTGGATGGAGCCCGTCCGCGGCGCTCGGCCCACGCACGGCAGCTCCTGCCCGCGAGCTCAATTCAAGTGCAGAGGCAAAAATCCCGGAGGTTTTAGGGCAGCGCAGCGTGTCCCTGCGCAAGGTCGGAGAAGCTCAGGCTGGATGCACCCGGGGGCCGCCGCATCGAGCGAGCCTCCATCCCGCAGTACCCAGGCCTGGGGTTGATCGCCGTTGGCAACCCCTGATTTCAGCGGGAATAATCGAGGAGTAAAACCAAGTTCATGGCTACAGACAGCCCCAGGCATCGAATCAGCACCAGGCCCAGAGGCCGCGGGGCTGAGCGCTGCTTCACCTCCAGCCATCTCGGTCCTCGGCTGCAGCCGGGGATGGGGATGGGCGGGGAGGAACTGGGGATGGAGCAGGGATGGAGGGGGATGGAGCCGGGGATGGAGCCAGGGATGGAGCGGGGATGGAGCCAGGGATGGAGCTGGGGGTGGAGCCAGGGATGGAGCCAGGGGTGGAGACGGGGATGGAGCCAGGGATGGAGTGGGGTGGAGCCAGGGATGGAGAGGGGTGGAGCCAGGGATGGAGCTGGGGATGGGACAGGGATGGGCCGGTGATGGAGCTGGGGATAGAGCTGGGGATGGAGCCGGGGATGGAGCCGGGGATGGAGCTGGGAATGGAGCCAGGGATGGAGCCGGGGATGGAGCCGGGGATGGAGCTGGAATGGAGCTGGGAATGGAGCCAGGGATGGAGCCGGGGATGGAGCTGGGAATGGAGGGGGATGGAGATGGAAGAGCCGGGGATGGAGCTGGGAATGGAGCTGGGGATGGAGCTGAGAATGGAGCCGGGGATGGAGCTGGGACGGAGCCGGGATGGATCCGAGGATGGAGCTGGGACAGAGCTGAGGACGGAGCCGGGATGGAGCTGAGGATGGAGCTGGGACGGAGCCGGGATGGAGCTGAGGATGGAGCTGAGGATGGAGCTGAGGATGGAGCTGAGGATGGAGCTGGGGTGGAGCCAGGGATGAGCCGGGGATGGAGCTGGGAATGGAGCCAGGGATGGAGCCGGGAATGGAGCTGGGAATGGAGCGGGGATGGAGCTAGGATGGAGCCGGGGATGGAGCCAGGGATAGAGCCGTTCCGCCGGCACAGGGTGGCCGCACAAGCAGCTGACGAGCGGGCGCTGAAAACACGGCTGCACCAGCAAATTAAAGCATCAAAAGCGTGGCACGTGCCATGCTGCTGACTCGGTGTTGCCACCCTTGGCCGCCGCTCAGAGCTCCGGAAGGAAACCTCTCCCCTTGTTTTATAGCCCAATTAGTTGCACCTAATTGAAGTGCTGACCCAGGAGATAGGGAGTGGTGAGCCAGCGCCAGGCCGGGTTATCCCTCGGTGTCTGCGAGTCGGGCAATCCAACGGAAAAAGGAATATGAGCTTTATAAAACATTTTTTTGTCAATGTTTTTAATTAGGATTAAAAGCATTCCAGTGGAAATCTATAAATTCTTAGAGCTCGAGCACACAAAGCTCAGGGCTGAATAACAGCCGCCGTCACTGACTCCAATACGGGAAAAATAAACCCGGAGCACGTCAAGCCCTCCCCTCGCAGCCGCAGCTCCCAGCCGGTTGCATGAGTTAAATTAAAAGATGATGGCAGCGGGCACCCACGAGAGCTTTTCCGGCTTCTGTAAATCACTAAAAGCCGAGCTGCTCCCCACCAAGCCCGCCTGGCCACAGAGAGCAGATGCCCCAGGAGCTCCCGGGACGTGGCAGCAAGGAACACGCGCCACCCGCATCGTAATCAGGCCGCACATTAGCGCGTGCTCTCCCCGCACTAGCCCGAGTGATTTAGTGCGCCTTCAGTCTGACGTGCAAGAGAGATGGGAGAGGACCCACTCCCGACACCCCAGATCCATGACCGCTGCCAGCGCAGCCAGCGCGGCTTCTCGTTTAAAACCGTGCTCGGGAGAAAGGGGTGGCGAGAGAAAAGAGGGAGAGGGGCGGAGAAGGGGTGATGGGCACCAGCCCGAGCTCTCCGAGCAGGATGGACCCTGGCAGCTGAACCGGGGAGGTTGTGCCTGGCGCTTCGGGACCAGAGAGTTTGCACCTACTTTTTCAAGAGGACAAAACGCCAAAATTTAGGCCAGAGCAGGAGAAAACTCCCTTGGACCTGCGCGGGATGCAGCCGGATCCACGCAATTTAATTACACCTTGTCCCCCTCCAGCCCGAGCTCCTGCCAGCTCACAAAATAAGGAGCAAGGCACAAGCCAGAGGAGACATCCTCGATTAAAGTGCCAGAATGAAAAAAAAAGGGAGAGGAGAGAGGAGAGAGAGAGAGGAGAGAGAAGAGAAGTTTTTCCCCTTGTCACTCGATCGGTGCCAGGGTGTCACGGGGACACCCAGCTGCTCCAAGAGCGGTGATGGGATTTTCTCTTTTGCAGAAGCAGTGGCTGGAAAGCAGAGGAGGTAAAGCACCTTGTGAGGATGCCGGGACATTTTTAAGCATCCCCTGTGCCCCCCCACAGCGTGTCAGCCCTCGCCAGCCCCATCCTGGCACCGTCCCTGCCAGAGATGCAGGACAGCATCCGCAGCGAGGGGACTGCAGCATCCCACCCCGCTCCCCCCATCCCGGGTGCTGGCAGCCCCGGGAGAAACTCCCCCTTCCCCAGCCCACTTACCCGCCTCACCCCAGAGCCACCGAGTCCCGAGGAAACCCACGGGACCCCAGCTCCCTCCCCAGCACCCTCGTCTCCCCTTCCCACAGCCCCTGCAGCGGCACGGGCAGGACCCGGCCCCCGCCCGGCCCGGGGCTCAGCCCGCGGTCCCAGCAGCGATGCACAGCCCCGAGCCCGGCGGGCCCGGCTCAATCATGTAGGCAGCTCATTACACTCTTTTAATAAGATATGTGCTAGTTTTTACATTCATTTTTCACTTCTGATAACGTTCTGTCCTATATAACCGCACTATTATCCTTGGCGAGGTGAGGGGAAAATATATTTCCTAAAAGACTGCCTGCATTAATTTTTCAGTAAGTGCCATAAAAGATTTAATCTCCAGCTCCTCTTTTGTTAATGGGATTAGTATAACTTATTTACTGATTTAATTAATTGGTGTCTCTTCCACTCGGCTGAATACAGCGGTTCAGAAACTTACTGGTTTTGGCTGCAAATAACTGGGCTTCATTTCATTTTAGAGACTGCAAAGAGCACGTGCCTGTAAGCTTTACGTTATTTAAATTACTTCTGATAGGGCGCATTAAAAAGAGGGAGGAAGGAGCTTTATCTCCCCTTCGACCCACGACACGGAGCATCGGCTGTACTGCAGCACGGCCAATACGTTCGATAACAACAGTTGTCGCTGCTGGTAACACCCTCCAGCGCCGGGACCAACCCGCTCCATCCCGCGCCGGTCGGCGCGACCTGCCCGCATCCAGCCCACTGCACCCCTGCGCTACGCCGCATCCTCGCCAAACGAGGGGTTTTATTCTTTATCCATCTCCGTCCCCTCCGAAGCCCAGGGCAACGGTGCTCGGGGGCACGGAGTGCCCACGGAGGGTCGCGAGCCACAGCCCCGGGGCTGGGGGACCGGCACCCCCCGACACCTCTTCCATCGCTTTATATAGGTCACCCTGTGCTCGGCGGCACGGCAGCCACGCTCGCGGCGGGGGAGGTTGGACTTCACACTCTTGCTCTCCGAGCTGCTTTTCTAGGTCACCAACCCACAGCGGTGTATTAAAATAGAGCCTCTCCACTTCCCATTTCCCACGGCCGTAGGCTGCGATGCCGGGGCTGTCGCAGCCGCCAGCCGAAGGGAAGGGTGCGAGAGGGCGGCTGCAAACCCGGGGTCTGTGCGCGCCCGTACGCGCTCCTCCGGGCACCCGCAGCAACGCACGGGGCGGGCTGGGGGAGGCAACGCTGCACCCCCAAAATAAGCAACTCCAGGGGCATTGGGGTGGGCGCAGCAAGATGTGCCCGTGCATGGGGACCCCACCAAGGTGGGTCGGGGAGCCGAACAGGGACCGACAGGGACCCGGTGCCGAGCCCATCCCCTGGCACCGGGTCTCACCTCCCAGCCGGTGTCTGAGGACAACCGCCCCGTGCCAGGCTTATATAAAGACCTAACGGACACCAGCGCCCAGCTCGGCCTGGGAGGTGCAGCCTCCAGCAGCGATTTGTGTTCGATCTGCAATAATTAACTCAGAGCAAATAGCGATGCCCAGGCAGGCGGCCGCATTCCCAGCCGGGCACAGAAACCTGGAAACACTCCCTGCGGAGAGGTGGGCTGCTCCGCTTTGAAGCAGGGAAGCATCACCCCGCTCTTATCTCACTCCCCAGCAGCTTCCAAATGGAAATTTTACACCGGGACGGAAAAGCCCGCCCGCAGCGAGCTGCAGCAACAGTGTCCGCGTCGCTTCCCAGCCCGACTCGAAGAATATCTTCCCGTTCTGCCAAGAACCGCAGGCAGATTCCAGCCGGCGGCTCCCCATCCCTCGCCGGCCGGGAATCGCCCACAGCCCCGCGGGATGGAAGCAGAAGGGCTGCTGGGGCGGCGGGGATGGCAGCGCCGGGTCACCGCGGCGCCTCTCACCGCGACACCCGAGACGCCACGGCTGTCCCTGGCCCGGACCCGCGGCGTCAATAATTGCTTGGTCTTTTCCAGTGGCGGTGCCCATGACCGCTGGTTGTTTCCCCTTCAAGGACTCCCTGGCAGGGCACCCTCTTGGGATCATTTGTTATTATTTCTCTTCCCTTGGATTTTTAGAACGCTCCTGTTCCTGCACCCTGAGTACGCTGCTCAGCCCCTTGTTTCGAGATTTCAACCCAGGCAGAAGGTTCCCTCTTTCAAGAAAGGGAAAAATATAATATTACCCCCCCCAACAATAATATTTAAAACCCCAAGGAGCCTCGCAGAGGCATTCCTGTGGTGCTCCGGACGGAGCAATCCTCCCCTGCCCCCCGACCCGCCGTGCCCGGGGGCTGAGGTCCCCTCCCGGCGCTGGCACCGGGGACGTGGCTGCGCAGGGCTGGAGGGACAGCAGGTTTGTGGGGACCCATCTCTGTGCCGCACGTGCTCCCTTTTCCATATAAACCCACAGCAAAAGTCTTGACAAGTCTGGACAACCCAAAATCTCTATTCTTTCGCCTGGCAGTCAAGAGGTTAAATCAGCACATGTTATGCTCACACGGGGACGGAGCGCGAGGGACCTTTTCCAGCAAGCGCAGCTTGTTTAAACAAGCTGGAAATCAACGCTGTCGTCAAGCCCTACCCAAGCAGCAGCGCGAGCGAGACAGCGCTGCAAAGGGATTTGGCTGTCAAGCCTTCCCAGCACGGAGCGATTTGCCGGGTGCTGATCCCAGGGGCAAATCCCAGCCCGGACAGGGAGCCCCGGGGGAGGCGGAGGGTCCAGGGGCTGCGACTGGGGTCCCCGGGGAGCACCAGCTCCGCACCCCCTTGCACCCAGCGGACACGCTCAGCCCAAAGCCACCAGCAGCCGCCTTAGAGAAGGGCTGGTTTCCAGCCTGGTTTAGTTCCCAGCAAAGCCTGCAGGGTATCGATCGCTGCTCGGGGCCGCTGCCCGGAGGGTAATGATTTGCTTTGAAGAATTAAAGCAGCAGCAGCTGAGTTTCTCACACGACACGGAGACGGGCCCGCAAGTGGAAAGGTTCCTTGGCCGGTAGCAGGCGGCTTAACTCGGGAGCTGAAAACTGGCTGGCTGGAGCTCCCGCGACAGACGGAGGGTGTAGTTAACAGCTTGCCCTCGCTACCAGCGTGGCCCTGCTTTGGGAAGGAACCGCAGACATCCCTCACGCCGTGCACAAGCCAGGCAGCAAACCCTGCTAAGAGCAGCCTGCTGAGACGCTCCGCTCGCCCAGCGAGGACAAGCAGCTCCTCGCAGCCCACCTCAGAGCAAGCTGGAGCCTCTGCGACTCTCCCCGCGCCTGGGAAAGGGTTAAACCTGGAATATCGCTGCATGAAATATTCCCGCCAACACCTGCATCTCATCCGCAGGGAAGGGAGAGGAGAGTTTTCGAGATATGCCAGAACTAGTTGCGTTGATCTTTAGTGCTGTGGAGTCTTATTGCTGCTGCTTAAAGGAAAAAACGACCTCCGAGGACTTTGATATTCTTGAATACACAAACACATCGGAGAAAACAGCAGGCTGAGAAACACTCCCTAGCAGTTAACGGTGTATTCATGCTCGATTCTGTAACCTGGATAAAGAGGGCCCTAGTGAAAAACCCCAGGCTCAACCTGAGCATCCTCCCAGGAGGGACCAGTACGATTCCTCTTCCAGGAGAAATGCGCAGAAGGTCAGAGAAAGTCACCCAGATCAGACCAATAATACGAGTTACCCATCGCTGGGCAAACTGAAGTCGGTTAGTTGAGATCTATAGCTCTGAGTTTCCGACTGAAGATAAAATGCTGTATTGGACTCGTGGACCCAAGGAAGGGGCGCAGTGTGGGAGCCACAGACTAAAACATATTGCTGGGCGTCGCCGGACGGACAGACACACACGGCCAACGTCCCTCCCGACACAACAGCAAGTGATCAATTTTGGCGTTGCTGCCCAAGGAGCCACCTCCTGCGTGGGGATTTCCAGGCTTTGCCCCGACTCTGGGCAGCATCTCCCCAGCCGAGCAGCTGCTCCTGCTGTAACGCTGCAAGCGCAGGTTTTCCTGGCTCCCCGGCAGCAGGGCCGATTGCAGGCAGGAGGTTAAGGCAGGACAACAGACAGCTTGAGCTCAGCGCTTGGTTTGACACGTCTCATACCAATCCCACTCCCCAAGGGATGCCCCAGTATGATGCCACTGGTGCTGGGCTGTCCCTCAGCCGCGGGTTGTGCACAGCACCTTCCCACCCCACGCTCCAACGGGACCACAAAGGCACCTGCAAACCCTGACCTGAATTTCCATGCAAAACCTGACCACATTTGTGATTCTTTCCCAGAGGATCAGATCTGGTGTTTCGGTGAATTCGATTGTCGCTTCAGCAGGCGCTCAGCCAAGGTCAGAGACGGATGCTCCCCCCAACTATTGCACTGGGAAATTATAAAATACAATAAACACCTTCTTCTTGGACCAAGAGATAACTAAGGAAGAGCAACTGACTTGGCAATAGCTGCAGCCCGCACCCAGCCACGGAGATTTGGCCGGAGGGCAGCACAAGGTCCCTGGAGCGGCCGGCAGCGCCGGGAGAAGGCACCCCGGTAGTGCCAGCACCGTGCCGGTTGACGGATTAGCAGCGACGGCCCCGAGCCCCGCGGGCTGTAATCTCTGCCCGTCCACGGAGGCCAGAGGAGATTCATGAGCCGGTGCTTCCAGGCGAGAAGCCAGCCCCGTCTCTGCATCCCTGCTCGGGAAGCGGGAGAAGGGCAGGAAGGCAGAAACGCAGCCGTGAGGAGCAGCTGCCTGGGTTTAGCACGCGGCCGCTCCCAGCCAGCCCCTCGGTGCCAGCAGCACCAGAGCTTGGCACCAGTGAAAGGATGGCAACGGATTGGCCTCGGTGCAAGAAAAACTAGCTACCTCCATCCCGAGTATTTTCTCCTTACAGAAAGTCAGCCTTGAGCACATCCAGGCTTGGATGGAGAAGGCATCTCTGCTGGTTAGGAACACCGGCACTGCTGAGAGCTCGGGAACCAGGGCAGGGGAGCTGGATGCAGCCGTGGGGCAGCCCCCAGGCCAGCCCTCTGCCCGCGGTCCCCATGCCTGGACCTTCCCCGGCAGCATCGCCACAGCCAGGAGGGATTTCCGAGGTGCCTCCCCACGCTGCCCCTGGAGAAGTGACAGTCGGGACCAGCCTCTCACTAAAGCAGCGGAGGCAAACGTGCACATTGCAACGTGCTCCATCAGCCGCCCCATCCTCCTGCAAAGCACACCCGAAACACGGCCCGTCTGCACCTGCAGCCGCATCTCCCTCGGCAGCGGCCGGGAGCTGCCTCTGGCTTGCCCCGAGCACCCTCACAGCTACTGATCTCAGAAACATTCGTTAAAACTTTTTTTTTCTTCCAGGAACAGGTTAAAGTGACCCGATTTCCAAGACTTCTCAGATGCGCCTGCACACGCGAAGTCGCCCGTTGCGCGGACTTTGCTAGTTAATTATTTCCTGAGCTCCTCGTCCACGCGGCCGTGGTCTGCACGGCTGCTGCTGGCCACGTCCCGCTGCCCTGCGGCCCCCGCCTCTCCTCTGCTGGTCCCCACAGCCGGTCTGAAAGCGCTTGCAGAGGGAAGAGCGGCATTCCTGGTTACGGCTGGACGCGGTGATCACTGGAGCAAGAGCTGAGCGGCCTCTTCCCTGCTTGGGAAGCAAAGGGAGTTACACGTCCTCCCTAATCTGTCTTCAGCCAAACGCTATAAATCTGTGGCCGTGCTGCAGCCCCCGGCGTCCCAATGACATCTCAGGGACACTCAGCCACAGCTCAGACGCGCGGCGGATGGTGCATCCTGATGGGTGGCCTAAATCTCTCTCCACGTCCCCCTCCGGCTCTGGCACGTCCCTGGCCACGGGTGGGAGGTGACCCAGTTGGGACACACATGTCCCCCAGGCCCTCGGGGCTTTGGCGAAAGCATCCCCGGTGCCGGGTCCTGCGCCCGTGCCTGGCTGCCCCCGGGTCCAGGTCAGCGCAGGGAGGGCGACCGTAGCCGCACCGCAGCGGCACGTGCCACCGAGCAATTCAGATCCGGGTGTTTTGGGTGAATTCAACCTTTGCTTTGGCAGCATCGCTTTTCTTCGTCCTCTCCTGCGGGGCTCAGCGGGGCCACGCGCCCTCGCAGCACCCTGCGCTGCTTCCCAGCGCCGTGTCCCAGCGCCCGGGGTGGCACGGGGGACAGGCAGGACCGAGCGGCACGGCTGCGCCCGGCGCCTGCTGCCAGCGCCGCCGGATCAATAACTTTCATCCGTATCGTTATGTGCCTTTGCAGGGAAATAAATTAGACGTGCAGGACACCGATGGGCCAATGTCAAGTCTTGCGCTGCGGGACAAACCAGCTCCTTCTGCATCCCAACAGGTCGAGGCGCGAATCCAGACACACGACACACGCCCAGAACTGGAAGTCAACCCCCGTCCTCTGCTTTTTTCTGGATTTCTTCACGTCCTGTGGTTGCTCTGGACGGCTAGACCCGTGTATGAAATGGGCCAGGGGAGCTTTCCCCATGGGGCAGACGGAGACATCCCGTCCCGCTGCCGGCTCGGGGGGAAGGTCCTTCCCAGCCCATCCGCGGACGTCGACTCAGGCACAAGAAGCCCATGGGATGACCCGAGCTGGGGGAGATGGACGGAGGCACCGGGCAGGTCCCCGCTCCAACCAGACAGCAGCCGCTCAAGGAGTGCAAAGCCCGCCTGCTGGGAAAAACGGAAGGGAAGAGAAAAGAAAAAAAGAATAGAGAAAAGAAGGAAAGAAAAGGGAAAAGAAAGGGGAAAGAAAAGAAAGGGGAAGAAAAGAAAAGGGAAGAAAAGAAAGGAAAAGAAAAAGAAAAGGGAAAAGAAAGAAAAGAAAAGAAAGAAAAAGAAAAGAAAAGAAAAGGGAAAGAAGAAGAAGAGAAGAGAAGAGGAAAGAAGAGAAGAGAAGAGGGAAAGAAAGAAAAGAAAGAAAAAGAAGAAAGAGAAAGAGAAAGAGAAAGAGAAAAAAGAAAAAAGAAAAAGAAAAAGAAAAAGAAAAGAAAAGAAAAAGAAAAAAGAAAAAGAAAAAAGAAAAAGAAAAGAAAAAGAAAAGGGAAAAAAAGAAAAGGGGAAAAAAGAAAAGGGAAAAAAAGAAGGGAAAAGTGCCTGACCATGGGCAAAGAACCGCGGCAGCGGCAGCAATACCGTGTTTCTGTGCGTACCCAGCTGCGAGCAGGGAGGTTTGCCCAGACAAGCAGCGATATTTCGCGATACGCGGCATTAATGAAACGCGAGGGCGTTTCCCGTTTCTGCGGCAGGGGAAGGAAAGGCAGGGGCTGGCGCTGGCGGCTGGCTGCCTGCTTGCACCAACCTGCGAGGCGAGAGCTCGCCTTCCTCTTCTTCTTCAGTCTTGGAAAGAGCTCTACGATTTCAGCCTCGATCTTTTTGGCAAAAAAGTGACAAACAGCTGAAACCCGAGGTCCCGTCGTAGGAAGCGCCAGGCAGCTCGAGCAACGAGCAGCACGACCAGCCCCGGCTGCGAGAGCCGTTGGGCCCTGGGTGTGTTTCAAGCCGGGCAGAAGCAGCGGCGATGGCCCGAGCAGGATGCCCGCGGCCGGGCGGGCGGCAGCGATGCTCCGGCCGGGACGGGAACCGCCAAACCTGCAACCACGGGTGGATTTTTACGCATTTTTGTAGCCACCCACTTTCCCAAACATGTCTTTCTCTGAGCCTGCAGCACCACAGAGACCCAAGAAATGCCCAGATCCCTTTCTGGGACGCCCGGTGCTGCAGGTAGCCCGAAAACTGCTTCTCTTTCCCTCCTCCCGATATCTGCCCCGGGAGCGAAGCCTGGGGCCGGGCCAGCCCCTTCCCAGCCCGCCCGAGCGGGCTGCTGTAGCCCGTTCTTTTCTGGGGCTGTAAATCCTGCCACTGAGCTTTTTTTCCTGCTTTTTCCTGTTTGGCAGCCGCTCAGGTTGTATTTGTGTTTTGGCTGCCAGCAATGCAGCATTTACAAACCTGCCCTGGATTTATCTGCTGCAGAGTCGGTCCCTAAATTAACAAATACAAAAGTTCGGGATGTTTTGGAAACGACAAGTTTCTAACGCCCAAGATGCGCGCCGGCCCTCGCCCGCCCACATCCCGCTTCTCCTGCCTCCAGTCGCTCCTCCTTACAGCGTCAGTCGGCTTTGGTTTCCCCCAAAATGGATTAAAATACGCATTTCGCTTTTCTTTCCTCCCTCCCTGCTGGGTTTGCCCCGCGCAGAGCCCATGCAACATCTCCGGGAGCGCTTCCCCACAGGTCGGGGCCCCCCCAGCCCTCCTAATCCCGGGGGTCCCCTGGGAGAACACGTGGCACCGCAGACTCCCCCCCACAGGCCATTTCTGTAGGGTCCTGAGTAGATTCTCTAGCGTCTAATAAAGCCTGAGCACCTACTCCAACACCTCTCCAGCGCACGCGTTTCTCCTCTGCCTGGTTGTTTAAGCGCACCAACTTGTAGGACCTGAATTACCTTTGGAAGTTCTAATGCTGTACCCGGTGGCTCAGCAGGTCCCGTGGCGCCGGAGGATGGGGACACGGCGGCAGAGCAGCCGCGCGAGCCGGCAGCTTTGGGGAAAGCGGGCTCAGGAGAGACGCTCTGCGGCCGCCCGGGGCTGACGCGGGGGGTTGAGCGTCCCGTGGCGATGCCACACCAGGGCTGCAGACACTGACGGTTCAGTTGACCAGCCCCAGCCCTGCCAGACCTCAGTGAATCCCAGACGGATACGCCCCATCCCTTTTCAGACACCAGCTCATCCCTGCTCGGTTTGGCTTGCAGGAGCGAAGCTGGAGCCGAAGACTCCGCACCCAGCGAGGCCGTGGCGAGCGGAGCTGGCTCACCCCGCATCCCGCTGTCCTGGGAGCACCCCGGGACCCCCCGGCAAGGCCTTTCAGTGCCACCATGACCCAGGTCTCTCCCCGGAACCCAGCCCTTTGCCACCACATTTTGGCCATCCTTCCCCAAAAGCATTCCCAACCCACGTGCCGAGGAGCAGACAACGGTGATGCGAAGTTACCATCCACCCAACGCCAATAAGCAGCGGATTTTAACCAAAAAAGGGGATTTTCTGGGCTCCTCAGAGTCTCACCACAAAGTCAAAACCCAGCCCTGAGCTCACCAAGTTGGGCACTCCCGGAAAAGTCACGCGCACTTTGAGAGCAATGGAAGAAGGTTTACACGGAGAAGATAAAAGCTCCCGTCTCCTCCCTGCGTACGGCACGTTCCTCAATAACACAGACGCACATCGTGTGTCAGCCTCAGGATTAACGCCGGTTTTTTAGACCTTCTCCCTTCCTCCCAGGTTTTCTCCACGGGATTTGATCTCTGCTCGTTCCCACGGTGCTCTGTAGGATGCACACCCGTGTCTCCGTGGCTTCCTCGCAGCATTAGCATTTTTGGAGAAACGTCACAGCAGACTCCGGGCGAGCCAGGGTGCAGCAAGACCCCGGGGGAAAGGCTTTAAGGTGTTGGCACATGTGGTCCCCATCCCCGGGAGTCCCCTGGAGAGGGTGGCAGGACCGCGGTGGGACATGTCCCCAGAGGACATCTCTGAAGGACGTTCCTCTGGTCCGCTTAGCAAGCGGAATGCCAAAAGCATGGTGACACCCAGGGCAGGTGCTGCTGTGACGTGCCAGAGCTGTTCCCAAGGGCTTTTCCCGTGACAGAGACGCTCTGCTCCGTAAAACAAACCAGCAGAAAGCAGGGATGGTTTTGGAGACATCAATCCTCCCCCCGGACACAGGGTCTGCATCAGCATCACGCCCCGGTGACGACTCCTGCTCCACACCCTGCACCCGCTGAGCAGATCCACGAGGGACCCAGCCCTGGAGAAGGACGGAGAAGCGCAGCTGAACCAGGGAAGATCTTTGCACCGTCCCACAAGGCTGAGCAGCCCCAGGCTGCCGCCGGACCCACCGCCCTCCCTGCGGCCGGCTGAGCCGAGCCAAGAGGTTAAACACACACTCATCAGCCACCCCCATTCAATCTCTTCCAGTGATTCAGTTCCACGCTATCAAAGCTGGCTTATAAAAGAGGTTTCCTTTCAAGAGCTGTCAAAGACTCATTACAATGGTGCCAACAACCCCAAAGCAGAGGTCTGCCGCGGTGCCGGGGGCAGAGCCTGCAAACGCTGGAGCCAACGGCGCTTGGCCAACCTGCGCCTACCTTCGCATTTAGGGGTTTTAATTGCTACGTGAAAGAAAACAGCAAGCGCTAGTAAACTTAACAGAGAGAAAATCGAGCTCAAATGAAAACAGCACGGAGGGGACAGGCCGGGACAAATGTAACATTAATAACCTCCATCGAGTTGGCAAGAGGCAGGATTCTTGCAAGGGAAATCGGTGGCTCCTTTTTTCTAATCAGAGTTGATGGGGACGAGGCAGAGGAGACGGGGACTTTGCAGGGCAGATGAGGATTTTGGTGCACCAGCCCGCAGGACAGAGACGCAGCCAGACCCGCTCCTCTTAGCTAGAGGGACCGGCGCAGACCGCGGTGTCCGAAGATGAAGCAGCGAGACAAGCCAGGGAGCACGAAGGTGCCAGCAAGGACGGAGCAACGAAGGTCTGAGCAGATGACGGCTCTGCCTGCGCCCCGGAGCAGGACGATGCTCGGTGCGTGACATCCTCGCTTCCCCGGCCCAGGAGACCAGAGAGCTCCCGCACCCCCAGCTACCCTGGTTTTTAAAGTCTCCTCTGCACTGCCAGCTCTTCGCTCTCTTCGCCTTCAGGGTTTAACTGTTAAGGCTCCCTCTGCGCAGCCATGACCCTGACGATCGGAAGAAGAAGAAAGCGGGTTTAATTCTGCCCCCATCACGCAGCCGGGCCCTGATCTCTCGACACCAGCATCAACCCAAAGCCACCGCTTACTTCCCTGGAGCTACTCCTCGTTTACATCAGCATAATTGATATGCTGGCTTGTTAGGTTTTAATGCACAGCTTCGAGAGCTTATTTAAAATCCATTGAAGCTTCCCCACTCAAAAGGATTTAAGACCCCCCGAAAAGCATGTTTGTGGAATTCTGCAAAGCCCCGAAGACAGAAGGACCGAACGCCTCCATCTGCTCCGCAGTGCAGCGGGAGCAGGGCTGTAGTAAATCAAGACGCGGTGATGCAGCGATCCCTCCCGCAGACGGCTTTGGCAGGCTCCGGTGCTCCGCTCCTGCCAGCGCAGACGGTGGACCTGGGGTGGGAGAAACCCCCCCACGAGCTGGAAGAAACTCCTGCGCTTCCTCCCAGTGTCCCCCCAAGAGGGATACCCGCGGCTCCGGGCTGGCAGGGCTGGGCACTGCCCCGATTACAGGCAGGGAGGTGGGGAGGACAAGCGGCCTCTCCTCTGCTAGAGCATCCCTCGGCCAGGGCTGCGCTTTGAAACGAAGCTGTCGGAGCAGGGACCGCTCCGCTGGGCGGGATGGACCTTCCCCATCACCCAGCCGGCAGCTACCGCCGGCCAAGCCGCTGCGCACGGAGCCGAGCTCCACACGCTGCTCCCGGGCTCCGGCGCTGCCGGGACGGGGAGAGGGACACGGCCGCACGGACACGCTCCTCGTGCCACGGTGGGAACCGGCCGCCCCGCGCCCTCGCCCGCCGGGCTGCTCGGAGGTGGGAGAGAGAGAAATACATCCCGGTGCAGCAAAGCGTCCGGCCCTTTGCTTTCGGCACTATTGCTTTGCGGGTTTGTCCTTTCGGATACCTCGCTGCAGTAAACCCTCTCCTGTCCCGCTCTCCGTGGGACGCAGCGCAGGCGGGAGGCGAGATCAGCAAAGTGCTGGTCCTTGACTTGCTGATCAGTAGAGAATAGGCCCCCGCCGAAGCTGCACATCGTCCAGGTAAAACACGTGGTGGAAGGAGAGATTCTGGGGATTTTCCTCTCTTTTTTTTTCCTAATTCCCATGGATTCCAGAAACATGTTCCAGGAGAAGCTGCTGAATATTCCAGAATCAAGAAAGACGAGACAACAAGCAAGAGGGGAAAGCAAATTGGGTGGCTCTGCTGTTTAATCTGTCTTTTTTTTTTTTCCTCCCTTTTTTCCCAGCCTGTGCTACCGCCCATCTCTTACCTCCCAGTACCCATCGCCCAGCGGCTCCCGCAAAGAGGCTGAACGCAGCAGACGTGGTTAGTTATTGCCTCATCAACCTGAGGACAAGGAAAAATGTTCCTCAACTCTTAATGCCGGATAGAGTCGGCTCCCTTCGAACGGGACGTCACGAGGGATGTGGGTGAGAGGATGGACAAAGGCGTTTAAAGGATGTTAAAAGCCTGAAGGACTGTCACGGACTGTGCACCTTTCTCCCGGTTAAGCCGCCCCGCGAGGCTGAAGCATTTCTTCCTCCTCTTCTTTCTTCTCCCACCCCAAAAGAAAAGAAAAATAAGAGGGGAACACGCCAAGTGCATATTTCAGAGCAAATCACTTTAAAAGCGCACTTAAAACTCTCGTGGCGCAGTTTGAGACACATAACACGTCCTCTCAAAGGAGATGGGATTTTTTTCCCCCATAAAATGATCCACTAACAGCTTTCCAAATGCACCGCGAGAGAATAATCGAAAGGCATAAAAACACTTGCCAGAGGCAGATTCCGTAGGATGCGTTTGCCAACGGCTCCCCCGCTGCGCCCGCACACCCGGGCGCTCGCACCCCCGCCCCGGGGAAGTTGCCCACGGGGGGGTCAGGGATGGGGATGCGGCAGCCCCCCAAAACCCCCAGGCACGAGGTCGGCTTCTCGCGCTGTTCTCCCTCCCAAAATTCGCACGGCCGTCAGCTTCCCAAAAAGTCCAAAGGGACCCCGAGGTCCAGCCCTGGGGCCGGCACCGCGAGCCCCAGGCGCCTCCCCCCGGGGCTGCTCCCGGCAAACGCAGCCCCTGAAAAGCAAACCAGAGCCGGAAAGCAGATTTAAACCAAGGAAAGCGGAGAGAGAAACGACGCGCAGCAAAGAGGCACCATTTACGTTTTTAAGACCAATTTAAGGTAACGATCGCTCGGCTTTCTCGCCTCTCTCGGCGCAAATAAAGCGGCAGAGAGGTACTCGAAGGAAAGGATGCTGGTTGGGGCATCGGCTCCTCAAGCGGTGCTCGGACACAATAAAATCTCAACTGGCAAAGCCGCACACACACCACCCCTCTCCCCGCTGTAAAAGGACTAATAACCCAAAAGCCGGAGCCGCCGGTGAGCCCAGCCAGCTAGGAGAAAGAATGGGATGGAGAAAAGAGAGAATTGGACGCTGCTTATGGGCATTTACTTAATTATTTAAAAAGCTGCAAAGAAAGACATTCATAAAAGCTTCGCTCAGAAGCGTGATCAGGCTTTGCAAAGGTTTTTTTTTTTTTTAAATACAATATGTAGAACTAGATAGCTGCTAGCAGCTGAATTAGCGAGTGAGCAAACGCAACGAGAGCAAGCAGCGCTCCGGAGAAACCCGTGGTCGCCCCTGCCGAGCCCCATCAGGTTGGGTACGGAGAAACCCAAGCGGGGTGTCAGCCCCGTAATCAACAAACGGGGTGGAAGCGCCGACGATAATGCAGAAAAATTGGGTTTATTTAATATGGAAGACGAAGAATTAGATGATGTATTCACGCCGTAGCACAATGAGACATTTTGTACTGCAACACAAACTAAAATAAACCAATAAATAGAGATTATTAATGCCAAACTTTAAAAAATCAGCAAGATCCAGAACAATTGAATCAAAGAGGTTTTAAAGAGCTGGCCAAGGAGTTCTTTCCAGCTTTTTTTTTTTTTTTGTGCTTTGTAAGTCCTTTTTAAAAGGCTACTTTAAATTACACCGGTGTTATTTATTTCCTTGCATGCTAAAACAACCCGTGTTGTCTTCCAAATCGCTGGTCTGACATTGAAGCTGGGCAAAACAAAGGAAGAGCTGAAACAGGACTCACTTAATGAAGAGGTGAGATTTAATTAGTGCCAATCAGCACACACTTCTGAAAAGCAGATTTCATTAAACCAACCTGAGCCTTTTTTTATGAGACTCCAAAATGAGTTTACCAACGCGACAGGGCGTTCGATTCGGCTGCGGGTGACATTTTGATGAAGAAGCCGGAACAATATAAAAATCAACACAGAACCTGTTAAATCTCTGAACAGCTGGTTAAGGCACAGCTGCCCAAATGTCAGGCGAAGGAGGGAATCGCCGCTGACGGGGATGCTCTGCCGGCTGACGAGTCACTAAATACCGAGGGCTGATAACGAACGCGGGCAAAGCAGTTTTACAGCCAGCGTAACACTAAAGCTCAGGCTAAGAGATTCCTCCCGGCCTTAAAAGCCATTAATAGGGAGGGTGGGGAAGGGGGAAGCGGCTGGTGAACACAGCGTAGGGGCTTCTCTCGCCTCCCACCCTCTCTGCGTGCACACAAACAGGGCTCCATCCGCAGCGCGGCGAACGTGCCCGCTGACGGTTGTTTTCCGCGCTGTGTTCGTGCTCCAGCTTTTATTCCTCTCCCGGGAAATCAGGAGCAAGCTCTGCAACAGGCGACAACAACAACAATCGCTTATTAGGACCATCGGAAAAGGAAAGTGCTGGAAATGGGGCTGCCCGCCTCATCCGAACGCAGGCGAGGCTTCGAGCGAGGGCAGCAGAGATGCTGCCGATGCCGCCCGGCGTGGGAGACGGAGGGTAAGCTGCAGCAAAGCAGGAGGCTATCAACAGACCCAGGCTTTTGGGGGGGTTATTTTGGCAGTTGCCACACGCTGGTTGGACAACGCGCGGGTTACGTATAAACCCCGCACCGGGAACGGGGCACGTCTCGCCCTGCGGCAGCAGGAGCAAGGCAGGACGTGGCAGAGCCGCGCTGCCCACCCCTGGGTGCCGCTGCTTTTGGTCCCAGACGTTTTGGTCCCGACACTTTTCCACTCCTGGAGAGGGCACGAGGCTCACCAAGCCCCACCATCACACCGGGGCCAGCTCGCCCTTCTTTTTTACCTAAATCGCGGGTGTTAGGAAGCCTCCTCCTGCGTGGAGGTTCCCCAGGGCCACCAAGCTCCGGGCTTGGGGACATCCCTCCCTGGAGATGCCATGACCACGGTCCCTGCCCAAGCTACGGACCCACCACCGCCCGAAGCGGTCGCTGCCGTAGGTAGAAGATGCCCTGGCTTAGGTCACTCCCCATCGTTGCTGGTTACTGCAGGGGCCTCCTGCACGCACACACGCTCCCCTCCAGCAGCGCGTCCAGGGAAGGACGCGCCGAAGCCCAGAGCCACCCCTCGCCCCGCGCTGGCCGCTGCCACCCCCGTCTCCTCGCACAGCCCCTTTAACGCTTTACAACCTTCACCGAGGGGGGGAAAGTCACTGCTCTGCTCAGCGCAGCCGATGCACGAAAAGCTCCGGCTGCCGCCCTCAGCTGCGGAGGGGGAGGAGAGCGGCGGCTGTAGGGCTGCCCTGGGAACATCTTTGGGGTGAAAAACAGCAGGATAGGGACAAAAGCACGGCCAGAGCCCCAGAGCTGGGGGGAGAAGCAGGAGGATTTCACATCAGCCCCAGGGCAACAGCCGCACAAGCCACGCGCAGGGGGTGCCGGGAGGACCCGGGTGGCCGGGGGGGACAGAAAGGGCCCTGTCCCGCCTGGCCCCACTGTGGCTGAAGGTGACAGGGAGGTTTGGGGTGGCAGGAGGAAGGACGGGAGCGGGGAGCTGGGGGAAGCAGCCCGGCAGCGGCTGGGTATTAGCGCAGAGGGGCGAGCGCCCGGCATCCGTTCAAACTCGGGTGCCTTTATACCACCGAGGGAGGAGGTTTTCTCCCAAAGGCACCAGCTCCTGCTCCGCATTCGCCCCTGCAAACCCGCGAGCAGCATCGCAGGGAGGAAAAAAGCAGGTCTGTGCTTCTGGGCACGCAGAGGCACCTTCCTCGCCAGCCTCCGCTCCTCTGCAAAACCTTCACGTCTCTGAAGAGGCGCAGGCGGAGAAGCAAACACTCCTCCCGACGCTGATGAGCCCTTTTGTACCCAGCCCGCGCGCTCCTTTACCTTTGGGCAGGGATAATAGGACAGCCTGAGCCAGGCGGCTGCTGCGAATGTCACCTCTTCGGAGAGGAGGACGGGGGGTGGCTGCCGTGCCGCAGCTCATCAGCGCTCTTGTCTGGAAGGAGTGGCGAGAGGAGGAAGAATTAATCCTGAGAGCTCAGCTCGTACCTGTGATTTCGGGGCCCTGGAGCATCCACCACCCCCTGCACTGTCCCGGGAGCAGCGGGGACCCATCAGCACCCCCATGGAGATGCTCCCCCCTCCTCGCGTGGTCCCTCCTCAGGTCTGCCCAGACACCGACTCCTCTCCCAGAGACCTGTCACAAACCGGGATTGATTTTTGCACATCAACAAGCCGGTCAGTGGCAACCGGGGGCCAGTACCTCCTGACGGCTCAGGAGCACGTCTCCTCCCCACCGTGCTCCCGAACCGCACGGCCACAGCCACAGCCACAGCCAGCCTGCTTGCGAAGCCCAGACGCTCTCATCGCTCCTCCCTGGAGAGTTTTACACCCAGACATGATCTTCTGGTTCATCTCCAGGCTGTGGCCATCACTGGTCCTTCCCCGCTCCCCTCTCCTCCTCCTCCAGGCAAAAGCAGGAGAGAGGAACACGGCGGACACGTGTCACATCAGGCACCCGGTCTGATGCTCGGCGACACGAGGCTCCAGAGCGAGGGTGCGAGAAGAACCTGGTCAGATGAGGCCTCCAGAGATGACTCAGACCCGAGGGAGGACACCAAAGGATGCACGTTACGGGCCTCCACCCAGGCGCTCTCGCTGCAGTGACCCATGAACGCGCTGTTTGCTCCACCCTGACTTTACGGCTGCATTTGGGTGCTCTGCTTTCACCGGAGGGCTGTCCCCGAGGAGAAGCTGGCCTGAACGCTGCAACACGGCAAGTCCAAGCGGAGGACGTGGCACTGGAGCAGAAAGCCATGCAGGACTGGCCAGAACCCGGCTCCTCCAGGGAACCGAGAGGCAGCACGTGGGACGTGCCCGGTGGGACACAAGGCAGAGACCAGATGAGCCACAGCTCCGATCCCCCTTTTGGCAAATTCAAGCGCTTCCCAGCGCTGGACCCTCTCCGACCCCCTTCTCTCCTGCGGGAGATTTATCACAAACCCTGAGCAACAAACTCGCACCAACAGCCTCCGACAGTGTAAAATATTCCAGTCGTCTTCTATACATAAAGCTTCCTCCAGCTTGCTGTATTAGTCTGAGCAATTAATTAGGGATTTGCCAATTCAACTTTAAACACCATTTTAGTTTAGTTGAAGGGGGGGGCAGGGGCGAGATATCCTGGTTAAAAAAGAAAAAAAGAAAAAAACAAAAAGGAAAAGCAAGTAAAGCCCTAACGACGGGAATGATTAAAGACAGGCTGGCAAACGGGCCCTTAGAAGACACGATCTGCAGTCAGCTCAGATCACACCTCTCTCATCTCTAACTAAAAAATAATCATCATCACAGCATCATTGCAAAGTCAATAACTTTGAGACAGTCAAGAATTATTTCCACTTGCTGCCTCATCACTTCTCCCCACCGAACGCAAGCTGAGAGAACTCTCCGGCTAGAGAAAAAGCACTTTGTCCTCATCTTTCCTTCGGGGAGGAACCCGACATGGCAGCAGGAGACCGTAGCTATTCGGATGGAGAGCAATTGTTTTCCCAACCAGACGAGTTCACGGATAACCACGACCGGCGAGAGCTTCCATCGCCGGGCGCAGCGCGTTTCTCTCAGCAAGGTACAAACCTTCTGGCTCTTCACGGACAAGCCCTGGCCCCGAGAGCCCCGTGGGAGCAGAGAAATCCTCCCACGTCCCCATCGCCGACGGGACCCGAGGACGCCGGGTGCCAGGATGGTGCCGTCTTCCCTTTCCTGTTCCTCACGAGCCGCTAAATCTGTGCAAAGCGGCAATTTCCATATATACTGCACAGGTACGGCACGGGGATGGGCCACTGCCACGGTGGAGAACGGAACCAGCGACAGAGGATAAAGCTGATTTGAAATCCAAGGCGGCATCTAAAGGCGACCCAGCGGCAGCCACGGATCAAACCCACGCCCCTCGCATTCACGCTTCGTCTCTCATCAAAAGCTCTCCCGGCCCTGCCGAAGGCAATTAATTAGATTCACCTTCTCAGAGAAGATCGGCACCTTTTGTTATTTTCCAAGAGCAGGGAAGGTAAAAAAAATTAAAAATAAATAAATAAATAAAATCACAAAGCAGCAGTGCTTTCACCCAAATTATTTTAAAAGGCGATTATGAAGGATAATCCTCTTAAAAATTAGGTGATGGATTTCCATTAAACCAGTTCTCCATTCACCTGTTCGAGGGTCCCCGTCGGCCCGATGCTGGGGGACACGTGCGTCCCCGCAGCCGCCCGGATCAGTGAGGTGCCGGCCTCCCCTTCCCACCTGCCCAGCCCACGCCATCGCAGCTGCTCCTTAGATTTTTTCACTTTTCCTCCAATTTAAAATAGAAAATGGATAAAGCACCCATTAAAAAATAAAGCAAGCCGTGGTTTGTCTTGGGTTAAGGTGGGGTTTTCAAAGGACATCACCCCAGTCTGCTGGAAATCAAGGGCAACGAAGCTCGGCAGCGGCCTCTAGTCAGCCCTTTGAAAATCCCGGCTTTCATCCGGGTTTGAGCAGGAAGCACGAGGAACGCCAAGCGTCCGGCTGCCCGCGCAAACGGGGCCCCACGCGCCGCCAGGGCAGCGTCCCGGCTTGTCCGTCCCCCTGCCGTAGTCACAGCTCCCGGGTCGGGCCCAGCGGGAGAAAATGTATTAAAATCCAAATGCCCATTAACAGGATAAAAACTCTCCCGGGTAGACCCGCCGGCCAAAGTCGGCTCTCCAGCCGCCGAGCCGTGCTGCTCAGAGACGGACCCCACGCCTGGGAGAGGGAGCGGCTTCAGAGACGAGGTCTAGAGCTGGGATGAGAAAGCAGGTAGCCCTGGGGAAAAAAAAAAAGACGGGGGATATTGATTTATTACACTAAATACTTTGGATGTCTCGCTGCCGGCGGTGGTTCTCCGTGAAAGCCCCCCAGATGTGCTGCCGTACACGCGCTCGGCCGCAGACAGCAAGCACAGCGCGGCGCTAACAGCATCTCTCTGTCTTTCTCAGTGAGGACCATTCTCAACAGGGGAGCTCGTAAAGACAATTCTCCAGATGCCACCAAGTTTCTGCTGAGCTTGACCCACCTGCGCACGAGAAGGACCCTCTCTCTCCCCCCGGGGCCGTTATCCTGACAACGACCGTGCGTGCGATGGAGGAGCGTGGGCTCCACGGGCTGCTCGGGGCAGGTACGTACCCTGCACCTCGCCCAGGAGAGCTTCGCAGAGACGGAGTCGAGCGGGACGCAGCTCCTGACAAACACAACTGGGGCACCTGCCCTACTCCCAGCCAGCCCTCACTTGGCGTCTGCCCGGCCTGCAAGCCGCTGTTTGAGACGGATTTCAGAAGAGCCAAGCATTTGGTGAGGGGTCTGGAGCACAAGTGCTGTGAGGGGCGGCTGAGGGACCTGGGGGGTTTGGCCTGGAGAAAAGAAGCTGAGGGGAGACCTTCTCGCTCTCTGCAACTCCCTGAAAGGAGGTTGGAGCCAGGGGGGGTCGGTCTCTTCTCCCAAGGAACAGGCGACAGGACGAGAGGAAACGGCCTCAAGTTGCGCCAGGGGAGGTTTAGGTTGGATATTGGGAACCATTTCTTCCCCGAAAGGGCTGTCAGGCCCTGGCACAGGCTGCCCAGGGCAGTGGTGGAGTCCCCATCCCTGGAGGGATTGAAAAGCCGTGTAGATGTGGCGCTTGGGGACATGGGTTAGTGGTGGCCTTGGCAGTGCTGGGTTAATGGTTGGACTCGATGATCTTGGAGGTCTCTTCCAACCAGAACGATTCTGTGATTCTATGGTTTTGCTGTACGACACACGGGCAAAGCTCAAGGCTGCTCTCAGCAGCATCTCCGCGCCATGAGCTGGAGGAGAGCAAGATGAGACGCGACTCAACATGGCTCTGCTTATCCAGAGCTCCATGGCCGGCAGGGAGAAGTTTGCAAACTAAACCTAAAATCTGGCCCCAGCCCTACAAGAGCTCAACCAGCATCACCGGAGAGCCATCGCCCACCCGGAAAGGCTCCGGCAGCGCGTCGGTAAGAGCAAACCTGCCGTTACAGATCCCATCGTAGCGCGACAGGGCAGACAGAGTGCTGTGCTGGAACGCCACGCTGACCTTTACAGACATGATTTTTCCCCCTCAGCTCCTGCTCTCCGGTCCTGGCCGCAGCCGGAGCGGGACATTCATCACGGTTTACCATCAGGATTGCGGGAGCGGAGCCGGGGGGGAGCGGGAAGGGAAATGGAAGGGCGCCGTGACCAGGCAGCCGCGTTTGGCGCTCGTGGTCCCGTCTCCGCTTCCCATTTGTCATCGCAGAAATAATAAGAAAGTGAAGCCAGCTGTAACGATCCAGTGTCTGCCTAAAAATACGCACCACGGGCAGCAGCTTTATGGCTGCCGGTTGAAAGGCAAGCCAGCGTGGCCTCTGCTTTCCTGAGCTTCCCGAGGATACGTCAGCTAAAGGCATGGCGGGGATGCACTGCAGCGAGTCTCTGCCCCGAGGCACAGAGCCCACCACGGCACCCGGGGAGAGGGACCCCGCCAGGACCCCGCCAGGACCCTCGCTGCGGGCTGCTGACGAGCAAAGCAACGAGCGTCTGCTCCTCCGAACGGGGGAGGTTAATTACTGTGATCAAAAATATCCAGAGGGAAAAATGTTACACCAGATATTAGCAATTAACCCAGAAATCTAAACATCACAATTGCTGCAATTAATAGGATCCTACACTCGCGCTAATTACCAGTCTGCGCAAGGGGCGGCTGTGCCGGGAGGGCGGGCGGGCGCCTGCGGAGCCGCCGGAGCGGCAGATCCCGGCCCCAGCTGGGGATGCTATGGGGGGGTCCCATCTAGAGCCGTGCCAAAATGGAAGTGGCAGGGGCGACTGGAGGGCTCGAGGGGGTCTCCTGCCTTCAGAGCTAGGCCAGGGTGCTCAGGGTCTTGCACAAAGCTCGTTAAACCTCCAGCAAACCAAACCCACTCGCGGTGGCATCGCTGCGTGTCCCCAGACCGGTGGGGACGGGCTGTTCCGCAGCACCGCAACCGCGCAGGCTTTAAGCCGGGAAAGGAGCTGATCCTGTACCCAGGCTCACCCCCGGCACGACCCTCCCCGGTTATGGTGGGCTGCAGAGCACGCCACGACCATGCCAAGGGCGTCACCGTGTGCCAGGACAGTCCCAGGGAACACATGGGGCGTGGAGAACACCGCGTCTGCTCCACGTCTCCAGCGGCCAGCGTAGGAGAAGGCACCCCATCTCCTTGTTTTAGGAGCGTTGAAAGCACAGGAACACCGAGCCAGGTGGGATAAAACAACCACCCAACGCCTTTTCCTTCCTGCCCCCCGAGCCCAGCGCAGACACAGCCCCGTCACATCCCCACCCGAAAGCAGAGCCGCCTCTCCTCCTCCTGCCAGCAGGTTTAAGCAGGAGGGAGGATCCCGCCTCCTCGCCGGCACTTTTACAACATTTTAGCTCATTTAGAAAGAGGTTTCTCTGCACAGAGCAAACGCTCCCGCTAACAGCTGCTTTGCTCTTTAAGTCACCTGTTGGTCCTTACTCCCAGCACGCAAATTCCGCTATCGAGGGCAAGGCGATGCAATATAATGGATGTGATGTCAAGAAAAATTAAATCAAATGTCAGGATAAAATTCCAGGGGGGAACATACTTTTATGATTCATAATGCCAACCAATTATCCCCGTGACAGGCCGAACGGCAGTATTTTATCATGCCTAGCAGCCTGGAAAGGGAGTTGTGCAAATCGGCTCATAAAAAGATCCTTTAACAAACTCGGCAGACGTTGTAACGATCACTAGCACACACTTCATTTTTCAACCCCAAATGACAAAAAAAGAAACCCCGGCACTCGGCGTGTGCCAGAGCTGATGTATTCCCAAGAAAAAGCAGCTCTGCTGGGGAAACGCTCCGGGTGCCCCATCCGCTCCCGTGCTCGATGTTTCTCCTTTCGCCCACCAGCACGGGCAGGGCTCAGCCATCCATCCTAAACCCGCTACGGATCTTTTCATTTTCAACAGCTGACACGCTTCAGCGCTACTTGCTTTGGGCACCGAGACATAAAACCGAGGTTACATTTCCATCAGAAACACCAAGTAATTTAATATCTCAGCCAGGTACGAAACAGCGCCCTTGGCGATGACTGCCCCCCAAATTACATCAGCCGATGCGATGCGGCGGCGGATCAGCCAGGCACCACGGCCAGGCGCAGCAGCAGGCGAAGCGGCGCTAATAGTTTATCGAGGCTGAATGTATTTTGTTTGTACATAACGCTTACCCCCGGTGTCTCATCAGCCGGCGGAGCGGAGCGCGCTGGAAGGGCGGCGGCAGGAGGCGGCAGCCTGATGGGAAGCCACCGCGCCGAGAGCGACCCAGGAGATGGCAGCAGAAAGCCCACGCAGCCTCCGGGTCAGGCTGCAAAGCAGGATGCCCTCAGAAAACCTCCAAATACCGAGCTTTGATGTGGAAAATACAGCACTCGGTGCAAAAGAGCGTGCAGGGCTAATGGGAGTCAAGCCGCCAAAACCCAACAAAAAAATCAGCAGTATTTTTAATCCCTGGCACCACCACCCTGAAAAGCAAAGGAAAAATCTCAGGAAGGAAAAAGCTTCCCGGACTGGAAGTATTGGTCTTGTATGGAAGCGTTTGCAAGATCACAAAGCGTAATCACATGAACTCGTTATTTTGTAGGACCTACAAAGTACTTCATACTTCAACGTCTTAAAGCACAGAAAGGCAGGAGGCAGCTGCACCTCTGCCAGCAAAGGTGGAGGCATTTGCACGAGCAATCGCTACATAAACCAGGGCGGATTAACCAACACCCGGCCCTGTATCCCAGCGCCGCCTCTGTCCAACAGAAGGAACAGCCTGGGGTGAAACACAGCAGAGTTTTTCTGGCTCAGAAAAAGCGTATTTGGACCAAAAGGGGGAAAGACAGATTCCACCTATTAAACCAAACCAGCCACTGAGACTCAGACACTCTCCCCAGCTGCTCTTTCCTAAATGGTGTTTTTAGCCCTAGAAAAAGACAAAGGTGAGCTCAGGACCTCCCTCTGCGCCGGGGCAGGGACCCAGCCAGGGGGAGACGCGCTGGCGGAGCGGGAAGGACCTTCGCCTGGCTCTTATTTGCATCACATGGACCTTTTCCAAGGGAGCAGGTTAAATATTTGCATCCTGGAGATACAAAAGAAAAACCAAGCCACCACCAGCCGGGTCCCCGAGGAAGAGGTTGCCGAGGCTTTCCATCCCTGCTAATAAAATATAATTTCTGGCCAGGCCAGGATCATTTTGGAGAGGTGTTTAATTGGCGCTTACTGCGGTAGCGCTCCAGTCCCCTGCCAGGACGGGACAGTTAATGAAACGGGCAGCAGCTGCTCCTGCTCCGCTTGCAACAACGGGGTTGTAGGAGGCAGTGCCAAGCCACCGGCTCATCGGCCCTCGCCGCCCGCCCGCACGGACGCCTCCCCAGCTCCCCCGCCGCTCCACGCAGCCGCAGGGCTGACGGCAAAGGGATTTTTTCGGCTGTTTGTTCCCAGCCCGTGCCGAAACGCTGCGGTGCTTCCCTCGCCGAGGCCGTGGAGGGTGGCAAAGCCGCGTCCCCGGGAGCCCGCGCTGTCTGCTCCCAGCCCGGGGCCCGCTGGGGCAGAAGTGGAGCCCAGATGGTGACGGGCTGCCCTTCCCGCCGCTGCTCCGTGGGACGGGGCCGGGAGCATCCCTCCTGCCTCGCGCTTCGCAGGGCGACTTCCACCCGGACCGTTCCTCTACGAGAAGCGAAAGCGAAGACACCGACAAACCAGGGGCAGGGCAGTTGTGCTTACAAAGCCCCGCTCTGCGCCGGGACAGGCACCCCCATGGCATAAGCCAGTTTTCTCAGCAGGTTTTAGCACTGTACCCCAACTTTTTGGCCATCCACAAACCTCCAGAGCTGCTCCATCATCACCACCCCGGACCCGGGTAACCTTTGCACCCTCCCAAACACGCATCCCCCCCTCCCAGGGGCTGGCTGGCCCCGAGGGTCACCCGCAGCCGCCACGCGGGAGCCCCAGCATCCCCGGCCGCCGCACGGCGAAGGAGCCCCCGAGGACCCTGCGCAGGCAGGTTTGAATAGGAGGGTTGACGCCGTCCCGCTGCCACATGACACAGCACCCGAAGGGCCTTAAAATAAACTTCCCCTCCTTTCTCACGCATGATTAAGCTTCCTCCCGAAAGCGCGTGTGCGTGTGCGTGCACGTGTGCGTACACACACGCGCGTGCTCCCCACCGCGCCGGCACCGCAGGCAGCAGCGCACTCATTATGTTTTAAATAAAGCGTCTTTAAAATCTCTCAGAATTTAGCAACAATTGCCATGGATACCAATCACTGAAATCCCTCCGTTACTATGGCAACACCTTTCCCATCCTGCCTATTTATCCTGGAGCTGACACACCATTTATCGTGAGTGATAGGAAGAGAATTTGATAGCAACCTTCCCCAAGTGCATGGAAGCATAAAAATCCTCAGCGAGGAAATAACTATTAATAGAGATAAAACCGCTACGGCATGTATTAGCCCCAGACCGATGGCACACGGGGCGCGTTTCGTGCCCGCGCATCGCTGCTAAACGCCGAGGACAACACGAGCAAAACGCAGCCTCCGGCGAAAGGGAAGGCAGGAGGGCTCAGTAATGGAAAACACAAGCGCACACCATTTTTTTTTTGCACGTTTAACACGCAAATAATTAACACGAGAGCCCGCAAGAGCGAGGCTTTGTGCTGCAAAGGGTAACCGCGCTGCTGCGGTGGCACGGGGCTGCTTTAGCACAGGCTGCTCGCAGCCTCCTCAAAAGCCTGCGGCGACGCTGGGGGCTGGCAGCAAGCCCTCGCCGGGGCTGGCGGCACCGGAGCACGAAACCACCTCCTCGCCCCAGGGAAGGGGCTGCCGGGGGAGCGGAGTCGGCAACCCAGCCAGGTGAACCATACATAAACGGCTCACGCTAGGTACTTACGGCGCCCGCCGGGGTAATGTTCGAGAGGCCCGAGATCTCCACAGTGCTTATTTTCACAATCTACCCGACAAGTCAGCACAGTGTATTATTTCCCGCATCTCCGAGGGTCAAACTCGGCAGAGCCGGTGCCTGTTGGTGAATTGTTTAACTCAACCCGTTGCCCCAAAGCACAGAGGAGCTGGACGTGTTAAGCACAAAGAGACTCTTGCAGTCGAGCTACAAGCGCTCACATGCAAGAGCCTCCAGGCTCTTACGCACCAGCAATCAGCCCGTTTGCAGCACAGACTGGAACAAAGCCTCTCCCCGGCGCTTCTGATCCCGCGCCAGAGCGCCGAGCGTGCTGCGTGTCAGAAACGCTCAGCGACCAGCCAAAAAAAGGGGAGCAAGCCTTGCAGAAGGAATCTCACCACCCTCACAGCCCTTCTTCCCACACTTTTCATGAAATAGGGGAAAAAAAGGCTCCAAGCCCCTGGGAGCGAGATCCCTCCCAACATCAGTGCTCCTGTGACCCTCCTGTCCTACAGCCTAAGGCACGGTGATGGTGACCGAGAGGAAGGACAGCAAAAAATGAGGGAAGGACAGCAAAAATGAGGGAAGGACAGCAAAAATGAGGGAAGGACAGCTAGCAGGAAAGAAGAGGGCTCCATCCTCTATTTATTTTCCCAAGCTGTGTTACCATTAAGACTGTTTATTTCATCCAAAAGAGCTTCACGCCTGAAGGGCAAGACATAGCTCCAGGGAGCGGGACCCAACCGCTCCTTCGGGAAGGACGGAGCACAGGCTGTCACAGGGAATCACCCTGAGGACACACTGACTCGTTCTGTAGGGCGACAGCAACACGCTGGCTCCATCCTTTGGTCTCCATCAATGGCAGACACCGAGTATTTGGGAGAGCAGCTTCGTATTTCTCTCGTGCCTCTGACAAAAGCATCAGGATCCATCCAGTGACCCATGCCTGGGAAGAGCAATTTGAGCAACAGAGTCTGCTGCTTTTCCATGTCATGCAGAAACGCGTCTCTGCAATGGAAGTCACCGCTCAAAGCCTTTTGATTGATTCAACTGAATTTTAGGAGCAGACTGTCCAGACACTGATATTACTATGCAGATCTAGGCCTGGGAAATGGACCAAAGCTAATAGAAATTCAGCACAGCCACTGACGATTTGTACAATTACGAGCCGCTATGAATCAAAAGGTTAACTTTCAGACAGATCCTTGTGGGAGAACCCTTAGAGATTGATTTCAAATTTCTTACAGTATTTAGTCAAATCTCTTTATTAGGGGACAGCAGCAGTCTCCGTATCACCGAAACGAGAAGGCTGAAGGCTACGCAGAGGTTAGCGCAGGACACCTGCAGGGACGGCAGCGCGAAGCAATCCAGCGTAGATGCTCTGGAAGTCCTGCGTTTCCCTGAGCTCATGAGCCATGAGGAATGTGAATTGACTGCAACGCACAGAAAGGCCGTTAATTACAATAACGCAAGTCACTGCAAACATCTGTGATTAACAAGAGGGCTCCAGGAGACCGAAGGAAGGGGAGCAGACCGCACACCGACACAGCACACCAACTACCGCAGTCAAGATGGGAGAACATCGAAGCTCAGACCTTGACGCTGTTGGGGGAAAGGCTTGCAAAGCACGGAGCCGGCACGGCTGAGAAGTCCCGGCGAGGTTTGCTGTTTGCACAAAAGCCTACACAAAGAAAACCCCAATTAAAGCAGCTTTCTGCGATGCTAAATTAGGACAGTGCTACAAGTACGATCAGCTGCTGTCAAAGGATGCCAGAAGCATCGGGAAAGCAGCAGGAGGACGTGTCCATGTGCAGTACCCAAAGCACAGGCTCTCAAGAGACACCATCCCACGGGAAGGCCAGGGTGGCCAAGCTGGTACAGACCGAGCCAGCACTGCCGCAGTGGGGCAGGCGCTGAGGGCAGACATATCCAAGATGGCGAGCGCAATCGATCTTCCCTAGCCAGCCCCTGACCTGCTCTGCAGCCCCACAGCCCAGCCACCAGGAAGGACGGAGCCGTTCCCTTCCTTCCGAGGACCACTCACCCGCTCTACAAACACGAAACCTTTAAACGCACAAGATAAAATGAGATCAGGCAGTTTGAAGAAGCCACCACTTACATATTATTTCTCTCTCCTGTTTCTTATACAGCACTTTATCTCTCTTTAGCTATCATTCGTAGTTGTAAATATACATGGGACTTTCACGGATCTATAAAATCCAGAAAAAAACATCATAAACTAAGCTCAGACATAGGACTATTAAATAAAAAGACCAGAAGGAATCACAGCATCTTCCAGCCTGATTTCCTGCGCAAGAGAGACTAGAGAGTTCCTCCCCCTCCCGTTTCACATCCGATGACACAAATAAGGAAACTGAGAAAAGCACCGGCATAAGAATCCAAAGATCTTTCCCCCATTAGGAGCAAACATGCACATAGTCAAGAAAAACCAGCCAGCTGGCAAGATGATGCACACTAAAAACGCAGCAGCCCCTCCAGTACTTGGAGGCATTCTTTGGGAGAGCTGGGGTGTCTTGAAATCAGACGTTTTGATCTATGAATTGTTATGCTGAGTCTTGCTCCGTGGGGAAAAGAGGAAGCAATCAGCATATTAAGAATCCTTTGAAGGTATTTTTCCTAACCATTACAAAAGAAAAAGGAAAAAAGAAAAAAAAGAGATACACATTTGAGCCTCAGGCCCTAGCTCAAGGCAAAGGAAGATTTCAGAGACTTGAAGCCCAAGCGCCATGCAATGGGCTCGAGGGCGATCCCGCACAGAGGGACGAGCACGTGAAGGCTTAAAAAGCACAGCCAGGCGCAACACCCAGGGCCGCGGAACTAGAACTGCCACCCTGGAAACGGAACCCGGTTTGCACCAGCTCTGCCAGGAGAGACGTGCTGGAAAAACGTTTGCTTTGGAAACAGCAAACAGATTGACTGAAGGACACCTTCATTTCTCCTGACCCGTTCAGCTCTTCTTGTTACAGGCTCAGAAGAGCGGTACGATCTACACGTCTCGCCGTATAGCAGGAGGCACGTTTCAGAATTCCCCTAACCTAAACACTGGCTGCATTGGAGCTCATACTAAAGGAAAGTCAGCCAAAGTTTCTAAGTTCTATGGCCATAACAAACTTGTCCTTGAGCAACATCCAATCATCTACGTTTGTACAAACACCGAGAGAGCTCCAAGAATAAATTCTCTTCACACTTACCAACAAGGGACAAGCAAAAATGCCACACGGCAGCCCGGGGGACAGCGGGAGGTGCTCTAAGTGCCACCACATCACTATCGCTTTCCGTCTTCGTCAAAGTTCTCGGATGGGACCAGTCCCCCTCCCTCCCCAACCCTCAAACAGGTTACAAAACCATTACTATGCACAGAGATGGATGCAAACTGTTAGACACATTCATTAAAAAAAATCTTACTCTGCAGGCTAATCGCCTTAAAACCAAGCTGCTCTACATAGCTACTGTCCTCATTTGAATTCAGCTTCGATGTGGATCCGCAGAGGCCTCAACCACAGGGCTTTGCCTCCTTCCTGGCATTTCAGTAGATTATCTCCATGCTTTGCCATCGCCTTGAGATTAAGTTTGTTTTACTACAAATTCAGCTGATATTTGCTCTGTGTTCAACCGGCACTGCTCATGTTGTCTGTGTTACAACATACAGCACGCAATTCCTAAAAACCTGCGGGACGGCTCAGCTGCACTTTCCCCACTCAGCCCCGAAAGCAGGATCGAGGGCAGAGCGAAGGCTTAGTGGAACCTTTCCGTGAATCAAACCCCCCTCACGTGTCAGCGAAGCCACTCGGGCTGTCTGGTTTACGGGAATCAGTAACAGGCACGACATGCCTCGTGGGAACATTCCCAACGGCTTTGAGAAAGAAAAAGCAGTATTAGGGGACCTAAAATTAGACTGATACGCAATACTTAGGGGCACGTGTACGCTCTTCTGCTCCAGCCTAGCGAACAGGTAGGACATTACATTTTTGGAAGCGTCTAGCTCCAAGTGGTAGAGTCAGGAATTTTGATAGGTTTTGAAGTATGGCAGCAGCAGCTGGCAGAAGGGAGCCTGGGGTGTAACGCAGCTCCTTTTCAAAGCACCAGCCTCTCTTGTGAGTCACTGCTGGCATAAAAGGATCTCAGGAAACAGCAGAGCCCCCAAGACACATGGTGCAAGAGATGAAAGATCTGGAAGGAAGGAGCAGCAGGAGTGAGAGCAACAGCTTCTTTCTCCCTCACCCCAGAAGAGCTGGTTGCAGCTAAGCGTGATGTGGACAGAGAAAGACCAGGATTGTCCTTCCTTTCCCCAATTAAAAGTGATAGATTACACACTAATACTCAGGGGGGAAAAAAAGAGAGAGGCTAATCCTCATCCCAGTTTTGAGGAAGCTCCACACCAAGTTCAAAAATGAGGGAAGAAACAATGAGGGTCAAGTATCTGAAGGTGGAGCAGGAAAAAAAACAGAAGGCAACAGGGACACGGGCGCAGGCATCCCAGGACAAGAACCACGGAGGGCGAACCGGAGAGGCAGTACCTGGACAGTACGGAGAGCCTCCCATGGGGCAGCCAGCCGGCACCGGTGGTACCAACACGAAGATAAAAGCTCGTATTCATCATATTTAATACGAGTTTTGCTCCACTGGCTCCAAGGAAGGACAGCTGCTCTCTCCAACAGCATCTCGTCCCGCGAGGGCTCAGCAGTACAACTCAAACGCTATGATCTAGGCTCGAAGATCGGTGCCCACACAACACCATCCTTTCTGACTGCGAGCTGGAGAACAGAGTAACTCACAAACCATCTTAAGAAAACAATTTTTATTTCTTTTTTTTTTTTATTTTTTTTCCCCCCCTTTTTTTGAAGTTCTGATGTTTACAGATACGCTTTTATTCCGGTAATAGAGCTTCGCAGCAATAAAAATCACAATGCAGCTAGCAGAGCAGCTGAACTAAGACCCATAAACACCAGCACAGAAAACAATGGACAACCACCAATATTTCTATACATGAACTATTATTTTAATGTCACATTTTGACAATTGTAAATGGTCTACAGAATGTACGTGGGCAAAAGGCAATAAGTGAGTCTTTTGAAACACTAGATGTATAATAAACAGCGCATTATCAACATTTACATGATTCACATCAAATTGATGACATCCTAAATGTATTCCTTTTAAAGGATAGAGATTTTTCAATAAAATATTACATTTCATTTAATACTCTGGTACAATACTTCATACATTGCAGGAAAAAAAAATAAATGCAAGGTCTACTCCACCTAATAAGAGGATCCTTTTTCATTAGTCTTTAGTACTGTAATAAAAAAAAAAATCACAATAATGTCATAAATAAACAGGCTTGAAATTATTAATTACGTTTCACTATTTAAAAGGGAGAAATTAAAAATTAATTTGAAATAATGAAGTTATGGGTAGAAATTCAAAACCTGACAACACATCCTAGTACCAGCTGTGATTTTTCCCATCCCTACAACAAAAAAGGAAACAGGTTTTATAACTTCGTTAGCCATATCCTAGTTAATCGTGTTTCAAACACACATCTTAAGAGGAAAAAGTAAAGTTTGGTCAGGATTAATAGGAGAACCAATCAGTCCTAACAGCAGTTAGCTGAAATTAAAGTGTACGCTATAAAACATTCAGTAAATGAAGTCTGCAGCAAATTCATGCTGGCATAAATTATTGTGCCTTAGGAGTTGGGTTAAAGTTTCCCTTGTGATATAAAGTCTTCTACAACAGAACACTTCAGAACTGCATCCCTTTTCCATTCCAATGATACAGCAAAAGCTTGTAAATGAACGCTTAAAATTTATTCCCTAAAAACTCACTAGAAATACACGAAACCCACATTCACTTATCTCCCCTGAACCAAAGGACATTTCTCTTTCTTGCTTCATCTGTCACAAACCCCAGCCATTGTTTAAAATAATTTTTAAAAATGCTTTAAGAAGCATCCCTCTCTTGCCGGTGCACGAAAGGCAGACAGATTTTATTTTGCAAGGTCTCCCCTTTGGTATTCAGCAGGGCCTAACACTCCAGTTGAGAGGAGTATTTATTCACAATCTTTCAGATTCTGTCCCCCCCTCATTGACACTCTTCCACCATAAGCTCCCCAGGATTAACACACGTTCTGCAGTAAGAATTCCCTGGTTCCAAGAAAAAAAAAAAAAATCCTACAGCGGCAGGTTCTAAACAGCTAAAATGAGGTCGTAAGAGGCAACTTTACATTGGCCGTGCAACTGATTGCTGCTTATACAGGTCAATCTTTTAAGACACGTCACATTAACTGAGTTCATAACAGTTCAGATTCATTCAGGATCCTTCTCTCGTTTCTCTTTACTTTTCCCCCGACTTTTCAGTTTGGTGCAGAAGAGCTCCAAACCTGAACACGCCTTCCACCTTGCTGTAACGTATGAAGTGTAGAATTTGTCTAACTCTGCGCAAAGTTTTCGACAAATATTTAGTTGCTGTCAATTGCTCTGTACAAATACCAACACTTACAACTGACCCCTGTTCAGCAGGGTGAAGCTGCAAATAAGGACAGGAGAGGAAGCAGGCGATGTAGAATAGGTAACTTGCTACCGAATGAATAGATTGATCTCATCGTTACTAGAAATTTTAGACCTAGAAAGGGCACAAGTATAACTAGAGTATAAGGCTATGACATTAAAACACGTATTATGGTATGCTGGTGACAGGAGTTCCAAAAAAAAAAAAAAAAAAAAAAAAAAAAGAACCCAAAGCCTCAAAAGACAAAAAGGACAATTGGCAAAGTAACAAAATTCTGCTTAACATTAAAGAAGCACCTTCATTCAGTTCAAACAAAGTGTTCAAATATTTGATTTTGCAAAGCACTCTCAGGAAACGGTAATGTAATCTCCCACTTAACCTTTCACAAAGCTGCATTAATTACATTCCAGGCTTTAGCGTAATTTCACTGGTAAGGCCAGCAACGCAATTCCATTGGCCCTGCACCCCCGCACACAGCGATTTAATGCAGCGTTCACCATCTGCACCTGCTGTTATGACAATGGCAATAATTCCTTAACACCACTTAAGTCACAGAACTCCCCCAGAACCGTGGGGAAAGACGCTGGTAAGACACCACGGGTACCCGCTCCCAGGGACCGATTCTGCCCCTAACACACACACGCGGCTGCTGACGGCTTCAAGGGGAGCTTTTTGTCCAGATAGTTGGACAGAGCAAACAAAGGGAAGAAACCCAATTAACTGGCAGCTTAACAGCAGTTCTCCGTTCTAGAGTCTCCAGAAGAGGACTTTGTCTCATTGACAACAATCAGAAGTGGTTTCAGATGAACGTGACTTTTTAAAATCGAATAGGGACAGCAAACTCAATGCAGCTCTGAAAGGCACTTCAGGTAAATGGTAATAAACTCCTGCCTGATGAAACGATCCAGAACAAGCCTGCTGGCCTTGCTGCCCGTGCTGCCCTTTTCAACTAAGGCAATTTTAGTGGATAGCTAGCTTCCATGCACTGCTTTCCCCACACAACTTCAATTTAGCCACTTACACTAGCGTAAGGCCTTACTAAAAAACCAGAAGGCTCAACAGCTTCCACCTCCCCAGCAGCAGGGGAAGAGGGTTACCTTGCACTAAGGTAACAGCCTGCACGGTGGGTTACTTGTTTCACTGTTTTTAATATGTTGTCAAGGTGTCATCATGCAACTTTTAAAAATACCTTAACTCTACAAGTTCAATCTCTTGCTTAATAGACGAACACAGACGAATTAACATAGGCAGTGTCCTCACAAACCGCTAGGCCACTGTCTTTTGAGAGAGACAGTACATTTCTATTTTGGGTAGAGATCATGTAAAAGCAATTTCATTTGATGTAAAGGTTACCTTGCGTAGCCCATCCAGCCACTCAGCTAAGTCGTAATCAAAGCCATCAGTTATCACAAAAAGCACCTTCATATCAATAACTGCTCACCCCTATGAAACTCAGTCCGAGTTTGAAATGTATTAGGACTAATTTTATCATGTAGCTGATTCTATTCACACTGGTGATCCACTGTTTTCAAACAATCAAGTATTGTTCCCATCAGTATTTTACATTAGTGTAACGGATTTATCCGTATCATTGCTCTCCCACCACCCCCCTACCCCCCCCCAAAAATCCCACAACTGCTCAAATAAGGAAAAAAACCCCAACTAATAGCCATACTGTGAAACAAAAATACTATTTAAAAAACAAATGGATGACAGTCCAACAGTTTGCTGGATTCAAGACTGACTCTACAAAGTAGTTGTCTACATTGTAGAAAGGATTTCCTTTTATTTGGAAAATGAGCAATTGTAAATCAGGTATTGGAGAGAAGAGATATAAACAATCTTTAGATGGTCTTAAGTTTTGCCTACTGTTGAAGGATTAAAACCGTAAATAAAAAGGTACCAAGCCCTCAGAGTTCACCGTTCATGTGAAGCTTCTTCCATCTCTTTCTTGACCTTTTTAAAAGCCATATTCATTTCTGGGAAAGGAAGGGAGAAGAAAAGTTATTTAGGAAAAAAAACGGCAGTTATTTCTTATTCTGACATTATACAGAAGTGCTCAATTTTGACTCAAGAAAGACTTAAACTCAACCAAAAGCCTCAAACCTTGCTTATAAACTGCGTGGTACTTTGGCAGCAGAAGATGAGGTTGTGTATAAACTTGGAGAAGGTCCCTGGACTAAATGGATGAAATGCACTTACAGCTATCAAATGGAAAAGGGAAAATGGGCTGAGGTCTTTAAAAACACAGGGGGAAAGATGACAAAAGGCTTTAGATTAGAATCCAAAAGAAGTTAATGACTAAAGACACCTTAAATTCAAAAGTATTCCTTTGCTGTATTCACAGCCCATTAACTGAAGTATCAGATAAACTTATTAGCTAATAACCAGTATTTTTTATATATACATTCAGTTGTCTGAGATAGATAAATATATTCAGTTGTCTGATTGCAAGAACCAAATTATAACAGATATTTAAAACGTAACAAAGAGAATCTACAGATTTGTCTCTCAGCAAAAGCAAGGGTTTAATTTATCAACAGTACTACACCAACTGCTCACACCACACGGGCACAGCAGTAACCTTGAGGCTGAGCATGAGATTAAGTGTTCTTTGAATCTCTTTAGATGCACACAAAACCTTATCATCGACCAGGAGCAAAGGTCGCTTATAAAAGACATGGAAAGTTCAGACTGTAGTTGCTACTCATCTTTTGCTAGCACGCAGAATTTCAGTCTCCTGAATAATAAAGACTTCCAACTACTGTCACTAGCGAGTCAGGGCACGAGAATAAAGGTCAAACTACCAAGCTGATATTCCATGCTGTTTTGAAAGGATAGACTAGATGCAACTCAATTAAAATCAGCTTCTGGAATTTAAAGGCCCTCAGGGGGATAGATTACCTGCATTTCGGGCATGAGAAAGTCCTTCCTATAGTTCTTCTCAGTTCAATTTTGTGTACGTTTTCTCCAAACCCCACAACTCCAGGCTAGCTATGCACACTCACTCCTGAACATACATACCTGCCTTTGCATGGACGTCTCTGTGCGCCTTCTCATCTGAAACTTTTCTGCTGTTGCATCAGCCCCACATTTTCATATACTCTAGCACTATCTTCTCTCATTCTGAAATGAAACAAATATTTACAGTTTGAAGAATCTAGTTTGAGAAAACCACGTTTGTTCACACAATGTAATTCAGTGACAATTTATTTTGCTCCGTTTAGTTTAAGAGCAAAGCACAGGGCAATTCTCATTCGAGGTCCCTGAAGATTAGTTAGTACAGTTCAAAGCTTACACACTAACAGCAGAAGTGAACTTACTCTGGACACGTTGGGGTTGGGGTACAGGGTGGAAGAGGGCTCTGATCCCCACTTGTCTGGTCCGATAAAGAATATTTAATGTTTGTGTATTCGTGACCTTTTCTCTTACTCTTCTGTGAAGCAAAACACAACAAAAAGCCACATTTTGAATTACAAATAGAAAGCAACCATTGAAGTAGTGCAGCAATTACATGTATAACTAACCATGTATGATTTTAGAAGAAAGGTTTGTCCATGAACAGAAGAGAGCTCAGTTCTGTAGATAACACACACAACATGGATAGGACCTAAAGGCTGGCTTTAGCTATTTGTTACAGGACCTGAAAAGCCTCACTTTTCAGTATTCCTCTTTCCACCACCATCTCCAGCAGAATGTACCAACCTTGTGAACCAGCACTCGTACACAATCTTCATCTTACTTGGCAGAAGAAACCACACTTCATTCTTTAATAGACAGTACCAGCCAGTGGGCTTCCCACTGACCTTATTTCCAGCTTGGAGATGTGGCCAAACGAGTAACAACGTTGTTTGCAAGATCTCTAATAAAATAACATCTTAGCCCATTAGGTTTGATATAAAAAGAACCCAAGCTGTTATTTGTATTCTGCAGCATATGTTACAAGCTGCAGCCAATTGCGCTGGCATTCATCTAAAGATACTGAAGGCTCCAGCGAGCAAAGCTACACTATGAAAGAAACGGGATATGGCTTTCTTCATTTGCAAGACATTCACAACACATGCATACGCTGAAACCTACTTATAAATTAAAGCCTCACTTCAAAATTTTACAGGGTACTGGGTTTTGGTTTGTTGTTTGTTTGTTGGTTTGGGGTTTGTTTTGTTTTTTTTTTTTGTGGGATGGTTAGTTGGGTTTTTTAAATGCTCGAACAAGTACTAAATAACTGGCCTGAATCAATCTCACAACAGAGGTTGTCAGAGCCTCCGGGGAGATCTGGCTGCTGAGTTTCCATTAGGAACGCTCCGTATAGCGATGTAGGCTGAAGTTTTTCCAAGAAGGCCTTCTGGGACCTGCTCAAAACTTGCTCAACTTGTTCTGTTATTTTGCTGAACTTCTCTCCTTTCAGCCTCCTACTTACTCCTGACAAATCACTTCCAAATAGACCACCAGTCCAGATCAATTACCTGGAAGGTTAAAGGTAAAAAATAAGACTTAAATAAAACGCAGCATTTATTTAAATAAAACTCTGCTGCATTCTACAGTGTTATGGGTACAAATCCCTCACCTGCCAATAATACTGTGAAGTCCAAAACTAGAGCTTGATTTCCACCACCCCCAAAACTGCATGATGAATGGCAGTTCAAGTTACAGATGTACTGTACAGTAAAAGCAATGTAAAAAGAATCCGTCAGTTCTTCCATTACTTAAGCTGACTGAAACAGATAAAACAAGCCAAGAAAAAGTAGCTATCTGGCTTCTCTTCCTTCCGCTTAAATTCACTGTAATTATTCTTTCTAATTCAGAGTAACAGAAATGTGGTAAGAACTTCTTGTTTCCTAGATGTAAGAGAATACACACATTTCCACAGGAAAAACAAAACCAAGAAAACCCACAAACTCTAAACCAAGTTCACTTTGCTTTCCTTCCACACTTGTCAGAAGACAGGCAATATTTAACACAACACTTCACTCTGAAACCTCGAGGCTCTCAGCATTGCAATGCAGGATGGAACGCTGGCAGAGCAGGGAGATTTTTTTCCCGAACACAAACAAAAAGGAGGCCTATCTATGCGAACAGATGCAGCTATTCACAGAGCCACTTCTTCAGTCCAGCTGGTTGCAAGTCCTGCGTGACAATGGGCTAGCAAATGTGACTACCTAATTTCTTATCAGAGCTGGCTTCTGTTCATCCAGATTGAAAAGCAGACAGGGAGCACAACCTCGTATTGTTTCCTACAAAGGTGCCCTAATTGACTTCACCAGGTTTTTTTCCAACTTTCACTGTTTGCAACTGCAATTAAAGCAAGTGTAGAGAAGGCTCCGGAAGTTAAAGTTTCTCAAAACACAGTATTTCATTCCCAAACTATCTTATTGGGCAAGCATTCTATATAGTATTCTACTACTCAGCCAATTTTTTGCTGCTCTATCAAAACATGCTTTGGAGAATTCTCAATTCACCATGGTTTTTTTCCAGGACATTAGTTCCTATAGTCACCACAAAGCTTTGCTTTTGTCTGAGAAGTTCTATATTGTTTTATTCCTATAGCTGCCACTAGCCCTAGTTAGAGGTCAAGGCCTCCTGAGGTAAATCAATGTTCTATTTCCAGTTTCTTAAACTTTTATACCTGTGCCTTCTGAGCTAGTAATGGACTAGAGGATGATACACAACTAACTGAGCCTCATCACTACAGGAGAAATACACTGCTCCACTCAGTATCAAAATACTATTCAAAACCCATTACAACGATCAGGAGTGAGTTACAGATCTACTTTGTAAATGGCAGCAGCAGAAAGAGTCCATATTCAAAAAGCTGAGGATACAGGGCTTGCATAATTACACACACAGAGATATGAGGCAGCTCTAAGGCGAAGTGAGACAACAAAGCCAGGAAAAAATGTACACCTGAGGGATTTCTTGTTCTTCACTTTGTGTCTAATCACCATCAGAGCACACAACAGCTGTCCTGGGGAGAGGAATAAAGTCTCTATCCTCTCTGCTGAACAGTGCATCTACATCATGTAGGCAAATATAAAATAAGCTCTGCCATGCTCCAAAGCAGCTCAGAAGCCACACAAGAGTGCCAAGCCCGAGCTGGCACACTCCATCTCTAAACAGGGATTACACCTCACACCTGGCACTGCGCTAACCACGCAGCTCCCCACACCTGCCCCATCAGTTGCGTGGGCTTAGCTCCTTCTGAGCAAGCCAGCTGCAGAAGGAGAGAGATTGAAATTCTGAAATAAAAAGATAAAAATCCCAGATGACCAGGGGTTAGGGCAGAGGATGAAAGCAAGAGTGAGCAGAATGTCAGTTCTTTATTACAAAAGGAGGCAGCTTCTGTAAGAGACGGTAGAATTTGCGTGCAATGAAGTACTTAAACAGGAAGAGTGAGGTGAAGGTCTTGTGGTTGTTACCACATATTCCAAAACTTTTCTCATCTTACCACACCAAATCTAACTGCTTTTTGTTGGACACTGTACTGCAACATCACCACACTCATTCTTTAATCTTTCAGTCCAATATACTTACCTCTGACTAATAAACACGTACTTTAAGACTCTAGAAAATGGTACTAGAGTGACTGGCATTTGAATTTGATTATCATACTTTAGAACAGTTAACAGATTTGAAATCTCTTTAAAACTCGGAGCACAAGGTTTTGTATTAATTAACAGAGCCTTATCTTTTATTCTTCTTGCACAGAAAACTAGATAACATTAAGGGAATTGGAGATCTGGGGTGCAGGATCCCATACATGCAAGCATTGTCACAGAAGGCAAACCAGCACTAGTTGCCGTCATATGGAGAAGCCTCTCAGGCTGCTGATTGTCTTCCTCCGCCAGGGGCCAAACACACTTTTTATTTTACAGTTTTCTAATGCCGCCTAATAGTTTAAGTAATTCTTAAGCATAACGAACTGAAATATAGGCTAACTTCTCTGAACAGGGCTAACAGGTTACAGACCCAGCCTTTTCGTAAGGCATTGGGTGTACAGGCAGCAGTCATGCCTCCAAAAGTCACAGGCAGCAAACGAGCAACTCTGCTCCCTGTTCAAATGATAGCGTGTTCCTATGCAACATTTTATACTTAGAACAAATATACCTGCTCCTCTTCAATTCTGCGCTGTAGCGTTTCAATGTAGTGCTGTACTGCCATGTAAATAAATCGGTACTGTGCTTCTGTCTGAACCATTCCTGACCGTTGTGATCTCACCATCTGAATGGTCTTTGGAACATCAATATCACAGTCCACACCTAGGAAGAATCATCAGAATGTTAAGAATAGTAAAATAAGCTCTGTCTTTGGCGGAGAGATTGGTCTCATCTTCCAGCAGAACCCAGCACAGTCGAATGATCTTGCAATAAGGAGGATTGCTAACATTGAACACGGTGGATTCATCCCTGCCTACTAGTACACAGATCTGTAGAACAGTAACATAACGTGGAAAGCTGTCCTGGGGGAGAAAACTGCATCACTTCACACTGTTCCAACAACTTTAAATGCAACCTAGCTCAACATACATGCCAAGTTAGCATTTATGGCAGTTTATACACAAATACAACACCGTTCTCCAAAAACAAGTTACTCAAATTCAGCATGCATGAGTACATTGACAGCCACACACTCATGAGTGATTTTAAAAGAAAAATAGAAAAATAAATAATACCAATAATAAGAAGAAAAACATAATCAGACTCCTGGCTAATGCTCAGCTGAAACTTTTCGTTACGCTGAACTGGAGCAGGGTTTCAGCACTTTGATTCCAGCTAAGTCAAGCGGAATGAGCAAGTCCCTTCTATGCCAAACACACACGCCTAGTTTGTAGCATCATTAGACTCCTCTACTCTACCAAGACTCCTGCTGTTCTACCGTGATGTATCTGTCGATGTCCCATAGGAAAATAAAAGGGGGGGGAACCTACCTTTTTCTCTGATTATGTCAATAAGAATATCAATCACAATGAAAGTTCCTGTTCGCCCAATCCCAGCACTGTAAAAAGAGAAGTGCGAAAAAAAGTTAATTGTTTTGCTCTTTCTGAACAGACACCAAAACACCAGTCCAAGTAAGAGTCTAACATTAAGAGACATAAGACTTTCAAATTATAGTCAGAGTCAAACCAAGCCGCACAGCCAAAAGTAACTAGAGACCTAATCAACTTAACATGGAAGAGACAGAAGTCGTAACAGCACTTCTGTTCCTCAGCATTTATTAACGTCCTACAAGGTCAGATCTAACATCTCTTTGCCTTATAAAAAGTATCTCATGTATAAGCCCAGACTGAGGAGAGAGCACTCACAGGGGGTGGGAGGGGATACTAGAATTTCCATGATCCTGCACCTGAAACGTATCTAGCCAAGACTGGTACAACCTTCTCATGCAACATCAGAAATTCTTATTCACACAGACATGCACGCTCTGAAAGACAGCCTGCTTCGAAGGTAACCATTTGACGCCTACCTAGAATATATCATTTTGCAAAACAGAAAGCACAAACACCTTGACAGATGAAAGTCTGAGTGGCTCTCGGGGAAAGCTGGCTTCTTTTAAAGTTCTCAGCTCCCCTCGCAAAAAAAAAAGAGAGAGAGAGAGAGAGAGAGAGAGAGAGAGAGAACCAAACCAAAACACACAAAAAAACCCCAGGATCCAACAGAACTCCACAGGCATAGAGAGTAGCAGCAGGAGAGGCACAGTGCATCACCATACCTGCAGTGGACCACAACTGGTCCCGCATCAGAAATGCTCTCCTGCTTATGGTGCACCTCCTCTAGAAAGTCTAGTACACCACCAGGGTCACTTGGGACTCCGTGATCAGGCCAAGTTCTGAAGTGATATTGCCAGACTGTTCTCTCTGTGTTCCCCTGGAAGGAAGATGCCAACACGTGAAACCAAAATCCTTCAGATCAAAATCCAGCTAAAAGCATTTATGTGGCAAAGCTGAGTCAGATCGGAAGGTGGCATATCCAACCTGCTGCTCAGCACCACAATTCTCCTAAAGGAGGGAACAAGCCAGAGTTCTTCCTGGCCCGACAAGTCAACCACACCACCCTCTTCCTCATGCAGTTGCTTCCAAGAACATTTCCATCTTCACCTTTAGAAGCCATGGCAAAGCTCTGTCTGAGGGTGACCAACAGCGAGGGACCTTCATCTGTCATACTCATCATTCATACCTAGCAGCACTCACCTTACGCACTTCTTCCTGCTCAGTTCCATCCCATGGACATACCCATCTAATACATCCTGCTTACTTGCTTCTTACACAATTCGTTTTGCACCCTGATCCAAATTGTTCCTGAACAAGGAAGCGTTATTTCCACACTAGTTAACTGTTTCCTTCCTCATCTTTTGTATTCCTTCCCTTAAGTGTTCTTTCTACATACTGGACCCACACACAACCATTTTCTTCCAGTGCAACCATCTCCGTGAAAGGGAGCAAATGCCTAGCTAGACTGAAGTGTGATTACTTAAAAGCATCGTCCCTCTTTCCAGCTTTCCTCAAAGCTCTGCAGCCATGCATCTTCTGCCAAAAACTGCTTAGGTATAAGAATCTTCAATTACCCCAAGGACAAAGAGAAAGATGTACAGAACTAAACCTGGAGCTTCAAAGAAGGAGACAGGGCTCAATTTATTAATCTCTTAGTGCTTTTATTGATTCCAAAGAAACGGTCTATTCCTGTATTTTTCTGCAACCTAAATTAAAAGGACATAGTTACTAACATACTTACTTGCCCAACTTTAGAAAGCTTAAGTTCTCTTAGTGTGTAATCATGTGCTGCACTCTCCTTAACATTCCTAACACGCATAACACCATACTCCTTTAGGGAATATTCATCAGGCCAGTACTTGACACACTTACTCTGCAAGATTAAAAAAAAAAAAGTAATGAGTAATCAGTAAGAAGAAAGGCTGGTTCGTAAACTGGTTAACGAACACATTTCTGAAGCTTTCGTTTCTGAATACATAGAGGACAATTACTAGCGCCAACAGGACAGTTAGCTGACAAGGTAAAGAACATCTTAGGGAGAAGTTTCTTTTCCACATAACATGCCAGATTTCAGACAAATGGGTACAGGCAATCTCTCCTTTTACCAGCTTTTGTGATCATCTTAGTACCTGCTTTGTCTCGATAGTTTCAAAACCCAGAGATTAAAATACTGTTACTCGTATCTCCACCCAGCTACGGGTTTCAAAATACTGAGAATTTCCAGTGGAATGCTGTAGCCTTACGAGCTATTCTACAATCAAAACCCAACAGCCTGCAACATAAATACAAGTATAAGCCACTTTTAGTGGCAATGAAACACGGATGCTTGCTTCTCCATCACTTAGAGCAGAAAGGGCTAACATAGCTCTCCAATTCGATCACCAAAGGAACAAGGAATTGTTCCCTGTGGCAGGGGGCTGAAGCCTCCTGTGTCTGTAGCTTTTGAAATTTAGAGGGTTTGGTGTGCTGCTTTTCTCTCATGTGTGGCCAGAGATATACTCCATGCACTGAAGAATGGGTTCACCTATTACTACTTTGATTTGGTTCCCGTGACAGTTCAGGAAAGAGCGACTCCCGTTAGCCTGTGAACGCAACACAAGGCCACACAGTATTGGATGAGGCATTATAGTGCATGTATAGATGTAGCTTCCAGCAATAGCAAACGCAGACCAAACAGCGAGTACTACGGAGAAACATTCCTTATTTGCAGTTACTACTGCATATTTATGAGAAGACATGGCAACCAGAAAGTTCCTTCTGCCAACACCAGATACAGCAAGAGATGATTGAACACATGCTCTCCAGCCTACTTCGGCAACAAGATGCTTTTCTGTTACTTTTGCCCTCCCTTCCCTGCCTTCTCCAAAAGGGTACAAGCTAAAGAAGAGATGTTGGTCTCCGCATATGCCAACACAACTTGCAGTTTCAATACAGAACTCTGAACACAAGAGCAGTTGGTATAGCAAGCCTGAACAGCAACACGCGATGTTAAAACAAGCTTTAGTCTGAGAGAGGAGATGCACGTATTATCGGCTCGATGGACTGCCTCCAAAACACCACTATTTTAATCTGTAAGTATTTGCTGCTCCTACAGTGCATTCTAAAGCATATTCAGAACTCTGTGCAGATCTGAGATGTTTCATAGTTCCTCACTTCCTTAGGCAACGTGCTCTTGAAGTCATCTCTGATGCAGAGGTTTCTCTCCTTTCTGCAGATCTGAAAGCATCTTGGCCTGAGATAAAAAGGCTTTTGTATCAGGACTGTTATCTGCAATTCTTGAAAAAGTGAAACAGGCATCAAGAAAGAAAAAAAAAAAGAAAAAAAAAAATCAATGCATGCAGCACTAATTAAGTAATTGGACATTAAAATGTCTTATACAGCCAGAGCACAGAAAATAGGCTTAGCAAAATTTGGAACGAATCATGGAGAAACTGCAGAGGAGCACAGGCCATTCAGGAGGTTATTTAAAAAAAAAAAAAAAAAAAAAAAAGTAGTGTAGGCAAGTCAACTCTTCCCAAGCAACCTCAGAATTTATTTTTCTTCTTCCAAGAGAAAGATGCAAGAGGAAGGTCACTGGAAAGGATTAGCTTCTCCCTCCTGCAGTGCATTCTCAGGAAGGACACAAATCATGCCCCTTTACAAGGGTGATGAACGGACAGAAGTTTACAAAGCCTAAGAAAAAACAAAATCACAAAGCAGAGTCTAATGGTTTCTACAGACACCACCAATGGCAGCTTCGATACCTAGATTAGGAAGAGAAGCCCATAAAGCCTACTGCTATTTGTCTTCAGAACATATGCGCAAAGGCTCTTTTTTTGTGGCAGTAAGGAACCCCTGCAATTATCAGTCACCTGTCAAAAAACATTAGCTACACATTCAACTCGAATTTTTTCAAAAGTGATGCTCATCTAACAATGTAACAGCTTTCCATGCAGAAACAAACCATCACATTATTGAAAAAGGTGGGCAATGGTACGTGGAAAAAGCAGAGAAACTTTAAAAACAAAACAAAATAACCAACAGAAACTGTTTAGCAAACAGAAGAAAGATCAGAAGCGACACATTCCAAAGATAAAACTATACTATACACAGGAAGCAGGATGTGACCATTGCCAGAATATCAGTATTCAACTATTTCCTATTCTTTCCTGTCCTATGTCATTAGAACCCAGAAACAAAGCAATAGCCTCAGATTTGCCAGAAGACAGTGAATAAGACAAGATCTCTGTGCTGCAAAGGTAAAATGGAGGTTCTTGGGATACACCATTGCAGGAAAACGTCCTCTTTCAGAGCATTAAATACTGCCAGAGCAGTTCAGAAGGGGCTCGCAGATTCTGAGGCTGAAGGGGCAGCTGCGTTCATGCAGAACAGGGCAGTCCGAGGCACAGAACCGGCCTTTAGGAACAGAAGTGCTAAATCACACCTGGTCGAGGGATTCCTAACCAGGTACAGCTTCAGTCGTAGTCACTAGCTCAGCACGTAGTAAGAACGTTACCAAATTCAAGCACAGAAAGCAAGGCCAGAAGAGAGAACAGCATTCTAGTAGTCTAGTAAATGTGACTTGAATGAGGTGAATCTGGGGCAATAACTTTCACATTATATTGTAGTTTTTAGTTAAGAAACAATATCGTCTAAATTCCTTCTTATAAAGTCCCACAATTGTGCTTTTCTAGTAAAGTCTATACAAGCTTGGTAAGCTAAAATAAATGGCAATAGTTTTGTTACAAGAACAGGGAGTTTACCCCTTCAAGTGCGCAGAATGCCTGTTTGGCTACATCTCACATTCCAGTGCCTCATTCCCTGAAATAACTTTAAAATACATAGACTCACATTCAGGAGCTAAAGTTTAATCAGTCAATCCTTAAAAAAAGGGAGACCTGATGATATGATGGGAGTGTAACCTCATTTCCCACAGGCACCAATAAGAAAGGACCCTCAGCACCTTCCAGGTCTCCCAAGACAGCGGTGGCACACCAGATTTCAGCATATAAATCAATACAACCGAGTCAGCTGAGTCCTTCCTTGCACTCAAAGGCCAGTTTGAGAGTCTGTTTTTACCTTTCCTCTTTCAACTTCTTTTGTTGTCATAACAATAACTCGAGAATTCTCCTGGAACACCATCCTCCAAAAATCATTCACTGTATTCTGTAGGCAACCTTGAGTAGCAATGTAGCTTTTTTTTGGCTTTGAGTTGTTGCACTTCGTTTCAAACTCAGGCTGGAGAAAAAAACATTTAACAAATGGTTACAAGACTAACTTGGATGTAGGTGAGTATGTTAAAGAGTAGACATGGGCTGTGCCAACAAGATTCCTGGAGGTAGGAGTATACTTACCATAATAATATTAGCATTGATATAGTCTGAAACAGGTTCATTTGGATCACCATCATGTAGAACAACTCTGGTATGATCAACTGGAAGAATATATATGTATGTTAAGCGCTTGCATCCCACAGTTGTGAACACACAGATATTTTTAAATATCCCACGGACAGGTACATTTCTTACTGATACCATAAGCTATTACGTTCTCAAACTCAGTAAATTAGTGGCTGGAATATTCAACCTTTCCTCTTTTGCCATGTCTTAAAACAAGCGGCCAATTCATAACAAACTAGATTAAAATAAGCGTTCATGCCCCCTAATAACTCATGTGTACATGGACAGTCAAGCACTACGTCAAGGCAAATGGCCACCGGATTTGCACCACGCAGTTTTGTACTGCAAATTAATCCTCTTAAATTTAAGCATTCCATTTTGCTGAATAACAGTTTAGGGATGTGATGCTTTTAAATGAGAGCTGAAGATAAAACCAATGTTTGGGAATCGAAATATTGGTATCTACAAAGTGCAAATACTTGAACACAAATTGGAAATTGCATGGGCTAATACTGACAACATAAGAGGGGAAATTATCACTAAAGAGAAGCAAAAGCACAGTGGTGATTAACCCTGTATTTACGAGCTAAGAAAATAAAGCATAGAAAAGTAGCAGGTTTATATTATAATGAAGGAAATCAATACTTACAGGGTAAAATGTTTTTGTACCTATTTTTGTTTTTGTTTTCTTGACGCTGACCTTCTTTACGACTATAGAGAAGTTTGCATTCTTGCTGCTGCAGAGTCTAAATGAAAACAGCACAAATAACTGGTTTTAATAAAAGCAGTATGGACTGTTTCACCATCATTATCGTGATCCTTTCTCACAAAAATGATAATACTTGATTATAATGCCAGATAGTCAGAGAAAGAGAAAGAGGTACCAGATTTCTCCATTCAAACTTAGTACAGCATTGCTTCCAAGGTACATAAGAAACATAGGAGCACTATAATTCTATCCACCTATGAATTCAAAGCTTCTTTAAACCACAAACTATAACCAGCAAATCCTCATGATACTGTTCTGACCAAGCAGATGCAAGTCGGTCCCTTAAAGCTTTTAGCTGTAAAACACTGTGCAAGGAAAACATAACTGGTTACAAAGGACCACGACAAAATTTTGTCTGTGGAAATGTGGCCATCTTAAAAGGCACGCTAAATAAACCAAACAACACAAGCCGCATTCTACAGAGGAGGTCCAAATAAACATATTTATCACTAGGTCTTTCTCACCAAGCATAAAAGTTAGGAGTACTATCGCATTTCTCCTTTTTGCTGAATCAGGCAGGTAGGGAGTTAAAAAATTTCCACTGAACTGGCATTAGCTTTAGTACCAATAAAGATTAATAACTAATGCATTGAAAACATCGCCAGCCTGCAAAGGAGGAAGGCGCTTTGTGATCCAGTGCTTCTCTACCTCAGTTGTACTGCATTCCTCTAGGCCTTACCAGCCTTCTTCCGCTCCTTCAGCTACAGCGAGTGTGCAGTAACGCTGCTGGAAAGCCCCCAGAACAAGTCCCTGAGATTACGAAGGCTGCATTACAGCACCACAAGAGCGGATCCCTGCAAGCTGCGGCCAGACCAACTCTAGATAGCCAAAGAGGAGGAAGGAGCAGACAGAAAACCCAAAGCAGCACGTCAACACAAGCAACTGCATTTAAATATCAAGCACAGTGAAAAGCCCTTCAGCAGTTAGCAGCAGAGTATTAGGAAGATATCCTTGTCTATTCCCGCAAAACAAAAGTCCACATGGGAATACTACAGTACTTTCAAAGGTATGGATGAGGCAGTAAATTGCCAATGTACAACTCACCACCACAGCCACGTACCACTTTTTAAGTGCTCCAATTATTCTCTCCTACCAACACAAGGCCATTTCACTAAACCAGTACAAAATTTTGTGCAGATTTGCTCATATTACCCTGTTGGAGGAGGACGGGGGGCATTAGGTAACTACAAACAGGGTTATCCATTAATCACCCCAGTGCAGAAGCAAGAAATCTGCATGGGGATTTCTCTTTTTGGCAAGGCACTAATTTCTCAGTGCCTGGTTCACAATTTATATGACAGAGACAACAGCAATTCCGTACTTCACAGCCATGCTGCTTAGCAGCAAATCTCCCTACTTGCAATGAAGCTGGAAGGACCAGAATCTCAACGTCTTTGTTCCAAGTTTTAATCCCAAAAGCAGCACTGGCCTGACTAAAAGGAACACTCAGGCTTTGGAAGCTGCTCCCCTTGTTATTACCACCCTTAATACTCTTGCAGAGATTGCTTTTACTTTAAAGCTTGGGCATGTCAGGCGCATTTGCTCACTTCTATTTCAGTCTCTGTTATTGTTAGTGCCTCGCTTAGTGACCTTGGACAATTAGGCTCATCCTAAAGACAGGGAAACCAAAGAACAGAAGCAATACAGGAGAGCTGTGAGGTTTCATGCTTATGAAGCAAAGACAGAAAACATATCCCCATATAGCATTGCTTGCTACTGCTAGGGATGGGTGAAACAGCACTTTGCATTAAGCTCACCTCTTGCCACACTGCAAGAGTCTTTCAAGTGCCATTATCACAGAGCACCTTTATATAATATTAACGCTTTTGAGTCTCAGCCAGGCGAAATGCCAAGCAAAAGAACCGAAAGCTAAACTTTGCTAGCAGGTTAAAAAATGGAAACAATTAAGTGTGTGGAAACCATAGCTTCAAACACATCTTCACTTCATACAGTTAATTATTATTGCTTTGAGCATCCCTGAGGAGAGATCCATGAGCAGCAGCAACTTCTAACAGGCCCATTAAGAGATGTACACAATGCAACAATAAATCTGAAACATAGTCCTCAATTTCACTACAACATCCAAGCATTAAGCTCACCAAACAGCCATTTTTCAGAAGTAAAAACATCACAAGGACTGTCAACATTTCTGTCTAGTGGTTCACGGGACAAGAGGCACATTCTTAAATATGCCTGAAGACAAGTAATTTATAACTACCATCTGGGCTGCCAAATCATAAACAGCACAGGCAGAGATCCACGGACAACCTGGAGTTTGCCTCCCTGCCTCCCGCCACCAAGGCTGACAGCTTACCTGAGGTGAATGAAAAAGCATGACACTAAAACCGCTATGAGATTGCTTCATTTCCAAAAACACAGTGGAAAAAAATGTTTAGTGCTGACCTCACTAACAGCAGTGAAGGGGAAAGAGAAGTGGAGTGTCTCACAGGTAAAATCTTTCATTTCTTACATTTACTTTTTCTGTAAGACTTCTGGCTTGCTAGCAAATATTATTCTTCAGGAAAGTCACAAGACAGGAAAACACCTTGCTTCTAAGGGCCAGCTGATAAATCCATTACAAGACAAATTTATTCAACAAAGACAGAGGTCAGAAAAGAAGTCGTGTCACGTAACAGTGCAGTCATATTTTGACAAAGCAACAATCCATTCCTAAATGCACCGCACAAGAGTGTTTCGCTCAAGAAAAAACACCTTACATTAATTCACATAGCTTCTAGTAAGCCAGCACCAATTACAAGACGGGCAAGCCAGCGGGGTACACTTTTCCCTTTTTATGCCCTCTGAATAAGAGCAAGGTATGCTCAGAGTCTCCAGGGAAGCCAAAAGACACCCTTTCCTTGGCTAACTTACAAATGTATGTTCAGGCTAAACCAGGCAGCGATCACAGGCACAATCTAGATGACTGTGCCATGATACGATAAAGCACTCCACTAATCAGTCTTTGGAAGAAGCAGTTAAATCCCATATGCAAGGTTCAGCCATTAGAGCAGGTGTGGCTAATCCTCCTGACCCTTCAGGCCCCGCAGCAAAGTTCACGTGTCCAACGCTGCAAGAGAAGCAATTCAAAGGTTGAGGCTGCTTTACCTCCAGGCAAGGTTCACAAGCAATAGATGAGACCTGCTCCCCAAGGCACCCACCACTCTACTGTTAGGGTAAAACAGAGTTCCAAGCCCTCAGCAACAGCCAGAGTAGCCTCTGCTGGCCTGCTTCCCCCCCCGGGCAGGATTCTGACCATTCAGCAGTCCTGGGTCAAGGACTGCCCACCTTGGGCACAGGGGAAGAGAGAGGAGAAAGCTTAATCCTCGTTTTACGATTTCCCCACTGCTGTGACCTCACCTTCTTATACTCCATCCACATTCGTAGTGAAATGTTACCTCTTTGGTAAGAGTCTTTTGCTTTCCATGAATTTATTTTTCTCCTCCTGACAATAATCTCAGAGCAGACTGAACACTACATTCAGCTAATGAACATGTCTGATCAAAAAAGTTTCTTCAAGAATGGCTGCTTTGCAAATCCGTCACTATTCAAGAAGTTTCTCAAAATAGCATTACACAGCCAAAACCAGCCTCTGTCAAGGATCAGGACTTTCCAGCTTCCTGTTGCCATCTGCTGGTGGAGTTCCAGACTCCACTGAGGTCTCCTTTGCGCGTGTGGTATAAACCAGTCCGTTATATTTAAGACACCTTTAAGCTTCTGGCTATGATCATCACGTGCATGCAGCTGTTAAGTGACTCCAGTTGTCAGAGAAGGGTTAGGACTCAGGCTAGACTCAAGTAGTTTGGAACATATTAGTTAACACTCATACTTAATTTGCTCTACTTGAGAAATTAACAGTTTCAGCTGTATTTTGTTTCAAACATAAGTAGCTCCCTGAAACCATTAGGGCTTCAAAGCAGGGGAGAGCTGGGCCAGCAGAGCTATGTTACACACAAGAGGTGCGTGGATAAGACAGAAGGAAAGGCAATGCTGCCTTCTGGGAGGGAAATAGAATTTTGGCTGCAGGCAGAAATGAAACACCGAAACAAAACAAAAATAAATCTCTAGTAGTCCAAGGAATACATGTAATCAATGTCACTTCATCTCAGAGCTTGCTACCGCTTCACAATAGTTTTAAGATCCCCAAAAATGGCTATCAAAAAGCCCCAAACTCAAGGGCAAGAGCATATATTAACTGAGAAATCACACTGAAGTTTCCGTAAAGCAATGGTACCCAACCTCCCAAACACAGCAGAGTGCAAACCGAAACATTCTCTGCACTGAGACACTCAACAGAAAGCACAGTGTAATTCCCTTCATATGCACAATACATCCGACGTATTCGAACTGCATCAGATACGGCTACTGTACTGGTACCCGGGTCACCAAGAGTAACATAGGCTAGGAATTAGTCCTTTGCCTCCAGAAACGTTACTGCAGCCTGCAGACCTCTTCCTGTCCACACGAGGAAAAGGAACACAGGAATGAACCTGATTAATTGTCCTGGTGGGCCAGATACAGTTGTATGTAAGGCTTCCTCGTGATGGGGAGGATATTCAGGAAGGTTTGTGCTAGGTACCGAATGAATAGCACTGAAGAACATAAATAGCTCTCAGAATCAGGAAAAAAGGCAAATATTTCAACCATTTTGCGAGCAGACACAAGAGTGAAACTGGTAAAATTTTAACACGTGCTGTACCTGACACGGGAGATGGGAACAAGAACAGGGATCAGAAGTGACGGAGGGGGAGATGAGAAAACGTCAGGAAGGCAGTAACAAACCTAACTTTTTAGTAGTGTAGAGATTTAATACCGTAACACTTGGAACGTAATGAAGTACCTCAAATTCTTCCCAGAAGCCCTGCTTGACTTTATCTGTAGTCTCTGCTAGCTTGCTTAGCTCTCGCACTCTGCTTTCAATCTCAGCAGCATTAATACGGGTAGTATTCAGGGGCTAAGAAAGATACAAATATTAAACACAGGTATAACAAATGACAACTGTGAGAAGACAGTTAAAACACAAATCCCCTACACTAAGTATATTTTATATAGGTAATTCTAGGATCCAGGCATCTATTTGGACTTCAAAACTTTACAATTCATACAACAAAGGGTAGTGAGGTTAGAGAGGAAGGGGGCAGGGAACACCTGCTTTTAGATAAAGTCTCACAGTTCTTTTTCAATATATTAAGTTGTCTCATTTCTGGACTAGTCCTGCAATCCCTATGGACCACGATGAAAGCGAGAGAAGTTCTGTATGCATCAGAGACATAAGAGCCCTTCACAGGCATATAAAAAATTGTTCCCATTTAAATGACTGACTTCGTCATCCAGTTTCATGAAGTTTAGTTCTTCATTTTTGCATTAGGAAGGAAAAAAAATGATGTCTCGCAGAAAATATGGAAAAGCCTGCACTTCAACAACATATCCTGAAGGTACCAAAGCTTAGCGGTGTCTTCTCCATTCACTCACCTGCTTGAGTTGCAATACTGTGCCCAAAGTCTCAACCATAGGGTTCTTCTTGTAATGTTCCACTAGATCTGTCAGAGAGTCAAATTTCTCCCCTCCACCAACATCGTATTTTAGGTCCTTGAAAGACAGATGCTCATCAAAATAAACACACTTCATACAATGAAGTCTACGCTAATATCATCTTCAGGCTAAACAACACACGAGACATTCTCTTAGAACCAGATGTAGAAGAATCTAGTAAAATCCTTCTGCTAAGGGGTGGTAGAACCTTAATAAAAAGAAACACACACACACACTATGGAGGACACTATCCTTTTTGTCATCTAACTGAAAATCATTTTATCTGCCTTTTCAGGAAAGCTGGTTCCTTCTGAACAGAGGTTCAGCCAGCTCAAGCAGGCTACCCGAGCTACATGAATCCAGGAGATAGCTTTGGAAATCAATTCAAATTCCTAAAAGAGTATCATGGGGTCCTGAAACGCTGGTCTTGACCAGCGCCTCCCTATTTTAAGGAAGCAATGCTAAGTTATTTTCCTCAATGTCATAAATGCTACTAGTAGTTAACTGCAAAATCAAAGAGGTTTTTGTGGAAAAAAAAAAAAAAAAAAAATCTGGTAGTTTAGCTTTTACAGCCTTGGTAGGCCATTTCCATGGCCAAACTATTTCTGTTATTGCATTTGAGTTGTTTTTAAACAATTAAGTTGTTGCACTGTCTTTTAGGATAACAGAAGAACAAGAAAATGACAAAATCTATGAATGTTTTTTTTAAATAGCAACCCATGGGCATATAAAAAAAAATCAAAAGAATATAATTTAATAATACTTCAGTGGAGAACTACCCTATATTAAGCTCAAGCTTTAGATTTAAAAGTGGTCTTTGGATTCGATACTCAAAATTTTCACAGAATGACAATCATCTATCAGGTGCAACTGTATAAACCGACAGGAGAAACCGATATGCTTGGATGGATCTCTATTTGTCCATTTACTCATATTTTTATATAATTTATCCAGGAGACTGCAACTCACTTAGGAAGATTCATGAACATGAAAGGCTCCATCAGCAGAGGATTTGAGACTTCTGATGCCATCAAAAGCAAATCTATTAGGAGGTACTTGACAGCATAGTATAGTATGACATGATTCAGTCGGGCAAGCAGTCAAAAAAAATAAAACCCTAATAGAATTTTGATGTTATCAAATTAGTCAATTTGATCAAACAGATGATGTATCGCACACACAGTTCCACAGGGGAAGGGGAAATGCGTTCGGCTCTGTAGAAGCGTAAGGTGGCCCTCCTGTTAGAATAAACCCACTGCCCACGGAAGTAGCCCCGTTAAAGAAGCTCGTGCTTCATCATACCTGGCAATGAATCATGACATGTGTCACTTTAGATTTCCCATCATTACTCTCTCCTTTATCATCTCCTGTCCGGACAGAAAGAACAAAGTCCCCAGGGTGGCTTTGACTCTCACGCACAAGAAAGCTTCCATGTTTTCCTTTTTCTGTTAATAGTTTTTCAGCTTCTCTTCCAGAGAGATGCCCATGAAACCACCTTTAAATAAAGATATAGACAGGTACCCTACTTGTCATTCCAGCCATGGCCGAATCCCTTTGTTCTAAATAGTTATAATAAAGTAAAACGCTTACGTACACTGAACAACAATGTCCAGGTCTACAGAAAGGCTCACAGTTTATGAAAATAAAAAACAAAATAAGCCTTGGAATTGTACTTGTGCATACACAGGAGTGATTACAGAAACAGTTCAAAGCAAGCACTTCCACAAGCACCGAAATTTGCATTTCACACAGGCCTCAAATGAAGCTTTGATTTGGATCCGTTACAACAGTCCAAATGGATTCCCTGGTGTCCAATAAACACGAGCTTACACTGCAACCTTCTCCTCGGTCAAGCCATTTATTCTTCTTTTATTTCCTTCATGAGGATGCACTTTCCTGATAAACCTGTGGGAACTTAGCATCTTTGAGACCCTACCCGTCCATCACATTAGGAACTGGACAGGATAATCACATCAATCTCACCTCTTCAAGAAACATGGCCCAAAAGGCAATAATCCTCCCCACTACTGCCATTCTGAGGAGTGAGAGAACTTGTTTTAATATTTTTCTTTGTTTATTCACTTCTAAGAATAAGATGGTATCTACTGGCCATAGAGGTTTATTTCTGACACGCACATACTTCCTCAATATACGTTAAGTCTAAAGTCTCAGATTCTCCTTATTAGCCATGTTCCTAAAAACAGGAGTTTGAGCAATTTGAGGATTTGCATGTCATTCACTTTCTTACACATACACCCATCGCTGGAAAAATCCTATAAAGTTAAGCCCAGAAATATACCTGGGAATTCCTTGCAGTAATAACAGCTTCAGAAAGCTTTAGGAGAACTTCTACAACAAAACATCCTCCCAGGGAAGATAAAGGGAACTCTGCCCTCTTTTTTAGTATTATATCACACCAGGAAGAATGCTGAAACAAACAGGTTCTGGGGCTTACATTGTTTTGCCTTTAATCATGTTTGTTAGTCTACTTTGCAAGTAACCTCACCAAAATCAGTGGGACCGGTGTTAGTACAAGATAGTGGCCACCCTTTCATCAAATGGAAGCTGGCTGTAGCGTTAATAAGGATAAGACATGCATTTATTAAGAAGTGCATGGACACTGAGGTTTTCACCACTATTTCTCTGACCTTTCAGATGTAGGATCAGCACAGTTCAGCGGATATTTCAACTCTATAACATCTCCATTCTTTTCCTTGAGCTGTCCATGATGTTCCATATAATACTGGACTAACTCAGCCAATGTAGCAAACTTCTCTCCTCCATAGAGGTCATAGTAGTCTCCTGTGTTCTGGATCTTGATGTGGGTGACAGCTCCAGTTCGTCTAATATTTGAAACAAAGGAAAAACACCCACACAAGTCAGCTGATTTCCAATCAATCACTTTTGTATTTACTGTTCTGTTGTCTGAGTTGGAGAAATCCATACTTACATTTGCATCACTTTCCAACTGAAATATTGCAGAATAGCTAAACTAGTGCACCTCTGAAGTGTGTTTCAGCCACGTTTCAGTGGCTTGCAAGAAGGGGAAGTGGCTGTCCAACAGTCACGAAGAATAGGAAAAAAACCTTAATTCCATAACAAAAGGATCCTTGAAGCCAGTGTAAGCTCTGCGGCCTCACGATCTCCTATAGAAATCCCTCAGACCCCCAAGAACTGCACACACAAGCAGGTGGAGGGTGAGAAGAATTCGGCATTCTCCAGACACCCATCAGAGCTCCTTTGCTCCTTTCCCTAGAATTTCACACTAACTGCTAAGATCTCTCCTTCAGTAAACAGCCGCCTTTGCCTGATGCAATCCATTTGCTCCCAGTCTCTAGTATTAATGGAGAGCAGCTCTCTGAAAGAGTCCCCTTCCCTTCAACAAGGCCCATTCTCTCAAAGGCATCCAACCAGCATTATACTTACCACCAAGCCCACTTTTCCCTTTTCCTTTATCTACTTCCTCTGGGCGTCCTTTCCCCATCCCTACCACTACACACACAGCGTCAGGGGACAAGTGTTACAAAAGGCCTACTTTGGAAGCCGAAATAGCACCGCAGTTGCCCTTAAAACCTTGCTGACTTTTCCTGTAAGGAGAGAGTCTGGATAGCATTTGCTTGCACGTGCTTGATCAGTAATTCATATAATCTCTGCTACTTTCAGATGGTTATCAAATAGATTTTTATAGGGATAAAAGTAATGTTATTATGAAGCTCCTCCTGCTTCCCCTTAACTTTTTCTGTCTCTCTGCAGAATCAGAATTTGCCACCCTCCAATCTATGGTTTCCCCAAGTTGGGCAAAAGTATTTGAGAAGCTCTTCATGGAAAATGGGAGGGGAAAAAAAGGGAAGGGAAAAAAGTGAACAACAGACTAAAAAATGGCCTGTGGATTCTTTCATCTCTTACAAGCAGTTCATTTACAACTGTTGCCCATAGAGCAGCATCAAATGAAGACTCTTACTAATTTGGGAAGACAGACAAAAAAAAAAGTCATTTAAACTTACCTAACAGAGAGCGTAAAGTCTCCTGGGTTACTTTTGCTGGGCCGCGCCAAGAAACTGCCATCGACTCCTCTTGTTAACAGTAGGTTTTCTGCCTCCACCCCAGTAATATTTGGATGAAACCATCTATAAAAGGTTAAAAATAAAGAGCGTTAATAAATAAATAGAAGATCTTTTGATTTTCAGAGTTAACTTACATGACAAGACTAAACAGAACAATCTAACAGCTTCAAAACCAGGAAGTACCGAATTTTGCTCCTAAATAAACAAGAATCTACAGCTTAGCAGAAAGCATAAGTTGTTCATTTCATATTACATTGCAATTTTACATATCGGTAAGAGATGCTTTGTAAGTGAGAGTTATATTTATATATATTCAGCCTGCTTGGATTAAAATGATAACAAAGAAAGGTCTACAATATAAACAGACATGAGAAGCCACGCGTTGTCCTTACTCCTGGAAGACAGGACACACAAAGAAACTGAAAGACAATCAGGAAAAATACTTCAAAATAAAACAAAACGTCCAAAGTGACACTTGACAACATTTTAAAGGTTAAAAATTTAACGAAACCTCATGCTTGAGGGCACAGGCTGACCACCAGCTGTCAGGGGTCAGGAAGGAACTTCACTTGGGGACAACCTATTCAGTTGCCCAGTCGTCTTCCACCTTCCTCAAGGGAACGCGGTGCTGAGCGCTGCCAGACACAAGAGCGCCGCTCTGTCTGCTACCCACCGTGGCAATTTCTCTGGTCCGAATATATCCCGCTTAAATACAAGCGCCGAGGAATCTCACATCGATATTCACCACCCACCAACAGCCTCCTGAATGACTAATATAGTGCCCTGCCAAAGGAGAGCTGTATATGGTCTATATCTAAGCAGCCCAGTGTCCCCACCTATGGCATTAACTTTGGAGAGGCTTATTCTTAGCCATTCACTTAACACATCTGCGCTTTCTCTTATCTATAATTGAGGATTTTTATTGCACTCTTGCAGTACTAAACTACATCTGTGCGTTCTGGATGAAAGGAGTTTTTAATGAGGCATGATTTTAGAAGACAAACTTTAAAAACAAACAAACAAAAAAACCCAGGGACGGAGATGTGAACACAGCAACTAAGAACTGGTTTAGAGGCTTTGTCAGACTTGTATTTGGCAATTAAAAGATCGCTTTTATTTTTCAGTTGCCGTAAATCAGACACTATGCAGGGCACAAGCAAAAATGCACATCCATATCTGAAGAAAGAACACAGGCTGCTCCTCTTTGTACACAAGGTTCTCAGTTTCTCCAAAGTAAAGCAACATATGAAGGCAAAAGACTCTGCAACCAATCTCATTACAGGCATGAGAGTGCTATGTCTAAAAAAATTGCATGGCATTTCTGATCATTCCTCATACAGTCAGCATTTCACGCTAAATTGCTAAAACAGCAAAATATGTGAGTGTATGTCTAAATTTAGGGTTAGTACTTCAATTGTTTCAGCAATTCCTTCTGCACTGAAAAGCTGACAATATTCCTACCGAGGCCTTATCCAGCCTATTCTCTTCAGAAACAGATTCTCATGGAAACATTCTGGAGAGTTTTAGAGATCCCGGAATATCCAAGCCTCTAGCAGGTCTTCAAATGGGAATTAGGATTACTTGTGTACCAACTCCATTTCAGAAGTAAGTGATTATTCTTGTTAATCTTGCTTTTTTCCTAGTCAAGGATATTCTGCTTGCACCAAGAAAATCTAGTGAATACTACCATATCCCTAACTGAACAACAACAACAAAAAATCAAACCCATGCGGCACAGGTCATGGAAAAAAATGTATTAAAAAATACCTCCAAGTTATTACAGCAAATGGGAATGAATTAATAAATAACGCTACATTTATCTAATAACTACTCAAAGGTCAAGAGAAGTTCTGTTTTGATGCAGTCTCACAAAAGAAACTGCACAAGCCTCAGTACCTGGGATGAGCTGAACATTAAATAATGTATTTCAGAACACGACAGGTTGGTCTGCAGAAGCTGATAATATATTTACCACGCTTCCACCTCCAAATTTTTACCTCCATTAGGGGAAAGCAAAAAAATAAAAATGCAGCAACATTTTGAACAGTTTATAAGCACTTTAAATACGCACAGGATTCAAGAGACACCTTTGCAAGTTTTTGAGTTTATAAACAAAAACATACGAACGTACAAAGGAGAAATTATTGGAATCAGCCCTACAGATTTATTATATGGTGACATTCCATAAACTTTAATTTATATAATATCTTCGGTATCTTATCCTAATGCATCTGGAAGTAACTGTACACGAGTTGTTAAAAAGATGAAAAATAACAATTTAACGAACAGAAGGGACAACAAAACTTGTGCTTAAAAGAGAGGCAGACTGTTTAAAATGAAAAATCTCCCCCCCACATGCACATACACTCCCACTGAAGACGGCAAAAAGTAAGCAAGCGTAGCAAAAGCAAAGCTGCATCTGGGAGACCGATGGAGTTTATTGCACTTTATGTAACTTTTGTTCGAGTGGTAACTTGGACTCCCGCTCTCTCATCTTTGTATTTTTGGCTTTGAGTAGGAAGATGCATTTGTCAGCCACCCCAAATAGAAAAATGGGGGTGTTAGGGATCGCTGTTAAATGGTTCCGGACCGGTGATCGAGATGGCTTCATTTGAAGTACTGCCATCACATGTGCGCTTTTGAACCTCAGGGGCCACATCCCTTCCAAAACCGGAGGAGAGCGCAAAGGGGACTGCAGACACAGACGCCCGTAACATAAGCCCTATAGAGGACTTTCTCCGACCACTCCTTTTATAGGGATGGAATGCATTTTCGCCTTTTTTTCTACTATCCTTCTCCAATCTCTATTATGAGCAGGTGCAGAGGCTGTCCCAAGCAAAGGGCATCACAGCCAAGAAACACAATCAAGAAAGTAACACACGCGCACGTAAACCCACACTCTAATTAAACTAGCTGTCCTCGCTATGCCTGGAACACTCCTCACAGCAGCGCTGATTTGGGGGGTCAGCAGCATACCATTCCAAGCCCCTTATTAATTTACAGGAAGATGAAAACGTTGGCAGAAAAGTAACCGGTGAAATAGCAGGGGTCTCACTTACAAAACTAAGGGGATAACAGCTACGCAAGAAACCTTTTGTTGAAAACGAATACATGGTAGGAAATACAGCCTTGCTACAATCCTTATTTTTTTTTATTAGCATAGCCCAGAAAAGATCAGCAGGATTTTTTTTCAGAAGTCATACATTGCCAGCATATTTCTCTCTTACCAAATTGAAGAGAGAAAAGAAAAAATCAATACATTTTTCCATGCAGCGATTGGGCTTTTCTAATCACCTTTTCAAGCGCAGGAGAGATTAAATCAGTTCTGAGCCTCAGCTGTCACAACCGTAGCATTCAGGGAGGTGGTGACTGGTAGTTTAATTACTCCTATTTATAGGCTCATCAGTTTATATTTTTCATCTTCTTTCGGTCTCCCTCACAGGTTACAATTTAAGCTTCTGGGCAGAATAAGACAATTTAACACTGGAAGTTCACCAGTGTTTCTACAAGGTACCTCGTATACATGTTCTGATGCGTGAGCAGGGACACCCAGAAAACCCAACACACACTAGAGATCCTCCACACGCGTCGGAAAATCCCAAATCCAAATTCAACTCTAAATGGCCACGGACTGAAGACCAACCCATCTAGTTTCAACCATCTTAAGCAGAGGAAGAAAGAGGACAACCCAATGTTGAAGAAGTGATACTTTAATAGACGTTACTTAGAGATGTATCAAATTTCAGGATAGGTATGTTAGACAAGAATATAAACATCTTTTTCCTTTTTTTGACAGTAATTCCTCTTAAGTCTGACATTTACCTTAGCCTCTCAGCCCAAAAAGGACTGCTTAAATACGACAAACATCAAAACGCATTAAGGACAGTGATAAGCCTCAACAAAGAAAACAGATTCAACTGTTTATCATCCTGATTTTCCAACGCCACAAGGTTTTGAAATTAGACCGAGTGCTGCTAATAAACGGAGAGCCCCAACCAGGTCAGCTTCCGAACCCTCGTTTCACAGTTGGCGCACGTTTTAGTCTCAGTAACGTCCCCAGTGCTGGGCGACCGAGAGCAACACGACCCTCCCCGGCCTGGGATTGTGGGCTGAGAACCGAGCGGGTTGCCACACGAATAAAATTCATCTCTCAGCTCCGGCTCAAACGCACCCGCGAGGAGACTCGCCTGACCCGCCCCCCCCCCCAAAGCCAGTGTTGCTGCGGCAGCTCTGGCCTCCGCACGGGGGTCGGCGAGCCCAGGCAGCCGGCCCAACGCCCCGCCGGGCCCCCAGCCCCGCCGGGGAGGGCGTCCCCCCGCCGCGCCGCGCCGGCTGGGCGAGGGTCCGCTCGCCGGGGAAAGAGAGGCGAGGCGCGGGGAGCGGAGCGAGCCAGGCCCCGACTCGAGGCGAGGCGGCGGCCGCAGCCCCACGACGGCGGGAGCGGGGACATCCCGCCCCAGGAACGGGCGGGGAGAGGGGCTGGGACGCGGCTGCAGGCAGCGGGGTGGGGGCTGCCCCTGCGGCGCAGCCATGGGGCGCGGGAGGCCCTGCCCGGCCAGGCCGGCCGCGGGGAGGCGGCGCGGCCCGGCGGCCCCCCGAGAGCGGGCGCGGAGGGGCCCGGGCCCTGCGCGCCCCGGGGGCAGGCGGCCCCCTGCCCGCCCGCCCTCCCCCGCCGGGCTCGGCGCCGCTCGCTCCCGCCTCACCTCCGCGATGTCATTTTCTCCCGTGGCACTGGCGGGTCGCGGTACGCCCAGCCGCCCCCCTCGACGGCCGCCTCTCACATGGGGCCCCCCCGGCGCGGGCCGCGGCCTACGGGCGCCCTGAGGGGAGCGTGAACAACGGCCGCCTCAGACCCCGGAGGCGCACGGAGCGCGGCGCGGCCCGCCCTGCGTCACCCGCCCGCTGCGTCATCGCTCTGCGACACCGCCCCGCCCCCGCCTTCAAAAGGGAGCGCGCGGGCGGCGCGCGGGGGCGGCGGGGGCTCGGTCCGCTCGAGCGGGCCCCGGTGGCACCCGCCACGGGAGTAGCGGAGCCTCGTCCCGTGAAGCCGGGCGGGGCGGGGGTCGGCGCGGAGCCTTATCTCGGCCGTGCCGCGAGCGGGAGGGAGGGTCAGGCAGCGGCAGGATCGCGAGCCCCGCTTCCGGAGCCGCTGGTCACCAGAGAGCCCCTTCCGAGGCGGAACGCGGGTGTCCGGTGTTCCCCCCACGCCGTCCCCCTCCCCGGGTGACCCGGGACTGCCCCGGGCCGCGTCGGGCCCGTCCGGACTACAAGTCCCAGCGTGCTCCGCGGCCGGCGCGGTGACGTCAGACGCCGCGCTCTCTTTAGGCCACTCGTACCCGGATGTAGGTCCCTTTCCCTCCCCGGAAGGTAAGAATGGCGGAGCGGCGGCGGGCAGGGCCGGGACCCGGCGGACGGCATCCGCCGCCATCCGCCCCCGGGTGGCTGCGCGGGGCTCACGGGCTCAGCCCGGCGCCCTCGGGGAGACGGCGATGAAGCCGGGGGGCCGATACGGAGGTGGGGTGGAGCGGCAGGTTAAGGCGCCTCCGGCCCGGCCAGGCCGTGGAGGCCGGGCCGGAGCCTCCCGCGGCGCGCCGGGGCCTAACTGAGCAGCGGGAGCCGGGCTCGGCTGGGGCCGGAGCTGGAGGCCTCTGCAGGGCTGAGCTGTAGCCCGGGGAGGGCCGGTGTAGCCCCGCGGTGCGGCAGAGCCCAGCGGGGCCGGGGGAGCCCCGAGCACAGGGCGGCTGTGGCCGCCCCCGGGGACAGAAGGGCGGCTGCGGCCGCGCGTGTGCCTGCGCGCTGTCGGGAGTCCTGGTGATGGTGAGGGCTTGGGTGGGCTCGAACCTGTTCGAAGCGGCGTGGAGGAGCGTTCCGGGTGGCGGGCGGGCGGCGAGCAGAGTGGCTTTTGGCTCCGCAGCGTCTGATCCGCCGCGGCTGTAAGAGGTGGCTGGGCACTGTTAGAGCGGGGCCGGGGATCGGGTCCCCGTTCTCTCATTTTGTCCCCGCAACTCAGGCGCGCCTCGGCACGCCTCGTAATAAGGCATCGTTTCTGTTCTCTTTGGATCCACAGATGGCCGGTGAGAAAAAGCCAGGCGAGAAGGCGGCCGGTGAGAAGAAGCCAGGCAAGAAAAAGACGACTGAGAAGGCGCCGGCTGAGCAGAGGGCAAGCCAGAAGGAAGCAGGGGAGAAAAAGAAGAAGGTTAAGAAGCATCATGCCAGCCGTAACCCCGTCCTGGCCCGGGGTATCGGGAGATATTCCCGCTCTGCCATGTATGCCAGAAAAGCACTGTACAAGCGCAAGTACACTGCTCCAGAAACAAAGGTAGGCCAACAGCTACGGTGTTTAAATAATCGTGTTTTTCACGGTGACTTTGGTTTGAAACGTCGTATGTTTTTCCTTTTCTTTGCCTACAGATAGAAAAGAAAAAGAAGGAAAAGCCGCGCGCCACCATCACCAAGCCAGTTGGTGGAGACAAGAATGGAGGCAGCCGCGTCGTTAAAATCCGCAAAATGGTAAGGAGAAGGTCTGGGGCGCTCGCAGGTTGGCGCCGTTACGTGTAACGCGGGCCCAGGGATGCGACGCGAGCAGCCCCAGCACGCGCCGCGCTGCACTGACCGCTGGCGGTTACCTCCTTGAGGTACGGACCCAGCGGTGGCCGCTCTCGGGGGCGATGCCGGTAATTTAGAGAACGATTAGCAGGCAAAAGCGGGTTCTCCTCCGATGTTTGTATTACTGCGCTGAACTGGAGGCACGCGCAGAAATACAGAGCTGGTCCCAACTTTCCCTGATGTATAATTGGACAGAAAATGTGCCATGTGTTCCTGAAGTGCTGGTTGCAGCAGGAAAAAACCTTACGGAAAGGTCGTCTTTAGTGACCTAGAAAGGAAGAATCTAAACTGTAGTGGAAGCTTTCTGTCTCGTGGAATACAGGGCGGTACAATATTTCGCTCTTCTTTTCCCAGCCCAGGTATTATCCAACCGAAGACGTTCCTCGCAAGCTTTTGAGTCACGGCAAAAAGCCCTTTTGCCAGCACAAGAGGAGGCTGCGCTCCTCGATTACTCCAGGGACTGTCCTCATCCTCCTGACGGGTCGTCACAGAGGCAAGGTAACGGCAACGGCTTCCCCGCGTGCGCTCTCGCAGTGGCTTTGCGGCGTTTCTGCGCCGACACCGTTCTGACTGAGCAGAGGTGTCCTGGACGTACCGGGTGGTTTCACGGGACGCTGCTCAGCCACGAGATGTGCATCTGCAAACCTGCTTTCCTGTGGATTCTGCCTGGAAGCTTTCTGTCGTCCTGCCTGAGGGGAAGCGGTCTTTAATCGAGCGTTCTCCTGCACAGAACTGGACGTAAAACAGGGTACTCCAGCTGCTTAGGCTAAATGAGGGGAGTCCTGCTGCAGTGCAAAGTGTGTAATGTGCCCCGCAGCATCGCAGCCCCGATGCCTGGTGCTGTTGCACTGGGGACAAAACCTTGTCTTGGACTGGCTATTGCCACTGAGGAATTGCGTTTGCGTTCTTAATCTAGTTCTCAGGGTAACGCTTGATTGTTACATTAAGCTGTGTTCTTCATCTTAATGACGTTTACTAACAGGTCTTAACTGGCATCTTTTATTTTCTTGAATTCTTTGGCTTCGATGTCGTGTAACTTAGAAGAATGATGTTCAGGGAGGGAAATCTTGGCCAGAAGGAGAAAAAATGCAACTGGGGGATGGCTCTGCCCGCGTGATACGTTGTGGTACCCTTCTGGGGTTTAGCTCGTTCTTGCCTTTAACCTGTACAAAGACCCTGGGTGACGGGACGGCTGTCTCGCCACCCTGTAGAGGAGGCAGAGATTAAAAAACATACTGATGGGCTTCGCTCAGCCTCGAGGGATGAAGTGCGTGGCGAGCCGCGATCTGTCGTAGATGCGGTGACCCTGGGAAGGGTGGCAGCTTGGCTCGTGCGGTGGTCGCCTTGCGAGTCGCGGAGCTGCGCCCGGGGCTGGGTGCTTTGTCGGTGCTGACGCCAGTAACGCAGCCCGCGTGTGGGCATGGTGCGGTCGGGCTGCAGCGCTTCGGAGCGCTGGGGCCTGGGGCCTAACGTCACATCTCGTCTCTTTTCAGCGCGTCGTCTTCTTGAAGCAGCTTGCTACTGGCCTTTTGCTTGTTACAGGTAAAAAATTTTTACTTAAGTGTGATGATTTTTTTGTTTGTTTAGGAGGTTTGGGGTCGGGGGTGGGGTTTTTGTTGGTTTTTTAAGTTGCAGTTTGTCTGGGGGTCAGTAGTGCTACAGACCTGCCTGCGGATGGGTTGGCGCATCACATCTTCGTGTAACTACGTGGAATCACGTTTTGTGACTTCTCAGGGAGGTGGAGGGGAGGGAATTAAGCTTCAATATCTGACTCCCTGGAAGAGATGAGGAAGCATTTTTTGGCTTTTCTGGAGGCTGTGGGGAAGGGCTTTGATTGTTCGGATTTTAGCTGTAGGCATCTCGAAGAAACTAGTCATCTCGTAACACTACAAAAATGCAACTTAAAAGCAGTGGCGGTTGCCAGGAAAGCTAACCTTGTTCTCTCCTCTGCCTCCCCTCTGCCTGTAGGGCCCTTGGTTATCAATCGTGTCCCGCTGCGTAGGGCCCATCAGAAGTTTGTTATTGCTACATCTACAAAGGTTGATATCTCCGGAGTGAAAATTCCCAAGCATCTCACTGATGCGTACTTCAAGAAGAAGAGGCTGCGTAAGCCCAAGCACCAGGAAGGCGAGATCTTTGACACTGAAAAAGAAGTAAGGAACACGATTGTCGATTCTTTCTAAATGCTGTTGTTACTTAAAGCCAGGCTGGAAAGGGGGAAATACCGTGAAACAAATGGACAATTGAACTTTAAATGGTCCTCAATAAAGTGAGGTGGTGCCATTCAAATGAATTAACACCGCAGCATTGAGATGAACCCCTTTTAAATTTGGGGGTTCTTTTCTGCTTCTGCTTAGAGAACAGCAGCAATGATTATTGCAGTTAAGTGTCTGTTTTGACTGAGAAACACCGTTACTGTTTTGATACTGCCAGGAGCATGCTGCTGGCTCCGCTATCGGCAACGTCAGCCAAACAGTGGCTTCAGTTCTCTCTGCCACCTCCGGTCTCCTACCACCTTTCCCATATTTAGAACAAATGGAGAAAAGAATTCCTGAAAATGCCAGAACTCGGGGTTTGCCCTGAATTTTCTCATCTCCATGGAAGAGTCTGAAGCCACTCTGCAGGATTTTAATATTATTCTTTGTACTTTCTAGAAATACGAGATAACAGAGCAACGCAAGTCGGACCAGAAGGCAGTGGATTCGCAGGTCCTTGCACGAATCAAGAAGGTGCCTCAGCTCCGTGGGTACCTGCGTTCTACATTCTGTCTCTCAAATGGTGTCTATCCTCACAAGTTGGTGTTCTAACTGTTCGGAAAGCACCACATTAAATTTGAAAGGAAAAAAGCAAGGATTTCTGGTGTCTTCATTGCGATCCCTAGTAGAACGTGTTGCACAAATCCTGCAATGCGACTCTATGATTCTATGATTTAAAGGATAGGGAAAACTGCTTGTGGCATGGAATTCTGACAGACTGCATGCAGGTGACTAGAATTTGGGGTGTACGGGTTTTGTTTGGTTGGTTTTTTGTTTTGGGTTTGTGGTGGTTTGTTTAACTATTCAGTATAAACAGGAATTCAGCTTTCTTAACTATGAATGAGTTGTGCAGGGGGAGGGGGAACAAAAACCAGATTTTCTTTTGGGAATAGCAAATGCAAATACTGGATTGACTACCCATCCGCACACGTTGCAGAACAAAATCCAGCCCAGTGTCCGTGCTGACGTATTTCTCTGCACCCTTACTGTGCTGAAACCAGCGCTTCGGGTATCTTTGGTGAAGAACCAGGTCTTGGCAACAAACCACTGCGAGGCAACTCAGCAGCGTTTTAAAGCTCGTGTACAGCTTTGTTGAGATGGTATTTCGGCTGAGCAGCTTTGATCCATCAATGGCCACAGAAACCTCAGCAAATATAACAACTTTTTAGAGGCATTTCAGGAGCTATGCCTTGTGTATTTCAAAGTGGAAATGCTGGGAATACTCTGGAGTTTTGCAGGGTAACGTCCCTGGAACCATGACAAAATTCGGAATGTATGTCCCTTCCCCAATGCCATTTGTTTTTCCTGTTCTTTGTTTATCCATGTGGGATGTAACGCTTTTAGTCAGGAAGAATACCACCTGCTTAGATCAAAAACAAAAGCATGATTCTTAATTCTGTAGGCTCAGAAATGAGTTAAAAAACAAACTGTTTCTGTGAAAGGCAAGTATTTGTCTATCTTGGGAGACTTCTGGAGTCTCAACAATTTTTCCTATCTCAAAAACTGGCAGAAAGTGAGTTGAGAAAGTTAGTCCTGGCTGTTTTCTTTCTCCGTTGAGGTCAGTTACCAGATATCTGGAAGAGGCTGCTTGGGTAGCGATAGCTCTGCTCTTACAAAAACCTAGGATGTACATACTAACAAATCTGGCACGCTGGAGCTCTTTCTTAGCCAGACTTATGCAGGAAACGAGGCTTATGTAACTGCACCATCTGTCCTCCCATTAATTCTTAGCTGCAAGTAGCCAGTGGGGTCAAACTTGACGGGGAGTAGAGATTTCATCAAATTTGTACAAGCTTCAGGAAAGGGGCCAGAAGAGGGAGTAACGCAGCCTTCAGCAAGGCGGAAGCCTGCGACATGTCACCTTCATGGGGAAGGAGGGATCTGGCTTCCAGTGCTCCAGAGGCGATGAAAAAACTCAAACACCCGCGGAACACCTGGCTCCGTGGATTCTCACACCAAGGGACTGGTCATCTTTATAGCTGATGCTGGCTGGCATTACGGAGTATGGAAGACTATAGCGCTGGCTACTCCTCCACCATCTTCCTCTTGATAATTAACGTTAAATATTAGTGTGGTTCAGCAGAGGGAGCCAGTGAGCAAGCTCTGTCCAAATGCAGAGCTGCTGGCCGGGTGTGTGTCTCACGTGCTCTGTGCTAGGTTCTGCCCTGTGGTGCTCTGGGAAGATGTTCTTTAATTTTCGCTGTCATCGGAACTACATCTGTGATGAGTTGCATCTCCTGTTGATGGGGTTTGGTGGATAATGGGTATAGTCAGAGGTTTCTTAAGTTGGCATGAGATTTTACTGCAGTGGTGGGACTGGCCTGTTTACATAAATCAACTGTAAAAAGATACAAAAGTGTCGCACGCATCTCGCTGCTAGTACCAAGATAAGTTTACTGATACTACCACAGAAAGATCTTAACCCAGTATGCTTAGCAAGCTCAGTTAAAGTAAAAATTGTACGTGGGAACACTTAAATGGGAAAAATCCAAAACCAGCAAGTAGACCTCTGATCAAAATAGTTTGTAGCAGCGTGTGGTATCACAAAGTCTGCAAACAGATTTGGTCTGAGACAACGCTTAAGAGGTACTAGTGGTTCGGTCATTCCCTTCCCCACTGGGAAGGGGGAAGTTGTAGTAACCAAATCGGGCTAGCCTAAGAATAACTAGGTGTTTAGATACAATGGTATTTTCTATAATTATTGATTACTCTGACGCATTCCTCATTTGCGTATCAGAAGGCATGAAATGATACTTGGAATCATTAACCTTGTTTACTGAATGGGGAGGCTTTGTCTTCCAGCGTGCTGCCAGGAAGGGACTTGGTAATACAGCTCCGTTGTCTTACCAGCTCCTGGTACGGAGAAATGGTCTCGTGGTGCCATTGCCTCCCTCGCCCCAGTCCCGTCGCTTCTCTGACAAGGTGGTGACCAATAGCGCAGCCCTGCAAGGTGGGGGGAGAGAGGGAGGAATGAATATTTCCGTGCTGGTTAAATCCCTGAACTGAGTCACCGTGGGACCAGATGAATGGTGGTGGCGGCACAAAGGGGCGTGGGAGCGGGCCTGCTTCTGGGGGCGCTAGCTGTTAAGTTGAATTTTAACACCAAATCATGCCTTCGCAGTGCCAAGCAGCTCCTCGGGCTTTGCTGCAGAAAATGGAGACAGCAAAAGCCTCGTCTTTCATAAGGAAAGGCAGCCGGTGGACAGCTATGATTTGTCTCTCCCTTAACCTCTAAAATATTTTCCTTGAGTTCTGCGAAATCTGTTTTTTTTCTGAAATGCTCTGGGGTGAGGGATGGAAAAGAGGAAAACCAAAGACTGTACAGATGACCAACACAGAAACAACGTGAATATTCAGAAGGATTTTTCCATCTAGATAATACTGTCCGCTACCTGAAAAATACTTCCACCACATAAAGAGCTTTTGTGTGTGTTCTTGCTGTCCCGCAGCTTTTCTCATTCTGAGCATGTAAACAGTTCTGCAGTCCTGGCTAGCTGAGTCACTGCTTTTCACCGAGCATCCCCCACAGAAGAAGCTAGAGACATCCAAAGCCTCAGTCACCCAATCAAAAGTGCTGGAGATGTGCAGGTCCAAAAATAGTGACAGACTCAACCACAGCAGCACTTCATTAGCATCAAATGTGCTCTTTGCTTCAGCTGCCTAATAAAGTGATATGTAATTATAATAAAGCATCCTTTTGAGAGGAAAGATAGAGGGATGTTGGCTTTCTCGGGGAATTGGTAATAAGATGCAATGCCTTTTTATCTACAGGCGCCTATTTTTACCTATTAGCTGCCTCTGAAATGACCTGGCGGATCCAGTCCAGCCCAGAGAGGCTACGTCCCAGGTGCTGTGTTGGCCGGCAGTCTCGGGGAGGCAGACACCAGCTTTGCTGCTGGGACCAGGATCCTTAGGGGAAACTGAGGCTTACGTGCAAGACAAAGTACTTTCCAGTGCCAGGTTTGTAGAGAACGTTACCTTTGGCATTTCAGGTGTTTTAACCTTAATTAAGAGAAGGCGCTATGGCTGGAGTGCAAAGGTGCTTTTACAGGACTACCACAGGTACCATTTTGGCCAGGTGTTGAGGCAAATATACCAAATACCCAGATGTCCAGTGATCAGCTACTCAGTTCACCTGTGCTATAGGATACCTATAGGATGTGCCTTGTCATGCAGGGGCAGCTGAGCCTTTTTCCCCCAGCATATTTCCACCTGATCCCTGCGCTGCTTCTCCTCACAGTTCACAGAACTGTCGCCACTGGTATACCCAGCCCCACTTCTGCAAAAAGTAATTCTGGATCTCCCCACAAGCTCAATAAAGAATAAAGAGAATTTGGGGACGGTTTCTTTGTCTTCACCACCTGGAAGCAGCTCTGCTTTAGCCTCATAGAAAATGTAGGCAAGATCAGCTGAGAAACCATTCATGGGGAAGAGCTGGCCTAGGCAGCCTTCCTCTAGCAAATGTAAGGTAACTCCTTCCACTCTTCTCCAAATGCTGATTCCCATCTCACTTTAAGTGATTCAAGCATTAGAAACCCCATCCAAATGGATTTTACTAAGAGAATTTGTTCCAGATTCTCTGTATATTCTTCTTTCAGTATATTTTGTTTCTTATCTTTTAGTGAAGAGGGCTCTCCTTGTTAAAATCAACTGGTTTTTAAGATCAAAACTGTTTTTTTACAGTTTTCTAACCAGCACTTAAAACTCCAAGCGAGCAATTATCCCGCTCAGTTTGAAACTGCGCAGCAGAGTTCGGCCCTGTCCCTGGCTCATGGTGAAGGCGGTGTTACTGAGGTCTCTTAAAGTTCCACTAGGATAAGAGATCACACCGTTTTCCTGTGCTGTTGGGGGATTAAGCAGCATACCAATCTACAAATATCAGTGCCTCCTACGATTTTATCAGCTATTACTCTGTTACAAGACGGACACGTGGACAGCTTAGTCTAAGAGATCTAGAACTACGCAGGAGAGTCATGTAAACTCCACTACACTTTCTTCCGTCATTACTGTCCTGAAGTAGCAGGTCACAGAAATGACATAATCATATGGGTACGGGATTAAGAGCTCCTGCTCCTATTCGGGTTTGGAGACAGCATGTGAAGTTCCCAGGGACTTGTGTGGGAATGTGAGGATGCAGGAAAAGGGGAACTATTTACCTGTTAATTTGATTGCTCCAGTTCTCCTGCATTACAGTCTGCACCAGGCACTTGACACCTCATTGTTTAAGCAATTAGAGCAATTAAATCCATATTTTTATAAGGATCTGATTCATAATAGTTCTCGCTATTTTTTTTCCTCATTCTTCAGGAAGCCACTAATTGAATGAAGCGAGCCAGTCCCACCGGCTGTAGTCAACATTTGCACTGAGTCACGCGAGAGGGTTGGTCTGTGATGGCTGTATGTGGAATTTAACATGCTTGCCAATAAGCAACCATGAAATTTCTTACTTGTTTAGTTGCTTTTTCATAGTTTGTTTGGGTTTTATTTTTTTTAGATCAGACCAGTTTTGACTCTCTTGCAGATGAAGACTCAAAAAACGTTTTTGTCAGCTGACTGCCTTTTTTGACTCATTTTATCCTGTTTTTTCCCCATTATTTCAATGTTTATCCTTCTCAGTGGAAATGACTTCACATGATAGATTGTACACACAGCCAGTAACTTCTATGACCTAACCATGCTTCACACTATACCAGACATAAATACTTATTAGTAGTAATAATGATAAGGAGAGAGGAAGCATGGTAGTCAAAATATTACTTGAGATTAAAGAAATTCAATTTTTTTTCTCAGCTCTATTGATTTTCTGTGTGATCCTGAGCAAGTAACTTAATTTCAGTGAGGTCAGTGTTCACATACCTGCAGAACAGCAGTAATACTTCCTCGTATCGGGTCTCAAAAAGTGTTTTAAACTTCTGCAGACATACAATTTATGACAATGCTCTAAAGTACATAAAAGAATAAAAAGTCTATGCTTGGATGACACTGAGGAGGGGACCTGATCAATTATTCTAATCTTCCCCCCCTGAGATCAGATCAACATTTAATACTAAAAACCAAAAAACATTGTGTCATGTTGAAGGCTGGCACAGGTGGGATGAGGAATAAATGTTTTCATAGTCCTGTTTATTAGTTGTAATGTCATTTTTTTCAGAATTTAGTCCATTATATTTGTACAGGACAGTACAGCTAAAAGATTTAGAGTCTCTGGTGACATTCCGTGTTCCCGCATTTTATCTAATTAGCAGTTCCTAGCACTTTGCCCGCAGATTTTTTTTTGATGATCATAATAAACAGCTTCTCATACTTTACAGGCACTGAGCACATTGGTCTCGTGACACCCAGCAGAGGTAAAAACTGCCATTGTAACACTGAAAAACTGTACACAAAGGTAAAATGATTTATTCAGCCCATTGGAGCAGGTCAGTGGGATGCTGAGAACCACACCAAGTAGCACTAGGAAAGGCTTTAAACCCACTGAAGAAAACAGGAGACTAAACCAGAAGCAATTACATCTTCATCTATTTTGTCAGTCCTACTTGATCTGGAGGTTTTCCACTCGCTTGACAGATGCACTTAGGATGTAATTGTTTTTAAAATTAAGGCTTTCAGATATCACCATGTGCTATACATGGTATCCTATTGTTCAAAATGCCCATTTTCACATGAGGAAATAAAAGACAAAGATAAAATGTACAAAAACAGTCCTAGGCAGCAAGCTTATGTCCTTGGTATAGAAGGGAGGAAGGTTATTTTTCAGAACAAGGAAATATGAAGGCCCTAAAAAGAATGAGGCACCCTCAAAATGTTTCACTGGAGATGTTTAGGCAAAATCAGTATTCAAATTACTGGTGTTAAGGTCCTGCTAAGCTGAACTGAAGATCTGTTTCATGGAATTTCATCGAAATTGGGGGGTAACCATAACTGTTCCTTAAAATAAGCACAAAAAATAAACAAATGCCCCTCTAGAATCAGAGAACTGAAACAAAGTAACCATTACTCAAATGACAGGCACATGGCAAAGCTCCTGTACGTTGCACATTATCTGCATGGCTTCCCTCTGGACTGACACAGAAAGTGCAAAAGGGCATTTAAAATCTGGAGCTTTGTGTTTGTGTGAGAGACAAAAAACCAAACACATACTAGGGACACAGAGGGAGAAAAAGGAAAACTGCATTTTGAGACTGCTGATGCAAGAGGACTTTTTTTTTAAAAAAAATACTGGCTTTGGTCAAAGCACGTGCAGAAAAATCTGTGGTTTACTTAATCCAACACTCTAGGAAAGAATTTTTCATGCTTTGTAAATAAACAGGACTTCATCAAGGCAATGTCTAGCATCATCATGTAACTGTCTTCTAACACAGGCAACCCATTAACCTCCAAACTAGCTAACAGCTTGAATCAAAACAATGAAAATCATACAAATAACATCACAAATTATGTGGCTTGGGCTTACTTGGAATAACAGCTGATATCACAGGTACCCGAGAAGGGTGTCCCAGCGTGAGCCAGTCAGCGCAGCCGTCTCCTGGGGATTTATAAGAACAGTCATTAGAATTTCTATCATTCTTCCCATCCTGTCTCACTGAGCTGCAACTTTTTGTGTCATTCAATTGGCCACCGCACCAAGCCTGGGGAGACTGGATAATCAAGCCTAAGAAACTGCTTTTTTATGTGTTTGTCATGCACAATCAACAACCATACGACGACAATCTGGAAGAATGGAGGAAAGACCACAGTACACGTAATACGGTCACTGTATTGCCTGAGAAAGGCTGGGCTGATGCTGCCTCTTTGCGAACTGATAATCTAACAAAGGCGGTGATGCTGGTATAGTCCTCCAAATAGTCGGTTGGCTTTGGATGACTGACAGATAGCGCTGCTCTCAGTTCTTCTGTTCATTGATTGCTCATGGAGTTATTTTAGTCGAAGGGCAATTAACTGTTCTTCATGGTTTATCTGTAGGCTACTTTTGATGTTGTTCTTTTTAAAGAAACACTGCCATGTTGTTAAGCATAAAGTCAAGGGTTTATAAAAGAATTCCAGAAAAGACTGACTTTTACCTGTCAAGACCAGGATTTTATTCGCACTTGACATTCCACTGCAGCGTTCATAAACTGAACTCTACAATATTACAAAGAAACTGTCCTACCTGTAGCAGCATGAGATTTTCAACCATGCTGGCTTCATCTGGGGGCCAGTCCATCACAAGTCTGTGGAATGATGAATTATTTGGCCTTTACTGGTTTATGCCATCTGGCTGTAAGGAACAGAGGGAAAAACAGATGAGTCGTAGTGAGCATAGGAAGATTGCACCTCTCACAGAAATCAGCAACATCCCTTCACTAACAAAACCACAGTAGATAGACATCTATATCCTTTTTTGTTTGCCTCCTTCATATTTATATCCCATCAAGTTGCTCACCCGCTGTGACTTTATTGTATAGTAGTTCTTACTCTTCCTTCAAAAGTAGATTATTGGCTGGAAATTACAGGAAAGAGATACTGGAAAGAACAGGAGAAATGCTTCAAGAAAGAAAGGCGGGGAGGTAGGCACTATGGGAAGAGCACCTTTGCAGATGTGGGCGCTTATGGCTACAAAACACCACACAGAGAGCAAAATTGGCATTCCGATTTGCACGGCATGGTTTCAGTCCTCAATTAGTGGCTTTCAGTTTTAAGTCACCATTGGAGAGAGAATCAGTACAGACTAGAGCATTTTCTCAGGCTAGGGATTCACTGATCTGGCTTCCTTTTCTTAGGAAAAAGAGTAGTTAGTGCTGCCATGCCTGCGAAAACCTGCTAATTAAGACTTCACAGGATCTTGGAACTGATTTGTGAATTTCAAGTAAAAGACAACGATAATAAAAGTTCAAAAGCTACCTCATTTAAAATTCTCATTTAAAATCCTGCTTTGACTCTTTTCTCTGGTGTCCTGTTGTTTCAGACTCTCTAGTGACTCTTACCTCTTTTCTAACACCCTCGCGAGTTATCCTTACTTAGAGATGTGCTTACGAAAGGCAAGTCATTTTTGGATGAATAACATGTAAGGAGTCGTGGGGTTTATTCCCAATATTGCTAACTTGGCACGGGCGACTGAATAGATTTTTTTGTCGGGATTGGCATACCTTTTTCTAAAACTTACATAAAGACCCAGCTCTAGCCTGTTGTAGTAAACAGCTGCCTCGGGCCTTTCATTCTGGATGACACCTACAAAACATGGCTGATGGAAACAAGCTGGCACAATTCTGCTTCTTGCTGTTTTTGAGTAATTCCTCCATCATCCTCTCCATCACTACTTCTCCCTGTGGACAAGCTATTACATGACAAGCCCAAAGCTGTCTTTTTTTTTTGTCTTTTTCCTTCTTACAGGTCCTTCTGCTTTCTCCCTGCCATGGGTATGGAAATTACTTTGAACAGAATATAGAAAATAGCAAATGGACTATGAAAACCATCTAATCCTGCACCATGAGCTCAGCTAAGTCCCCGTCAGGCCCAACAGATACTTGCCTTGTGTGTTGCCAAAGCCCTCCATTGACAGAGACCCCACCACCTCAGAAGGCAATCCAGTCTCCTGCTCCGCACGCCATACCAACGGGAATTGTTTCCTGACGTCTGCCCTCTACCTCCGCAGCAGCAGTTTAAACCTGTGACTTTTTGTCCTGGCAGCAGCAGCTTACTTCTTCTCTCTCTGCTTCAGCCTTTCACACGTTCGTTACCACATCTCCCCTCTGCCTTCTCTTCTCTAGACTGAACATACCGGATCCTTCCAAGCTCTCCTCATAGGCTGTGTTTTCAAGATGCCTGATTGCTCTCATCCAGGCTTTCCCCAGCCCATCCATGGGCTTCTTGAAATGCAGTGATCAATTCCAGATGCAGATATCCAGGTGGTGCTTCATGTTTAGCCTTTAAGCAGTTCTGTTCTGCGTCTGTAAAACATCACAGTAAGATTTTGTTTTTCAGTGAAGCTCACAGCTGCTACAGAATTATAGATAATAAGAAAAAATAAGTAGTATAGACCAATTCTTGCCATAGTAATCCCTGCTTTCCACCCACTTACCTCTTCATACATTCCGTTTTGCTGTATTTATTATATGTATTTTAAACTCTCAATGTCAAAATATTCCTAACCTTACTGTATGATGGATTTAGACTGACATATATGAATGAAATTAAAGTAGCCTAATATTTTTAAGTTTTCCTAGATAATTTGACTTTCCAGTATTCTAAAAAGCCATGAAAACTTATAATTTATTTTACTCCTAAAATGTTTTCTGTAACAAATCAAGACTTTCGTCAACAAGAAATGAAAAAGCCAAGATGCACGCATTTCAATTTTTGATTATTTCTGCTTTGTCACAGAGGAAAAGCATCCTTATTTGCGAAGAGTAGCTCCTGAATTGGAATAGTCTGAAATCTGGTTAGGGTAGGCTGATTATCACTGTAGCAGAAAAACACTGAAGCCTGATGCAAATATTTAGACATGAGACAGACAGATATGATGGGATATTTATGTAAGAAACATAAGTTACAGAATACCCGTAGCAGTTAATTCCTGTGTTTCTTGACCTGACCTCCGCAGTTCACGGGAAATAGCTCTTTCCACTGATGGGAAGATTGGGATGTAAAAAGGTACTAGGATGTACATACCATAATTTTAAAATCTCCTCTGTTGCCATTAATGATATAAACAAGGATAAATAAATTATAAATAAAATACAAGGTCCTGTTGATGTCACAACAATATTTTTCTGCAACACTATGCAGACTGTCCCTAAACCAGTTTTAATGATACGGGAGATTTTAAGAAAATGTACCAGTAATTGAAATCAACTCATCCTCTGAATGAGTCGTATTTAACAAAACTTCATTTTGAAAAAAATAAAGTATAATGTTAAAACAGGTATTTTGAGTTTTCATTTCAGTATTAATTTTATCCAGCATCAAAATTATGAAGAAATTATATTAAATAAAACAACATAATACATGGATTAAATTATATTAAATAAAAATAAAACAACATAATACACGGATTAAATTAAAATCTTACATAATAAAAAGTAAAACAGAAATAAAAAGAAAACTGAGATAAGTTACTTGTCCTGAAATGTACTTTCTTCCCCTGAAATGTTACATTGCAAATGTCAAAATTTCAGCTTTTTATTCTGATTGGGATTAAACATTTTTGAGAAATATTCCATAAAACTCTGCTCAGTTCTCAGCTTTAAAACAAAGTCTGTGTAGGGCCATCCTGATGTGGAGAGAGAACTCATTTCTCCTAGGGATATGTTTTGTAAAAAACAGATCTTGTTCATTACAGCTCTCCTTCAATATAAAGTAACGTGAACTTAGCCGCCCCACCCACACCGTGAAGTTGGCCAGCTAGTTAACCAGCTGGCTAGTTAACCAGGGGCAGATTTCCCCCGGCAGAGTGTTGGTGGCCCGGCCGCAGGGAGCCCTTTCCCTCCTTAGCACCTGCAGGTACAAGGTATGACACTTCCCCGCCTTGCGACGCAGCTGCAGCTGCTATCCGCATGCTTCACGTTTCCGTCAGGCTTTAGTGATGTGAACATCCTTATCCTCCCCCGGGAAGTCTGATGGCAGGTTTGACAACATGCTTCAATCAGCGCTGAATGAACATTTCAGGGAGTCTAATGAATCAGACGCAAACCCCGGCAGCTCACCGCACCCAGCTCCTGGAGGAGTTCGCATCCTGTTTGCCTGCGCGTGCACCGCGGCCCTGCACGGGGACGGCAGCGTGGCCCAGAGGGCAACGCATCTCGTGCTCTGGATGATGTACTGAGCGTGACTTCACGTTGTAATTCCCCTTCAAATACAAGCGTGAAGTAAAACAGTTTGTGTTCACACTCTCTAATGTAAAGGAGGAAAATATATTTAATTGAAAGATGAGAGGGCTTTAACATGTTTAACTGATCCGTTCCCATTCTTTAACTATCAGAGATTTAAAATTATGATATAGGGCTGTGACTCCAAGTGCAACTTATACTGATTGTACTAAAATTAAAGCTGAGGTCTTTTAACACAAAATAGCAAAAAAATGGACATTTTAGATGTCTGCCTTGGAACAAAGGACATCTTTGAGCAACAAGGCGATGCTCCTAGAAGAAAAAACAAAAGTCTGTATGTTCTGTGTCAGTAACTGGAATTCTTTCTTGTTATCAATGAATAGCTCTCAAATATAGAGATTTGCGGCATTAGTATTTCAACCAATTTACTTGGAAAATTATAGAAAATTATTGAAATACAGATGTAGAAACTCAAACTATTTCTTGAGAGTCTAACAGAAAATCAGCCTATGTCACTTTTTCATTCCAAGAGTTTTAAATAAAACGATGTAAAATACACAGTACATATGAAGCTAGAGATACTTCCAATGAAAGATGTATTTCGTATTCGTGTCTAAGTATCAGCCCCATCTCTATGCTGACCCCTTTCAGCAATGCAATGGCATTGCCAAGCAGTCCTCCTCTCTTTCACAAGAGGAAGAACACACTGCAGATCTTGCAGCATACGCTAATCCAAAAAACTACCATTTTGGTAACTCATTCTCGAGAACTAATTTTAAAATCCTCAGATCTCAGCCAAGCTATTAGGGATCTTATCAATTTAGCATTACAAACCCTGAGAAACACTTTATAAAGTGGACCTTGTTGTAATTTGTATGAATTATATAAATCCACCTTGTTACACTTATATTTTTACAATATTGAGCAGAATATTGTAGCAGACTTTTTTTCATTTATTTTTTTCCTTGTTTTACTGCACCAGTTTTCAGGGAGGTTGAATTTTAAAACAGCACCGAATAGCTGTATTTAAAACCTACCTATTTTTGGATATTAATAATGAGTCTTCTGAGACATTAGAGATTCAGAAATTCAGGACAACCACTAAGGGAACTGTTCAGCTCCTAACCACTCTTCCTCACTGATGGGCAGCATTCAAACACTTCCCTCCGTAAAAGGCTATTTGTGTTAAGTTCTTGAATAAGAAAATGAGACATGAGATTACTGAGAGTAATGCTAAATGCCAGCTTGCTTTGTTTCTGCAAACAGAATTTAAGCGTAAGTTGTTATTTCATTTACAAGCGCAGCATGAGTCAACAATATCATACAGCTGCAGAGAAAGCAAAGATGATAGAGATACTTAACAGGAGTTTGGCGTAGAAGACACAGTGTATTGGGTTTGCGGGGCAAGGTTTTGGTGGCGGGGGGGCTGCAGGGGTGGCTTCTGTGAGAAGCTGCTGGAAGCTTCCCCCGTGTCCCATAGAGCCAACGCCAGCGGCTCTGAGATGGACCCGCCGCTGGCCAAGGCCGAGCCCATCAGTGACGGTGGCAGCGCCTCTGGGGTAACAGAGTTAAGAAGGGGAAAAAACCCTGCAAAACTGCAGCCATAGAGAGGAGTGAGAAGATGTGAGAGGAACAACTCTGCAGACACCAAGGTCAGTGGGGAAGGAGGGGGAGGAAGTGCTCCAGGTGCCGGAGCAAAGATTCCCCAGCAGCCCGCGGGGAAGACCATGGTGAGGCAGGCTGTCCCCTGCCCCCATGGAGGCCCACGGGGGAGCAGATCCCCACCTGCACCCGGGGAGGACCCCACACTGGGGCAGGGGGATGCCTGAAGGAGGCCGTGACCCTGTGGGAAGCCCACGCTGGAGCAGGCTCCTGGCAGGACCTGTGGCCCCGTGGAGAGAGGAGCCCAGGCTGGAGCAGGTTTGCTGGCAGGACTTGTGACCCCACAGGGGACCCACGCTGGAGCCGTCTGTTCCTGAGGGGCTGCACCCCATTGGGGGGACCCACGCTGGAGCAGTTCATGAAGAACTGCAGCCTGTGGGAAGGACTCACACTGGAGAAGTCTGTGGAGGACTGTCTCCTGTGGGAGGGACCCCACGCTGAAGTGGGGGCAGAGTGTGAGGAGTCTCCCCCTGTGGAGGAAGGAGCAGCAGAGACAACGTGTGATGAACTGACCACAGCCCCATTCCCCGTCCCCCTGCGCCACTCGGGGGGAGGAGGGAGAGAAATTGGGAGTGAAGTTGAGCCCAGGAAGATGTGGAGGGATGGGGGGAAGGTGTTTTCAGATTTGGGTTTATTTTCTCATTATCCTACTCTGATTTGATTGGTAATAAATTAAACTAATTTCCCCAAGTCAAGTCTGTTTTGCCTGTGATGGTAATTACTTAATTACTGAATGATCTCTCTCTGTCGTGATCTTGACCCACGAGCCTTTTGTTATGTTTTCTCTCCCCTGTCCAGCTGAGGAGGAGAGTGATGGAGCGGCTTTGGTGGGCACCAGGCGTCCAGCCAGAGTCAACCCACCACACACAGGAATCTGTCCAAACCATTTCACGCTGGTGAGGCTTCATCTAAAGTACCAGCAGCTCAAGAAAGATGTGGACAAGTTGGAGGAAATCCCAAAGAGCAGAAGAATGCTCAGACTTCCAGAGTACATGGCCTACAGAGAAAGTCTGAAAGCACAGGGATTATTTAGTGCAGAGACGATGGAGAGGAATTGTGGTCACAGCCTTCGCACATGAAAAAGACGGCACATAAGAGGAAGGAAATAAACTGTTCTCTGTGCCTGCAACAGTTGTTCTTTGTGCCTACAGAAGCTGAAAAAAAATGAAAAGGCTTAAATTACAGTAACACAAGTTCAGTTAAGCATTAGGAAACTCCCTAACCCTAATGACAATTCAACAATGGATGAGACTGCAGGTGGAGTCTCCATCGCTCTATACGGGACAAGTATGTGTCACAAGTGGTGTAGTTACCGCCTGGGTCACAGCACTGGATCACGTTGCCTCTAAGAAAACATTCCAGCATTTTTATTATGATTCTATAATTTACATTTGTTTCATGTCCAATTTAACTAAGGCTATGTTTGCAAGGTAGGTGATTCATACTCATGTTTCCTATAATAAAATTGTCCTTATTCATTTTAATAAAAATCTCTTTTTATTTGTTCTCCCTTCCTCAAGCCTACCTTGCTATCAGTCAGAGCCTTCTTCAGAGATTATTGCTAATATATCAAAATGAGAAAAATGTGAATATTTTTCCTTTGCAATTAAAATACATTTCTGAAGTTTGAAATTATTTTATTTCACTGTCTAATTTGTTCTTTCTCCTCTGTCAAATACTGATTTTTTCCACTTCAGTCCTTTCTAAGGTTTACTTGGAGAAAAATGAAGAAACTGTATTTTTTAATCACAGTTAGTGTGCCAAGAAATGCCAGTATTCCTTGCATAGTGGCCTTATTAATGATGGCATTCGGGCTCTCTAAATAACATGTACTAGGCAGAGGAGCCAGGATTCAGGGTATGGAAATCTGGTTATTGCAAACCACATAAAAATAGCAACCATTTCTTCTGTTTCACACATTTCTTAGTGCCACAATGGTCATTAAAACTGAAACTGCCATTTCTAAATTAACAGGAAGATGTACAGCAAAGCCTTAGGATGAAACAAATTTCCACCATATGTTATAGCTTTTAATGTAAAATTAAACTGGAGGGCAAGACAATGTTCCTTTAAATTCCATTACATAATAGGCAAATGGTCAACTCGAAGCACGAACGGTGAATTTCCATTTTCAGCTCACAGGACTGAATTTTTGCCCATCGACCATGACCATCTCCTGCTAAATCTCAGTAACCGCGGTGCACAGAGAAGCACACGGGCACGTTCTGCTGCAGGACTGGGGACCAGCGTGTAAGGAAGCTCATTCCAGAACCCGGCCACCACAGGCAGACACGGTCACAGCGGCTGCAGGCAGCTGATCCACCTGCTCCCAAATAATTAAAGCAAAAGACCGGTTTCCTGTACAAGCCTGTTTACAAGTTAAGGGGTTTATTTCTTCAGCTTGATGATTTGTACCACAAAGTTATTCTAGTCTGTTTTTTAAGTCACACCATCTCCCATAATGTAGTACAAGACTTCTTTGTAGTTATTGCAGTACACCTCTGAATGCTACATTGAAGTTACAGTGGCTGACATTTTCTGGTGACATGCAGAACAGAAATAATATTTTTTTTCATTATATTATAAAACATCTTCTGCAGCAGACGCCAGACAAACTGCATTATATTTGCTGAATTCATTACAGGATCAGGGCCTTAATATTGAAAATTTCTTGCAGAAAGCTATGTCAGCATTCCATGCTATGTAAGCTTATAGATGGTACAACATAGTGTTAATTCCTGAATATCGGGCACTTAATTTACTGAAAAAAAATCTTACATTAACTAGTAATTATTTTATTTACCTGCGCTGAGGCAGGACAGCACACGTTTCTCAGGTTTATGGCATTAGATTAATGCAATAACTGATTTTTAACTTTGAATTGTCAAATCAATACAATTCAGAAGAACTCCAAATAAGCAAATAACTAACTATAAAATGGTAAACATCCCCTGTGTTCAGCTTGGGATGGCTTCACACAAATACAGCTAAGAGGGATTTCTAAAACGTCTGCACAATCTCCAGTTCACAGTTAAGTGGCCTGCTTTTCACTCAGGGGCAGCTCAGGTTACTTACCACACAAAACCACATGGATCAGGATCCTTGCTGTGAGAAATTGTTCGCCAACCCCCAGTCAAATGACAAAGCGCGGCCTCTGGCCAGCATATAATTTAGCCATGCACCTCTTTCTGTGCTTAGCCTGGTGTGAATGCATCCAGAGTTACACATACCTCTCTTCTAGCTCTGAGTCAGCTCCATATTCAAATACAAGGCCTTGGTTTGTATTTCAAAGCAATTAGTGGATTGAATCGACAGCTATATCAAACCCTGATTCTCCATCTGGGAGCTACTGTGACAACCATATTCCTCTGGGATAAAGCAGTCCAGAAGGCCTTGGAAAGAGCACGTGAGAGCTGGAGACAAAGAATTTTCAGCCTGGGGTTACCCAGCCTATGAAACAGTCCTCCGGAGAACAACAGATATATCCAAAACTCAGCCACCTCTACTAAACACTGCAAATCCTTTCTGTTGACAAGGCTTCCTGGCAGGAGTGTTGCTTGTGAAGTGAGCATCCCATTTTACTCCCAGCTCTGCTATTTGTATCGATTTTGTGGAAGATAGTCAACTCGTACCATGATAGTATTACAAAACCTAAAGACAGAATTTTTTTCAGTGTTACTCCCACTAAGATGTATACACGCTTTGCGTTTCTCTTCCTCTATTCCTGTCTCTTGTGAATGAATGAAAACAATGTAGAACTCCTACTCTGGTAACAAAACAATAACACCAGTCACTGTCTTGCAATGAAATATTGTGACTAATCTAACCTCAGCAGCCTTCCCATTCCTCCAAGGAGACCTTGTGAGCACAGCTTATCTCAACTGCCAGAACTCAGCTGCCACATCCCACCTGCCATCAAATCTTCAAGTCTCAGCATTCTCTCTCTTCTGAGCACTAGCAGGGCTCCCGTGGGAGGATCAGGGTGGATTTCATATCTATGGATATGTCCATCTGCAGCCGTTGTTCTCTGTGTCATGTCTTGACCAAAAATAACAGATGCCCATGAACGGTCTCTCCCTCACAAAAACCTTTGATAGCACCTCTCCCATACTCTCCCTGTTCAAAAATGAGAGACTCTCTAGCGCAAAGGAAAATAATATCTATTTCTGTAATAAAACCAAGCCTGGAGATTCTTCTGCTCTCCAATACATGAATGGCAGTAATAAGCTACCAAATATAGCGTAGTGAGCTATCGCACAGATCTGTACTGACTACTCGTATGAACTTACCTGAACCATATGTCGTCTGAACTGGCCTCAAAGACAAACTGCACAATTGTGTGAATGCTCATGCTGCTCGATCAGTGATACGAAGACGCTTTGTGTGGGTCCTAAGTTGAGTGGTGGTCCATTACATGGAAAAAATGCTTCTTCCCAACCAGATTTAATAGGACACACAGCATTGGCAATAGATCTCATTTCTCTACAGCTTTGAATACGCTTTTCCTCCAATATCGCATCACATTTGTTATAATGCACTAATATATTAAATAATTTAATCTGATCAAACAGGTAAATAAATCCATAGCACTCCATCTCTCTTCAGTTGTGCACAGTCACCGTTTCATAAAAAGCAGCTACTTGCAATGGGAATCCCCACAGTAATTATACACTAAAAATATTTAACATTTATCATGTCTTTCTCATTAACATGATTTGTCTCACAAGCACGTACTTTGCTGAACAGTCAGGTACAGCTGCCTGTGACACTTTGTGCCTCTCTGAACAGGCTCGGGTGGAGGTCCGAGGCAACTGAGTGTGAAATTAGACTGATGGGGAATGGGGAAGGTTACACCACGCTGCCCAAGGGAGAGAGACTTAGAGCGAGGAGGGTCAATTTTTCCTTGGATCTCCTTTTTTCCACACATACTGTGGTGTTGCGAACCTTTTGCTTCACACCCTCTGGTATCCTCATTACATAGATAAACCTGGAGGTATGGATTTTAAGGGACATACCTGCTTGCTCACAAGTCCTTCTGGAAAAGGCTCCCTGAGAGGTGACAGGATTCCTTCGAGGACGTGACAGAGGAGCAGACAAGGGGGGGAAGGGAGAAAGGGAGGTCATTCTGGAAGGAGAGGAGGGCAGACAAAAAAGGGGTGACCAGAGGTGCCAGGAGGGGAGAAACTACCCAGTGGGCAACGTGAGGCACCAAGAGGGATCAGTCCTTAAGGGAAAAGGGTAATTTCAGAGGGGCCCTGACTAGCCAAGAAGGTGGGACTGAAGAGGGCAGCTCTGAGGGGAACGGCCTCACCCTCGGGGTAAGGCGCTGAGGGAGCAGCTCACGGGTGAGGGGCTGACGAAAGGGGCCTTTGGGTGACGGGAGGTGAGGCGCTGAGGGGAGCTGCCGCTGCGTGAGGGGGCGAGGAGCTGAGGGGAGCGGCCCCGGGGGAGAGCGGAGGTGAGGCGCCGAGGGGGGCAGCCCCAGCGGGGGGGGAGGTGAGGCGCTGAGGGGTCAGCCCGGGGGGGAGCCGAGATGAGGTGCTGAGGGGATCGCCCCTCGGTGCGGCATGAGGCGCTGAGGGGGGCAGCTCGGGGGGGAGCGGAGGTGAGGCGCTGAGGGGATCGCCCCTCAGTTCTGGGCGAGGCGCTGAGGGGAGCAGCTGGGGGGGAGCGGAGGTGAGGCGCTGAGGCGAGCAGGGCGAGGCGCTGAGAGGGGCGGCCCCAGAGCGGCGGAGACGAGGCGCCGAGGGGAGCGCCCCTCGCTGCGGCGCGAGGCGCGGGGCGGCGGGAGGCGCCCTTGGGGCGGAGCGTCGGGGGGCGTCGCCCGAGCCCGTGGGGCGGCACCGCGGGGCGCCGGGGGTTGGGCCCGGCGGGGGAGGGGCGCGGCAGGGGGCGGGGCCCCGCGGGGCTGGGAGGGGGGGAGGGTGTATTGTTCCTCGCGCGGTGCATGCCGGGCCCGCCTCAGCCCCCAACATGGCGTCGCGCTGTCACCTGTGTGTGTGAGGAGGGAGCGGGACGTGGTGGCTGCGGGCGGGCACGGCGGCTCCCGGAGGTCCCCGCTCCGCTGGCTCTGCGGTGGCAACGCGCCGCTCCTCACTGCTCCCCACCGCGCTCCGGCTGTCCGGCACCCAGGCCGCTGGGGACCCCCCTGCCCCCGCCCTGCCCCCGCCATGGGCGGGTAGCGGGACCCGCCTTGCCTCAGCCCTGCGGAGCCCCCCCGCCGTCCGCGCCATGGGGTCCCCGGCGGGCGCCTCGGCGGCGGCGGCCACCGACTCGGCCCAGTGGCTGTCGGTGAAGGAGGAGACCATCTTCCTGCACGACGGGCTGATCCGGGTCACCGACCTGGCCGAGCTGCCCAGCGAGATCATTGGGGTGGCCGAGCCCGGAGACACCGAGCTGGAGGTGAGCCGGGCCCGGGGCCCCCCGAGCTGAGGGGAGGGACGGGGGTAGGGGTGAGGAGGATGCCCTCGGGGCAGGGGGGACAGTGGCAGTGGGGCCTGAGGCGAGGAGGAGGAGGAGGATGGTGTTATGGGGAGGGCGCAGGGAGCATGACTAGAGGAGGATGGGGGGGCTGGGATGGAGGATGGTGGATGCGGATGCAGGGTGAAAGATTTGGGGTATGGAGCCAGCTGGTATTGAGGCAGTCTACTTGTTTTAAGTCAATCTAATTTATTTCAAATAATGATGAAAGTGGAGCTGGGCAGGAGGGTGGTGAGGCGCTAATGAAGATGGAGGGTGAAGTGTTGGTGCTACCTCCTTGTTTTGAATCGGTAGGGCTAGGAAATCCAAACCATGCTCACGTATTTCAAGGTGGTCTCTGGCTCATTTATTTTTATTTGTGGTTTTGTATCTTTTTGCTGTTACTTTTCCATGGTTTGTAATTAATCAGCTTTACAATAAGATGCTTAGGGTACTGGGGTGTCTGGGTGTTTTATTTAGGCTGTTGACAGTGATCATTATTAAAAAGCCAGGAGGGCAGCTGAGAATTTCATTCCAGCTTTTTACCTTCTCAAAACTGCTGGTGATTTTGGCTGCAGGCAGATGGTACAGCTGTTTTATCTTTATGAGGAGACGGTGAAGGACTGAATGTCACGGATTGTAGGTTGCATCTATTTTGTAGACTGCATTTTTTTTTTTTTTCCCCTGTGTGCCTCCCTTCTCTTCTTTCACCCCGCCCTCTTCTCCAGCAATGTGGCTTGCAATGACACAGGGTCTTTGTCAGAGGAGCTGAGTGGTGCGAGCTGAGAGGGGATGGTTCAGCAGGAGCTTTATCTGTGTGCTGTGTTAGGTCACAAGCATTTAGGCCGCAAAACCCTTTAGTGAGGCTTTGGCTGCTAACTGGGGTGTTGCTAAGAAGAACCCACGAGCCAGGCTTGCAGTTCTGACAGCATCATTGTTCGCCCTGTGATGTGAAGACTTTACGGTGTTTATAAAAACTTCCCTCAGCCTTATCTAAGGAAAGATATTTTTTGCTGAACGTGCATTTTCTGTTCTGTGTGTTGTGACACTGGGGATTGGAATGGGAACGTTAGCTGCTCCCGTGAAATGGATGTTGGCAAATACCACATGAACAGGAAAGAAGAGACTTTTAAGGTGGATGACTTATCTCTGTGTGTATAAACATGGAATGATTCTCCCTTGTGATCAGGGTCCACTCTGGCATTCAATGCAGCTTGTATTCCAGAAAATATTTCGATTCCATTACATAGTTCTAGAAGCAGCATCAAGTCTAATAACTGTGTTAGAAAAACCCATGCTGCCACAGCATTATTTGTGTTATATCGTATTAAAGGAGGATATCCTTTAAAAAAACAAACCAAACCCCAAACCAAACCTTATTTTTAAGATCTTGCAAGCTAGACCAGAAGTATGTTCCAGCATGAAACGTGACACAGGGCTTCACTTGACAAACACTTTAGCTCTGGAGAATTTTTTGTTAGTGCTAGGAATGTCTATAAAACTGTAATTGTTTGGGGGAGATGGGGATGGAATTAGTGTTACTGTGTCTTGTCCTTTATGACACTTTTATAATGAGTGTTTCAGCAATCCAGTGCTGCTGATTCACATAGTTTTTCCTGTTCCAGAGATTTTTTTTTTCTGCTGTGCATGTTTGCAGTGTGAAACTTTAAAATAAATAAATAAATGAGACTTTTTTGCTTTGGTACTCATTTTGATCTATAGTCTTAAGTCGCAGAATATTAAAGCATTTTATTTCCTTCCACTGAAAGAATTGATGACTGCAAGTGGCTTATTTTTCAGATCTTGTTTGTAAAATGGTTTATAGTTTTTGGTATTGAGGGAGGAAGGTTAAAAAAAAAAAGTGGAATTTGAAGTGTTGTAAATGTAAATTATTTAGCTCTTAACTTTTCTCTGCCTTTTTTTAACATTGTTGTTTTAAATAAAGGGCTACCTTGGTAAACTGGAATGGCTTTGAGGAGCCATTTTGTGGAAATAGGTGCGTGCATCTTATTGAAGTGTGGCCATGCAATCGACTAATACACCAAATAGCTCATTTGCGCTGTTTCTACTCCTACTTGCAATGTAATAAATATATTTGAAAATGGTCCAAATAGAAATCTCTTGGGATATGTTATTGGACAAGGGTAGGAGATGCTGCAGCTGCTGCTTTGATGAGTAAACTTCTTTAACGCACTTCTTGTGCTTCATCAATGGTGGTCAGAACCCTCACTGGGTTTCTGATATGACGTGCTTAATTAAAAAATGTAGTATACTTAAATGGATATTGGGGGGGGATTATCATTCTGGTCTGTTTTGTTTAAATATCCCTTTAAAGATCTTATTGGTGAATAATGTCAATGTATTTGGATGTGTTTCCTTTGTCCTTCTGCTCAAAGGTTTTGTCTATTTATAAAAAGAAAAGCAGAGGAAAAAAATGTTACTGGTACTGTACTGGTATTATGCCAAGAAAGGCTTATGAAAACTTATTATTTTGTTATTTTGACTCCCATACAACTTTTCTTTTTAATATATATATTTGTGTGTGTGTGTAAATATATATTTTTTTTTTTTTCCTTAATGGTAGGTTACGGAAGTGTTCACATTCTCTTTCATGTGAAGGTAACTTGTTCTAGGAGTATCTTTAGGTTTAAAGAGTGTGGGGTTTTTTGTTTTGTTTCTTAGTTTTATTTATTATATGATATAAATGATGTATGCTATCTTCTTAGACTGTCTATCAGCGTATTTACAAAGAATATGTATTACCAAAAAGAAAGGGGGCACTTTTTTTTAAAAAAAAATGGATAAATTTTGTAATGGTGTGGATATAAAAGCTGCTCCTGATACAGGTTTCCCAATAAAATCTTCTAGTCAAAAGAGACCTAGATTAGTTAGCAATTATGCAAGCCTTTGCACCCTTATTTTGAAGCCTTTCATACAGAGAAATGACTTTCAAAGTGCAAAGTCCTCTGCTTCTTGGAGACAACCTTCTGTGACTAACAGCTGAAGATGTTGCCATGACATTTTGTCTGGTCTCTGCCCTGGATGTCAATGCCTGCACAGGAGGGACAGCTTAATGGAAGATGAGCTGTTCTTTAATGTGCCACAGTGGGAACTGCAGCACTTCCAGAATCCTCCCAGTCAAACATCTTTCACAGAGACAATAACCCCTGGGAGTGGGGCAAGAGGTATGTCTGAAGGTAGAGGTCCCTTAAACCGTCTAGTTTTAACCTGCCAGTACGCAAGAATCAACATGCTGAGACTTATGAGGGTGCCAGCAATATAAATTGATGTGTTAACCCTTGTTAACTTAATAAGAAGGACACTACTGAGCAGTGGTTGTTCACATAGACTACGACGTAGCCATCTGATGGCAAAAAAGCATTCACTTGTACCTAGGCGGTTTAGTTTGGTTGGCGTACGTTACCGTTGTAATCCTTCCGTGTGAGGAGGCCTTCTTTCTGATCTTCACGTTTGTGGCTGGTATTTTCATTAGTTTTAAATTTGAAGTATCAGCAAACTAACTAGTGATAGGCTCAGTTATTTTTTTCCACAAGGAAATAAGTGGGAAGAAAGACAAATCTTCGATACATAGTCACAGTATAAAGTAGAACAACCTTATGTGTCACTCCTCTTAACTCGTAAGCACTCTGTTTTACATAACAGCCTAACAGTGATAATAGTTATTTGGATATCTGTTCTTGCTGCTCTCCTGCATAGCCTGGAAAAGTTCTAAATACCTGAATTTTTAATTTTGTTTTCTTTAATATATTTCTAAGCTGAAGCTAGAAGTGTAGCTCCTACCTTAGTAGCTGTCTGGATCATGTATGCATCTGTCCTCATCTGATGTTTTGACTCTTGTCAAGCTCTGTAATTGTTGGACGGAGTGTGAGATGCCACTGGGCAGCTGTCACTCTGCACTGCAGATATGTATTTTTAATCAAATATAAGTGTAAAAATTTAAAATAAAAGGTGATGTCCTGTCCTTTTGCCCCCAGAATGGTCTGGGCTAGCCTTCTAGGGAGAAGTTGAACAACTGAAGTCCAGTGCTATTTTAACAGCATGTGCCAATCCTATGACTAACTTCTGTTTTCTGTCAAAATGATTTAGACTTGAAGGTATCTGCTAAACTTGAAACTTTCACCCATTTTCCTCACGGACTAGCAGAAACATTTTGTCACTCTTCCCTGATTGCTGAAGGAGAGAGTAGTTCTCTGTAATTATCTAGGTCAGTGCTTCCCAAGTCTTTCTGGTTGTGACCTTACTTCCATCTACAAGCTTCACCTCTGTCAAGATAAAAATCCCTAATGCCAGCATAAACAATTGACTTTTTACTAAGTGGATGACCCCTCTTGGGGTTACGACCTCTAGCTTGGGAACTGCTGATCCAGGCGTGTATGTCAGGCTTGTAACTTGCCTAGTCCTGCCTTTTGCATCCCCTTCCACTTCAAATACTCCAGTATTCCTCTTTGAGAGTGTTTATAGCTTTCAGAGTAACACCAGATGAAGCTAGCTCTTGAAGTTAATTCTGCACAGGAAGATAACCTTACAAACCTGAGCCTCGGCTGTTAGTTTTGCACAGGATTTGATGGCGTTCTTTCAGGCATCACTGTAAGTCTCTCGCTTTCTGAGAGGACTCTGAAATCTCGATCGCTTTCCTTTTAAGCTTACCTCCATTAGATAATTGTGTAAACCACCGATATTGTGTGATTTAATCTCCAGCAGAATTGCTGTTGTTATCATCATCATAAAATGACCTGTTCAAATTTATTAAACTTCTATAATATATACTACCATGCCTCTTGACGTTTTATTTTTAAAGTCATGTTTTAGTTATCCTAGTAGAGAAATATTAGAAGACTTGTTCTAAAGGATGATTTTGCAAATATGTTTCCTGAATACAGTTTTTATTACCAATTGCGGCTGGTCAGTTCAGTGATCTGCACTCAGATGTTTAAATGACAAAGATTTTTCTTTACCATTCACAGACATTTTCATCTACTGCTTAAATAAGAGCCAAAGCAGTATTTTAATAAACAAATGAGCAAGTAAAGAAACAACACTTTATAGCATTTTTGTGTGTGCGTTTACAGCTTGCCTGTACTCTGTAATTTATCTCAGATATCAAGGTTATTTGGTAAATTTGTACAGTTAGAAAAAAATTGTTTGGTACCGTATTGTGTATGCAGTAGAAGATACAGGTTTCTTAGTGCTTATTTCTGAGCAAGTAATTAGGTTTCTAATGCTTTCACAAGGGAAAATAGTTCATGCTTTTAGCTGAGTTGTTAAAAAGCTGTGCTGCTATATACAGGATTATGAATCAGTAGAGACTTTGAACAAGGTGATACGGTTAAAATTTCTCAGAGCGGAAAAATTCAGAACAATCTTGAAACTTGTAGTTTTCAACTGCAACACTAAAAGCGTAATGTAAAGTATGCAGCAGCTGCTGAGACCCTATAAAATTTCAATATCTAAAACATTAGGATGAAAATGTTTGCACATATTTATATATTTTTACAAACACACAGGCATATCAAACGAAAAGCCTTATACAGGGTTTAGAAAAATGTTTTAAAAGAAATCAAGGCGGTGTTTGCACAAAGACAGCTTCCTACTGTGCGTCTTCAGAAATTGCCATAAGCAGAAGTGCTATTACCCAGCAGAGCAACAGAACGTGGAGGACTGGGAGAACGTATACAATGTTGTTTATGGGAGCAGTTTAACTTTTGCTGTGTATTTCGATTTTCAGGGTACCTTTAAAACTGTCAATTCTGGTAGTTCTCTTATAGAATAATTGTAAATCTTGTAATTCAGTCTTTCTTACATGATTTTATTTGTATTTCTAGAGACAAAAGAACCAAGTAAACAAGTGGTGCTCCCTGTATGTTAACTCTGTGGTACAAGAGGAATGACCTTATAGCTGTAATGTGATGTTGAAAGTAATGTAGTTAAATTTTTTCATGCCGCTGTTAAAGATATCTTATGATTTTGAGGTTGTTTCTGTTTTTCTGTGTGGTTTGTTCCTCCTGCGAGGTGGGCATAATACTTGTTTAATACTCAGGTCTAAACCAAAAATCTAGCTTAAAAAAAACAACCAACAAAAAAAAAAAAACCCACAGGCAGTACTGCCAGCACCAGGGAGAGGATGAGGGGGCAGGAATTTTAGCCAGAGGAGAAAGCTGCCTTTTAGTGGCAGCTCACTTTTAAATTTACTTAATGTGGTCATAAAACCTCAGGCTAGAACTGTTCATGTAGATTAGTGTGTCTTAATTGTAGTACACCCGGTATTTACTATCAGTAGAGAAACACTTTGCCCTAATTATAGTGAATGCCAGTGACTACTTTCTGGAGCAGCATTGGCAAAAATATTGTTTAATGGGAAGAAGTATCTGGTTAAGGTCATGTAGTAGGATGAAACAGGACAAAAATTGGATACAGCAGGAAAGATGACATCCTCCCCATAGCTGATGATCTAAAATTAGGTACCTTTGGTGCCTCTCAATGTTGAAGAAGATGTCAGTGACCAATTAGAGTGATTGAACTTTGGATCAACCATTTTCTAATTAAAATATTTATTAAAATTGATATAAAATATTAAATAAGAATATCTAAGAACAAGATACTGCAAAATTAAAATAGTGACAATTAAACTTTTTACTAACACAGTTTATAATTATATGTAGCTTCAGGCTGTTAAGCGTGAGACTAACAAACAAAACTTCTCAGAGGCAGTCTCTGCTAACTAGAAGTAGACGAGGTCGGAAGATAGGTAATGATCACAGTCGCAGTGCGTGAACTGTAATTCCAAGGGACTGAAGAGTAGGATTCTCAGTTGCAAAAAGTGTCAATGTGATGTTTACCCTACTTACAAAATCAGATACAGAAAAAGATCTTCTTCTACTGCCTTGGGTACACTACAATTGATACTAGAAATACTTGGTTACATTAGAATTACGCTTTTTGCACTGACACCACATATTTTTCTTGTTCATTAGAAGTTATTCTTTAAAACTTTACATTTCTATTATAAAGATTTTTTTGTTGATACTATTGATTGTTCCTAAGGAAAATGTTAATATGTCTTACCTAAAAGCAGAAAATGGATTATTTTAACATTACCAATGTAAGTAAGGTAGGCGGACTTTAAATTTTCTTTCAATTCTCTTTACATTTGTCTCTATAAAATGACTGTTATTTTAGCTGCTACTGAGCATCTTAACTTTTTCATGTCCTTGTTTTCATAGTATATTAATCTGCATTATTTTTGCAGCTTGGCTAGTTATCTTTTGCGAATTCTGAATATAATCTGTACATTCAGATTTTGTTTAGTAGTCTTCCTTTAAGCATATGTATGTTTGTGGTTTTAGCTTGATGGTGTTACTGTTAATCTGCTATTTCTGTTAGAGATTGCCTTTTGAGATGGGAGTAGATACTTGGGTACCTTGTTTTATGGCAAAGCAACGCGATCGTTACATCATTTTGTCCTCTTAGATTCTGCTTAAACCTTGTTAGTCAAAAATGACTGGTGCTAGGAAGTGATTGATTATTTACTGGTTCAGGTGACTGCTTGTAACGTGCTAGCTTTTGGTTGTTTGCTGCGAAGATCTCCTCAAGGTTGTACAGGTAAATATCGAGGCAAGGTGCCCAAATACCACTAAGAAAAGGATGCTGGAAACCAGTCCTAAATCAGAGCTCAAACTCGAGTGTGAATACTGAGGCGCCAAGGAGGCAGGCAGAAAGGGAATTTTACTTCTTGCTGAATGAGGCGTAGTTGGTTGTTCAGTGAAGTCTTGGAGAGGACAGCTTGAGTAACAGACACGTGCACCTGCAGGGAGATGAATCTGTGCTTATTTTAACAAAGAGAATGGTCAGATCGCCTGGATAGGAAGAGAATAAACTAATTTGGGGGAGAAGGATTAAATTTTGCTGGGGGATTTAAAAGGGGAGATTTGGCAGAGTACGCCAGCTCTTATAGCCTGAAGAAACCCTCTTTAATGGGTGCAGCCTCGGGCAGAAGGCGTTCACAACGGCAGCCTCCCACAGCCATGTGCCAGGAGGTCTGCAGTAAATCAGCCGGGTAAAGGTTGGGAAGGCCTTTCTGATTCAATCTCAGTACAAGTCATTTTAGCATAGATTTTCTATTTCCTTTCTTCACCTGTGTCTTTTATAAACACTGGTAGTTGTATCGTCTATTTCAGAATTTGTGAATAAATGTGGTGGTTTTTTTTTCCTTGCATTGTATTTTAACTTGCTTTGACTTCAAATAGCTTCAAGATAACAAGCTTTGCCTGAAGGTGAGAAAACTGTAGTCAGTGTGCTGAGGACACCTTGGCAAGGGCTGTGATTCCTTTGTGAAGCCTTTAGACTCTCCAAAGGGAAGCAGTGTGTATAGCATGGACCAAGGGAAGCATTGGGTTAGAAAGAAGTGTGTTTTGCTAACCAGTGAGAACCAGAATGGTTCCCTGGTGTGCGGCAAGATCTTAGGAGCGTGTCTGAACCCTGAAAGCTCCCAAGTTGTTTGTCACAGCCAGTCACTGCGAAAATTTGGTCTAGAAGCTCTTTTTTTGGAGGTAGCTCTGAGTACTTACCTCTAGTCAGTAAAACAGCTTTTGAGGAAAACGGACTTTAACAAAATTTTCCTGTATAGTAGATGACCTTACACCTTTCTGCTATTACTCTGTTATTTTCTGAAAGTGCAAATGCCTACATAGACCTTCAGATGATGTTGAATGGTTACGTTTTTTCACTGGTTCCGTAAGCTGTGTATGAAAAGTAGATGATGTAAATTGCTTTATTTTCAAAAAATCTGTAAGTCGCATTTTCGAACTGTCTTCTAAATCTGTTGAATCTAGTATATGTCATGTATCGTTAACCCAAATTAGTGCATGTTTCCTTTATGAAAGACCAAAGTGAAACACACTTAACAGTTCCAGACAGACCATACTATGCTTATAAAGCAAATTATAAACTGTGAGATCAGTGAGAAAATAAAACTTCAGTAGGGAAAGGCTTTTCATCAGCATATCTGCAAATATTTGACAGCGACTTCTTGTCTTGATTTATACAAGACAGAGTCAGAGACATAGAGCAATATCAAAGACAAAAAATCCATCTTCCTGCTAAACTGTGGGACCTGAGGAACAAGAGCATGTAATACAGTGGGAGTAGTTTTCCTAAGTGTACCTTCAGTTGGACCCTCATGAGCAACAAAATTTGCAAGGTTAAATTATATCCAAGACATAGACCTTTCTGCAGCAATTTGTTTACAGTTTTGTTGTTGAGAACCCACCAAACATAACACTGGTAACTTGAAGGGAGCTGGAAAAAACATTCTTCAGTTGCAACTGGAACTCGGTCTTGGTTGTGTTTGCAATTTGGCTGAAATAAAGCAATTCTCATGTGTTTGGATATTTGAATACTTAAACCTTCTGGTTGTTATTACATCCTGGGTACAGATTTGGTTCAAAGTCCACACGAGGTTGTACAAAGTTTATGAATTAACATAGTTGTATACTTATAATTTAGGTGGGCACAAGTCTTTGAAATACTACCTGGCATGGATTGCGGAGTTCCACTATGTTTGTGGGATGGGGAGAAGACTGTAGGCAGATCCGTCTCCCCCCTCCATGGAAGTGTAATCTAAAAGGGAAAGCCAACTAAGCATACCACAACTTGTCCTTTGTGCTGTCTTTGTTATTAGCGTAGCCAAAGACCATAGACCTATTTTCTTCAGCCTTTAACTCTCAAGATGAAAACATTAATTCTCTTTTTTCCTCCATTTCTGCAGCTTGTTATCGCTTAGTTGAGGATCCGTCACGTATTTAGTTTAGTTCAAGAAAGTCAAAAGCAAACTGTTTTGGAAAGTGATTGCATCTATAACAGGAAACAATTAAACTTATTTTTGATACAATAGAACACACAAATTAACATGAGGTAGTTGTTTTGAATGTATGATATGTGGTTTAGGGATTAATATTCTTAATATCTTTGAAAAAATTAATTAAAAGAATTTCATTAGTTCTAAGCTCTATTCTAACATCTATTCAAGTGTAATTATTATTTGAATTACTTTAGAGTCCTGAAAAGTTCACTTTCATGATAAGTGTTCTACTGAAAAGCTGTTTCATTGACTTTAGTAAGGGTGTTTGTAGAAATGGCAGATGTGATTTGTCCTGAAGCGTTTTATCAAGCTGTTCAAAATTCTACAGTTAGACATAAACATCTATTTCATATTCTGTATAACTACTGCCTACAATTGAAAAAACAAACCCTGTATGAAATTGCATCTCTTAATCTCTCACATTCTCCTTCTCTCTCTTTTTTTTAATTAAATGGGGGAAGGATAGCTTTGCCACGTAAAGATGGGCCAAAGAGAGCGTGTTTGGGGGTGGATGAGATGAGGCAGTGTGGCATGCAGGCAGAAGCCCTTTGGACACTGGATCCAAAGGGCATCAGAAAATGTTTGGCTCGTTGCTTTCCTTGAGGTTGCCATAGCTTAAGTGATTTGCTGATCTCAACTTTGTTGTATGCTGTAGGGAGAAAAATTGTCTGTAAATTACTTAAAATTCTGAGTTCCTTCAAGTACCAGGCTGGGTACTAACCCATAAATACGTTTCTTTCTGTCATGGTTTACTTGTTTTCAGTTGTTCTAGCTTTGTCTCCAATTTTACTTAAAAGTGCCAAAAAGGCCTCTTTCTTCTGTCTGAAATGATGATGATGAGACTTTTAGGTTTTTAAACTACGGCAGCAACTGGAAATATTTTGAGAGAGATGTAGCTCATAAAATTGAGGAGGGAGGGAGGGAGTGTGTGTAACAAAACTCTTGGTTCATTTTAGAGAACTGGTTTGTTTGTTTGAAAAGCTATAAAACTAGAACATACACATTCTTATTACAAAATATTGTTGACCTGTTAGTTTCCATAGAAGGGCTCTAAACATAGCCCCTGGGACCTTCCACCCCCTCAGTCCTTTTGAAGTTCTCAGCAAAATTGCCTTGATTACAAAAAAAACTGCTCCAGGGGAGGCGAGTCTTTATTTTCAAAGGCACTATTTCCTACGTGTTTTTCTTTACAATCTATATTATTGTTGTTTTAGCATCACGATTGGAAAGTTTAAAACTCTCTGTCAGCAACCCCCAAGCCCAGGCTTCAGTGGCAATGCTGACTCAACAACAATAACAGACTCCACATCACTTGCATGCTCTTTGGCCTCCAGTGGGACTTTATTCATGCCCAGAAATTAAAAAAAAAAAAAATAAATCCCACAATCTGTTGTAGAGGACAGCTGGTGTAGAAATCATACTACAGGCATGTTACTTTTTATTTCCCCTCAATAAAAAGAAAACCTATGTAAATACCAACTTTTTTCCTCTTTTCAGATCCTGACGTTTGAGACCAAGAATCCGACGGAGCTGGCTGAGCGCTTACGATCTGTGTGTGGAAACCAGAGCAATGCTTACGCTCGGCTGCTGGAGTACCGACTAAACGCTTTGCGTGGACTCTGGAATGCCCAGCGCCAGCTAGCCTTGGAGGAGCAGCATGACCGGGAGAGCTCGGGCGATGAAGAAGCGCTGGCCTTGCTCAAGCGTCAAGGCTTGTTACAGCAGCCAGAACAGGCGCCCTTTACTTCACGAATGGGGCTTCTATTGGTCTTTCCCCTCATTCAGTCTCAAAGTAGAACAGACCCTTCTCTCTGTAACATAACTGCTGAGGTGCTATTGAATTGCCTTCGAGACTGCCAGCCTTTGAGTTTGACTAAGGAACCAGCTGACTGTCTTAATGGGATAGAGTCTTTGCTGTGCTCCTGGCTGGAAGACACTTCTGCTTCAGGCCAACAGATTCCATACAAGCAAAAAGAAAATGCTGCTGCCGCCCTAGTTGCCTTGGCTTGTGCAAGGTAAGGAAACTGTACTGAAATGACGTGTTGTGGTTGATACTGGTAGTAAGTGTTTATGTTTAAACGTAAGAATCAAAAATGATGTGACCGCACTGTTGATACTAATTTTTGGTTTACACTAGTCTTTTTCTTTCTAATATTTAAATATTGGTTTGGGAAGGGTGAAACTGATAAGCTGAGCGTTTATTTTTTGCATGTGTTTAGCATATGTAAAAACAGAAGGATCTAGGTTAGAAATGCCTCTTGTGCATATTGCTGCTTCTACTGCAGTGATGTGTTCTAGGAATGGTTCCAAATGTTTTTATCGTGGAGGGAAGTTGTCTCGCTTTTCCCTTTGTACTGCCCCTTTAATCCTGTAGCGTATGTACCTTCATTTGGCTGTAGAAGGCATTACTGCCAAGTTTCAGGGCAATTCATTTCAGATGTCAGTGTTGCCTGTGAAACATCTGGAGGCGTTTTTTCATTTCATTTCATTGCCAGTGAAGAGTTCAGCCAGTGTAGGCTGAACTATCCCGTGGCCTGCATGGGTTTAGCGCAGCATCAGGTGACTAAGGATGAAATGGCCATGATAACTTTTAATAAAGACTTACTCTTTTTAGAGGATGGGGTTTGGGGAGCGGAGGAGTATACAAAATTTAGCTTCTGCAAAGCCATGTGAACGTGGGTCTAAAGTCACTAGTTACCTTCTTGGCTTTAATGTTTCTCAGATTGCAGCCTTATCTGTCAAGTTTAACTCTGATTTAAGATGTTGAAGTTCTCAGGAGATGTAATGATTTGCTTTAGAAAAAGGTTTATTCAAATGAAAAACACTTAATTTCTAGTGTACTTGTTCTAATGAAGTCAATGAGAAATCTACTGCATGTAGCAAACTCTTCTGCACTGACAACTGCCTTATCTAGAAGGCAATGTACTTCAACATAGCTTAGATAAATTGGATTTGATAAACATGATCTCATTTATTTTTTTCCAGATGTCAATTTTCAGGAAGTATGGGATGTTCTTTTGCAGCTGAATTTGTAAAAGAGCTAAATTTCAAATACAGCTTTTGAAATGAAGGTTGATCTTACATTTTCTTTGCAAATCTGTCTTGCGTTGCTTACAGAGTTGTAATATCCTGACATGCTTTGTTCACCTATGAAAGCCTTGCATTTTTCCTTTAAATATGTAAGTCATGTTGGGTACCATTATGAAAAGAAAGCCTTCAAAATGAGACTATTATTGAGATTCCTAGTTGCAGTCTTGGATGCTTCATATTGCTAAGAATAAAACAACAGGGTGAATATTGCTTTAAATAATTAATTGAGGTGCTTTGAAGTTATTCATTGTCAATTTTCTCCAAGCTGAGGTTTATTGGTGAAAGCATAGAGCTGAAAATGACAGTGAGGAAAACAGGGTTTGGGGCGTGGAGGGGGAGATGCTGTGAGGAAGTTAAGGAGCTAAGACTGACCGTGTGTGACAGAAAGCAAAAGGCCATATTCAGCAGAGTGCATGGAAAAGATCTCTTCAATTCATCAGTCATGCTTCTGAGGAAATCAATTCATAACTGACTATTATCATGTCTAAGGCGCAGTCAGGATTCTCATATTTAGCTAGGCTATTATGCCATGTCTTTCAGAAAATGACTTCTTCCTAATACCCTGACCTTTAAAACAGAAACTGTAAACTATATTTTTTAAAGACCTCTCTGTCTTCTTATTTCCACAAAAACCAGGCGTTTTCCACTATATTAACAGGCAGATTTCATAGATTCTCCAAAAAAAGTATTACGCTTATGAATGAACAAGAATTATAATTAGAGTTGCAAACTCCATCTGTTTGTAAATACCACAATAAAATTTTAAAGCAACACACTTTTAGGCAAGATTACAAACAACAACTACTTTGGTTTTATTTTGTTTCCAGAAGTATCTAGTCCTTATATACATTTAAAGTCATCACTTTGGAAGGGGAAAAGCTTCTAAATTTGTGTTTGGAAGCAAAAGTAATCAGACTCTTGATCATAAATTAATTAGCTTGGTCTTTTCTATTTTAGTCAAGAAAGCCATCTCTAGCTATGTCTGCAGCAGCTCTTACTAATACTTTGGCTCAGCCCCAGGAAGACCCGCAGACTGTATTTGAAGATCTAAATATGATTAATCAGCTACAAGAAATATTGAAAGTAGCTGTCTGTAATAAATGCAAGATCGAGGTATCTTATCACGTGCCTAGATTGCCTTTGCTGTACGCGTTGTTTATGACACAGCCCATGGTTGCTGATCTCCCTACCTGCATGGTGCTTCATCCTCTTCCAAAAAGAGCGTGATTTAGACTGGCCGTTCGCCAGCATTCTTCCTTTATGTTTCCCTCTCTTCCTCTTTTCGCTTCCTCCACAAAAGAATGAAAATCATCCAGAAAAGAAATGCAAATTAGAAAAGAAGCTTGATGACATATCTTCGATATTCTCTCCTTATGGTACTGGATATTATATTCTACATAGGTGCTGTTGTCTGTGTGCATTCAGTCTTGTTTCAATAGACATCTTTAATTCATGTTTTTCTTATCCTTTTAGAGGGTCGCTGAAAACCTTTGTTCATACAGTGCATCTATTACAGAAACAGACCGATCTAGGATCCTTGCCTGTGGCTGATGTATTATACAGGTTTGTAGTGACTTTTGTAATTGTAGCACTCTTACATCAGCCCCGAAAATGTGTAAGTGCATTTACAGATAAATAAATGTGATTAAAAGGCTTTAGAGTTATTGAAAGCTCTAGGAAAGATTGAAATTTAGTTAACTGCAGAAGGAAGACATTAGAAAGTCAAATCTAAAAGAATCTACTAATTGGTTTTTAGGTGTTAAGTTTTTATTTTTTTAATTAAATATTGATGATTCCTTTAAGTGGCTTATGAGCTCTGACCGAATAATTACTTAAAATATATCTTCATCTTAACTTTTGATTTAGCTATTTTTTTGCTACCACTGTTCTCTTTGCATCTTATTTTATATTCTGCTTAAAGGTTGTTGCTTTTGGAGGGAGGACCTGGATCACCCTCTTGTTTGCTCGGAGGAAAGCATATAGTGTCTTGGGGCTTTGAAGACATGTTACCTGCGCCCGATGCCAACAGTAGTTCCAGCAGTGAAAACAAAGGTGAATTATTTCATGGCTGTCAGTGTTAGCAGGGGAGGACAAGATGCTTTTAGTGGTGATAATTGTTTAAAAATTAATGGAAAGCTTTAGAGTTGGAAGAGATTTCTCCTTTTCTGTTGGAAGTAATGTAAAAGCAAGTTCAGTACATACCAAATAACTGAAAGCTGAAGGGTTTAGAAGGACCATCTGCAGAGAGAGCTGGGCATCACAGGAGTGTCTTAAAGCCTGAGAAGGGGAGGGCAGCAGCTGTCTGGGCACTTTGTCTTAGTCTGTACGTTCAAAACTGAAGTTTTGAAAACATGGACGTAATTTACAGGAGTACTAAATTGTTTACATTGTTTGGCTTGTCGTACCTATTCTCACTGAGTTAATTTAACTAGATATGTAAATTATCTGTTTGCTTTTTTTAAAGTTGATTTGGGGATCAGATAGAAAAAAATTAATCCTGTTTTATATTAAAATTAAGAGGCTAAATCTTAAGTCTGGTGTGTTAATGATAGTATAGCATATCATTTTTTTTAAATACAAGATAACGGGGTTCAGAAAAGCGTTGCTTATCGGTTGCTGGAGAACAGATGCTATTTTAAATTGTCTAGTAATCAGGTTGTAGGAGACCATCAAAAGCAGTAGATGCAGTGATGCTCCCTGACTTCAGTAGGAATTTTGCAGAGAGGTCAAACTGAGTTTGGATATTATCTACTCATTAGTCTTTCAGTAAGCGTAATTTTTTTTGTCCTGTGCTTATCAGTGTATTCAGGAGCTCTCATTGGCAGAGCATGTTTATTTCTAGAAGTACAAGTTCATTGCTTTTTCTTTTCCCTTTTCCTATTCTACTTCTGTTTCTGTCCAAGCTGTTTGTATGGGTTTTTTATGCTTTCTCTTGTATTTCTTTCCCTGAATTAACTCTCAGTTTTTACTGCTTTGTTTGCTTACTATTTTTGCACTAAATGAGAGAGTTCACATTGCTTTAGAAATACTAGTTCAAGCTTTGATGACATCTCATTAAGTTTAATGCAAGCCATAGGAATTTACAGATCTGAGTTGTCATTTTAGCCTATCTGCAAATTTAATGAAGACATCTATATTTTGAAGAGGTTTTCTAGCTATGAGAGTGACTAGGTTTTGTTTTTTTTTTTCCTTTCCCTAGCTGACTGTTCAGATTCTGTGAACTTAAATAGGTTGACTGGACTGGTTTATTGACATCCCTGTTACAAGGCTTTGCCTTGGGTGTCCCATCTTGATTGTTAATAATTACTACTTTGTGAGTGACAAAGCTATGTTTGAAATACATTTTGTCTTAATTTAACAGTGTTCAGAGGTGGAAAGGTCTGCTTACTAGCTTTGAGAAGCACAGAATTGTACCAGAAATTAGATCAAGGCTCAATATTAGATTATTCCTTCCCCACAAACAGTATGTTATACCAGCAGTCCTGGGCAGAAAGGCTTGCATAGTCATAAGCCTTGGTTGTATTTTATCTTGCTGCCAGTTCTGAGTTCTGAACAGCATTACCTGTTGCAAAAGCAGAAGAGAATGGTCTTCTGCTCCTTTGTGTCATTCTGAAGGCATTTAATAGCAAATACTCAAGTTGTTTTATATTTAAGTAAAGGAATTTTCCACTTGAAATGAATTCAGTTGAATAGTCCTGTGTTCCGAAGCATGGTTGGGTATGCTAGTCTAGTTCCTACTGTATTTATAGTTTTGAATAGTGTGCAGAAAAAGCCAGTTCAAACTTACTGGTTTGTTTTTTTACAGAAGTTTGGGCCATAATACCCAAAGACCGGTCTTTAATACTGAAATGAGAACACAACACAGGAAAAAGAAATTATTCAGGAATGGATGATGTACATTTGAACCATGGAGAAACAGCGCTAATGTCATTTATTGTCTCAAAAGAGAAGCTGAGTGACTAGCATTTAATTCTTGTTAAGTTGATTTGGCAACAGCAGGAGATTTAAATAGCCCTGAAATTCGTGCGAGTGAGTTAGGCATAATCTGGGCACCTCCATAAGGCTTGAAAGAAATGTAAAGAAACTACTGTAAAAAGAATGGACTTGGACTATGTTACAGTAGCTCTTAGAACACCGAATAGTAAATTCAGTGTTAAAAAAATGGTTCTGACCCGTCGGTAATGACCTGTCATGAGCATCTGTTGGTTTTCAGTTGCTGTGGCGGGTACCGCAGAAGTGTAATGACCACGGAGAATTTCCAGTTTTGTTTGTTACAGAGGAGGTCTCTGCTCTATTCTTTCTTCCTGATTCAGATGCAGACTTAGGGCGCTGTCTTGCAGCAGATGGGCTCTATCTTTATACAACTAATTCGGTGGGCAGAGGAATAAGCAAATTAGGATCTGGTTTACATGGTACTTTGCGGTAAGTGACAGTTGAGTATTTGCTATTCTGCTGATCTGTTTAAAAAAAAAAAAAGTTATTGTTTTGGTAAACCTCTCTCAGATGTTGGGTGTAACAAGACTAAAGCATATTATGCATTTTCATTAAATGCTGTTTTAATGTTTTGGTTTTATTATCTGAAATTCTTCTTGAGTACGTTTTCTCTAGAACTGTAGAATAATTGAGGTTGAAAAGGACCTCTGGAGGCCATCTAGTTCAACCTCCTGCAAAGAGTTACGCTAGCAGAATAGCTAGTATTTTAGATTTTATTTCTTTTTAATGTATAGTAAGTTGGTTTACTCTTTGCTGCGGGGGATATATAGACTAGTTTTGTGACCTTTTTCTTCGTAGTTGTACAATTACTGAATTTGTAAGTATTTGTTTTCTAATTATGTCATTCATTATATAAATGATGAGTGCAGAGGTGACTCACTGTACCTTCTTGCTTCTTTATTGCTTGGAAGTCATGAGGCTTCTTATGCTTTAAGTCTTTTACAATAGAAATTGCTGCCTTGCGCTGACTTGAATTTAAGTTCAGTCAAAGTTCAAGAATGTGGTTGTGAGTTGTTCTTGGAAAAAAAAAAATGGCACAGAGTTTTAAAGAGTTTTAATCTACTGCTTTTTTGCCAGAGGCTTTGTGTACTGCCGTAATGAGGAGCTGGAGGCTGGGTGGGTTGCTTTTGGCAACAGCAAACTTCTGCATCGGCCCGTCTCTTTTGATAATAAGCCTCACTCCCTTTTCCAGGTTGTGGATCAACATACCCTTCAGGTAAAAGGAACAGATAGGATGTTCATTGCAGAGTTACAGTAGAGTAAGAAAACGTTCTTAATTAATCACAATAATTTCTAGCTTTAATTAGTTTTGTCCCTGAAGTTTCTTCTTTCTAATTTGTGAAACTACCTTTTTATAAAGCCCCATTGAAAGAATTACATGATAGAACTTTTAAGTGATGTTATAGATATGACTCTGTTTCCGTGTGCTAGCGTCTGGGTATATATGCATGTATATGTATGTGCATATATACACATATATGTTTATGCATATGCAGACTTACACTGTACTATATTATGATAGTATTGTAAGAGCTAGAATATAGTATGGTCACATTATAAAACAATCAAACAATAGCAAAATGGGATTTGACTTTAACTGAAAACATAATCTTCCTGAACAGCTCATTATTCTTCTAGTGTAACAAAATTCAGGTATTGTTTCTGATCTAATTGTGCTTTGTAGATAAACAACTGTCATCCTTCGTAAAACTGGATAGTTTGCTTGCTTTGGGGTTTTTGCTGCTATGGTTTTAAGGATGGATATACACACTTACGTCCAGTGTGTTTCCTGAAACTGTGTGGATTCCCCTTTTCTTCCAAAGTTTCAAGTAATGTTTCAGAGAAGTTGCAGGAAGTAGATCACTCTGTAGGATGTGTATTTTCCTTACAGTACTGTGGGCATGCTCTCAATCGTTAGAGAGGAGATGGACCTTTTATTTTGAGATATGTTAAATGTTTAGATATATAAGCTGTTTTGTATGCAGTAGATCCATTTGGCAAACATCATAGAATAGCTCTTCATAACAAAAAAAATGTAGTAGTACTATTATGTCCAATTATAAGCCTCTTATGGACTAACTGCACTTGATGTTCATTTATTTATTTATTTTTAAGTACGCTGTTAATACTCATAAGAACAGACTTCACAATAAGAACTGTTAAGATGCTCTCTGTCTCGTAGGTATGTCAAATAATCCCAATGCCAGTAAATCACTTCCCAGTTGGCAGTACTATGACTACCGTGCATCTTTCTTCAGATGGCACATATTTCTACTGGATTTGGTCTCCTGCAAGCCTCAATGAAAAAACACCAAAAGGCCACTCTGTCTTTATGGATATTTTTGAACTTATAGTAAGCAAATTATGTGTTTTCTATGACTCTGGAGTTGGTAGCATGACTACTGCTTAATTAAATATCAGCATTTTCAGATCAACATATTAGGTTTGAATATTGATATGTGTAATCTGAATAGCTGTTTGTAATGTGTTTACAAAATAACTTTTAACCAAGCAGAAGGTGTATTGTTCAATTCTATCTTCAGAGGACATACAACTATCATACTCTAGCAGTATGAACTGTCTTGTAGCATAAACCATATTTTATTATAATTAGCAATTAAGTTTTATGCTGGGACAGTAATTCAGTGTATTAGGATTTAAAGCATTGTTTACTGTGGATTTGCTTCATTGTGTTAAAAGCCAATCAGGTCCCATAAGTTACAAATACAATTGTTTTGTCTACACTGCATTTTATAACCTAGTATGTTTTTTATGTGGTATGACAATCATTGGTTTTAATGTAAAACTAAATGCATTTCAAAATATTAAGTCTGAAGACATGTATTGGTAGTTCCTTTTCTCCCTTTTCTCTCGACGGCTTATATACATGTATGTTTATATACGTATATATACATCTATGTGCACGCATTTGTATATATGTGCGTCTATATTTTAGTTTGACAAAGAAGCATCTCAGTCTAAAAATTTCTGCATTTATGTAGCAGAACTCACAGCAATTCATAGGCCTCTAGTATTGATAATTATCAGTTTAGCTTTGATGGGGTGCTTTAGCGCAATGTCTGTATGTCTGCTCAGCAGTTGCTGTACAACGGCTGTACTTACTGGGATGGTGGGGCCAGAACTGGTAGGCTACAGTAGTACAACTTACAGAAAATACCTAATGCTGTAAACCGGATCTTACCTTCATTAAGAGGTGCATTCTTTAATGAAACATTCCCTGAAGATTATGGTCTAAGAAAATCATCGCTTACACTTTTTGGCTGGCAAATGATTTAAAGGCCTCTTCACAAAACTTGCCAGTGAAACATCACTAAGAAAATACAGGGGAGTTAAATATTTTTAAGTAGACTTCCATAAATAAACTTAAGATTATGACAAGCAGTTCTGTCTTTAAGGACAGACCAAAGAGAAGATGTTCTATTGAAAGTCACAAACAAAACACATACTCATCTGTCTAGCTTTTATAACACTTTTTTCCCAAGAAATTCTGACAGCAGGGTTTAAGTTTGTATCCCTACCTGACAGAGTAGGAAGATAAGGACCTGTTGGAGCGAGTCCAGAAGAGGCCACAAAGATGATCCGAGGGCTGGAGCGCCTCTGCTATGAGGAAAGGCTGAGAGACTTGGGGGTGTTCAGCCTGGTGAAGAGAAGGCTCCAGGGAGACCTTATTGCAGCCTTTCAGTACTTAAAGGGGGCTTATAGGAAAGATGGGGACAAACTTTTTAGCAGGGCCTGTTGCCGTAGGACAAGGGGTGATGGTTTTAAATTAAAAGGGGGAAGATTTAGACTAGATATAAGGAAGAAATTTTTCACACTGAGGGTGGTGAGGCCCTGGCCCAGGTTGCCCAGAGAGGTGGGAGATGCCCCATCCCTGGAAACATTCCAGGTCAGGCTGGACAGGGCTCTGGGCAACCTGGTCTAGTTGAGGATGTCCCTGCTCGTGACGGGGGTTGGACTAGATGGCCTTGAAAGGTCCCTTCCAACCCAAACCATTCTGTGATTCTGACATATTGTCTTGTTCAGTTAACGTAATCTGTTTCCTATGGATTTCAATATCTAAAATTATTTTTCTCCTCCATTTTAATAGGTAGAAAATGGTGTATGTATAGCAAATCCTCTACAGGAACGAATTATATTAATGAGAAAAGAGGGTGAATCTGCAAAGAGTATAAATGAGATGCTTCTGAGCAGGCTGTCTAGGTATAGAGCCTCCCCATCAGCGACATTGGCTGCTCTCACTGGCTCTACAATCTCCAATACGTTGAAAGAGGACCAAGCAGGTCAGAAGAGGTTTTATTGACTCTCAGTAATTTTTCATGGCTTGTTTCTGAACACATATAGTATCAGTTCTAGTAATTACTGACCTCTTAGGACATGTAAAAAAGTGTGTGCATTTTTTTTTTTCCCAAATAAGTGTTTGAAATATATGTGCAGTCTTTGCTTCATGTTTGAATTAGAAGTTCCTTTGCTAAATTAGGCATTGATTGTGAGAAAAGTTTAAGAATGAGAAACAGGAAGAACACTTGTAGCACCATTTTTTCCCCCACTTATTCAGTTATAGGACTGGTTTATGCCACGTTTGATCAAACTGATAATTGCATTTCTCTGCTGGCAGTTCAACTGGGCGTCTAATTGTTATGTAAAAAATAGACTGCGGTTTAGAAAATGAAACTCTTGTTTCACAAGCAAGTTGAATATTATAAATTGGAGGTAATTTTGCAAAAATGTTTGGATATTCTTGTATGGGCTTGCTGAAACTACCCAAGTTAATTAGGGAATCCTGAATGAACAGCATTGATGGCTTTCAGGATGATCTGGGGCTTTGTAGGATTGATCTTAAGATAAGATTTTATTCAGTTTATTCTGAATTACTCCTTCCTTCCACACATACATGAGTTTTCTTTCTTCAATTTTAAACAATTAAAGGTATTTCCATAAAAATAAATTATACCGGAAGTAGATGTGCTTACAGGGAAATTGGCAAAGAGTTAGCTTGAAGAGCTATTTTAAAGGCTGTGTTTTGCCGGTTAACAACTAGAGTGCTGCAGAAGAAGAAGAAGTGGTTATTCTTGGCTAATTCTTTAGTCAGTGCTCAGAAGTGTTGATCAGCAGTGGCAGGAGCTAGATCATTATGACTGTATACATTTCATGTGGAGCAGGAGAACTTAAAATAGTAAATGCGTAGTGAATCTCAAATGATCTCTCTAGGTTAAAAGATTATTTGGCTCTAAGATACTGCTTTCAATATGTTTATCGCCATACAATTCTTAAAACAGTTTTGTTTATACTTAAATTTCAGACTCCAAATTTTCCTGGTTTGGAAATTAGAGATGGCTGGGTTTTTTAAGTTATTCTCTTTAGTTAAATAACCTATGAAACTGTTTGTATCCATCTGGGGATTGATACTGAATGTGTGGGATGATGAGGCCACCCCTATATACAACTTCTTAAAGCAACTTCTAAATGCTGCAGAATTTTGCTTAAATGAATTTCCATATTGACTTATTTGAAGTTCTAAATAGAAATCTGCCTTGTTTGCTGCCTGTTATTATGAGTTTTGAGTGTTATGAAGAAATACGTGTTTGTGTTATGTTTTTCTGTTTAATATTTCAGCTGCAAACACTAGCTGTGGGCTGCCACTGAAAATGTTAAGGAAGACTCCGATATACACATGTGGAACGTACTTGGTGATGTTGGTCCCACCCCCAGGTGGATCAGGCAGTTCTGCAACACGCTCGCTCTTTGGAGGAACAAGTGCTTTGTCATCTTTAAAAAGTAAGTTGGATATATTTGTGGCAGCTTTTAAGTCCTTGGTTTTCTGAAATACAACAAACTTCTCAGAAATTTATTGGAGACTTTTTTCTATGTAGTTCTTGCTTCAAGCTTGGTGTTCAATATTTCGGATGGGCAGTTCACAAGCCGAGCAGATCTCATTGATGCTGCAGGAAGTTCACTTGGACGTGGTGCTCTAGTTCCAGGACTTGGTAAGAAGTAGATCTGTTTTCTGGGAATATTTCAGAACTAGGCATATCCAATCCTTAGGTTCTAAATAGTTGTCGTGGTTTAACCCCAGATGGTGACCGAAATACCCCGCAGCCGCCTGCTCACTCCCCCCTCCCCGGTGGGGTGGGGAGGAGAATCGGAGAGAAAGGAAAACTCGTGGGTTGAGATAAAAGCGGTTCACCAGGACAGCAAAGGAAAAATATAAAAATATATTAATAATGATGATAATAATAGTATATATATATAAGGATAATAGAATATATAAAACAAACAATACACAATTTCTCACCACCCGACGACCAATACAGCCTGTTTCGAGCAGCAGTCAGGGAGCAGGGATATTTCCCCCTAGCTATCCCAGAACAGCAAGTTCCAGAGAGAGCAGGCGAGGGAACAAACAGCCGAACAAACAAACAAAAAAACAAAAAGGAAAAACAGGGAAACAAAAAGCAGCCCGAAGGGAAGCTTAAGGATTAAGGCAAGTTAAGGGTCTAAAAAGGCTAGTGGCCCACCGGCTGACCCTCACTTATCCCGGGCATGCTGTCTATGGTATGGAACACTCTCTTTGGCCAGTTTGGATCAACTATTCTGGCTCTGCCCCTCCCAGGTTTTGCACTTGCACATCAGCAAAACCTGGGAAACTGCAAAGTGTCCTTGGTCATTTAGCAGCAACCAACAACATCAGTGTGCTGTCACCATTCTTCACATACTAAATCTAAAACACGGTAGCTGCTGAAGACAGAACTAGCTCCGTCCTGGACTAAACCAGAACAATAATCTATCTGGATTTTAATTTGCAGTAAGCAGCTCTGCAGTTGGTGGGGTTTCATGTCTATGATGAAATTTTGTGAAGTTAACATCTTTGCAAGTTCAGAATCCCCTGATGGAATTTCCAGTATCTTGCTTTTGCAGTTTCAGCTGCACACAAGCTCAAGAAAAGTGTTTTCTGTAGCAGAAAAGAATCTTGAAAGAAGTCTGATTTTTATACCCTGCTTATGCTGTAAGGTGCTACAAAGTTCTGAGTATCTTAGCTCTGTATTTGAAAATACATAAATGCATCTTAGCTGGAAAGACGTTGTAGGTATTTCTGATTTCCCTATTGCTTTATGACTGAAATTTCATGAGTGTTTTCTTCAGGACACTTTTTTTTTTTAACCTGCTTGATATAATAGTGTCATGCTAATTAAACGCTACATACCATTGCTAACATTTTAATAAGCAGTGGTTTTATGTTGCCTAAGGAGGAATGTGTTTCTTAAAAAAGTTTGAGGTAAATAGTTTTAAATAATATTCTAAATGCTAGGATGCATGGATAGGTATAATCGTATGTTAACCTGTTAGCTATTGTTACTGGAGATTTACCTCAGACATTTGAAACATGTAGACAAATACATTATTTTTTAACTTTTAAAGTATGGTAAATGCCTCTATCATAGAACAGTCATGTCTATAATCCACTCATCCGTTCCTTTTTACTATTTTGGGCCTGTTTGTGTTTGTAGGCTTTAAGCTTTTCAGGAGATGAGTCTCTAAGCTTAAAATTTTTTTAACAGTTGCACCATGCAAACTGTCAGTGTTATTAAAACTATTATGTTTTAACCACAAGGCCTTTAAAACAAGTTCTAAGGTGCTTAGTAGTCAATAGCTGTAGTAAAACAAATCTGAATCTTTTTTCCCCCTCTACTTTTTCTAGAAGTTACTAGTACCCGATGCCAGACTCAACTATTTCTAGTTTATGCACTGTGGCAGTGTGTGATAGGTTTGTGGAGGAATGAAATGTGTTATGTACTTATCCTTCTAAATAACGAGCACTGGAGTACTTACCTGAGATGGATGCTGTTGTACACGTATTTGAAACATCAAAAGGGATGGACATTCGCTTCATTCCTTTGTTAAGAAATCTCCTTTTAACATTTTTATTCCAATGCATTGTTACTAAATTGCTGTCACGTGACAGAGAACTCTTAAAGCAAATCATTTGGATTTATATCTGCTACAAAAATACTTTAGTCTGGTTTTCTAACAAACATTCTAAAATTTGATGTGCGAAATATTTTCCTTTTCTTAGGTGCCTGTTATGATACTATGAATAACATGATATGGACATGCTCCAATGATTATATTGATCAGTGGTGCAATCCCGGGAACCAGGCATTCCACTGTGTCTGTCAGAGACTGGGAGTGAGTCATGTCATTACAGAGCCCAAAGGTGAGGTAAACCGACAAGTCATCGTTGTATACAAAGTGGAAGTGAAATGTGCAGTTATCATAGAATAAATATACAGAAACTACCTTCTGAAACTTTCTGTTAAAAGTTGAGTTCATTCTTGAAAAGTTGTTTATAAATATCGGTCATGGTTTATCTTTGCTTTAAGAAAGGAAAAAGCAAAGAGCAAGACGTGTTTGGAAGTTTCCAGCTTCTTGCTACCTTTAGCACGTTAAAAAAGTGATGTGGGTAATTCTTTCGTTTATCACATGTGTGGGTGTCCTGAAGTTAGAGATGATAATGATGGTGATATATCGCATTTTAGAAGCAAATGCTAATGCCATAGTCTGTGTTTGTAGACAGCAATGGAACTGCTTTTCTTCTTCTAGGGGATGCAACAACCACAAATGAGGTTATTAACCAGTTACTGCACCATGTTGGTGCCATGTGTATCCACCAACTCAACCTGCTTGCAGCCAGCAACAATCTCCCCATAACGAATTTCTTGGGCAAGCAACATCCAATTGAAGCACATCACCTCAGCAGTATTTGTGACATTATGGAGAAGGCTATGGTGAATGGAGATACTTGCATAATACGCTGCATCCTTGTTGTCTTTCAGGTACAAGAGCACAATAAACACTAAAAAAAAAATAGTTGTTTTAGAATACAGGCAACCACTTGATTTTATTAGTGTGGGGTTTTTTTCTCCATTGTATTCAATTTAACGGAGATTGACTTAGCAGGGGCTTTGCAGTATCTTACACACCCATTTAAGAGTCCTAATTTAAATGTAAGTGTAATTGCCAGCTTTACAGATTAAAATAAAACCCAGAGATATTACTTCCTTATTTCTTTCTTTTTTCCTTTTTTTTTGATCCAAAGTCAGTTTCTGACTCTGAGATTTCTAGTGACCTAGACAAATAGTTTGAGAAACTGACTGCAGAAAAGGAGTTAATGTGAACAATGTTTAAGTTTTTCATATTGTTATGTTTAATTTTTCCTAGGTGGTTTTTAAATTTTTCTTCAGCCCACAAACCGAAAGAAACAGAGATATTGTTAGAAGGTCTGGCCTACTACTTTGGCAGTTACTGATGGCCCCAAGGGATCAGATTTGCTCTGAAATTCAGAAGGAGGTTTGCCTAGCTATTAGGTAAATATCTGTGTTGTCAAAATTAAACTTAACATAGATTTTATATTATTTGAAAATGTTGTAAGAGATGAACGCTCAAATTGTATTCAGTTGTTTAAATTAGTGTGATAAAATTTAGGTCAACATAGTATGATAAAATGATTATGATTTCTGTCTGTGGAAGAAGGGAAATACAGTGTGTTTGTCTTGATGACAGTGAAATAACAGATAGTAATTACTTTCCATGCTTCTTTTCTTTTGTTGCTTTTTATTGTCTCTCTTCAGAGGTTTTTTTAATGTTTATTATCATATAGCGGCTAAATTCAAGCAAAGTCTTCTACATGTCATTGATGGCTAGAACGACTTCCATATTTAGTTAATATGGTTTATTGGTGTTCTGGAATAGGCATAGCTAATGTTGTCAGCTGTTACACCAGTGCCTCAAGTGACAATACTGAAATTCTCCTAAACAAAAGCAATGTAAGGGGAAGCAGAATGAATAATACTTGAGGAACGCTGTAAGATTGAAGGCCTAGGGAAAAACATGGGCAGAGTAGTAAGGCTCTTGAGGAAGTCAGGTTTATGTTTAGAAAACAGGAATCTGTTTTGGTAGAAGGGTGGGTATTATGTCTCTGGGCTGGTACACCAGGTCATCAAACACTTAAACAGGATGGTTGCTTTAGCTCCGCATCATGTTAGCTACTGCATCTCTTGAACCTGATGCTGTGCGATTTCCTTTCTCTGGCTTGTCAAAATAGCAGAATGACTAAGTACAGGGAAGCGAGCAAAAAGTGTGATTGTGTATCACGAAAACGAGATAATGTAAATCTCAAGGACAAGGAATGCTGTCTCAAACATACTAAGTACAAATATAATCTGCTTTCAAGTGGGAAGTGCTCCAAAGGTTGAGAACAAAATCTTCTAAAGATCGACCTGCATTTTTTGTGTGTGAATCATGACATTCCAAATTTCAGTGGCTTTATGCAACTCTAAGTGAGTGAGGAAGAATAGCATATCTTTAGTATGATTATCTAGCATTTTCAGGGTCTTGCTTTTTGGCAGGGAAAAGTGTATCCTGTCAACTGTATGGACAGCTGCTGGATTTTTCCTTGTTTAACCCTGTATCCTCCAATGACTTGTAAAAACATCGGAGGTGGGGATTAGGTAATATATCCTTCCTCCTGTTTTCTCGTTGAGGGATTCTGATACCAATGGAAACCTCAAACTTAGCTTGCAATGTATGATAACTTTTCCTGATGTTTGTATCACAAGTTGGTCAACATGAGCCAGAGGGAGGGAAGCTGCAATAATCTCTGCTCTCAGTGTGAAGCTGAAAAACATACCGGTTTTCTTTTCTATGAGAATGTTATTTAAAAAGAAAAAGTCATATTTAAAAAGAATTCAGACAGTCACGAAGTACTCCTTTTAAGTTATTGTGATCTTCTGTCTTGGTGTGGTAATTCATGTAGAAAGGACAAAGCTCATCACAAGTTAGAGAGAAAAATAGGTCCACAAGGGCTATTTGTGCAGAGCTGGGTTGTTTCCGAAATGCTAGTTCTAGAATCTTCTGCTTAGTTTAAACTAAGACTTCTATAAGGATCCAGTCTTTAATAAGTATAAAACTGTAACAGTAGTGACTTCTTGATTACTGTCTCTTGCATCTTCCCTTGTTCTTATCACAGATAAGCCACAGCTCTTAACCCATCACCAGAGTTTGAGTTGTTCTCTAAGACATCATCCATTTTTTCTGACATGTGTTTCTTGAAAAAATGGTTGCGCTGTCATATATACAATGCGGAGTTTGTCAGAGGGAGGCAAATAGCTCTTGAAGAAGCTTTGGGTTCTCAGAGGGAAGCAAATAGCTCTTGAAGAAGCTTTGGGACCTAAACAATAAAATATAGTTGATTACAAGAGATTTCTGGAGCAGGCAGCTGTTTATTTTATGACTAATATAATGTTAAAATATAGAGGATGTCTTTCTAAATTGGAAGAAGCTATTACCTAGTCATTCTAAATGCTACATCAGATACTAAGCTGAGATTCTTTGATGCCATTTTTTCACATGTCCGTTGAAATTGCTTTGTTCATTTTAAATACGTGAAGTAATACATAGTTTTATTTTTCTTTAGCTCTGGTTTAAACATCCTGTATCCTGGAGAAGCAGAAATCAATAATTTATTGAAATTGGTCTTAACTGAAGGTGAGAATGTCTTATTGACATGTGAGAGTGTGTTTTTTCTAATTGAAACAGAAAATGAAAATACTTCCCAACTTCTGGAGGGAGAACAGCTCAGAATACTGAGCACTAGTCTGCTTTAAACCCATCCTATTCTAGGAAATTACGGAACGCTTCATATTCTGAAGCTGCCTTCCGAATGGCTACATGGTCAAGCCTATGTTAGGTGTAGAAAAGGAAAATTTGTCTCAATCAGGCAGCTGATGAAATGGAAATGGACTAAAATTCTCTTTTGTCACTATTAGTAATGTTTCTTGTCTGGGTTGTATTTTGGAACGCGTAGTTAGCAGTTAGTGTTACCTATGGCAATTACACAGTAACTAGAGGTAATTTTAGTCCTTAGTGGAAGAGCAATAATCTACTTGCTTCACCATGAAATGGGAGTCTGGACTTAGAAGCAGCTGATGCACAGTAATTTGTTACTTCATAGGAACATCTTCATGCGTCAAAGTCTTTGGAATTTAAAACAGAGCTATGTGCAGAGTAAGTTTTAACAGTCTGTAATATCAACAGGGAGTCAGGTTACACTGTAAATACAGTAATGTCTGAGAAGTAGCATGTGTTAAGCAAGATATCTGAGGAAATAAAAATAAATGAATTCTGTAAAATGCTGTTTTGCAAAAGTTTTTTGCATTCCATTTTAGGAGAGAGAAACAGTGGACTCTCTCAACTTCGCGATGTTATCCTGACTAATTTAGCTGAACAGCTTCAGAACAACAGATTTGGAAGTGAAGACGATGATCATTATAGGTAAAATGCCACAATATGCCCCCCCTCCTCCCCATTTATAATGTATGTTTCTGTTACTTGCTTTAGGTAAACTTGCATAAAATGCTGCTGAAATTGCTTGTTATCTTGCTGTGTGACCTGAAATACTATCTTTGTGTCCATAGTGGGCAGAATTTCATGAGGACAAGGGGGAGAGAGGTTTGATGTTTTAGGGGAAACTTTGGATACTACTTTGCTCAAACTTAGGTTTGGATTCCCTGCTACTTACCCTGTAAATGTGGATGATAATTCATAAGTACGGTATTATGACATTGCTCTCCATATCACTATGTTAGGTGACTTTTCAGCAGTAAAGCTGTCAATCTCAAGTACCCGTTCAAGTTGGGAGGAGTCTTTTTCTTTAGGAGTCGTTACAAGGCAGATTTATATCAGCGCAGTGCAGGAAATCACTGGGAATCTGTTGCGTTGATTGTTGTTAAACATTTCGGGCTTGGTTTTCTTTGTATCTGAATCCCTGAAGTTGATCAGATACTTCTTTTGGTTTCACACAATTTGTGATACAGCTTGCAGAGACTTTTGAGATGAACTATACAAAATACATAATAATTAGACTATTAACATCTTACATCTTTCCTGCATTTTTTGAAGACTAAATGATGAGCTGTTGCACTACATTCTCAAGATTGTTGTCCGAGAATCTTGTGTCTTAATCACCAAGTGCCAAACTGTATCTAAAGATGATTTTCAAAGGCTTCTTTCAACTGTGCCTGTAAGTAAAATGTATTTTGATAAAAGTATATTTGCCTTTGGCTTCTTTTTCTGCCTAAATCCATCATCTTTACTGAGTATATAGAGGTGGAACTTTTATAGTTGTGTGTCTTAACTAATACAGGAGAAGAATGTCGTTTGTTTATGCTGTGCAGGGAAGGAAGAAGCAATTTCTTACAGCAAAGTAAATCGTACAGTAATGCTAAAACAGGTTTATATATGGATCTATTTTCCAATTGCTCTGGTAGCTGTTTCAATTTAAAGGAAGTTCATGTATCTCCATCTTCAAAGCATTACAGCAACTTGGAAAACAAAATAAACTCATTCTACAGTTGTGTGTAATGATTCATACAAGGAGATTCTCATTTATAGACAAAAATGAGTGAAAGTGACGTTATTTAGCAGTGAAAGTCTGCGTAGGTGTTTTCAGCAGGGCCGGCTCCCTGATCTGGCTGATGGCAAAGGCAGGCGAGCTCGCATGCAAACACTGGGGAGGGGACAGGCGGTCATGGCCTGTGCTGCAGGAGGAGTGGCATGGAACCATCACCTTCAGGAATGTGAATTAAATTTAGCTCTATGGTGGCATTGTCTTTTAAGAATTAATTATTATGTTACAGGACTTGAATATTACTATAATGTTACATACTTGAATAAAATGGTACTGCTTCTATATATGTTTTGCAAGTTATTTGCAACCAGTTAGATATGAATTAACAAGCTTGCACTAAATCAGAAAAAAACCCTTCTATTCAAGGGAAATTATTTTTTTGCTTTTGCTTGTCCTCTCCCCCTACTTTTTTTCCTGTTTTATATTTCAAAGTACAAGGATTGCCTGAATCAAGGTTGATTAAAGCGTTTAGATAATGTGAAGTGTACTTATTTATGTTAAAGGCTGCATCTTCGTGTTTGCGGTATCTGATGGCTGTACAGAACCACCTCCTCAGTAACACTATTTTGATTAAACCTGATGAAAATGATGACAGTGACAGCTCCTTGCAGGGAGAGACATTGAAGGTACAGGTAAACACCAAGTTTTATTCTAGTATGGCTCTCTACAGTCAGTGTTCCCGTGACACCTCTTGTTTCTGCAATGCATTCTACTTCGCTGTTTTGTTGGTTCTTTTTCTCTTGATAGAGTTAAATTGCTGTAGACGGTTTTTTCCTGTTCTCCAGCTAAAGTCTGCAGTTGTTCTGTGTTCAGTATTCCAGCTTGGGTTCTATATTGTCAGTGAGAGCAGATACTTCCCTTCCTAAATATACGTATAATGAGGTTTAAAATGTATTTTAATGAATATGTGCTAGTAAGAAAATTCATGTGCCAGGAATCCTTTCTGGACACATTACTCCCCCACTTTCTCTTCTCCAAATCACTTAGGTGGTCTTTGAAAAAAATACTTCTCAGATTTAAATAGGAAAGGGTTTTCTTGTTTGCTTTACCTGGCTTCTGCTTTTTTTCAGTTTTAACTTATAAAGCTTACGTAGAGCCACCTACATCTGTTGTCTGAAATAATGTGAATAAAGTTTGTGGCAAGGAAACTGTTAGAGGACAAGGTTCACGGACAGTGGTTTTGTTGGTATGAGGTTTATTAAAATGGTGCCATTTCATATTACTGCTGGAATAGTCTTGAATGATCTCATAGAAGCCAGGTTTGCCCTAGCATGCAGGCTGTCTTGCCATAGTAGTTTTTGTAACAGTAACAATTCTTCTATAATGGTATTGACTTCTGAATTTCTGGTATTGTTAAGCTGGTTTTGTCTGCTACTCTTTGAGATTTTGTGTGCTTGTAATCTGCTGCGGTTGAAAGTTCTTTGTTCAAGCTCATTGAGTAAATGCTAAATATTGTAGTACTTTTGTCTCCCTATTCACCCATGTTTTCATTGTTCAGTTTCTCTCTCTACAGTGATCCTCATACCTGCTAGGACATTCTGTCACCAATGCTGTACCTTGGCTGGCTAACAGCTCTCTCTCCTGTGCTGGACTTGGGGATTCCTTCCCTCTAGAAACTGGATGTGCATCCTGTAAAATATGCACCTAGTTTCTCCCAGCACTTTGGGGCTTAGCATTAATCAAATTTAAGTCTTGGATGAATCTACTGCTGCAGGCCTGCCAGGTCACATTATCATTATTTTAATTTGGAAATCCATCGTTTTGTTCTGTTGTCCTTGTTTTGTATTCTCTAAGAATTTAAGTATCCCATAACTCTCTTTGTACCTAGGAGCTAAAGACCAGCATTTTGTCTCTTGCTACGCAAATTCTGACAGGATGTGATGAAGTCTTAGAAATGCTGCAACAAGTCACTACAGCACTAATAAACAGTGACATTTCCGATAGAGAGCAAAGGTAAGACAAGTATGAGTGTGTTAACTTAAAAACAGTAACCTGTTGCTTTTTGTGGCTTATTGTACAAGCACAGTTAGCATGACTCATTCTTTATAACTTCATACTTGAGCTTTGAATGTATAGGAACTGTTTCTTACTATAGCATCTGCTTAGCACTTATAGAATCATAGAATTGTTTTGGTTGGAAGAGACCTTTAAGATCATTGAGTCCAACCGTAATCTTTATCTTTTGAAGAATTTGGAATTGGACTCTCCATGTCAGTACTGCTAGCCTGGTAATGTATAGAAACTTCAAGTTGGTAAGGTTTTAGTCAGTTACGATGGTATTTATGAGCAGCGCGCCTGGAAACAAACTGTAGTGAGTCAGCTGGGAATATTCCTGTAAGCTAGGGCAATTTTTTTTATTTTTAAATTCCTCACTATTACATCTCTAGTAGCTGAACTAGGTATTTCATCCATGACAAGTCTTGGATGTTGTTACGAAATCGTGCGTGTTCCATCAGATAGCATCGCCGTGCCCTTCCCCGTCTCTCCTCCACTTAAAAATATATGTTGGGAATGGGATGTAAACAAAAGCTGTGAACCTTTTCTCTGGTTAAACAAACACCTCCCTCTCCCCGTTGTGTTTCAGGTTTTGGTTTCTGTGCTTTTCTGTGCCCGCAAGATTAGTTTTGTTTATTGACAATACACAATTCCTTTGAGATGTTTTCACATGGGTTTCATGCTCAATTGTATTTTTGTAGATACAGATTCTTTTAAAGTACTTTGAGCTGCATGTGCTAGGAGCCTGCTATACATACTGAACAAATACATTTGTGTTTGATGTGGACTTTCATCCCATGCCCGTGGGAGCTTATCATTTTCTAAGTAATTATTAAACCCTTGATTTACTGACTTCTGGTCTGTCATTGTTTAGTAAGAAATGACAGCAAAGACTAGGATGCTAACACTTTGGAGAAATGGTAAGGTTTTCAAGATAGTAAGTTTTTGGGGTTTTTTTAAACGCAATGCAAATGTCCTCTGCTGAATTTTGAATTGCCTCCTTACGCAGTCTGTTACAAGATTAAACAGATGACTAAAAATAGTAGTGATACTCTATGAAAATAGTTGTTACTATGTAAACCGCAACTCTCCTTACAGATTAAAAGGCCTGGAGCAAATTACAAAGGCTACTATGCTTGGTCATCTGCTTCCCGTCCTGCTGACATCTCTGATGCATCCAAATTTGCAAACTCTAACAATGGCTGATGCCTTGATGCCTCAGCTGGTGCAGCTGGTTCTTTACACAAGTCAGGTATGGCCTTTGTGTCAGCAGTTGCCTACCAAGGAAAAAAGATGTGGCATGCATGTTCTAAAATGCTGTAGATCTTGGTCAACTTCTTGCACTAAGTGATCCACAGATCGTAGTTTAAGAATTGCTCAACAGCTGCAAAAGCTGATAATGCTGAATATTAAATTTGACTTGGTACAACAGCTACTAAGTAGTGATTTATTGTCAATAGCAACATACAGTGAGTGTTGTTATATTTCAGTGATGAGATCTTAAGATTATTTGCTATTTACATGTTTCTAACACTATATTTTGTGCCACAGACTGCACTGCTGCTTAAAACTCAGTCTCCAGTTTTCTCAGAACTGAACAGTTCCCCCAGTGGTGCATCAGAACAGAAAGGGAAGCTCTTAGCTGATGAGAGGTGATTTTTCTTTACATTTGGGTCTTTTCATGGGATAAAGTAGCTGTAATGTTCATTTGACCATTGCTGTGGGATAAATCTTAAAGCAGCAATCTTTTTTTTAAAGGTAAAGCTGCAATGGTTTGTAAGGCTGTCTTAGAGATATATAAGCCTTTACAAAAGGCAATTAGTTCTAATTTTTTTTTTTTTTGCATATAGAATTAAATGATTAATATCTTCAGGTTATTTGCACAGAGTATGGTTTATTTTGGTTTTTCCCCCGCCTCAAGCATTAGGAATTAATTCTAAATGTTCCTCTTACAGTAAATTAGGCTAAGGAAGACCATCATGAGAAAATGTAAATTGCTCTGGCAGCATGTGATACAGTATGAAAACCATTGCAAAGATATTAAATGGTTTCATTTACATAGAGAAATATAATGACTTTAAGTCCTGCATTTAAATCCTGTGTCTCAGCTCAAAGTTATACAGCTTCTGCTTAGAAACAGAAACACGCAGATAAATTAAATAAAAAATGCTTATTGTATCTATTTGCAATGTTGCAGAATTTGTAGTATTAAACAACTTGTGATAATGTGTAACACATTGTGCAAAAACTCTGAAGAACTCATTTTCAATCCTCCGCCAAATTAAATGCTTCAGTGAAATATTGGGTATATTGATTTATGACAGTATAATCAGTTTTGGGTGCTGTCCCAGAAGGGTGTTTTTTTAATGCTACCAATCGTGTGTTAGAATCCACATATAGTTACCATTTACTTTTTTTTTTATGGTGCTACTGAACTTGTTTACCATAATTTGGAAATTGGAAAGCATAGGGAAAAGTTCAGCTTTTACAGGTTAGAGATTGGCACGGTTATTTCTAATGTACAGAGTTCACGCTGTTTAAGTTCTGCATGATCCCTCAATACAGTTATGCCTAAAATGAGGAGCCAATACTTTGTGTCGCTGTGTATCAATACTGAGAGGTGATTTTAAGAACTTCATAGTTTGATGTCTGAATATATAGTAGAAATCTGTGTGTTGAATTTTAGGACTCATTTTTCGCTGTGATTTCAGAATGCTGGAAGAGAAGGAAGAGCCAGGTTTTCTTACGGGTTTGAAGATCCCTGCTCCGTGGGCTGCTGGGAAGACTGTAGAAACAGTTCATCCCGTCAGGGATAACTATAAATTTAAAGAAACTGTACATATTCCAGGAGCCCGCTGTTTATATCTTAGATTTGACAACAGATGTTCTTCACAATATGATTACGATAAGGTAAGCAAGGGCCAATTCAGAAATTCTTTCTTTTGTATATATTTCCATCAGCAGCTCTCCCCATTTTCATCTTTTCTGCCCCTTGTCTTTCATGGCACCTGATTTCCAGTGATCAGGATAATGCAGGAGGTTTTTATTGATAGGAGCTTATTAGTGTACGCTGTAATGTCACAGTCTACTTCCTTCGAGGCTGTAAAATACAGGGATGCAGAGAGGTTATTTCTTGTGTGGCACAAGTGTGAATAACTTTTCAAAAGAATGCGAGTTTCATCTTAAGACTAGACTTAGCTAAATGATAAAAAACGTACAAAGAGTTGTTGACCTGAAAAGGCAGGAAGATGAAGGTAAAGGGTTCACGTTTAATTTCTACTGTTCTTGAAGAAACAATCCAAAAAGTGTATGTGCTTAATTCTTCTGGTGTATTGTTTCAGAACATAATATCCAGTGATAGGTTTTAAACATTGAGACAATCAGTATGAGGATCTTTTGCGAAGAGTTAGGTTCTGTAACTAGGAAGTTTCCTCAAAAGATGTCAGAAGTAGTGGTAGTTATGAAATAGGAGAAATATAGTAGGCTCCAGAGGTATGAGGGTTTGGGGGTGGGTTTTTTTTTGGTTTGGGTTTTTTTTCCCCTCAGAAATTCATACCAACTGTTCCTTTTATTTTAAGTTCACTTCATGATAGCTCAGATTGTCAAAGTTTGACTTCCTTCTCATTTTTGCTGTTGTTCAGTTTTACTTATTTCTCAAATTTTAATCTAGCTGCCTACTTTATAGATCAGCCCAGTTTGTTTAAAGTGGGCAGAACTGGAAAGGTTACTTTTTTCTTCCTGATAATAAATTGCTTGTTTACATGTATTAATATGAACAAGTCTTTCCAATTTCAAGAACATGATTAATAGCACTTATTTACTTTGTATAATACAATCAGAGAGCTACTTGTGCTGCTTACTAATTGTTGCCATATATTCTTCAACATAGAGCAAGTGTTGTGATACTCCCATTAGTTAGTTATAAGCATCTTTAATGTTAATGTTGCCCATTACTGGTTAAACTCCTCCAGAAAACTTTGGGCCTCATCATGTTCCCACTGAAGTCACTGACAAAATCTGAACTTTGATGGGAGCAGGATCAATCCTTTTATTAGTAGAGAGGCAGTACATTCTCATTAGCTCAGCATGAGGACTGGAAGTTAGGATATCTCCTGACTTCAGCTCCCAGTTCTGCTGCTGACTTGCTGTGTGGCCTCGGGGGCAAGTCACTCAATTTCCTCTCTGCCTCAGTTTCCCCATCTGTAAAATGGGGATAATAATACTTGCCTACTCACCTCACAGGGCTGTTGTGAGGATTTGTTAATGTTGATAAAGCGCTTTGAAAATATAAAGCGCGGTGTAAGTGCTAAGTATTATTATTATTATTAGATTTTCTTGTTTTTCTCTTACAGTCTAACAGTGTATTTTATGTTTTGAAGTTGGTGATCTATGCTGGTCCTAACACAAACAGTAGGAAGGTTGCTGAGTATGGAGGCAATACACTGGGATATGGCAGCCGTAGTGTCTTAGGAACTGGTTGGCCGAAAGACTTAGTAAAGGTACAGTATTATAATCCAACAATATTTCACATAGAAAAATCCCTTTTGGAAACCATGTCGAGTCCATTTTAACCCTTATAGCGATGAAGTCCAAGCGTTTAAGTGTACGGTTATCCATGATGAGAACGCTTCTTAAGTGGGCTGTTATGTCCTTGGGGAATAACTTTAAACTGGACTGTATGTTCTGTGTGATGCTTCTCTTTGAGCTTATCTTGTTTTGTTATGTCTTACTGGAATTCATTATCGGTGTGTTTCAGCCCTGGAGTCTCTAACGGCACTGCTGTTCTCATAAGTTTATCTTCCTAGGAGAAATGCTTGTGCAGTCTGAGGCTGTGCATATTTTCTTAAGGTCCGTGGGCATGACTGCATTTTTTTACCAGTAACCCACAAATATAACAAGCAGTAAATGTAGCAACTTTCCAACCATTTGTGTTGGGGTTTAAAATTACATTGGATGCTTTTGGCAGTAAAGCTAAGACAGAAAAATCCCTCAAACTTCTTGAAACTTCAGTATTTCAAGAATTTTGCAGTATGTTCCCTTGGATTGTATACAGTATGATTTTTTCTTTTTTTCTTGTATGTTTGTGCTGCTACATTGTCCCACGCTAAAATATGGCTTATATACATAACAAAAAATAATTTCAAAAATAAAAACAAGAAGTAATAAACTGGAAGGCAATTTCAGACAAGCACTCCATTGTTCACAATTAATGGAATTTCATTGATTTTTCAGACATAGATTTTTATACTGCTCTTCTAGCAAACTCTTCTATTAATGTGTTGACATTCTTCTCCTTGAAGATCTTGGCTGTTTTCAGGAAGGGAACTGTTGATTATTGCATGGTTTCTTGCAGACAAATAATTAAAGTGTTTTGATGAAAATCAAGGCCAAGTAACACAGACTGATAAATTCTCCTTTTGATTCTACAACTACCGTGGGGTTTTCTTTGTTTTACTGTAGTTAGCCAGCAGCAAAATTAAAATCAAATTGTCCACTAAAAGATATCCTTACAAAAAGGGAAGAACCTTAAATCAGGGTATATAATTGGAGATAAGAATAAGACTTAGATAACTGTCATTAAAAGCACTAATCCATAAAATAAGCCACTTTTATGAGAAGCCTATTTGTTTGCCTCAATTCTTAAATGTATCTTCTTTTTTTTTTTTTTCCCCCCTCCTGCCCATCAAAATTTTAAGGTGGAAGGAGATACAGTCACCTTCTCCTTTGAAATGCGGAGTGGTCGTGAGCACAACACTCCAGACAAAGCTATGTGGGGCTTTGCTTGCACTGTTCGAGCACAGGTACTCAAACACGACGGATTCCATGGGATAGGTTCAGCTTCAGTTTATCTTCTGTCTGTTACACGTTTCAGATCAAATAGAAATGTACTTCAAAGTTGGAAATTAATGTTTGAAATTCAAAACAGTAACAGCTTACTCCTTTTGGCAATAAGACAAATCATCTTTTTACAATGTAAAGGACCTAAGTTTTAGCCGTTTGGCTTCCTTAGCTAGAGATACCCTGTGGCAGGGTCTGTAGCATGCTTAGGGCTTTATGAAGATGGTTATTACCAAATTTGTCTTATCTGTCTCTTGTCATTGGCACTGGACTTGGATGAGGTCACTTCAATATGTCTTGTTGCTTGTAGATCAGAATTTCTTTGGAGAGAGGAGTATCTTGTAACAACCTGGAAATCAGAGATTTAATGAGGGAATAATGATTCCAGCCTATAAAGAAGAGAGGGGAGGGATGCTGGGATCAAACAAAAGGAAACTTGAATCCCACTACCGGGAAGCTAGGACTAGATCTGTGAGCTGACAGATCTGCAGGCCAGAAAATGACTGAACCAAAAATAAGTTTACCTTTTCTTTTCTTTCTTGGTTCAGGAAAATAATGTTTAAATACTCTTGTTTCTTGTCTTGAGTTGTTCTTACATATTGCTTTAAATTGTTAAAGGATTTTTTCAATATACCTTTGTGTAAGAGACATGAGAGAGATCTTATATGTGAGATTATATATAAAAATCTAAAATCTCCTATCTTGAAATATATTGGGGAAGGACTTCATGGTTGATTGATTAGTGCAACTTATCACTGTTCCTACTACAGGAGTCTTCAGAGGATGTGTCAGGAGGCTTGCCATTCTTAGTTGACCTGGCACTTGGCCTTTCTGTGTTAGCTTGCTCTATGCTGCGAATATTATACAATGGACCAGAAATTACCAAAGATGAAGAAACCTGTCAAGAGCTCTTAAGATCTAAACTATTACAAAGGTAAAAAAAAAAAAAAAAAAAAATTGATCTGAGTTCCTATGTGGTTGTTTTTTTGAGGGAAGGTGACTTTTGTAGTTGTGCTTAAGTCTCGTGTTTTAAGGCGATTGTTTTGATAATTTTTCCTGCAGAGTTTGTTCAGCAGTTCTCTGTTGCCTAAAACTTAAGGAAATATTCTATAGAACAGAGGTTTCTTTAGAGTAAGTAGAGGAGGATTGGGCTATGCCTGGTACAAGCCCCACTTAATGTGTTAATATGTAGTCTGTCTTTGTAATGTGTTGTTGACGAATGTGTCTTTCTGAATAAGGGAGGATAGTTAAGACAAAAAAAAAAATTAAAAATCCTTTTCATCTGTTTTTATTTATTTTTCCAGGTGCCAGTGGCAAGTGGAAGCTAACGGTGTAATATCTCCTGCCCTTACACCAAGTCCTTCTCCATTGCCTCTTACTATAGATGAAGATAGAGAATTTACATATCCTTCTGACGTTCTAGTGCCTCCCGTTGGACACTATTTTGATCTGCCTAGGATCAGGCTGCCTCCAGGAATCATGATAAAACTCAGGGAAATTTCTGGACGTGCGCGGCCTCAATTTAGACCTAGTATAAAGTAAGTAGTCATTGTTTTGTTCTATTTTTCTAACTTTTATTGTTTGAAATGTTTGGTACCAAAGTGAGTGAGCTAAAAAAGCAATGGTGAGGATGTGGCATGCCTGTCATGTATGATGGTATGCATTTAATATTCTGTAAATACTCGTTTGTGAATGCAGCATCTAGTGAATTGTAAATACGAATCGTCAAAGTTTGTCCGTTATTCTTGCTTAATCAGTTTGGCTTTACCTGTAACCCTAGGGAAGTGATTCAGCCAGAAGTAATGGAGGAGATGGTAGTTTCATGTGTGATTAAACATTTGAATTTGGTTGATGCACTCCAGTCCCTGATAAATTTCCAGTACCAGGAAGAACATGCTGAAGAATATGATTTACTTTGTAAAATTATGGGAGAGACCTTTAAGAAGCTAAATGCCATGGAGAGACAATTGCAGGTAAAAATAAAATTACTTAAAAAAACAAAACTAAAGGTGTATTAACAGCATTTTAGAAACATAGAAATACAAAATGTAGTCAGATTTCTTCTTTTAATATCTCTTCTACTCCTTAAGATGAACAACTGCAATACGTGTTATTTTTGTCTCTCTTAGAGTGTGGCCGAGCTGGAGCAGAAATGGCAGAATGAGGTAGATGACGCCATGCATGGGAAGCTGGAGAACAATGTCCCATTCTTTTATGATTATCACTTCAATGAGGTAAGCATTGTGGCTGCTGTGTGCGCTCATGCTTCGTGCTGCCCTCTCAATACATGTTCATCCTTTTTCTTCACTTTGTTTAGAGCAAGATGAAAGAACTAGAACTTCTGTGTTCGATGAAAGAAGTTTCTTTTGATGGAAGCGATCTTGAGAATGTGGTCCTGGCATTAAGGTTAGTAGCTGGCCTTGGAGGGTACTATTTAGGCAAGGTACTTAAAAGATAGGCAACATTAAGCAGCTGTGGAATTTCAGCGAGTTCCAAAAGTAGGTTTGCAGGGTTAAAGTTGCATACATACGTAAACGCTTGTTGAAGTAGGCACTTGAGTCTCATTGTACCCTGTGACACCTAATAATGTGAAACAGAAGCTGGAACTAAATGTTTCGAAAACTTTTTATGTCTAATTCCATTCAAGACTGGTAGATTTATAGAAAGAAAACAATCTTTGTGGGCAGGAACATTCAGAGGAACTTCTGACCAGGGATGCAAATACTTTAAAACTTAATTTTCCTGTCTGTCTATCAATATCTGATTAAATTGTTAGAAACATTTGTGCTAAATATAGTAATATTAGTACCTACAGGTATGAGTACTTACTAACGAATCGGTTGTGTATTTCTTTAATTTTTTCTGCTTTCTCCTTTGTTGGCATAGAATAGATTGATGCTATAAATCTTTAAAATAACCTTTCTCACAGTAACACTTTAAAGGCATTACATTGTAATTGAGTTTGCTTCTTTTGTTTTTCCTTCATAATCTTAGGGAGAAGTTTTTTCAAGAGGTGAATTCACTGATCCAGAAGACCTCTCATCCCCTAGCAAAAACAAAAACATTAGTTAAGAGCTTGATGAACAGAGCAGAGCTGTTATTACATGTCACTATTGCAGCACAGTCTGGTATCACAAGAAGTATATCTGGTACCCCTGCAGAGACTCCAGGTATATATCTCATTATCAGCATTGTACTTTCTTTTTTCCTAAAGATATAATTTATTCCTTTTCTCTTATTTTCCCTCTTTCACTTAAATGAAAATTAAACTTTTTTTTTCCTTTAAGTTAAATAAATTCTTTTACAGTAAATGAAGTTAAGTCTTTGTTTCCTGATTACCATAATAATGGCAAATTAAGGTCTGAGTAATAATATGTGGAATTTAAACTTTGGTCTCCTGAATTATTGGGGAAAAATGCTTAACCTAATCGAAACAAAACTAACTTGAACCAATACCTGAAAACGGGAAAGTCCTCAGAACAGAGTTGCAAGTTTGCGCTTAGACTGTGTTTTCCCCATCCTATGTTATAGCTTTCACTGGAATGTCTACAGTGACTTTAAAACCAGTTTGTAAATAGCCTCCTACGCCAGAAGTGACATTCTTTCATGTTGTATAATATTGCAGCCTGTAAATCAGCATCTGAAACAAAAGTGATATCTCACGCAGTCCGCCAGCCCGTCTTCCTTCGCAGTATGTCAGCGCCATCCGACTTGGAAATGATTGGTAATGAAGATATCGAGTTTGCTAGATCAAGTCAAAGGTATACAACGGTTTATTCCACTAAGCTGCTTTACAATAACGTGGCCTATGTTGTTAAAATCATCATAAACTTTGCAAGCATAGCACTTTTTTTTTTTATTGGATCAATTTACTGCTGCCGGGTATAATTATCCTTATTCTCATAGGCGACGCCATGTTACCAGCCATAGAAGTAGCTCCTTCACTCTTCTCCAGTCACTGACCATTGAGGATAGCAGAGATAAACCCACGTACAGTGTCTTACTGGGGCAACTGTTTGCTTTCATTGGAACAAATCCTGACCAAGCGGTATGTCATTTTCAATGTGCTAAATCATTATATTTTCCAATTCAGACTTTCACAAAGAAGGGAGGTGTCTTGCTTGTGTCTCATTAACAAAAACAAACGCACACTATCTCCTAGGTCTCCAGCAGCAGCTTTCTGCTAGCTGCTCAGACAAGGTGGCGTCGTGGGAATACAAGGAAGCAAGCCCTAGTGCATATGAGAGAGCTGCTGACGGCAGCTGTTCGGGTTGGTGGCGTGACGCATCTTGTAGGCCCAGTGACCATGGTACTTCAGGGAGGACCAAGGTTTGTTTGTTTCTCTGAAAATAATTAAATGTTTTGGTTTCTGTAGAAGATAGTAAATTGCTTTGTGCAAAGAAAAACCGTGAGAAGTGACTAGCTGTGAGGGCTCAAGCTTGCAGAACCAAGCTTGCAACAACCACTTTTATTTGCCCTTGTGGGGTAAAAAGACAGAAACCTCTAAGAAATGCTTTCATTTGGCAGTAGATGAACTTCCCTTTCATACTGGGATGATGTGTCCACAGATATGCATGTAGGGTATTTTACTCTCCTGACTTAATTGTAAATTCATGTTAATGTTAGTGGTAGATTTAGCGGATACTAATACTGTCAACTAAATTTGATAAATATTTTGTCAGTAGTAGTCAAATTTCAATCATGTCTGAGGTAAAACTACCATACTATCTTGTTTACATATGTTTCATATTAAAACACTGTGACTTGCAGTTTTGCCTCTAAATCTTCCTTGGGTAATTCTTAATTTGTGCCAATTTGTTTTAATTTTTTTCAAGCTATATTTGGAAGTTTGTTCATTTTATTTAACCTAGAAAGCCTGCCATTTCAAATATCTAACTACCAACAGAATTGAAGAGCTCACGTGTGGCGGGATGGTGGAACAAGTCCAGGAAGCTTTTGGAGAGACTATGACGTCTGTGGTCTCGCTGTGTGCTCGCTACCCCATTGCTTGTGCAAATAGCATCGGCCTCTTATGCACTATACCTTACACAAGGTATGAAAGTATTCCTTTCAGAAAGGGAAGGAGGGCATCCACAGCTGTCCTTATTAGGTTTTGCCTTAAGGAAAACCATTATATAGTATAAATATACTCCCTTTCTTCATAATAAGGAGTATCTGAGAACATCCCATTCAATTTTCTCACAGTACAAAATTTCATCTAGGGAGGACAAGGGAGAGACAGAACCATCTTTCTGCAAAGTGAAGTAATTAATTGCTGAGTTAACAGCAAGTTCTGGATTTTCATTGTGTCTGCTGTTAGCGACTGGAAAATTACTTAAGTAAAATCTGAATTTCTCTTCTCACACAGGAGCGAAGAGAAGTGCTTGGTACGTAGTGGCCTGGTGCAACTTATGGACCGGCTTTGCAGTTTAAGCAGCCAGACGGAATCCAGTTCGAATGAAAAACAGACTAAGAAACAGAAAGTGGCCACCATGGCTTGGGCTGCCTTCCAGGTGCTCGCCAATCGGTGTGTTGAGTGGGAGAAAGAAGAAGGTAGGAACACTGCCAAATATATTTCTACTGCATGCTTTAGAATTGCCCAAGTGCCTGAGAAGTGGTATAAACGTACTCACTCACCGTGACTTCAGTACTGTGTGGGTTCTTTAGAACACACAAGTGGATACAAAAATAAGTTGATTTTCTTGGGTTTTTTAATTCTAGCTTTTTGTCGTCCTCATAGGAGTGTTTATGTTGCAGATAATTTCAAATCTGCCACTTGGTTCTGTGTAGACATAACCAGAGAACCTGGAGACCCTGAGTAATCACTTACACATTTCTCCTGTGATAGGATTAACCCATAACATACATAAACTTATAGACACATGGCTATTGGCTAATGGGACATAGATGTTGTATCAGATTTTATTTTTAATTAAAGACATTTTATATATATAAGTATTGCTATGGTAAACCAAAAATTTTTTACTGTTTTCAGTCTATGGGTAAGGAATTTGTAGATGTGTACATTCGTTTTTGTTAATTACAATTGTGTATTCTTGTGTTACGTTTAAAGGTGGTTCAACAGAAGCTGTTCACTCTGGTCTGGCTCGTCAGGTCTCCAGCCTTCTTACCAACCACCTCGCACGAGCTACGGAGTGTTGTGGTAATCAAGCTGCAGGAAATGATGCACTTCAAGATGTTCTCAGTCTTCTTAATGACCTGTCAAGGTACTAGGCCTTCGTCTCTGGAGTTTTTTTTCTATGTATGAAAGCAGGTGGGGGTTCTTTTGGGGATTTTTTTTTTTTTTTTTTACAGTAGTGAAGGTAAGATGTAACTTTGAAAACCATTCTAAAACTTGATTGTAAACTGACACTCAAGCTTAGTGTTTAATCAGTGCTATCAGGTTATGTAAGAATTGTTGCAGATAAGGTTTTGTCAGACACTGAAAATTTTTTTTAGTTATATCTTGTAAATAATAAATTCATGTAGTTTTAATTCCAAGAGCATCATCAAACAATCAGTTTTATTTTTTCAAACAGCAGTTACCTGTGTTTTTCCCTTTCAGGAGTCACATAGGTAAAGCAATCCTGAGCCAGCCAGCCTGTGTGTCCAAGCTTCTGTCACTTCTCTTGGATCAGCGTCCTTCTCCAAAGTTGGTTCTTATAATCCTCCAGTTGTGTCGTGCTGCGCTGCCTCTCATGAGTGTTGAGGACTGTGGAAATGTAGAATTGCCTCCCTGGAGTTACTCGGTACCCTCTCTGAACAGCGAACAGGACGATCCCAGTGACCCAGCCTCCAAGATTGCCTCTCTGCTGTTGGCAAAGCTGGCGGATTATGTAGTACCAGGTACCTGCATCGTTTTGGTGTCGTGCTAACTTGAGAAATTGCCAAGGAAGTCATGTTTCTGCAAGGAGCTTTTGTATTGACAGAAAGCTCAAGTGGGAAAAGGTATATGATACGTCAGTGTTGAAAGATAGGGTATTTCTGTGACTTTCCAGCTGCCTCTTAATTTAACTGTTCTCAGACTAAGGTGTGTGTCACAGTGATGTTTTAGATGCATCTTGGGTGTGTTAGCAGTAGTTTCAAGGGCAAGTTTGTTGCTGGAGCTCATAGTTGTGTGTTTTTCTTCGTTTTGGTTTTTTCCTTTCTACTTCAAGGATGCCAGACGGTTCTTTCTCCAACTGCCTCTGAGCCAGATACTACTTTGGCAAAAGCCAGCCCTAAAAATTCCATAAAAGGTGATAAAGATCCTGGAGAAGAAAGTGAGGCAGTGGATGGTAAACTTTCTATTTTTATTCATAAACGGGAAGACCAGTCATCCCATGAAGTCCTTCAGCCATTACTAAGGTAATCTTAACTCACTGGATTGGAATTAGCAACCAATTCGGCCAATTCCATTTCTCTTCTTTTTTTACTGCCACAGCTGTAGAAAAATGCGTCCTAGACATAATAGAAAGTGGGAAAGCAAAATGTTTTCCCAATTTGTTGTATTTACTGGCAAAATAATAAGCTAATGCAAAAATGGTTTATAGGGCTGATGCTGAGCGTACTGTTACCTGGATAAAAATGCATACCTCTGTACTGAATTTGTGGTGAGGCAGCAGCAGAAAGAATCTAAATCCCAATGGTTCCTGGACTTGTCTGTTTTGTAGAAGACTGTTTAGCAACGATGCGAGCAGCAAAGCTGAAACAGCAGAGTGTACAGATGTATAAAAGGAGGAGGGGGATGTGAGGCGTGACGTCTTGGTTTTGCCTTGCTTACAAGCCATGTAAGCCACTAGCAAAGGAAAATAAAAATATCTTAATCTGTCTGAGAACAGTCACATGAAAAATTAGCTGCTTAAATGATGCTCCATCAGAAATATTGAATGTGTCTTGTTGTAGTATTACAGACTATGTAGGACTAACAAATAGAACTATCAATGCAAAATGGCTTTGGAAGCATTGCTTTTAATAGTGCATACGCATAGCAAATAATAATTTGCTATTACAGCTTCTTTAGTATTCTTAGTACAAAATGCAAGAGGTGATAATGTTGGCTGTTTGGCATTCAGAGATCTCAAAATCCACGTGGGTACTATCTATCTCATCTTCCCCCACTCCAAGTTGGTTTTGAACCCGTGCCCTAAAACTGATACTGAAAGGTGCAGCTGCTGGGTGTTCTTAGGTGAAAGGTTGACTCGGAGCCCTCCGGCATTTGTGTTCAGTAAAAGCCAATTTCATGGTGCTTCTTTTTGAGGAGGGAAGGGTTAAATTGCTACGCAAATAACTACGTTCAATAATACTAAATTCCTTTTGTAAATTACAGTCCAATTGGGTATGTCCTTAACTATCAAGTATTTCTGTTACTGTTGAGGACTTCAGTTGCAAGGGTTGCTTTCAAATAATTTAAAAACACGCATAATATATTAAACTGGACTATATAGTTCAGTTATTTTTTCCACCAGTGAAAACAAAGCTAACATGTTTTATTTTCACTTTTAATAGTAGCTCAGAAGGTCGCCCATTCCGACTAGGAACTGGAGCCAATATGGAGAAAGTGGTGAAAATGGATCGAGACATGACAAAAGTAAGAAAAGGAGTAACTAAAGAATTACTCAACATCTTAAAAACTGGTGGCCAGTCAAAATTCTTGTTTCTTACCAATGTTAAATCCCCTTTGTTAAATGTTGTTTAATTTACAGAACTGTTCAGAAAGATAACTTTATATGTAATGTTAGCATTAAATAGTTTTTGATGTAAATACAGGGGTAAATGATGAAAAAGAATTTCAGCTAATGCTTCCCCCAACTGTTGTAGGTCATGTTTAAGCCCCTTTAATATTCTCTTTCCTGAAGTGTTTAATGCATGTTGATAGTATGAATTTTAAACCACATATTTAAATTAAATTTTAGTGTATATTTTCAGACATGTTCTTGAGAATTTGCACTAGAAATACTTATGTGTGGCTTTTTGATCAGAGAAGCAAAACTATACTGTTAATCTAAGAATGGAATATTGAAAGCAATGAATCCACATTGATCTCTGATCTCTTTGTAGATGAGAAAAAGCAGCAGAAAGCTGCTGTCAGTCATCTTATGACTGACTAATACATACACGGGAGGATGCTTTGATGTGTTCTCCGTACTTTTACATATGCAGAGGGAGGAGAGTTAAATGCATTGCATAGCGTGACCAAATAGAGCCAACATTAGTATTTGTCTTATATGGCAATTTTATTTTCAGAGTGGCTGCTGTGAAGTTATTACAGAGGAAGCTGCTGCAGCCCTTCGAAAGGCAACTAAGTGGGCACAGTCTGGTCTAATAGTTAGTGTTGGGCCCCCCATAGAAACCGTCAATCCAGAAACTACTAGTGGGTTATCCACTGGGGACAAAAAGAAGACGGCACAAACATCTATTTGCAGAGAGAGGAATTCTGAGCTTGCCAGGTAGGCCACTTTGGTTCTGTAGTTACAGAGTCTAGATTCTGCTTTTCTGTATACCAGTATTTGTAGTGTTCCAGAAAATAAGCTGGGTGTTCATAAACTTCCCTTTTTTGTGCTGTATATTGTTGTTGACAGTTGAAGCTTCTTTTCCTTCTCTTGTTTTGAAATTAATGGGCAAATTGCTTTCTCCTCCTGTGTAGGACGGATCCTGTGAGGCCATTCATTAGTGGTCATGTTGCAAACAGCATGGCAGCAGAGGTGATCGCTTTGCTGCATAGCTTGTTGATGGCACCAGAATCGAATGCAGCTCAGATATGGACAACAACTGCTGAAAAAGTAAGCAAACGGAAGATTAAGTATCAAATTCTACACCAAGCATGTATTGAGTAGTTAAGAGAACTTAATTATTAGCAATTTCCTAAGCTACTCCTTTCCGATTTACTACTTCTAGCACGTCAAACCAGGAAGCGTAACTGCACAGAAGCAGCCCTTTCCAGTGGATGGTATCTATCTGACATCTTAGGGTGGAATAAATCATCAAAAATTATCCAGCATTAGAGAATGTGTTGTCACTCTGTAATTCACCTGTCATTCTTTTCAGTAATTAATAATGCTGTTTGTTTAGGGAGTTATCTTGCCTTTGCATAGTTATTCTAAATTTGCTGTTTAGTCCCCTTTGCCATGACCGCTGAGGGTGTGAAGTGTTGGCTGGAAAGCATAGTGCATTGCTTTCGTGTTCCTCTGAATCCTGTAGCACCTAATCTGGTGCTTAGGCTAAATCCTTGAGCAAAGACTTTTGCTAAGATTATATATGTAACTCTGTGATTCTGAAAGTTATTAGGGAGTGGAGCTGGCTTTGATGGTGTTCACACTTCAGATAACTTAGAATATTCTGAGTTATATAATTCTCTTCAAGCACAAAAATAATTCTTCTGAGACTGTGTGTGGGCTGGAGGCTTGGGGCGTTGGTTTTTGTTTGAATTGTGCTTTGAAGTCATTCTCTGGTATTTTTGCTTCTGTCTTCAGGTTCTGTCTCGGGCTCTGATGTACATTCCACAACTTGGGAAATATGCAGAGAGTATCTTGGAGAATGGGAGTAGCAGTGGAAGGAAACTTGCTAAACTTCAAAGAATCGCTCGACAGGCGGTAGCTGCCCTTTGTGCTCTGGGTGGCTTTAAGGAGACCATTAAAATAGGTTCTGAAGTTCAGGTAATTCAGCACTGTTCACATTTTGTATCTTAAATGAGAATTGGTGCTTTTGATGGTGTTTGTGAAGCAGTGTGCAGATTGCATGCGATTGTGAAGCAGTTGCAATAACGCTTGAAGGCTGCTATTGTGTGTTATTCCTGTTTCCTAAAATACCCGGCTCTAATTGTGTGTTGCGTTGGTGTGTGGTGTTAAACACTCTGTGTTTCTTGTTTGTAAAGCCTTAAATCTTATGCAGACCTTCTTTGGTTGTAGGTTTTAGGTAAAGGAATAGCAGGAAGCATTGGAGTTGTGGCATCTATTAATGAACAAGAAGGTATAGCAACGGTCAAATTTCCACCTACCAGTATAGACAGTAGAAAGACCTCACAAGCATCAGACACATTAACTATTCCATTATCTAGGCTCTGTGTTCCAAGATCTGAGGTACGGTAGTTTTAAGAATCCAATATTAAGTATAATATCAATTATTTATTTTTTTTGTCACAGCATACTGGTGATTAATCTACTGCATGTAAAAAGTCTGTTTCATCTTTGATTAAAGATTATTTGTAAAGTTTGCCTCATTATTTTAAACATATCTTAACAATATCTATATTTAAGTTCTCATTCAAATAACATGGATATTCATCTTCTGGTGCTTAAAGATGTTCCATTGCATACTGTGTTGGTTTTTTTGGTTTTGTTTGTTTTTTTCTTTTTTTTGACTGGTGTTTGCTGGTTTTGTGATAGTACAAAATGAGAATTAACTCCAGGTAATAAAACGCCCTCATTTCTTAGAAACTAACTACTTGAATTTAACTTTTTACCGTGCCCCCCCACCATCAGGCATTGCCTCTTCATAAACTGTCCATTACTGAGAAGGTAGTACAGGCAGTCCAGTCCATGTTGCTCCCTCAGGAGGGAAGTCTGTCTATTCACACCTCACTTCCTGCAACAGGAGATGGCTCAACTCCAGTAATGGCAGTGGTCCGGCTTCTGGCTGAAATAAGAACCAGGTGAGTCGTTGCGTTTTGTGCAGCACCCCGGTCTGTTTGATACCGTACACAAATGTCCAAGAAAATTGCATGGGTTCTCGTTTTCTTCCTCTATTGATATTGACGTATGAAAGCAGGGGGCAGTGCGAAAATTCCCGTTTGCTTTCTTAAGTACGTTTAGTGTCTGGATGTTGTTAAAATGAGCACCAAAAATAAAGTGCCCCCTGTAATGCTGGCAACGCATTGAGCGAGTGCTTCATAGAAGTAAATGCTGTGGAACAGGGTGAAGCTGTCATTGTGGAAGTTCCAATGGATAGCTGAGCAACCAGACAAAGCAATACATCAGTTGGCATGCTGTCTTTTAAAATAGTCCTGAATTCAGCACATGTGAAGACAACTTTGAATTCAGCGTATGCTTTTGTAATGCTTTAAATGTATTCTTTTTCCATTAAGAGCATGCCTGGTGATGGCTCAGCTGTTAGAAGACAGCTCATTCTGTGAAGAATTCATTCAACAGTGTCCAGCTGCTGTAGAAGTTCTTAATTTGGTAGCGCAGGAGTGCAGCCCTGGTAGGTATTTAACACGTTCCTGCAGCTTCACTGTCGTATTCGGTTCAGAGACATAACAGCTTTTAAAATCACTTCAGTGTTTTGTCCTCTAGCTACATAGAGTGTATGATAGCTAGCACAGTACAGCATGTCTTGTCGTAGCTGCAGAGCTGTTAATGGAAGAGTAGCTGATAATCAAACTAAATCGTTTAAACATGAGGCTTAAAACTTAGACCAGAACATGATGCCAGAAGATGCAAGTCCTGGGACTAGCTCTCTACTACTCTGCTTCTGAACCCTCTCCACTTGTATTGCTTCCAGTGTAACCTATTCTGTATTCTTTGACATTATCATTTATATGTCGTCTTTTTATGACCTTTTTGCTGGGTTTTTTTACAATGCTTTCTTATATTCCTTATCATTGAGCTCTTGATTTCCTTCTCTCTTGTTTAAGGATAAGCAGTGGGCCCAGCAGAAGTCTTAGTTCAAGGGCAAATTTTAGGAACATGTCAGAGCCTTTCATTGGAGGAAAAGTGGCTGAAGCGAAGGATGTTAGGGTAGGAACCAAGTGGATTTCAGTATGATCTCCAGTGTCAAAGGGAGCGTACTGATGTTTTGGCAGTAGGCATAATTCTTTTGACTTTCTGCTTTTGCTGGGTCAGAAACTTGCTCACTAAAATGAACTTTATATCGTCATTAACATAACAATGTTTTTGCTAACCATATATAAATTAAACATGAGGAAAACGATTATATACATTAGATTTTGTCTTAAATTTTGTTGATTAGGTAAGTGAGACTATTTGAATAGATCTCTTAAAATGCAAATGTCATATTTGTTTTTATCTACCGATATTAAGATTGCTTTGTTGGACTCGGGTAACTAGGTTTGCTTGGAACCTCATGACTTGGTTTGGTTTGTTGTTACAGGTGAGAGGCTCCTTGTTGTAGAAATGCAGTGTGAAAGGTTACGAATGTTGTATCGTGACTGTGCTCGACCTCCCCCTCCTCCACTCCAAGCAGACAGAAGACAGGTGAGCACAGAAACAGTGCTGAGTCTTCTGCTCCTTGCAAACGAAGCCAGCTGCTGAGTGCAGAGGGTCTGCCTGTGGTGTTGGAGCCAAACTGGTTGGGTTCTTACTTAAACGTCTCATTTAATGTGAATTTCTGTGACGGGATGTGATTTGTTGTGATTGCAGTTGTGGTAGTTGCATGTGTTGTATTAAATGTGCACTTCATAAAAGAATGTGTCATTACATTTCAGTAGACGACTTCAACTGTAATTGGTAGAATAAAATGCTCTGTTCCTGTTTGTAGCCCAAAGAAATCACTTGGAGCCCATCAAGAGTGTTTCCCCCTGTGCGAGCATGCATGTTTTCATCGCATCTCACAGCTGTGACCTTTTTGGCTGATCCTAGCGCAGGTGGGGGACTTCCTCGGGGCACATTTATCTATGCCACTTCACCAGTTCCAGTACAGGTAAGAACTCAAACTGTACAACAGTTTGTGTCATTTAATGTTCAGAAGTGCATGACAAGAAAAAGAAGGACAATTTTCTATTTTACCTATGTTTTGTAAATATTTTTTTTTAATTATTATTGTTTTTATTTCTAGGCGCCATCATTCTACTGGGAAATTGAAATAGTTTCCTATGGAGATACAGATGATGACACTGGACCAATAGTTTCATTTGGATTTGCTACAGAAGCCGAAAAACGGGATGGTGCTTGGACAAACCCAGTGGGCACCTGTCTTTTTCACAAGTACGTTGGAGATGTACATCAAAAATCATGGGCTTGCTCAGTACATTTGTTATGCTCCCTGGGGAGTAGTATTGTGAGCACATTGTAGTAGGCAACATGTATGTTTTCACCAAAATGTTAAAATGCTGAACTAGACTATCTCCTTATCAAAATAAGGAGAGTTAAGTTGCTTTTTGTCGGTATCGCAGCTACCTAGCCTTCAGCTGGTCGCGAGTTGCAATCCTTATTTGTTTCAGTTCTCTTTTTAATTTTCTTCTTGTGTTACTTCTCAGCAACGGGCGAGCAGTGCATTACAATGGCTCCAGCTTGCTACAGTGGAAGAGTGTTAGATTGGATGTGACTCTTTCTCCTGGTATGTAAGAGTACAGCTAACTTGGTTATCTGGTAAATCAGAAAATCCCCTAAATACTTACATTGAAACAGTGGATGAGAAAACAGATTAAATCCATGTTGTTCTTCTGACAATTATATTTTTCTCCAGGTGATGTAGCAGGAATTGGATGGGAAAGAACAGAAGGAACCCCACCCCCTCCGGGGCAGCCAGCTAAAGGCCGAGTGTATTTTACGTATTGTGGGCAGCGCCTTGGGCCATACCTAGAAGATGTCTCTGGTGGAATGTGGCCAGTTGTCCACATTCAGAAAAAGGCAAGTTTTTAACAGAAATATGTTGCTTGATATCTATTCTTTCAGAAATATTAAAAACATTACATAGAAAGTATTGCTTATCTATGTATTAAAAAGTAGAGTGATAGTTTTTACCTTTCTTGAGTTAGGTTGAGGTATTCCGTTACCCTTCCCGGGTGCATGTATGTTTTGTCATTATTTGGAACTTTTTCTGCCCGTTAGGACGCTAATGTGCAGCTGACTTGATGCGATGGCGTTCCTCTGTGCTAGTAGCCCTTCTATTAGCATTCCTTCCCAGCAGTGACCTTGCTTCAAAGTAGACTAGCTAAGTATGCTGCATCTTGAAGCTAGAAAAAAGGAAAGTTCAAAGTTTGTTTAGCCACTTAATACTTTCCCTGCTGCCTCCAGTTTTATAGCTAGCAACGCTGGGAAGACCATATGGCATGGAGATTTGATCAGCTTATCCCTTTGGCTGAGTTTTTAAAAAAGAGCGAAGAGAAGGATCAAAACAACCCACAGCTCATCTTAAACCTTTATGTGCCTCTTCTTTCAGAACACGAAAGTCCGTGCTAACTTTGGATCTCGCCAGTTTGCCTACGCCGAAGGACAGGCTCACCGGAATGCTGCTGATCTGTGCATTGACCTAGCTGAAGAAATAAGCGCCAACTTTGAAGCGTTGCCTTTTGCCATGGCTTCTGATAGCGATAACGATGCTGGCACCAGTATAGCTTCTGATCCTGGGACCCATGGACCTCCTTGTAGAATTGCTGCTGTTGCTACAGCTCAACAACGTAAAGTGATGATTAACATTTCTTAAAAAATCTCTTTGAGGAGAAATTGCAATCAATTAAATAGGATTTAAGCACATTCTGGCTGCGGTTCTTAGGTACTGCCTGTTTAGGTAAAGCAGTACAACAAGCATTGTCAAACACATGCTTATTTGATTTTTAAACAAGGCAATTAAAAAAATCGTACTTTGGTCTTCCTTTATATGGATGCACAAATTATTCTCAATTAATGCAACTACAATGAGAAATTATCTTATTAGGGCTTTAAATACAAGATGATACTATAGTCGATTGAATCAGCCAATCGGTTACTCTGTGTCCAAAGGCATTACATTTCCACAGACTGGCTGGAGCTCATGGAATGCAATACATCCCAAAAACCTCATGGAACGGTTTTGCCTGCCTTCTAGTGCATTACGATCTCATTATTGCCATATGTGTTTTGCAGAATATGACAGTGACACGTCTTGCCACTATAAAATGGAACTAAGCTATGAGAACTTTATCACGTCAGGCCCCGATCCTCATCCCCCTCCTATCGCAGATGATGAAAGTGATGACGATGACGACGACGATATTCCCCGGGTGAGGAACACGGCAAGCTCTGCCTGCTGTAACTCGTAGTCTAAGTACAGATCTCGTAATTCAGACTTCTAATTTTTGCCACACAAGGGTTTTCTCTTCCTCCTTAAGGAAAATATAGCTGTTGTTAACTCTTCTTTCTCCTTGGTGTTCTAAATAACTGTTGTCTTTGTAGGAGGATCACTATGCCCTGTTGGTAAAGGCCTGGGAAACCAAAGTTTTCCCTACAATTAGAAGAAGATTCCGTAATGAGGCTGAGAGGAAGTCTGGGTTGGATCAGATTAAAGGAGCTTTACAGTTAGGTATGGCTATGTTTGTTTCCATGCACGTTGTTTTATATAATGTGCAATAAGTGTGAAGATAACACCCGTGTTTCTTACGTTTTACTGTATTCAGGGCTGGACAATGTGAATTAAAGAAAAAAAAAATTCACTTCCTGTTTTTGTCAATTACTTAGAATTTGGTTTGGGGTCATGATTTTTCTTTAACACTTTTACTTACGTTGGACTATTTAAATAGGGAAAATGGTTTTAGAAATAGTGGCAGAATTTGTTGTGGAGTTGTGATGTGATGCAGAAATACTTTGGAATAATAGTTTGGGAAGAAATTATCTGTCTATGACTCTATCAATGCAAAACTTTTGAGGAACATTTTAATAAGGGGGGATTTGTAAATGAATACAGTTCTGGCGAGATGACCTGTTTGTGAGAAAGTCACAGTAAGAGCAAAGAATTCTGAGCCCTAATGAGAAGTATACAAGTGTCTCTCAGGAAAGCTCCGCTCCCTATCAGCCTGACTGAAAGAATGTCTAATTAATTAGATAGCTCATCTGCTCATGATGTTAATGAGAATAAGAACTTATTTGAAGTGGCTGGTGAAAATAACTAGTGCTCCCTTCTGTCTACCAGGCATGGTTGACATAGCACGACAAACTGTGGAATTCCTCTATGAGGAAAACGGTGGCATCCCAAGAGACCTCTATCTTCCTACTATCGAGGATATCAAAGATGAAGCAAACAAATTTACAATTGATAAAGTACGAAAAGGTAAGGTCAGCAAAAAGGTCTCTTGAGGGGAAAAGGAAAGCTAAGGAGCTCTAGCACGTGAGATCGACCGTATAAATTGTCGATCTGAGGAAAATGCTGTACCTTGAAAATTGTGTTGTCCCTTTCTGTCCAGGTCTCACAGTGGTGACTCGCTCTCCTGACAGTAACAACGTTACCAGTAGTGCTGTCGGAACAGCTTTACCCAAGTTTGCTATTCGTGGGATGCTCAAGACATTTGGTCTTCACGGTGTCGTTCTGGATGTTGATTCAGTAAGTAAAGATACATTGGGAGGGCTTTTAGTGCATCGGCATCGCACATCTGAGAGCAAATATGATTAAGTGTACTAAACTGCTTAGAATGCTGGTTTGGTTCTCTTTTTGAAGGAAAAAAATATTGACAGCGTTGGTTTTGGTGTTCCAGGTAAATGAGTTGGTACAAGTAGAGACATATCTCAGAAGCGAAGGAGTTCTGGTAAGATACTGGTACCCTATTGACATGTTAGAACGACCACCTGCAGGTTATAGGAGAACTGCAACAAACGGATTGGTTACCCTGGACAATACCAATATCCAAATTCACAGGTAAAGAAAAGAGATGTGGTTAGAAGGCATTTGTATTACCTGACTTGTACTGTAGGAAATGCTATAGATCAACTACTGCAACCTTGCTTTGAGTAGTAGTAAACTTCTGAATCTTATTGTAGTTGTTGGATTAAAGCTGACAAAGATTCATTACATGTTCATGTTTTAATGGGTAGTGGGGTTTTGAGTTTGGTTGTTTTGTTTTTTTTTTTTAATAAAGGAAATTGGTTATAATTGTCTTGTTGGAAGGATTTTAATCATGTGAGAGTGTTTTTATACATGCTGGTCTAACAGGTACCTTCCTTGAAGCTCAGGTTCCTTGTACCATCAGGCGGTTGCTAATAAAACTTTGTGGAGAGTTGGCTTCTAATTCAGGTGCCTTAATTTGGTACCAGAATCAGATGGGCTGAGTGCTGTCTTAGGTGAAGAAAAAAGATTTGGGTCTACCTGAACCTTTTAAATAAGAATAAATTGGGTATATATGTTCGGATTCAGGGACGGGTTGTTGGATATGGCTTATTTTAAGTGTGGCGAAGCAATTTTATGTTTTGACGTTTGTGTTTTCTAGAGAGCTTTTGCGAAGTGAAGCTTCTCTGGCCAAGCTATACTGCCGCATGGCTCTCCTCAATATTTTTGCCCCCAAATCTCCACATATGTTTACTCGGCTGTTTCATATTCCTGCTATCCGTGATATCACTCTGGAGCACCTGCAGTTGCTATCCAACCAACTTCTTGCACCACCTCTTCCTGGTAAACACCAATTTTTACCACAGCTCTTTTTTGATACAGTAGTTTTCTGGGGGGAAAAAAAAAATCTAATTAATTTGGCACTTATTGATTAATTAGTTAATAATGATGGTATTTGAAAAACTGTCTCAATGGACTCCTGACCTTAGTGATAGCGTACTAAACTGAAATTCTTGCTAATGATCTAATTAAAAGTGTCCAAGAGAGTTTAGAGTCCCTCCTGAGATGCCATTCAGTGTGCTTCTGTCCCTTTGTCATCGGTGGTCTTCTGTTTATTGGGGGGGGGGGGGTGGGGGGGGGGGGGTATCCATATGGGATACTTGTAAGGAATTGAGAATGTTTTATAGTTTGAATCCAGGGTAGTAAAACTAAATGCCAGTTGGGTCTCAGTTTTCAAAATTCAACTCTTCTTCATTTCACAAAGTGGTTTGTCCTTTTCCTACTGGAATCACAGATCTGATTAGAGAATGTATGTGCTGAATCATGGAAAAGAATCTTTGGCTAATTCAAGTGAGTGTTAACAGAGACGATTATTGTGACAAAGGTATTCTGCATGCAAAGAAATGTGTGTAACGTGGCTGGAGCATAAGGAGGAAGTAGGAAGTGCTAAATATAGGCTATTAATAATTGAAAGTAATTATTTACCATTGGAAAGAGTCCTGTTCCCTCCTCCAGTTACTTTGAAATTTGGCTACCTCTAACAGATGCCGCATTGTAAAAGATCCTCTTGCAGAGTACAGCACTACTTTGCATGGCTTTGAGAATAATTTTACAAGCTTTTATTTAGTTTTTCCTCCTTAAAATATGTCTAATTCAAGTCTACTAATACATACAGTTTCCAAACTGGTGTTTTGGTGAATTGCCCCCTCCTTTGTGCTCTGCGCTTTGACTTTCTTTGACTTCTCCCATTAGCTCCGGAATGAGAGCCAGGAGCTGTCGGGGCTTGTGGCCCACTCGGGGCCACCCGAAAGCTATCCCGTTCATATACGGGAAAAGCTTGAGAACAGATAAAGCCGCTTTCGCCTCATCTAGAATGAGTGGGGAAGAGAGCGCTTCTGGTCACCTCTCCTCATGGTACTTGGGCAGTAAACTGAAATACGCCTGCCTTCATACGTGGGACAGAGCGAGGCAGCTGTGAGCCCACAGCTCGGCCTGTGTCTGGCAGACCTCCCTGAGGGTTGGCTTAAGGCAGGTGAAGAACACAGCTGGCATTTAGAGGGCCATCCCATCTGCAACCAGCCCTGTCAGGGGTGCGAGTTTGGTCTTGGGAGGATCCGTTCTGCTGCTGACCTTTGGGAAGAGGTTTGCACTTGCTCAGGAGTGAAAGTAGAGGCTTGTAGTCTTCCAAGCGTATTAAAACTTCTCTTTCCACTGTTTCACAGGCTACGTAAACATGTTGAAGCAATCTCCAAATTTGTCTTACCTTACTTGTTATTACAGATGGAACAATCAGTTCAAGTTCTATTCTTTTGGCCCAGTCCCTGCAACACTGCGTCCACTCCCAGAACTGTGCTGCCACAGACCTCTTCTACCAGGGCAATTCGCAAGCCATCAGAGAGTGGCTTACTGTCGCCATTACTCGGACACTGCATCAAGGAGAGGAGAGTCTGTTAGACCTCACTAAACAGATCTGCTCCTTTTTGCAGGTAAAATATTTAGTAATGTTTTACGAGCAGTGTTGTTTTTAAGGCCTGCCTTCTTTCTAATGAGCCCTTGCTTTATGCGTGATTCTAACTTCCATGATACTGTCCCTCCCACTGAATTGTTTCCCTGGATGGATTGCATTCCTACTCTGATCATAGTGGGCACGCTGAAAACGCAAGCAGTAGCAATACCCTGGATCATACTAAAATGGAGTGGCCTCACTCTATGTCGTTAGTTACAATGCTATATTTTATTTGAAAAAAAGAAGAGGGAGGTGGTTTGCTGCTGCTGCTGCTTGGAGGCTTTCATTATGAACTGTTATGTTACAGACAGCACCGGAACAGTTTCCTGCTGAAGAATTCCCAATTTCAGAATCCAAAGTCAATATGGATGTTAATTTTCCTGGGGCTGCATTTGTAATTGTGTCCTGTAAGGAAAGTCAGTCTGGATTCCGCAAAGAGTAAGTAACTGAGGGGCAGAGAGTGGCAAAGATTAAAGATGTGCCGCTGAGCCTCTGTTGACCCTGAGTATGTAGGCGCTCATTTTTTTTTAGGTTTTTCTCTTCTCAGAGACTCATTTTTCTGGGTGGTGGGATAAATACTGCAGAGTGTTTCACCTTTCTGTGATTGGGTTGGGATTTTTAGTAGCTAGTTACAGTCTAACCGAACTGTTGTTGCTCTTTTCTTAGTTCATCCCTGTATAAAGCTCCCTGGGCTCGAGTACTTGTGTACGGGCTCGGGCACAAAGTGAAAAGGAATGGTCAGTTAAACCTAATTGAAGCGGTGTGCTATCCTCGAGATGCCTCTCCAACCAACACAGGCCTGACGCCGCCCCCAACAACCAATCAGTACCCTGCAGTGATCACCCCTACGGACAAGGTCCACATCAAACTAGGTAAAAAACCCCCAAAATTAAAAAAGACCCTAAAAAACCTTTTTAACTGTATTCTCAGAAGTGAGACAAGCAAACCAATAAAACATGGTTTTAGAAACGTTGGAAGCCACCTGACTCTGATTTTGTTAGTTCTGTTAAACCTGTCATGATCTGCCTTTTTTTTTTTTGTGATTTTTGTCTTCCGGGAGTTCACAAAGCAGTGTGTTTGAATATTTCTGCAGTGTTCAAGTTAGCGCTGTTGCTGTTTGAGATGCTGTGTTTCAGATGGAGACTAAATTTTTTTTGTTGCTTTTGTAGAGCCCTTTAATATACAGAGTGATACATATGCAGGGACATAATACATAGGTCATTCCAGCTTCTCAAGCAAGAGCCATCATTAATATTCTTTTTTACCCTCCCAGCCTAAGGGAGAGACAGTGCGATTTATTTATTTAGAGCAGTGGAGGTGGCTGAGCTGCAGGAAGCTCTTAAGACTTTCCGTTGGAGGTCCTTCAGTTCTTTGCTCAACTACAGCATCTCTGATGTTTTTCTCAGTACTGATCAGACGCATCATACTACAAATAAATGGTTTTGTGAAAGTCCTGTATGTATTTAGATACAAATAGTTCTATTTCATGTCATGTAAACAAAATGTTATCTGTACATTTATAATTATGGATTATATCAACTTATTACAGATAAACATTCCTATTTGTTTATTACAAGGTACTTAATAGAGAAAATTCTCCCTTAGCAGAAATTTAGCCTCAAAAAAAATCCTAAAAGATGTGTTACTACTTTTACTTTACAAATGCCTAGAGTCATGATAAGTATTTTCTTTAACCCGTTTGCTTAGGAGTATCTCCTCCTCCTGGAGCTGTGTTGGTCTTGCATTCTCTTCCCCTTGAATTCCCCTTGGCAATGGCGTTCACAGAACAGCTGTTAACTTGGAAATTGGAAGATGGGGATGGAAAATCGGAAGATGAACTGGATACTATTCCGGCTTCAGTTCTCTTGCAAGTAGTGGAATTTTTAGGTGAGAATGCAGTATTTACTTAGTAATGAGCACTAACAGTGTGCTGGCTCAGATGGAGAGTTTAGGGAAAAAGAAAGAAAAATTACAGTCACAAAGTATTTCTGAGCTCTTCCATTATATTGAAACTTTCTTCAAACTCCAGAAATTTTCTGTTGATGTGCACTTCTTGGAATAGCCTTCCTGTCTGTCTTACTCCTGACGTACAGCCATCGAAACAACCTTTTCTTGTGCTTTTTTTAATGTTACTGTTGCAACTCATGTAATAAAGCTACTAACAGTGAAATACTGCTAACTCCCATGTCTTGCCTCCCACGCACAGGGAACTTTCTCTGGACGACTGACATGGCAGCGTGCGTGAAGGAATTAGTATTTCATCTCTTGGCTGAGTTGCTCCGCAAAATTCACAGTTTAGAGCAGAAAAAAAATCCAGCAGGATTGTCGTCTTCTATTGCCCTTCAGCTGAATCCCTGTCTGGCTATGCTGATGGCCCTGCAGTCAGAACTTCACAAGTTGTACGATGAAGAAACACAAAACTGGGTGTCTGGAAACGCGTGTGGTGGTTCTGGTGTTGGAGTGGCTGACCAAGGAAGATTTTCAACGTACTTTCACGCTCTGATGGAAGTCTGCCTTGCTGTAGCAGAAGTAACCTTACCTATCAATATGAGTGTAACAGCTAACGTCATGTCTTCCACAAGTGCCCCAAATCTTAGTGACTCTTCCTCCTCATCTTCGTCTTCTCCAGGACAGACACCACAGAGTCCAAGCTTGCTGTCAAAGAGGAAAAAAGTCAAAATGAAGCGGGAAAAGACATCGTCTTCAGGCAAACGGTCTTCATCCAGAGCAGCTGAAACAGATGCTGCAATCCTCAGTATAGGAGGAAGCAAGCCTGAGGATATGTTATGGTTTCATAGAGCACTGACTCTGCTTATAATTCTCAGGCACTTAACTAAAAAGGATCCACAGGGGTTGGGTGTGACAAATGACGCTGTAGCAGATGCGTGTCAAGCACTAGTAGGTCCCACAGCTCATAGCCGCCTGCTTGTCATTTCGGGAATACCAACGCACTTGGAGGAGAGTACTGTCAGAAGTGCAATCAGGAAGGCATGTAATGCACATGGTGGAGTCTTCAAAGATGAGATCTACATCCCTTTGCAGGAAGAGGATCCCAAAAAAATCAAGGACAAAGCAGAAGGAGGAGAATGCAGAACGGAGCTGGAAAAGCCAACTGTTTCAAGTAGTGCGGACAGTTTGGATATCAGCAGCTCCAGCAGCGTCACGCCTGCCATGAGTGTTAGTGCTTCAGCATCTACGAGCCAGGCTTCCCTCTGCAGCTCGCAGGGTATATCTCGGACCGTTAGCGATATCTCAGTTGACCAGTTTCAAGCTGGACTGGAACTGGCCATCCCACCAGGATTGCTAGAACCACATGTTGTTTCCAGCCAGGAGAGTTTGGATCTCTCACACTGCAGCACTGGGAGCCTTGGCAGCCTCGGCAGCCTCGGGGAACAGCTTGACAATGTCGAAACAGCATCGGTGTCTGATGTTGGATCAATGTACACGGTGACATCTCTGGACAACCAGCCGCTTCTGTCACGGCCAATCAAAGGGTTTGCTGTCGTGGAGGTAACAATCCTTCAGTCAGGAGAAAAACCCCTTTTGGGTCGGGTTTTTTCTGAAAGAATGAGATCTGATTCTAGTAACTTTTTTAACGTCTGGCTTTGAGAAATACTGTACTTTTTGTGGTTTGTGTGTAACATCGTGATCTGACTGTTAAGGAAAAAGTGTGCTGCATGTTTTCTTCTGTAAAGATTCTTCTGCTTGACTGAGGCCACAGCTTGAATGATGGAGAGCGAAAGGTACTGGTAGCAAGGTGTAGCTCAGCGTAGGTCACGGGTGCAGAATAAATATACATCAATGTGCACGCGAGGCTAAGGAGACTAGAGGTTCTCAGCTTGGACCGGATGGCTGAGGAGCGCAGAACTTTATTCTCCATTGACTTTCTCTGTACCATTCACAGTCTTAGAAGCCTTCACTGTCTCTCAAAGGACAGAGGGGACTTAGGAGTGAAGTTATCAAGTAGCAATTTTAAAACAAAAGAAGGTACTCTTGCATGTTCCAAGTTGTAGAGCTCATTGCCGCAAGCCAAGAGTATAAAGGAATTCATAAGGGATTAAGTTCGGGGAGGATGTGCAAATCAGTAGCTATTAAGCACAGCAGTCAGTGCAGCCTTCAACTTACGAAATCTTTAAACTGCTGATTTCTGGAGGCTGAGAGAATATGTAATGGAAAAGATCTGTTCATTTCCTCTTTCACGTTTCTTCAAAGATTTGCTACTGGCCACTGCTGGAGATTAATTTAGAGATAGATGGCCCTTTGGTTTGACCTACAAGGCAATTATTTAATGTTTAAGGACTACATTTTCACATGTTTTAAACCATCTACAGATTCCTCTATAAGGTTACTTTAGAAGAGATGATAAATTTTGTTGATGTGTGGTTCCAAATTAATTTTTAAGAGCATTGTGGGTGGTTGTCATTGATGCCAGATCACTCCAGGTGTTCAGCTGTGCACAAGAACTCTCCCTCTCTGTTGTTACGCTAACTGCTTGCTGCAGGTTTATCAGAAGCTTGCAAAAGCACAGCCGTTTCTGATCGCTTGTGAACGTAGAGAGACATTTTTGCAGTCTGGGATTGTATCAGTTTCCCTTTTAGAAGAAAATCAGCTTATTTAGATAGAAAATCTGCAGTTGCTATTCTTAAGCTATTAATTGACATGAAGACACCAGAGTTGAAATAAACCATAAAGTGTGTACAGAAAGCTGTCAGCGTGTTCGCATTGAAACCTACTCTAAGTCTGTAGCTGCTCTGGTGATGATGCATGGTGGTTATTCTCGGAATCAAAGGAAGTTATTGTTCCTGTTCCCAGTTGGTGTAGCTGAGGCTTCGAGGCCTGTGCTAATTTAGATAGATTTTTCTAAACGCGGAATTGAAGCAAGAACAGCAGAGTTGCAAATAATGGCAGGTTACTTATCTGACACTTTCAGCTTCTTATCTGATATTTCTACGGGCTGTCTCCGGACTAAGAAATGGAATAGCTGGTTCAGAGCTGTGCCCGATTAACTCGCAGCGTGGTGATGATTGTTCTTAGAAAGGATGTTTTTTAGGCTGAACTTGAATTCCGATATCAAATTATTGATGTAGAAGAACAGTAGAAGAGATGCAATTGTGATTATCCACATGGGAAGGGAAGAAAGCTTAAGACCCAAATTAATATAAATAGAAGTTAATTTGTTTTGTCAGAATTTCTGTTAACTAATTTCATTATTTGTACAGATAAGGTCAAGAGCTAAAATAGAGAAAATCCGAGCCAGTCTATTTAATAGTAGTGATCTCATTGGTTTGTCAAGTCTGGATGGTGAAGATGAACTGATGGAAATGTCAACTGAGGAGATTTTAACTGTTTCTACTGTAAATCAGAGTTTGTTTGATACACAAGGGAGCCCAGCACTGGAAGATTATTTCAATGATAAGTCAATAAAAGGTATGTGGTTTTCATATTGGCATTCATATCTCATTTGTATTGTGCATTTCTGGGGGATGTGCAGGTGTCAGATGCTCCTTGCTGGTGTAAATTCAGCATGACTCACTAGTTGATGGGTGACAAGGAGGAGGAGCCAGGGAGTAATTTCAAAGCAAGTTTCCTCCCTCTCATCAGTTAGCAAGCAGCTGTTGGCAATCTGACCGTTGCTCGACTGTCCTCACAGCTAATCAAACAGTAAAAAACCCCCAGCCAAACAACCACCCCCCAAAAAAATCTCCCCACCAACCCAAAAACTACTGACTGAGTTGTTTAGTGACTTTTTTGAGAAAACAGCCACTGTAATAATTTACCACTGTTAGACCCAACATCATTTTAGAGTAGAAACTGTTCAAGTAGAACAGCTAGTAGTTGATACTCTATGTGAAAGTTATACAGACCCTAATACACCTGGAATGGGCCAGAATCCTGAATCGGGGAGCGGGGAGGATGATACTTGGAGGAAGTTCAGTTGACTGCCAGTTAGTTGATAGGTGCTGGTGTGTATCTACACAACATAATTTTTACACTGGCGTCATAAATAATCTACTTTTTCATTACCAGTGCGGTCACTCAAATAATAATTACAGTATGTGGCCAAAACAGGAGAAGGCATTCAGTTCTCTATCATAAATGGAGTATTAGAATCATAGAATAGTTTGGGTTGGAAGGGACCTTTAAAGGTCGTCTAGTCCAACCCCCCTGCAATGATTAGAGTGCAGAAAGGTCAAGTCTGCTAGTAGAATTTTTCGAAGTGATTTTTCTCTCCTGGGGCAAGTAGCATGTGATATAATATTTTAGCTGAGTGCAAAATGGTTTTTCACGTTTTGAATTTGAAACAGTTGTCATGGTATTTTGTACCATATTGCGCTTTTTTTTATTAGGTGAGAAATTGGTCCCAGGTGCTCGGGAAGTCCTCACAGAAATATTTAAAAGCTGCGTCCATTCTGAGCAAATGCTGAGCTTAACTCCTGCCAAACCCATTAAGGTTGCTGATATCTATCTTAGTAAAGAGCAGATAAATTCTCAGACTCCTGGAAACCTTCTTCATGTGTTCTTCACAAATGTCCGCCCTCCAAAGAAGGTGCTGGAGGACCAACTTACTCAGGTAGTGCTTTGAAAACTATTTTCAGCATCTTTTTGTGTAACTTGAAAGCATTGGGTAATTATTCACTTTCTGTGTTGGAAGATTTTAAGGAAATACGGTGTGCCCAAGCCAAAATTTGACAAGAGCAAGTACAACAAGGCGGGCAAAGAACAGCATCCAGTGAAAGTTGTGAGCACCAAGCGCCCAGTTACTAAACCACCTACAAAGGAAAAGTCTATGCTCAACAGTGTCAGGTTAGTGTCTTCAGCCTTTTGACAGCTGCGAAACATTTGATGTCTCTTTAGGAATCTAGATTTTTATTCCCCCTCCCTCTGTATTTCCATGTACTGATTGGAGGAGGGAAATGCGACTTTGAGATTATAAAAGACCCTCAAGGAATGTCTTGGCTTCTTGAACAGGCTAAGGAAAACTTTCGTCCTAACATTCCCTTTGTCCCTTAGCCGAACAGCCTTAAGCGAGAAGAAACCTACTGTAAAGCCAAAATCTCCTGAGAAGAGCAAACCTGAAGAGAAGGACCCTGAAAAGTCTCCCACAAAGAAACCGGAAGGTAGTAGCTATATAGAATTTTTCTATAATGTTACATTGTAGAAGAGAAATACATGTTTTTCTATTGGCATGCTTATATGATGTCATGATAGATTTGGGTTGTCTTTGTTTTTAAGGAGGCTAACTTTTTTTTTTAAATAGTGATTTAAAATGCCGCTTTTATTTGTATGTCTGTAAATCTGGACCCATCGACGTAAGTGAGAGCAAACCGTGCTCATGCAATAGCGTGCGTAGGCCGTGTGAATGCATGGGGCAGAGAACTGACGTCCTAAGAGGTGTAGTTTCAAGGCGTTTTTGTATCGTGGGGTTGAACTAGGTGGTTTTAAATCGTGTTTCTCAACTTGTAACTTAATAATTTTCCTATATAAGAGGAAAATTGGAGGGAAGAGAAGCTTCAGATGCCTCATAACTAGTCTATCCGTGGAGGAGACAGCACAGCCATGCCATGACAGGGCTTAGTTCCAGGATCTTGCTTGTTGTTTCTTTATCTAGTCAGGTAGAAGGGGTGAAAAGACACAAGCTTGGGCTCTGCTCTCCACTGTAGGAAGTGCCAGGTTAGTTCAGAAGAGGGGAATTTCAGCATTCAGCCAAGCATGGATCCTTGATACCTGGTTAGATACATTGGTGGAGCTATTCCAGAGGATTTCTGTCCTTGAGAGGAAAGAATGTGTGCTGTTTCCTGAAGGCCGGATTGGACCTGAATAGCATGATGTTCAGAACTCCTTGAGAAATGAGCCATGGTGGGATGAGTAGAACCAGGAGAAAGCTGGCATGTAGCCACCTCATATGCCGACCATTTTCCTGTGTGGTGGGGAGACTTTATAGTAAGTCATTAACTATTTGATGGTCCTATCTTTGCTGTCAGTTCCTGAGGAGAAGTATTTGACACTGGATGGGTTTCACCGATTTGTGGTTGACCGATCTAAACAGGATATCCGTAGTGTGTGGAGAGCTATTCTGTCCTGTGGATATGATCTCCATTTCGAAAGGTAAATTTTGCAAACCTTTTTGTAAAGGTGATACCGATTAATTGTGCTCACTTTAAAAAAACTTGATGCCAAGTGTTCCTCTTCCAAGTAGCTTTAACCGGTGTGTAGTAATGCACAAACTTCTATCCATGGCTGCAAGGCCTGTAGAGAAAATTGTTGGTTATTTTCTTAAAATATGCTTTAAAAGAGTCACTATGCTGTCAAAGTGCAGGTTCCTGACTTGTACACAACATAGCTAGCAAAATCATGTGCCATGCTGTCCTCCTTAGCTTCCAAACCGTATAATAAATTGGCCTGATGACAATTGTAGATCCATCTGGCTGTCTCTGGTTTCCTTCCCCAGCAGCTTTCTGTTCTGTTCTGTGCACTGGGTATTTGTTTAAACTGGCAGGGTTCTTACTGGGTCAGTAGTGATGTAGGAGAGGGAACAGTTACTTCCTTGTTAATATTGTACAGGAAGAAAGTCCCTTAAAGGAATCCCCCTTATCTCCCTGTGCCAAGCCACAAGCTAATTGCCACATCCCCTTCCCCTATATCCGCTTCGGAGCGTAAAGACGACAGTGCAGTAAGGAAGCTTAATCGGCAGTTTCTTTTTTTTCTTATTATTTGATAACAGTGAGGCAAGGTAGGTGATAAATCAGTTCTTGCTCTCCAACTGGAATTTTTTGTAGTGAAACAGCTCTGCTTAAGAAAAGGGGAGAGAAGTAGAACAAGCTACCTGGTGTTGTGCTCAACGTGTTCTGAGTGAGCAGCATTGCACTTAGGTTTCGGCAGGTCTAACGCCTTTTCCATTTCAGGTGTGCCTGCATTGATGCAAGACACGCTCAAAAAGCGTCCCGGAAATGGACTCTGGAAATGGACGTAGCCCTTGTCCAGTACATTAACAGGCTTTGTCGCCACCTTGCAATTACACCAGCACGACTCCATCCCCATGAAGTTTATCTGGATCCAGCTGATGCAGCAGATCCCAGAATCTCCTGTCTGTTGAGTATGTATAGACTGTTTGCATAGAGGCTTTCTTCAGTGGAAGAGCTGGGTAGTGCTCCTGAACGACCCGGCTGTTGCCCAGGCAGTTGGGACGTTCCTTTGGAGGCTGCAGACTGGAGCCTCTGTGGGCCGAGGGAACGCTGACTCTAGGTCTTCGCTCCCCTTGGCTGTGCCTGGGCACCGCGGTGCCTTTGGCAGCGTTGTTCGCAGTGCGCTGTAGCTGTTCTGCGCGCTCCGAGCGCACCTCCTGGATCAGGCTGGAGCGGGAAGATACCTGGTGAGCTTCGCTTGCAGGGGGAGGGAAGGTTGGATTTCAGTTCTGGACCTAAGCAGGCTTTAGGCACCTAAATCCTGTTCTAAGCACTAAGTTCCTTTAAGAGGGTCTCCAGATAATGCAGATTCAGTGATGGTGGAAGATACTGGGCTCAGATGCCTGGAGACTTGAGATCCAGGAAGGACCATCACGGATCACTGCTGCTCTTGCATCTTCAGCCCTCTCGGCAATGTGCAGGGATCAGGAGGGGCTGCTTTCGCAGGAAGCTTGTGTGGCTCCTGGACTGAGTCTCCTGGGAGGGGGGGACTTTGCAGTATGTAGGGAATCTCTTTCTCTCTCTGACTGGATGTTTCCCACCTCGGATGTTTCCCACCTCAGATGTTCCCGTTGAAAGTCTACGCCTACGGTTCGCGCTGCTTCAGTCTCTCAATACAACGTTAGAGACGTTCTTCTTGCCACTGGTGGAGCTTCGGCAGACGGAGATGTACGCTAACAGTATTGCTGCGTTACTGCAAGAGGCCAAAGGTCGGTTTCTCGGGGAACGTGGTTGTGGCCTGAAAGGGTGCACTACGCGCCACGCTGAATTTCGTAGTGTATTTTGCAGGAGATTTTAATGCACGTTATACGTGTGACAGAAATGAGAGCATGGAGGGGAGAGGGACAGCGAGATAGCGAGTGGTTTCAGCGTGCTAACAGAGGCTTGTTGGCTTCATTCTCAGCCCGATAAGCTGGCGCACGGTCTGTCTGAGGTGGCAGCCAAAAAACGGCGTTAACCCAAGGGCACTTCTCAGTGTGGGAGCTGTTTCTATTTTCTTGGTTTGTTTTTTAAAGGCGGGGGAGGGGGGGATTGTTCTTGCAAGCAGTTAATAGACACTGTGCCCCTCTCTTGACCGTGGAGGGAGTTGGCTCATCTCTTCTGTCTGTGGGTGGCCTTCAAGTGTGCCGTTATCTTCTTGGGGGTATCCATAAATTAAAATTCTTGTTAGTCAACAAGCAGCAGATCAGGTGAAAGTCCTGGGACACGCTGGCGGCCTCGTTGTCATTGAAGTTGTAAAATTGGAGAGATCAAGAAAATGCTTACCGTGCATCAGCGTTTAAAATGGTTTTACAAGCCTCCATTAGATCACAAATAAACCCGAGATTTAGGTCATTCCATTTCCCAAACTTGTTTTCTGAAGAAGAAGAAGATGCAGAAGTCGCCAGAGGTGTCAGTGTGTGTAAGGAGGCTTTTGTATTCGCCCAGCTAAGAAAAAACCAACTTGTAAAGCCCTTGAGGGATGTTCAGAGATCTTGTCTTTATAGAGCCCGTATTTGTGGTGCAATGTGACAGCCCGATTTTTTTTTTATCACGTTTTCTTGCCTCTAGCATTACTGTCAAAACATCTCGGGTTTCTGAAAGCTATTTGGCAACGTGTTTCTGATTTACAGAGATTCTGGTGGAGCTGCTAGGATCTATTTATGTAACGTTAGAATTGCGTTCATCAGTGTTCTAACCCAATGCGCTTCTTCCAGTAAACGTTAGTAACAAATACTTAAAAAAAAAAAAGAGGTAGATTAGCCGTCTCTTACCTACCTAAGGAAGATGAAATTGTTACTCTACTGTTGTCCATTAGAGAATTTCAGAAAATAAGATTGTAGAAGGATTGATTACACTGAAATACGTGTTTCTTTATTTAGGTTTAATCTTTTACGACACAAAAGTAACTGTAATGAACAGAGTGCTGAATGCCACTGTCCAAAGAACGGCTGATCACGCAGCCCCAGAAATCACCCTGGATCCCTTGGAAATAGTTGGAGGTATGGGAAACACGCGGCCTTTTCAAAATTCATTTTAATCCGTTGCAACAAGTCAGATCTGTTTTAACCAAGCTCAGATGCTTATTAATGCAAAATGCTCTGAGTACGGGGATTTTATTTTTATCTTTTGTTTTTAAATAGGGGAGATCCGTTCTTCAGAAAACTCCTATTTCTGTCAGGCAGCAAGACAGCTAGCCTGTGTGCCGTCCTCGCAGCTCTGCGTTAAACTCGCCAGCGGCGGAGACCCTACGTATGCTTTCAACATTCGGTTCACAGGGGAGGAGGTTCACGGAACAAGTAAGTCGGGATTACAGCGTTGCCCGCGTGGGTGACGTCAGGTACGGCCGTGAGAACTTACTCCAGGTGGAATCCAAGTTTTCACCAGCACAGGGCTCGTGTTAACTTTAAGGAGCAGCGTTACCTTTGTGGTGTTCGTAGTCCTGCAGATGGAAAAGAAAGAAGCTTCCAAGAACTAAGCAAGCCCGATGGGTAATTTTCCTGTTTTAGCTAATACAGCAGGAAGTATGAGTGCCTGGGCGTGCGGCTTTGCTAACTAGAGCGAGTAAATAAAGTAACAAGACGTCGTTTGAAGCATGGGGAGAGTGTTTGGTAAGAAGGTCTCTTCAGGTGGCTTTGATGCTCAGCGGTGGTAAACCCAGACTGTGCTGGTAACAACGATTTTCTAAGTACTCGTTGGTAATGAGCTAGGTAACGCTACCGTGGTTCTTACTGTTAGTGACGCGAGATCGTATAGCCAATAGATACCCTAAATACTGGTGTCGGATACGTTATCAAACATAACTGCCAAGGAAAATGCAAGCGTTAACAATTAGAAATGGTCATGCCCCAGTGAGGTGGTTTTGAGAATTGTTTTCAACTTGACATCAGAATTATGACCTTGAGCTTGTCCCGGCCAGGCTGAAGAGGTGGCGAGTATGATAAGGGCTTTGCTGCTTTAAAACTGCCCTTAATTTTTGCAGGCAATAGTATTAAAGTTGCATCTTCCTCATTTTTGTGAGGAGACGTACAATATTTCTTGTAATCATTTGAATAATTTTCATTTTAATCTGTGTGACTGGTGAAAAGAATGAACCTCATAAAGGAATAGACATTTACCTGCCCTGACTTCGGCTAACGAGCACAGAGACAGACTCCTCGTGACAGAGGAGTGCTGCTTGGCCACAGAAAGAGTTAAGCAATGATCTTACTTTATTAAACAAGATGATTATGCCTTCTCTTCTCTTGACACTGTATTTTAATTTGTGAGGCTTCATTTTTGCAAGATCTTTGTGTGGATGCTGCCCAGCCCCCGTTGGATGTGGGCTTTCTTCGGGGGTGCTGCGCGGGTTGCGTGTACTCCAGGAAGAGACTTGATTTCAGCAAGAGCTGGGAAAATCTCGGTTTGCAGATCTGTTGGATGCTTGATGGGGTATCAGGGCAAATATCGACTGTGTGCCAAAGAAAATTGATGGCTGCTGTCTAAATTAACGCAGCCGCTGTGCTCCGATTGTAAGAGGCCCTTTGGGAGTTCACGGGGGTATGTGGTGTGAGAGGAGAGAAGCCCCACATGTGCTTCTCGTATTCCCAACTAGTGTCACCTGTCACATTCTGTGAAGGAAAATTCTTGTAAGCGTGCACCTATTAGCTGAACAAAGGGCTCCCTGATGCCTTCTCCCAAGGGGAATTCTTTTCTTTTCAAGGTCTGTGGTGGTTACAGTATCTGTGAGAGATAAATGTTATGTCCGCAGCTCAGCATCTGTAACGATGTCTGATGCGTTGCCTCACTGCTTGTGGCTGTGGAAATGCCCCGTTGTCGCGAAGACAGCGCCATTCGTCTTCTAATCGCGTAATGAATTCCATTTGCAGGCCAACTGGTGGAACAAATGTTTGTGCTAGTCTTACACATAGAGTGCTGGGAGACAAAGCGGCACTCGGGAATCCAGCGGGAAGCCATTCAATGAATGTTTTTTGCATGTAATTAAACTATTGACATGTGGACTTGCACGTGAATAGTAGGCTGGCATGGCTGGCGTCTCCCCCGGCCTTGTTTAAGCCGTGCGTCTGTGCAGTAAGCGTGTAATCTAAGGCTCGAAACGTGATCTCAAGGAGAACGGTAAATTCTGGATTAGAAGACAGTGGTAACGAGCCTCAGAGGGCACCTCATTACTTTGCCCCTCTCTTTTTCAGGTGGATCTTTCCGTCACTTCCTTTGGCAAGTTTGTAAAGAGTTACAGAGCTCCTCGCTCTCCCTTCTCCTGTTGTGCCCGAGCTCTGCAGTCAATAAGAATAAGGTGTGATATCTCAACGCGAGAAATGAGGTTGCTTTTCTCTTTTTGGATGCGTGTGCTGGAACCGGCGTCGAGCGCGTTCAGTTAGCAATGCAGAGAGAAGCTTCAGAGCAACGCCCCCGTTAGCACGTCTAACCGGAGGGGGCTCGCGTGCCTGGTGGAGTGAAAAGGCCTGTTGGGGAGTCCCCCGTTGCACTTCAAGGGTACTGCAGGTACCTGAAGAAGTAGCCCAGTAGTCAAAACTGCGAAGTGTAGCAGAGTTCGGACTCCTGGTCGAAGTTCAGTTGTCTGATGGAGAGATGGTCCATCCCAAACCAGGGAAGTCACATTCTGCTGGTGTTGCCCAGGAGTGGCACCGGGAAAGTCAGTCCTGTTGCTGGCAGAGTAAGACGCCCCATCCACGCTATGTAATGCAGGTTTAATGTCCTCCTGTTTTGTGCGGTAGATACGTTATAGAAACAAGATAAAGCTTACGGCCCAAAGAGTTTACAGTAGTCGAGGTGTAGTTCCTTCACAGGAGTACTCACCAGGTAGGAAACCAGCTCGCTCCCCACAAGAGCAGCTGCGTAGCAAACCTGGCTTTGCGTATCCAGGCTGTAGCTCGGAAACATCCCACAACTGCAAGGCGTGGATACAGAAAAGTCTTGCCAACGCTGATTAGCAGAGCTTGTAAAAGTGGGGCTGGATCGTTCAATTCTAAGGTAACGTGATATAACATCACTGTATAATATGTGCAGGCTCCGTGCCGCGCTTGAGCAAATCCTTTTGTAGCCAGCTAGACAGCACTCGTCGTGGTCAAGTCAGTGTTTTCACGAGCCCGCTAAGTTGCGGACCCGCAGGGTGTGCGTCGTCGTGAAATACTGGTCTGTGTGCTCTACTCTGTTTTGTTTTTTCCTAAAGGGGAAGTACATTTTGACGCCCAGCCCCATAACCTACGCGGAGGAGCAGTTATTCCATTTCTTTGGGCAGCTCTTGGGTATCGCAATTCGGGCAGACGTTCCTCTGCCGCTTGACCTCCTGCCTTCCTTCTGGAAGACGCTGGTCGGCGAGCCGCTGGATCCCGATGTTGATCTCCAGGAAGCCGACATCCTCACCTACAACTACGTCAAAAAGTTTGAAAACGTAAGTAATTTTTTTTTTTCCTCTCTTCCCTCCTTTTTTTCCCAGGGTTTCCCCCGCAAGCTCGTTGTTCCGGGAGCCGCTGACTTTACTGCCTGCCCTGAACGGCGATGCGCGGCTTCCTTGTCTAGCAGATGTTTTTCACGTGGGCAGGGTCGTGAAGGGTTTTGACTCATCTTACGGGTGCAGGATTTTACCTCCTCTGGCTTGGAAAAGCTGCTCGGTCTCTGCTGCCGCGCACAGTGGAATTAAGGCTTCCGCAATGTTCACTGGAGCTTGGCAGGGCTAAACCAGAAAATAACCCGCCACAGCAGTTACTGGCTTTCGCTGTCCGTGATGTCTGCAGAGGATAGAACGTGTGCGCTCTGTGCGTTGTGGTGACGCCTGAAGGGAGTCGCAGGAATAACACGGTGCGACGTGCTGGTCATCGGATCCTGTTCTCCTGTTTCGTGACAGATAAACGATGAGACAGAACTGGAAGCTCTGTGTGCAGAAATCGCTTCTCAGCACCTGGCAACAGAGAGCCCCGACTGCCCGAACAAGCCGTGCTGCAAATTCACCTACCTGACCATGACCGGGGAGGAAGTGGAGCTTTGTCCCAGGGGCAGGCACATCCCGGTGGGGTGCGTAGCAGCTTTCTCGGCAGGACGTTGCACTGGGTTATGTGGGAAAGAAGCATCTCCGGAATAATCCTCCGAGCACCAGGCTCTCCCGAGATGCTTCTGTAACAAGCTGGAGGCTGGGAGGACGGGGGGAAGCGTTACGTTTGCTGGCAGGAACTTGGAATCTCTAGCGCTGCCTGTTGTTCTGTAAGAAGCAGCAGCTGAGGAGCCCTGCTCGTCGCCTGTCGGCTGGCTTCAGTAGCCGCCCACGGCTCGGAGGCTTGTGAGAAATGGGCAGCCGTGGGAGAGAGGGAGAGGCTGAGGGAAGTGGAGTTAAATTGGGAAGCATCAGAATGCAGACAGCTTAATGCTCGCTCTCAATTATCGACAAGCAGAATCTCCCCGTGAAACCCTTCTGTATGTGACAGTCCGGGGTGGGGCGCGAGGGCTCTTGCCCGCTCCCCGCTCTCTCCCTGAATCTCTGCCCTTGCAGGTGGGAGAACAAGGACGTGTATGCAACAGCCATCCGGAGCTTGCGGATGCGTGAGCTGCAGACGCCGGAGTGCATGACTGCGGTGCGCGCCGGGCTCGGCTCCATCATTCCCCTGCAGCTTCTGACCACGCTCACCCCGCTGGAGATGGAGCTGAGGACGTGTGGGCTTCCGTACATCAACCTGGAGTTCCTCAAGGTGCGAAGAGCCGCGGCTGCTTTGGCAAAGCCGCGCGCTCTGACGCGTGGAGGGGAGGGCCCTCCCGCCTGAAGGGTGGTAGGGGAGAACCTTCCGCTCCCGACGCAGCAGGACGGTCCCTGTGGAGCTCTGGCCCGTGCCTGGACACCCCCTCTGCCCCCAGGGAAGTTTTGTAAGATTTCGGTGGATTCAGGAAATAATAGGAGTGGGGCTTGTTCCAGAGAGGGATGACGAATTTACTTCTTAACATCAAATTTTAAATCTATCTCCATTTGATTGGGCTTTACTTAATATTTGCCACTTGAGCTGAGGGCTGAAAGAGCCACTGCCCCCATTTTCAATTGCAAACAACTTCTGGAAATCTAAAATTAATCAGTAACAGACAACTTCTGCTCCTGAATGCTTTCATTTCGTTACCATAAGAATTATGCCATAAAATGAGCTGTTCCCTTGTGTCTGAAGCTGTGGAATATTCCCAGCCGTGGGCATTAGCGCTGTCCTGTGTTTTCCTTGAAGAGCAGCGGTGCTGAACTGCCCCAGCCCTGCTCAGTAAACAAAATAGCAACGTGCGCTGCGGGGGAGGCGCACCGAGACAGCCCCTCACGGAAGCCGATGGGCTAAAAAGATACGACCCCGCGTGTATTAGCGCTCTGCCGTGGCTGGGCTTCCTGATGATTTCGAAAAGGCAGGAGAACGTGGGGAGAGGGGTGTGGTTGCCCTCCCCTTCTGCCCCCCGAAGCGCCGGCGGGCGCTTTCCAAGGGAGCAGGCGGCGGCGGTGACAGCCTGCTCTCCTCTCTCCGCCAGGCACACACCATGTACCAGGTGGGCTTGATGGAGACGGATCAGCACATCGAGTTCTTCTGGAGCGCGTTGGAGATGTTCACGCAGGAGGAGCTCTGCAAGTTCATCAAGTTTGCCTGTAACCAGGAACGAATCCCCTTCACGTGTCCCTGCAAAGACGGAGGCCCCGACACTGCCCACGTCCCGCCGTACCCCATGAAAATAGCCCCCCCCGACGGAGCTGCAGGTGGGTGGGTCTCCTAGGGCGAAGGCGACCGGCTCTGCTCGCGTCGTGGTTTGAGCTTTCCTCCCCTTTTTTAGTTTAAACGGGTATTGAATGCAGAAAGAACGACCAGGGAGAGGCAGGCAGTTACGGCCATAAATAAGAAGAGAGCGAACCTGGTTTTAAACCATGTAAAAATAAAATGGAAAAGAGAGTTTAACTACTTAAAGCATTGCCCTCGAGAGACAAGAAGAGACTTTGTCTAACGTTTGTCTCATACGCTTTTAAAATGATTGAACCATCAGAAAAACACCGGCCTCGGAACTGCCAGGCCAGCGCAGCAGCATTTAAGGCTCCAGAGACAGACGGGGGCAGGAGTTTTGTTCCGATAGCAGCTGGTGAGGGGCGCGGGGGGAGGCGGCTGTTGGGGAGGAGGTGGAAAGCGGCGGGCGCGTTCCAACCCCTTCTGGCGCTGCTTCCCCTGCAGGTTCCCCGGACTCTCGGTACATCCGCGTCGAAACGTGCATGTTCATGATCAAACTTCCGCAGTACTCCTCGCTGGACATAATGCTGGAAAAGCTCCGATACGCCATCCACTACCGGGAGGATCCGCTCAGTGGCTGAGCGGGAGCAGGGGATGCCCGGAGGCGACTCTCGGGATTGTTTCATGACTCTGCTAACGGTGGAAACCCTTCGATTCGCATAAAAATACCTCCTGTAACACTGTGTGACGAGCTGGAGGTTAATTTATTTTCTGAACTTTTGTTCCCGTTACGATAATTACTGGAAGACTTACATTTTGTATTTGTAGACTTTGTGGTGGACTGGTTATTTTGCTGCCTTGTTTGTGGAATATTTGTAGGATAGTTTAGTAAAGACCAGTTTGTGTATAATTTAATTTTGAAAAACCTTTAAACATGTACATTTCTAATTTTGTAATTTAGACTGGTATTACCCATGCACACACAAGGAAGGTGGGGGCGTGCTGAGTTCGGGAGCACTCGGAGGTGAAGGCTCGTAGGTCGCTCTCCCCTGAAACATTTTTGAGTACAAAAATGGAACGAGTCGGGTGTGGGGAGGGAGTCGGTGCCGGGCACCTGCAGGAACAGAGCACGGTGCCTCTTCTGTCGCGGGCAGGGAACGTGCGGAATTTCTAGCACTTGCTTGAGTTTTAGAGCAGAAAATACGCTGCCAAACTGCATGTTTATGTTTCCACCATTTTCTTGTAACTTCCTGAACTATAAGCAAGCACACGGGTAGCTGCCACGGTTAACTTGGGGTTTCAGACACTTGATTAGGAAGATTTATAACAGAAAGAACAGTGAAAGGGCCGTAATTCAGTTGGGTTCTTGCCCTCGATGTTCTTGAATGTCTGCTTTGCTTAGTAACAAAATAATTTATTGTAATTAAAATAGTAGCAGAAACAAAATGGCTTCTCTCTGTCTGGTGTAAGATACCACAGTTCAAGCTGATCATCTGTGACTTTATCCTATTTCCGAACAAGCTTTCCGAATAATCCCTGTGTGGTTCAACACCTGCAGCTCATTTTTGTACTCAAAAATGGTCTTTGATCCAAGAGCAAATTATCCTTGAAACTGACACCCGAGAGGAGGAGGAGGAGGAGGTGGGGGAAGCACAACATTACGCGTTTGGAGATAAAGCTTCTGTTTTCTGTGGAAAGAGAATAGCAGCAGACCACGGAGAGGGGACAGTTCTCCAAGTTTAACTCTGTATGTTGTGAAACACGTTCGGGGGCGGTTTCAAACAGACACGGCAACGCGTGTACCCTCCTTTACCCGTATAAAAGCGGGTGCCCCGCACCGGGCGCGTTGCGAAGCGCGGCGTCGCTTTGTCGATCCCCGAGAAGCGGCGGAAGTGGGGATTGCCCTCGTGCTGGAGAACCGAAGAGACCGCGCCGAAGTCACCGCGGCTCGGCGCGGCGCGAGGGAGGTGCCGGTGCCGAGCTCGGAGCTCACCGGGTTCCTTCCGCTGCGCTTGGCGCGCACCACCCGCACGAAAGGTCTGCGCTGGCGTGTGTGTAACTGTACTAAGGTTGGTATTTTATGTCTCTCTAGAAGACGGCGTACACTAATCTGGCTTGTCGGTGGTGATGGAATTGAAAAAGCTGTATTTATTGTATATTACTGTGAATATTGGGAATTATGAGTGTGTGGTACTTGGAAGATAAAACATGAGTCGGAGAGAACAGCCTGACCGAGCGTGTGTGTTCTTGTTCTTCTGTGAGCGACCGGGAAAACGTGTGCGCGGCGGTTGCGGAGGCCGTTGGCGGCAGAGTCCCCGCGGCTGAAGGCTGCGCTGCCCTGCTGTTGCGTACTGCCCTTCCACGGGAACGGATCCACGCAGGAAGAGCATTTACTCTCGAATCGTGTCCGTTCCCTGGTAGAAGCGTTTATGTAGCCGAGAAATCACTGGCAGTGAGCACAAACGTGGAGTTTGCAGAGACCGAGGGGGACGCTAAGGCACAGGAGGGGCTCGGAGGCGGTTTCTTTCCCTCCGGGATGAGCTTCTCCGACAGGTGCTGCGAGGAACGTCAGGCAGCGCCAGCCGGGAGTCGTGGCAGAACTCTTGTTGTGACGCTGCTGCGCTTGCGACTGCATCGTGGGTGTGTGTTGGGTCTAAATCCCCGGCTTTGAGCCCTTGGTGTGTTGGGGGGCTGGGCCGGGGGACGCCTGGCCCGCAGGGGCCGGAGGCACGGTGTGCCAGTGTTTTCCGAGGCCGTGAGTACAGCTGTGAGTAAGAAACTGCTGCTAACGTCCGTCTTCTCCTTCCGGAGAGCGCGTCTGAGCGGAACGCGTCTGCGTCTCGGCCCCGGAAAGCGTGCTGTAAAGTTACATGATATTTATTGCAATTAATTATTTATGATTACAAATAACAAACTTGTAGTCGATGCTGTTTACACTTTGCTGTGTAAATGAAGCTTCTTATACAGGAAAAACATGACACCAATAAATAACTGTCGTCTGCTTTGGTTTTTTCCTGAAGAACGGCATGAGCCCCGCGAGAGAATGAGCTGGGGAGGGGGAGTTGGCTTTTTTTTTTTCCTGTAACTAGGAAAGAAGAGCTGCAGTGCCTCGACTGTAGCTCCAACGGCCTTTTAATTAAAGCTTTTCTAATCATCATCACTTCCTTGTGCTTGAAATGAACTTGACGGTGTCTGTAATAGGTTTGTTTGTCAAAGCAAAGGGTGGTTTGTGATTATTATTTTTTGTTAATACATACGCATTCAGAACGCAGAACGACCCTAACCCCGGGAAGCGCCGGAGCCGCGGGTGGGTGCTGGCTCGGTGCGCGTCCATCTCGGTGCCGTACGCGGCATTAACCTGTGACGTGCCCTTGGCCATACCATGAACACGCGCGTAAAGGAGCTTCTCAACATCCCGTGAGACGTGTTGTGTCCTTCTTTGGGGCTGGAAACAATTCCAGAAATCCTGCGGTGAGGTGGAGGATCAGAACCGCTAGACGTGAAGTTGCAGGTTACCTGCTTTGCGCTCCCCCTTTTCCGGGTTAATACGCTGTCGTTAGCATTCACTTGGCCCAGAAATGTAAATATCCTGTGCAAAAGGGAAAGCGAGTGCCTCGGTTGCTGCGCGCTCTCGCTGGAGGAAGCGCGGTACCGCTCCTGCCTGAGGAGTGGCGCAGACTCAGCCACCGTGGCAGCTCGGGCCTTACTTAGTTTTCACGCTAACGATGTCTGAAGGAGGCCTCCTGTTAAATCCCGTTACCCTTCACCAACCCGAAGAGCCAGCGCAGATCCCTCGTCTCGCCATAGCCGTTCTCCCCAGAAAGGCCAGCGCCAGGTTGGGTGCCACCTGGTTTTAAATACCTTTATTCTGCTTTTCTTGTATAAATAAATGCTTATGTTGGGTGGAAGTGGCCATAAAATGTCTGTCTCTGAGACCCAAGCTCACATCAGCCACCGTTAGGCTTCCACGCTGCGGCTTGCGGAGGGTGCCGGCCGCAGAGCCGGGGTTCGGTGCCAGCCTTGCCCCGGAATGGTGAGCGGCTCGTTAGCCCACGCGTGCCCCCGGCCCTGCCCGGGCCGTTGGGCTGAATCCCGGGGTCGTTACCGGAGAGCTGCCGGCTCCAGCGCAGGCAAAGCCAATTAACAAGGACCTAGTGCAGGGCGTAACAGTGGAACAGCGCAAATTAACGACTCGGAACCGGCCGTCACTGGGGGCGGGGGGCTACACTCAACCGCAAACAGCGTTTGTGATCCCCCCTCGCTTCCTGCAATAGAGTTTTACCGCACAGTGTTTGGGGACAGCATTGGATAAATTTTATTACAAGGAGTTTAAAAAGCATGGACTAAGACAGCATTAAAAAGCGTTTTACTGGCCAGCCCCTGACCATCGGAATCCCCGAGGACACGCAGCCAGAGCGCAGCCCCCTCCCTCCCCGAGGCTGAGCGTCAGGGCCAGGCTCGGCTGCTTTTCGTCTCCTGTTGCTGTCTTTGGCGTAACTAACCAGCAAAAGAGCTGCGGGCACGTGCCTGGAGATCAGGACGTCCACAATTCTCTTTCCCTGCGTGTCACAAAGAGCTGGTACGGAAACACAACCCGGGCGGTTCCCAAGGCTGAAGCGTATTTGCTGTCTTGGGATGTTGCTAGTACAGATCACAGACGTAAAAACCTGTAGTATACTCTCACAAATTAAAAATACATCTATATAGATACATATAAAATGATCACTGCCTATAAAAATTTAAATTCATAGAAAGTCTTCCATGACATGGCGATACAGGAATTTACTTGCGCTCGGATGAGTAAGTACTAGAGTGCGTCGTAATAGTGCGTCGAGTGCTGAACGCGTTTGCGAAGGCATGGATCACTTCTCCTCTGGGTGGCCGGGTGCTGGGCTCTGGGCTTTCCCCTAAAGGGAAGGGGGGAAAAAAGTAAAGATGCTGTTTTCAAAGAGTACTTGATAGGAAGCAATTGATAAAAACCTGACGGAAGCGGGAAGGACTGTAAAATAAGCTCATGGTCCTGGCAAAAACCATCGCAAGGGGCAACCGCCAGGCTCCGTCCTCTCTTCCCAACCGCGGCGCTCGCAGGACGAGCCAAGCGCGCAGCACGGCAACGGCGCCTCAGCGCCCGGCACTACGCGACGCCCGTACACGGAGCCGCCCGCCGAGGCGCCCGGAGCGGAGGCGTCTCGCCCACCACCCAGCACGGGGCCAAGCGCCGCTCTCCGCTGCCCGCCTTACCTTTGTGCTCCTGCAGCCGACTGCGCCGTCCGCCAGCCCGGGGCTCCTTCCCCCCTCGGTGCCGGAGCTGTAGAAGAAGGGGGACGCTGTCAGAGGACGCAAGCCTACCACCCTCAGTGCTCTTACCGCCAAATAAGCACAGGGCCTTCACAGCAGGGAGGCTTTGGAAGGTCCAGGACCTTCCCTTCATGCTTCTCCTGACCCAGTTATTTTTGTAGCAGAAAAACCAGATCCTGCTCAAAGAGCAAAGAGAAAAGCTGCGAGCGCCACAGTGGACAGATAACAAGGCGTTATCCTACGTTTTCTCCCATTTTGTCCATCCCATTTTGACGTAAAAACCTAAGTTTGCTGTTGGAAACTCAGATAAGCACTGGCCAAATTAAGCCACGTGAAACCCTCCCAGCCACAGGCACGTACGAGGGAATCAGACCTGCAGCGTAAGGAAACGAGGCAGAGGACGGGAACGGATTTGTCACTGCTGCTGCTGGGTTGCTGCCATCTGAAGATCAGAATGCGCCAGGCCAAAGGCTGCGCCCCGACTTCCAGCAGAGCAAAACGTGCTCCCACAGTGCCACCGCTCCGTACCCGCTGGGGCGGGAAGAGAAGGGCGTTACCTCGGCTGGGTTGGGGAAGGTCTCGAGAAGCTGGCCGTGAAGGCTTCCAAAGGGAAGTTCCGAGCAGGTCTCGCACGTGGCGTTGTCCCGCCTGCAGCTTCACCGGCAGCCCTGTTCTTCGGTCTCCCCTCGCTGCCAGCCACCTTCCCGGGCTTCCCTCTGGCGGCGGGAGCGTCGCTGCCTCTCGCTGAAGAGGACAACGGTGCGTTCCTGGCGTTTGCCGTATTGCTCAGCGACTCGGTCCCTTGGGCAGGATAGCCGAGCCTCTGCTGCCCAAAGCCTTCTGCGCGCCGAGGAGAAACATCTCCTGAGGGGACAAGAATCCAGCGCTTAACAGGAGCAGTGAGTGCAGCGGGAGACAGTAGAGACCATTCAGATAACAAAACAAGACCTAATTTCCATTCCAGCAGCAAACGGCTTCATAACCGAGATCTTTGAGGATACCAAGTTTCCACGATTTAACCTTTCTTGTGTAAAACTAGACCAATGGTAGGGGATTGAAAGTTTTTAAATTTTGGAGCCAGAATGGGGTAACAACGTTATTCAGCTTGGAACACGCGCAGTGTTCCCACAAAGGTAAAGGAAAGGGCTGCACGCGTGCGTTTTGCCCACACCTTGATGCCTGATTCGTCTCCGAGCCAGCTCTGGTGCTTCTCTTCTCCCTCTGCTGTCCTGAGGAGACAGGAGGTGCCGAGGTGGGAAGCTGGCTGCTGGGCTGGCCGGGCGCAGATCGCAGAGCTGCTAAAGCAAAACACACCCGCGAGTGTTTAAGTGACAGCTCGTACCAGGCTGCTCCTGCAAAAACACCGCAGAGCATCACCCCTCGGAAAGGCTCGGGTTAGGAGGGAGTTGTGCTCAGGAAGAGGCAGATACTGGCTTGTCGACACACCCGTTTTCTCTTACGCGGGGCTCAGGAATAATCCCTAGCTGTCATGGGGCCCAAGCAAAAATGGAACTGGCAGCGTGAGCCAGTCCTGCTGAACAGACCCGCCCTGTACCTGCGGCCTCGCTGCCAGCCGGCACCAGCCACGCGCTCCCTCATTCAGCCTCTCCCGCCTAGGAACGACCCGGCAAAGCCGGTCCCAAGTGTGGGGAAGGCAGCCCTGCAGTACTCTCACTGTAAGTCTGGTCAAGTTCCTGATATCAACCTGGTATCGGCGCTGCCATAAAAACCAAATCCAAGGACAAAAATCAAGTTAAAAGTGATTTCCAAGCCGTGCTGCCCACGGAAATGCCCCCGTTGGCTATCCTGGTTATAAAGTCCTGGTTTTCTGCAGGTTAATTACATCAAGGAACACCAAAACAAGACGACAGAAACCCATAGGACACCCAACAAAAATGAGAACTAGAAAGGAAAACATGTTACCTGTGTTAGATACCACGAATACTACGTGGAACACAAAACTTTAACTACAGGGTGTCCTTCTCGTGGTTTGCAAACAAACTATATTCTTGCAACTCAGCTCCCGTCACTAATTCTTAACAAATCCTGATTATCGCACCCAAACCTCACCAAAAATAGTAGAAGCTGGCAGATAGAGCAGCCTTTGCATTCTGCATTTCCTAAATAGTTAGATATAGGGTGAGGAAAAAAAAAAAAGAGTCTTCCAACAGCCACCTGTAAGAGGAAGCGGATGGGACTTCTCCTTAGCGTCAAGCACTACCTAGCAAAGGACAAGCTATGAAATTTTATCAGGTCCCACCTCTATTCATACTGAATTTACTATGGCCAAGGAGAGGAAAGGCCCAGAAAAACAAACAAACCAACCAGAGCTTCACTAGTTTGTCAGCTAGGACTGCAAGAACGGTTAACGTCCCAATTCCTTCGGCCGTGAAACAGACAATGAGCAAGCTCAGCATTCTCCTAACTTGTCCGTAATAGTAGCAAATTCCCGTCTGTTCCACGTGCACGCCACTCCCCAGATCTGCTCCTCAGGGGTACGGAAGCATTAAAGCACCAAGTGGCATCGCTGGTACCTGTCCAGCGTCCTTGAAGAGCAGGAACAGCTTCAGCAGTGCCAGGACCTGGTGTTCTTTCAACATGGGAAGTATCAGACGGCAACGTATAGAGGAATCGGAATACCCTAGTACGCGCTCTGCGGCACCCATCACTTCACAAACCCACCACTGCTCTCTTAGGCCGAGCTTCCGATATATTCCCGCTCCTACCCTTTCCCTCTCTCTTTACATCCACCCTGCGAGACATTCCTCCATCTCCCAGATTTGCAGTCGGAGTTGTCTACTTCCTCTCTTACCTACACAGGTTGTACGCTCATGCTCCTCTCCCACCTTAGCTGTGATTCATACATCCTGGTTTCAACGTAACTGAAGTCAAACATTTCTATTGTGCAATTTCAGGGCCTTTTGTTTAGTTTTCGTAATAAGAGCTTTCAAAATAATTGTTATTTTTCAGCAAGAGCCTCAGCGTACCACAACATTTTAGATGGGACCCAAGAGGTTTTGTTTAGGAAGATCTGACACGGGGGACAGTTCCTTCAGTTCCCGAAACATGCCACAACAAGGGGCCGCAGGACTCGGCATAGCTCTCGAACAACTGGATGTGATACCACAGATCAAGTTCTGTTTAGTACCTGATGATGAAAGAGTGTCTCCTCTTCCAGTTGGATGCCACAAAATTCACACGGAATCATAATGTTTCCTTCTGCCTGGACAGCTTGGGGCTGGGATGAAGAGAGAGACCTACAGCTTTTGGACCCAACAGCACGCAGACCGTGATATTCTCGTGGATTTGGAGAACTTCTTTTACTGAACGAGGCAAAGGCACTTGCTGGGTTACAACCTGTCTGTTATGCAAGCAACATGGAAAAATTAGCTCTCCTGTTGAGCACAGATGGACTTTAAAAAGCATGCTTTGCAAAGACAAAATTGCTAGAGCTCTCACGGTGCCACTGAGTGAAGAGTGCACCCTTGTTCGGGCACGACAGCAGAAAAAAGCCTTCACTGCAAAGCCCTAGATACAATACAAGAAAGTACTAAACCTGGTGAAGAATCAGATCTTCGGCAGGGTAGAGCTCCTCACAAAATTCACACGGCAACATGATGATCTCGTCGTCTGCAAAGTAAGTCACGGTTATATCCTCTACCACAGAGAGGTCTGATGCAGTTGGGTCGACTTATCTTCAAAATTCCTAAGCCCTTACTCCTGTTCCGTGCCGCAGGACAGCGGCCAGAGCAAAGGCTAAGGAAGCAGTTACTCTAGTCCCACTCGCTGAATTTCACATCGGCAAAGTCACATCACCCAGAGTGAGAACAATGTTTCGGGGTCAAAGTCGTATCGAATGGTCTGGTAAAAAAGCCTGTTACGGCCTTTCAGAAATCCTTTAGTACCGTTTCTCCTTTCAAAATAAGCTGCCGCTTCAGGTCTCCCCCAGATCCTCCCTTCCTATCATGTTTACTTCAACAAGAAAGTTGTCACCTACTCGGTTGTTATGAAGCTCTCGCCACATACCAAGGTCAGAGATTCACTACAGCTTTCATTTCTTCTTCCCTTGCTGTCCTGCTTCAGCAATACCTCTTTGAAAGAAACTATTTTCAACATTAATATTGCTTAGTTTTGAGAGAGCAGAAGATAAAATTTAAGAAAGGAAGGAAGAATGGTACTCATGGAGAGTCTCACCTCCTGTGTATTCATGATCTAAAAATGATTTAGAGGGAGTCTCAAAGGAACTCATTTTGACATTTTAAAATACCTAGATAGTCTTTGACATTCCCAGTCTAAGAATCCTCTCTTTCCTTCTCCCTTCCCTCAAAGTTTAAGGAAAAAAAGCCCCAGCACAACAGCGTTTATACTTACTTTTCATGTGGTTTGACATGCTAAAAGACACCAAAGAGTCACAGGAGAAGATATTCGACTCGTCTGTTTCATTAAGACAGGCAGATGGCACAAACTCTTTGGCATAGTAGTTTTCCCAGAAGTCGCTGGGAATTTCAGCTGCAGTATTATTGTGAGGATTATTCTCATTTTGTAGGCTAAGAGCCAACACGTAGTCTAAATCAGCGTTCCACTCTTCATAAAGTGAAGAATGAGTGTTTTCATTTCTCTCCAACTGCTCCAGTTCATCCCCTTCAAAAGACAAATACCATAAATTTGAGAGAACGTTAAGCTCGCAAGAAGCAGTTCCCTTCCGGACATGAGACTAGCTCAGCCATGAGGGTTTCGCATCTGCGCACGCCGACACTCACAGAGTCTAGCGTTTCAAAGCCTAGGAGGACCCCTGTACCAAATTCAGGAGGAAGAAGGAAAACTGTCATTCTGTTTTTTTTGCAACAAGCAAAAAAGGAGAAAGAGGAGAAAGTCGTTCCTCTTGCTCCAAAAGCTTGAACTTAAGCTTCTTGGGAGCTTTACGAAGTCCCCGAGGAACCTCCTGTGACCTACACTGTGAACAAGGTCCAATTAATATACTGTAGTCTCGTCCCTTTTACAAGGCTGAAACACTTCAGCTTTGTTTTTTTCAGTCTATCGATGAGAAAAATTCCTTTGAATGATATTACATTTGACAACAGTGGGAATTATACACGTACAGAAGAAAACCATGAAATGTTTTCTGGTAGGAAAGCTACACTGAAAAGAAAACCAGGGTTCCAGAACAGGGCCCAAGCCTCAACTGACGATGCCTAAAGGCAGGCTAAGGTCTCCTCCCCCGCGCTGGCCTATTTCAAATCTCTCTGGTATTCCATTTGTACTGATTACATGAGAATTTTAAACAAAGCTTACATGTGCATAAAAATACTACTTGTGAACGCTCTTTGGAATTTAATGTAAGTGGCCTGCAAGTCACAGCTCTCCAGATTGTTCCGTTTTATTAACTAAGCCCAGAAGTTATTTCTACAAGCCAGGCAGTCTTCTACAGCAAAGACTGCAGTTTAGTATTCTGCAGTGTTAAATCCTCCGAGTGGCCCACAGCATAAAGTAGGGCGTAGATTCAGCCGAGAGCTCGTGGAAAGGGCGTGTCTTAAGCATGACACGATCCTCTGCATGTGGAGGTAAGAGATTAGAGGCTTAGGAAAGAGCAGAGGCATTGATAATAGTCTCAGCTATACCCAAACGGGATGGTACTGCAGAAACGCGCAGCACTACGTATGTGAACCCACATCCAGACCTCACCTACGCTTCTACTTAACTGAAGTAAAGAGGAGTGCAGAGGCTAAACAAAACCAGACAGAATTTGCAGTGAGCAAACAACTCCAATTTCATTTTTAAGCTGATACTTTGAGACAAAAGAACAGGCAGCGGACTAGGCTTTCACACCGGGTACCTTGGCAGTCCCCTATTTAGCTGGGTTCTACCTTTGCAGTTCTGTTTCCCGGCAGAACAGTCCCGCTCCCAGTGCCTCCGGAGCTTCCATTACTCGGTATTTTCACAGAAAGCAATTGCATAAACATTATACTTGGCTCAGCTGCCAAATGTCAAATTAGAAGCCAATTATTACTCTTCTCTAGACCTTACCTCGCTTTTGATTTCTTTGTACTGCTGAAACATTTCTTCCACTAATGTCCTTAAGTGTTTTGTCTCCCGAGCAGCTGCTATAAATCTGCTTTTCTAGCACCCTGGGCATTCTCCACAAAGGCCCAGCAGAGTTACCTGATCTCAGTCGGTTTCTAATGTCTCGAAGGGCATGCAGATCTGCATCCTCATCCTCAAAGCGAGGCACTGTTCTGCTTCCTCTTACTTGTTTCACCTCTTGCCCACAGACTCGCGGATGCTCTTTTAGATCTTTCACCATGATGTTCCGACCGCACCCGCCGCACGTCTCAGTCCTTGCTCCGCAGTATATTTCATGGTCCTGGAGCTTGCTGAAAGCGAGCTGTATGTCACAGTACTGGCAGACAGCAGGACGCAGAGGGCACACCGATGCCTGGAAAAAGAAAGAGGGATTATTCTTCACATATGGAAGACTGAGGCAAAGGTGGAGGGAGGTTCCCAGTTTGCTTAAGAGCTGAGCGGTCTATTGTTTCTTTAGCCAGATCTGAAGCTACACTAAAGAATAGCCTGGAATAAGATACTACGTGAGAAATGTAAGAACAACATGTTGTATAACCTGTGTAGTCATAAACACGCCAGCTGAAGCACTCTGAATACTCAGAACATTCTTTTTAAATCTGCAACGCTTGGACAGCAGATTCACATAGTGCTTTTTGACGTTAGCTTTTACATACCATCTTGACACCCAGTACTAATCCCATTTCATTGAGTACCACTAAAAAACATGTTAGTGCGTGTTAGGGAGCAGATTTACAGCACATTTACTACTCAACAAGAATTGCTCGCCTATGTTCTTTACCCTACACTGAGTGACAGGTAAGTTGCCCTTCAAAAGGGGTTAAACATAGATGAAATACACGTTATAATTGCAGACGCTGCAATAATACATCATCATTTGCTTTACAAACAGAACTAAAAGCACTACACACAAACGTGCAGGATAAACTACTTCCTGGGTTTTGAACTAGACATATCTTCAAAGAAAATCCTTTTTTCCTCAGCAATAAGCAGACTTCGGTGGCACTTCCAGAGCTGTCTTTAAATGAGCCCATAGGGAGGGAAGGTACTGACGTTTATGATAAGATAGCCCACGACAGCAGCCAACTGGATTCAGAAACTCAGAAAATCCCACTGTGTCCTATTTTAGTTTATTTTACAAGCTATTTTAAAAGTCTGTTTGGACATAATGAGTTATTAAAACTCACATAATGACTGCAGCAGAGTCAGAAATGCAGAATGTTAAAGGAATGAAAAAAATCATGTTAATCATATTCTGTACTTTTGAAATTGTGTACCATTTTTCATCTTGATCACTAATAAGGACAAAATCACCAATTATCACAGATACCCCTTTGATATGAAGACTTGAGCAGGCTCTACCACGTTAAGGCAGTGTCTAACCACCTCCTCTCAGAGGGTGTGAATCTAGAAAGCATGGTTCAATAAAAAGGTTGGAACCCAGGTCTCGGCTGACAGAAAGGCTCTAAACTCAGTGCTTGGAAATACTGTAGAGTATCTTCCAAGTGTCCAGCAATATAAAGTCCACCAACCTCATGATCCTTCAAGAGACTGTTTTCTATCTTCATCCTACACTTGCAGGTAACCTACAATAAACAGACCTCGTTAGATTAATTGCCATAGAGGTCAGCAATTTTAGAGGAGAAATTTGGTTCTCACCTGCACATGTTCAGACTCGATATGGTCCTTCATTTCAGACTTGGGGATTGATTCGCTGCAGTAGCGGCATACTTCAATATTTCTGCTACAGTGGATTTCATGAATGATGAAATTAGCAGCAGGAATATCCTTTTTGCTACGAGAAAGTCACAGAGGTTACTTTGTAGAAAATACACTTACAATTCAAGCAGTTTTTCATAACAAAAAAAATCCTAAGAAAGCTTTCTATGAGTTCATGGTTTAGAGAACTGAGTAACTGAAGAGAAAGGCAAGCCCAACCAGCCCTCAGTGTTCCTTTATAGGTGGGATATTAACATATACAGCATGCAAAAGTCACAATTTTCACACTGCATTAAGATAAAATCAAGGTGAATTTATTTCCTTATGTGAAAGACAAATTTTGCAGCATAAACAAGTTACCACCAGTGTCGTGGTTTAACCCCAGCCAGCAACTAAGTACCAGGCAGCCGCTGGCTCACTGCCCCCTCCTCAGTGGGGTGGGGAGGAGAATCGGAGAGAAAGGGAAACTCATGGGTTGAGATAAAGACAGTTTACTAGGACAGCAAAGAAAAAGATAATAATAATTATATTATACATTAATAATTATAATAATAATAAAATTATGGGATGGAATACTTCCTTTGGCCAGTTTGGGTCAACTGTACTGGCTCTACCCCTCCCAGGTTTTTGCACCTGCACATCAGCAAAACCTGGGAAGCTGGAAAACGTCCTTGATCTCTTAGCAGCAACTAATAACATCAGTGTATTATCAACATTCTTCACACACCAAATCCCATACTAAATCCAAAACACCGTAGCTACTGGGAAGAAAATTAGCTCCATCCCAGCCGAAACCAGGACAATCAGGTTCAAGTTAATAAACTAATCTGAGAAGATAAAAGTTTCTTCCTGAAAATAACTTGGCTATGACGTCGAACAGTGCTCTGCCTGGAAAAAATAACTAACAGATCCTGTTAGGCCAGATCTGTTCAGTGAATAATAGCAGTAACCATATTACTCCGTAGCCAAAATTCCTCAACTCACCTCACTTCTTAGATACTCATTTTCCTATCTTGAGGAGGATGCGAAGCTTATGAACACAAAAGGTCCAAAAAGAACTGAGGCACTAGGAGCTCAGCCCTTATTCCTGCCTCAAGCAGGCAGCATCATTTCTAGATGGATGTATCATTCCTCCCCTCTCCCCCCAAGAAATCAGCCTTCAAAACACCAAAATCAACTTTATAACCTATTGCTTAGTGCCTTCCACGTCACAAAGGAAAAACACAACAGCTGTTCAGTTTCCTCCCTTGCCAGATCCCAGCCTGGCAAAGCAACAAAGTCCAACAGCAGTGCCTGAACTCACTGCTTGCAAACAAACCAGGCCGATGTTGCAAGAAACTGTTTGGATTCCGACGTCTCTTTGAGGAAAAAAAAAAGTTAATTTCTTTAGTTGCTTGTATTCAGGATGCAACTTCTGAGATTACATCATTATCAATAAATGTATTACCAACACTGGAGCTTCTAAAGAGAACTGTTACCAAAGAGAAACTGCCACATCAATACACGCCTATCGATTCTGGTTTTACATCCCTGCTTCTAAGCCACGTAGCTGCTAAAGGAAAACTTGCGATCGTGTACTTCATGTGAGCCTCACTGAAAACCAAGCCTTCATTTTCACTTGAATACTTTGGTTTCTATCTAGTTTCCTGTTAAGTCAGAAACTTGAGTAATAGGTGGGACAATTGCTTTGGAAGACATTCATACTTGACAAGACAAAACCCAACCCCAAACATTTCTAAAAAGATAGCGTGTTCGTTATTAACTTACCGCCCAGTATTTCATAGCATTTGAGGGGAATACACACGGATTATTTATTTAATCTCTGGGCGTGCCTGCCCACAGGACGGGCAGCAACACCGCGACGCTCCCGCCGACCGCTCGGTTTCATTTCTTACCAGTTGCCACACAGCCGGGTTTCCGCCTCCGTGACGGCAGCTATAGCCATTTTTGTCTCCGGGGGCTGGAGGAGAGGCACCCCCTTTCCCTCGGCCCCTCAGCGGCTGGGGGTACCCGCCGTCCCTCACCCCCGCTCCCTCAGCGCGGGGGCCCGCGGCACCGCCGGCGGCCGGCTGCTCCCTTCCCTCAGCCGGGGGAGCGGGCTGGGGACACCCGTGCCTCAGGCGGGTGGGAGGAGACGCCCTCGGCCGCGCAGGGGGACCGGGGCGGTAGCGGGGGGAATCGACCCAGCCCCGAGAAAAGGAAACACCAGCCCCGCTGCCCCGGCTCCTCCGGAACGCAACCCCGGGCCCGGCCCCGCCCCGCGCCGCGCTTCCTACCGGCCCCTTCACCCCCGCCCCCGGGCCGGCCGGGCCGGCGGCTGCGCACTGCGGTTCTGCGCTCTCATCATGGCGGCGCGGGGCCATGTGCAGGACCCCAACGACCGGCGCCTGCGGCCCATTTACGGTACGGACCTCGCGGGCCCGCTCCCCCGGCCCGGCGGGCCGCCCCGCCGCCGCGGCCTCGCGGGGTTGCCCCGGCCCGCCCGGCGGCGCCTGGGGACGGCGCAGAGGGGCCCGCCAGGCGGCCCGGCCCGGCAAGCGCTGGCTGGCTGGCTCGCTCCTCCGGCGGGGCCCTCCGCCCGCCTCTCCCGCCCCATCCCCCGCGGCGCGGGAGCCCCGCGCTCCGGCTCGGCGGGCAGGCGCCGGGGGCAGCCCGCTCCGGGGGCGAGGGGGAGCGCGGCGCCGGCCCCGGCCGCCCCCCCGGAGGAGGCTCTCGGCCTCCCGCCGCCCCGTCCTTCCTCCCGCCGGCGCCTCTCCGCCGGGCGCCCTTGCCCCGGTGAGCCCGCGGTGTGTGTGCGGGGAGCTGCGGCGGAGGCCGGCGGAGCCCGGCCCCGGCTCCCGCCCGGGGCTGGAAGCGCGAGTTTGGCCGGACCGGGGGGGACCCGGGTCCGTCCCCGCCGCGCGTCTTCCTGCGGGCAGCGGCGCTGGCCCCCGCGCTCCCCCCGCTGCCGGCCCGGGGGTCTGCCCGCTCGGAGCCCGGGAGGAGGCGTGGAGGGGCGAGCGCAGCCCGCGGCAGGCGGTTCCTCTCTCCAGCGGGCGGCGGTGGCTTCTGTGCCTCTTTCTCTCGGTCAGGGTAACTTCGGTCGGCGTTTGTTTTCCGCCGCAGAGAACTTGGAAAATGATTAATTCATAGGAGCAGCAAGAGCAGTCGCGGATGCCTTAAAGTTGTATGTTGAGGTGGTGTGGCATAGACTAATGACGGTGTTATGAAAATTAATTGGGGGACAAGAGTGAAGTAGTTAGAAGGAGACGGCCTTGTTAAGAAACCTCTTGTATTAAGCTGTTCCCAAATATTTCCAAGGGTATTGCATGTAGTGGGGATTGCTTAAGAAATTGTAGACAAGCTTGTCTCTGTTTATGCAAATACAGAGAAAGAGAAAAGAAAAACACTTCCCCGGGCTATGGTATCATTTCTTCCCCAAAATTGAAGATTGGATAGAGATTGTTCTCAACTTTTTCAACACCAGAAACAAATCTCTCCCAACGAACGTGTGGAGAGCTGCCCTCATTTGGGGATGAACGTGCTTTGGGAATGTCCTTCCCTGCACGGGCCGTGAGGACGGTGCGGTATAGACTTGCATCCGTGATGGGTTCCAGTGAAATGGAGGAAGATGGTTTTGGTTGATTAAAAGTGTAAACACACAGCTGCCTTAAAGTTCATTGCATAATTATGAGTGCAGCTGTGCAGTTTGTCTCTGTGGAACAATTTTAAGTTTTTTCCTTGGTTTTCTGTACATGCTGTGATTGCCATTTTTATCAATGTGCAATTATTCATGGTATAACCTGTGTAACATCTTAAATGTTCTTAAAAGAAAAAGCTTGGTAAATTCCACTGATATTAAAGCAGATGACATTGAGATGTATTTCACTGTACTCATTTCAGAGAGTATAGCTATGGAGGAGAGAGCTTTAAAATAGCTGCTGGTAGTTCTAGAAAGGATTATCTGCAGTGTAAGATTTGAATTCAGGCTTTGGTGCTGCAGAACCCGAAATAAGGTGTATATGCTTAAACAGGTAAATACACAACTTCACAAAAGGCATAACTGGAGACATACGGCATGAGGTCGAAGGTCTGGTTCTTGAATTAAAACAGTGCTTTTTGGTTGGCACCATGTGCCTTAGTTACTCGGGATTCCTTGACAGCTACGTTTATCTTTCATTTTGATTTGTTCTTCCTTTCCCTGAAGGTTCACATGTTGTGTCTCCAGCCATGGAACATCTCCACCTACAGACTTGCAACTAATGTAGACTTAAGTTTATTTTCCTTTAGCTTGAATTCCTTTGGAAGTTGCCAGCTACTTTGGCTTCCAACAAACTTACTTGTTGTTAGCAAAACAGAATCTTTTTATTCTGCTGCAGTTTAGAGAGGTTTGTGGTTTATTTGATTTACTTTGGGAGACCTAAAGTGGAGATTTTATCGGCAGTTGTTAAACAATCCAAGACAGGCAGTGCAGCGTGGCAGATAATTTGTGTGTAAGTAAACCGTGCAACACGGATCCTTAAGTTGAGACTGTATGAAGAGATCACCAGGATGTTCTGTTCCACGGTTTTTGAAACCTCTGAGAAGTCCGCGCTTAAGTTTTAATGTTAAAGGTGATGCACAGGTTTTCATGAGTTAAAGTGGCCATCTAACCCACGTAAAGACAACGTATTGTGGTTTCAAACTGTATTTCATGCGGCAACATTTTGTTTTGGTTGGTGTGGGCAGGCTGCCTTGTTTGGGGTTTTGTCTGTATGGTCTCAGGAGTCCAATTAGCTCTCCTTAAAATCTGCAGCACTTGTCCATGGAAGCAAATGTTAAAGCTGCCGAATATAAATCTCATTAGTATAGACGCACACTTTGTACCATATACCAAGGAATTACTAAAGGTCACCTCTCTACTCGGGAGGAGAGTTTTCTCTCATTATGAGAACTACAGTCGTGACAAGAAAAAAGATGTGTAATGTAGTTTCAATTAACCAGCGTTAGCTCTGTTCGCAGTTTGGTGGGGGAGAGGCCAGAACGGTGTGAGCAGCCCCTTCCCTGTTAGCACGTCAGGTGCAGCTAAGCTTTTCTGCTAGGTCTTGGTGAGTAAGTGTTCTTTTTTGAGAGAGGGGAAGCATGTAGGGGTCATGTTCTAATCTCAAATTGCTTGTTTGTAATTGTCTAAGCACTGTAGGTGAAGCTGAAAATTATAATACCGAGCTGAAAAAAGGAGAGAATGGTCTCGAGATGGTTTTCTACAGCTGAAGTTGTACTGGATAGTGGGATATCCCCTAGGAAATAGAGAAGGTCCCCCTAGGAGCTTCACTTTTTTGTCTTTAAAACCAGTCCGGTGAAAGCATAGTGATGCCCTGTTAGGGGACAGATTTGCTCTGCCTGAAGTATGGATCGTGTGGACAAGTAGGTCTTCTCACTTAATGCTTTGACAGATCGTGAGTGCTTAGTTTCTAACCTACTGCCTGTTAGCAGTCACTGAAAGTCTCCCAAAGGCACACCAAATTAATTTCTACTTTTACTGAAGCAAAGAACGTAAGCGCCATTGCTAGCAAAAAGCTGTTGCTGCAGAACCTGCTCTATTATATGTCTCTTTTGTTGCTGTCATGATCTATGCAGAGTAATTACAAAAGCTTGTTTGTTTGAGTGGCTAAAACTAGTACAGTGAGATGAATACTTCATCTGCAAAGTGACATGTTTCCTGATCGTTTGGCTTAGTAGTGATTGTGCAAGGAAAATGCGTTTTGCACTACTGGCCCAACAGCACATACTCCACAGTAAAATTGGAAGTAGCTTTCCAGAATGATCTTGTGTTCTGTTATAATACTGTGTATGTCGTTCTTGTGCAGATTATCTCGATAATGGCAATAATAAAATGGCAATCCAGCAAGCGGATAAACTGCTCAAAAAACACAAGGATCTTCACTGTGCAAAGGTAAGTGTGACTGCGGTGCAATGACCTCGTTTGGCGGGCGCCTTTCGTTTCGCTGTGCCTTTCAAGCAGTGTCTGTGATCTTCCAGAGGCCACGGTGTTTTCTGAACCCTCTGGAACATCTCGGGCTGTTCTGATCCACACAATATTATGTTTGCCTGAAAACTCGTACAGATCCTCTTGGTGAGGTGCCTCTAATGACTGGAGTGTAGCTGGTTACACCTGAGCTAATTGTCTAGCCCGCTGTCAGAGCCACTGCAAGCAACACATGGGCTGTGCCTTAAAAATGCCTCTCAGACCTTAGGTTGAGACACCCATCTGTAGTAGTTTGGACCAAAACGTTTCTTTGGGCGGTGCAGTCCTTACTAAAGCGTATCAAGGTGATTTTGGAGGCATTTGCTCTTCTGCCTCTTGTTTACTGCCCTCCTTGCTGTGCCCCTGTTGAAGGGAAAGGAGTTCTGTTCCTCAGCTTTCTGAACGTATCTTTCTACTTCTCTCTTTCCCCCGTGGGTTTTCCTCTACAGTTCATACCACTTCTGTATTTTGAAAGCTCCCCAAGCTGAAGCGCGTGTCGTTGACCTGAATCTCATTTATGTCACTTCTCTCTGGCCAGATACTGAAAGAAAAAAATGAAAATTGTCAGGAGTGGTCAGTTTTGTCTGTACATAGGGAAAAGTGAGTGGTAGCTGATGCCTTAGAGCAGCCTGCATATTTGTTAAGAAATGCAAAGCCACGCTGTTTGATGCAGCTTGCGTTTGGAAGTTTTCCTCTGCAGCCATATGGATTAGAAGCTTAATAAAACCTGAAGTTCTATAGAAGTAATGAGGTGGCTGGGCAAAGCCTCTCCTCACCAGGAATGAGAGGATTTTCACTGGTAACTGCCAACTGTGTTTCTAACAGCTGCCTCTGTGTTGTGTCAATAGGTTCTAAAGGCAATTGGCTTGCAGAGAACTGGCAAGCAAGATGAAGCGTATGCTCTGGCACAAGAAGTAGCAGCACTTGAACCCACAGATGATAATTCCTTGCAAGCACTAACTATTCTTTACCGGGAAATGCATAGACGTAAGCTTTTTCCTTTACCTCTCTTAAAAATCATAATTATCTATGTTCTTCCAGAAGTATGCGTGACCCACAGTTTCATGGGAAACGTGCAAAGTCCAGGGCTCACGTATAGGCATGTTCTTAAGAGGCTCGGAGAATGGAAGTGACGTCTGTAACGCTCTGGTGATCACCTTAAAGCAAAGAACCTTGTTTAGGCTTGTCTCATCGATGTTATTGTGCACACAGTTTCTAAATGAGTGGCATGCTAATAATCATCCATTGTGATCAGCCTATGAGTTCACTGTTTTTTAATGAAAGCCACTGGATTTTGTTGTCAGTATATGTGGTAGAGATGACAAGTCACAGGGTCTGTGGTTTGGAGTGTGCTTAACGCCCTGAGACCCTAGCCGAGGGGTTCAGGCCTCGAGAAGCTGTGTGGCAAACAGAAGGGAAATCCTGGCCTCTCAGTTTGACCGCATTAGCTTTTTCCGTACGGTTCCTTGTAGTGATACGGTATTTTCAGAATACTAAATCGTGAATGTTTGAGTGACGGAGTAGAGTTGCGTGTGCTTTTCTGAAAGAAGCCAGACCTTACGTACTGCTTATCTACAGCTCTAACCAGTTGTTGTTTCTGACAGCTTCTTGTGGTTCTTGGTGGTGGTAGCAACGTTTACTGTTGAATTGCTGGAGCAATGAGAGTGGGGTGAAACAATTTTTGTAGAAATGGCTATTTGGTATCAGTCTGCAATATAACAATTGCTTATGCTCTCCTAGTTTTATTTCTTTCTATATGTGTATGTATATGTGGAGTTAAAGCATCATTTCTTGACTAATATGAAATTTGTGTGTGTGTGTGACTTCAACATAAACAAACCCCTGAAAATGTCAAAAGCCTTTCTGTGATTCTAAACAACTTACATAAGCATTGAGCTCAGGTTTCTAACTTTTAGGTTTATAACTCAGAAAGGAAATAGTGGGTGTTAGGCACTTCCACTTTTGGTCCTGCAAGAAAACTGTAATTAGTTGTTTTATGTATGTGCGTCGAGGATATGTAAACTATGTGAAAGACAAATTACATTTAGTTTTCTCATACTACATTGAGATATGATTGAATGTGTAAGGAAAAAAAAACTGTGGAAGGGTGAAAATGTAAAAGTTTTGCATATTATAATATCGTAAGTGTTTAGTCATGATAGACCTATTATTAAAAAGTACAGTGTGAAGTAGTTGTTAAGAGTACTAAAATAGGCAATTGGGAAATAACAGGATATGACTAACATAAGTAAACCGGCAATGAGAGTAACTAATTTGACATTAGGCTCTGAAAACGTTTTGTGTTTTGATACATAATTCATTTGGAGCAGTCATTCTACCAGGAGTGGAAATCTTCATTCAGTTTAATGCTCCAAAACAGATAAACTTTCTTAAGAAAAAGACTTAAGTGCTTCTGAGCAGTTCAGTTGTTGCTGTTAACTCTATTTTGAGGTTGGTTTTATGTTTGTTGGGTTTTTTTTAAGCACTTGCCTCCTTTGACTAATGTTTGTAGTGCTTGGGGTATTGGGGAAGAGAGTACCATTTCTGTGGTTGATGAGTGTAATTAGATTACTGTTCAGAGTATCACTCATGCTATCTTTAGGTAGCTGTGCTTTAAATTTATTCCCAAATTTGTCTTAACTCAAGCATCTGGTTTTGGTTTAGCGGAACTGGTAACTAAACTTTATGAGGCAGCTGTAAAGAAGGTTCCCAACAGTGAAGAGTATCACTCTCATCTCTTCATGGCCTATGCCAGGGTCGGAGAATACAAGAGGATGCAACAGGTACAGTCAACAATTTGTGTTCTGGTCATCTAAGGTGTCTTTTTCTATACGTATAACTGTTAATGCTTTTTCATATTATTTGCAATCTTCTGGAAAGCTCAGCTGGGTTAATGCAGAAGTTAAACTGTATGTTAGTTTTTACAGAAAGGCTGAAAAGACGATTACTTAGGGGGTGGGTTATCTGAAGACAAATGTTTTCTTTTCCTTACATGGGATAGGACGACTGTGCCTTTTATGTGCATATCTGATCTGATGGAATATGTTGGTTATTTTGGGAGGTTTTTATCAATCTGTCTTGCACAGTATGGTGGTTACATATGAGGCAGTGTATTATAAAGGAATTCTGGAATAGATACAAGAAGATCTAGCAAGATCTTCTGATCTATGTTTTCAGACTTGATTTACTCCTTAGTTTGCTTTTATCTTTGGGAAGAGTAACCTTGCCCATGCTCTTACCTCTGGAATCTAACATATAACTAGGCTTGTGTTGGTTGTAATTCAGTGCAGAAAGACTAAAAAGTACTTCCTTTAAGTACATCTTCTCAGTTGGCAGAAGAGTGTTGTGCTGGTTAGTTTTGTTTTCATCCCTTCCAAATTAGGTGCCTGGAGAATGCCTATAAATGGAAGATTCTTTTCAAAGCATGCACGCACTCTTCTGTATAAAAAAGCACAGGGAGCCAAGCAAATGAGTCCTAAAATCCCTCTCATTCCCACTGTGTTAAGGTGACTTGAATTTTTGCACAAGTTTGGTTTAAATAACTAAAATAATATATTGAGCAGAAGTGTTATTCTCCATTGTAGCCCAACTTGTATGCTGTTTGAGTTCAAGCTGTAGACAGGGGCTAAGTTATTAACGTACATGAAATTACAAGCCTCATATGACAATCTAAACTTCAGAGACGTGACTGTATGTTAATTGTACTCCTCTCTACAACAGTGAGTGGAAAAAATGCCAGTCTTGCACAGATAATGGTATTTAACATTTATCTGACTGTTGTATGTTTAAAATGTCATACAAACATGTATCTAGTTAAGTTATCCAGACACTGTCAGAGACTAGGATGTTCCAACTTGGCCCATGCATTCGACCTAAGGACTTAGAGGTGCAAAGAGTGTGTGGATGCTAACTGATTGGAGAGTGAAAATAAACCTCAGCGTCCTGTGTTCTGGGGTATTTCAGCTGAAGGTACTGGAAAATGCAAACCGAGACAGCAGTCGGGAAATTGGCACAGAAGTCCATCTGGGGTAGTAGACTGTATTATATGTAGTTTCTTAAAATTAATTGCGGATTTTGTACGTGTTGTCCTTCATTATATACAGGCACTGGAAATCTGTGAGAGAAATGTGTGAATAACTGTTTCTGTGTTAGGCTAGAGAATCTGGAATACTTTGGCTCTGCTTTGATACAGCCAAGCTTTCCGCTCGACCTTTGCTTAACCGCTGCTTTGCATGTATAGGTGACCTCATGTTTCGGGTATCTGAGTATGTGTATGTATGAAATGAGTGTTGAAGGGCAGTTGCTTACGTGAGGGAGGCATGTGCTTTGGTGTGCTTTTTAGCACTGAGCATACTAGTGAAAATCAGCACTGGAAATATCCCCCTCGCTCCTAGAGAACAAGTCTTCTGCTTCCTGATGTAGTTACCGCTTCTAATTAAAGCTGTCATCTGTTTAGGCAATCGTACATGTACATGCACATTGCCGTTCCTTGTCAGACCTACACAAAGTACTTGATCTTTGAAACATTTTCACCCTCTATTTTCTTCTTTAGCAATGTGTGTTACGATGGAATGGCTCATGGGTTGATAAAAATCCTCCCATCTAGTTGCTAATTCTGTGTTGTCTGCTGCCATCATTGCTGCTTAGCTTGCACGGTCTGTCATGAGAGCTCATGAACAGATACATTTTGGGACTGATGAATCTTTGTCTTATATTTTTCAGGCTGGAATGGCACTTTATAAGATTGTACCCAAAAATCCTTACTATTTTTGGTCTGTGATGAGCCTGATTATGCAGGTGTGTACAGTGTTGCAAATTAGTTTGGCTTCTGCTGCAGGTATACTGCAAATATAGAAATGTTCTGAGTGAAAATATTAGAGATTATTCTAAGTAAAATGTGTGTTTGAACTATTTCTGGAGGATACTGGGAGAAGGACTGCACCCTCCTTAAGCAGCATAATTGATGTGGTTCAAAATGAATGCTGTAGTGTTTTTATAATGCAACTTAGCTGGTCTGCCTTACCACGTTTATAGAACTTGAATCATTCTCTTATCTGGACTAGTACCCTACTGGCTTTTTAGTTAGAGAGCTAATGAATAAATCCTCAAACATCTGCAGCTCCTTAGGCAGAACTGTTCCTCTCTGTAACTAGGTTATAAAGGCTCTAAGAGGAAATAAATGAGAGCTCTGGACCTAGCCTGTCTTTAAGACTGCAGAAGGTCTGCAGGAATAGATGGCAGATCAGCTGTGCTGCTGTTCGTTGAGATAGCAGATTCAGGCACTTACCAAACAACCTGAGAGAGTGTTGGCCAAGCAAAAAATAAGCATGGAGGCATTAATCACGTTCTCTAAAATACTGTGCCATGGAAAACACAAATGTGTTCTTGCTACATGTTGTTTGCCATGGGTATTGTGTGCCTAGATGCGTGAATCTCTGGCCAATGTAATCGAGAGCAAGCTTTTCCATATATCACTAGTTTTATTGCTGCCTTTTAACAGAGCAGGCGCTCTCTGCGTGTGACAGATGGCAGCTCCGAATGTGTGGTTTTGAGGGGTGGGAATTGAAGCACCTGGGGTGTTTTTTTTCCTCTTCCAATGTGAAAAAAGCAGTGGGCAGGACAACACAAAGAGTTGATGAGCTGCTACAATAATTCTTCTCTTCCTTAGTCTATTTCAGCACAGGATGAAAACCTCTCAAAGACGATGTTTTTGCCACTAGCTGAGAGAATGGTGGAAAAAATGGTGAAAGAGGATAAGATCGAAGCTGAGGCTGAAGTAAGGCTTGCAGATACTTTCAGCTTGATTTGAACATTATTGAGACAAGGAATGCACTGTTAAAGGAAGTTGCTTATTTTAACAGTCTTCCAAGATAATAATGTGTTCTGGAAGTAAATGTGAATGCAACGGGACAGAAGGAAAACTTAAGAGCAGAGGGTTTAGAGGGATTTGGAATCGTGTGGCCAAGGCAATTTTTTGGCATTTGATTTGACTGATGAAGTACTTGGTTTTGCTCCCTGGGAGGCCCCAAGAGAAACCTCAGGACTGAGAATGGAAAAAAGACCTAAATTCCTGAATGCTCCACCCTCTGGGATGCTAAAGATAGCTTTGCAGGCCTGGCTATCTCCTCTTTCTAATGACAGTAACACAAGCCACTTTATTTCTTGGCACACCTGTGTATTGTTTTACTAGCAAATTTCATTGCAGTCTAATCTTTCTTTTAAGGTCGAACTGTACTACATGATTCTGGAACGTTTGGAGAAGTATAAGGAAGCCTTAGATGTTGTGAGAGGAAAACTAGGAGGTAACTCGCTCTGTCAATTAATCATCACAGTTGTGTGGAGGACACAGCAGTTGTCCTTCGCTTCAGACTTGTGCACTGGTTCCAAAAAAGAAATAAGGCTGTAAGAAGCCCGACTCTCAGCACCAGTTTCAAACATTGATGCAAGCTCTAGAGGTGCTCTTGTGCAAGCTGGTTTTACCCACCTGTTTATGGTAATTAAGTGTTATTCAGTGATGAACTTTGCAGCAGTATGCTTAGCAGTGGTAAACTGATGGCATGTTGGTTTGTTGTAGCTGCTGTCTTTAAAAAAAAAAAAGCTCCTGAGGAGACTTTCTGGCAATTAAAATGCACTTGCAGTTCTAAGGAATTGCAATATGAAGGTTTCCAGAGGAAATCTGTCCTTTCCATCCTTTGAGGGCCTCTCTTCTGTTCTCTTACACTTGCTGTTTTGCATTCTGGGCTATAATAAGAAACTTTATGCAGAAAGTAGAGAAGGAAATGCATTGATTAAATAAACTTACCCTTCTGTTTTTAATTTAGAGAAGCTGACAAGTGAGCTCCAAAGCCGGGAGAACAAGTGTATGGCGATGTACAAGAAGCTGTGTAGGTGGCCAGAGTGCAATGCGCTGTCGAGAAGGCTGCTGCTGAAAAAGTGAGATTTTATTTCTGCAGTCCTACTGAAAAACTGAAGAAAAATTCCTGGCTGGTTGTGAATTGCCTTGTTTAGTGGCTTTTGTAAATGGTGGTTAAAATAGAAGAACATCAGAAGATCTCAAAGCATTTCCAAACGTTTGCACTCCAAAGCCTGAGGAAGAGGGCAGCAGGATGGCATGTTAAAGGGACGTGGTGAAGGTCACAGGGAGAGTCAGTGTCAGGACTGTAGTGGCTTCTTTTTGAAGGCTGACTTTAGTGACACATTAATGCAGTAAAATTTTGTTTACCTCCTTATTTCTAAAGGCTGTGCTGATTGTCCAGCTCTAACTTTCATGGTGGGAGAGGAGGAGAACTGAGCTTACATTTAATTTTCTGGAGCTTCATTTCTCTCACTTGGCCAGACTTCATACTGGGAAATGCACGTAAAGCTTGAACAGATGAGAGCGCATACTAGCATGATCAAATCTGTCTCTTGGAACTGTCAGGAGAGATTTGCTGTTTGCTTTTTTATTTAGCTGTGCCATAACCTTAAATGTAAGTTAAATACAGAGGAGAAACTTCTACCTTAGCATTTTGTGGGGATATTAATGAGCTCTGATTGGAGTGTAAATGTTAAGAGGAGAGTTTGTAGCTTGTCTCAGTTCTTTATTGAAATTGTTTCCTTTGATATGTTTCAAGAAATTCAAGATGATGGCATTCTTAAGATGCGAGACCTTTTCAAGGAGAAATGATTCTTATTAGTTGTTTTTCCTGTAATATGAATATGTGCTATTCCTTAAATTCGGCTTTTGGAAGGAATACAGTTTTAGAAGTGAGTTACTGTTTTGGCAATTCCCTAAACTTTGTTCTGTGCCTGATTTTTGTTTCAGCTCAGATGATTGGCAGTTTTATATAACTTACTTTGATTCAGTGTTTCAACTCATTGATGAATCCTGGACACCTCCACCAGAAGAGGAGCAGTAAGTTAGTTTTGATGTGGATTTGTTTTTCCTTTGCGCTGCAGGGAATTGTGTGCATTCATATATTCAATACAGCGCTGCCTGCGTCTTTGGGTGACTTCTTGACATCAGACCCAAATGATGTGTTCTCCCTCCTTTGTTTCAGAGGCTGGCAATAGTTTATTCGAAACAGCTGTTTAAATAGTGGTTGTACACTATAGAACTCTTCCAGTTCCTATTTTTATGGTGATGGAGTTAGAGAATCCATCATGCCAGATTTCCTTAAGAGTATCCTGGGAGTGTGCTGAGCATGTGTTATCAGTGCCCTAGCAATGGGAGAAATCAAAGAACCTTTTGTCTCTTTAATTGCACAGCTCTTTGGAAGGAGAGGTACACTATTCTATAGAGCAAGCTGTGAAATTTATAGAAGAGAGGATAACGGAAGAATCCAAGAGCTCTCGGCCGCTTCGGGGACCATATTTAGCTAAACTGGAGCTGATTAGACGTTTGCGATACAGAGGTTGTAATGATGAATACAAGCTAGGTAAGAGCCTCTAATGGGATGATGAATTAGTCTTTTGGAGAGAGAACACAAACTTGGAACAAGCTCTTTGCTAAATCACCGAGTTAAATACAATGTCTGTTATGAAAATGTACGTGCTGTTGTCTGTACGGAAAGAATTTTGAAAGCATTAGAAGATGAACCTTGAAGAAAGGCAGGTAGTTCCAGACTACTCAGGGCTTGTAAAAGCAAACAGGGAAACTTTCAAAAGGACCTATGGGATCTAGGAACGTATGGTCACTGACATCGTAATGAAAAGTGCGTTCCTGATGCACTGCTTTTGTAGAAAGCTGTACGCTGTAATCTCTGGGTGGTTTTTCATTTAAGTTTTTTGGCAGTAGTACCAGGTTTTGCTTTTTAAAAACTTGCATTTAAAAATCACATTTAGGGAATCAGTGAAGGAGAGAATGTGATTAGAGCAACATCTGTGCTACTTACTGGTTCCTTTTGTATTTCCATCCAAAAATAAGTTACTGTTAGATAAGTGGAGGCTGCGTATCCATGCCTGTTATGCTGAGCTCTTATCTGCCAAAGAAGCTTGAATGAAGCTCTTGGGGGTTTTTTTTATGTGTCCTTGGTTACCAAAGACATTGAGCCTCTGTTAAGTCTGCAGTGGTGCAGCTATCCGTTTTCTAAATGGCTATGTAATCTCAAAGGGGGGGGGGGGGAAAGGCATTACCGAAGATTTCTCATAGTGATTTTACAGATTGAACTTTTGATGGAGCATATTAAGAAGATGACTGGCCTTTTTCCTAGGTGATCCAGAAGAACTAATGTTCCAATACTTCAAAAAATTTGGGGACAAACCCTGCTGTTTTACTGATCTCAAAGTATTTGTGGATCTCCTCCCATCCAGCCAATACACAAAGGTAAGGAAAGATAAAGAAGCGGCGGCAGGAACTGCAGCGCTTGTTTGCACTCTGGTCCCTTGATCTTAAAATACCTGTGAGTCATATTAAAAGACTGGAAACATCAAATTTTTGCCTTCTGTTTGAAATTTAGAAAAGTCTTTGCACTGCAGAAAATATAATGAACATCTGAATACAGTGAGCAATTTCATTCAGAGCATTTTTACTGGAGACTAAAAAATTGAGTTTGATCCTGCAGAGTCTCAGACCCAGATGTAGTATTCATTTGGCTTTTTTATTACCATTTCAAGGTGTCAGGGTGCTTTGAGATGGTCTTGGTTGAATTCTCGTATCGAAAATGAAAAGCTCGTAATGCTGATGAAAATTACAAGATATGAGCTTGTATCTTGTAATGAAAAGCTCCCTAAGAATTGTAGTTCAATTGATAAGCTACCCGATTAGCTCGTTTTTAAATGAGTAGTCTCTCATCACTTTTGTTTATAGATTACAGCTTACAAAATGGAGTAATGTCACACTGCAGAAAGACCACCCTGTTCGTTCATTTGCAGTTGTCGTTGCTATGTACTGTAACTTTTGTCTTACAATGACACCCTCCTCTTTCACTTCCCACCCATCACTTGGTTTTCCCATTAAAGTGATGTGTTTAATGAGGAAAATCTGCTCCCTCATCCGATGCAGGCAGGGTGTCACACAGATGTTTTGCTTGGCGCTGGTGCAGTACTCGAGAATGGACACGTTGACACTGATTGAGGGGTGACCAAGACCCCTATGTCAACTTTTCCAGAATCTCTTTCTGAAACACGCTCTCTTTAACTGAAAAGACTATTTGTGCAGAGTCATGAGCAGCTCGTTGAATGACTTCAGCAGCTGGGAATCCTGTCACTCACCCCATTGTTTTTCTAAGCCATTGTGTAAAATTATCAGAGCTGGCGAGGGTTAGACAGAGAATCCTGGATCAGCCAGAGGTTGCTGATAAAATGTTTGCAAACTACGTGTAGATGGTGGTCATGTTCTCTTAGTTTATTAAAATATTTTTGACTGCTAATGCAAGCTCTTCCCACAGCCTCACTAATAAGGAGAATGGTGGCCCTGGCATGTGTGGGTTGCTGCTGATGTTTTATGTTAAAAGGTGTGTTCTTACCCCACTGGCAACAGACGTGGTCAGTAGGATATTTAACTCCTAGTTCTGGAAATGGTGATGCCATTGCAAGGTAACCCTGAAGTCCTGAAGCGCTGAACAGGTTTCATCCAAACTTCCCAGGAAACAAAGTCTAAACCCGCAGCGGGGGAAAATGGTATTTAAAAATAATAGTTTAGGCTACAGTTTTGTCGCGGTGTTTGTAAAACAATGACATTGAATAAATTCCCTAAAATTTTCTGGTTGGCCTTAAAACCGCTGCTGATTTAGTGCATCTATCATTGTGTCATACTGACGTATTAGGTGGTCTTCCCAGTGTGGGGCTGTCTTCTGGCTGTTGTCTCTGAAGCACACATCTGCAGCAGTTTAACTTCGTCAAGGAGATGTGTAGCTGAGGAGGGTTAGTGGTGCTGAAGTGCTGAGGAGTTTTTGAAATCTGAAAGTTTGTTACTTAAAATATTTATAGATTGTCTTAGATTTATTCTTGTTTCACAGCAAAAGATGCTGAAGGTGGTTGTATCCTAGGTAAAGTAACTGAGACTGTACACGGCTGGAAGGGTCTTTTTTTTTCTTTTTTTTTTTTTTAAGAGCTCTGAATAGTGTTACAGTTTGGTAGCTGAGAATGTGGAGATCTTGCTGGGCCATTAGACGCATGAGATATTCCAGAAATAATCTTTGCGACAGCAATCTTGACTTCCTAGAGTTATAAGTTGGAGTATGCAGCCCAGTGATTTGGTTGACCTTGCCTAGCTTGGCAAAATCTCAAACCGAAAAGATTTGCCAACACAGTCTTCGTCAAAGTCCATGGAAAAACTGGAATTTGTGTGCATGGTGCTCTCTGTTCCTCCTATCTAGCTGTCGTGCTTTTTTCCTCGGGCATGCATTTGATGCAGTTCTTGTGTTTCAAGACCAAATGTAGTAAAGCTGAATTAATTGGCTCTAACTCAGTTTTAAGTTTGTAAACACTGTTGGATTTTAGGGCAACAAAAACCCGCTGTCCAGCCCTGACTCTGTGTTGTGAGAAGTCTGCTGTCTCCTATTAAAATTGTAAACAATGAGAGGCTGCTTTTCTTGCAACTTAATTCAAAAAAGAAGTCATCAATCAAAGACGGTGACCTCACTAAACACAGTGCATTACTTCAGAGTTGAGAGAAAATGTAATAGCTGGTACAAACCCACTATTTCCTGGAAGTGTGCTGTGAAGCCTTTCAGTAACTAATTATTTTAATTGCATATGTTATTACTGTGAGTGTTAACAGGTGCTTGAACTCCCTTGTGTGTCAATGTATTGGAAGCTTGCCTGTGATTTATTTTGTTCCTCCATCTGTTTGATGAAACTTAGTAAAAGCTATTGAGTGCAACCAGAAGCATGTGCTCATCCCCTTTCCAAAAAAAACCCCACTAAACAATTTTGAAGCCAGCTCTTTAACCATTGATTTCAGTGCGATGTCAGGGTTGATACTGACATTTCCACCTTGCTTTTTTTACTTGATTTGAGGGAGGAAATAGTGCTTTCCGTTTGTGCGGTCCCAGATGCCCTGCAGAATTTAACAACAGTGTTTCTCTTTCAGTTCATCAGTCAATTGCTGGAAGTAATCCCTCTGTCGGCAACAGCAGAGAGTGAAATTGCGCTGCCAGCCGATATCAAAGCCCTGCAACAGCACTTGTGTGTGGTGCAGCTCTCAAGATTGCTCGGTATCTATCACGCCATGGATAAGAAGCAAAAGCTGACTGTGGTCCAGGAGTTGATGTTAAGATACCGCCATGGATTGGAGTTTGGTGAGAAAAATCTTGAAACTAATGTTCACTTGCAGCTTTTTATGAGCAAAAGTTCAGAGACTTTTCAGGGGGGCAAATGAACTCCGATGGCAAATATCACTGTTGGTGCACAGCACCCATCGTGCCGCTAGATAATCCTTTTGCGTTCTCCTTTATTATGATATCCTTGGGCGTACCTGAATTATCCATTTCCTTTTAATTTTGTTTCTTTTCAGTTGTATATCTTAAAGATAAATGAGGCATTTCTGGGTAGTTTAGATGGTACATTTGTATCTTTGCAAAATTGCCTGTGCCTTTAAGCAAAGCCAGGCTTTATCATGGGTTTATGTAGGACAAATACATGGGCAATAATGTTAATTTGTAAATCTTGCAGTCATAGGACTGTCTCTTCTTCTTCCAGCAGATATCAACATAGGAAGTGGCCCAAAGTCCCACTTGTGTGATGAACGAATGCAGCATGTGTACAGTTGTTTCAGTTTTTAAGGCAACTCTGGGTTTTATAAATTAAGCTGTGGTTATCGTCTGCCAGACAGCTGTGTCATTTGATAATGCTGACAATGTGAGAAGCCACTGACAGCACTGTAGTAATTCAAGGGTAACTTTTTTTTTTTCCTTCATCTTAGGAAAATCTTGTTTGAAAACTGAATTACAGTTTTCAGATTATTACTGCCTGCTTGCAGTTCACCTGCTGCTCGATCTGTGGCTAGAAGGTATGTTCCTAAAATGGTGTCTTGCTTAATACCACCCTGGATGGTTGTGGTAGGGAGATGGTGTCCCTGTGGCCAGGGTGTACCTGGCATGGATTGTTAGGCTTATAGCTTTTGGGGTTTCTTTCCTCAGTATGAGGCATTTCAGGAGTCCCTCTATTCAGTTGGTGTTTGATATGAGCCTCGGTGACTTCTAAAGGGATTTAATTTTTCTGATTAATTCCTGTAAGTCCTGGCAGAGCTTTGCTGATGACTCTTGCAGCTCAGTGCTGGCTGTCTTCAGAAGCTTGTTCCGAGTTTCCCATGTAGGTAGTGTTTTCTCTCCCTTTGCATGAGTTCTGCTGACAATTCCCTTCTGATATCAGGCATATTTTGAGAGTATTTCTTTCCCTCCCTGACATACTTTGTCTTCTGGATCCCCTGCTTCTAGACCTTCTGCTGAGACCTGTTGCCTCGTGTTCCTGTACTCCACATCTGCTCTGCCTGTTAGTCTCCCACAGAGTCAGTCTCCAGTGGTCCGTGGGCACTGTTTCTATTCCTGCCCTTCAGTGTAGTTGCCAGTTATGCCTTTGTCTTTCCCGAGGAAGATTTAGTCTTTAACCTGAGTAAATCCATCGTCAGGTTCTTGGCAGGTCACCGGGGGAGCGTGGGCTCTTGAATTCCTGGCTCTGTGCTGCTCTCTTGCATAATGCTTGGGAGTGCTCTGTACATATAAGCTGGAAATCCTGAACAGTCTAGGACTCGTGGGGAAGGTCACTTGTGCAGTGGGCTGTGCTCTGTACGGATGTGAGCTAGGTATCACCTGTGAGGAATTATTCCTCCACCTTTCCCTCAGCAGCTGTAATGCTGGGGTGGGTGTTAGGTTTTAAGGGCAGCAACGTGGCTGATGATGGGACCATTTTGGGAAGGCGTACCGTAAGGAAGCTGCAATGCCAAAGTGAATTGTGCTGTCAGTGTTCAGTGCCTCTCTCTGATCACGCCTGTCTCTGTGTTTTGTCTTTGTCACCAGGTGAAGAGATGGCTGTGTGGCAGTGCCTAACTCTCTTAGAAGAAGGGTTATCTCATAGTCCTTCTAATGCTCAGTTTAAATTGCTGCTCATTCGAATCTACTGCAGGCTTGGTGCATTCGAACCTGTTGCAGAGCTCTATTCCAGCCTTGACGCGAAACACATACAGCACGACACCATCGGGTGGGTAGTATATACTGAGAATAATTGGTCACGGTGACCCTCCAGTAACCAGTCCCGAGATCTTCAGTTTCCTTTGCTGCTGAAAGTTAGCAGATTATGGGATTTTTATACAATGTTGTGCAAAAGTGTTTTGGAATTATGTGAGATGCATCTACTGTAGTAAGCTCCACTTGTTGTGGAGTATCTTTCCTGTGTGATTTTGATCCGTTTTGGGTTTTCGGAGTATTAACTAAAGGGAATCTGAAAGAAATCTGGGAAATGTATATCTTGATTACAGTCGTAGCTTGGTGTTCTGGCTTGTGTCATTGCTCGGCAAAGCTTAGAGCGCTAGGTAAACAAACATACCAAATGGCCTTGCCTTGGTTATTGTGTTAGTGGGTACCTAATTAAATAAAGCTCTTGCACACTTAACAAGGTGGATGAAGGAACTCCAAGCCCCAACATACAGTTTTTAAAAAATTAATAATTCCTTCCATTACTGTTAAAAGCTTAAATTTTAATATGAATGTTGTGATTGCCGTCTGTTAAATCTCCGGACTTTTCATTAAAGCTGGACTGTGCTGCAGTTCTCTGTTCAGAACTGTGTTTAAAATTCAGGATTCCCCAGGGTTGTGTGCCGATATTTGACTTGTGCTGTGTTGTGTTGCAGTTATCTTCTGACGCGCTATGCAGAGTCACTGGGCCATTACGCTGCTGCATCCCAATCCTGCAATTTTGCACTCAGGTTTTTCCACTCCAACCAGAAAGATGTAAGTTGAAAGAAACCTCTGTGTCCTTGTAACAGAGCAGTATGTCAAGATGCCTTACAAAAGTCTGTGCCCTGTGTAAGGGCTTACAGAAATGTAGTGGTTGATAACAAAGAGGAATAATACGTGCAACATTGTGTTTATAGTAAAGGTTGCCTCAACCTGTGTTTCTCATTACCAGAATTTGTAACTTACTGTTATATGGGATTTTGCTTTAGCTTTCTACTTATAAAAGCCGGTTTTAATATTCCTCAAAACCAGGTATGATTCCTTATCTAAATGACTGGATTGTGATTTTATGCAATAATTTAAGTGAAATGCCATGCGGCAAATAAGTCTTGGTGTCATGTAACTTCTAGCATTTTGGAAAGTCATACAGCAGCCGGGGATGGTGGGTCAAGATGGTGATGGCATACTTAGGAATCCTTTATATTACAATCACTGAAGCGGCGTGTTTTAGTGCTGGCTGTCCTGGGCACACGGGGACGGTGGGGAATGCACATCATTTTAAAAGGTAGGGAAAGTGCAAGGAACAAGGTGGGAGGATTTCAGAGGGGAAAAACTGAGTCTTGAAGTCTCAGCTTCACTGAAGGCAGAGCAGAGCCCATGGCTAACTACATTATTTTGAAGTGATAGGATCAGATTGCAAAACCTGGTCTTGTGCTAATGGGACCTACCTGTTTTATTCAGTTCACCCCAAAGAACAGTGTGAAGGAAAAGAAAGTTGTCTTGAATGAGAACCTTGGGACTGGAACAGAGGAGATTGTGAGGGGAGAGTAGCTGAATTCCTCCAAAGAGATCAGGTGCTTCCTAAAATGCATGCCATGCCCTGTGCATCTAGCATGCGTGTAGCTTGCTGGTTAGAAAGTGTACTTGTCAATAATCTTACCTGGAAAGTACACTCCGATGTACATTCTGATACATTCGTAGGGAAAATACCAATTCTGCTTCAGAATTCCCCTGAAATCCATGAAAAATGGGCTAGGTAGGAGAACAGTGGAACGACACGTTTTTGAAGTCTTGGTGGATATACGTTGGGCAAATAGGAACAGAAATAGTCCAGAATTGTGGCAGGGAAGTATATGCATGTCAGTCCATCTCCCTAAAACTTGAAGGCAGTCCTGTCCTGAGGAGTGGGAATATATCTTGTATATTTATATTTTACAGTTTGATCACTGTTGAGAGGTAGGTGAAGAAAATGATTTTTACTTTACTTCATAAGAAACAAAGGTGCAATCCAGTTGTAACTCTTCATCAGCCACTGGCTAAGTTGGCTCCAAAGGCTCTGCAGTCATACAACCTGCTTTCCCACCACCCCGGAGATAGATAAGAACACAAGGCTTGTCTGTACTGAGTAGTAAAGATGCTCATACAGTAATCCCTCAGAAGAGTACCCTTGCTCTGTTGGCAGCCCAGGTTTTTCCTATGTACAAGATGCCAGTTGTCATTTACCTGTGCCTGGAAGGTAGATGCTGAGTTGCTGTGACCTGTGTCTGACACAGAAATTTTACTGTAGCAAGTGGGATGCACAGAGGAGCATGCGGATTGTACGATGGGAGCTCGCTCTCGTTTGCTTCCCTCCTTTGCTCATTGTTTAAGCACTGATTCTACTTGCTAAGAGTCTTTGGGTTCCTGGGTGCCATGTTTTGTGCTGGAGTGAAGCCCTGGATCCAGACCGCTTTCTCCTACATGTCTATTGTTGGTAGTGGTGGCTGCTTTTTTTTTTTAAATGAGGAGTTACTCGTTCAGTCTTGTTTAAATGTCACTCAGTGGACGTTAATGAAAAGCATACCTGGAACCAACTGTCTGAATAAAAAAAGTTTGACTGCTGGGTGCCAGTTGAAAGAATTGAACTGAAAAAACTATTGGATGTGATTTGTCTGCTTGGGAACACTACGTTGTAAAGCATCAAGAAATCATCTTTCCCTGAAAAACAATGTGAAGTAACTTCAGGTGTGGTTACTGTGGAAGAAAGTTGCTCTTTTTGGCGTGAGTCATAAAGGTGCTTGCAGCAGAGAAGAGCTGATTGTCTGTGTACAGGTGTTGAGCTACTGGAGACAAAGACAGCCATGTTTCAAGTGCTGTTGCCAGGAAAATGCTACTCAACTCGTGTTCCAGAAATCCTGAAAAGGCAGTGCCTGAATGGTTCAACCTGCCTCGCTACCATACCTTAAAAGTTGAAATTGCAAGAGAGGCGAAAGTGATGCAATCAACACTATATAATTCTTCACTCTACAAGATAAGGATGTGACTCTGGAGCTCACTTGCATCATGTCTCTTCTTGGAGATGGAGTATTGCGACCAAGAGACCACGAGCCATTGTTGATCTCGAGTAGCCAAATCTCTCATGTGTTCTGGACGCTTCCAATGGTTATCACCTTAAGATCTCTTTGGTTGAGAAACGCATCAAAAGCTGTACTCATTTGCAAATGGCAAGGGTCCTTAAAGCTGGCTGTAAGGTGCAAATCGCAGGAGGTGAAGACTCAATTCAGGGTACTGTTCATCTAGGATGATGGCATGTCAAGAACGGAGAGGAAAAAAGAGGTTCCTCACCATAAGACATGTCCCAAGTATCACAAGGTCAGAATCTGCTACCAGTTTCTGTGCTGCTGTGGTTCTGCTGGGGTTGCCCCTTCATACTCAGGGTCCTGGTATCGGCTTCCCATTCGAGTCCCGTAACAGCACCTAACTGCGATGTTAAAGGAGGACTATCCTTTAAAAGTTACCTTTTTACCTGATTTCAGATACTGCCTGCTCCTCTCTAGGTTGATGTTATCTGGAATGTCTGCTACAGCACAGAGAACGTGTCCTGCGGCACGCTGTGCGTGGGACTCTGCCTACAACAGGAAGTGTGGGAGATAAACAAAGTGGTCTGGCATAAAAATATAGCTACTGGTTCAGACTGATTGCTTTGGATAAATACGTTTTCCTCCTGACTTGCTGAACTTAACAGCCTGGAGTGAATCCTGTTTAAGAGTGGGTCCCATGAGTAACAGCCATCTAGGATGCTGTGTGGTCCGGACATAATATTTCTGCTTTAGGAGAGGATTCCAAGGACAGAGAGGAGAGAGAGGGCAGTATTGCTATATTTGGCCAAAACTAAAAAGGCAACTTTACCTTCTCAAGATAGTCCTCCTTTAAATACGCAGAATCACAAGTAATCTCTCTAATTTTCTTGTGTCCGTCCGTCTTTAATTTCTCCAGATACTGCAGGCAAACAGAACACCAACGTGTCCTATGGGGATTTAAAAACCACGTCGATGCAGTTGAATTAGCGCCCATAGCGCAATCCCGCAGCCTGACAATGAACTCTGCAAGGCTGTTTATCAGAGGGTATGTTGCTGAATATTTGGCATATTTTTTTCATACAGTGCAAATAACCAAATTTCTTAGGGAAAAAAAGATAGAGCTGCCTAGAGGACATTTCTTATTTTGGAGGGGAAAAAAAAGGTGGCTTTCATCTGTGAGTGCTAGCTTCTAGTCTCTCAGAGCCTTCCAGACAGGTTGAGTCCGTTAGTACTGTATAAAGTTTGGTTAACCAGGGGCCTTTTTGGTGTCTCTCTTCTTCAGTGCATTTCATAATCTTGTTCAGAAGAAAATATTTGACTTGCCAGAATTTCTCACTTGTGGAGTAATTCTGATGTAAAAAAGTACAGCCATCTGTCTTGACTGGGAGCATAAATTGTTCACTCTGTCTCTACAGTTAGAAATTTTCATTAAAATATAGTACTTATTTGGAGCTCCTTCGTCATATAAATCTCCTTCTGGAAATTACTTGGACCGATGTGAAATATTAGTTGCGTGCCTTGTATTGCTGCATTTCATCAGAGGGGAAGCAAACTATCCCATGGACCCTGACAGTTTCCTTTGGTGTTTAGATTGTATTGTAATGTGTATACACTGCGTGATACTATCTTGTGATACTGTATTCAAAAATCTAATAAAAAAGAGAAATAAAAAAATGTGTGAGTAATTTTTTTAATCTATGTTGTGGTAATATGTGATGCACATCCAAGTCAGTTCCAGAAAATCTGGGGTATATTTATTTTGCCTGAAAGTACTTCTCACAATGAAACAATGATTTGAATAATGCATCTCAAAAAAAAAAACCAAAAGAAAAAAAAAAAGCCTTCCAAAATCATCTCTCCCCTCTAAGTATTTTTCAGTCTCAGTGGTGACAGCAACATGATGTTTCTTAGTGTTGGTTTGGTTATTAAATCACCCTGCCTGGTGGAGCATCTGGGCATTCTCAAATTGAAGTAGCAAAACTGCTGGGGTGACTTGGACAAGCAAAAGTGCAAGCTTCTCCCAGGGACTGAGTACCTCTGGGTTAATGAAAGCCACAGAAATGCAATTTCTTGGCAGCGACCTTGCTAAACTCTGTTTATTCTGAATTTATGGAAGTAACTAATACAGAGGTGGTGTGTGTTTTCTTCCAGACCTCAGAATATATCATTCAAGCCTACAAGTACGGTGCATTTGAGAAGATCCCAGAATTCATTGCATTTAGAAATAGGCTGAACTCTTCCCTTCACTTTGCGCAAGTTCGCACAGAGCGGATGCTGTTAGACCTCTTACTTGAAGCAAATATGTAAGTACAGCAGCGATAAGCGCAGCACCTTGCACGTCAAAAAAAATGGAGATTTGTGCGTAGGCAGAACGCTGGCCAAGTGAGACCTTAGTGAGCTGCACTTGCAGCTCTTCGCAAAAACCTGTGAGCTATTTCTCTCTGCTTGTAATTTGCTCTCCCCTTCAGCATCCTGTCAGTACTGTGTATGTGTAACACTTCTGACATCGGAAGAGTTGAACAGTGGAGAGAATGTGGTCTGTCCGTGAGCTATGTTTTCTGTTTCCAGTGATCAAATGTTTGATTTAATGGTGCTTATTCTTACATACAGATCAACCAGTCTAGAAGAAAGCATAAAGTCCATGAGTCTGAGCCCAGAGGAGGATGACATTCCGTGGAAGGATTTGCGTGACAACAGAGACTTGACAGTCTTGTTTAACTGGGATCCAAAAGACAGGTGAGTAGAAATATCCTCAACTGTAGAGTCACGCATTTTCCTTACAGCACACATGAAGGAAATCCTTTCAGGGCAACTGCCATATTTAATTGTTCCCTAGGCTGGCTAACTGCAAACTTAACAAGCATCATTCATCACTTCTAGCAGTGCTGCCTTTTTACGTATTAATACAGTTTTCTGAATTTCTGACCACTCCTTCCTCTTCATACAATATTTGATAACTTTGGGTAGGCTTTTGTACCTGAGTGAAGCTTGCTACTTTGCAAAATTGAAGCATTTGCCTGAAAACATGTGGTGCCTTTCTCTAGGGACATTTCTGAAGAACATAGGAAACTCTCACTGGAGGAAGAAACCATGTGGTTGCGAATCCGGTCTTTAACTTTAAGGCTAGTAAGCGGACTCCCAACTCTTAGTCACACTATTCAACCAAAGAACTCTGAAAAGACTGCAGAGAACGGCGTCTCATCCAAGATTGATACAATTCGATCCCTGCTTCAGCAGCTGGAAGCAGCAGTGGATTCAGGGAAGAAGTTTCTAGAACAAAAAATTCAGGTACCCGTTAAGGACAAAACTATCCCCAAATATTAAATGAACGTGAATGCAAGCAGAGAAACTGAATGCATCTTGTAATGTCCAGCAAGGCTGCAGAGTGCACTTAACTGACCCTGAGTTTGTAGTGTATGAATCTGACTGAGAGGTGTGCCAGAGACAAACTCTGTTCTGGATAAGGAAAAGCTGCAACACCTTTATCTTTTTCTTTGCTTCTTGCCTAGTATCCTGTCCTTGGCCCTCCTCCTACCCGAATGGCTGGCTTCTTCAGTAATGGCAGCTGTCAATGCCAGACTAGCTTGTTTTATCTTGTTAGTGATATTTATGAACTAGATACCAATGGCTTAGGTAAGTGTTTGAGGGGCAGGGGTTTAACCAGACTGTCGTGACGTGTGGTGGGAGGGAGCGAGATGTGTCTCCATTTAGTTTGAAAACTGCTAGGCGTTGGCTGAGGTGGACCCAAACTGTTCCTTGTGAGTTAATTTTTTGAATGACGCTAAGTTATCTGGGAGACAACGCCTTAATTTACTGTCTTATGTGAGTCTTCATTTTTGTACAGTAATACTGAATCCTCTTTGAAAGCAGTTGTATTTGCTTTTGACTGCTAACACTAAATTACATTTAAATGCCGCTTAGTTTTCTGGAAGCAGAAAGTACACAGACTTGTAGTTTATAACTACTTTTTTTTTTTCTTTCAGAAGATTCAGCAGAAATCCAGGAGAGGATAGGGAATAGTTTCAAGTCTTTAGTAGAACGACTAACAGGTAAATGGTAACTCAAGAATAAAGACTGGTAGCTAAGGTAGTGCCTCGTGGTGCTCTGAGGATGTGCTGCTGAGTGTGCCGCTGTTATGGGGAAGTGTGTTAATGCATCTGCAGACCCCTTCGAAAGATGCTTGAGAACAAGGCTGAGATTCCCCTTGGCTTGTCTGATCATGAAGCTGTTGCATGCCACAGAATGTCGTTACGTCCTGTCATTTTGCTACCTTGCAGCCTAGTCTTAGCAACTGTTGTGTCCCTGGTACTTGGTCCAGGTGTGCTAATAAACGGAGAGGAGATTCTGTTTGTAATGAAATACAATTTGGAGGAAACTTCAGAGCTGGACCTTCTTGAGAGGCTTTGGCCAAACTTACCACTAGCTGCTTAGTGGTCAGTCCTCGGACAGCTTTGCACACTGCACTGAGATACCTACTGTACAGCAAATACGCACTTAAGTTGATCTACACGTCCTGAATAAGGCTTTTCTTTTTTCTTTTCAGACTTGTTCAATAAATGTAAAGGTGATTTGATTGAAGTCAGAGATGGCACCTTGAAAACTCATCCAAACCTGTTAGAAAACCTAGTCTTCTTTGTTGAGGTATTTTTTTCTTTGGAAACTAGAAATTTTGGAGTACTTTAGGGTAGAAATGTTGGGACTAAAACACAGTGAAAGTTCTTTGATCTCGGTCACTCATGAAAGCAGAGGGTTTTGTTGCATATTCTAACTACTCTGAGTCTTATCAGTAGGAACACTACAACAAGTTCAGAAGCCTCCTGTAAATGCAACTTGTAACATACTTGTACCTTTTTTCCAGACGATCTCCATTGCCCTGTGGGTATCGAGTTACTGTGACAGTGTCCTCCGACCTTTTAAATCCAACCTGCAAAAAAAGAAGAAGAAAAAAAAAGAAAGCAGTGTGTCTATGGTAGACAATATTCCTTTTTTCTTCCCCCACCCCCAATCCAACAGCATATTTATACTGAAAGAAAAATCAAGATAGATGACACGTTAATAAACTGTTTTTCATAAACTTTGCCTTGTAGGGGCTGACATAGGTTAGAGATTACTAATTTTTAAAACTCCTTTTCTATTTAAAATCAAATGGTGACGTGCCACATCTCAGACATCATGTGATAGCTTTTTTATAGGAAACACAGTTTAGAGGGTCACAGGCCTTTCTGCCTTGAATGCACTGCAGTACACTAGTTAACTGGTAGTATTTAGCTGGGTAGGGAGAGTATAGCTTAGCGTTGGGGGGAGGAATAGTGTGATAGACGTTACAAAGTGAGTTGTCATACAAAATAGTCATTTGAATAGGCATTAATATGTGTTTATCAATGTATTTGTTTTTATAGCCACCTGTATTTACACATTTTCTGGATTATGTTACTGAACTACAGACATTAACTTCCAATGTAATAGATCACATCAAAGGGCTTGAAATAATTCTGACTGCACTAAAACTTGAAGAGCTGTCCCTCAAGGACACTCTGCTTTTACAGGTAAGAACTCGCATCATTGTGTGCTCTATACATTTGTGTGTAACCGACAACAACCTGTATGTACGTGCCTATGGGATAGCTTTGTTGAAAGCTGCTTGATTGACTTAATTGCCCTTAACCAGAGGTTAGGGACCAGACTGCCAGAAAGCTTAGAGTGGCGAGTTAGGTTTCTTATTGTGACAGTGACTTTGCCTCATCTGATCAGCTCTAGCTGACTGCACAAAATCATCTCAAAAAATGAGATCTAAACACAGGAACTTGGAAGTACTTTCATTTTGGGTAGTATGTTAGTGAAGAAAAACTTAAGGTTTTAACATTATTTTGTTGCCTGTGATACAACTTATTCTATTATCTGTATTTTTAGCATGCCGTAATGGATGCAAAATACTTATTCCAGGAAACATTTG